>OX352773.1:208263519-210666947 GCA_947095535.1 Poecilobothrus nobilitatus | reverse complement strand
AAAGATAAATGGTATAGTTTTAAAAACAAAATGATTTTTGAGTGAGATGAAAGTATAGATACAGTGTATTTGTACAAAACTGTTTAAAATTGTACTTGTTCCCAAAATGTTAATATTAAATGTAAGATTATTTGTAAAATCTTTGAATTTCTAATTGTTTCAGACCTTATCTATTAAGTTAATACATTTGTTTCTTATCTTTTACAGTTTTCGAGATAATTATATATAAATATAACCATATGCTTAATTGAAATTTTGTTAAAAAAATTATTTTCTATACTGTTACATAAAAATAATAACATAATTACTTGGTAAGTAAGCATATGGTTATATTTAGATAATTATCTCGAAAATGGTAAAAGATAAGAGAAAAATGTATTAAATTAAATTGAAACTGAGGAATAGTTGATTTGAAAATGAAATAAAATTGATACATTAATAACGGTTTTTTATGCAAAAATTACAGTTATCTTATAAAAGCAGTGAATATCAATATTTTTCGTATTTAAAATCTTGTAACTCTTCATCTATGAAAGATAAATAAAAATTGGAATATTGCCGTGAAAGCCCACAACTTCAGCTATATAGCTACCGACACTTAAACGAATCTTCTATGTTATACAGGAGCAAAGATGTTGTTATTTCTTTAAAAAGTGAATGAAATTACTTTGAAGAACGTTATCTCGGAAACCGTTAGAAATAGACCTCCCCCTCCAGAACAATTTTTTGTTTGTTATGAATTTCTCGATCACCTCACTTTTTCGTGACCTTTGAGTTTCGGACACCCTGTATATGTAATGTATGTAGTTAAAGTGTGTCATGAAAAATGCGATTTCAACAAATGTTATGACTGTCAATACGTAATATTAAATCGAAAATTGATGATCAAAAATACAATTTGAAAGCAAAAAAGCTGAAATTTGTAAAACATCAGGCTTAACTACACTCTCTATGACTTCATATGAAAGAAAAATGTTCATATGTTAAGATAACTGTAAAAAAAAAAAATACTTAGATGGCTGACGGAAACAATAAGCAAAGCAGTTATTACAAATTTTTTCTAACATAATAAGGGTATTTGAAATTGAGAATCAACTTTTGTAGACTAGTGGAGACTCAAGAATATAATTTTAATATGATGTATAAATTTAAATAAATTTAATAATAATTTTAATATGATGCATACATTTAAATAAAAATAATTTTCTTTACTCCAAGTTATTCTGTATGTATACGAAATTCAGTAATGTTGTTCAGAGAATTATAATACCACCTACTACAGCCACCCAATATGTATATAATATATTATTTTCATTTACATAATATATTAAACTGTTATTCAAGGTTTATTTATCATAAAATTAAAATTTTAAATGTTGCAATTATAAATCTGACAATTTTTTTTTTTATATATATTATATTGTTGAACCACGTACCTCTATGGTATTTCTTAATTATTTATTCATTATATATATATATATATATAATATACATTACACAATAATTAATTAAAATTTATATTTATTGTATTGCATAAATCCTTATTTAGTAAAAAGAAATCAATTATACATATAGAAATAAGAATACATTTTAACAATTAGATTAGACAATAGACAAATTATAATATTTTTAAAAATATTGCATACTTTTTGAAAACTTTATACATCCGTCCGTCCGTCTGTGTACAATTAATTCACCCATTACGAATTCATAGCTTCTAACAATTGGAAAAAACCTTAGTTGTAAATGTTTATATCTTATTTTGTATGCATTATATGTCAAAAAAAAAACATTTAAAGATTTTAGATCCTCCATTATCTCCGGACTGCTTCAAAAAGAATTTTGAAATTTTTGAAGGGAGGAAAATTTTTTAGAATTAGTATAAGTTACCATAGAAATTGTTTGTTCTGTCCCCTTATTTAAGAGTTATTAGAAATTAAAAGTTTATTTAGATACTTCTATACAATATCGTCGAAAGTAAGGCATAAAAATTAAAGCTCTAAAAAACTCCAATATTATATTTTTACATGCGTTAGCGATTTTCGTTAATTATTTAAGACTTCCTTAAAATTGAAAAATGTGTATCTCTTTGACAATTTTTACTTAGATAAAAATTTTATAAAAAAAAAATTTAAAAATTTTCCTTTTGATTAGTATTTAAGTTCTATAATAAAATATAGTTAGAGTCTATTTATCGCCGACTAATTTAAACTTAAAATTAATGATGAAATTTAGTTTATATTAAATGATTATAGGAATAAAGTCTTCTCCCTCGATAAGATGTCAAACCAATTGAAGATAATTTATATTATTTTTTTAATAAAACCATTTTAATTTAGACTAAAATTGAAAACAATTGTCATATAAAATTATTCTTTTAATCTATACCGTATTATTAAAAGTTAGGAAAAGCTTTATCTATAGATAGTCAATTTACAGTTTTGGGTTCATTGCACCCAAAAAATTATAAACTATTCTATGAACTAAAATTATTGGGTATAAAATTTATGAAAAACAAAATTTTTTTTTATTTTCCAATGCAATAAACTGAGTATTTGGTGATAATTAATAGGGAATTTATATTTATATATTCCCGAAATAAAACTTTTTAACTTCATATATAGGGTGTTCAAAATTGAGGTATCATTTTGATTTTGCCGCCATTTTTTCTACCTGGGATTTTTATACGAGGTTTCTTTAGGTATATTCTAAATACATTCCGGTTAGTTAATATGGAACGTTACACGAAGGAACAACGTGTTTTTGTTATTACAACATTTTTTGAAAATGGTAAAAGTTTTCAAGATGTAATTAGGAAATTACGAACAAAATTTGGTAGAGAAAATGCTCCAACAAATCGTGCCATCAAGCTGATGGTTGATAAATTTCTAGAAACTGGATCTATTCTTGATAACAGAGGCAACATTTATCAACGTAGTGGCCGTTCAACCGAGAATGTAGCAGCTGTGAGCAGAAGTGTTGAAGAAGATCCAAAAACTTCCATTCGTCATCGTTCGCAGCAATTAAACATCAAACCATCCATATTATTCAACATTTTGAATTGTGATCTCCATTTAAAGGCTTATAAGATCCAGCTGACGCAAGAATTAAAACCAACTGACCATGCATTACGTCGGCAATTCGTTTCTTGGGCAATCGAAAAACAAGAAGAAAATGAGAATTTTTTTAACAAAATAATCTTCACCGACGAAGCTCATTTCCAGCTCAATGGCTACGTCAACAAACAGAATTGCCGCATTTGGGGTGAAGAGAATCCAAGGCTTATCTTAGAGCAACCTGTAGGAGTTGAGTGAGGAGGAGTGATGTGGCCACCAAGATCGGGCGATTTGACATCGTTGGATTTTTTTTTGTGGGGTTTTGTGAAATCGAAAGCGTACAGCAATAATCCCACAACAATTCAAGAGCTTAAAAACAACATTATCGAGCAGATTTCAACCATTGAGAACAGTTTATTGAACAACGTTATTCAGAATTTTGGTAAAAGATTGGAAGCCTGCCAAAGTAGTAGAGGGGGCCACTTGGCCGACATAATTTTTTATTATTAACCGGAAGCTATTTGTAATAAATTAAAATAAAAATATATTTAATATTTCAAAAAAAGTCTTTTTTTATTAAAATTACAATGATACCTCAATTTTGAACACCCTATAGGTACATAATGTATGTATGTTATAATATGTATTATGATAAAAAATTTAATATTAAATTTCTTAAAAATGGTTATGTTTTGTCGATAATTTATTAAAAACTGCACTTTTTTGACACAAACAAGAAGTAAACAACGTTCAAAAAATAGTTAGAAAAAAAAAACACATAAATATGTAATTCCAGTAGGAATTTTTATCACTTTATTTAGCTACATATATAATATGCTTAAGATATTTTAATTTTTTAAGTTATATTTAAAGTGATTTTAACAATTTCATTCATTTAGCTTTTATTTACTTTTTCAGAATGATGAAAAAAAAACAAAAAAAAAACATTTAAATGTATAAGTATGTATTATATTTTTTTTAAATGAACGTTATCTTAAATTTAAATGAAAAATTATATCTATAGTCTTAAAAAAAAAAAAAAAAAAAAACGTGTTCAAAATGATAAAAAAAATTATGAGAAATAAAAAATTTATCAAATAAAAAATCTATTACAAAACTTATAATATGTACCTACATATAATATTAGTTTTATACACATGTTTTTAAATTAATTTTAACTGATATGTATATATATAGAACATGTGTGGTCCACTTTTTTTTTGTATTTCAATTTTTTATAACCGTACGATACTACGATACACGTATCTATAGATTCCATTTTAGTCATAAGATTACGAAATGTCATATTTTAATAGTCAATAAATGATTTTAAATGATTTTTTTTTTATGTAAGTTATAAAATTTCAACATTAATTTTTATTTTCTCATTCTAATTACTCCTAGTTTAAAAAAAAAAAAAGAAAAAAAAACAGAAAAACAGCAAAAAAAATTGTTAGATACTTCTATGTGGGCTTTAAACTTAAGATTAAAAATTAAAATAAATAAATATGCAAAATACCATGATATATAAATAGATACATTATATTTTTAATATGATATTTTTAAAAATTAAATCATACTAAACTTAAATCTCAACATATATGTAGTTATTATAAAAATATTAAATTACACATTTTATCTGTTTTAATATGTTTATAAATGAATTTTTAAATCTTAGAAAATGATTCAGATAATAATCTTATAGAGTTTAATTACGACCTCTAACTGCGAAATCAACATTTTTATTATAATATATTTCTCATTACGTCTAAATTTATCCTGACATACAAAATAATATAAATATATTTAATATATATAATATACTATTTTATCGCACTATTTTTTTGTCCGAAAACTCCTAATAGTATCAAGTCTTGTCCGGAATTCATCGCACTTAACACTTGATTATCTGTCAAAAATTAGTGTTTTGAAAATCACACTAGATGATCGCACTTGCACTAAAAATATTCTTTTTTCTTTTCGTTAAAAGTGAATAAGTAAAAACTAATAATAAAAACCTTTTATTAGACACAATATTTTTAAAAATTATTAAATTAAATCATATTTCTCTTTTTTCACAATATTAAAATTTAAAAACTAAAATAATAACATACTTTTTTGACAATTAATGATATGTGCATTTAAAATTTACTCAATATTTGTCATAATGATCATAAATAATTCTAAATATAGTTAAATAATGGTAGAATAAAATGATTTTTAGCACTTGTCAAAATAAATTTGACATAAAAGTATAAATTTTCAAAATACTCCTATACTACTTTAAAATATCAATTTGTATAAAGGCATTTTGAGCCATTATATGTCATAAGATTTAGTACATTACGTAATTAAGTACAGAAATTGAGTACAGAATTCTTGAAATCAGTACTAAGAATAAATTTACAAAATATTTCCAACATCTTAACATATATGTATGTCTACAACGTCATAATCCTATAACATATCCCCATTATTATTGTTTGTATTCTTTCTATAATCATTAAATTGAAAATTTTATTTATGATTATAAGATTCTATAAAAGGCGTCTTATTTGATAACATTAAGACGAGGTGAAGTAGGTTAAATACATCTTTAATATCCCGTATAATTTAGAAAACTTTCTTTAGTTTTTTCCTCAGTTAAAATAACATACATATACATAATTCCACATAAATATATCTTTTATATGGCAAATCAAAATTAAACAAAATTTTAAAGCGATTTTAAAAAATTTTCTATCAACTTTTTTGTCACTCACAAAGTTCCAGGTATAATTAAAAATTTCTTCAATTTAGTTATTATCATTTTTGGTACGTCCTAACTTTATATACATAGTTATAAGTATAATAATATGTATGATATATGTATAAGTTATGTATATAAAAATAATCATATTTTATCTATCTATAGTTTTAATATTAAGCTATTCATAAAACTAAACAGTATCTGTATTATAATGTTTAAATATGTATAATATTTCAACTAATAGTATATAATGGTTTCAAATTATAGTTGTAATGGATCCGATTACAACAACTGAACGGCAAATACAAAAAAAAACAAAGAGAAACTGCAATTATTCCATAAAAAATAAAAATTAAAAAAAAAAAAAATAAAATTAATATAAGTACTAAATAAAAATAATCACTGGTATCAGAAATATACAAATATACAAATGTAAAATATAAAATCATGTTATAAAAATACATACATATATAAAAAATGCTGAATATATGAACTCGTTAACAAAATACTTATTTTTTAGTTTTTTTTTTGTTTTGTTTTCTTTTTTTTAATGATAGTAATACAAGTATGACAGAACAACTCTTATCACTCGTATGAATAAAATTAAATGAAAAAAAAATATTTATAAATAATATTTAAACTACAAAAAAAAAAACTAGTGATAAAAAAAAATTAAACAAAAAATTAAAACTGCATTTAAAAACTACACATGATATTTACAGCCCAATAAAAAAAAAAGATGTTTTAAATAGTTAAAAACAGCTACTTAAAAATAGGACTATTTGATGTTAAATATTACAGGATTATAAAAAATTTTCTATATATGAATGTATGTAGTTTATAATCAGTAATTTGATGTTTTTTTTTTTTTGTTTGTACTGAAGTGAACTTAAAAAATTTTAGAACTGTAATAATTTAAATTCTTTTTTTTTTTTTTTGATAATTACAGTTATGTATTTCGCTGACAATAAAAAAAAAATGAAAAAGTAATTAATTCTATTATTACATAGAATATGAAGTTAAATATAAAACAGGTAATGGAAAAAACTAAGGATTTTCAAAAAAAAAACACATTTCCAAAAGTAAAAAAATTCCATAATAAGCCTAGAGTAAAGAGTACTAGATATATTGAAAAATAAATTTATAATAATATAAATTACGTATTTTATTAATACAAATTATGAATAATAATGAAAACAATAAGAAAAATGTTGAGAAAAATTAATCACACTTTCGTCAATTATAAGGTAACGTGATATTATTAAGAAAAATTATTACCACAAACAAAAATAAAATGTTAGAGCTTTAATTTTTTAAAAATATTTCCTGATAGGTATGACTCATACTTATTTCCAAAAATCTAACCGTAAACCGTTCAAAATTTAACAGTTTGAAAGATAGAATGGGTCGAACTTTTTGCAAAAATTGATCTTCACATAACGGTATATTAAAATACCGCATGACAAAGCCACATACATATTTATTTTATACATATGTATATGTGTATTTATAAAGTTTATAAAACCATATATGGTTTGGCGTTTCGAGTTTAAAAATATGCCTTAAGAACCTGTGTTATAACAATTTGAAGATAGGGCTTTTTCAAACTTTGTAGGGATGTAACTCCATAACGAGTGGGACTACAGAAAAAATTTGTTTCACAAAATTAGTTTTTCCGCGATGCGTATTCGTAGTTAAAATTTCATTGTTTTATTTTAAACGGTGTAGAATTTTTGAACACCCAGACTGACGGATAGAGAGACAGAGTGAAACAAATCTGCACATTTTTTGAAAATTTTTTAAAAATGCGCTAAAAAATGTTTTTTTTTTAATTTTATATTTCAAATTTTATACAATAAAACGGAATTAATGTGTTTTTATACCCTACACCTAAAGTATAGGGTATATTAACTTTGGTATGGTGTTTGTAACCACCAAAAGGAAGCGAGTTAGGTATAGACATGTATATATATTCTGAATCAGGATCACCGCCGGAGTCGATTTAGCGATGTCCGTCCGTCCGTCCGTCCGTCCGTCCGTACGCACGATAACTCAAAAAATAATGATGCTATCTTGATGAAATTTATATAGTAGGTTACTAATTACGAAAGAAAGGCTAAGTTCGAATCTGGACAAAATCCGTCCATGGGTTCGGATTCTGGAAGCTTCCGAATGATTCCGGGCTTTTGGAGATAATCTCCGCAAACGAGATTATCTCCAAAAGCAACAAAGATAGAACCTTCAAATTTTGTACAATGATGTTTCTTCCCGTTCGATTTATGTCTCTAAAATTTAAGAGGATTTGGTCCATGGGTTTGGGTTTTGGAAGCTTCCGAACGAGCACCAGAGCAAATGAGATTATCTCCAAAACCAACAAAGATAGAACCTTTAAATTTGGTAGGGCGGTGTTCTTTCATGTTTTATTTAAGTCTCTGAAATGTGAGAAGATTTGGTCCATGGGTTCGGCTTTTGGAAACTTCCGAACGAGCCCCAGAGCAAACGAGATTATCTCCAAAACCAATAAAGATAGAACCTTTACTTTTGGCAGAATGGTGTTCTTTCATGTATGATTTAGTTCTCTGAAATTTAAGAGGATTTGGTCCATGGGTTTGGATTTGGAAGCTTCCGAACGAGCACCAGAGCAAATGAGATTATCTCCAAAACCAACAAAGATATAACCTTTAAATTTGGTAAGGTGGTGTTCTTTCATGTATGATTTAGGCCTCTGAAATTTAAGAGGATTTGGTCCATGGGTTTGGATTTGGAAGCTTCCGAACGAGCACCAGAGCAAATGAGATTATCTCCAAAACCAACAAAGATATAACCTTTAAATTTGGCAGGGTGGTGTTCCTTCCCGTTCGATTTATGTCTCTGAAATTTAAGAGGATTTGGTCCATGGGTTTGGATTTGGAAGCTTCCGAACGAGCCCCAGAGCAAATGAGATTATCTCCAAAACCAATGAAGATATAACCTTTACTTTTGGCAGAATGGTATTCTTTCATGTATGATTTAGGCCTCTGAAATTTAAGAGGATTTGGTCCATGGGTTTGGATTTGGAAGCTTCCGAACGAGCACCAGAGCAAATGAGATTATCTCCAAAACCAACAAAGATATAACCTTTAAATTTGGCAGGGTGGTGTTCCTTCCCGTTCGATTTATGTCTCTGAAATTTAAGAGGATTTGGTCCATGGGTTCGGCTTTTGGAAACTTCCGAACGAGCGCCAGAGCAAACGAGATTATCTCCAAAACCAATAAAGATAGAACCTTTAAATTTTTTATAATGATGTTTCTTCCAGTTTGATTTATGCCTCTAAAATTTAAGAGGATGTGGTCCATGGGTTTGGATTTTGGAAGCTTCCGAACGAGCCCCAGAGCAAATGAGATTATCTCCAAAAACAACAAATATATATAACCTTTAAATTTGCCCGAATGGTGTTTTTTCATGTTTGATTTAAGTCTCTAAAATTTGAGAGGATTTGGCCATGGGTTTAAATTTGAAAGAATTTGTGGATTCGAATTTTGGAAGCTTCCCAACGAGCCGTAGAGCAAATGAGATTATATCCAATACGAACAAAGGTAGAACCTTTGAATTTGGTACAATGGTGTTCTTTCGTGTTTGATTTATGTCTCTGAAATTTAAGAGGATTTGGTCCATGGATTTGGTTTTGGAAGCTTCCGAACGAGCACCAGAGCAAATGAGATTATCTCCAAAACCAACAAAGATATAACCTTTAAATTTGGCAGGGTGGTGTTCTTTCATGTTTTATTTAAGTCTCTGAAATGTGAGAAGATTTGGTCCATGGGTTCGGGTTTTGGAAACTTCCGAACGAGCCCCAGAGCAAACGAGATTATCTCCAAAACCAATAAAGATAGAACCTTTAAATTTTTTATAATGATGTTTCTTCCAGTTTGATTTATGTCTCTAAAATTTAAGAGGATGTGGTCCATGGGTTTGGATTTTGGTAGCTTCCGAACGAGCCCCAGAGCAAATGAGATTATCTCCAAAAACAACAAATATATAACCTTTACTTTTGGCATAATGGTGTTCTTTCATGTATGATTTAGGCCTCTGATATTTGAGAGGATTTGGTCCTTGGGTTCGGATTTTGAAAGCTTCCGAACGAGCCTCAGAGCAAATGATATTATCTCCAAATGCAACAAAGATATAACCTTTAAATTAGGCAGAATGGTGTTCCTTCATGTTTGATTTATGTTTCTGAAATTTGTGAGGATTTGGTCCATGGGTTCAAATCTTGGAAGCTTCCGGACGAGCCCCAGATCAAACGAGTATATCTCCACAACCAACAAAGATAGAACTTTTATTTTTAGTACAAAGGTGTTCTGTTATGTTTCCTTTTCTGTAAAATTGGAAACTGATATTTGAAAGAATTTGAACCATGGGTTCGTATTTTGGAAACTTCCGGACGAGCACAAGAGCAACGAGCATATCTCCAAAACCAACAAAAGTAGAACCTTTAAATTTAATAGAATGGTGTTCTGGCAAGTTTTCTTTATGTTCCTGAGATGGATTCGATGAATTGGAGTGGCAATTCGGGTAGCTGACACAAACATCCCAAGAACTACCAATCTTCGAAAATAATTAAGATAGAAACTTAAAATTTTATACAAGGGTGTCAAGAATATCCCAAGCGGATGCCTCTTTTACGTTCTTGAAATTCGAGTTGAATAAGACAGAAAAGGGAAGAAGTTCAAGCAGCTGCCAAAAACACTTATGGATTGTTAATTTAATTCGAATTATTCAGGTGTAGGGTATTAATAAGTCGGTTGCATCGACTTACTGTTACATTTACTTGTTTTTTCTAATTATTGTAACTAAAAATTAAAAATTTAAGTGTATAACGAACGCAATTTATTTAATAATTCGAAACTCAATAATTTTGTTAAATTAAAATGGACGAAAAAACGAAAAAAAGTAAATACGTACCGTACAACAACATACAACATATATGTATGTATTATAAACATTTAGATATTGAAGAATTAGCACATTAGTAAAGTTAAGAATGTAATATAGTTATATTTCATATAAAATGTAACATATGTTCTAATATATGTATAACTAGAAACCTATTAGTTAGTCGGTCAATCTATTAGCTAGTTTCCCTATAATAAGAGTCTTCAGTCATTGACTTTTATATGAAATTATTTCAAAATATGACCTAAACTAAATTAGTTAAAAACAATTTAATTTGATGGTGACAGTAGTGACCCAATGCTCGCATCGTTGTAAGACATCACATTGCTGGCGCCACGTAGTTTTTTTGATGACCCGAAGAAAGCGTTGCTTTGTTGTTATTTTATGAAATAAATTTCAAAATTTCATTTCAAATATTGTTTTTTTTTTGTATTAAAACGTATTATTGTTGTATTTCAAATTAAAAAAAAAATATATAAAAATGAAAAACTGTATATAGATACATAAGAAATGGTAGATTTTATAATTTTACTTAATATTTTATATGAACATATAACGATATTACATATTAATTTTTCGTTAATTGTTTCTATTGTTTAATTCAAAAGTATTGATTTTATTTTTCATATATTTTATAATCATAGCTTTTCCCTCAAAAGGGCATAGACATTGGAATGACAATGGGAATAATCACCGGTCACTGTCTAATAGGGAAGCATGCCAGAAGATTTGGTTTATCCGCAAACGACTATTGTAGAGCCTGCAAGGATGAAGAAGAGGAGGAAACTACTCTCCATCTCCTATGCACATGCCCGGCCTTGTCAGCAAGAAGGAATACCCATTTGGGCAATATCTCTTCGACAGCCTTAGCGATCTGTCAGGTAAAAATTTGAAGAGTATTCTTCGCTTTGCAAAAAGCTCAAATTGGTTTTAACGAGTGGGATAGAAAAGCTTCTATGTGGTATCACAATGGACCAAATACGGTCTAAGTGTGCCTTTTTGGCAGCCACCTTAACCTAACCTAACTATAATCATAGCTTTTAAAGTACAGCCAGTAAAAATAGAAAATATAGATCTCTATTATACTTTGGGCTTCTTATTCGATCAGGTATAATTTAAATACATACATACACACATACATATATTCAATTTAAAGCTCAAAGAAACGTGTATACGGTTCGCGCCAGTATTGGTTCGCGCAACCTTTTGTGTGTATGTCAATAAAATGTTTAATTGCAGTTTTCATATTCTTAAAAAATCAATCTTATACTCGTATATAAAATAAAAGCATGAAAAGAACGAATTAAATCTTTAAATTAAATAGTGAAAGTGGTATAAGTTTAAATTAAACTATCGGGTTAATTAAAACATAAGAATTATAAAGCAAAATACACAAAGAAAATTTGTATTTAAGTAAATGGGATAGAAAATTTTAAATTAGTTTAAAATGGCCAAAAAATCTACAAACGTAGACCTTGGTCGAAATATATAATGTAAAATATTATTTATTCCATTATTTCAAAAAGTAAATCACGTAAATCAAGCAATAAAATGTATTTGATATTGATTTCGTCTCTTCTCAATAAAAAATAAAATATTTTTTTGAATTATATATTTGAAATATAAACTAAATTCCAAAATGCTAAAATATAAATTGGTATAAAACATAAAATTTTTTTGTAGTATCGCCTCAAATACATCTGTAATTCTATAACATACTTTAAAAAAAATCAATTAATTTTTTACCAATAAAATTTTTTTTTTTCATTGTTAAAAAAAAGTAAAATTTTAAATTAAAAATATATAAAAAAAACACTATTGAATTGGTTTAGTATAACATTTAAACCATTTTCAATTGTTTTAAAAATAAAAAAAAATTATTGATACACGTATTTTAATTACCTATTCAATTTTAAATTTTATTATTATTGAAAAAAAAAAAAAACTAAAAATGGCACTTTTGATTTTTTATAGTGCATTTTTCATTTAAAATACCTAAAATAAAATAAAATAAAATAAAATAGATAAAAAATATAAAAACTGAATATAATTACAAAATAAATTCTGATATTGAAATGTCGATGCAGTCAGCACTCTATGTATATAATATATATAGTGAATATTCTATCGCCCTGATTTCGATAGTCATTTCATAAAAATGAAAATGAAAAATTTCATTTCATTTTAATAATTTTTTGTGATTTCGATAGTCGGGAAAAATGAAATGGAATTTAAAATTAATATGATATATGTTTTTTTTTTGTTAAACCGGCAATACTTTCTTATTTTAAAGTTTTGGATATACAAAAAAAAGAAAAGCTAAGTAAAAAATTAAGTGCTCGTAAATTATTAAATATTGTCTGTATAATGAGAAGAACAAATACTGACTTCTATAAATGCCTCCTGTTATTTTGGAGAAGGCTTCGTATATTGGGAGCAAGAAGTCGGACCAATATGTTTTAAAAAACGTATAGTTTCCAATACTGTAATAGAAAAAAAGTAAGAAAATTAAAATAAAGTTCCGAAAAGTGGCTCCTCAGTTTTAGGGTTCTGTTTTTTTGCAGCGGGGTTAAAAGTTGAACTTTTCTATTTCTTTTTATGTTATTTAAATTTTACTATAAAATCGGTGAGTACCTTTTTTTAAATCATGCCGGAACAACTTCTAATTCACAAAATAATGTGCTTTCTTGCAACCTATGCTATCGCATATAGTCATAGGTTGCTTATAAAAATGCCTATATTCACATAAATATAAATAAAATACTTCATAATTTTTTCCTATAAATCCATTTTTACAAGCACTCATTTAACAATTTTTTTTTTTTTTTTCAATGCATTTCTGCCACAAATGTGGAAGGAAATTACACAGCCTTTTCTGTTCAGGCGTGGCTGTAAATGTCGTAAGGGGGAATATCTCTTACGATGTGTGCGGTATTCGAACCCACACTTCCTCGGTGTTTACAGCGTATTTTATAAGCTCTTACCCACTAGGCCACCGAGGCCCCATTTAACAATTTCAAAATGAGAAAATTTGACGTTTTAAATGAGTAGGTATATACTATCAAAATAAGACAGCTTATTTTCATTTTAGATTTTTGATTTTTTTTTTTATGATTTTTTCACGACTATCGAAATCAAAAATTTTATTTTTCATAAAAAATTAAAGTGATATGACTATCAAAATCAGGACCATAGTTTTTCGAAAATTATATATATGTTACTAATACTAGACGAAGTCATAGCGAGTTAAATATAGTTGTCCTGGCTAATGGCAAACTTTAAATAATCCTATACAAGAAGCATTATTTTCTTCCCTCTTTCCCTCTCGTGTAGGTAGCACGACTCAAATGATTTAGTATAGGTTTTAATTTTACTTGCCTTTAAAAACTTGCCTTTATTTGCATCTGAATAGATCAATTGAATATGCAGAATTCCCAAAACCTATTAGCAGGTTTTATTCATTTACAAGCTATATTTTTTTTTAATGTTAATATATACAACATCTTATCTTTCTTGTTACATAATTTCAACTCTCTATTTCTTGAAATAACCGCATACAAACCGAGCATTACATCTAGCATGATTTAGTATGGAACATAATCAGTATATCAGTATTTTTCATGAATATAGAAATAATACTATTTACTATAGATAACAACAATATGCAATCGATAATTTTCTTTCTTTTATTATATACTTTTTTCAGTTTATATTGTATTTATTCAGAAGTTGTATACTTATTGAGAAATAAATATGTAATTTAAAAAATGCCTATACGAAATAGAATGAAATGTTAAAATTTTTCTTTATACAATAAAATAAAATGAAATCCTAATATGTGTTTAAGAAATTCTCAAAATTTTTATGGCAGCAAATAAGGAAACTGAGTCACAAACTATTATATTATTATCATGATTTATGCCCCTTTATGTAAAACTCCTATAATTATAGGCATTTAAAGACTGATGAAATAAAAAAAGAACTAAAACTAAAAATACTTAATTTTTTATTATTTACTAAATCTCATATTCATGTTAGCAAATATGATTGGAAAATAAACAAAAAATATATCAAAACACTTTATTATATAGATACATACATACTTTATTTAATGAATTTTCCTACATAATAAAAAACTTTAATATAAACATTAAAAAAAATAAGAGCAAAATTTGGTAGAAATTTTAAATTTAAAGAACACTTCAAATAAACGTAGAAATCTATACATTTTTTTTAATTGAAACGATATAAGTAAGTATAAATTTGATCATTTTTTTTTTTAAGAAAGAACCATAATATGTTCTTTAGATTTTCAGATAAAATAGAAAATTTTCACAAAAGTTTTTTTTTCATTATTTAAATTTAAGAAGCCAATAAAAAGTAAAATAATAAAAAAAAAAAAAAAAAATTTCTCACATCCTCGAACATATATTAAAAATTTGTAAATTTGACCTATTTCAGCAAATTTTCTTTTATAGTTTTTCTATTGATTGAAAATTAATTAAAAGCTTTTTTTGTTTTTTTTTTTTTTTTTGATTTTCCTTCTAATCATTTTGGAAATTTTATTTAAATAATCAATTTTCCTATAGTTTACCACTTTTTTTTTGAAATTTTTTGTGGTGAAAAGAAACTAAATAAAATTTTTAGAAATATTTAAAAGCCTAAACCTTTTTAATTAAATTTTAGGCAAATAAAGTTTATATTAAGCTGAATTTATATATGTATGTATATACAACTAATCTACTTTGAAGAAAATAAAAAATTTTCTAAATTATTTGGAACAGTCCTCAGGGTTTAGATTGATTAGATTGAAGTAAATTTTTTTTTTTTTTTTTAATATCACCGCATATTATATTGTATACTCATTTAAGTCACTGTTAATTATATTAAAATTACATTTCACATCAGTTATTACAAAGATATATGACAGATAAAATCTAAAAATTAAATCTTGAACTTAATTTTTTAATATCAACCTGTAATTTTTTTTTAAAATCAACACAAAAAAAAAAAAAAAAAGTTGTTATATTTTTTTAATTGATTACCACCTCTCCATATAATGTAAATATATACCATAAAATAAATTAATTCATAAATTTCATTCGTCCTTTTATAATATATACACAAAAAAGCCATATGAATCCTTGACCAAAACAAAAAAAAAAAAAAAAAAATCAAAAGTATCATATTATAAGAACATAATATCTTATAAAAATAATGTTATAACATTAATCTTTGTTTCAATTTCAAAATATTTCATGTCAAGTATTCTGAATTGAATTGTATAAAGATGAAATGAACATGTCCAGGGAATGTAAAATGGTGTTCCACAATCCACTGAATTTAACCAGTAAATGTAAATATTATATACTTATAATATCATGTATATAGGTATAATGAAAATTTTAGGTATCCTTTAATATGATTTTTCTCCCAAATATACTTACCACCAAACACTATACGTATATATATGTAAAGTATTTTAGTAATATTGTTTTTTATTATTTTTTCTTTTTTTTTCAGTATTTTTCCTCTTTGATTACTGAAATAAAAAGGATTTTTTTTTTTTTTTGTTTAGGATATTACTTATATGTACACGCTTCAATTCAACTTACATTTTATAAGTTGTTTTTGTATATGAAGGAAACACCTGGATAATAATTATACTCGAAAAGGAAAATTTTTTAAGGATATTTTTAATGTGTAAGTGCAAATAGGATTGCCAGATTTATATTTATTTTAAAATATAATACTCTTTTAATATTGATTTTGGTAACTTATTATTAAATCATTACCCTGACCGTCGAGCTTATAATAAATGATGTCTAGTCTAGTCTAAAATTAATTAAAATGTTATTATATTACCTAATACCGTTTGAAATAAAAATAATAACCGTCAGAATTAAAAATGATATCACCAAATATTATCATATAAAAAAAACGTATATATAGATAGATATACATAAAGTTTTTTTATGATGTTATATTATAAGTTGGAATCATTAAAACCAGGATTACAAGCCCGCAATATACATATTCAAATTTATAGCGTTAGATAAAATTCTCTTATCCTTATAAGTCTAAAATTCTTAATTAGTTATTATAGATTAGATTAGTGTTCCAAAAAAAAAAAATACGTAAATGTAATGTCACAATGCACAAATTATATCTGGCAATCCTGTTTTCTTAAATCTGTACATTTTTTTCACGAATATCACACGTGCTATTCATAGTACATTTCAATTTTGGGTATACCTGAGAAAAAACAAAAAGTATTAATTGTAACAGAGAATGTTATTTACGGTAGTCAACTTTTTGATGAGTTTTCAGGATGAACGAAAAGTGGAAAAAAAAAATAACAAATAAAAATAAACCACAACAAGATCCCTGATCCAGTTTTATTTTTTGTTTTTAATAATAATGTGAGATTGTGATTTGTGAGTATACCTACTGGTCATCAAAAAATAACCTTCGATACAAGGCTGATAATACAGTCATATAAAAGTTTTTTTTTTTCTTTTGCAATTTTATTTTATTACCTCATCCTGCAAAATTCCTTTTTTAATAAAATTTTTTAAACTCTAGACATCATTTATGTAGTTATATACATAGAATATTTATAGGATATGATCCTTTTTCAATTTGGATTTTCTCTTCCCGATAGTACTCTTTTCTCATTTATATTGATGAATACATTATTTGAATTAAAAATGATTTTGATGTCAGTTCACTGGTTGATTGTTTGGCTGGTTGGTTGTTACCCTTCTGATCTAATGAAAAAAAATTTTTTCTATAGTTGTTATAAAACTATAGAAAAAAAAAAAACAAAACATTTTTATAACAGATGTCGCATGCAAATTTTTTTTTTTATTATCTTCCAAAAATAAAATACAATACAACAGAACTTTTTATTATTACATATTATTTTTATTTATATGAAAATGTATAAAGAAATACATGACACGATACACATATGTACATATATAATATACATAAAAAGATAAAAATTCTTATAATAAAAAGAGTATGTAATCCAGATTATATGCATTTTTAGTTTTGATGTTTCCAAAAAAAAATAAAAAAACAAAAAAATGTGAATTTATAAAAATTCGAAAAGGTTTAAATTATATTTCGATATTTGGAGTGAAAACAAATTGTCTATTTTATTTCTGTTTCAAGTGAAAGTATTCACCAAAAAATAATCAAAATTAGTCAAAATCACTTTAAATTAACATTACCAAATTGAAAAGTTTTTACGAACATATACTAAAAATTGTTTTGAGTAGTGTTTAATTCAAATTTAAATTTTAGGATATATACATTGTGTTAAATCTTTTTCAAACTTTACTGAGAAATACCTTAAATCACGTGATGAAAAGCTACATGGGTTCAACTAAGCGATGTGGTTACATTAAGAGCTTCAAAAACCCCTTTTGAAAATTTATGAGACAGCTTCCTTAAAGAGCCGTAGCATCTACGTTTGTAAAACTACGGACCAGTGACCAGGCTTAAACGAAAGACCTGAAAATTTGCTTTGCAAAGACTTGTATATTTAAATTTATTTAAGTTATTGAACGGTTTCGGTACAGAGTGCTTAAGAAATAAAAATATAAAAAAAATTGTGATTGAAGTAAGTTGCATCTTAAATTTCCACAAAAAGCTTTTTGAAGCCCTTAGTGTCCCAATTGCTTAATTGGACTTATGTAACATCTTATGTTTCATCACGTATCTCTCAGTAAATCATCTAAGGTATCTCTCAGTAAATTTTGAAAAAGATCGAACAATGTACCTAAAGTAAAGTATACCCAAATTTTATTTTATACCAAGCTACATATTTAAATTAATTATTATATTATTTTAATTTTAAAAATTTTAGAATAGGTACTTAAATCCATACAGTTATGATATTTTAATCTAAATCTATTATCTAAAGCTATTAATCTGTAAGCTATTATATACTTAATTAATTAATCTGCGTATTGTAAAGAAATTCGAAAACCTCACCTATATTTAAAATTTTTATGACTAATTCTCAAGACTAACACTTACTTAGATAAGACTAAGTTTTACTAGAAGTTTTTTTGTTTTATAAATTTAATGTTTTGAAAAAATTCTTAATTGTTAGTTGTTAACCTGTTTTAACGAAAAATTTCAACAATTAACATTATAAATGTAACAGAAATCTATTTTTAAACTGATTTGCCACATAAAAGAATAGATCTGTTTGTTCTTGTAATCGGTTTTGAAAAAAGAAACTGTCACTAAAATGTTAAATAATTAACAACCTGCCCACAATCTAAAAACATAAAATACAGCTTCAAATCTTATATACAAATAGGTAGCAAAAAGTATTAAGTCTGTAACTCAATAATTAGTCCTTAAGGATAAGGTTAATTGTTGAATTGCAGAGATAAAGATCTATGTTAAAAGGAAATCCAATTGTTCCAAAGTGCCAAATTTAAAAAAATTCTCTTCCTTAGAAGTTTAGTTGAGTCTGTTTTAAATAAATCCTTTTACTTTTCTTTTCTTTACATCTTTTATACTTATCTCAAAGTTTAGGTAAAGTTTGCTTATCTATATAGTTTTTGGATAGTCAGACAGTTTTGTTTTACTAAATTATAATAACTTTACATATATATATAAATATTTGCTTCTTTAATGTCTTTTTTATCGTATATATATTCATATCACTTTTGTATATCCTTTACATTTTTATCCTTTTTTAAAATTCATAGTGGTTTTTATAAAGTGTATACAACATTGTTTCTTGTTACATACTTATTACATATTATATTGTATAGTTTATAACTGAAATATATTTGAAAAAAAGAAATGAAGAAAATAAAAATCCAGGCGCGGAGGTAAGGCACCCCTAAAACAATTGGGATACCATTGAATTTATTAAATATTAAATATTTTTATAATCAGAATTCATTATTTGGTAAAATTACAGCCTTCATATAGTTAAGAAATATGTATGTATGTATATCTAAAATGAAAATAATCACCAATAATATGGTTAGGGACTGTATAAATACTAAAAAAGAAAAAAAAACTATTTAACAGATGTTTTTTATAATATGTTGTTACAAATAATGTATGAAATGAATATATAGATGATATACATACATGTAAGTATGTATATATTATTATATATTTTAAAAAATTGTGATGTAATATCTAAAGTGTATGCAAAATACATAATAATATGTTCTGTTTTTTTTTTTTTTGCAATATTATTATGCTTTTGATATTTTTTTAGTTTCTGGCGTCTTCTAACATGCAAATAAATATATACACGTCATATTATATATATATATACACATAGATTGTGCATTATAATTTTATAAAATTTACGCTATCCACTGGGAATTATACATATTTTTTGATCTTATTTTTTTTTTTTTTTTTGCAAAATATTTTAATTACTTTTTATTTTTATTTTTTTTCGAATTTATCGTTGGGAATTTGTAATATTATAAATTTATAGAAATAAAATGATGATTTTGAATTCAAGTTCAATAAACCCATTAAAGTATTATGGATGGACTTTAAAATAATAATTTTTTTTTTTAAATTTCTTTTAAAGAATGTCGAAACATCTGATAATAAAGTACCTATGTAGTAATATTTTTATAAAAGGAATCATTTTCAATTATAATTTTAAATTATTTGTTGAAGTATTGTAAAGAAAATAAACCGTAATGGAAATAAAGCCAAATGACTTACAAGTTGACTTTATTTCATCGTCATATTTGAAATAAAGCCAAAAAAAAAAACTAAGTTTTTCATTTTGGTTTTATTTCAATTTGAAAAATTCTTGACCTTTAGTTCTCAATAAAATCAATTGGCTTTATTCCAGAAAAGCGGGCAACCTTGATTTTATAACCAACTATAAAATTCCAGCTATTTAGAATCTCGCATATATACACATATATAAGTATTCTGGAAAAAGCGTTTCAAGGTTTCAACCCTGCTTTTAAATCCAACGAAAAAAAATTTTTTAAGAACATTTGCCCAAAAAAAAAAATTCTGAAATTAGAAATGATTTAGAGTTGATTATAAAATCAGAGTTATACGTTTTTTCCAGAATATTTCTATATGTGTATAAGCGAGATTCTGAATATGAGTGATTTTATAGTTGGTTACAACTTTATACTTAAAAAAATGAGAATTAAAACTTTATCGAAGTATAAGAAGTACCTCTTTAAATATGTTTTTGACTTTATTTCATTTTAATTTTGGCTTTATTTGGTTTTAAATATAAAATTTTATTATTTTAGCTTTATTTCAAATGTACAATTGAAATGAAACCAAAAACGTACATTTAGGCTTTATTTCATTTGGCCGTATTTCAGAGAACCATTATAATTATATAATGATTTGAATATCTAAATTAATATTGTGGTTTTAAGATTTTTGTGGCGAAATAAAAGTATCAGTTAATTTTCCTATTATTTTTAATTAATATTCAATAATTTTGACTATTGACTGAATTTTTCCTATGAATATTCATAATCTTTTGAACTTCAACCCGAGTCTTGATTCGTTGCTTAACAAAATATATAAGTATATCAATCTGAATTTAAAAGTATTTCTTTATATTTATGTTTTTAAATTTTGATATTCTGAGTTCATTTAAGCAGATGTAAGTAAAAAATTTCAAGTTTTATTTTCAATCAATGAACGGGAAGGATATAGATAAAAAAGAGATTTAACTTATGTAACAGATAATTTCAAATAAATTTACAATTTAGTGTGAATCAAATCTTTAGTTCTAAAATGTGTTATTCTATTTTTTCACCTTAATGCCGTAAACAAACCAATTTGAACGGGGAGCGATTTTCCGCTGTAAAACTATAAAAATATACATACATACAGGTATTAAACTGAAAGTTAACATTTAGCAGCGACCCGCCGAAAACGCATAAAAAGCTCATGAAAAAATAAATATAAATATTCGACAGTTGCAGAGTGATGTATTGTAATATTGTAATACAGAATTAATTGACATGTAAATTAAATTTCAAGTTTATTTTTATTTTAAAGAAGAAATTGTATTAGTTTTTACACAAAAAGATTATAAAAATAATTTTAATTAGCAATCGCGACAAAACGACAAAACGGTTTTTAAGTTCAAAAAAGAGATTCAACTTAGCTGCTCGTCGTTGTCATGTGGAAATGTGTTTACCGCAAAAAAAAAAAAAGAGTAACAGCATAGTCAAGAACGAAATTTTTTAAATTATATGGTCCAATTGGATTTATGGTCCTCTTTGTTTTATTTAGTTGTAAACTGTTCTCTTAACATCATCTTTTCAAATTGATTCATTTTATTTCTATATAGTTAACTAAAAATAATTAATAAATGTCTAATCTAATTTTATTTTGAAAATTATTCATTTATTTTAAAGGATACTACCATTTTAAAGAAAATAAATTAAATAAAACAAAACATAAATTCCGTTTCAAACTTTTTAAGGATTAATTATAATTTCCGTTTTCTAAATTATTTCGAAAAAATTTAACATTATTAATTTGCAACTGTTCATTACTAAAATAAAAACAAATTATTAAAATAATTAAACACAAAAAAAAAAAAAGAAAAAAATTGTATTGAAAACTTTCCTTTACTAGATATGTTCCAGAAATTTCACACACACTAAATTTAAATAACTTTATATAGTCGTATATAGGTATGTATCTAAAGTAACATAGAAAAAAATATATATGTATAACAATTCATCTTAGCATATAATATTTATACTCTATTTACTCCATCTATACAATTTTGTTTACCCTATTATTCCTTTTTGAAAATATTAAAAACTATCGGAAAATGTACACTATAATAATAAAGAGAAGGAAAAAATAAAAGATAATGGAGGGGGCCATAGATAGTATAGAATTATAGATTATAATTTTTTTCGGAAATTAGTTGTTTTCCTTCAAATAAATCCCGTTCCGTTTCAGCGAAAATTTTTTGATGTTAAACATTGAAGGATAACTTATATTTTTTTTTTTTTTTTTTACTTTTTTCTTTTGTTTTTGCAAAATTTTATTTGACAACCACCACCTAGTTTCCGGATCATGTTGTTTTATTGTTATTACGCAAAAATAAAAAAATTATATTATTTTTCATTTTCTTTATTTTTTCTTTGTGTCAATGATAATTAATTAGTTACGGTCTGGTTCGGTATTTCCGTTTTCCATTGACATCCAAATTCTAAAAGGACTACGAAAATCTCTATATATGTACATATATACAAACTACATAGATATATGTAGATAAAATCTATATATGGTAAGTATGAAAAGATGGAGAAATATATTGTTAGTTATTTTTTCCAAGAGAAATGCGTAGTAAATGAATATTTTTAGACAGAGAATCATTAATTATAAAAAGAAATTTGTTCTGTTATATACCAAACTTGTATAGAACCTTAATTATATTAAAATTCCTGATCACGTTTGTTTAATAGAAAAATTATTCTTCTATTTAAATTTAAAAACAATTTTAAATTTATATTGTTACATATTCATTTTACCAGTCTAATATTCTTCTTTTTAAGTTCATTTTTCTTCTAAGTTAATTTTTTACATTATGAAACATAACGGTCACACTCAATGTTCTAGTAGACGTTAAATTAAAAATTTGTTAATATAGTTTTTTACATTTTATACAAAATTATGTCTTTTTTAAATAACTCGATGTAAGTACATATATATAAAACGTATAATACTATTATCATCGTATATATACGGCTTCATAAAGTGTTATTTTTGAGAGTAGAGATTTTTCTTGCAAAGATATTTAAGAAATTTTTTTATCACAGATTAAATCGGACACTGAGTCATAAAAACCATTGTTTGGAAATCGAAAAATTGTAAATAAGTTATATTAGTAAAAAGTGACAAAAACGGCAACACTTTTAAATATTTTTTATATTTTTTCTAAACTAATACATACTAATTTTTTCTGTAAATAATTCATAATAAATAAATTACATTTGACAGTTCCCTCAAAGAACTTTAGTTAAAATGTATTAAACTCATAAAATATTAAAAAAAAAAATTTTTTTTTCTTAACCATTAAATGTAATGTAGAATATCCCTTAGGGTTTTTATGTTATATATACATAAGTATATATGTATATATACACTAATCTACTGAAAATATTTTTAAACTTCCTTTTTGAATTTATTATAAAATAAAAAAAAAAAAAATACTAGAAAATGTATCTACATATAAATAATAATAGATTAAAAACCAGTTATTAAATATTTAATTTCTAGGTTTTTTCTAAACAAATGCATCACCGATGTAACAAAATATTTAATATGCAGATTCAAAAAAGAAAAATCTTAATAAAACTAGAATTCTACTTACAATGCTTATTTTGCAATACATAATACAAGTTATTCATCGGTATTCTTTTTGTTTTGCAAAAAAATACACTACTATCTTAAACATAACCTGATTTATAGTTAACTAGATAATATATATCTTTAAAAATTTGCGGAACGGCTATTGTCTATTATATTTACAGAAAAAAAAAGAATCATCAATTTTTCATTGTTTATTAAAAATATATTTAAAAAATCTTTATGAAAGTTTGAAAAATATCAAATTTATCATAATAAAAATTTTTAAGCCAAACATATTGATCACTTCATCACTTCCAAACAATTAACAGTGAATGTACTACTTAGAAAACTATCACCACCCAAGAAAAAAGAAAAAAATTAAAAGATCTTATGTTCAACATTTGCAAGAAAATTACTAAATATTTATAATAAAAGAATTAAAAAAAAATAAATCTTATTAATTTATTTTTATTTTCCACTCTTTTTTTTTTTTTTGTTTTTTAATTTTAAGAAACTTTTTTCTATGCACTACTTAAAAATTGCGGTTGATGACGCCATTCAACCCTGCATGATGCCAGGTAATCTTGTCGATTTTTTTATTATTGATCGCCTACTTTGAATGGCGCTTACAATACAATAATACAACTAACACACGCCAAACCAACCTTAACTATAATAGCAAAAAGAAAAAATATACATATGTAAAACAAAAATATATATGACAGTTAAAAAACAAACACAAAAGTACTAAAGCAGCTCAAAAAATATAATATTTATACCACCGTGTATACGAGTATAACGTTATAATATTTTGTAGAATTTGTTAATTTTTTACTTTTTTTTTTTATTTGTTTTTTCTTTTTTTTCTATATTTTTACGTAGGAAGAAATTTTTGATTAATTCAACAAGATTTAAAAAAAAAAAAAAAAAAAAATTGTTTTACTAGACAAGGCGGTGTGATTGTCAGATTACTACATAAAATTCGATCATCAATATTTTAACCGAAACAGAATACGTTTACGTTATGCATCGTTTTGTTTAATATTTATATAACTGCTGTCAAAACAGTACAACAATTTTTATAAAATAATTAAAAAATTTTATCTTGATTAAATAAATATTGTATGTACATACTTTTTTTTTTTCTTTTCATTTATTCATCTTTTCAGAAATTAAATATTTAATTTCCTGGTCTGAATAAAAAACAAAAAAAAAAAAACAAAAATAAATACTTAAGAAGTATGAAGGTAAAAAAAAAAAATCTGCTAAATAATTATTGAAAAAAAAACGCACCTCACCTCTATTTACTTAATAAAACAAAAAAAAAAAAATATAGAAAAAAGAAGCGCGATTTAAAATTTCAATACTGGAAATATTTTTCAGCGGTTATCTGTACTTTTAAAAATATTTATTTTATATAATAAAAAAGTTCAGAATATTATGGTCAAAATAATTTTGCTTTTTTTTTTTTTTTTTTTGCAAAATATAATAAGTAAAAATATTTTTATCCATTGCGGGTTTAGTACTTTAGTAAATGATTAAATCGTTATGTAAACGCACCTATACAAATAAACCAAAGTGATATGAAAAGAATGTTATCATTATGTCAGTACATATACATGTACATATATAGAGATATTTAATATTATAAAGAAAACAAATTGTACTCGTCTAATATAAGCACGTTTCTATTAAATATAATGAAATAATTTCGTATTTTTTTTTATTATATGTATATATAAAAAAAAAAAAAAAAATTATTTTTAAAAAATTTATCAAAAGAATGATATAATTTAAAAATTTAGAATGTCTGATAAAGAAAAATTTTAAATTAAATTAAAATTCAGGTCATATCTAAAAGAAAGTTTTTATTGCAATAAAAATATTATGAATTCAATTCAACAAGAAAGTTTAAAATTATGAAAATTATAGAATAACTTTTATATTTTAATTATAGTAAAGACACAGTACCGGTTAATTAAATATTAAAAAAAAAAAAATTAATTTATGTAATTATTTAATATATAATTATGTTTGACATCATTATCATAAATAAGTACAAACTTATAACGGTAAATCGAATGTTTCTTATGTTTTTATTTCTTATGTTTATTTAAATTTAATTTTTAATATGGTTAAAAATAATTAAAAAAAAAAAAATAAAATGTTTTATTATTACTTTGATTTCTATATTAAAACAAAAAAAAATAATTTTTGCTGAAATAAATTAAAATAATTGTTGTAATATGAAACTGATATTAAAATTAAAAGAAAAACTTAACTTAAAAATAAAAATACACCTATTAAAATTAGACATTTTAAAATTCCCGTTAAAAATCAAATTTTCCGTTAAGAAGAATATTCTTTTAACTTCTAAAGAAAGAAATTCTATACACAATTTACAACGAAAGAAATAATATTTAAATCAAAATTTTATTAAAACTGGACTTTTTCATTTGACATTAATTGATTAGTAAGTATTTCAGTTAACTTAAAGTTTTACAAAAAATTAAATATTGTTATTTTAAAATAAATAATATTTCTTTTAAGTATAATAAACATTTTTATATTACATAATGTCATTTTTATAATATAAGCGTATAATATCTAGTTTTTTTGTGACACATAATAAAGTCTATGACAAAGATTAATTTCTTCACATAACAACTCATATTTTACCAATCGTTTTTTTAATAGTTTATTTATAAATATTCACAAAACCGGTGCAATAATGTCAACAAAAATCATTATTCAACCCAATAGAGTATTTTTTTAAAATATGCTTAAAATATTTATTTTAGAAATTTATTTTAACCGATTTTTAAAAAATTTTTTAAAGTGAAAACGAAACTTAAAACAAAATACAGGACTGCGTTTTGTATCTTACTCTGATACAAAAAGTTTATACATTTATAGGATTAACTACCACACATTCGCACGCAGAGTTAACTTCAATCTTTCATTTCGGAACGATTAGATGCTAACTGTGCTAAATCAAAAAATGCACTTCGAAAAACTAATTGCGCCGTCACGGAATTTCCCGTCATTTAATGGAAACGACTTTATCTGTCATAAAATAACTCTAACACCCCGTCTGAGAATAAGAAATGAAAAACACTCTATGTCTATGTATTATAAGTGTTGTTCATTTGAATATTGTTATTACATATTGTATCTACCTTCACTTATTTCTATTCAAACTTTGTACTCAGTAAAACTGTATTTTTGGTATTTGTTGGCGGTAAAACTGACTTACAATCCTCTATGTCAAATAAATATGCCATAAATCAATTTCTTATTTGGTATGGTTTTATTTAAGTTCAAGAATTGCATTGTCCGTTGGTACTTGGCAGTTACATATGTATCTATATTACTATTGGCACTTGGCAGTTATTATGTATCTATGTATCTATGACAGTTTAGTTTGATATTTAAATTAGAAAATCTATAATTTTTTTACAATTTTATTAATCGATCACCAGACGAAAGTCGAAAATACGAAATATTGTAATTTAAAGTAACAATTTAAACTTTCTCTAACATTTTATTATTAATATAAAAAATATTTACTTTTCCAATTTTTAAATAATGTTTATTTCGTGCTCATTTTTATACTTATATACACATATAAAAACATATTTATGTATTTAATTTTTATAAAAAATTAAAATTTCAGAAAATTTCCTATCAGAAATTTGAATCTAAAACCAAAAAAAAAAACAAAACAAACAATTTAGTTTAAGGTGTTATACTGCCATTAATTTTTTTTATATTTCAAATTATTTTCCTTTAAAAGATCAATAAGAATAAACGTATATACATACATATTTAAATTTATTGAATTTAGTGTGGGTTGAGTTCTTTTTGTTTTGTTTTCCTTTTTAACTCTTTTCTTTTTCTTTTTATTATTTTTTTAGTTTAAAAAAAAAAAATTGAATTCTAAATTCAAAAGATTTTATTTTTTTCCACACATATTTACCGAAATCTCCGAAGTGTAGATATTTTAATACTAGAAAAAGTACATAATACCGGTCCCAAAATTCATTTGTTATTTTTTTTTCTTTTAATAATGTTAACCCGTATTACAGGTAAATGCTTACAGGGCTTACCTATAGATAAAAAAAATGAATTTTGTTTTTTTTTTTTTGTTTTTAAAATCGCGCTAAACTTTAAAAAGAAAAATCTGGACTGACACGTCATGTAAATTATTTATAAAGAAAAAAAAAATGGCTAATAAAAACAAATTATTCACAATTTATTTAAAGTGGAAATATTGATTTGACATTGAAAATTTGAATAATTTTAAGATAACAAAACGATGTAATAGAGTTTATTTGCCTCTAATAAAAATATACATAAAAAAAAAAACAAAACAAAAAGGTTTTTTGTCACCATATAAAAATCTATTTTAAGATCATTTGAATAAAATGAAATGTATCTAAAGATAAGCTTGATTAGATTTCAAAACTATAATTTTTGTATTATGTTAATTGATGATATTGTTTTTGTTTTTTTTTGTTTTATTTTAATTATAAAATAAAATTAGCATTATTTTTTAGTAGCAAATAATTTATTTTATTTTTAAATTTAAAAGTTTAATAGTTAAATTATATTGACAGTGATTTTTTTATTGGAAATTTATTTGATAGGTTTTGTTTATGTATAATATACATACATTGAAATAATCTGTCTGTTTGCCAATAGACTAAATTAAATTCATTGTGATATGATCAAGTAAATTCTATAAAGAAAAATTTCTTTCAAAGAATAACTTTAAGTAGATTGATGAAGACGCGATCCATAAATACGACATTGTTGGGATATTTTGGAAAAATGCACTCGCTTCTTATAAGAGCCAAAACTTAATGGAAAACAAAAGCATAAGACGTAAATATGTTTGTTCGAGTACTTTTTTACCAGAAAATTTTGCAAATGAGAGCACAATTCAATTCTCTCAGAAATAATTGAAATAATTCTAAACTTTACAGAAAATCTCTAATTTACAAATTTTTAGGTAAAAGTAGACGAACAGATAGGTTTGCACCATTAAATTTTTATAAATGTTATAAATTGTCATTGTGTTGTTTTTACCTACTTCAAAAGCGGATTAAACAAAAGAAATTAGAAAAAAATGTTTAATTCAAAACTGTAAAAAAAAAGTTTTAAATCTAGGTATTTCGGAGGACGAAAATTTAATATTATTAAATGATACTGTCGTTCTACGTTTAATTTCTTTTGTTTAGTTACCTTTGTTTATTTTTTTGACAAATGACAGTAAAAAAAGCAACAATAACAAAAATTAAAGGTACGTTCACATGAGATGCATGCCTCGATGCAAAACATATTTCTGTGAAATTCGCGTACTCTTCAGAAATATTAACGAATATTTTGCATTCAATATGCATCTGCTCGTTCATAGGCTACACCACGTAAGCGACAAATTTTTATTTTGACTGGTGAATTTTTTTTTATTGTTTTGACATTATTACAAAGCGATTATTTTAAATTTTCATTATTATTTTCTTCGTTTTATTTTATCCATTTTTTTTAAATTTTGAACACAAAAAAAAAAAACAATTTTAAAAATAAATATATAAATTCACGTTTTGACACTTCAATAATATGCATATTGTTTGCATCTTATAGCGGATGCAAAGCCTTTTGCTTCTTAAATGTGCGAAAGGGAGAGTATGTTATGAATGTGATATATATATTTTCAACCAATCAAAATCTTGCATCCAGAGGCATGCATCCCATGTGATCGTGCCCTAACTTCAGTAAATTTTAAAAATTTATTTGTAAAAATGTTAAAAAGAGGGCTATCTATTTTTTTAGTCATTTCTCCTTTTTTTGAGTGCTTTTTTTATAAAACACAAAAACTCTCAGTACGCGAACAGGTTTTTACCATAAATTTGCACAAATTTTCGCAAATTTATGAAAATTTATGGGTTCTTGAACAAATCCATAAATTTATAATTCTGTCGATAAAGAAAGCATTTGAATCCTAGTCTGCTGACATTATTCTTATTATAATTTTTATTTTCTCCAGACAAAATTTCAAAACTAGTTCTTTTAGGACATATTCATAGTTCAATTTTGTTTCATTTAATATTTTATTTAGACCGAGATTTGAACCCGAGACATCTTGACTTTACCACAACGATAAAAAAATTTTTTAATTTATCAATATAAATATTTTGAACACAATCCTGGTAATTTTTTGTCTATATTTTCTTTTATGATTTTCTGAATTTATTTAATAACTGTTAAAATGTAAACTTTTTATCGAATCTTGAATGTGTCTCTGCCGAGAAAATTAATTTTCAATTGTTTTTCAATTAAAGGTGACTTAATTCAAATTAAAGGTATCGTGCGTTTTTCAAAATAGTAGATAGTAGATTTTGAAAGTCAACTATATTTTGTTGATTCATTTCATGTTTATATTGATTTGACATTTTTGTTCAATACAATTTTAAAGTTTTTTATAAGCAATTTTTTGAGGTTTAGCAAAGTGAATTAATTAATTGAAACTGATTTAAGTTAATTGGCTTACCCAACACTACGATACTTTTGGTTAACTTGAAAAAAGTCAAAACTAACGTTGAATGTGAGAACAATTCATTCGAAAGATCTCAACGGTTTAGTAAAATTTATGATTCCAGAAACTGAAGCTTAATCAAAATATGAATAATAAATGACATAGTGGATTATCTATGCTTCTTATACAAGTTAAAAGAAAAAAATATAGAAGACAAAAGATTTAAAACTGATTATATACACATATTACACATACAATAGAAAAATTCAATTCAAATATTATGAAACAAAAATACTATATTAATGCTTTCATTAATCTACTTACATCATGTATGTACATATGTATATGTATAACTTAATTAAAAATCTTAATTGAAAAGAGGATAAAAAAAATAAAAAAAAAACTAGATTTCATTCCTTAATAAGATTTTGAAAAAGTTTATAATAACATTATTAAATTTTTCACCATTTTTGAAAATTTTCTTCTACTAGTATGTAAAATAAATTTATTTTTAAATGTGACATAGATATTGGTTCATCTTAGATTAAGACAAAAACTTTTCCTCCACTTAACTTACCTATGTATATATGTATGTATATCTTATAAGTAAAGAGTATTTACATTTCAAGAACAAATCGTTTCGGACATAATTTATTATAGTTTACTTAAAATTAATTAAATATTAACAAGTGTTCTATCAATATAACTAAATATTAAATTACAGGATATGCAAATACAAGATTTAATTAATACATCAATAAATAGTTTAAGATTTTAATATAATATGAAGACAACTCAAATTAACCATATTTTTAAATTTTAGAAACAAAAACTTCTTATAAATTTTTTTTCTTACAGCTTCTTTAAAAATTTTATTTTAACACCAGGAGGTGGCGTTTATAATTTTTCAATTGAATTAATAAAAATAAAAAAAAGATCATACATCCGTATGTAATAAAATCGAAGAGTTTTTGAAAATAGTTTCAGACAAAAGCTGACAATTTTTTGACAAAAGGCTGGGCCTTACTACACCAACCACTTATCACTAATCAAATAATCATTTTTTGTTTTAAGTGAGTGTTTTTTTACTAGTCAAAACTTTATAGATTTATTACCAAATATGGTTTTGATGCAATAAAAACTTATCAAAAAAATGATGTAGGTATTTGATTAGTGATAAGTGGTTGGTGCAATAGAGCCCAAATCTAAATATTTATTACAGCCTTAGTCTGTAATGTCTTAAAGTTAAAATGTTGTATGTATTTCAAATGAAAAATTCAATTAAAAAATTTTCTATTTATTTTTTTTTTGTGTGCCTAGTCCTAATTATGATCAGCTTTCACACAGTTATTTTCAATTATACATACATATATGTATGTATATGATACGATGATTTTGATTGAACCTTAAGTTGAAGTTGAATATAACAGATCTTAAAAAATCGAACCAATTAAAAATTTTATATAAAACTTAGTATGAATGTATGTATGTATATCTAATTTTTCACAATAAAATTCTTTTAAGATTTCATAATTTTTTATTAATTTATTAAAAATTTTTTTTACAATAATTCTTAAATTGAAAAATGGTCATATTTCTTATCATCATAAAACTATAATTTAAAAATCTTATAAATTTTTTTTCTTATTTATAAGAAACCAATAAATCGGCCATTAATCTAAAAAAAAAAAAAAGTTTTAAAAAATTAAATTTTCAAATAAATTTTGTATTGAATAATTTTTTAAAAAATTCTTGATCTATTTTAATTTTATTTATAGATTTTTCATTGCTTTTTAATTCTAGATAACTTCAATCCTTCAATCCAATTTTTTTTTTTTGTTTTTGTTGTTCTGTATACATACACACATATTTATGTATTATGCATTCCATATAATGCATTTTTTTAATTCAATACCTATCAATTTTTATAAGCACAAAACAATTTTTTGTTGGTGTTATTTTTATTACATTTTTTATTGAACTTTATCACATTATCATTTTTGGGTACAATTACCATGAGAGGTCAGTCAATGAATGAATACTTCAATTTATATATAAAATTAAAAAAAAAAATAAAAATAAAAATCTATGAGGCCCAGTCTTCTTGCAAACTCTTTTCTTTAAAAAAAAAAAATTAGAATTGGAAACCTTAAGGAGAATACACGTAAAATAAATGAGTAAAAATCATCAGACAGCTCTAAAAGATACGTGATTAAAATAATCTGGAATTTTATTCTACTTATCTGTATGTTTATTTGTTCAATGTTCCTATTTATAATATTGCACAGTCCATCACTAAAAAAAAAAAACAACTAAACAAAAAAGTAGGACAATAAAATAAAAAAAAAATTTTTTTCTTCATTTGTATGGTTTCTTTTCGATTCCAGAATATCATCATATATTTTTTTTTTCTGCATTTTCATTTTATTTTCGAAATGAATCAAATCCATAAAAAATTAAATAACAACAATCAAAAATATATTATGTATGTATTTATTGTACTTATGTAGGTATGCATATTATATAAAAACAAAGAAAAAAAAAACAGAACCTTAAAAAAAGTCTATACTCTGTGGTCGCGTTTTGACTCTTGCTGCTATGAAATATGTGTCATGAAATAAAATTAAAATAACAAAATTTATATCTCATGCTATATTTTATTTATATGTGCATATATATATATATATATATATATTGTATGCCGTAAGTTTAATATTGTTTGGTTATAGTTTAAGATTTTCGGGATTAAGTTTTAATTTTTTTTTTTCTTCAATATAAAAAAAAAAAACTAATGTTATATTTTGAACTATGAATGAATGTTGATATACGTATGTATATAAATTTATGAGGGATACCAGAATTGTAAAAATTAAAAAAATTTACGGGAGAGTAACTTCAGAAGACATTTTTAAATATATTTTTTTTTCACTCATATACCCTTCTAAAATTTTTATTACATTCACAAAAGCGGTTATCATTTACATACATTTTTTTCTTTAATGCTTAATTTATTGCGCTATGTTGCAAGATTAAAAAAGACTCAAAGGCGGGACTCAAAATCATCATATTTTGATTAGCAATCATTCGATTATAAAGCGAAAGTTTTATCAATACGTACGCTATACAATAGTTTTCTTTCTTCAAGTGTTTCATTTCTTATTTGAACCGAATATTCATTTAAGGAACTATACCTTGGTTGGAACCATATACATTGATTCAATTTTTAGATCTCTAAAATCATTAAATTAATAATCTAAATACATAGGTTCTTTTCATAGAATTTGATTCTAATAAGGGAGAAAAAAAAATATAATGCTAACAAAAGGTTTAAGTTTCATTAATTAAAGTTAACAATATTAAGAAAATTTCAATTTGTAATAAAGTTTAAAAAAGACAACGCTAAGTTAAATCTAAGCGCCGTTATTTGAATTTAATGTTATGAAAGATAAACAAAGTAAATTTATTATAAGGAAACTATAGAGCAATTAAAATAAAATACATGAATGTTAGAATCATGTAGAAATTCTATTATTCTAATCTAAGATTTAACTCAGATCCTTCTTTAAACTTATTTATTAGATTCTTATGAATATTAACTATGTTGGATTCGGTTCAAGGTACAGGATTTTATAAAATTCAAAAGAACGTTTTGGAATAATGATTTGGATAAATTTTTTAAGTTGCCAAACCTTATATTGAGATACAAAAAATAACATTTTGATTTCACATTTGACATTTCAGTTCCAATTAAAAAAAAAACTTAAAAATACAAGGAGTCAATACAAATTTGAGTTTTGTAATTTTTAAAATATCATTTACGATTTGAAAACAATAATTAGTAACTATACCAACATTAAAAAAAAAAAACTACGAAAACGCTACTTGTAACGTATGGCATTAGTAAAATTTTTCAACCTAAATAAAACCCAGATAATTATGTGGGTTTTGAGTTTTCATTTTATTTTCATATTAAACGGCTGATCTAGATCTTGAACCGAAAGCAAAAGAACAATTAGAACATACCTATTATAACAATTAAAATGACATGAATAATTTGATAGAAGTAATTAATACAGTTACTGATACTGAATACAAAAATTTTATTAAACAAGAGTACGATTTATATTATATTTGAAGTACTGGCAACTCTAATAAATGCAGTCTTTTTATTTTATTTATTAAAATAAATAAATTTTTCGTTTCAGTTCAAATCTATTTAATATCTATGGTGTATAGAGGAACGATAAATGTTGGATTACTTAATTTGGATCAAAGGGAAGATACAAATTTTTATTTTTTTGTTTTTTTTTGACTATTGGTTTTTTTAATAGAAAAGCATTGGTAAATAAAATAAAAATGGAAAAAAATAGTTTTTTTTTGGAGTTAAAAAATAAAATAAATTTGGAAGAATATTCGGTGTCTTTGACTTGGATTTATTCTATACAATAACACTGTACAACAACATTTAATTTTTTTCCTTTTAGGGTTATGATAAACAAAAAATTTGAAATAATATCAAATTAGATACGTAAATTATTTTAATAGGTATATTTTATTTTTTTTCTATATCCCGACGATGATCATTTGGTTATCATATGTGGGATTTTCTAAATATTTTTTCCATTAGGAATGGAACAAAAAAAAAAAAATAGTTTTTTAATTAATTTGACTTGTTTTTTTTTGTTTTTGTTGTTTTCATTCAATTGTGGTTTGTTGAGTTTAAGAGTTAAAAACATAAAATTAAGATTGAATTCATTTTTTTTTCTTGGTTTATAAGGAGACCATTCACAAGAATGTTGAATAGACAAAAATGTTATGTTGGTACATAATAATTTTAAAATTTAGAAAAGATAAAAAAAAAAAAAAAAACTTAAATTACCCTTATATTTTTTTGTTAAAGATAAATTATTAATAAAAATTAATAAATTCTTTTCATTTTTAAGTAAGTATATAATATGTAACTATTATTGAAAAAAAAAAAGGTTTTATATTAATGGGTTTACACCTATTATTTATTAACATTCTTAAGATATCTTAATCTTATATATTCAGTAAGAGCGATTTATTGAAATCAAAAATATTTTATGATATTAAATTTAATAATACCTATATAATATAAGTATAGGGTTTTCCAATTTGAGTGATATGATTTCTTTTCAAAAAAAAAACATACTAATTGTTAAGGAAATACAAATGTTTTTAATTTAATGTAAAGTACAATCGATACAATTAAATTCTGAATAAAACGTCATTCAAATGGCCTCCACGACTTCTTTTGCAGGAACGAATTCGATTCGACCCAATTTTCGAGCACTTTTTTCACTAAATCAAGTCGTATGTCATGAATAGCACGTTCAATATTGACTTCTAAAGCTTGAAGAGAGTCTGGTTTATTGCTAAAGACCAATGATTCCAAATAACCCCACAAAAAATAGTCTAATGTTGTTAAATCACAACTTCTTGGAGGCCATTCAATGTCACAATTTCTTAAAATAATCGAATCTCCAAACTTTTCTCGCAATAATTCGGTTGTTGCACGTGCTGTGTAGCTCCGTCTTGTTGGAACCAGATGTTGTCAAGATCAATTTCTTCCAATTTCGGCCATAAAAAGTTGGTTATCATCGATCTATACCATTCTTCATTGACAGTAACGGTGTTACCAGCTTCATTTCGAAAGAAATACGGACCGATGATTCCACCAGACCAAAAACCACACCAAACTGTCAATTTAGGTGAATGTAATGGTTGTTCATGAATAATTTGTGGATTTTCTTCGCACCACAATCGACAGTTTTGTTTATTTACCGCATGACATACGACTTGATTTAATGGAAAAGTGTTCGAAAATTGGGTTCATCGAATTCATTCCTGCAAAAGAAGTCGTGGAGGTCATTTGAATGACGTTTTATTCAGAACTTAATTGTATCGATTGTACTTCACATTAAATAAAAAACATTTGAATTTTCTTAACAATTAGTGTGTTTTTTTTTTTTGAAAAGAAATTATATCACTCAAATTGGAAAACCCATTATATTGCATGGCGTTATCTTCTCGAAATTATGAAATCATATTAATTTTTATCATTACAAAGAAAGTCATATTTAATTGAGTTCTTAATATCATAATATGTATATATGTTAGAGAAATATTTGTATATATATAGAAAAATTAGTGAAATTATAAAATTAAGTTAAAAAAAACAGCTGATTAAAAGAGGAGCGTAACGATATTTAGGTTTTGATAATTTCGTGAATCAAAATCTAGTTTGCACACAATAATTAATATTAATTTATAGGTATATCAATAATATAAAAATATAAACATATAACAACCTAACCAATGACACAGTACGTAAGTCACACCGAATTTTTAGACATACGGTCTTGGGTTCAAATTCCAGTCAGGTCAAAATATTATATAAAATACAATATAAATTATAATATAATGTAAACAAAATAAATAATATATTATGTAATTATATTTTAATGTTTATACCGCAACCAAATCTAAAAAGGAAAGGCTGTTATATATGCGGTGGATCAAAATAAAAGAAAAAAAAACATATAACAAAAAAAAAAACAAAAACAAAAAGCAAATGTAAGTAAACAATTTTAACTTACATTTTATAACTCACAGATATCCAAATATTCTATTATAAACAAACAAGTAACGAAATATGTATTAAAAGGAAACAATTTTCATTTTATCAATTCGAATATAAGAAATTATAACAAAATATAAAAAAATATAATTTTATTGATTGCAATTTATACAATTTTATATGTGATAAGGTCTAGTTACTGATTCACTTAGTATAATTGATTGCAAGTAATTAAAATCAATTCCAATAATAATAATAAGATTATATTCCCATAACATTTGACTTTTCTTATCTAAGTGTATTTATTTCATAATATGTATATGAATTTTCATTAGTATATTTTTTCTTTTTGTTTCCTGAATGTATTTGTGATTCCAATAAGCTGATAAATCTAACCGTTAAATAATTTGAACGAAAAACAAATCATCAGTCATAGTTACTATATTTTTGCTATATAATCTTATGAAATTTCAATCTAATTGGAGTAAAATTTTTTATAAACAATTTAAATTTTTTTTTTTTTTTTTATTAAACACCGAAAATTAAATTCAAATTAATAAAATATTATTATTTTTACTTTTGTATGACTTCATTGTTCCGAGTAATTTTTACATTATTTTTACAAAAAAAAAAAAAAAACATAGAAACGTTTTATTTTATAAAAAATTTTTTTAGAGTCAACTTAGAATTAGACCTGATTCTATTTAGATTAGATTAGATTAGATTATTATTTAAAGGGTATAAGGAAGTGGTTGAGACATTTTTATGTAGACCATAAACGTACTTAAACTATTTCAGATTAATATGAAATGAAAAAATAAAGAAAAAAATTACGAATGTTAATCGGTAAAATTCAGATTAAATTTGAACATTTGATTTTAATAACTTTATGTAGGTACGCACGCATGTTATACTTTCATTCTATTCGATATTTCATTTCCAAAAAAAAAAAAAAATAGGTAATAATTTTTTGAAGCTTGATTTTTATCAAATATTTAAAATATTTTTAATACTATTCTTTTTAATAATTAATTTTATTGTATGTAATAACTTATATTTTATATAAATAATGCATAATACATAATACATTTAAAATAGACTTTTATTCAATTATATAATTTCAAAGTTGTATTAAAAAAATGCTAAAAAATTTTTTAATATAAGAAAACTAAAATTTATTTACAATGATTGAATTTTCTTTTATAACTCAAAGAAAAACAAAAAAAATTGACAAAAAAAAGAAAACAAAAATCTGAAAACCTGATTTGCATAATTTAATAATATTTAAATATAATAATTATTTTCTTTAAAAAAAAAATATGCAAATAAAAAAATGTTTAGGATTTCCTATCAAACAATTTAAAATATAAAAACAAAAAAAAAGTCTAATTAAATTTAAATTGACATTAATCACTTTCAAAAAACTAATAACAATAAAAAAAGTTGAAATAGAAAAAACCAAAAAAAAAAAAAAAATAAAATAAAATAAAATCACAGGCCACACAAATTAAATATAAAAAAAAAAAACAAATCATAAAAAATAATTCGCAAGTAATTTTAAAAGCTGTTAAATTTGTGATGTCATGGAATATTATTGCTTTTTTTTTTAATTTTCGTTTTTATGTAATTTTAACTAACGTTTTTTTTTTTTTTTTTATAATTTTCAAATAATACCCATATTGTTTTTTTTTTTTTAATAAATAAATAAAAAAATCGAAAATGTTTATATGTAGTTTTATACAATATAAAAAAAAACTAAACGTACATTTAGTAGCAAAATAAATATCCTATAATTTATACAAATAACTTGTGAATGTGAATAAAAAATATGACTAATCATTTGATTTGGTGACTGGATCTCATTCGCTATCTTTTACTTAAAAATTAATCTTCAGTTTTATTATTTTAAATTTATTATATCAATTATAAGAGAGTTGTAACTTTTCTAATTGATATAAATATATATATGTAACGTATTATATATAGGCTATCTGTAATTACAAACTACTAAATATTTATATTTTAGTGCACTATAAATTATCTGGGGAAATTTCTCTTTCATTTTTAAATTCGTAAAATTTATATTTTATACTATTTCGATCACAAGATTATGGTTTTGGTTCGTAAAGCAGTCACCTATCAACAAGCTGCAAAGAATCGTGAATAAATGCCTATATACGAATCATAATTATAAGATCTTCTGACTTAGTCGAATTTCTAATATAGATCTGTGGTCCTCTACGAAAAAAGAATCAATAGCAATTGGTGGAATAATAGTAATAGTAGAATCCACATGGAAAAAGAAAAATAGGAAGATAACGCATGTCTTGGAGAAGGACAATATCCAAAGAAATTGAAGAAATGTGTATCGCTTGAACAGAAGTGAAACAAATAGCCTAAAACAGAATACAATAGAATAAGATATAAAATAGTATAAGATATCAATATAATTTTTTATTTATTTTAGATATTGGTTTCACTGCATTTGTTATTTAAAAATTATTTCACATAAATGACCGCCATTGGCATTTTTTAAAAATTCGATTCTGAAAAATTAATTTTTTGCCACTTTTTCACATAAATCTGCATAACACGAATAATGTTGATTTTAAGGTTATTGAGTGTATGTGATTTATTGAAGAAAACCAATGATTTAACATAACCCCAAAGAAAAATGTCTAACGGAGTTATATTATATGATCTTGTTGACCAGTCCACATCGGCATTTCTGGAGATTGCACCGACTTGATAAATAAATTGATGGTTTTACGAGATGTATGGCATGTTGCATCATCTTGTTAAAACCATATATCATCTAAGTCAAAATCATCTAATACATACTTCATGCCACAAAAAATCAGTGGGTACACACGTTTCCGTAGCGTTCTCCATTGACAGTTCTGTAGAACGATATCTAATTAATTGTTCTCGACTTTCATTCACACTCTGGTTTCCACAATCGATATTTTCAGCAGTACGTTTATGTTTTTGACAAGATGGATTCTTAACTCCACAAACACTACTATTTGTATCGAATTTCTAAATTACATTACGAATAGTAAGCTCTGTAAGTTCATAATTTTCATGTAATGCCCGAAACATGGCCCGAATAGATTCATTATTTTTGTAATAAATTTTAACAATTTTCATACGCTGTGCAACTGTCTATCTTTCCACGAATGGAAAATTGTCAAACAATACTAAACACAAGTATCAATTTTAGAGAAAAACTTTAGGAAGAACATATAGATAGAAAAATCTAAACCTAATTACGAAATAAAAACAAACATTGTTACTTCATTACTTATGCTGATCAATGTACATCAATAAAACGTTATCAAACTACTTTTAATTCAATCATGTTTGTATAAAATATTTATGAAGTATAAATATGTAAGTACATCAGATATATTTTATAAGTTTAAGTTTTTTTTTTATATTTGGTTTTACTATGGTAAAAAAAATAAATACATACTTTATAGATCATGTATTGTTAAATTTATTTTATTATTATTTTTTTTTTTTTGCAGTTTATTAAATAAAATATTTAATTTATTAAATTTTTTTTTATATATGCACATATACAAGCAAAAAACTATTTAGAAAGAAAATAATATCAGCACAACAACACAAACACTATAAGACTTTTAATTCATCAAATAATATAAAATATATGACAGTTCTATCCAAAAACATACATACTAATGCCATCTGTTAACGAAAAAAAAAAATACACAAATAAATCAAGAACAAAAAAAAAAACGACTTTCAACAACTTATTAAATTCGTGCTGAATTAACTAGTTTGGTATAATTTTGTAATCAAAATAATCAGGAAATATTATTCAAAATTATTATTAATAAGTAAGAACAAAAAAAAACTTTTAAAACAATAACAAAAATTAGAATTTAAATAATATATTCATAGACATATTGGAGACTTTTATCAAAAGAAGAATAAAACAAAAAAAAAAACAATTTTAAATTAAAAACGCTTAGAAATATTATTATCTTAAATATTCCGTATAAAAATGATATTATTTATAAATTACTTCTGCTTATTTGTATTTTTTTTTTTATAAAATAGATAAACTTTTTATTTTATTATTAGTTTTAAGTTATCATAAATATTTAGGGTGCCTCCTACCTTCTTAAAAAAAATATATATATATCTTTAGAACTGAAATTAAACTTGAAACCAAAGAGTAGAAAAAAAAATGAATGAAATTGAAAATATAAAAATAAGAAAAATCATCCCTCTCATGCTTGCTCAATGCTCATTTCAAAGATATTTACTAACACTTGTATTATTATTACTAATACATTCTTATAAAAATAATATTTTTATTATTATATTTCGAATATAGTACAATTTTCTTTTACAACTACAATCATATAAATAAAATATCAAAAGAACTGTGTATGTATAAAACTTATGTTTATTTTTATTTTTTTATGTTTTTTTTTTTTTGTTGAATATTGGAAAATCAGGTCACATAAAAAAAAGAAAACAAAAAGAAAAACGAAAAGAATTAAAATGAAAGGGATGAAACAGAAAAAAAAAAAATAAAATAAATGACAAACAATAAAATAAAAAATTTAAAAAAAAAACAAACAAAAGAAAATTTTTTTGCGACTGAGAAAAACTAGGTTACAAATAATATGTTTTTATCCCAGGGATGTAATTTTATGTTTTTAACGGTTTATGTATACGTTTTTATATGCGCGAATATATGTAGGTATGTAAGTATGTTGTCATGCACCATGAAAATTTACAGTTGTTTTTTTTTTATTGTTTTTCCACCTTCTTGTCTTGTCGTAAAGGTGAATTGACACTTAGAGTAATATTGAGAAGGTACAGTAGTTGAGAAAAATTACTTCAAAATAGTGTAAGATGGGACCATTGGGGGGTTGTTTAGATATTTCATTGAAAAATTAATATTGGTAAAGAAAATTAAAAGATGAAAGAAGGAAAATTTTAGTGATGCATAAAATTTAATGAGGTTAACTTGTTTAGTACAGCAGAAAATTTAATTAAAATCAATTCTATGAACATTATAATAGTTGAGTTAAGTAAAATAAAAGCACAAATTTTATTTTTCAATGAAAAAGGAACAAATCTAAAATAGAAATTCAAGTAAGTAAACATTTAAAATTTTTATTTACGTTTCTTTTCATTATTTTAAACTTTTTATAGTATCTTATTTTAATAATGTTGGACACTGGTTAGATAAAAAATCGATAAAAAAAAAATTTAAAAGTTTGTTATCTTTTATAAACAATTTTTAGCATCATAATTGAAAAATCAATTGAAATTTATTGTAAATATATTGTAAATATGAAATTCTATTCTTATTGGTCACATTGATTTTAGTCAACAAAATCATTTCAATTAAGAACAAAACCTCATTTGTGAACTATATATGGATGTATGTATTTAATGTGCAACAAGTATCTAAATTATTTGTTTTTTCAAATTTTCTATACTTTTAAAACTGTAAATAAATCTTCTATAAGACGGCTTTAAGATTTGTGCTTGCTCTTGTAGCGTGTACAATCAAAATAAGTATTTAAATTTATATTAATTTTTTTTCTTCATCCCCTTCTTTTATTTTTAAATTGAAAATTGATTTATTAAAGTTGTTATATGAATATATACATATAAATTTATTAAGGATAATTTTATTTTTATTAAAATATGTTTTAAATATTTATAGAAACTTAATAAAATATGTGCAAATGAAGGTTAAATTTGCATTAAAAATGATCCACTTTTTAATTAATTTATTATTAATTTTTTTTTTTGATAGGTACGAAATTTTGGTGGAATGTCTAAAAAAAAGTATTTTAAAAACATTTTTAATTGTATTGATGTTGATGATTTGTCAATAGCTCTTTAAAATAGTATTTTTAAGGAAATTAAGTTATTTTATTTGACCAATGACGCAATGCCTATATGTTATCTTCTTTCTAGCTGAAAGAGATGCAGTTCACCTTAATCGGGGCAATATATAATGTAATATGTATATAATGTTATTTACAATATAAATATTACAATAATAATTATTTTAGATCGATTTCTCTCTCAATTTCGATCTGGACTAGAATTTTTTTTACTTAAATTTTACTTGAATTACACTTTTCATTTTTATATATGTTCAACAGTTTAATGAACTTAGAAACATGCATACTCTCAGATTATAACAAAAAATCTCTAGTTACAAAAACTTTGATACGATGAACAGTCAAAGAAAAACTTAGTAACCGGCGAAGAAATTCATTTTGGAATTAAAAAGGATTAAAAAGAATTCTTAAAAGATTTTCTGATGCAACAGATTTAGATAAAATAAAGATAGATTGCAGAGATTTCGTACTTTTACTTAACTTTTTAAAATTTAAATTTTCAAAAGAATTAAAAAGGAAAACTTATTTAAATGTTGCAAAACTATCTGTGTGTGAGTACTACAAAACGTTCCTTAGTTATGTGCTTAAAATAAATAAATTGAATACTGGAGTTCTTTTAATAGTGTTAATGAAACATATTTAGACTACTGATCAATTATCATCAATATTACAGATTATATAAACTGAATTTCATCTACCCATTATATTATTTCATTTAATTTTAATCAGATAAGCATGACTTATAAATCAGTGTTCAATGTGCAAAAAAATGTATATTTAGGTGGTCATTCTGTAAATTTCTATAATATACTTTAAAACTTTGTTTTAAATTTATTATGTATAGAACATGGCTAATAGAAAATGTTAAGCTTCTCAATGCGATTAATTAAAAATGAATACTATTTTCCTATTATCCTTTCCAAAAAAAAAAAAAAAGAAGATTATAACAGATATGAGATAGGTATAAAAAAAAAAATGGTAATGACTGCAAATAAAAATTGTGTGACCTCGTCAGCAAAAAAAAAAATAAATACACTACGAGTATATTTATTATATTATTTGTATCGTATTTGTTTTTCACCCTTAAAACGCACAATTTTGTTTTTTTTGTTGTAATTAAAATTTTCATTCACATAAATATTTATTTATTTTCGTATTTGCTACTGTATAAGATACATAAATAATATACATAAAAATTATTATAGTACATAATATATAATATAAAGATTACAGATTAGCCGGAAGGAGATAAAAAAAAAAAAAATAGGAACTTATACTAACCTCTAAGTTAAATTTTATGTTTATTTTTGTTCTGCTTTCTTATTTTTCAACGTTTGTATACGATACGATATAAGAATTTTTTAAATATTTTGTTTTCATTCTTATCCTTTTCAGCTGAGTTAAATTAAAATAATTGTTTGTATATGAGTACATATGTTTGTATATAGTATATATACAATTCATATTTACTAGAAAACTTCTTTTTGTATGCAAGTATAATAACGTACAGGTTTTGTTTATCAAAAATACTTTACTTTCTTGCAAAAATACAAAAAAAAAAATAATAATTAAAATACGCAGGACACTCTAATTTTTGTTGAACTGAATTAATATTTATGTTTTCGAATAGAACTTACATTCTTTAATAGAATTCTTTTAAACTACACTCAAGAAAACTCAACACTGTGACTTATGATGAGATAAAAATCACTCTCTTTCATTTTAGTTCTCTTTACGTTACATTTACTCACGATAAAAATCGCGTGTAATTTTGACGTAATCTCTCAGAAATTATTTTCACCACACACACATTTCAGTCAGTTTATTTTTTTTAAATAGTTAAGATACATTTAGAAGAAAAAAGATAGAAAATATCTGAAAAATTTTTTTTCCTTTTTTTTTATAATTGTATGTATTGTTGTTGTAATTCTCAAATAATTTTTTTTTTATTTTTTTTTCACCTCCACCCATAGGTGTACGAAAAAAAAAAATTTTTTTTTTATGTTTTTTGAAATATTTTAATAAATTTTATACTTATTATAATAATTTTAAGATATTTAAAAACTTTAATTACTTTTTAATAATAATTTTTTATAAATTTGGCACTTAATTACGTTCCATTTACAAAAAACTATATATAATTAACCAATTGGTGTAGAGAAAACATATATGTAAGAAAAAAAAAAATTTTTTTCTTCTGTAGAATACGATACTTCTTCAAATCAAAAATTGAATTTTTCCTTTTTTTATTCAACTATTAAATAAATTAATATTTTATATTGCACTTAAAATTTATTTTAAATAAATACTTATTTCTTTTTTTTCGAAGATAGTTATAAATAAAAAAAAAATAATAATTAAAATAAAAACAAAAAAACAAAATTAAAATTTTTTAAAAACTTTTAGATTTTTTCTTTTTGGCATTTTCACCCGACCGTACGAACACCGATTAAACAATTTATTTTCTTAAAACATTTCACGTCTCGCGTCAAAACTCTAATGACAAAAAATTTTCTGAACAAATCATTTTCAACCTTCGAAGTTCAAGTACGAAATATTGTGGTGAATAGCAATTTTGAGGTAAAAATTGTACTTGTAAGTCATTTAAGAAAATTGTACTATTTTGACATTTGTTTGATTGTCAATATGCCGTTATTATTTACAGTTTTATTTAAAAAAAAAGTAATAATTGGAATTGTGCGTAAATTTTTAAGCAATAAATTTTTTTTGAAATTTTAAATAAAATTTAAATATAATATAATATAATATACAAAAAAAAAATAAATTTAGCAACATTAATGTAATAGAAATATTTTCAAGTCAAAAGTAAAATAACGTAATGAATTTTTTAATTAATTTTATGTCCCTAAAACTAATATAAAATTAAAAAAAATAAATTATAAATTAATCGGTGAATTAAAAAATGTTTATGTATCAACAATCTGAGGTTGATTATGTTTTTACTTTTCCTTCAGATTTATTTATTTCAAATTAAAAAGCCCATCTTTGAAACTAATTTTTATGTCAAATTTTTTAATAGTCGCAATTTTTATCAAACGAGATTCTACTCCTACAACTATGTAATCTAAACCTTTAACAATCGATTTTGAAATATTTCCACCAAAATGATTTATAAGTTGGTTTGGGTTCATCACGATTTTTGGATTTTAATATACCAGTTATAAAAAAACTTACTTGATAAACAATTAGATTTCCCTTTTGGAATTTTATTTTGGAATTCATAAATTAATTAATCTCTTTTCTTTTATTCTTGCAGTTCAGTTTCGTTCTTAATTATTTTTCCTTGTGGACTTGTTCTTTATTCTTTTTACTGTTTCAATAGAATATTTCTTTCTAATTAAATCAAAAACGAAAAACTCCATCTTCTGAAATAATTTTTATGACAAATTTTTCAGCAGTCGAAATATTTAGCGAACCATTTTCTACTCCTATAACCACGTAATCTAAGTAATGGATTTTAGATTTTCCACTGAAATGTTTTATAAATTGATTTGCTTCATGACGTCCTATAGATTTTAATACACCAGTTACAAGAAACCTTAAACTTAATAAACAATTTGGTTTTACTTTTGGAATTTCTTTTGATCTCGGATTAATTACATGCTGACAATTTTCATACTTTTGATATAACATCGCTGCCATATGTTCTTCATCCATTAAAAACATCTAAAGAATTTAAAAAAAAATTATACTTATGTTTATATTGTATATTATGAGCAAACTGCAAAATTCAATGAATAATAGAGGAGGTTAAAATAAGAAAACACATGTGGTATGACCGTTTATTTTCAACGGTACTGAGATAATGTGGTTTAAAGATTTTCTCTTCTCGACAATATGTTTCAAGTTTTATATTTAGAATTTGGGGATCACTATAAAAGAATAGTAGCCTTATGTTATATACAGCACATTTTATTGAGAACTTAATTGATTTATAAATATGAACAGAAACTAATTCATAAACAAAAATAAAATTTTTTTTTACTATTTTGCAAATACGTATGTTATTTTCATGTTAAAATTTTTAAATAATTTTTAATAAAAAAAAATTTCATTTTTCTCTTGAAAACACTTAAAATGCAATGGTAAAAAAAATACAATATTTGAATTAGCTTCTTTTTTTTTTTTTTGCGAGGGTTGGAATCATGGAAAGACACTATAGAGGAATGAAACGAAAGAATATTGTTTTATTAATAGAAATTTGTAATATTAATTGGTAAACCAAAAAACATCTGAAACAGGTGTTCAGACATCGGACAGATTAATCCGATTAAATTTAAAAAAAAAAAACACTGTAGATCGAAAAATGCTACAGTATTAAAATTTGAATTACTTACATATATATCTTCATCCATGTATATACAGCAGTTTTTTATTGACTTGACTTATAAATTTTCATCCAAGATTAAATAAATAATAAAATAAAAACATTTTTACATGATAAAAACAAAATTGGCAGATTTTATATTAAAATATTATTTTATATACAAGGTCTCCGTATGCCCCACGTTAACTTGTCGACCCCAAAAATGAAAATCTAATGAAGTTAAATCTGGTGATCTTGGCAACCATAGAATAGGTCTATTTCTTCCTATCCACCGATTTGAAAAATGTTGATTAAGCCATTCTTTAACTTGTCTACGATAATTTTATGAACTCCGTCATGTTCAAATATCATATGACATTGATTTGAAAAGGCATTTTTTTCCTGCAAAAAAGTAGATAATTTTTACTTTTAAGTTGCTTTTGTACCTAAAATTAACAAAATCTACAAGCTACAATGATAGTGTGCTATAAAAATAATTTAATAAGCTCTTAATTCTGTTTTTTATTTTCCAAAATAGTTGTAAAAATTAATAATGATTTCATTTAAAAAATACTCGGGAAATTTGCTTTTACAGTGTATGTCCATCACTATGGACAAAAGCAGTCAAAATGTTAACTAATAATGAAACATAAACTGGATTTTTTATAACTTTTCTTGAAATATAATCTTAAAAATTAATGCCATGCCATTTATTTTGTACTTTTATAACAACAATTATAACATTTGTGACTGTACGTACTACTTGTATATATCCTTGTAAGATAAACCAATTTAATAAAACTTACTACTCATCAACACTCAACAGTTATTTTACGCAGCTTAACTAAATTTATGACATGTTTAGAATTTACAAAGCCACCTTTATACGGATAAACCTTAACATTCAAATTTTTTTTTTCTTAACTGGCCGCCGTAGAGATTATGATAAATGTAAACAAAAGTTAGTGTGTATATAATTTACATTTACATTTTTAAAAAATTTTTCTTGGCTATCGAAAATTTAAATGAAATAATTTCCAATTCCGTAATTTCTAATTGGAAAATTAAAATTAAAAAAAAACATTAATTAATAATGAGAACGAGTTTTGTTTAATTTTATTTACATTTAATTAATTTAAAATATATTTAAGTAATTTGTAAAAAAGTGACTATAATTATGCAGCACTGATAACGAAACATAGCAATAAAAAAGATATTTTATTTTTATTTTTAATAGCCGAGAATGAAAAAATGTACCATACCGTATATGAAGAAATTCATGCAAAACTTTTATTTACATTTTTCATAAACTCTACGGCGGCCATTTAAAATTCATTTTTCGACTTGTCAGTACATAGGTGGCTTTTGAATGTAACTAGAAATGTCATAATTCACTCAATGGGTAAGTTTTTAACTGCGGTCTACATACCTATTGACAGTTAAATTTTATATTTAAATTTATACAAATCAAAAATTTAATTAATAAAACCGTTTTACTATTTATTAACTATTCGAAGTTAGTTACCAAAGTAAAATGTAAATTACCTACATACATATGTCTAAAACTTAGGAAATATATTCGTTTAATAAATCTGTGCGAATGAATTTCACTCTTTTGCTTGATAATAAATAATAATAATGACTTTCATAGAGCTATTTTACTTTATTTTAATAATAAAAATTGAACACTTTTCTACTTTATAATTCTTTCACACTTCTAAAAATCTAAATAAATTTGAAATATTCTATTTATCAAAAATACTACATGTGTACTTACCTATGTACATATCTAAAAATGAACAGCAAAGATCACATCACAAATGTAATAAATAATGTAAATGCATTTCAATATAGGATATTAAACAAACATTAATTAACTGTATGTATTTTATTATCAATTAGCTTTGGCCTGTGAAGCCAGTGATAGCTGTACAGTGTAGAATGTGTGATTTACAAAAATTAAAAAAGAATAAAATTAAAATAACAGAAAAACGCAAACAAAACTACAATACTACAAATAAATTACAATCTACATTTCTCAAGTTAGAAACTCACAAGAAATGAACGACACGAAAGTCATCTGCCGGGTAAAAGAAACAATAATTAAATTTCAAATATCTTAACGGGTGAGTGAAAAAAATTGCAATCACTAAAGTGTAAAAAGTATAAAAGAAACGAACATCAAATGTAAACGAAATAAAATTACTTTTTTTTAAGTACAAGTAAGTAGACTACTTGTACTTGAAAAAATACGATTATATCCAAAACTGTAATAAAAACGGCATCTATACACAAAAATATTTGGGATCCTTATACAAGTATAAACATCTTTCAAGAGTGTACGTTGAATAAATTTGACATACGTTTACAGTAAACTTTATGTTAATGGCTCCTTGTAAATATATAATTTCCTTATAATTTTCTAAAAAATGAACGAGTTTATCGCAATGACTTCTATGAAATTTAGTTACCATACAACTTATATTTGTAAATGAAAGGGTCTATTAATATTAAACCTAGGTATCTCAAATTTTATGCAAAAATGTCAAGTTGCATACCAGGTATCTTACATATCTTGGAACTTAATTAAGCTAGATAGCTGCATTTGATCAAGTTTTATAATTTCTGTAAATTGTGACTAGTTCATCTTAACAGATTCGAATTGCTCTTATATAACCGAAAATTTATTTAGATACATACTTACATACATAAATTTATAGTAAGAAAAACTTTATGCAAGTTCTGAAAACATTTTCTAAATGATAAAGTTTTATGAAAACGGTTTGTTTTTTATACATTACCAATAATATTGCAAATTCCAAATAACTTTCTTTAATTATTATATTAATATTCCGAATATTAGGAATACGATTGGAATAATGACAATATTCTTTCGAAAATATAAAAAACATCAACTGTTTTTAAAAGCATTTAAGAAATTTTGTTATATAAACTAAAAAAAATCAATTGATTTTAAAGTTGTAAACTTAAAAATTTATGAATATATTAAATAATATAGAAAATAAAACTATATCTGGTTAATAAATTTAATTTTTAATTTAAAAAATCACCTATGTTTCGGCCTGCTCAAGAGATTAGTAATTTGAATCTAAATTCTCAAAAAAATGCTCTTAAGATGGTAAAGATTATGGTTATGGTAACTGTATTACAGGAAATTAACCATACAATAATTTGGGTGTCTATTTAGAAGTGTTGCATTTAGAACTTTTTGTTCAATTTTCTTATTGCATCAGTGCAAAAATTTTTAATTAAATAAAACTTAATATTTGCAATAAATTAAACAAATTACAAATATTTCTCGAAATGGAAAATTCTATTTGGTTTTCAAAGGCATTATTTTAAGTTATTACATTTCAGTTATAGACAATTATTTTCATCTTAATCATAATTTCATTCTTTCATCATCATTCTTCTAAAATTTTGTTTTCTTAATTTTTAATAATTTTACTTTTAGAAAAAACTTATTTCTTTTTATTACTTATTTTCAATTCAAACTTTCAAATATTTTTGTATAACCATTGATATAACTTAAGGATTAAGTAAATACATTTTTATATAGTAAGTAATAGTTAAATAAGTCAATTGACGATTCCCTAATAGCTTAATATCACTTTTTTTTGTGAATAAAACACCTTTTATTAGGGCCGTCTGATATTTTGTTGACGTTCCTTCCACAAAATTTCGGAATTTTATAATAAAAAAATTAATTAACACTACTTAATGTAAGTATTAATAGAATTGCTATAATTTTTTATAGAATATATTTATTTTTATAGCAATTTGTTAATTTAATTAAATTTGCTTTAATAGTAAACATTTAGAAAATAACAGTGAAGAGATTACATACTAAATAAATTACAAAACTAAATTAATTTTAAATTTTTTATTTTTTGCCTTTTCCTTTCTTTGAACTTTTTTTAGAATCTTCTTTTTTTTCTTTTGCTGAAATAGTTTTGGTTGTAGGTTTTTTCTTAGCCTATAGAAAAATATCATTTTAACATTTTATTAGAATATAAAAAAATTAATATTATTATTACCTTTATTAATGCATCATTTTCTAAATTATCATCTTCTTCATCACCAGATTCAAGAGCAATAGCTTCACCATCTCCTTCACCATCCAATTCATTTATATCATCTCTTTTTTCAGCTTTTTTTTTCTTAACACCTGCCATAGCAGAATATGAATATGCTAAAACCTCTTTATTATAAGCTCTAGTTAATGCTGCTTTAACTTTTCCATCTACCGCATCCATAGGACTTTTACAACCAGGCCATGTTGATAATTCAATTAGAGATTCAATATCTTCCCTTAATAATCGGTATTCTTTCATTATTTCTAATGCTTCTTCAACGCCGTCTGTTCCTTTTTCTTTTAATGGTCTTACTATAGCATTTAATAAAAATGGTGCATAATCTTGTCGTACTGAAAGTCTTGATCCTGATGTTCTTATCCTAGTATGATCATGCATTTCTTGAGCTAAACGCTTTCTTTTATTTGCTTTGGAATATTTTCCTAACCAACCAGGAAAATTTATTTGACCAACAAAATGTCCAGACATATATTCGCCAGGCATTACGGAACTAAACATTGCTTGTGTTGGTAATAAAGTCCACGCGGAATTTGATCGTATGCGTCTATCAATTAAATCGCCTAAACTTAAAGAATCGGCAGTAATGGCAACCTTTTCAGCAATTTCATCTCTAAAAATAAAAAAATAATAATTAAATAAATATTTAGTATACATAAGAAATATATCGTAAATTTAAAATATTAATTACCTTGGCCCAACTGGTAATACTTGTAAATAATTTTGTTGAACAAATAGAGGACCTAAACTATAATCATTAAAAAATAAATCACTTTTATCATGAATTGACATATTTTGTTGATCTTCTATTGTAAAAACTTTGCGTACGACATCCCAAGGACCCTAAAATAAAGTAATATTTAAAAAATATGTTAGAAATATGCATATAATTGACAAACCAATTTTAAATCTTTTTTAGCGATTTTTTCTTTTTCTTTAAATTCAATTTTAGTTTCATCACCTGCAGCTAATAACGATAAATGATTTATAGTTTGACGAATATCATTATTTGTTGCTATAATAATTTCATCAACTTTTTCTGTTGGCAAATTGAATTTTTCTTTAAAACATATTGACATAATGGGACCACGTATTTGTTCTAAACGGGGTTTATTAAATCGTAAATCAAAACAGTAATTGACTAATGATCTCATTTTTTGATGATTTCTATCATTACACATACATATTACTGGAATCGATGAATCTTTTATTAATGCAATTAATTCTGCAACACCACCTCTATCTTCATTACCAGCCATACCATCAACTTCATCCATTATAAGAACATGCTTTTTCGAAACAGTTTCAGATTTACCATTAAAATAACCATATAATGATTTATTTGATAAAAGTTCTGAGACCTCTTCTTTAAGAAGCCTTTTACTTCGAGTATCAGATGCATTAAATTCAACAACATCGAAACCTAATTCTTTACAAACTAAATGTGCAGTTGTAGTTTTTCCTGAAAACAAAAACAATTAAAATAAAAAAAATTCAGAGTATATGTATTAGTTTGTTTTGTTTTTTACCAACACCAGGTGGTCCGGATAATAAAGCTGCTTTATAAAATGATCCATCATCATTTTTTGCCCACGGATTAGGTTTTTGTAATTTCTTTTTACCGTCGTGACTAATATACCATTTGGAAAGCCATTTTTGTAATCTTAAATTTGAATAAAATAAAAATTTAGAATTTAAAACAAGTCTAAAATTGAAATTATAGAAAATTACTTGACAATATTACTGGCAGCTCCTTGTTGACCTATAATTTGTTTTAAAGTTGTTGGTTTGTACCTATCAACCCATGCTAAAATATCATCATTATTTACAGGCTTGGAACTCATTTCAGAATTTGTAGGAACTTCTTTTTTGTCGGTTTGGGTTTCTTTTAAGCTTTCAATTTTCTCTTTTTTTACTTTTACATCATTTTCATCAACATGCTTCTTTTTTTTGGAAGTATTTTCTTTATGTTCTTGATTATTCTCTTTAATTTTATCATGTTTCGGTTTAGGACTTACTATTTCTTTTTTAATTTTATTTTCTTCTTCTTGGATTTCCTTTTTAATTTTCTTTTCTTTTACCTCCTTTTCTTCTTTAATCTCTTGCTTTATTTTTTTCTCTTTTGGACTTGTTTCTTGTTTATTCTTATTGTTTATTTTTTCACCAGATTTTTCTCTAATTAAATCAAAGAGCTCATCTTCAGATATCATTTTTATGCCTAATTCTTCAGCAGTTGCAATTTTTTTCGGACCAGCTTCTTCTCCAATAACCATAAAATCTAAACGTTTAATAATAGATTTTGCAAGTTTTCCACCGAAATCTTTTATAACTTGATTTGCTTCATCACGTTCCATTGATTCTAATACACCAGTTACAAGAAAACTTAAACCTGATAAACAATTTGGTTTGCCTTTTGGAATTTCTTTTGATCCCGGATTAATTGCACCCTGACGATTTTTATATTTTTGATATAAAATAGCTGACATACGTTTTCGTTCATGGCGTTCTTCATCAGTTAAAACACCTAAATATTAAAAAAAAAAAAATATTTAATTTAATAGTTTGTTTTATAGGAAAATGAACTTAGTTAAAAAATTTTGAAAAAAATTAAGAGGCAAGACGTGATCTTTTAAAAATCAAAATAAAACTCAAAATTTTTATAAATTACATTTATATTTATAGGAGAGGAGGAATGCATATTGTAGCTCAAAGTTCAAAAAAGAAATCAACCCGAATATTCAAGTGTGCAGAGTAAAATTTATATACGCTTGAACAACGTTGAAAATTTATTAATTACGACATCTAATTTTTTGAAGAAAAAATTAATGGAGAAAAGGTATAGAAAAGGTACCAGGAAGAAGAAAAATATCTTTGTTGATGATTCTCAGAACATAGTTCAGTATTTCTATGAAATTTTTATTCAGAGTAATGGTGGGCAAAGTTGAGATTATCAATATGATAGCCAACGTCACCTTTGGTGGCATATGGCAGTTAAAATACATACATCATACATGTACATATATAAAACTAATATAAATAATCTTTTACAAATTAATTTAAATGATAATTTTAAAGAGAAATTTAATTAAAATCTTTTTCGCTTTAATAATTTTTAAAATTCGCCTTGTTTTGTTTGATTTGAGACAAAATTAAAAACTAAACCATTTCATACTAAAAATGACGGTTATGAAATTTAAATCAAATTATTGAAAATAATTAAAATAATCTTTATTTTTAATTGAAATATTTTTCAAATTAAATTATAAAATAAAAATTTTGAAACAAATACTAATATAAAACATTAATTTGCTTTAATATTAATAGAATTATAGAAAACATAATTGTGGATAAATTAGAGAAAAATTCCTTTTACTGAAGTTTTGTTTAAATCCAAGGTAAAAATTTAAATAAATATATTTAAATGTTTTATAATGGTTATCTTATTAAAATAATCAATGTCTAATATAATAATTTATTTTTTTGAACTGTCAAAATAATAGAACTCCACGAAATATTTTTTTTAAATTTGATATAATATGGTATTATGTGAAATTATTAATCCTAAAAAACCTCGAATTAAAAACTAGGTTTAGCTTCCCAGGTTTAGAAATAAAATAGGTTTTCCAGGTTCCCACTTTTGCGCAAAAAATTTTTTTTTGAAAATTTTGATAAACAGAGTTTTTCTTTTCATAAAATTATTCCAATCTGGTATTTTATTCAAAACTAAAAAGTAAATATAAAGCGAATTCATTTGATAGGTTGTTTTGAATTCGCTTTGGAGAATCTGACAATTTATCTTTTAATTTTTTTCTTTATTAAACCATTGCTATGGACTTATATTTATTTATCATGGTAGGATTCAAAAATTTGAGTAAAAATAATATCCAAATTATGTGTAAATTATATAAAAAATTATCTTTTCTAAAGATTTTATTTCTGGCCAGGTTTAGACTAAATTTAATTTGCCAGTATGGAAGGACAGAATTTTAATCTATAAATATCTGGAAACTGTAACCTCTGTGTCTACCTATTTAAATGACTCAACAATACAAAAAAAGTAGAAGGACAAATAGAAAAATCGGTATGTATGAAATAAAGGTCCAAAAAGAGAAAAATATTTTCTAGAATAATATACATACATAGACATACATATGTACAACTTAATGGAAATTATTGAAAGAATTGAAAAACACTATATTTTAGATTTCAAATTTAAGATTGCATAAAGTCCCCTTTAATTAATTATTGCTTAAAATTACACTAATAATTAAAGAAAAAATCACAAATATGAAAGAACCTATTTCTTCTTATAAACGCTAAAGGCAAACGCCAAATTATTTAAAATGATTTAATGATTAAGTTGCAGGTTTTTCGATTGAAAAATCTTACTGCCCAACCGAAATATGAACGTACGACGTATAACGCCTGTCAAAATGTGTTCATGCCCATACATTTTATATCAACCCTATCGAAACACGCGACGTATAAACGCTGTATATTCGAATTTCCAATTTTGACACGTTTTTTTTTTGTTGTTTTTATTTTTTTTTAACATAGGGCGTTTTTCTTTTTCTAATCAGAGCAGAGTCAGAGCAAAAAAATTGTGTTTCTTTTTATGCTCAGATTATCCATATTATCCGTTTTGTGTTTCTTTTTTAAATCGAAATGTGCTCAGAGCGCGATCCCAACCGAAATATGAACGTACGACGAATAACGCCTGTCAAAATGTGTTCATGCCCATACATTTTATATGAACCCTATCGAAACACGCGACGTATAAACACTGTATATTCGAATTTCCAATTTTGACACGACGTTTTTTTTTTTGTTATGTTTTTATTTTTTTTGAACATAGGGCGTTTTTCTTTTTCTAATCAGAGCAGAGTCAGAGCAAAAAAATTGTGTTTCTTTTTATGCTCAGATTATCCATATTATCCGTTTTGTGTTTCTTTTTTAAATCGAAATGTGCTCAGAGCGCGATCTGTGAGCTCGTTAAAATTTCTCAGATTTCACAGAGTTGTTAAAATATAAAACGTCAAATTAAGAATAAAATAATAAAAACGTCATTAAAAAAAAAAATCTCGTGCATAGATAAACATTTTTTTTTTAAGTTTCTTTTTTAAATTTTAATGAAATAAGATTTTTCATAAATCAACTTTTTTTCATTTTATTTCTCAAATAAATTTCTTTTACAATTACATTTTTGCATTTAAAATAATGAAATAAAATAAAAACGTCAACGTATCAACGTCCGGCGTTTATACGTCAAACGTCGTACGTCGTACGTTCTTATTTAAGTTGGGCAGTAGAATTAAAACCGTATCAGTAATTTATTTCATAATAATTAATATTGTTATCTGGTTATATAAAATAAATAAAATAAGTAATTCTTATATAAGATAATAAGTATAGCCCACAAAATATGTAGTATTTGAATTTTATAATCTTGTACGATAACTGTAACTGTATACAAAACGCTTTATTGAAAATAATGATTTAGGAAACAGCAGCTTAACTTATAGGATGGGAAAGGAAAACAAATTCTTCACTTTCAACCATTTACGAAAAAAGGGTAAAAAAAATTTTTTTTCTTAAATTGTACAAACATGTACATTTAGTATATATGGACCCTTTATAAATTAATCATTTTTTTATAAATTTTCATTTCATAAACATCTAAAAATTCTATCCTTAATATTTTATTGCAACACACTTCAACTGTTTAGGATAGAGTAAGCATTAATTTTTTATTTCCATCTTTCATATTGAATAATAAAATTATGAATTTAATTAACGCATTTTTTAAACAAATAAAAATAAATTTATATAATATTTAAAATTACGTACGGCAATCTAAAAAGAAATTCCATAAGATAATGATAACTATTTAAAATAAATTTTAACATAATTATACATATTTTTACTTGACCGTGACACATATACCACTTTTTAAGCTTTAAATTGATAGTGATCACTAAAAACTACAATTTTAATTGCGTTTTATATTAATATGTTAGATGGAATTTTTGCGTTATGTAAACACATTTGTAAAAGTAAAAATTCATAGATTTCAATATAAAAATGAGATTATAATAATTACCTAAGAACTATTGTCTAAACCCTAAACGATGCGAGCTCTATATAAGTATAAACTTTTCCCCACATACATTTCCTTAATTAAAGTTATAGTCCGATATGTCTTAATCGCGTATACTTTATTTTAATATTATCCATCCGTTTTTAATTTCAATATAGAAAATTTATATTCATTATTAAGGATTGAATAATTTTTTGAAAGCGTCCCGAAATCCCATTTTGAAAAATCTAAAAATTGGAAATTTTTAATATTATCATAATAAGTAAACAAAATAATAAATGAGAAAATTGTCATTTATAGAAATTGTAAAAGCTTAAGTGTTTGTAGGAAAATATTTAAACGGGAGTTTAGAGTTGCTTAAAAAATCAGAGTTGGAATAATTTGTTTTGTGGGAGTTTGAGGGTGGCATGCCTCATTATATAAAATGCTTTGTTACTGAAATATGTATGTAAAAAGGATAATTAGGAACATTTTATTGTTGGGGGGTATTATTAAACCAGGGGTTTTATAATTTGTTTGGCGAGAATTTAAGGCGGCAATCACCACCATTTTAAATACTTTGTTAAAAAATAATTCGGAAGAATTTTAGAGTTGGTTAAAAAATCAGACTATTATATTAAATTTTTTTTGAGGTTTTTTGAAGTATCTAGTACTTCAATATACGAAAATGAGATTTCGCAATTTGAAATTTTGTGATTTGACATTCTGTGTTAAATTGAAGAATTTTTACGATTTTTATAATTTGGGATTTTGAGAAATGGGATTTCGTATACTCAACGAATAATTTTTTTTAATTAAATTTAAATTAAACTACTTATCTAAATTTTTTTGTTGTTTTCATGTTTCTCAAATATCATGAGTTATCATCAGTGGCAGAACTTCAAAATTTGGGCCTCCCCGCGCAAATGTAAAATATTGCCCCAATCATTTTTTTTTAACAAAAACAAGTTAGATATTTATTTCATATATCCATATTGCAATCAAAATAAAAATGATACAAGAACGAAACTAAAACTTAATGGACCTTGTATATTAAAATCTTTCCTTCTTGACATCATATTGGCAAAATCAGTAATGATGCTTTTTATTTACATTTTTCCAGCCGCTTTTGCTTCAATGGAAAGTATTGAAAGATCGCTTAAACAGTCTTTACCAATGGTATTACGGTTGCACCTACAGTTGACAATTTTACTATTAAAAGTTCAGCGAATTCGCGTATATAGATGATATTTTTGATATTTCATCGTACAGCATATTGCCTTTACCATAACCATTTGCAGTGGAAATTGTTTTGATATATCTTCACTATACTTTCTCTGTAATGCTTCTTTATATAATTACTATATCACGTAATATTACGTATAATTTACTATATCACGTTCCGTCATTAGCATTAATTTATTTGGATGGATGCAGGAAAATAATTCAAAGAACAGAATTAATGTAATAGAAAAATCACAAAAACTATGGCTTAAACTAGAAATTACACATCAATATTGAAGATTAGCTGCAATAGAATTAGAAACATATTCACACCACCTACAAATCACTAAAACTCATAGCAGCGCTATTCAATGTTAGTTTTATATATTTGTGGGCAACAATAACTGCGGGAAAAAAGTTCCAGTGTATGTATATAAAAAATGATTGTAAATAATTTTTTTAATAAAAATTTTGGGCCCCCCGCAACGCAGGGTCCTGCGTCCACTAGTTCCGCGACTGATTATTATTTATATATTATTTAATACTCTTAAAAAGAAATTGATTGCCTTACTTTTGTTTAGATATTCTAAACATAAATTCAGATTTCAAACAAAAAAAAAAAATTTAAAAGATTTATGACCAAAAAGAAATTTAATATCAAAATTAGAAATGAAATCAAAAAGTTTTGTTATCATTTAAAATGTTCATTGATCTTTCATTAAACTTTGGCTATTAATCATTTGTTTAACTACTTAATATACTCAAAAATAAATAAATCCTTTAATTAAAACTATCACGCAACAAATATAAAAACTTTTCACGAGTATAAAAAAAGTTTAAATTTAATCTCTCTTCATTTCTAAATTTTTTTTTTATTAATATTTGCAAAAAAAAAATTGTAAAAACTAATGTCATATTTTGCGACTTTATAGTACCAATACCATGTGGTATTATAAACCTTTGAATATTTTATAATATACATGGTATTATAAATTTGTGAATGGATCTGTTTATAGCATCTTTCACAAAAGAATATTTTTTTTTCCTAATGGAGATGGGAATATTCCAAGACACCAAGAATTTGCCCTTGGTATAGTCTCAGATTCTTACTGACTAAACCTACCTCCCTCTTTAGTCAATATAATGGGATGAAACCCTTACCTGCTAATGCAGTATATTGACAACGGAATAGGGATAGGGAAGAATAGGAAATGGATGCGAAAACATTGAATTGGGAGTGGGACTGTAAGGAAACAATAAATCTGTCTATTATTATCACTACTTTGCTAACAGGGCCAAATATCCGACTATACAACTGTTACAACATGCAGTGTATATAACACCTTACCGCATGAGGTAATTATTGAAGGCCCACTACTGTTACTGTAGCAGCTATTATTATTGGTATTAGTATTCTTATTAATATTATTATGTTACTACAAAGTAATGGTCATCAGTAGTTTAAATGTGCAGTATTATATAACACCTTCCAAGCATAAGCATGATATAACCAAAGATAGCTCCACTGTAGCTATTATTATTATTATTAATTATTATTACAATTATTATTATTATTACTATTAATTATAAGATTTTGGCTCTATATGATTATAAAGAAGATTAAGATAAAAAACAAAAATACAATATATTTTATTGAATTATTGCAATAATTATTAAATATGGTATAGCAAATGCGTATAATATACGGCGTTTAAAAGAAAAATCGCCGATTATTTATGTTCTTTTCTATAAATATGCTAAGAAAGTATAAAAATTATTTGTTTGAGATAATAATATATAATCAGAGCTTTTAGTGGTCAAAATTTGAACTTCTATCCCTAATTTATAAAATTTTATTAATTTATTATCAATTAACCCCTATAAGTATGTGAGTTCAATTGATGATTCATTTTTGTTATTTTCACATTACGTCAAATTGATTTCCCGATAATCATACTTAAAAAAGCTTATATTAGAAAACGATTTGTTGTTTACTTTTCTAATCACGTTTATAATACGTCACAAAGACTTCAATGAAATAATTTACTATATCTAAAGAATTACTAAAGAACTAAAGAACTAAAAAGAATTATGGCTTTATTGAACAAGAAAAGATATGATAAATAAATTGATAAATTCTCTGCTAACATTTAAAAAAAAATCAAACTTAAAATAGAAAAACAACCAATCACAGGTGTATAAATGAGATTTTAAAAAACAATTACGCCTGCGTTTGGTTTACGATATAAGTAAATTATAAAATCAACAAAGAATTAATTCTGAATGTCAGTAATTAGATGATAGTTAATTTTTATTTAAAGTTTAATTAAAAATTTTCAAATAAAAAGTTACAAGTAATTAAAGATTTAGATATTTTTTTGTGCTAAAATAAATTCTTTTAATATAATAACTGAATTAGAATTGTTGGATATGTTTATTGATATTTATATCAAATTAGTACTTTATTTTAAATTATCAAAATATTAACGTTATTGAATGACCTATGGTAGACAAGATTTATATTTTTATTAATACATACATATATGCATATCTTCCGGCTAACTCAATTTCATCAACAACACATATTTCAATATTTTACTATTGATGATAACATGTGCTTTACAGACATAACATATTCATACCAATTTATATTCGAATATATTATATATACATATGTATGTATGTATTTCTATTTTAATAAATTATACACTTTATTACCTTGTATTGTTCTGAACCCAATAAATTGATAATTTTTGGACAAAAAATTTTTTTTTCTTTACTCGTATTGAGAGAAAAATTTGATTTTTTTCCTCAATAAAAAATAAAACCCCTTATACATACATAGTATTTTTTTTTTCGTTAGAAAAACCATGTGCTTGCCACTCATGCCAGTTGATTTTAATACGTACATATGTCTAAAAATTTCAAAAATATCCCACTGAGATGCGCATTTCTAACTATACATATTATAAACAATAGATATAAACCCTATAAATAATAAATAATAAATTATGGAAAAAAAAAAACAAAAGAGAAAAATTGAGATGTAAGTAGACAGCAGAAACCTACCCAAATATTAAAATTGACAATTTCAAGAGAACGGTGACATGTAGTGTATATTGTATGAGTACATTATTTAATTTTTAATTTAAAAAACATGGAGTTACCTGTTGGTCTTTTTTTTATAGTCATATCATATTTTAACATTATTCTTTTCTAATGTACAACTTAGAAAGGTATACTTTTAAGTTTCGTCTAATTTAATACAAAAACACATAACTCTGTGAAAACTCTGTTTGATTACAAAATTGTACCTATAAATTGAACTAATAAATGGCTGTAATATAAAATAACCTCCTATTAAAAGAAATTCAAAATTAACTCGACAACTTCTTGGAGGTTAATTAACAGTTTTTCTAAAAAGAAAATTTCAACTGCAATAAATCAAAAGTAAAACATTTAAGACAATGTCATCTGGATGAAATCATGCCGAAATCATTAACAAATAAATTATTTTTCAATCAATTTGGCTGAACTCAATATGAATCTCTTTCGCCCGTCAATCTGTTTCAAAAAATTTTGTTTGCGATTTGTGTTCAATTTTCTAAGCGGATTTTATAATATTAAAGCAAGCCGTGTCAAATTTTTATTACCATCTTCTGTTAACTCGTTTCGACCCAAGAGTTGAATTTGATGAGTTGAGTTCATACTTTGCAAGGCATTGAACCAGAAATTGGCATTGCAAAGCATTGACGAAATGATAAAAAAAAAAAACTTTTAGTATAATAGAAATTAGAAAAGAAAAGTTAGAAAAGTTTAACAAAAATTTTGCCATCTTTTGAATAATATACCCCAAACCTTATTACTTGATTTTGGAAATGTTCCCAATAATGCGACCATTTCACTATTCTGACAAAAGACTATTTTTCATTCGAAAAGATTGATTATATTCCCTCAAAAACTATTAAAGTTTCCTATTATACCATACTTTTTGTAGAAGAGTTTCTATTGTGACTCACTAGAATTTAATGCGTGATTTAGAATGTCTCTACCGCACACCTGTTTACAATCATTAGTTCATGTCCTTTTTTTTTGGTTTGTAGTATATGGTAAACCTAAATAGACATATTATTTTAATACACATCTACATAAACATATTTATTTAAATAGAAATTGAAAGCTATGATTTATTTAGTTAGGTAGATTCATAACGACATGCTTAAAAAAACTAATGCTCTTGTCTACAAACTAGTTAAGTGGTGCGAGCGGACAAGACGATATGAATATATTATGATAACCATATACATATACATCTAAAAAAAATCCGCATGTTTAATAAAAATTTAAAAAAAAAAAGAGATACTTTTGAACAAATATACAGACACAGTATGTATAGACAAACAATTAAAATATAAAAAATAAAAATAGAAAAATAAATGAAAAAATTGAAAAAAAAAAAAAACAAAATATGTGGAATTAAATTTCTTTTCAGTTGTTTGCGATATGGTCACTAATAAACACGGTGTGGTGTTTTTCTTATTTTTTACTTAAATTACTCAAAAAAATTTATATTTTTTTTTTTGTTTCTTTTTTTTTTTTTTGTGATATTGAAAAGAGTGCCATACATTATTCATTATACTAACTAGTACTTAATACAAGTACCTACAACTCTTTTTATCTTTATTATTATTATTATTTCTACTTACTATCATCAATCGTATTGTTATTTTTTACGTAGTTAGAACCTGTCACTTATAATATCATGTGGATTTACTTCATATCTTAATAATAAATAAACAACAAAAAAAAAAAAAAAATTTATAAATTCAATCGCAATAATAACAGATAAAACGAAGGGATTTCTTTCATAAAATTGCACAATATTTTTAGATAGCATTTTAAATTGTGAAACGAAAAAAGCAGTAAATATACAAAAAAAAAAAAAAAAAATAATAATTGAAAATAAAAACAAAGGTTAATTAATAATTATAATAAAAATTTAATTTAAATACGAAAATATATATAAATACATAGTCAATATGAAAGAATGGATGAGAGTTTCATTATTTCTTTGTATGTTTGGATTCATACGAGAAATTCGTCCATCTGAGAATTATATGAGCGTGTTTATTTTGGGACCATGGAGAAATATTACTTCAGATCAGGTATGGAAATTAAAAAAATTTTAAAAGAAAATATAAAAGTAAAAAAAAAAAAAAAAAAGATTAGAAATAACTAAAAACAAAAAAAGAAAAATATGGAGCACATCTTTTATGCGCCAATTTTATCAGTTCATTTTTTTTACATTAAAAACGTTCAATGAAGGGTATACATTTTAAAATATGAAATGATTATAAATATTAAAATAAAATACATATTTTATATGGATGTATGTATTTTTGTATGTATGTATATTGAAAAAACTGTGTCAGTGGATTGTTAAAGTTTTTTTTCTTTTTTTTTTTTTTGTGTTTATTAAAATTTGTTTATATTAATTATGTTTTATAAAAAAGATGATAAATTAAATTCTAGCTAAACAAGTCCTCAACTTTTACCCTGTTATTTATAATATAAGAAAATATAAATAAATATAAAAATAATAAATATGTGTATATACTTATGTATAAATATTAGTATGTATTAAAAAAAAATATATAAAAAGTGAGAGTTTATTAAATTAATTTAAAATAATTTTTAAGAGTTGATAAAGTAAAAAAAAAAAACAAATTTAAAAGTAAAGGAATAAAAATAATTTGTGATAATCAAAAACATAAATAATTAAAATTAAAAAAAAAAAAAAACCTAGTTAAAAACTAAATTCCTAATGTTTATAATACAAAAAAAAAAGAACAGTTTTAATAAATTAAACATTTTCCAAATAGGATTCATATATCAGTGTATCTTACTTTATTTCGAAAGTTATAACGGTTCATATATCAGTGTATCTTTCTTTGTTTCGAAATTTATAACAGTTAATATGACATTATCCTTAAAAACAAATTTAATTTTTAGAAATAGCCTTTTAAACTACATATGTATGTATATGGATCATACTAAAAAATGTTACCTATTTTATTCTTAAATTTTAAGATTTCGAACTTTCGAAAAGTTTAATTGGAATCTTTGTAATCTATAACTTAAAAAGAGATCAAAAATATGATTATAACAATTTACTACAATTTATTCTTAAGATTAAATCTAAATCTGTCAGTCTAAATAATACCTATAATATCCTCCCTTTTCTTAATTTTTTTTTTGTCACTGCCTTTTATTAAATGTTTCTAACGTTAAAATTAACATTAATTTAAAATTAAAAAAATTTTTATTAAATTAATTAATTTTTAAATAATATTGATTAAAAAAAAATCCTTGAAATACATATGTAATTATAATAAAATTTTAATTTACAGTTAAATCGTGAAATATTTCCCGTTGGAACGTATTCATATTTAGCGCAATCATTTGTTGTATTTTTGATAACAGATTATTTACGGTAAATATTTAAAACAAAAAAAAAAAAAAAAACAACAACATAATAAAATTTTATTTTATTTATACATTTTATAATTATGTAAATTATGTTGTAACGAATTATTTTGTTATGTTGGGTTTTTTTTTTTTTTTTTTTAATTAATAATACATATATTTTACATATTTTTGAATTCAAAAAAATACTTTTTTTTTTTTTTTTTAATTTTTAATTTTTAGATATAAACCATTAATTATTGTTATCGGTATATCTGGTATTATTGTATCAAGTTTATTATTATGGACAAAATCATTATTAGCATTACAAATTATGGAATTTATATATGGTACATATATGGCAACAGAAGTTGCATATTATACATATATATATGCAAAAGTTGATAAAAAACATTATCCAAAAGTAACATCACATACAAGAGCAGCAATGTTTGCTGGTAAATTAGTTGCTAGTATGTCATCACAAATTTTAGTTAGTTTAAAATTAATGGATTATTTGGAATTAAATTATATAACATTTGCTAGTAAGTATAATATTTATTTACAAAAAAATTATGTACATACATACGTATATACATATGTATATGTATTATAAGGTAATATATAAAGTAATAGGAACCCAAGCGTTTTAACTTGTAAATTTTATATCAAAATCTGTTATAAAACTGAGAACCATTTCTTTATATAGTTTTCTATAGGAAATGAAAATGTTTTGGTAGCTTGAAAGTTTTTAAAAACAAAAATTCTGAAAAATTTTATACAACAATTTTTTTAAATAATGTTATCAAAATATGCAAAAAAAAAAAAAAGAAAAAGTCATACAATAGTTCGACATTAAAATATATATAGAAAATTAAAATGATTCTGATAACAATTATGATAATACAACACAAAACACAACTTTTGTATATAGGTACATACATATATATATTTTTAAGTTAAATAAATTATTTAACAAAAGAAAAAAAAAAATATAGAAATTAAAAAAATAGTTAAGAAAAACAAAAAAAAATGATTTACCACATCAAACTTTTGCCAATCAAAACAGTAATTTTGAAGTATGTAATAATTTTCTTTTATTAATTTTTAACAGGTTCAATAATTTTATAAATTGATTAAATAGATTTTGTGAGCGAAAAATAAATAATAAATTATTTGCTTCTGATAATCCTTGTAATATACGTTGAACTTAAAACTTAATTAAGGTGTTTAAAATTCATAATGTTTAGTTAAAAACAATAGGTTCGACGAAAACCCCATCGTAAGAAGATTTAACTTCAATCGATGAGCTTTATAGGCAAACCTAATAAATACAGTGGTTTTTTTTTTTTTTTTGGTAATTATGAATTATTAAAATTATCCAAATATGATATAATCATTTAAAATTTAATATTTGTATAAGAGAATTTCATTACTGCCGATTTTAGATATATCTGAACTTTATTAAGAATCGAAAATTTAATTAATTTATTTTTATCAACAAATCCAATATATTATGAATTTATAAACCGACCAACTATATATCTATACTAATTTAATTACTAATCAGAAAAATCACATAACGTCAAATAAAATCAATTATAAATTTAATTTATAGTTTTGATAGACTTTTTTTTTAACAGTATAAATCAATAATATAATAATCAATACACCAGAATATACCGTTTCCTCATACATATTTGTTTTTTTTTTTAATGCATTTCTCTGCGGACAGGAAATTACAGTCTTTCCTGTTCAGGTGTGGCTATAAATATCGTAAGAGGGAATAACTCTTACGACGTGTGTGGGATTCGAACCCACACTTCCTCAGTGTTTATAGCCTATTTTATACGCTCTTACCCACTAGGCCACTGAGACCCCCCCTAATACATATTTAAATTAAAATAAAGCACAAAACAGATTTTAAAGTACTAAAAATATTTTTTTTATTGTTTCACTCGAAATTATAATGGATCTACCAGTTGCATGTTTTAGAGATGATTTTAAATTTCTTATTTAATTTATTAAATTTTATATATAATAATTTTATTTATTATTACAATATTTAAATTTTATTACTTTTAGAAAAGGTTTTTTCCCCCCCCCCCCCCCCCCCCAAAATAAAACCGTTTTTTGTTTTTTTTTTGTGCAATTAAAAAATATAAATAAATTTTTTCTTACTTTTATATTTAAATTTTTTTGCGCCTTGACGTGAAAAAAAAAATATATAAATTTGATAATTCATTAAAAAAAAAAAAAAACGGCAAATTACTAAGGAAATTAATTAAAAGTAAATAAAGAAATTGTGATTCATAAAATTTATGTACATGATAATCTCTTGTCATTTAAGATTATATTTTAGAGTTAGAAACAGAATACATATTATAATATGTTATATCAGAATACATGTATACATTTGCTATTTTCTCTAAAATGTTATGTAATAAAACATGTGCGCTAATTCCCATTAAAAGTAATTAATATACAAGTCAGTATATAAAACTAAGGGTATTCAAAAGCACACATTTCAAAAAGAAAAAAAAAAAACGTTTAAAGCATTCCATAAAATGCAATTTATATTTTTTTTTGTATCTGTTACTACTGTATATGAGTGAGTGAGCCTGGTTAGTAACAACATACAAAAGTTACAGATCTTTACTAACAAATACTTAAGAATAATATGCCGAATATTCTGTTTGAGAAGAACACTAAATGCGAAATTATGGGTACGTAATTTAATTAATAACTATAGTCAAGAACCAATCGAAATACAAATTCGCAGAAGAAAATGGCCATAGCCTCAGACATCAAACAATTTTAGTGACACGTCAGTCGTTGGATTGAAACCCCTCCAAGAGACAGAAGAAATGTGAGCAAAACCTAAAGTGACTTGGCAAATAAGCATTCATAAGCAATTCTCGAACAAAAATTAAACTAGCGCAAGAAAGAGAAAATTAGAAAGAATTTGTGGAAGCTCTATGTTTCTTAAATGAATAAAAAAGCAGTAAAAAAATTTTTTACATCGAAATTTAAGAATTTTTGAATATGAGAATCCATCATCAAAATAATATAATTTTATAAAGAAACAAATGGACGGGGAAAAAAGAAAAACTATAATAAGCATATATATTTTTTTTTAATTAAATACATATAGGTACTTATCAATTAATTAATTTATGTCATAAATTTTTTATATATTAAGTATATATTATAATACTGTAGATAACTTTTACTGGGAATTGATAGTAATATTTTGACTAGATCAAATAATTTTAATGAAGGCTTAGGTTTTAAAATTGTAAATAAATTCTATATTAGAGAAAAAATTACCGTGAAATTGTACAAAAAAGAAATTTAAGATATCTCGTATACTTTAAACAGAATTAAATGTGATAGGTGAATGCGTACTTTACCGCCTTTACCTTTTCAAAGTATTCAAGAGAAGCAAAGTAATCAAAGTAAATACTGGGCCAATGCATATTTTGAAATGTTAATTTGATATTTCTCACTTATGTGCCATTTTTTCTTGGGTTTGAAAAATAAACAAAAGTTAGTTGTTTATGCTTTATTTTCTTAAATCTTAATATTAAATAATATTAAGATCTAGAAAAATTGGGAAAACCTTTTATTAATTTAAAGAATTTATTATTGAAATATTTTACAATAACATTACAAGAAAGCTCAAACTTTATATCGTGTAAAATTTTATTTCTGTATGCTGTTGTTTTGTCCCAAATACATTTTTTTTAAAAAAAAAATTCTCCAATCAAGTAATTTTTCTTTAAGCATTTTTAAAATTTTAAAATAATAACCACTATTTTAATTATTAAATTATTTAAATGTGAAACTGTCAAAGTATTCAAAACAAAGCATCAAAATAAAAATTCGTCAAAATCGGTTACTTTGAATATTTTTTACGAAGGACAAGGAAATAAAGAAAGCAAAATAAACATTGGGCCATCACTTTTAAAAATTATGCTCTTTTCAAAATCTCTAGAATTTTTAATATGGACTTTAGTTTAATTTTGTATATATAATAATTTCTAAAATTATAAATTCTGATTTTTTCTGATAAATTTATTTATTTTTTTTTTTTTTTTTTTTAAGCACAAATTCTTGCAACATTTTGGGCATTTGGATTACCAAGAGTTGAATCTAGTTTATATTTTCATCGTGGATCAAAATCAAAAGCCTTATCCATAACAATTGAAAATGGTAAAGCAATACAAAATGTTGAAGAAAATTTAATGAATTTGACACCAGAACCACATTTATCACCCTTTCAATTACTATGGTATCAATTTAAAAGTGCCTACACAAATCGTAAAGTTGTATTATGGAGTTTATGGTATGCATTTGGGCTTGGCGGTTATTTACAATTTATATGTTATATTCAAGTTCTATGGAATGATATTGATGAAAATCCACCGGTAAGTTATTTGTAAAAAAAAAAGAAAAAAATTGATATCTACGGAAATTCTGGAATTTATAGGAATTATGGAATGGTGCTGTTGATGCAGCATTAACAGGTTTAGGAACATGTTTTGCATTAATAGCTGGTTTTATGCATTTTGGTACATTAGCACCACGAAAAAGTTTTATGATTTTAGCATTATTATCAGCATTACAGGGTGGTGCCATTCTATTTTCATGTTTAACACAAAATTTATATTGTGCATATGCTGGTTATATTATATTTGGTGCAATATATTCATATACAATAACAGTAACAAGGTAAGAAAAAAAAAAAAAAAAAAAACACTTACACATATTTTGCTTTGAAAATTCTTTTATAATATTAATAAAAACAATTTTTTTAGTGCGGAAGTTGCGCGTCATTTAGAAGAAGATAGCTATGGTTTAGTATTTGGTATAAATACTGTTGGTGGTTTATTATTACAAACATTTTTAACATTAGTTGTTGTCGAAGATATAGGATTTAAATTAAGTGTTATAGGACAATACTCAGTCTACGGATATTATTTTATACTTTTAGGTATTTTATACTTTTTATATGTAACATTAGATTATTTTTGGTTTAAAAAAGAAAATCGAATTTCAGAAAATTTATAATAAAATAGGTTTTTAATTAAAAAATTAATTTAATTTTAAATTAGTAGAAAAAGAAATATAAAAAAAAAAAACTTTTTTAGAAATTTGAAAATCACAAACCTGAAAACAAAGTGAGATAAAAATATTAAACGAAAATAAAAAAAAAGTTTATAAGAAATTTTATAAATTTTTTTTATATATTATTAATTTATTTATTTTATAATAAATAAATAAAATTTACTTTCGGTCTTTTCAAATGCATAACCTCTACATAACGTCGACGTTTGAAACCTTTAATATTTTTCCTCAGTTTCAGTTGCTCTAATTTGTGATTTATGTTCACGAGCAAGTTGTAAATGTGCATCATATTGTTGTTGTAATTTATTTGTTCTTAATAATTCCATATATTGATTGTGTTTCCAGCGCAATTCCATATTGCGATTTGCGCTGCTCCTTTGTTTCATTTTGCCTTCTCTTTAGATTTTCATTAACTTTACCAACCTAACAACGGCTTTGTTCAGGGGTTTCATTAGTCACTTTTAGCCAGTATTTTTTACGTGCTATTTTGAATCTTCTTTTCTTTTTATTCTCACTTTATATATTTTAAAAATTTTTTATATTCGTTTAATATTTTTTTCTATGTAAATTATCAATAAAATGTTGTAGTTTTTTAAAAAAAATTTTTAAATTTAAAATTAACAAAAAAAATTTTATAATAAATTTAAATATTTGTATTAAAATAGTGTTGTCATATTGTAAAAAAAAAAAAAAGTTTTCTTAAAAAGTAAAAATGACTACTTTTAAGTACAAAAAATAAATTTCATAATTAAAAAATGGTTACTTTTAAATACATTTTAGTTTTATACATCTGTCGTAGCACCTTAGGTAAACTCGGGTGTTATAGTTTCCTTCCCTAATTTCTTTTATATCATCTATTCACACCAATTTAGAAAAATTAGATATGTGTAGCCTAATATTGGGTGATTTTAACCTTGCTAATTTAAACTGGCTACATATTATGCTGATTATTTTTTTTGCAAATAATATATCCTCACTTTTCGAATCAACTTTGATTGATCGGGTTGCAGGGCAGCCATAAGGGCCCCCCCTCCCCTCCTTCGTAACATTTTTTTGATCTGCAACAAATAACTTCCCTTACTTACAAGCTTGACCTTATTTTCGCCTTAGATTACAAAAATTGTGAGGCATTAGTTAGTTAACCTATTTTTTAGTCATATTGATGACTATCACCCTGCCTTGTATATATTTCTCAACAATGATAATGCCAACGAAACCTTATTTGTTGATAATTATCCAAAATTTGCCAAAACAATCTTAATATTTTTCTTGGTTCTATTCGTCAGAATTTACAATCTAGTCATTATCTCTACATCTAATTTTATAACCTGTCGCTACAATTTTTATGAATCAGTTTGTTTTCACTCAGCAATGCCTATTAAGGAACTCATGAAAATTGTAACATTTCTAAGCCACGGTTAATCAAAGAATTGCATATGTATGCTGAGGAATAAGCGTCATTTTGTTTGGAAAAAGCATATCCTCAAGCATATCAAATTAATATTGCAATTTATTTCTTGATGCCTAAATAGACTTAAAAATTTATCTGATACTCTTTACAAAAACTAAGTACATACATTGTATTGACAGTATAAAATTGCAATTTTATTCTAATCCGCAAAGTTTTTATGATTTTCTTAATTATAAACGAAAGAAAAGACTTATGGTTATCCGGGTCGGAACCTAAGAATGCATTAATGCAAAATTTAAATAAGTAGGTACCTATTGTGAAAATTAAGAAAATTTTGACAGTTTGTTTTTTTGTAAATAAAATTCAGAGTTTTTCTATGACTTATCAAAAATTCAAGTTTCAATTCGAATTTTTAAATATGTTTTTCAAAGAATATACTTCAATTTCAAAGAATATACTTATATTTTTCAATTTTTTCAACGATTTCTTGATTTCAGCCATTTTGAAATGTTTAAATAAATAAAAATTGTTTTTTTTTCTTTACTATCTGTCAATTTTTAAAAGTTTTCTAGAAAAAGTAGGATACATAGCAGGTAACAAAATTTAATTTCATATCGAGTTTTTGTATATTTATTTTTAAAGAATATATGTTAACATGTATATTCATAAATATAAAAAAAAAAGTTAAATTTCACTAAACACAGGTGAAAAAATTAACTTCCTGTTTTTTTAGTGTAATTACAAACAGTAGAAAAACAAGTAGAATATAAACCAATGGTTTTTAAAAGCGCACATTTCCAAAAGACAATACAAACTGTTTAGAATTGTGACTTGCACAAAAATTTGAAAAATGCATGTAATAAGAAAAAACGTGAAAATATTACTTTTCTGAAATTTTGAGGGGCTGTAAGTCCGGAATCCTATATAACTAAGAAAAACCGTTAACACACGAAAAATATATTATCGAACCTTTAATTTTCATGTCTTGCCGAAGAAAAATTTTTACAGGTGCCTAAGTTATAGATGTCTAAAAATAGCCAATTTTCAATTGTTGTGGCGTAATAACTCTTAAAGAGGGGGCGCTACCAAAAAACGGTAAATTTAAATGCTAAATTTAAAAATTATATATAATTTTGATATTGATTTGTAAACATAACATAAAATATACGGGTTTAAAAATAGGGCTTTTTCAAAGTTTGAGCGGCTTTAGTTCCCTAATGGATGGGGCTACATGAAGAAGATGTTCCACAAAATTAATTTTTTTATGAGACCTACCCATGGTTAAAATTTTTTTTCTCTATCTTTAACGGTGCAGAGGTTTTGTAAACAGACGGACAGATGGATGGATGGATGGATGGATGGACGGACGGACAGAGTGAAACTAATAGGCACATTTTTTCAAAATTTTGTTAGAAATGTGCTAAAAATAAGATAAATTTTTTTTTTTTTTTGTAACTATAGAAAAAATAAGGCGCATTAATACCTACTAGTACAATATTTCTTTTTTAAAATTTGATATTTTTATGGTTTGCACTTGAATTAAAAATAAAACGAATTTGATTCCCAAGCAAGACCTTAACCCTTTGGTTTTTTTTTTTTAGAAAAATCATTGATTCTCATAAACAAAATTCAATAAATAAAATTAATAAAAATAAATAAAATTCAATAAATAAAAAAACAGAACAAAATATATTAAATATTTATTTAACCATAAAGTTTTTCAAATTCAAATTCCAAAATTTAATTCACTCACATTTTTTGTGCTATTACTGTACCAATTTATTTTATTATTGCTCTCTTTAAAGCTTTAGGAAAAAAAATTAAAAAATTTTGCAAAATTCGGGTAGACTATTCAAAATTTTTATAAATGAAAAAAATATAAATTTAACTTTTTTTGTATCCAGAGTGTAAAAAAGTATAAATTTTAAAATTTGCTTTGAAATTTTTCAAAAAATAACTATTTTTGAAGTTATTAGTTAACCGACTATTTAACTTTTGTTTCCCATAACAGGTAATGTAAGTAAATTGTGGGGTAAATTTAGTTTCGTTCTCCTCAGTTCCGATCTTATATAAGAAGATTTTACTTGTACATACTGTAAATTGTTAGTTAAAATAAATTGAAATGTATTGTATTATAAAACACAATTTGTACTATTTGTGCATTTAAACTAAATTGTCACACAAATACCTACATATTTTGAGTTTATAGGGGATTTACATAAACAGGATTTAAAAGAATAACCATTACTTGGATTTTAAATAGGTAATAACGTTAAAAAAAATATTTTACTTATTTTTGAAATAATAATTGCTAGAGTAATTCTATTCGTTAATGAAAACTCCTCCCCTTTGAATTAATAAGTTTAGTACCTGAGTTTATCAAAGTACTTGACTCTTATCTTTAATATTGCATGTGTGCTTAACGCTTGACCAATAAAATATATTACTATTATCTTATTGTTTTATTAGTGATAAAATTGCAATTTTGCGATTTCTCTCAGTTATCACACTTGAAATCGTACCGTTAATTTAATAACAAACATTTTTGATTGTCTTTTATTTAAAATTATAAAAATTCACTTACTTGAATCTAAATCGCTTTTCTTCGTGGATTTTACTTTAGAACTATTTAAAGCACTTTCGAAACTCATACCAGCTACAAATTTTACTTTATTGCTATCATTAGTTTTATTAGTATCTATTTCAAATGATGATTCAATTTTGGAATTTATATTTGGAGTCTCAGCTTTACCATTTATTTTACTCATAGTTTTGTGTTCATCTTTGGTAGGTGTTTTATTTTTATGTTTTCTACTTACTTCGTTTTCCTCTACTTTTTCAATATTTTTTTCTTTTTTAAAAGCAGGGCTTTTATCTGATTTATGTGTATTTTTCTTTGGAGTTTTATTTGTCGCCGTTTTTAAAGGAGATTTTTCCGGTGATTTCTTTTGGAAAAGGGATGATATTTTAGTCTCACATTTTGTTTTACTTTCATTAATTAATTCGGATTCATCTAAATTAATCAAAATATCATCATCAATAAGCATTATAATATCATTTGAAGTATCATTTTGTATTGATTTTTTTGATGGTGCTTTCTTTTTTTCAACACGTTTCGGAACATGTCCAAATTTAGCTTCAATTTCTTCAGTTGAAGGTTTTTTATATTTAGGAGTTAATTCTTCAACTAACTTTGATAAATTTGGTCTTTTATTTTTCACAGGCGACTTTACAACTTTTTCATCTTCATCGTCATCCGACTCAATTATGCGTCGTCTCTTGAAGATTTTAACTTTTTCTTTTTTTTTATGTTCTTTTGGCGTTGCATTTACCACTCCATCATCATCATCATCACTTTCCAAAGCTTGTGCTCGACGTTTTGGAATTTCTACATTATGTTTTGCATGTTTGACACCAGTTTTTGATAGAAAAAATGAACGAATATCCTAAAAAATTATATTTTTTTTTGTTATTTATTAAATACAATTTACATTATTTAATTAGTTACTTGCGACATTTAAAACTCTTTTTTACTTTTGAAAACTATATTAAATTAAATTTTTGTACTTTTCAAAACTATATTAAATATAATTACAATTATTTAGGAACAAAAAGGCGCAATAACAACTATTTTTTGTTATATAAAATTAAAATCAAATTATTCTTTGTAAAAACTTTGCTGCGAAGTTTCATATGTTTCATGAAAAGTCACATACTAACTATGATACTCATATACTTTACTGAAAGATCCAAGAGCTGCCATTTTAAATTTTGTTTTTATCGCAAATAATTTGAGAAGAAACAATTTGTTTGAATTTTGAAATCTATGGTTGTGTAGTGGTGAATGGTGATACTCTAGAGTCTAGACACAAACCATTCAGTACGGACCAAATTTTAGTATCAAAAGCAATATTTCATTTTAATATTTACCATCATAAATATATTAACTAATAGATTGGAAGTTAGGTATAGTCGTTTCTTTTCTTCTTATGTATTTTCCTATCTTAAGTTATTCAGTCAAAAAAATGCATATGCATTTTATAATATGTATACATTTCGTTTACTCAGCTGTTTATATTTATTAAAATAATGTAAAGCAGTTTTTCATAACCAGTTTCATTCAGAGATTTTAAGTTTTTATATTACTTAATAATTGATATATTTTGTTTTTAAAATTAAAATTTAATTTAGGTTATTCAAAATGTTAGCTACTTGTAAAGTAAGAAAAGCCATGAAACCTGTTCAATTAATTAGATTTTTTTATTTAAAAAAAATAAAAAACCGAATTGTATTTTGTATTAATAATAGAGAAGTAGATAAAAATTTCAAATACTATGCCTCAATTTCTATAATCATTAAATATGCATATAAAAACATATTCATTAAGCTATATTGAACATAATACGTGAAAATGACTGTGACTTAATTGAATTCGTCCAATGTATTCAGTACAGTAATCACTAATTAGTAGTCAGTACTCAGTCACTTGTCAGTTGTCATTTTATTGCTGCACTTCACATCAGATCAGAGTTTAGATAGGCAATTATTTTAAAATTCAATTTTTCTGAGTTTGATTAAATTTTAATTTTTAAAAATACCCTGGTGAAATAGTTTTTAATTTGTTGCTTAATATATTTGCAATCAACGAAAATAAAAGTTCACTTTTAAAGTAAAATAAGTTGTTAAAAATTATTAATTGCAAAGAAATAAGGATTTATAAGAAGAATAATTAAAAGTAAATCAAATGGTTCATTTTGTTGTAAATAAATATGTATTTACTTATCAATATTTTTGTTTTTCTCAGCTTAAGCGCATATTAACAAACCAAAAAATATAAATAATAAATTTAATAAATAATAACATATAACTTTAACCACAAAACGCTATAATACTTATTACATATGTATACGTATTTTTAGATTAAAATGGGAAACAGAAAAATTGACAGTGAAAAATTGTTGGAATTTATAAATGCCTATAGGCGAAGGGAATGCTTATGGAATATTAATTCAAGAGATTATAAAAATCCTGAATTACGGAAACAATCTTATAGAGAGATGGCCAGCTTATTTAATGTTTCCATAGAAGAAGTTAAAACAAAAATTCATACCCTTAGATCAATGTTTATAAAAGAAGAGAAAAGGGTAATTGTTTAATAGGTATAACTAAAATAAATAAAGGATAAACCTTTTCTTTTAGATAAAGAAAGAAGTCAATGAAGGAGCACAAGAACAATATGTTACAAAACATTTTTGGTATGATTCAATGAAATTTATAAGTCATTGCGTACATCCAAGAAGAACTCAATTTAATACAAATGAAAATCAAGTGTTAAATTTGGTTAAAAATCAAGAAAAAAAATGTAGAAGAAGAAAAGAAGTTTCATCTGTTATTTCAACATCTGTTGTTTCGTCTGATGATATTTCCAATCATAGCTTTAAATCAGATAATACAAATTTAGAAAAATGTGATGAAATTGATGTATTTTGTCAAAGTTTAGCTTCTCAATTAAGAACTTTATCTCAAAGAGATTATATTGAAGTTCAATTAGAAATTCAAAAGATTGTAACTAGAAAAAGGCTTGAACTTCTTGTACAAGAAAAACTTACAGAACATTTACAACCGTTTAATTTATTTTCAACAACGACAGTGCCAAAACAAGGACTAGAAATATTCGATTCAGACTAGCAAATAATGAATTTAGAAAGATATAATGCTTTTTTGAAGTTCAAAACATTATTTCAAAATTTTTTAGCCAATAATATATAAAATGAAATTTGCAACCATTTTATTTAAAAAAACACTTAAATTATCCGTTTCTGAATTTGTTAATTTGTTAAATGTTAAATTATTTATGTCTTATTTTCAAAACTTTAACTGTGAATATATAATAAACTAATTAAAAATTATTAATAGAATTAAATGGTAGATTCTAAGCATTTAAATGAATACATTTATAATATACATACTAATATTAAATATACAGAAATATATGTATGTACTTAGTTATTAAAACTTAAAAGCTGAAATTCCTGTTTTGGCTTTATACAATTAGATAAGGTTTTTAAGACATGTTGTTCTTTACAGTGATAGGTAGTTGTTTGTTTAGTATCTTAACAATATTTTCTCATTAATGTAATATGGTAACATTATTATTGGGTTTCTAAATATAACCAATCAATAATACAAAATATGTAAGAGTAGGTTTTATTTAACTTTAAGTGTTATTTAATTATTAAAACTAAATTTTAAAATTTTCTAAATTATGAAAAGAACATTTCTATTCAGAATTTTATTTGTTTTATTAGTACTAATGAATTTATAAGTTTTTAATTTCAAATTCGAATATATTTATTTTTATTTTTAAGTATATTATTGAAATCCTGAACAGTAAGTAATATATTATCATTATAAGGCTGTACTGTATACAAAATATGAAATTAATAAAATATAATCAAAATTTAATTTTAAATTCTTGTTTTTTCTTTATTTTTGTCAAGTTGTTTATCAAAGATCACTGAACCATTTTAACAGTGTGTGATGGTCGATGGAGCCAATTTTTAAAAATGTATAGGTATTTCTTGTTCAAATAAAGGATGTCAAATTTTTAAATGATGTTCAAAGTGGTTCAACGTTAAAAGAAACCTAGTAATAATGTACATAAAACTTAATAAAATATGAATAGAAATATGATCAAATCTGTTCGTCTAGTAATAATGTACATCAAACTTAATAAAATATTAATAGAAATATGGTCAAATCTCTTCGCTCTAAATAATATTTAATAAAAATTATGAAAATTTGCGTTCGTTTAAAATTTTATTTTATTTTTTTCTCCGAAATGGAGAAAGACAGCAATAACATTTTAATAAAATACTTACCTTACCAGTAAAATTTGGTTTTGAATTTTTTGTTGCTATAAAAATTGTAAACAACAAGATTTAAAAGTTAATAATTAATTAAGGAAAGATGTTTTAAACAGTCTAAGCTAAAATAAGAATATGGAACCGAGGATAACTGTAGAATGTTTTCCAGGAACTTTTGCCAGAAATATCTACGAATATTTTGAGAGTAATTGCCGTCCTCCAGGAACTTTTACTTACCTGATTGAATTCTAGCCACAGTGTCTGGAGGACAGTAATTGCTCTCAAAATATTTTAAAATATTTCTAGATATAGAACTTTTGCTTACCTGATTGAATTCTAGCTATTCTTTTAAAATAATCCTAGATATTTCTTTATTTTCTTTTTAGATATTAAATTTTTATAAAAAAAATCACACATGAAGTTTTTTCGTTAAAAAAGTAAACAACTAAATACATATGTATATATTTTAAATTGTCCATCATTGTTAAGAAAAATAAATATTGAAAAAAGAAAATTTTTAAGTAACAATCAATAGAAGATATTGTAGGAATTTATTTAAATTGTCAGGGTATTATAAACAATTTTTATGAACTTGAATTACTAGCTATTAATAATACTTTTGATTTCATTTGCTTGTCTGAAACTCATCTTTGTGAAATGGGCGAGGATAATTTAATAAACATTTCTGGGTACAGTCTAATAAGAATTAATTCAAGTTCACGTCATACGGGTGGATGTATGTTTTATCTGAAAAATTATTGGAATTTCGAGTCAGTCAAAAAAGTTATCGTAGATGCCGAATTCTGGATCTTGATCATCAGAATATACAATAAGACTAAAGTGTTCTATCTAGTAGCAGTTTATAGGGCACCCCACTACTCTAATTTGAATTCTTTTATCAGTAATTTTAATTTGTTAATGGAAGAAATAAGCGAAATATCACATACAGTTTTAATAATGGGTGATTTTAATATTAACTGACTGAATGATAATACTGCAAGAAATACAATAAAAGATACAATTAATGACTTTGGATTCAAACAAATCGTTAATCAATATACTAGAATATCTAAACACAGTAAAACTTTAATTGATTATGTGATAGTAAACGACAATTATAATATTAAAACCCTATTCCTATCCCTACTTCCTAGCCAATATACTGCGTTCGCAGGTAAGGGTTTCATCCCACTATGTTGGCTAAAGGGGGAGGTGGGTTTAGTCAGTAAGAATCTGACACTACCAAGGGGTAATTCTTGGTGTTTTTGGAAGATTCCCACCTCCCTTAGGAAAAAAAAACATTCATTGAGGATAATTGGAAGATAAGCGATCATGAAACAATTAAAATTAGTATAAAAACCAATTTAAATAAAAAGAATAATAATACCAGCTTTAAAATATTAAAATATAGTAAAAATAGATTTATAAGAAAGTTAATCGCAAATGAAATTGTAACGGTATACAACTTGAACGGCAATATAAAAGCAGAAATTTTTAGTAAAGGCCTAAGAAATATTTTTAATGAATTTGTTGAAATAAAAACATTTAATCAAAGAAATAATAATAACTGGTTCACATTAGAACTACATGAATTAAAAATAAAGAAAATTAAACAATACAAAATTGCTAAATTTTTAAATAATGAAGAAGAATGGAATAAATATAAAAGTATAAATGAATTTAAAAATAAAATTAGCAGTAAAAAAAATAAATATATAAAAAATAAAGTAGAGAATTGCACAGACAGAAAAAGATATGTGGAAAAAAATAAAAAAAATAGTGTTAAATGAATCAAAAACCAAAATTAAACAAGTGAAATTTACCGATAATAAAATATACACAAATAACATAGAAATTGCTAATAAGTTCAATGTATATTTCGTTGATAGTGTAGTGGATATTAACAGCAGTATTCCAATTAAACAATATAATAATTACATCGATAATATTTCCACTATATTTAAATTTAAATTAGTCACGACAAATGATTTAAAAAAAATTATGAATGAAATAAATAATAAAAAAGATATGAACTTAATCACCATTAGTGCAGTTAAAGACGCGTTTGAACTTATAGGAGAGAATTTATTATCGATTATAAATATATCTTTAAATTCCGGCATTTTTCCAGACATATGGAAAGAAACAATGGTAATACCCATACAGAAAGTTAAAAATACCAACATATGCAGCGAATTTCGACCAATCAATATGATACCAATTGAAGCTAAAATTCTAGAAAAGATAGTATATAACCAACTAGAAAGATACTTTGAAAAAAACAATTTAATTTCTGAGTACCAATCTGGTTTTAGAAAGAGTGATAATTGTGAATCATTACTTAATCTAGTAATTACAAATTGGAAGGTAGCAGTTAATGAGGAAAAATGTATTGTGGCAGTCTTTTTGGACTTGAGAACCTCTTAATCAATAAGCTACATAAATATGGTAATGAATTCAAGATAATGAATTAAATTGGTTTATATCTTACCTAAGTAATAGAAGGCAGGTTACGAGAGTAAACGAAGCCGTTTCGGATGCAATTAACATTCTGTTAGGAGTCCCGCAAGGATCAATTCTTGAAGTGCTGTTATTTTTGATATATGTAAATGATATGGAAAAAGCTGTTTCGATAGCTAGATTAGTACTCTTTGCAGATGACTCGTTAATTTACATCATTGATGAAAGCATTGAAGAATGTATTCGAAAAATTAATGAAGATTTAAGTAATTTAAATGAATGGTTTGAAATTAATAAGCTTAAACTAAATATCTCTAAGACAAATTGCATGATAATAAATGGTGAAACACAAAACAGTGTCAAAATTAATAATAAATGTATGTATAACACCAGTTAGAGAAATTAAATATTTAGGAGTGTTTATAGACGATAAATAAAAATTCAAAGCTCATATAGATTATGTATGTAAATAAGCGGCAAAAAAAGTTATTTCTTTTCCAAACTTAGAAAAAAGCTCAGCCTTTCAACATCGATAAAAATTTATTAAGCCAAACTTCGAATATTGCTCATCAATCTTATTTACAGCCAATAAAGAAGACCAAAAGAGGCTACAAAAGATACAGAATAAGTGAATGAGAACAATATTAAAAGTGAACAGATATACTTCCATTAAGTTCATGTTAGATTGCTTGAAGTGGGCTAGTGTTAATCAAAGAATATACTTCAATGTGATTGTAATGGTCTTTAAAATTAAAAATAAACTAGTACCTAACTACTTATGTGATAGATTGATTTATGTAAGTGATGTACATCATCATCATTTGAGAAACAGAAATGATTTTAGATTGGCAAATATAAGAAGGGAAGGAACGAGAAATATGCTAATGTATAAAGGACTCAAGCTATTTAATGAATTACCATTTTATTTAAAAAATGAAGTTAATCTTAGCATTTTTAAAAGGAAACTCTTAATTCATATAAAAGCACATTTTGAATAATATCCAGATTTGAAATTTATTGTACCTATGTGAATAATTTTTAATTATTGTATTCTTAGTTTTTTATATTTTTTTTATTTTATAGTATATGTAAGAACAAAAAAAAAAAAAAATGAATTTTATATAATAGTGGATTCACTAAATAAATAAATAAATAAATAAAATTTTAACTACATATCATGAATAAAAAAATTTAATGCCATTTTCCATTGTGTAGATTTGTTTTTATGTTCTACCAAATTTTTAATTGCGACTCTTGAGCAAAGTTATGAGTAATTTTAGGCTTTCGTTTTATAGAAAATAAATGCATTAGAAAATTGAATTTAGTGTATTTGTATATATTTTTCAGAGCATATAATTAATTTTGAAGTTGATGAATTCAGTTAAAATAAGAACTATAAATTTGACTACAAATTCAGTTAAAATAAGAACTATAAATTTGACTACAACTTATAACATATCTTAAGGCGTTTTTCAAAAATCCTATTGAAGTTTGAAGTATTTTTGAAAACAACCAATGGAACAGGAGTATAATAGAACTTTCAACATGTTTTAAGGCGTTTTTGAAAAATTCTATTGTAAGTTTGAAGCATTTTTGAAAATAATCAAAGGGACCGGATTATAATAGAACATGTTTTTTTTACCACTTTTCGTTAATTAATTTCATTGTCTTTTATGCTCTATACCCAAAATATCTTTATTTAGATACAAAAAAAACCTCCCCAACTTTACAAGTCGACAAAAGCCAATTTTGTCAGCCTTAGTGTTTGATTCAATTTACATAAGATAATAGATGGCATATAACATATAAATGTATTATTTGTATTTCAAAATCTTATAGGATAGCTGCTGCAGTCGAGTAATTTTTAAAAACAACTTAAAACAACTCATGTATTTTAAACGATTGTCAACACGGCTTTAGAAGCCAGCTTCAAACTTGCCTCTGCGAGAATCTCTATACAAGCTCTGATTGTTCTGGTGTATCTGAGGTTGTAGCTCTTTCTAAAAGCCTTCTCAAAGCAACTTTTACCGTCATCAGTTTAACGAGAAACATGATAACTAGCTGATGTTAACCCAACGAATAGTTGATTGGGGTAAGAGTTCAATACTTTCAAAACTCAAAGTTGTCTGATGTCTTGCAAAGGAGACCAATCCTTTCCCATTGATTGCTATTTTAATGAAATGCTATTTTAATTGTTATTTTGCTATTTTAATGAGAAATTTTTTAGCGATCCGAAAATCTAAATGTTTTAAGCATAGAAAGTAAAAAATACTGTTGAGAATATTGATATATGTACATATGTATGTAGGTACATATATAAAATTTTCAGAAAATTAAAAGACACGTTATAGGTGCAAATGTGCAATAAGATTAGGTTTTTATTCGCGCTGCAAAGTTTATTTTTCATTTCGTGATGCGGCTAATATCTATAAAGTATATATTCGATTAAAGATGGAATGCAATTCTCAAATCTGTAGTGGCGTTCTCCAAACTTTTATTGATGCACCAAGATTAAATCCAAAATTCTTTAGTTTGCTTTCCCACCGTTTAAGAAAAATTTACTCCTTTTATCGCATGCCGAAATATTGAAGCATTATCTCTCTTTTTTAGATATCCTGTAGGTAATTACTTTTTTTTATTGAACTAAAATCAATAATGCCACCCTTCAAACAAATCCAACACAACACGGAGGTTTGAAGACCCGTTTTTTTTGTAAAATACAAATTCTTAGGTGGCTTGAAACTGGTTATAAGAACTAATTTTTTTCTGAGAACTGCTAACATACATATGTATGTAAATTATATTTCTTAAGGTTGTCACAAACAATATAACAATTTTTTCTACTATCTATAAATTATAATTTAGCAGTTTTCAGCCACACACTACATATTATGACATTCCGCTAAGTTTTGAATACAAGTACATATTTGGATACGATTTGCTATTACAAAATCTGCATTAACATATAAGTTATAACATACATATGCATGTATGTTAGAATCATAATTTTTTTTTGTTTCTTTTGGAATCAGGAAAATTCGTATCCCATACGAATTTTTTGTAATTTAGATGTCACGGTAAAATATACTTACACACCAGCTACGGGGCCTCTAGTTATCCCTATAACTTTCTGCAATTTTCAAAAACAAAAATTTTAACTTGAAACATTTTCTGATAGATTTTTAAATTCAGATTAAAGAGTGCGTTAAACTTTTCTCTCCTTGGTCTATCTTAAACGATTCTCAAGATATCTGAGCTTAAACATCCTATGATGAATTTAATGTGTAAAGTAAATATCTGTAAAAGGTATAAAGATATAAAAAAAAGGTATAAAAAAAAAAGTTAAGAAGTAAAAGTTATATAATAATTTTACTTTTATCCCTGTTCTTATCCGAATTATGTATATATAAAATATATAAATACTAAAATGATAATATCATTTGAATTTGTTAAGCTTATAAAACACTTTTTTTTATTTGTATCCTAATTTTGAAAACTATTGATTTAAACCTAGGCTTTAAAGTTAAAAATACAAAAAAAAAAAAACCGAAAATTAAATATATAAAACAAAAAAAAAAATATAATTCAATTGTCATTTTTAGTGTAACAATTGAAATTTATTAAGTTCTTCTAAGAAGGACACCTCATATATCTAAATTTAATATTAAATGAAGTTGCATTGTTGTATTCATTTTCTTCAAAAGATTTACACGATCTTTCAATGAAATTAAGAAAAAAAAAAAAAATCAAAAAACAATAGAAAAAACACCTGAGCAAAAGGGATCACCTTCATGTATTTAAATCTGTACCCCATATTGAATATCTATACTAAAAACCAAAAAATAAAAAAAAATGGTAGACGAGTCGCAGATTATTGTATCCCTTGCTTTATACATTAATTTGTGTACACGTATGTGTTTGACCTAAATTACCATATATCGTATAGTAATGATATCAATATATATAGAGTCTAGAGATTCAAATATAATATATTCAGCGCAGGTCATAGAATTATTTTAGTTTATTTTAGAAGAAAATAAAATTCTCAAGGACTCCATAGTCGTAAAAAAGAAATAAATATTTCATTTGTGTCATTTTTGTTCTCTACTCTTTACTTTCGTTCTTTTACCGTACCATCATAACTATTTTTATTATTTTTTACTTAAAAATATAAAAAAAAAAAAGGTTAAAATTTAAAATATTTTGTCAAATAATTAATGAGTCGTTTTTGAAAATAAAATCAAATATGGAAAATAAAAATTAAAAAAAAAAAAAAAAATAAATAAATTTTTTAATATTCATAATTTGTTCGTTTTTTTAGTTTTCAAGTTGTTATAATAATATGGTATCTAATGTTTTTTTTTTTAGAAAATTTATAAAATCATTTAAATTAATTATAATTATCAATTTTTTTTTTTAATAACAAGTGATTTATGATTTTTGCTTCTTCTATAACTCTACTTTATTTTTCTCCTTTAACTCTTAAGCTTATGGTTTTTTTAAGATATTTCATTTTTGTCGTTTTCTTATTTGTAACACGTAAGTTTATGGTGTTATTTTGGAAGTTATCTGCCAATTTTGTTTTCCGTTGTTATGTAAATCTAGAGCATACATTACATACGTCAAAGTTGTGAGTTTGTATGTTTGTATTCTGTTATCCATTTTATTCTCATTATGAGTCGCTTACACTATTTAACTTTTTTATTTATAAATATATTTAACATTATGCCTCATTCAATGTTAAATTTTATTTTAAGTAATTTTGTAAGATTCATCACTTTTGTAAATTGCATAATCAAATCACGCCCATTAATTTTACCTCTCTTTTACAACTATGTACTCCGAAAAAATACATTTGTGAAGATATTTTTAAGCGGTTTTAAAATTCGCCCAGGAACTATATTAAACTCAATAAGTTTTATAAATAAGTTTCCAAAATGGTTTAATAGTGGGCCCTATTGTATGATAAATCCTATCCATCTCAGAAAATGAGATTTACTGAAACGAGTCTTATCCTCATTTTCGATATGTTTGTTTATTTTGACATATTATTTAATATCTATTTTTATAATTTCCTAGGGCTAGTTATATGACTTTTCCTTAATATTTTTCGGTCAAATTTTAAGATTATTTTTAATAAATAATTATATTTAGGATCCACATTTAATAATCGTATAAGTTATAAATTAACTAATTGATCAACAATTTGGGTTCGCGTTTTTAAAAAAAATATTTTATATTGATGTCAAATATTTTACCAATATTCCTACACAGGGTGTACGAAATTCAAATGTCATCAAGAACGGAGGTGATATAGACAGATTTAAGTTAATACATTTTTCTCTTATTTTTTACCGTTTTCGAGATAATTATCTAAATAATATGTGCTTAATTGAAATTTTATTAAAAAACTTATTTTCCATATTTTTTTACATAACAACATAATTACATAATTACAAAATAACAACATAATTACTTGTAAGTAAGCACATGGTTATATTTAGATAATTATCTCGAAAACGGTAAAAAATAAGAGAAAATTGAAGCTGAGGAATTGGTGATTTTGAAAATGAAATAAAACTGGTACATTTAATATAGTGGTTTTTTATGCAAAAATTACAGTTATTTTATAAAAACATTGAAAAATATCAATATTTTTCGTATTTAAAACCTTTGTAACTCGTCAACTATGAAAGATAAATAAAAGTGGGAATATTAGTGTGAAAGCCCATAACTTCAACTAGCTAACGACACTAAAACGAATCTTCTGCATGTTATGCATGGGCAAAGATTTTGTTACTTCTTTAAAAAGTGAACGAAATTACTTTGAAGGCCGTTATCTCGGAAACTGTTAGAAACCGTTATATTATGTTGATTTTTGTCTTTGTTCGATAAGTTCACATTATACCTAACGTTAGGGAAAGAATTATGGTTCCAATCAATTCCAGAATTTTGCAAAATAATTTTTTCTGTGGTTTTTCTTTTTAAGTGATAAATTATTGGTATTTTGTTCTATGGGTTTGAATATACCCCACTTTATTTAAGTATATAGAAAACCTTTTGGTGGTATAAAGCATTTGTTAATTGTTTAATGAATTTTCAATATATTTATCTTCTGTAAGAGTGCTATGGCAGACTAAGCTATATGATTAGTCAGTCCCTGTTGTTCATAAACGTCAATGTCACTAATAAATCAATTAAAATAGTCAATTCTCATTATTTTAGTTTTGTTGTAGATGTATTTATTTGATAGATAATGTTTCCTGTTATTACATTTCCTCAAAAAACAGCTCTCTTAACAAATAACTTGACCTTTTTCATTATTGAATCTCTATAACATTAAAAATGTTGTTATAAACTTTTGTACTTAAAACTTTTTGTAGCTCTAATTAATTTTTTTTTTTGCTCTTTTATTACCAGCAATAATGATTGTAAGCTAATTTAGTAAAATATTTGAAACATTTTATTTGGCAGCATGTTTTCCTAATTACAATTCTTCATATCTGTACTTCAAAGTATCAAACGGTCAACTAAAAGGGATAAAACTGGACTAATTGATAATCTACTGGAAATAACTGCCTGCTGGACAACAAACTCATTACGAATTTGGTATATTTTTTTTTTTCCTTAATAATTTATTCTTTTTTCAATTTTTTTACAACGAGATTTAAAGTTCTATCTGGTTCTATGCTTTCAAGTAAAAATGTAGGGTATTTCCTAAACAAAATTCAGATATTATTTTTATCATTTCGAATTTCATAGTTAGAAATTTAAATGTTACCCTAATTAATTTTGTGTATCGCAATAGTTTAATATCATTAAAAATTTTAGTTCATTTAATAAAATTTTTTAAATGCTTCCATATTATACTGTCTTTAAATCTGATGAGTTGCTAAATATGACTCCGTTGACTAAGTTAATGTAGATCAATGTATAAACTGACCATAAAGTTTTTGAAAGTTCATGATTAAAAAAAACAATATAGCCTTATATTGAAATAATTTTTAACATTAAATAAATTATATTAAAAAAGTGTCCCGTCATAGGCGCGAGAGTGATTATAGACTCGGAATTTGATCATTTTAATTTTTAATTATGTATTTTTATATTTTATGTATATAGATATTGTATATATATTATGTATTATTTATTTTTATTAAAAGACAGAATCTGTAATATGCACATTATTAAAAAAAAAGAGATTTTTTTTTTGTTTTTTTTTTTTAAATTCAATTCTCACTTTATTAAATCTTTTGTTAATAAATAAATAGTAGATATGAATTTTATCTTTTAGATACCTATTCAGATATATTCTGGAAAGTGTAAGATAATCTCATTAATTATATTTAACATGATATTATATCCTGGTATATGTACATATATAAATAAAATACACCATGTATACACAAAATGATTCAGGTTATCCAAGAAAAGATTCGTTATTTATTATTTTTCTATTATTTTTTTTTTTTTGTTTTTTTTTGAAATTTATTTGATTCCATTGTTTGTCTCTCTCTCTTAGGATACTCGAAAATATACTACAAGGTGAATGGGTTTTAAATTTTAATAATTTTGGTCGGTCGGTTTATAAAATTATATATATATATATATAGAAAAGGATCAAGAAAATCCTTTATTATATGAAAGATATAAGTATACAAATACATACATATATTTTTTTAGCCGTTTCTTTTTTTGTTAAAGTTGGGTTTAATTAATTTTAAAGAAAAGAACTCGATCTTACGATTTATATTATTTTTATGTCGAGGTGACATTAATCGATTAGAAAAACAAATTTTTGTAGACAACAAAAAATGTTTATTTATTTACAATTTAAATTTTTTGTTATAAAAAAAAGGGTTCATGCTATATATAGGGTGGGGTGTCGTAAAGCCATATGGTGTTATGTCTCATTCGATTCAAAATACTTTAAAAAGAGAACTATATTAAACTCTATAATCCAACTCTAAAATCCCTGCTAATTCAGAATCTCGAATATACATATATGTAAATACTCTGAAAAAGGGGAAATATCCTGATTTTGTAACCAAGTCTAAAATCCCTCCTAATTCGCAATCTCTTTTATACATAATATATTTAAATATTCAGGAAAAAGGAAAATACCCTGATTTTTTAACCAACTCTAAAATCCCTTTAAGTTAAAATCTAGCATATATATATATATAAATATTTTGGAAAAGGGGAAATATCCTGATTTTGTAACCAACTATAAAAATTCTCCTCAATATCACATAAGTTATTCAGTATTTTTAAGAGGTTTCAAACAATTTTCTATCAGCCTCGTGCCTGCCATCATGGCTCTTTCTTCGAGTCACTCTTCACCCCTCCCTCAGCCCTTCCCTTCACAACTCCCTTCACACTTCTCTTGAAGGATTGGGACCTCTTTTTTGTTTTTCCTTGTTGAAACCTTTTTTTACCCCCATGATTTCAAATTCTTTGTTCTCAAAAATAAGAAAATTATTACAAAGTAAAGGTTACCCTTTTCCGAGTTTTGCATATATATGAATCTATTTGGAGGAATTTTATAGTCGGGTTGTCCCTTTTTCCAGAATCTTTACATATATTTATTTTGGAAAAAGCGGACATCCTAATTTTGTAACCAACTCTAAAATCTTTCCTAAGTATTTTCTTTCATACATATTTCAGCACAAAAGGTTTTGCAAACATTTTTCGACATCAATTATCATCAATCAAACAATAATACAAAAAAAATTAAATTTGAATCATTGAATAATTTAATTATGGCTTTATGACATAAAATGCCATACTACCAATAAGACTTTATGACTCATTTGAATGGGTCATAAAGCCGTATTCATGAAATATGGTTTTATGACTTATGGCTTTATGACACCCCACCTATATATACGATAGATATGTTTAGGTGCTCTATAATAAAAGTAGCCATACAAGAGATTAAACTTGAATAATTTTAAAGTGTTTCTATTACAGATATAGAGATTAATTTTGGTCAGTAACATGGTAGCTATTAATAAGGATTAATAGAAGTAAAAAAAAATATGTATGTATATATTTTTGGTAACTCATTTAACTACTATTTGTTCAATGGAATTTAAAGAAAAAAAAATTGTATTTTGTTTTATCATTTTAATTTAAATAGGATTTAATTTTATTAGAATATAAGGGGACTTTAGTATGATTAGATAAGGTAATTAAATGGTCTGTTAAGAGTCTACTGACTTATAATTATATATTTTAAAACTTAATTTTAATTTCATAATTAGTATATTGATATTATCTATAATTGGTCGAATATTAGTTTTAAATTTCTGTTTAAAGGTCATGTGCCCATATCATAAAATCAAATAAAAAATTTCAAAATATTAATGATAATCGTAAAATTCGATTTGATTTTATGATTATATCTTGTATTAAAAATTTTTTAAACAGAAATACTGTGTTCTATTATATCAATAAAATTATGTTTTGAAGAAAAATCTTACGAGAGTCTATTCAGTAAATGAATGACTAATGGGTGCCCTGAAACAATTCCGCAAAAAATAATACTAAACCGGCTTTTTTCCTCTTTAAAAAGGCAATAAAGCCGAAATCATAATTTTTTTAAAGTTGGTCTTATTATCACTTCGAAGGCGAACTAATTTAGAATCGATCTTATTACAGTTTTCTAAATATTATTTTTCTTATGTGTTGGCATTTTTTCAAAAAAAAATTGAAAAAAAGTGCTTATTAGTTTCACTCTGTCCGTCCGTCCGTCTGCTTATAAAACTTCTGTACCGTTAAAGATAAAGAAAAAAAATTTTGGGTAGGGCCATGGGTAGGTCTCATAAAAAAATTAATTTTGTGGAACAACTTTTTCATCTAGTCTCATCCATCAGGGAAGTACAGCCCCTCAAACTTTTAAAAAGCCCTATTTTTAAATGCGTATATCTCATGTTCTGCTTATCATTTTTTCAATATTAAAACATTCACATTTCATAACAGCACATATCATTCGACAGGTGCTTTTTTTAACTTTGTAAATTAATATCAAAATTATACAATTAATTTAAATTTAGTATTTAAATTTACCGTTATGTGAAAACCAAATTTTGCATGATTTGTCTACCCTTATAACTTCGGAACGCTTTCAAATAGGGACTTGAAATTTTGAAGGCAGAAAGAACTTTTAGAATTAGTATAAATTTGCTAAGAAATTTTATTTGAACCACCCCCTGTTTATGAGCTATTAGGGCTCAAAAATTTAAAATTCACTATTTTTAAACAGCTGTAATTTAGGCACCTGTACACATTTTATTTAGGCAAGATATAAAAATTAAAGCTCCAGTAATATATTTTTACGTGTGTTAAAGGTTTCTTTAATTTGTATAGGGTTCCAGAGTTACAGCCCACTCAAAATTGTAAAAAAGCCCCATTTTCAGATGTATATATCTCAGGCTCTGCGCAATAGTTTTGCAATCTGCAAAGAAGACCGAACATTTTATTATCTCCATAAAACAATATCAAAATTATGCAATATTTTGTAATTTAGTATTTAAATTTACCATAAATTTACATTTTGCATGAAATTTCTTTTTTTATTAGGAACCTTTAGATCGGAACCTGAAATTTTGAGACAAGAAAGAACTTTTAGAATTAGTATAAGTTTCCTTAGAAATTTTTTTTGTACCATCCCCTGTTTAAGAGCTATTAGGGTTAAAAAATTGAAAATTTGCTATTTTTATGCACCTGTAACTTAAGTACCTGTACTAATTTTTCTTTGGCAAAACATAAAAATTAAAGCTCCACTTTTTTCACGTGTGTTAACGCTTTTTCTTAGTTATTAAGGGTTCCGAACTTACAGACCCTCAAAATTCACAAGGAGAAATGTCCTATTTTCACATACATATTTTCTTATTACAAAAAATTTCTTAAATTTCATTTCTTAAATTTTAAAAGTTTTGTGCAAGTCACAATTCTAAACAGTTTGTATTGTCTTTTGGGAATGTGCGCTTTTAAAAACCGTTGGTTTACATTCTACCTTGTTTTCGTTTTGTATTCACAAAATGTTGTTTCTTCATCAAATTAAAATTTATCAGCAGAAAGTTTCTTTATCGTTTTACGGAAGTTGTAGAAAATATGTGCCTGGATTCGGTTTGGCTAGGAATGCTTGTATGAGGATGTATTCTCTTTTTTTCCAGAAATTTTAAGTATAAAAATTTGTATAGTAACGTAACATTTTATGGTGAAGTTTTTAGATAAAGGGATATATTTATAGTCTGTTATAAAATCAGAGTTTCAATAATTTGTTTAGAGGGGATTTGGGAGCGGTATATCCTCACTGTTTTAAGAATACATTATTTTTTATCAAAATAACCATATAAAGTTAAAAATAATAAAAATCATCATCGCATGATGAGTATAGGTTTTTATAATAAAAATAAAGTTCAACTTTATATTTTTTTTATTTCGGATTATTTCCATTTCAAAAAACGGTAATAAAATTGATTTTGAAAAAAAATCGCCATTTCAGCTTTATTTCTCTATTGAAAAGGAAACAAAATCCAGATTCAGATTTATTTTTTGGGGCATTATTCCTGGGTATATTGACTAACATCTTACTAAAAGATAAGTTTTCTTATAAAAATCTAAATGAAAATTTTAGAAAAATTTAAAAAAATTGAAGCTAAAAACAAAAACATTTTAAAAAACAAATTTATTAAATAATTAAAAGGAAGGATATTGTTGATTTCTGCTAAAACTTTAGCTTTTAGAAGTTTGAATTATATCTAAACAATTATTAATAGTATTTTTTTTAATTATATAGGCAGACTTTACAGTCGTGTTTTTTTTTTTTTTAAATTAAATTAATTTGATCCATTTTAATTAATTATCAATTTATCTTACATATCAATTAATCATCCATTTATTTTATATTCAATAGTTTAAAATTTTACACATTGTTGAAAATAATGATTTGATTTGAAAGATTCCTTCTTCCTTTTAATTACGAAATCATTACAAAGTATCAGTTTTTTTTTTTATTCTCTTCAATTTCACGTATAATTTTCTGGTTGAATGAAATAAAATGATCAACCATCAAATTATTTACATATAGAAATATGTCTTCATCATTTTTTGTTTAGTCCATTTTGATACTTTCTACAATTTCAAATCATTGAATCAATTTCTAAAAACAAAATGAAATCATTTTTTTTTTTTGAATTTCTGGGATGAAATTCCTATAAATCATGGGCCTCACAACATTTAATATTTTATCCTTTAGTGATAATATGGTCAAGTATAAAAAAAAGAAAAAAAAACGGTTGCTTTTAAGGGAGTATCCCTTTTTTGAGATATAATTATAAAATGTTTGTGTATATTGGCTGTAAAAAACTATAATTTTTTTTAAAATTGATTTGTAAGTGTTTTTAAGATTTTAAATTATGTTCTTTCCCCATTTTTCATCTAATTTTATTTGATCTCATCAAATTAAAATATTTAATTTCTTCTGTCTTCTTTTTTTAATATGTCTAAAATCTAAATGAAGTGATGAATAAAAAAAAAAAGAGCAAGAGTAATAAAAGAAAGATTTATTATAGAGCATTAATTTTAATTAAAAAATCATTTTTGTTTTTATTTTATTTTTAAAAGTAAGTTTTATTTTTGGTCCTTTGAAAAATTCTCAAAATCAATCAATTTTTTTGGTCAATAATTGTTCAATGTCTTAATAGTTCTGAAGTTTAATTTCTGATATAAAAGGGCTATAAATGTAACTGTCATCAATATAGAAAATTTCCATAAAAATTCATTTAAAATTTGTATTCGTATATGTATGTATACTATATATAGGATACTGCTTCATTTCTTAAGCTGCCGAATGTAATAATATGATATTATATACCTTGGTTCAATATTATAGGGGAGAAATGATTTTTTTTAAATATTTTTAAAGTTTCAGTTAAAACATATTTATACAACTTCATATTTAAGATTTCGGCTACGTAAAATGCTGTAATGGGATACAATTTGATGTATAGTCAGTTTTTAGCACATTTTCAAAAATTTTTGAAAAAATGTGCTTAGTAGTTTCACTCTGTCCGTCTGTACGTTCGTCCGTTTAGATGTTTACATAACATCTATACCGTTTGAAATAAAGCAATGAAATTTTAACTACGGATAGGCATCGCCAAAAAACTAATTTTTCGGTAGCCCCACGCGTTACAGACCTACAGCTCTATAAAGTTTGAAAAAGCCTTTTATTTAAATTGTTATATAACACAAGTTCTATAAGGTATATTTTCAATCTGAAAACGCCAAATGATAGCTGGTTTTATAAACTTTATAAATATATATAAAACAAGTAAGTTTGAAATGTTATTAAAAATAAAATTTAAGGACTGGCGAAATATTTTTAGTGTTCTTTGAATTTTGCCACATATTAATTCGTAAATAGACCTTTTATTGAACTTTTATTTTCAAAATTTCTATTATCAGCAATCAGATTTCTAATTTTTAATAAATTTTTAAGAAAAAAATATTTGATTTGAATGAAAAAAGTGCAATATAATTTTTTTTTGTTTTTTTAATGCATTTCTCTGCCACATAAATGTGGACAGGAAATTGCACAGCCTTTCCTGTTCAGGCATGGCTGTAAATGTCGTAAGGGGAAATAACTCTTACGACGTGTGTGGGATTCGAACCCACACTCCCTCGGTGTTTATAGCGTATTTTTTATGCTCTTACCCACTAGGCCACAGAGGCCCCTTGTAATATTATTGAATTTTAGAATTTGTAATACGAACATAATATACTTATTACATAGGTATAAATCAATTTTGATGCAAACTTCAACAAATAATTTTGTGAATTGCAAGAAAATTATTTTGCACATTTACCTATTATAATTTTTAAAGATCTACTATTAAATTTTATTTTCAAAAAAATTTCAAAATTACATACCTACAACATATGTATGTACAATGTACATATGTATATGTAAAATAGGTATTATATGTGTATATGTAAAATGTACATATGTATATGTAAAATATAAATAATTTTTCATATTATATTACCATAATGGAAGCTACGAATTTTTATTAGAATAATCACTAAAACTAATCAGTATGAGTATTAGTAATCTAAGTCATTCCAATATACAACTAATACTCTATAATACAACTATATATCATTTATATTCAAACTACGTATAAATGTATCTGTATACTGCATAGTAGTAGCATATATTGTATAGAAAAGAAACATAAACAAAAATACGTAGCTATGGATACTTAACACTACATACCTCTATAAATATAATATTGTATATTATTCATATATTTGAATATGATTCATATTCAAACTATATGTATAATAATAGAATATATTGTATAGAAAGATAAAATTCGGAAAAAAAAAAGAAAAAAGGAGGAAAACAAAGGCTCATTTATTTCGCCAATAAATATGTGGCTTTGCCATGCGGTATTTTAATATACCGTTATGTGAAACTGAATTGGACCCCTTCTATCTTTCAAACGGTTAAACTTAGAAGCTTGCAATTTTGAGAGAAGTTAGATCTTTCGAAATCAGTATGAGTTGTTACACAAATTTTTTTTTTCGTCGCCTCTCTTTTAGGAGTTGTAAGGGGTCAAAAACTGAAAATTCTCTATTTTTAAACACCTGTAACTTGGGCACCGGTGAACTTTTTTTTGAAGTATATACAAAAATTAAAACTCCAACATTATATTTTTGTTTCTATTAAAAATTTTTCTTAAATAATATAGGGTTACCTTATAATTGACGAAAGTGTTATGTGATTTTTTTCAATTTTGTCGTACCAAAAAAAAAAAAATGAAACAAAAACCAATTTCTTATCAAAATTTATTTTTCAATATATCTATTTTTTATTCTTGGCTTATTATGAAATATTTTTAAATTTTGAAAATGTGTTTTTTGAAAACCCTTGGTTTTTCCCATTACTTGTTTTGATATTGGATTAAAGCAGAGTTTTGTAGTGTTTTAAAAGCAATTGAGTTATATTTTAAAGGAAAATTTTAAGTATATACTAATTATAAATCAAGTAGAAGAAGAATATCTTCAAAGTTTTTTGGCTGTTCGAAAAAGATAAATAATGCTTATGTTTTGTGAGATTTTCTTAAGCTTCTTTGAATACACTTTTATATTTCATGTATTTGCATGGTTTCAAGCCTAAATATTAATAGAAAAAAAAATACGTAACTTGATGTCTTTGGAAGGTTCCCATTTTGCATTTAAGTAAATGGTTAAAAAACTAATAATTTCACTGTTCTAAACAAAATCTACAACATCCTATAGTTAACAGTAAACTCTTGACTCAATTTTATTTTATTGAATTTAAAAACAAAATTAAATTTTCAGAATATATAATTAATACTCGTAGTTTGGGTTTTTAAAGTTGTGTTTATGTTTAGAATGTATTAGTTTGTAACAAAAAGGAGAGAATAAATAAAACTGAATAAAGGTATCCAAATTTTTTTTGTTTTTTTCATTTTTCATCCAATCCAATAAAATACAAAATAAGCTTAAAAAAAAAATCTGAAATTCGGATTTACTTTCACAGACATTTTAAGAATTTAAAAAAAAATTCTATACGTATACATTATCTATACTAATATTTGGGTATACTGTGTTTTTCTATACTCTTTTGAAATTCCAATGGAGTTTCTGGATGATCCTTCAGACAAATATTTGCCTTTAGGGCGGAAGTATGTCAACAGTTGAGAAGAATTTAAAACTAAAATAAAAAGAAAAATATAAAATTTTAAATTGTAAAAATATGTTGTATATCTAAAGTTGGAAGTACAATGAATCCGTTTCTTTTCAATACGAACAAAATTAGAATTATATAAAACAAAAATTAGAAGAGTTTTTTTTTTGGAATTATTCTGCAATCAATTTGCAATATATAAGACATTTTAGAGCGGCTTACAGTTTGGTAAATCTTCTATGCTTTACTTGTTAAAAAAAAACTATACCAAATTTATTAGGAATTCTTTTTTCATACAGCTTTGTTTCGAATAAACAATTTCACCATTCTTGTTATTTTGTTTGAAACAAATTCTGTTGTTTCTAATATTTAATGACAATAATCAATTACTTTTCGTTCAAATATAGGGACCACTTTATACGTAAACAGATTTGATATAGCCTTCATTCTTTATTCTATGTGTTTTTCATTTCACATTGGCTTTGCGAATCAAACTTTGGTTTTAACTTACCTTATCAATCTTTTATTATTTTTTTTCTATTTCCTATTTTCTTATTTTATTATTTTTTTCCTATTCCAAAGGATTGTTTTTTAAGGTTTTGGAAGACCAATCAACCCTTATGGATTTTATATGGTATTCCAAAGAATTAATGACAATTCTGTTGAATGAAATCCGGGTTAATGAAACTATATTAGTTTTTGAGGCAAGTAAATGCACTTTAGTTTCTTCAATAATATCGTAATGACTTAAGAAGACCACAGCAGTATAGTCTTTTCAGAAGCATCATTAAAACCATGTGTATTTTTAATTTTTCAGAACTCCGTGTTGTATGTATCGTTTAGCGAGTCAAACTTCGTTGTATTTCTTCTGAAACTATTTCGTTCAATTGCTGTTTTGAAACAATAATTCTTGTATGATAAGTTTGGCTGACAATATACAAGAAAAAATTCAACCGATGGCATCAAAGAATCAAGTTGTATCTGATAAGATAGTCCTTTTTAAAATAACAGAAAGTTCACATTCTTTTATGAGTTCTAACAATACAAAAATATTGACAGGCGACGTCAAATAAAGCGTCTAAAAACTCATTTTGCAACTTTAATTTTGTTTTTGTCGAATGGAATCCGATTCGATTATCCGGATCATTTCTTTAGCAACATTATTATAAATCAATGTAAACAAAATGTTTAAAGAAAAAAAAAATCAATAAGAAAATGAAAGAGAAAGGAATAAATAAAAAAGAAAAACAAAAAATAAAAATAATTTACTTAAGCCGATTACAATGTTAAAATGTGTGAAATTAAGTAATTTATTTGCTGTTTTGATTTATAAAATACCCATTCTCTTAAATAAAAAGTTAAAATTGAAACTTAATTTTAGTTAGAGGAAAATATTTTTTTCATTTATTTTATTTTTATATTCTTTTATCTGTTTCTAATATGATTTCGGATTTTTTCATTTATATATACCATAGAGAACCAGAATTTTTTGCATAATCAAGTTGAGAAAATAAACACCTGATTTGGTATTTTTGTACGTGTATAATTTGCGACACTAATGCTGAACGTGATTTAAATATTTTTTTTGTTAATTTTCTTTTTGAAAAGGGAAAAAAAACAGTAATAACTGGCATTCTGATCGTAAATTTTTTTTATTAATTAACAGAGGAAATGTTCATAATAATGATTATAAATTAAAAAATGTATTCCTATAATAAATTTTTTTTAGATATGTAAACATTTTTTCGAGTATTAAATTTGAAAGATTTTTGATGAGAGTCATATATAATAAGTAATGTTTAGATTTAGTCAATAACACCCATTAAGTGTTCAGTAAAGATGAAAGTATGCAGATTTTACGGAACTCTTTGTCTTTTGAAAAGTAGAACAAAACTTTTTAATATAGATAGTATCAGTTTTTAACTTTATTATCTCTTGACTGTCCGAGTGGTTTCAATATTAATTTACTAACTTTTTTGCTTATATTTTTCTTTATTAAATTTTCAGTAATCTATAAATTAATATATTTTTTATTGCTGGTAGCGCTATATCGTTTTTATAAGTTATAGGTTCATTGTTTTTTTATGAAATCATCATAAGATGCTACAGAGGAGCGAAATGAGCTCCATTCCTTTATATGAGTGTCGTAAACTTTAACTAACTCCATCTCTGTTTTTTTAACAAAAAATAGGTTAAAGAATTTTAAGCAATAGACCAAACAAATGACACCAAACAATGACGGAAAACGTCGAAAGTCACTCAAAAGGAACTGCACGAGGTCCCTCTGAGTAGCGTTGGACTTTAATCAACCAAACCCACCCTCTTTAAAGCCAAACTTTAGGATGGGTCCTTTAATACATAATGAATGATATAATATACAGTTTAGTTTTGGGCAAAAGCATGAGGGAAGGATTATTTGGGAAATTGGTTTTAGGATAATTACGATTATGGAGGATGAAGGAAAAAATTTGGATAGTTATTTTGAAGAAGGATGTTAATGTTCTTCTTAAATTTCGTTATATCGTACACAAATGAATTTCCAAATTCTGGGTTACGCCATCTTGACAGTTCGACAGTATATGGGTGAGCATCTGTTGCACACCTCTTTTCAAGTTGGAAAACTTTGAGTGGAGGCATTAATTGTTTTATTTCTTTAGAACATGTGTTCACCAGATATCTATAAAACAGGGTCAATGATCCAACAGTACGTCGACAACATTTTGTCGTGATAACCCAGCGGTGTTTTGAGAGCTCCAGCCCAAGTTAGTCAGTTTTTGGATCAATTTCACATTCGTGGTGGTTGTTCATATTATATATGCGAATTTTGCGAATTTTTTGATACAGGAATTAAAAAAAAATTGCAGTATTAATTTTCTAAATTTAAAATATATACATATAGTAATTTTTCTTTGCAGATAATTTAAAGAGCGTCAGCCTGGTTTGCGTCAAAGCAAAAAGTGTTAAATTGATCTAATATCTGTCTTCATATACAGAAAGTTCTTTGCCTAAAAAAAGTTCCAAACATCACAAAACCTTCTTACAGTTATAGAGGTGATCATTTTACCTTTTAATTAATTTATTAATAGACTATCCATACAAAAAAAAAATTATATTTAATAATTAAAAAAAAAAATAATTAAAATCACTTTTTTCCTTATATAATTCCTCTTGAAGTATCTCGGATTAATTTTTCTTATATCGTCATATTTTATTATTTTAAAATCTTAATATTTTAATATTAAATTGCATGTATAATAATTAATTTTTTCTAACAACTTAAATAAAAATAAAACATTTTTAATCTTGAACAATTATGTTACCACAAATTAATTTACTTTTTTTTTATTATCTCAATAGCTTTTCTTTTATGTCATATAATCATTTAATTACCTTTTATTGTGTCATCCATTTAAATTTCTTTATATAAAAACTCTTGTTTTGTAGAATTATTTTTTTTTTTTTTGTTGTCATTTTTATATTCGAAAAAGTCTTGTGCCATTGTTTTATATAAGTATTATTGAATATATACATTTATACACAGATGACAAACAAAAAAAAAAAAAAAACAAACAAAAACAAAATTATCGGGACTGGTGAGTAAATTTCATGGGCCACCTAATTTATTTCTTTTTAGATTTTTGCTTTATTTTTATTATGAAAAATTAAATTCTTCACTTGACATTAAAATAAAATAAATTTCGGATAAAACATGTATTAAAGATTTTATCATAGTTTATAATACCTTAATTATTTATTATTTAATCGGAATTAAATAATAAAAATAATCTAATATTATAGGTATATAGGTTTGGTTCCTTATATGCGATTTGTAGTTTTTTACGTTTTTAATAACAAATTACTTCCTTAGTGCTGAAACTTGCATGGATGTTAATTAATAGTATCTTACAAACTTAACTTTTATAGCCAGAAATAAATAATCCTCAAGATTTCGAAGTGAATGGAACTCAAGAAGGAGAAGAACTTACAAAACCTACTAAATCTAATAAATGGAAAAAAGGAGAATCAGAAAACAATTTATTCTTTAATTAGCTGAAAGTGCTGGGTTCAAGTATGTTTTAAGATTGCTAGGTTTATAAGTATGTTTGTGTATTGGTATGTTATGCGTTTAAGTTTAAGTAGGCTGAAAGTCCTAGATATAACTATTTTAAGACTTTTATGTTTTCAGAAATAATCTTTCAAAGTTCGGTATTTTTCATAACAAAATGGTTTAACAACACTCTTCCGGAACTCTTAATATTCTCCTCTATTCATAATCAAGCATTTTACAATTTTTTACTACACTGTCATCTTTCTAAATTTTCCGCAAAAGTATCTTAAATATTGCCTTTATGTATATATTAAGTAGGTATCCTAAAATTCTTTGAAACAATATTTAATTACTATAATATTGTGTATACATATTTCCTTCCTTTTTTTTATTAATTTTCTGTGCTCTTCATTTTTTATTTTATGTTTGTTTTGGTTTTTTTTTTGTTTTTTGTTTTTTCTTTTAATTTATTTTTAATGTTTTTTTTTTCTTTCATAGTTTTTTCTTTGAAAGTCAATTTAATTTCTGATGGGACAATTCTGATATTCTTTATCATTCTCTGAAGTGTGACCAGAATTTTTAATTGGCCTTTTTTTTTGTTTTTGCTTTTTGTTTTATTTTCAGTTCTTTTCAGGTCCGTTCAACAGAAATTGTTGAAAATAATAATAAAAAAAAAAGAAAAAAAAAGAAAATAAAATGGTTAAAATGCAATTGGTGATAATCATTTGGATTCTTAAAAGGTTTTAAATTAGAGTTTTTAATATATTGTAGAATGACAAGAATTGATGATATAGGACGACAATTGGACTGACTTTAAAGGTATAAGATAGTTTGTAGGGAATTAAAGAGAAAAGAAAAAAAGAGATAAATAATTTTATAAATGACTTTGTTTTTTTTTATATCCATATGTATATATATTATATATGTATATATGTATTAAAACAAAAATATTTAAAATTCCATTAATATGTGGGTCTGAGGTGATTATTTTATATAAACTTGTAAATTAATATTTAAGTGAAAATATTTTGAAATCATTTTTTTTTTTTTTTTGGATCTAATTTGGTTTATTGTATTTTTGTAATGTCAGTCTTTTCTTTAGTCAGTCTTTTAAATTATGAAGATATCACTTTGTTATTTAGAATCTAGAATCTAGAATTTAGAATTATTACTTCAAGTTTATTTAATTTAAAAAGTTTTATTTTATTGTCCTTTGTTTGACCTTGAACATTACAATTTTTTATTCATTGATTACATCAACATTTATTTGAACTTATATATTTATTAATTATTATTGCATTTTTTAAACAATCACAGATTTGATCTTTATTGATTGTGATTGGATTTGATTTTCATCAGTTTCTTTCCATACCTTCCTAAATCTGAATAAATCAAACAAAATTCAAAAAAAACTTTAATGAGAAATTTTCAGATGAAGTGAATTGAATTCTGAAAAGTGTATCACAAATACAATAAGGATCCCTAACAAAGACAAATTTCAATAGTAGTTAAATTGCTTTAATCCTTAGACAAAATTTACGATACCGAACTGAAACGACATTTTGTTTATCTTAGGAGTCTTAGGATCTAAAATATATTCGCAGTCGGTTTTTTTTAAATTTTCATTGAAAATTAAAACCCAAATAAATTTAATTGATTATTGTCAATTAGTTGAACCATAATTGTTTGTTCTTGTTTAAAATATTCCATTGTAGATTTAAACAGAATTTTGGAATTTCTTAACTTGTTCCGAATGATATGAAGTTAAAAATTGTTATAAAACATTTTCAATAAAAAATAAAAAAAAAATGATGAAAAAAAAAAGTGACACATTTGGACCGATTACATTATCGCGATAATAAAATCATGTTGAACATGTGTAAAATAAATAAGTGTATTTAAGATACCGAATCACCGAAAAGAAAAAAAAAAAATCAAAATTCTGGTAAGGAGAAAATTATTTAAGACAGTAATAGAAGTTATAATATTTTGTTTTTGGTTTTGCTTTAGTAAAGCAAGACACAGTCACAAATTTAAAATTTTTATCGTATTTCTGATATAAAAAAAAACACCAATTGGTATGTTTTTTTTCTTTTGTTTTATTGATTCATGGATAACGATTAGCGCCTAATTGTTTGATTGATAGTCCCGTTTGTCGGTAATTCTTATTTTCTTGTTGTTGTTATCAGAACAAAAAAAAAAAAAAAATGGGGCAAAAAAAAATGATATCTATTCTATATTGGAATTAAAGTAATTTTATATATGAAACATTATATATATGTATATGTCATGGGAATTATATGATAAGAAATTCTGGGAGCCTTTCTTTTTTTTTTAAATTGATGAAACAAATTATTGTTTTTATATATATGTATTATATTGTATGTAATTGAAGATAAAAGGAAATGAGGCCACCAATAATGGTATCATTGAAATAAAATCATTTGGTATGTGAAGCACGTTCATAATAAGTTTATTGTTTTAAAATTAAAAGGTGTGTTTTTTTTTTTATTATTATTTAAACAGATAAACAGATTAAATGGTATTCATTTAATTGTATACCAATTTTAATTTATTGTGCCTACATTAGTTTTGAAAGTGATATGATTGAAAAGAAAAAAAAAAAAATTCTTAACAAAAGTTTTTAATAGGTTTTAGGTTTTGATTACATTACAATGGGTAAAAAATTACAAAAATAAAAATCTAATTATTTTTTATATATTTTAATTTTTATCCTTAATATAAAAAGAAAGTTTTAGGTTTTAGTATTGCATAATGTTTTAGTATTCTAAAATTGTTCTTATGGGACCTCGGTGGCCTAGTGGGTAAGAGCGTATAAAATACGTTGCAAACATACGTCGTAAGAGTTATCCCCCTTTACGACATCAGCCACGCCTGAATAGGAAAGCTGTGTAATTTCCTGTCCACATTTATGTGGCAGAGAAAAAGAAAAAAATGTTCTTGTACACATTTTAATAAAGAACATTTATGTAAGGAAATGCTTTTGGAAATTTTAGCTTTAAATTATTTGAATTGGATGGTTTTTAAATATTTTAAGCTCTCAATGAGTATAAAAAATGGTTTTGTTTGTAGTCCAAAATTACATATCAGAACATTCAAATGGTCTGAATATATGATACGAGAGCAGGAAAATGCTTAAATGAAGACATCTGAAAAGTTCAAATTTTATCTTTAGAAATATCTACACCTTCAAAGATAAAATTTTCTTCGGTAATGTTGGATTTGAAACAATCAAATCTCTATTTTAAATCAAACATTAGGTTAGAACATATGGTACAATATACGTATAGTTTGGTTTGGGAACTGGAAATCTTTAGAAATTTTTACTGAACTCGTGACTATTAAATAAAGCGCATTATGCTCTGCAATATGGTCTGTAATTGAATTGAAATTATTGAAAAAATAAATGAAAAGGAATAAAATAGTAATAAAAAGGACTAAAATTATATTAGAAAAGTCAAAAATATGTTTACGTTTTTGTATTGTAACTTTGTAAAAGTCAACTCAATCACTAAATATGTTCTTGTTCTTTGGTATATAAAATGTAAAAAACCTTTTAAGATTATTTTGAAAAATACTAAAAAGATTAGTCCTTGTTAGTCACTTTTAAATTACAACATAATCTATACTATAAAATTGTTGTTTTATTTTAAATATTTATTTTTTTTTAAATATTTTGTTAGTACATTTATTATCCTTATTTTTATCTTTGAAGGTGTAGCATCTTTGATAAAATATTAAACTACTTCTTGTTTTAAGGTTTTAACTTTAAACATTCGTTTTGATCCACAAAAATATTAAAAATAACATGTCGTAAATAAAAAAAAACAAATTTAATTAAACCAAGTTTTTAAATTGTTGTTCTTAAATCCTTTTGTTTTAATTTGAATCTAGAATATAACAGCTTTGGAAAAATATAAAAATTTCTATTTTAATTACGCTTGATATCTTTATATAAAATTTTATAGCGATATTTTATATCGCTTATATAAAATTATACATTATTTGGCTATACTAAATTACATTATTTGGGTGCAATACTTTTTTGCGAGCGAATTAAATTAAAAATTTCAGGTGGGAATCTCGTAAAACTCCAATAAGATCAACCTGCAAATTTTCTTCGGTAATGTTGGATTTGAAACAACCAAATCTCTATTTTAAATCAAACATTAGGTTAGAACATATGGTACAATATACGTATAGTTTGGTTTGGGAATTGGAAAAATAGGAAAATTTGGAAATATGGGAAGGGATATTGGGAGGAGTATTTTTTTTTTGTTTTTCCTGAGGGAGGTGGGAATCACCCAAAGACACCAAGAATTTCCCATTGGTAGTATCAGATTCTTACAGACTAAACCCATCTCCCTGCTAACGCTGTATATTGGCTAGGGAGTATAGGAAATGGATGCAGAAACATTGAATTAGGAGTGGGGCTGTAAAGAAACAATGAATCCGCCTATTATTATTACTATTTTGCTAACAGTAACTATAGCCGTTATAACAGTTACAACATACAGTAGTATATTACACCTTATTGCATGAGGTAATTATTGAGGGCAACCCCCAATTGAAAGCAACTGTAGCAGCTATTATTATTGGTATTAGTATTCTTATTAATATTATTATTATTTTATTACAGAGTCAAGACCATCAGTAACACCTTCCTGTGTGACATAACCAAAGATATCTCCATATTTAAAGCAAAGATGCTATTAATGTTCTTCTTGAATTGAACAATATATTACTCGTTATGGTTTCCAATTTTTCATAATACTTCCGGTGGCAAACTATTCCATTTTCGAGGTATAGGTATTCAAATAAATTTCCGAATGTGAGAAACTGCGCCATCTGGCAATTTATAATCCTGTACAGCTTTCCTAGTATCTCGGTTATAAAATTTAAAGGAGGCATTAACGTTTTTATTTCTTCTGAACTAACAAAATATTTATAAAATATAGCGCTGAAATTGACCCAATATCTGTATTATAAACCGTGTGTTTTTTATAAGTGAACAAACTAAACTTTAATATCTTTAAATCCATAGTTTTTTCCTTTTTTTTTTAAATTCAATTTAACTTATTATCGATCAAATTTTAAACTTATACTAATGAATAAATAATAAATTTTTATATTAAATAACCGTAACCTCCTTTTAATCATTTTTCTAACTACCAAATAATTATTTAATGCGTTAGATACTTTTTTCATAAAAGTAAATATTTAAAATGAAATACAAAATTAAATAAAATTTAACTATAAAAAAAAATAATATTATTCAGAAACGTGTTTAAGGTGATCTATCATTCTTTTTGTATAAAATTAAAAACAAGTACAACATCAAAATTAAATAAAAATCCGTTATCCGTTTTTCAACCCCTTTTAAAAAAAAAAAAAATAAAAAAAATGCTAGTGATTTGACAATTTAAACTAAATTTTAAATTAAAAATATTTAAAAGATTATTTTCACAAATTAAAAATTTCAATCTGTTTATCATGAATAAATTTAAAATAATTATTCCCTTTATCTAAAGCGTAAAAAATTTTTAATTACATTTAAAACCGAAATCTAATGAACTATTTTCCGATTTTCTGTTTTTATTTATGAAATCACAGAAAAAAATTAATAATTTTCTTTTTTTTTAAGGTTTCGTTAAAAGAAAAATTCATTTCATTTGATTTGATTTACTCAGATTTTGTTTTTGTTTTGATCCGATTAAATTTCCCAAGTTACAAATCACATACCACAAAAAAAAAACGAAAAAAGAAAATTAAATATTTTGATTTTCCACCCCCTTTAACATATTTATTGGAATGTGTTTTTTTCTTGTGTTTGTTTTTTACAGTTACATTAATTAATTGTACATTTTTGTAATCGTGTGTCGGGTGGTATATCTTCTTTAAACTTCATTTCCCTTGGGCATCTTTTAACGTGTTGTAATTTTTGTGTAAACATTGGGATTTTGTTTTTATTGTTGTTGGTTGTTTTGTTTTTTTTTTTTTAGTTTTGAATTTGGTAAGGAAATTTAATTTTAATAACAAAACAATTTTTTTTAACTTTTGTTTATTTGATTGATAAAATTGCAACGAATTCACAGTAGAGTTACTGTAAAAAATAATTGAGAGGGGGGGGGGGGAGACAAAACAATAGTTATATAAATGTCTTTATAATAATTTTTTTGACAACTTCATATAGTGGTGTAACCAATGAATTAAAAAGTCAGCTGATAGATTGCTCATTTTAAATTTGGAAAAAAGCTAAAGCTATACTGAAACTGAAATCACAGAAAAAGATTTTTTGAGAACGAAATATAAAAACAAGGAGTCCGATAAATTAGTGACATTTTACTTTAAGCAGTTACTAAAATAAATTAAAATTAAAATCTAGATCTTACTGACTTATGCGCGTATTCACTTTCTTACGTATTGATTATAATCGCCGCTCTTTCAATCGAAAGTAATTGTTTATATCGTATGGACTATTGGAATATACAAAAAATTAGTAAATAAATAATGCTTGTATTTATTAATAGATTATAGATGGCACCAAAAAATAATATTTGTTTCCGATAATCTTATACAATTATAGCTACTGCCGATCAAGAAACTAAAGCTATAAATTTAATATGAATAATAAGCAACTTAGAGGATGACTTTAAAGATTTAAACTCAAATACTATACTTATATGTATTTTAAAAAGTGATCAAAAGTTAAATGATTTAAATAAAATATTTAAAATGAAATATAAATAAATGTTTTACAAAATAATTATGTGCGGTGACACAGCACTTTCTATAGTCCATCTTCGCCAAATTAAAACAACAGAATAGACAATTATATATAGTAAGACAATTTGTTTTTTTTTTTTATAAAATCCAATGTTTTTAAGAATATCACTTCATTTATTAAGTCTTTTTGTAAGATTTAATTAATTTATAATAGCGGAACTAAGCCAATGCAATATCATATGACAAAACTTAAAAACATCCACAGAAAATATGTGGAAAAACGATGACAAGTGTAAGCTTTATATGGTCCAAGCTATTAGCTAAGTTCAAAATAGACGTAACGGGACGATAAAAAAACGCAAGAAAAAATTTCGTACGGTTTCTTTCGCGAAGTGTAAACAAGTAAAGTATAACTAACCAAAATGAAAATGTAATGACGATAAAATCATATGCTCTTGTTTACAAATTCTGTGATGAACTGTGATGATAAAGATGATAAAGATGTGCAAAACAACTTTGATTACATTAAAATGTTCAAAATGTGAAAATTTGTATGTAAAATTTGTAAAGAAAAAATTATTATTCAAAACGACTGTAAACAAAATTTTTTACATAAATAAAGCGTAATGGCATCTTTTTTCATAGACTTTATGTGACATTTCTTTCGTTTATATAACATAGATATATATAATTTTTGGTACTGTTATTTGACATTTTTATAGTCTATTTTGGCTACGTCCATCTATTTAAATGTAATTGTAGAGTTTTTACTCGTCTCGTTAGGTCTCGTTCGTTACGTCTATTTTGGGCTGTACTTTAACGGAATAAAAATGCGAAAAAGAAAACAATTTAATTTTCATATAATTTGATTTGGGTTCGACTGTGATATAAAGGAATAAAATTCAGACAAAATTGACATAAAGTGAAATCATTTAAATTTTTTAGAAAAAAAAAAACAAAAATCAAAAATTTAATAAACTGTAAATTAAATAGAAAATAGAAATCGTTACGAGTCTGATAATGATAATGCGATGATATTGATAATAATGACGGTAATGATTTAAAGACTTAAAGTATATTTAAAAAATGATACATTATATTATATATTTTACATTTATTTAAGGATTTATATGCAGAAGCAAAAAAAAACAAAAAAACCCAAGCGTATCCCTTTGTCAAATAAAATTTAAAATTAATAGGGTGGAAATTTCCCTTGTTGACTTCTTATGCATCATACATTACGAATCTACGATGATGTTAAAACACCCTTTTTTATAAAAAAAATTACTGCTGTTGGGGTCGCAATTAAATAAAATCAACTTTATTTACTACAAAAGTTTATTTCTTGTGGGGGACTTAATTTTTTGCATTAAACAATGTTTGAAGATAGTGATTTTACAGAAGCATTTTTAAAAAAAAAAATAATGTTTTGTTTTCATTTCTTATTGTTGTGGTAATGTCGTTTCATTGTTAAATCTCTAGAGGCATATGTTTTCAATCATTTAATATAATTATTGTATATATAAGAAATAAGGTTATTTTCGATTAAATGTTTGTTACGAAAGCAAGTGGTTTATGTAATTTTTGAAATGGTTAAAGTGAATGATATGATTTAATCGTTTTGAAAACAATTTCCGAACAATTATCCTTTTAATTACTTCACCTCGAAAAATCACCTTGAAATAACTAATAAACTCTAACTAGAGTTCAATGTGTGAAATTATATTGAATATATTTATTTTGCAAGAAGAATAAATAAAGAAAACATTCAAAAAATTAAAAAATTAATCAGGGAAAGTGTTAAGTTATCCAATAGATAAATTAAATATATCTACAAACATATCTTTGTTATACGAAAATTCATATTAAACCAGACTAGTGGAGCATAGAAAGTCAATAAAGTTTAAACAAATTCACAAAATCGTTTTATCGAACTTACTTAGGAATAAAAATGAAGTATAGTCCATTTTGAATACATTTAAGAATTAGTTAAATTTAAGAAGGATTTTATATTTAAATATTATTTACACTTCCTTATTTTTTCAAGGTAATAAATATATGACTTCTCATCTTTTTTCTTTACTTACTCCTTATTCCTTCGCCATTATACTGTGCAAGCAGTTAGGTTCTTTTTCCAACTAACTTTACAATGAGGGGAAAAGTGAGTTTAGTGAAAAAAATCAAGTACAATAATGAAGCACTATTGGTCTTTTCTTTAAGATTCGCACTTTACTTGGGAAATACAAAAAAAAATAGCATTACTGAAATCTGTCGTTTGATACTATGTAATTACTTTCATCACCTGTACTTTAATATTTTTTTTTTAAAATTTATTATTTTTTGTTTATTTTCATCACATCAATTTAATATTATTTTCCATCTTTCAATCAATTCAATATCAATGAGAGCTCATCAAATCATCATCTTTATTATTGTTATCTCATCTTTATTATAGTGGCTGTGAACCATTCCATATTATATAAACGCGTATACATATACGTATGTACGTATTTATAACTGTGTTTTAATTTGATTACAATCTCAGATTGATTAAAATTATTTTATATAAAAATATAAATGGGTTAAAGGTAACTAGATAAAAAGCAAAAGAAAAAATGACATCCCGCAAAGTTTTATCTAACCGTTATTGTTATATCTTAAGTTACCCGATCATATGCATATATACAAATAATCTATTAGTGTTAACAAATCATAACCCATGGGATGTGAATTATCACGTGATGTAATATTTGTTTGTTTTTAGTCAAAACAAAAAGTGAAGGTTAATAAAAAGCAACTGACAATAAAAAAAAATATCAGCCTTTTCTTTAAAAAAAAAAAAAAAAAAAACATTGTGTTCGATGTCAAACTAAAAGTTCTAATGAAATCTTTGATTTTAAATCTTAAATAGGTTTGTTTTTAGAATAATGAATTTTTAAGAAACTTACCTTTTTTTTTTAATTTAAAAAAAAAAAGAAATAAATTTTTATTTGATTTATAATCGATCAAAAAATAAAGGGGATGGATTTGATGACGTTTCTATCAATTTTCGTGTCATTTTTGAAACTTTAAATAATAGTTTCAACATTTTCAAAAATTTAATTAATAGGATTTTTTTAAAAATCAATTATTAATATTTTAATGACAGATGTTGTTAAAAAATTTTCTGTTTTAATGTCTTTAATCTTCCATTCTTTATAGTTTATAAAAAATGATTAACTGCAATAAAGTTTATTAATTCAATTCAACTTTATTTTATATGTTAATATTCAAAAATTTTCATGCTATCAATCCTATAAAATTTTAAGTGGCATTAATTTTTTTTTTTTTATTTTAAACAAATTTTTTATTATTATAAATTTATTTATCCTTTCCGATCACTTAATAGCTTTTTTTATTTGATCTAATGTTTCTTTGCGCAATTATGACTCCTAAAATTCTTTTTAAGTTTATTAGGCAAGATTTTCTATCCCTCCAATCACTAAAAAGTTCTTTTTATTTAATCTAATAATTTGAGACTAACGGTCGTAAAATTTTTTTCAGTTTATTAGTTTCTCGAAATGACTAAGAGACTTAGGCCACATCGCAGGGTCGATTCTATGTAAATATTTTTTTTTTCGTAGTTCATGGTTTGCCTTCTAAGAATTTGTAGAACTTTAACAACTTCTTTCAAAACATATTTTCCAAAAAATATTTGATAAAATTTTCTTAATAGTTTTACTTTGCTCATAACTCTGTTCACTTGCCTGTCGGTCTGTTTGTTTCAATTGTACACCATTTGACATTGTAAAAAGCAATATAATTTTACGGTAGATCCAGAATGATACAAAAAAAAATTGTAAAACTAAAAAGTTTTAAAGTTAGCTGTACTACTTACAGAACTTAGTCCTTCAAAGTTTGGAAAAATCTACATTTTTAAATGATTATAATTTAATTAATTTAATTTCTCATTATTTTGCATTCTAAAATAACGTCAAACGATAGAAACTTTCTTTAATAACAATAATAATAATAATAGTAATAATAATAATAGCTGCTACAGTGGAGCCATCTTTGGTTATATCATGCAAGTAAGATATTATATACTACTGCACGTTGTAATCCACTGATGGTGCTGACTCTGTAGTAAAATAATAATAATATTACTAAGAATACTAATACCAATAATAGTAACCGGTACAGTGACAGTGGGGGTTGCCTTCAATAAATTACCTCATGTAGTTACTATATCCTACTACTACATGTTGTAACTGTTGTAACGGCTTTAGTCACTGTTAGCAAAATAGTAATAATAATAGGCGGATTCATTATTTCCTTACAGTCCCACTCCCAATTCAATGTTTCCGTATCCATTTCCTATCCTTTCCTATCCCTACTCCCTAGCCAATATGCTGCGTTCGCTGGTAAGGGCCCATTATATTGGCTAAAGGGGGAGGTGGGTTTAGTCAGTAAGAATCTGACACAACCAAGGGGGACATTTTTGGTGTCTTTGGAAGATTCCCACCTCCCTTAGGAAAAACAAAAAAAAAAAAAAAAGCACATCAAAATCAAAGATTAAAAATAATATAATTTTTCTTTAACTCAATACATAAATTTACGGTTATGTGGAAAAAATATTTTTCTAAATGTTAGACGTCTTCCTTTAGAATCCTTAGATTAGTATGTTGCCCTGTTTTTTTGTCATACTTTGATATCAATTAATTGTGTTTTGTTGCTACCCTCAATTTTCTGTCCTAACACTATCGTTTTTCCATAGTTTACAATTCAAATTGTGGATTTTATTCAAATACATAATTTTTTTTTCGTTCTATATAGTATTAGTGATAAAAAAATTTATCAAACTTAAACTTATCAATTTTTACTTCCTAATATAGTAGTTTATTGTAATTTATTAGATTAGAACACTATTTTAAATAGAACATGAGATATATAACAGTATGAGTTAGTAACTTATTAAAAAAAACATTTAACTGACTAAACTATATACTAAAACTTTATAACTAAATTTTATATATAATTTTTTCTAATTAGGTATAGAATTTTTTTATTACTTACAAATTTTTCTTTTAACTTAAATTAAAATTTAAGTTTTTTTTCCATTTTCATTTCACGCCATTTTAATTTTTATAAAAAATATTTTTTTTTATTTATTTCTTATTAATTTGCATTAAAAGAAATTTTTTTCTTTTAACAATTTTAAATTTTATAACTTAATCAAAAATTAAAATATGTAATTATTAGTTTTTTTTTTTTTTTTTTTTAATTGATCTCACTTTGACCATTATTCCAGATTTTTAATTAGATGAAACGGAGTTTAAAATGAAATTAAAAAAAAAATTAGCTATAAAAAAAAAAAATATTTTTTTCTAAAAACATGAAATTTTTATTAGAATTAATATAATATAATTGCTTGACTTTCTAATTTATATTTTAGTTAAATTTTCATTTTAATTTTTTTTTTTGTATATTTTATAAAAAAAAATTTCCACAACAAGAATCATTTATTTTTTTTAACTGTAGATAATATCTGTATATAAAACTAGAGTTGGTGCTTTCGTAAAATAAATGGAAGAATAAAATATGAAAATTATGTTCTCATGTGTATATTTATATACCTATATGTATATTTATTGTATAATATATATATATGTATATGTATAATAAACATTAACTTAAATTTTTATAGGATGTTTTTTTTTTTTTTAAATTTAGAAAAGGAGGAAATTGCAAAATTTTTCTAGAAAATATACTAAAAAAAATTTTTCTTTACAGCCTTTAAACTGAAATAATTGGAAGTGATTTTTTTTTGGACATTAGTGCCAATCGGGATAGAGATTTTTAATTGCTCTCGCAAGGGAACTCGTCTGTAATCTTCTGTCGAATTACTTTGACAGGAAATGCCAATCAGTACCTCTAATAATAAATTTTGATTATAAAAACTTTTTAAAGTCCCTGTTTTGGTCTGTATACTTATTTTTGTAATCAGTAATGAGCCATAAGTAATAAACCAAATTAAACGTAAAAAGTGAAAATAGATAGACTATACTCTAAAAGCAAACACCCTGAAAGTATAATTAGAAAGCCCCTATATAGAGTGGGATCCCCAAGGAAGCCGAAGACGTGGTCGGCCTAATAACACCTGGCACCGAACAATAACTGCAAATTTTGTAAAAAATTAACAAAATTAGGAAGAAACAAAAATCATTGCATATACAATCGAAACCAATGAAGAAGGCAAGTTGATGTTCTATACTCTCAAAAGGAATAAAAAGAGAAAAATACACTTCTCTTCGTATCCATATTTTAAAATTTTATAAAACATATAAAATTTTGGCAATCACTTTTCACTTAGTTGTCTGTAAAAGTATTTCACTATAAAGTATTACGACTTCATTACGATTGTATATTCAGAATGATTGTATTTTCGGTTTTCATCTAGAGAGTTTTCACATTTAACGCGTTTTTCTTTTATAATTTTTTTTTAATATTCTAAATAATGAAATCTATTTTTAGGTTAGGTTCCTTTTTAATTTTTTATGTAACTGTTCGATTGTACTCTATAATTTTAATACTTGTTACTTGTTAACTCTTTTACTATATAAATATAATATTATTTTGCACATAATGAAAATATGTGTGTATAGATATGAAAGGGTTTACCATTTAATTAAAACAAAAAAACAAAAATTAGTTCAAATCGTATTTTTTAAGTAATTATTCATGCATTTTTAAGTATATATACAAATACACGTTTATCCCTTTAATTATAATAAAATCTATTATTAACATACATATATTATTATGTATATATATAAAAAAGGACATAAACATTTTAAATTTATTTCATAGTGTTGTATAGATTAAAAATTTTGTTTTGTTTTATTTTTTTACTTTAGTTTTTTTTTATAGCGTACTAGAAAATATGGTTTCGTTGCAATTTCCTGTAGTACTCGATATTATACAAGACATAAAATATTTAATTTAATTTTTGTATTTTTTAATTTTTTTTTGTTTCTTTCTGTTTTTACATGTTTTGTTTAAATATCAAATCTTATTGTTGATTGTATGAACATTTAATTAAAGAATCATTTATATAAATACATTTAGTGTCATAAGTAAACGTTCAATTAAAAAAAAAAATATATATATATTTTAATAATATTATATTTTATCCAGGCAATATGTTGTAGTAGTGGTTAAGACATTGGCTTTTCATATGAAAGGTTCGGGTTGAAATATTATAATAATAATAAAATAAAAATAAAAATAAAAACAAAATTCTTGTATAAGATAATAAATGGCGTAGAAATAAAAGAAATAATAAAAATATTAAATTTACAGAATACATACTGTTTTCTAAAACTCAATGCAGGACAAAAAAGTTATGTTTTTATTTGATTATCGTTACTTATATTTGATTCGCTACTTGATTCGGTTCCCGAAAACAGAATATGACATAATTAATGTACTATATAACGGTATAAAATACTGTTTTTGAAAAATGTAGTTAAAAAAAAAAAATTAAAAAATCAAGTTTCGGATTTCAACAACAAAATAACCGTTATATAAAAGAATTATTTATAATTGTTTGGCGACGATTAGGTTTCTACAAATAGGCTTTTTTGGTAATTAAGAAGATGGTTATTATTAATTGTTTCTGATTGTTTTTGATCTGAATAATTCGCATACATACATACTAGGTAGATTCATATTTATACTTGTAACGTCTGATTTATGCTTTTTAAAATTAACTAGAAATGTATCTGTGCCTGTCATTTAATATGTTAATATTAATCAGAAATTGTCTATTAAAATATGTTATCTATAGAATATTTAAAGATTGTGAAGCTTTACTCTGAACAAGATACATATATGTACCTAGGAGTATTTTCTTTTGAAGAAGATGAACTGCCAGCAATAAATCCTCTATAAATATTTGATTTCTTAGAGGTAGTAGGGCTGACAGAAATATTATAAGGGAAGGCAAAATCTACAACACATGGTAATAGAGCGAGGGAGCTCAATAAATCTACATAAAAAGGTCGCAGTATAACTTATGTATTTTAATAATAGGATAATTGTTGAAACATTTTACTGCATAATTTATTCGAATGAGTACTAAAAATTGAAGTCAAATAAAGCTAACAGTTTTTTAACAGCTTAAGTTAATAAAATGTACCCATTCAATAGCTCTTCCAAAACTTTGAAAACAAACAAAAAACGTAATTTTTTTTTTAAATTTTTTATAAAAAAGTTTGATATTATTTGTAAGCATATAAAACTTACTGTAAATATTAGTTAGGTTAGGTGTAAATAAATTGTAGTTGTAACATTTTTTTTTTTTCTTTTCTTATTATTTTCTCATATATTATGTATTTTTGCATATCACAGTTAATTTAAATGAAATTAGTTTTTATTTTGTTTTTTTTTTTTGCCTCATTTTTTTATTTGTTGTTCTTTTTCTGTTAAATTCCACCATCACTTCTTCCGACATTAAATTGCCTCGTAAAAACCGACGTTGAAATTATTTTAAAAATTTGCTTTGCTTTTAGTTTGGGTTTTATTTTCGCTTCGTTTTTTTTTTTATTTTTATTGTGGTTTTGTTTTTTCACTTCGTTTCTTTAACATACAGATACAAACAACATAACATACCATATTTTCATTTAATTTCATCGTTGTCATAATGGTTGTAGTCACTTTTTTGTTTTTTTTATAAAAAGAATTACCTATTAAAAAATGATTTTCTAAACGCTTACCAACCAGAAAAAAAAAAAAAAATAAAAATAAAATATTTTTAAGTTTCAATTCGAGGGTTAAAAATTGTTTTTATAATATCGTTCATTCTTAAATATGTACGTATGTACGGTATGTTGTATTAAAATATTATAGTTATTATTTATATAGTATGTACATGTATGTATGTTTGTAATAATAGGTACCATGTCTTATTCATTTTACAATCCATTAAAATTAGGTGCTGTTTATTGGTATGAGTTGAAAAAAAAAAGGAAATTGTATTTTTGTACCTGTTAAACAACTAAAAAATGTCATAAAGCGAAAATATAAAAGAAAAAGAAAAAGAAAAAGAAAAAAACTAAAAACTTTAAACAACTAAAATTTTATGTTATGATCTAGGATCGTGGGATAGTTTTTAATGTTACATATAAGTAAGTTTATATATGTATATACAAACGTTTATACATACATATGTATAATGTTATAAAAGTTTCCATAACGAAAAGGAAATAAAATTAAAACAAACAAAAAGAAAAAAAAAAAAAAAAAAAGAAAAAGGGTTCATGTCTGTAATAATTTTTGCTAAAATGGCCGTTACTAATTAGTAAGACATGAATTTCTATGATTTGTTTTTTATTTTATTTTTATTGGATTTTTCATGTTTAATGTTACTGTTGTTGTTGTTAAACTTAGTTTTATTTTAACTTCTAATTTTAACTTTTGTTGTGGAAAATATCATTGTAGATTTTGTTTGTACGTAATGTTAATAATTTGTTTTTTTTTTTTTTAAGTAGGGAAAAATTCAATTTGATATGCAAAATAAATTTTTATATAAAAAACAAAAATGTATATAGGTAGGTAGGTATATTATGGCGCTTTATTTTTAGAATTTAATACAGATATTAGAAGTAATATTTATTTAAAGGTGATTTAAATTTAAATTTTCTATTTGTAAAATCTTTTTATTTAACATGTTTAAGTGGTGATATTAATTTTAGAGTAGATAAACCATGATAAGTCATGTAATTAAACATAAGTAATTAATGCTCAATAATTGGTTGATGTATGCACTGGATTACTGGGTATTTACCAACTGCAAGCAGTAAAACTCAGATATCTGCCGACTGTCGGCTTTCTCGGATATTTTTCAGTGTAGATGTAAAAGAGTCTAAAATATTTCAAAATATGCTTATATGAGAAGTAACGAAAATATAAACAAGAGATTATTTAATTATAATTATTTTTTACTAACTACTCAACAGTATTAATCAATGTAATAAACACAATCATTAAAAATCAATAATTGCATATACTAAGTTAGATAAATCGACAATAACTCAATTCCATTTGTTGGTATAGCGTCAAAAAATCTTTTTTGCCTAAAATTATATTAAAAAGATTATTTACAAAAAATATTATATATTTATTTTTTCTCTTGAATTTAATCATTTACTCATTAAAAAATCATAACAAATGTCAAGATGAAGCAAAAAATAAAAAATAATTACTCACTAATCTTTTAAATTTTACTTTAATTTTAAAATTTGATAAATGATGTGGAAAGTTTATAATGGATGTTAAAAGACAAAAGACAATAATCATTAAATGTTCAAATATCTTTCTTTTCACTTTCTATAGTACTTTCTTATAGCTATAATCTGGATTTATAAAAGTCAAGCTTTAGTGTACATATATGATGCTTTGAAATAATGCGTTGTCTTAGTATGCAAAAGTCAACTGTCGTCAACTGAAGCATTCATAAATTAAAAAAAAATTCTAAAATAATAAATTCCAAAATTGTAATAAAGACGCATAATTTAATGTCCAATTCTTAGCCCTCAAACTTTAAATCACAAAACCAATTTTTTAAGCCATCAATATATTTTAGCAAGATATTCACTGTAAAAGTATCCACAGAATATCCAGAGAATACAGTCACACAGCTGCTTAGTACTGAGTCTAAAACAATAAAAAAATAATAAAAAAAGATTTCCTCCCATGTTCTCATAGTCCGTACTATTTTTTTTCGTCCTATCAGAATGTTGTATTTTACCAACACTAAAAAAATATATTGTAATATAGTATTCATATATTCGAATACAAGAGGAAAAGTGTCTTAACTACTATACAAAATCTATAAAGATCATTTAATTTTTTTTTTAAGTTTGACAGCAAAATGATATAAGAACAATACAAAAAAAAAAAACTCTTTCATCATGTTTCAGTAGTAGATTAAATTTAGATTTTTTAACAAAAGAATTAATAAACTCGATCAATTTTTTTTCCTATTCTTATTCTTTATTTAAAACTCAAGATAAAAACTTTCATTTCACGATCGTATTTTATCAGCTCAAAAAGAAAAAAAAATACATATATATGATTAAATGATAAATAAAATAATATCAAGGATCATGATGGATCTGTAAGTTCTTTATATTAAAAATTAAATAAAAAAAAAAAAAATATTACAAATATTTAACAATTGATGGCGTTATGATCACGACAATGAATTATCAATTTTATTTTGTCAAGAAATCAAAATTTAACAAAAGATTCTTAAAAAAAAAAACAACTGAAAATGAACTCGTAATACATTTACTAAAGGCTACTTTAAATTCAGGTGAGTCTACTCTATAATAACATAATAAAGTATTGTAAAATATTATTGTATTGTATTGCATATTGCAGGTATCATGAGTTTAAAAATTATTTTTCTCTCTTTTTTTTTGTATTATTTAAATTTAAATTTTGATCAAAAAATAAAAAAACTAAAAATATTGAAAAAATTGTTACAAATCATATGCACATGTCATGATCCAAGATTAATTAATCTATCGGACCTCATATTATACACTTTTTTTTCTATCTTTTGATATAATCATGATTTTTCTTGCATACTTATTTTTTAATTTTCTTATTTTCTCTGGTATAATTATTAGTAAAATAAATTTTTAAATGATATTATGAAACTTACTTTTGATTTGGAATGTATACAGAAAAAATTTTTGAAGCTTTGAACATTCGATGAAAATGTTTGCTTTCATATTTTACTTTTCTTATTAAATTGAATTTGTTTTCAGATTTTCATCCTTTGTCTTAGACCAAAAAATTGACGTTTGAAGAACCATATAAAGTATCTGGTGTTTGTATTTATATATTCTTTATGAAACTTTATCATGTTATGATACAAGAAGTGATTTTTAAGAAGTGATTCGGTATTATATAATTATGTTGGCAAAGAATTAGTATAAGTAACGCCATTGATTTGATATATATAGTATTATATATGTATATACGTTTAGGATTCATTTTTAAGTTCCAGTAAATCTTAAAGAGGTATAATTCTTAAAATAAATGATATAATTATTTTCTTTAAATATTTTACAGAATATATAGACCATCAATAATATCAGAAAAACGGTACTAGATTTTTGATGCTGTCTGTTAAAATTATGAATAATTAATTTGTCCATTGTTAGTATATTCTATACAAGTTAATCTTGGAAATTTCAATAATTTTTGGGTTTTCCAACATTACAATTTTTTTATTTTGGCAAACCTATGTAGATATTCATAAAATTAAATATTCCTAATTTTGTGTTAGAAATTTGTTTTAAATTAAAAACAAAATTTATAAAATAAGTAAATAAGAGTAAAATTGATGACATCCGTATATGCTGAACACTATTATATATATATATATACATATATATAATAAAAATATATTTATATAAATGTGTACAAATACTGCTCTTTTTTTTTATTTTAAACTTATAATATTATTATACAATTGTTTGAAATGACGTGCAGCGACGTCCATTTTCAAATGTCAAATAGTTGGTGTAATGTTTTATTATTTTTATTTAATATATTTTTTTTTTTCTCAAAATTAAAATTATAAATTGAAAAATGTTTTTATTTTTCTTTATAGGTACTTTAAAATTTAAAATTTTTGTTTTTTTTTTTTCGTAAAAAGTTACATAAGTTTTTTTTTTTTTAAAACGTTTAAAAATGCTTTAAATCAGCATGTGGCTCAAATGGATTAATTTCGTCATGGATGGCGTTTGGAAGTTCTGTATTTTTTCAGTTTTTTGTGTTTTTTTTTTTCTTTTAAAATAACATTTAAAGAGTTTGGTCTGTTTATTTTTTGTTTATGTGGTGCTATTATTATTTTCGGGTGCTTCTAGGTTAGTTGTTCCATTTGGCATTTTGTACAATTGAGCTGCTCATATATATAGAGGTTAAAAAAAGAAAAGAAAAAATGCGTTAAAAAAAAAAAAATAACAAGAAAAAAAAAAAAATTCGTAAAAAATATCCCAAAATTAAATAAAAGAAGAAAATTGATTTTAATTTTTTGTAAAAATAAATAGGGGGAGAAAATTGTATTATTATATAAAACATATTTGTAGGTGCTATTTTAACACAAAATTAAAGGGAATAAAAAATCTACTTAGAAAAAAAGACAACCATGAAAGAGGGAAGAAGAAGATAAACGAGACATGATGTTAGATAATTTTTTTTTTTTTTCTTAAAATTTATCATTTTTTTTATTGTTAAATTAAAAAAAAAAAAATTGAAAATTAAAAAAAATAGTGAATTATTTTGTCTAGTCTGACTTTAGGAGCAATTGTCTGTTTAAAAAATACTAAAGCATTAATACCAAATTTAACTAAAGTGCAATATAATGTATTTATTTTCTTACTTTGGGCCATAGTAGGATGGTTTGACATATTATGTCTGATTGTTATTTCTATTATATTTTTTTTTCATTTATTATTTTATTTTATTTTTTTTTTATTAACAAAAATAAATATAATATAAAAATATTAATGGTGGTAAATCATATATAGATTTATTTCAAAAAAAAAAAAAAAATTAAGGTAGGTTTTTAGTTTATACTTTAAAGTTAATAAATTGAGTAGGAGCAGAGAAAAAATTGCAATTAATTAAATGTGGAGTACATTTTTTCTTAAAAAAAAATATATATATAATAAAATAATACTTGACATATTGACAATACCAATATTTATACATAAATTCATAATACGAATAAATCAAAATGGCGGGTGGATTTGATTATGAAATTTTATATTTTTACAAAATACTAAGGATTTTGAATCAATTTATTAAAATTATTTTGATTTATAAAACATAATTATTTTCATTGCATAGAATTGCATAGGATTGTAGTTTTTTTAAGCTAGTACTATAGAAAATAATAGAAGATACAAACCACGCATAAACCCGGTTTCTTCGAAGAACCTGGTTTTAGTTCATAATGTGAATGTGGTATAAGACGAAATTGTATTAAACTAAGATTGATAAACTTAAAAAAAAATTAAAAATACAATAATTAATCTCACAGATTGAATTTGTAGAGTTCTTTCAGTATATAGAAATTTCGTTTAAGCCAAGAAACATGCTAAAAAGGCTTAATTATTTCTGTAAGTCATTGACCAATTAAAAGAAAATACTTAGAGTACTAGTTATTGGTCATGCACAAAACAACCGTTCAGGTGGATGTAAAGTACTGGAGTGTCAAAAGGACCCCGTAATAAAATCAATTTTAAAGGTTAAATAAAATTTATATTACATTTTTGAAAATTAGAATTATTTAAATGAATGATGTTACGTCTGTAATTTACAAACATGCAAAATGGTATACATTATGGTAGTATATATTATGAAAACATAGTCCTTTTGACATCAAACATCTTAAATGTTTAAATAACAGCATCTTAAACTAAAATTAAATAATGTACTGTATTAACATTTTTTTGCTGTATTATATTAAAAACTATTTGTATCTTAAAATTCTCTTAAAAATTTCTGAAAATCAAAAGTCTACACTATAATAATAAGAAAACATAAAAATTTGTTGCTACTTTATTAAGATTTGTTGACACAAAAAATAATTCGTATATTAAATAAAACTATAATTTATTTAGGAACTAAACTTTTTATATTACTTATTCAAAAGAAATTAATTTTAAAATTCAAATTTGTTCCGTTACGTAATAAAATAAATTTTTTTTTTTAGTATATTCCTCTGCCATATAAATGTAACAAGGAAATTACAAAGTCTTTTCTATTTAGGCGTGGCTGTAAATGTCGTAAGGGGAATTATTCTTACGACGTCTGGGAGGTTCGCACTCAATTTCATACGCTCTTACTCACTAGGCATTTTTTCCTTTTTGTTTTACCTTCCCACTCCTATAAGAAGCATAGGGCATCCACTAAGTCATTTTTTCATATTAGACAATGCTTCAGTTTCTCATTAAGCTGAGTAATCAACGGCTTATTGAATCATTATTTCACTAAGCCGTTGATTACTCGGTTGTAGCTATTGTACAAGACTAGGCGTTTCTTTAGTTCTACGCCATCTATTATCTTATACAAGAATTATGGTTTATTATTATTTTATATTATATACCTATTGATATTAATTATAATTTATAAGACATATATATATATTTATTTTTTATTTAATTATATCATACTAATTAATCTATATGACCGATCCGGGGTCCCTAGGCCTCTGAGGCACCAAAAAATTGAATTGAAAATGAAATACTTAATTAATAGGAAAAAAAGTAATTGACATTTTCTAAATAAATAAAACATAAACGTTAAATAATGGGACCACAATACATATTTTAGTTCAATGAAGGTCAAAATTCAATTATTCATTTATATAATAAATAATATTTTAAAATTTAATTAAAATATAAAATTACAGTATTTAAATACAAAGTTTTTATAAATAAAGAAGCCAAGTTTAATTTCATATAGTCATCATTTTTATAAATTCAATACAGAGAAAATTTAATTTCTTTAAACACATATGTATGTGTATGTATGTGAAATAAAATTATTGAATTCTTTCTACAATCAAAATTATTTCCTATAGAAAATTTAATATTTTGTTTGTGAAATTTTTTTAAAAATTTACAAGTTTAATTTTTAATTTTTCTTATATCCTTTTAATGTTGCCTTAAACAAACAATTTACAAAAATGTAAAATATGTAATATTTAGAGAATATTTTCTTTTTTTTTTTAATTCACAATCAAGAATATTACAATTCAAAAATGTATGGACATTGCACTGAAAATATGCAAATTTGTGCTTTTCATATTAAAGAGAGATTCACATTAGTTGTTCTTGCTGGTTCCTTACTTAATTTTATTAAATAATAGTATAAAATCTTCGAACAAGTGAAAAAACTAATTTCACTTTAGATAAAATTTTAAATTACGCACTTCTTTTCTCGAAAAGAATTTATTTACTGTTAATTATTATGAAAAATATTGCAATTTGCGAACTGAAAAAAGTCTTTAAATGTTAGTTTTTTCTAAGAAAGAATACATTAAAATAATAAATGAAACATAATATTAGTAAACTTTTTTTTTGCATACTCTCTATGCAATAGTTATGACTGACTTATTTAACTAGATGTAACTTTACATATTGAAGTCTTATGTTAAGAGGAGCTATAAATTTTTTATAAACGCTACAATTTTTCCTGTAACTGTATCACCGATTTAAATTCTTTCGAAGAGCAAAAGCATTCAAATGGCACATTGTTGGCAGTCAGTATAAAGGAGGAGACCATATACATAATTAATACTATTTTACTTGTAGTCAGTTCATGTTATTCAGTTGGTATCTTGGTCTTGGACATTTATAATTTGATTGTTGCTAACTAACTAAATAAAAAAATTTTTTTTTTTTTTATATTCACTTTCAAATTAGTTTAGTATTGGAAATTAAATTAAATTAACTGTTAAATGGTAACCAGTTGTTGGTAACCACACAAAATGGTAACCACACAACAAAAAAAAAATGCAAATATAAACATAGAGTAATGATGTATAATCAAACATGGTTATTGATATCTGCTGGTTGGTCATTTGGTCAGAACTTTAAAAATAAAGAAATTATTAAAAAGTTTGGAAAACAAATATTTTTGGATTGCATTTTGGGTGCATATTACAAAAAAAAAAAAAAAACAAGGAAAGAAAAAATTCTGTAAAATAAAATACTAACTCTTCATCATTTAAATAATAATGTCGTGTGAGTATTTCTCTTTTAATTTTCATCTTTTTTCTTCTTGTCTTATTTGTTATTTTAATGGTTTGTGTGGCGCCACAGGTTTAACAAAACACATATTTTGTAACATTTTCATAATATTAAAAATTATTTTTTTTCTTTAATTCTTAAGTTTTATTTTATTATTTATTTTTTGTTTTTTTCTTTATTAAAATAATGATTCTATAATAACACAAATATTGTTTCTTGATGAAAAGTATAAGTCTCCGAAAAGATTTTGGTGGACACCAAAAAATTGGTACCAAAAAAAAAAAAAAAAACGAAGAAACTAATAAAAATAATTTTTTATTGGTATTTTTTTTATGTTTGTATGTGTGAATTAAAAAAAAAAAAAGTATTTTACTCCGAAAGTTGAATCAGATTCAGAGTTAAAAATGAGGAGCTCAAGAATAATGCAGATTTTCTAAAGAGAATGTTGTTGTATGTATCTAATATGCGTATATAAGGAATGGGTCAGATTATTGACTAAAATAACTTTGTTTTTCAAGAATGTTATTGGAACATAAATTATTTTGAAAATGTTTTTGGGCATTTATAAATTTTTTTTTTTTTTTTTAATTGAATGAGCGTTAAATCAGTCTCATTTTAAAATTTATTAATATTTATTATGGCTGTGAAAATATTCTGCCCTTTTTTTCTTTAGTTGTTTTTTGTTTTTTTTTTTTAATTATCTGTTTTAATAGTTGAAAGTGAATTATATGCTGTTTAGTAAATTGGAGTGAATAATAATAAAAAAAAAAAAGATTTAATAAAAAAATAAATAAATGGGCAATCTTAAGGTTCATATTCAGTGTCTCCTTATACTCTCGGTCTCGTATATTTAATGTTATACAAAGTGACTGGGTCAACGAAAACGATATAATGTAAATTCAAATAACTTTTACAATTATTATTATTTTTTTTTTTGTTGTCTTTAAGGCTGTCTGAAAAGAAAAATCTGAACATATTGAGATATCTGAAAAGCACAAGATCTTATCATTTTTCTTATTTCTTCTTACATTACTGCTGGAGTGCAAAAAATATAAATCATTGTTATATAAAGAGATCTGTTAAGAAATTTTGCGTTACTTTTCTCATTTATATGGAAAGAAGAAATATGGGATAATAACTATATATCAGCCATAGTACCGCACCAAACGTAAAATCTAACGGATAGTCTAACGGTGGAGAATCTAACGGAATAGTGTTTTCTGTATCTAGGGATTTCTAATCATTGATTTTGGTCATTTCTAATAATGGGGATTTGGGATCTTGATCAAAACTAGTTGACATATATTAAAACAATGTTCCCGATATTTTCATTTAATTACTTTGGGGTTATAATGGTAATGCAGAGTTGACTCAATTAGAAACATGGCGGTGATAATGATTTTTTATAGAATTTGTTTATTGTATTGAAAAGGATAGCTTTTATGATTCTGGTACTTAGTTTTATTTTTCTTTTATATTTTAGTCTTTTAAATATACATATATCTAAAAAATATTAGAGATCAATTTTAAATCAGAAAAAAATTATATTTTTGAGAAATACTTAAAATATAAGATTGTCCCTAATTTAATAAATGTTAAATAATTTTAAAAAGTAATCATTATGAATGGAGTTTTAATTTTATTGAAAATATGTAATTTAAATTTTTGTTTAAATTTTAAAGAATCAATTTTTATGTAAATTTCAATTTTATTCCATTATATACATATATATATATATATATATAGTTAAATTGACATTAGTATTTTCTTTAGATTAGGTGTTCAGAAGAGTTACATAATATTATATTAAAATTTTACTTTTTATTAGTTTTTTTTTTTAAATTTTATTAATTTTATAGGTTTTTAATAAGGCGTCTGTCTAAAATAATTTCTATTATTATGTCTACATATTATATATTTTATAGTGATGAAAAACGATTTAAGTCAAATAAAAAATGCTATTTGACAGTTAAAGTAATATAAATATTTAGTAGATGAGTTTTAAACTAGATAATAAATTAATAATTTTTATTTTATTCAAAAAAAGAATAATTTTTTTAATCTTTTGGAGGAGTTCAAGGAAAAAATTATTTTTATCTTGGAATATTATTGCTATAATTCTATAGAATTGCTTAGAAATTAGCATTAAGCGAAATTGTCGAATTTTGTGAAATTTGACAAAAAATTTCAATTAACATTTTTTTCAAATAGCATTAAAAATAGATTTTAGAGTGAAATATTGGAAAAGTTGATAAACATTTACTGTCTATAAGAAAAATTGGACGTTATTTAAAAGAATTATTGCATTAGGTGCACAGTAACAAGAATAATTTGAGAGCTTCTGTATTTTCTTTTGTACTGTATTCCAAAGGTAAAGCGTCTAAAGCATTGAAAGCTAAAAAAAACCAGTGTAGATACAATTGTAAACATAGCAATGTGTTCTTCTCAAAAATTACTATAGATTTTCCAAAATATAAAACTTAAGAAGTCATGTGTTATCATAAACATTTTTAGATAATTATAGTCATTTATCTATTAAGGTAACTTTTAATCATAGTAAGCTTGTATTTGTATATTTAAGATTTATTTTTAAGGCAGAACTACTTTTACACAAATTAGAATTTTTTATTTTCGTTTTATTAAGTTGTTTCCAAATCTAAGACCAATATTATTTTATATAAATTAGTATACGCTTTTATTAGTATAAAAAAAATAGATTATGTATTTTCATTTAAATAACTGTTATACATACTATTTAGAAAGTGGTTCACCTTTATTCATTACACCTTTGGATTAGCATGTCTTTTAGCATACTAAAAAAAACGATTTTTGTGTTATAATTTAACAAAATCGTTAGAAAAATTTATCTTTCGCTTTTTCTATTTATTTAAATTTCTTATTCTAATTTTAAACCAAAATTTAAAATTAAAGAAAGAATAACTTTTTCTTTTTCTTTTGCATTATATAAAAAGCCATATAAACCAATAAAAGAAAGCCAATCTGAAAATGTCATAATTTACTTTTCTTTTTACTTTAAATAATTATTATCCCATCATATTCATATCCTGTTTATTATTGAAGTCTCATTATAAATAACCAAAGAAAAAACAACAATAACAACAATTAAGGAATTACAAGTCCCCCATAAAACTTTTCTTATTTTGTTTAATTTGAAAAATCTTAAACAGCAACAGATACAATTTCGCATCATTTCCAGAATAAAAAAGATACAATAAGTACAAAACAAAACAAAAAAAAATAAAACATTATTTGCAATCTATTCAATTGTAAATATCCTTTATTTTTTTTATTTTATATATAATGTTCTGCACTAAACTCATTACCCTTCTTCAGATTTTATTTATTTTTTTTATATTAAACACAATATTTTCAATAATAACATCAAAAAATTTTTTATTCAAAATTACCCATGTATGTTATGTATGTTTGTATGTATCTTCACATAGTAAATACATTAGATGCATACGATTGCGGAAACCACCCAAAAATATCCTTATTATTTATGATATCCTGATCATATACCGTTATATTATTATATTATTGTTATAGATATGTACTGTTATATTATTGAGAATATTATTTAAAGTCGCTGTTAAAAATCATCATTTCATCTTTTTCGTTAACATCATCATTGATGCTATATAATATTTTGAAACATTTATAACTGTTTTAAGACAATTTTTGTTCAATTCTTAAACTAACATTTAAAGAAAATAATCAAAAAGATGAAAGGACTAAAGTTTTCGCTTCCAATGTTTTTCCTAAAATTTTTGGTTTAAACAAAAATTAAAAAGCAAAAATAAAGGGGAAATTTTTGTTAGTATAAGAGTTAGAGTAATTTTGTGTAGGTTTATGGTAGAAAACAATTAAAAGCATGTCTTCTTGATTTTACTTTTGTGTATTTTACGATTTATCATATTATATGTAGCACATTTTAACAAATTTATTTACCATAATTTTGAACATTACTATAAAAATTATTAACACTGTGTCAATATTCTTTTACAATTTATTGTAAATGACTCTAAAAAGAAGCAGGAAGAACAAACGTTCCCTATATATAAACACCATGACTCATTTTGATGAAACAAAATTTTAAAAATGCAATGCAGTGGGAGAACGCTCTCCACCAGCAGTCGTTGAAAACTTTTTTTTAAATTGGAAGTTAATTGCTTTTTTGAAGCTAATTGCTTTGAAAGAAATAAAGGTTGTAGGCATTACCTCTATTAATTTGTGGTCTTGAATTCCAATTGAAAATGAAATAATGCCCACAGGTTTCAATTAACTTAGCTTGTAGTTTACAAGTCTTCTTAAATTATATCAAAAACTGTATGTTTCTGATGAGCTTTGCGAACAAGTACTTATGGATTTAATAAATATTAAGTGGTGGTTCTTCACTTTTTCATATTTTTTAATTGGCTGTATAACGTTTTCTGCCGCAGTTCAAACTTATACGTATATATGTAATGAAAATTTCTATGAAAAATAATTTTCAAACTCTATTGAATCACATTTCAAAACTATTTGGAGATCGTTCAATATCACATTACTTAGACGAGTGCCTTTTTAAACATTTAATCATTTAATTTTAAAATCAAAGGACACTCTTGCTTTTTTTGATAAAGCAATAGCATTTTAGTTTTAAAAAAATAAAAAAAAAACAATTAACTATCATATCTAGTTATGCATTTATCTCCAATTGTACAGAAGAATTATTATTTATTAGAAAATTACTAAAAGATTTAATAAAATTTGATACAAACTCTTTAACTAAAATTATTTTATACCCAATACTATAATACAAATCAATTAAAATGGTTTACATAAATCAAAGTTAAGAAACTTTGTCGAATACAAGCTATGGGAAGGAGGTAAGAACTTTTTTTTTAATGATGCAGACAATGATTATGATGATAATTCTTGACTTATTTAGAATTCTTTCTTTTTTCTTTTTGTTATCTTTATTTGGTTTTTTTTTTTTTATTTTACTGTCGTGGTTGTTTTATGTTAAGTGTGATGTAAGGATGTAATAGAAATCATCGTTAATCACCCCCTTTATCCTGTCTACATATTATATGTTGTATTACCTTTTTTATTATTCTTGTGAAAGTGTTAAAAACATACATTTAAAATATGAGAGGAGTTTTTCCGATTTCTAAATTGAATTTCCAAAAACCAAAAAGAAAAAAAAAAAGAAGTAAAACAAAAAAAAAATAATAATAATTACAGTTTATATCTACATATACAAGTAGATTTACCAGTTTTATATTTTTTATGAACCGTTATTTTCAAGTAACTGTTTTATATAAAAACCAGAAGCTTTTATATTCTTTTCCGTGGTAACGATAAAATATAAAAGGAAATATATATATTATGTATACCGTTATAAGGATAATATACTAAGAGGAATGTTTTCCTTTATAACTGTGTTTTTTAGTGAAGGTATATGTGTTTGTGTAGATATTTATAAATTGAATGAAAATATTCTGGTTTTAAGGATAACAAGGTACATAACGTATATGTAAATAATATAAGTGTTGGTGGTTTAGAATTGGTTCATATTTATGAATGTATGAATGAGACAGAAAATTGTTTCTGTATCATGTTTTTTTTTTTTTTGTTTTGTTTTGTTTTATATTCTTTGTATTATTTTTAGTTTTCTTTTTTTTTTTTTTTTGTAATAATGATTGTAATTTATGAAGTGAACACAAAGATCGTGTGTTAAACACGTGTCGTTAAATATTAAAAACGATTTTTTATTGTTTTTATTTTGTTTTATTTTTTTTTTTTGAAAAAAAATCCTCCAAAATATTAAAAATAAAAAATTGCTTATGATTTTTATATTATTTATATTTTGTGTTTATTTTAGATTTTATTTAATTTAATTTAGTTATTTTTTTATACATATCTTTTTATTATTATCATTTATTTAAATTAAAATATTAAATATTACGTAATTAATTGTTTGAATGATTTACGGGAATTCCGTTTAAAGATTTAAATCAGAATATGTTTAATAATTTAGTAACACATCATTTACTATTCTTTCAGGACTTTCAGCGCCAGATAAACTTAAGTCTGAATGAGAAATATTATTCGAATATTATAATATACATATTACAATTATAAGTACTTTACTTACATATATTTTTAAAATTATTTACTTCTCATAGTCTTTGTTGTGTAATAGCTACTGCTGAATAACCAACGGCTTAATTAAATTAATGATTTTAGAAACTGAAGCTTAGTCTAATATGAATAACAAATGACTTAGTAGATGCCTTTGTTCTTTTATAGAAGCGGGAAGGGGGGAAAATATGTACATATTTAAATATCCGCTTTAAGAAATGCGACAACAAAGAAATGCTCGAATATGTGAAAATTGTTTAGATGTTGTTTTAATGAATTATAAAACTGAATATTATTTGAACAATTATCTACTCACAGTTGTTCCATGGACATGTAAAAGTTTACAACAGATTTTGCTAGCACTAAAAATATTCAAAGCAAGATTTGTATTAATACTTTGCGTGTGTTCATCGTTACAAAATTCGTCATGTCCGAATGAGTTGTAGATGCAAACTCATCCTTTATGAGTTTCACAGATTTTTTCTGTAAATTAAATTTTTTTTTGCTCTCTTTATGTGTTGTATACTTTTTCGAATAAGGTTCAACTATTTTGTTTTAATATTTCACAAATACAAAGAAAATATCAAATAAAATATTTGTTGTATAAGCTGAGCGTTTCCGACAAAATTATATTTACAAGGGACATTTTTACGATGGACATCTCCAAATGCTTGTAGTTTTAATAAAAATTTAGTTAAAATAATAATTAATAAATGAAATAAATATAATTCATATTTATAAGAAATAAATAATAGAAAATATAATAAAATAAAATGTTTTTTTTTTTAAATTTTTTAGCTATTTTTAGATATAGTTCTTCCTTCGTGATTATTTTTTAGCTACGATCAGCTAATCATAAAAATCAATTCTTTTGCCATAAGGAACATACTGCTTTTTTTTAGCCTGTACTATAAATATCGGTTTTAACTCTTTTTACAATAATTAAATTTATAAAAGGGATCATAAAATAATGAAGGTTTTATATTATTTTAACTTCAAAAAATCTGTATAATACTGATGTTCAGTTCGATTGATAATTGTTCATGTTTTTTAAATTTATATTATACAAGTTTTATTTTAATTAAATCTAAAGATAAAACTGTATATATATATTAATATTAGAAGCAATTAAATATTAATATTCCTCATATGTATGAAGAACCATTCGTATTTCTAAAAAATATAAAAAAAAAACATTCTGAATAAATTTATTGACCACCCAATATTTATTAGTTGTTATGCACTCAGCACTGATCGATTCAAAATTTATAAAATTCAGTTAATAAATTACCCAACACAAAACAAAAAAACATTTAATAAATTTATAATTATTAAATTATTCTTTTGTATTGTACTCAATCAAAAGCTTTCCAATCCAAAATTAAAAGAACTTGTGACACATATTAATTTATATATAAGTAGTTCGGGATCATTGCTATCACTAAACAACAGTACAAAATAAAATAACTAACTTTTTGACTGATCGTTTCTGTCATTTTCTTTTTTTTGCATCTTCTTTCTTTCCCTTTCTTTTTTTTCTCTTGTAAATTTTATATCTTGTCGAATTTTATTTAACAAAATATGATCACAAAAAAAAAAAATAAAAGTTATGAATATTTTATTAAATGATTTAAAAAATGTCTTGTCTTATTTTAAAATTTTTTTTTTTTGACAATCGTTCCAGAAATGATTTATGTACTTCCAGATTAAAAAAAAAAATGAACAAAACTTTGAAAAAATGTCTGGACAACAAAGATAATAAATAATTTTTTTTGGGAAGCTTGAAAAATTTTTTATTGATTTATTCTCTTAGTATTCTTTTTTAAGATTTGTTGTTTGATTTGAACTTGATTCTGAAAGACATCATTTTTAGGTGGACAGATATGGGAATTAGATTTTTAGGTTTTATTTTATTTTTTTTTGTTCTGTGAATCGGATATGCTATAAAAAAATTAGTTTTTAATTATTTGCTAACTGAAAAGAATTTTAAATTAAAATATTAAAGATATTTAACACTCAGGAAAATTAATATACTTAAATTCGTATAAAGGTTCATATACAATATCTTTATATTCTAAAGTATTTCTAAAGATTTCCAAAGAATCTTAAAGGCTAGTAAAATTGAAGGTGAAATTAAATTTCTAACCTCTCCATTTAATCTATTTACGCCGTTGTTTCTCGCCTCCATGTGTTGGGGCTATTAATCTATAAGCCTTCAGATTTTGTTAACAAGACTATATAAAGTAAAAAAAAAAAACTACAGTAAAAGTGAAAACAAAGGGAACCAAAAAAGTTTATTTATTTAACGATCTTGGAAAGCTTTTTGGTCACTTGTGACTGTATATTTTGTCTATTATAAAATATGTTATAATCATGTGCGATATACATATTCCCGAAATTCCCTTGGAACAGTTATTGGAACGTATAATATCGGCTATAAATTTTCAATGTTTGTTTTGTGAATCAAAATGCTATCGAATAATATTATGTCGTCTACCCATAACAGAAAAGTTATTTTTTCTAAGATTTTTTTTTTAGATTATTCCCCTGCCACATAAATGTGACAAGAAAATTACACAGCCTTTTCCTTTTCAGATGTCGCTATAAATGTTGTAAGGGAGAATTATTCTTACGACGTCTATGGGATTCGAACCCACACTCGCTCGGTATTTACAAAGTATTTCATACACTCTTACTCACAGGCCACCGAGGCCTCTCTAAGATTTTTGTGTATAAAATTTTAAATTTTTTCTAAACAATTTTTTTTAAGTAATAACTTTGTTTTTTTTTTTTTGCAGAACTCATTTTTCTCAATGAAAAGTTTTAATTTGTTTTGTTTATAATGTTTTTTTCTTAAAATCAAATATTTTTTTTGCGCCATTAAATATTTACAAGTCTGCCCCAAATTTTGATTTTTATTATATTTTCTCTTTTTTTTTTCTGATTTACTTTTAAATGTCAAGATACAGACGTTGAAAAAAACATCTCAGACGATCGTTTTCATCATTTTGATTAACTGACATTTATTAATTCAAAAAATGCTTCAAATCTGTCAAATTAGTTTGTGGTTATCATAGCGGGTGTCAGTTATTGCTGTGTCGTTATGATCATTTTCTTAACTGATTTTTATAATGTGACTACAAGAATTTAAAAATTTTTGTTTAGATTTCAAAATTTTTTGGAGAAAAATTTGATTTTTTTTTCAAAAAAAAAAAAAATTAAAAGTAAATTGAAAGTTGATTAGTAGAAAACAAATCAGTATAAAAAATTAAAATTGGAGATTTATGAAAATTTAGAAATTTGATCCTGATTAAGGTTTATTAGGCATTATTAAATTGGTTAGAATAAATTTAAAAATTTGCATAACGCAAGCAAAGTTTTATTTATTGAGAGATATATTTTCTAGAATCATAAACATTTTATAATTATTTAATATTTTTATGCTAATGCAAATTAAAAAATTGCTGTAGTTGAACTGTTTCTGTAACACAATTCGTCTCTATCACCATATTTCATTATAAATTAGTCATTTTATTTATTATAAATATGTATGTATAATGTAACTTTTGATACATTAATTGAATTTGAGCTCATTTAATCTGAGCTCAACATTATTTAAATTAATAACGATTGTCGTTTGTTGTTATTTTTTAGCAAATGTGATAAAAAGTTTTAATTCTTTTTAAAATTAAGCATAGTAGCTATTCAGGTTACACCTAAAACATTCCTAACACCTAAAACATTCAAATTAAATTAAAAATCCATAAGTTATTTTAGTTAGGTATTTAATACAAGCTAAAAAAAAGAAATGCTGTTACAACCTTTGTACAAAATTTCAGGTTTCTATCTTTATTAAATTCGAAAATATGATTGTTAGGTCTTGGGAAGTGTGTGAAGGCACGCGGACCACCACCCCAATTCATCTCAAATTTTAGAGACATCAACAGGGTAGAACATTCTTATATCAAATTTCAAGTTTATATATTTATTAATTTCGAAGATGTTTGTTTGGTCTTAGGAGTTGTGTGGCAGATACCCGAACAACCATTCTAATTCATCTTAAATTTTGGACATATCAGGGATTCAGGAAACAACACCCTTGTACCAAATTTGAAGTTTCTGTCTTTATTAATTTCGAAGATATGCTTGTTCGGTTTTGGGAGTTGTGTGGGAGGTACCCGAACGACCACTCCAATTCATCTCAAATTTTAGGCAAATCAGGGATTTAGGAAACAGCACCCTCGTAACAAATTTGAAGTTCCTATCTTTATTAATTTCGAAGATATGCATGTTCGATTTTGGGAGTTGTATGGGAGGTACCCGAACAACCACTCCACTTCATCTCAAATTTTGGAGATGTCAGGGATTCAGAAAAACACACCCTCGTACAAAATTTTAAGTTTCTATCTTTATTAATTTCGAAAATATGCGTATTAGGTTTTGGAAGTTGTATGGGAGGTACTCGAACGCATGGTCCGATTTCGCCCATTTACAATCCCCGACTTACCTTAGTCATTGTTAAGCTACAGTATAAATTTCATCAAGATAGCAGCATTATTTTTTGAGTTATCGTGCGTACGGACGGACGGACGGACATCGCTAAATCGACTCCGGCGGTGATCCTGATTCAGAATATATATACATATCTATACCTAACTCGCTTCCTTTTGGTGGTTACAAATACCATACCAAAGTTAATATACCCTATACTTAATGTGTAGGGTATAAAAATGACAAATATGAACATTTTTCTGGTATATAAAATTTTGACAATTTGAAGAAAAACTTTACAGATAGAAATTTTTTTTTTGTTACAATTGTTATAACCAAAAATATTAAATTTTGTAAACAATTGCTTGCTTGGAAATAAAATTTAATTCTAAAAACGTAAATAAAGAATTTTATTATAAAAAAAAAAACCGAATTTCAAAATATTTTTTGAAAGATATAAGAAAAATTAAAATTTTTCTACCTAGGTAGAAAAATATCGAGAAAAAAACAAATTTTTTCTCGGTTTGTGTCTTGGACTATATATTTTTCTTGGCGTACTAAGCTGTGTACTACTTCAGAATTTTCAGAAGAAAACAATTTTGACATAATATCCCATATAAAATTAAATTTTTTTGAGCTGAGATATAACCTGAATATTATGCTTTTGTTTCAAAAATTGCTTTCATATTTACTACGTTCATATCAAAAGACCTAATACTTAAAAAAATTTTAAAAATATTATGTACATATTTTTTAACCTTACATTCAATTAAACAAAAATAAATAAATTGTGAAATTTAATTACAAATATTTTTCATAAGTTTTTAATTTTATGTTCCATTTCAATTCTCCCCCTTCCAAACATTTAACAAGAATTTCCAATACAAAATATATAAATAAAATTGAAGGGGCGTTTCTTAATTTTTTCTATTTTCAATAATTCTAAGTAAATGTATTTGCGTATACAATGGTTAATATTTCGTCCCCATTTATTAAAACGGTAAAATGTACAAACACTTTGACATTTATTTTTTCGACAGCACAAATAAAAATCCGAAAATTTATCTAAAAAATTATTTTTTTTTCAAAAAAATCAAAAGCAAACATAAAATTCAAATTTTGTAAGTAAAACATTTTCGCCCCGATTATAAAAATTTCATTTTTCTTAACATTTATTTATAATAATTTTTTTAAATTATCTTTATTTAAATATAGGTAATAACAAAAATGTCTTCTACATTCATAAAGTTCTGTTCTATCTGGTTCTATCCACATACTACATTTTGTTTAATTATATAACTTAATTTTAACGCAGATGTTACCCTAATCGATTGAAAAATATTATTTTAATAGTATTGATAAAGAAATTATTTTTTATGAATTGTATTTAAGTCATTATTTCAAAATAGAAAATAAAAAAAATGGAATTTTTTAAAAATGTAGTACGAATTGACTGCATATTTTCCACATTAAAAATTTAAATTTAAACTAGTTTTGCTTTCAAATATACGATAAGGAACTGAACGATTCTTTTACCTACATTTAAATGAAAAGAATTTTGAAAGCAATGATTATAAAATGTTCCAGATCTTGTTTTTTTTGTTTCCCTAAGTGTTGCAATCTTCTAAAGACACTAATTCGCTCATTGTCCCCATTTGTTCGTGTCAGATTCTTACCAACTTAACCCGCTTCCCTCTTAAATATAATGGGATGAAACTCCTAACTTCTAACACGATATATTGGCTAGGAAGTATCGGTTGAAGAGGGTAGGACCAGTATCCGGAAACATTCAATTGGGAGTAGGGGTGTAAGAAAACAATAAATCCGCCTATTATTATTCCTATTTTGTTATGAGTGACAATATAGTCAACAACAGTTATAACAGTATAAATATAACACCGTCCATGACAATATTTTTACATAAAATAACAATGAATGAAAAACATGACAAATCAATGAAAAACATTTACCAAAAATTTGCTAAAAATATTTCCAACAAAAGATATACAATGTTTATACAAGTACTAAATTTAATAGATTGTACAAACGAAACCAAAAACGAAAGCCCAAACAAAATTCGTTTTACCATTTTGACAAATAAATATTTATCGAAATCGTTTAGTTACGATCTTAAAAATTAAATAATAAACTTCGATTTTTCAAAATTCATGTAACAAATATCAAAAAGTTACATAATAGATGCTTTAATTTGTCCTGATAAGTGATAAATGAAATGAACAAATTCTAAAAATTAGCCTTTTAAGAATGACAGCCGGCCAGCATATAAAATATAATATGTATAAGCATAATAATAAATTATAGTAATATAGTCTCAATATAGCAGCAAAGATATTTAAAAGAAAAAAAAAAAAAAAACAAGATATTGAACAAAATACCTACAACAAAACAACAAAAAAAAGAAAAATGAAAAAAAAAAATATGTTTAAACGTAAACAAAATGTCAAAAGCGTAAAATAATGTGGGTGGATTCATTGTGTCAACTACTGACTTGTGTGCACCCTGAATAAAAATATAGATGTTAAATGTAAAAGTAATGTTTTTGTTTTTTTCGTTACAAATGTACTCTCATATTATAGTGTAATTGTTATTATTATTTTTGTTGTTGGTTTATTTACCTGTCAACAACAGAATAACATTTTTCCTCATTTAAATTTTTATCTTTTATTCTTTTATTTCTCTTGTTATAGGTACATCCGTATAACGTGTCATATTTAGAAAAGAAAAACAAAAAAAGAAATATATATTGTGATTGTTTGTAACTGACTTTAGATTACATAATTTTTATAATATTTAGCCCAAGAGTAGAATATAAAAGAGGACCTAATAATCGTTCTTTTGAAAATTACTATAAGGATATTTTTAATTTTTTATTTTTTTTTGAAATTTCATAAAAAATTTAAAATATCTGAATTTTAGTTTTATAATGAAATTATAATAGTATAGTTGGATAAAATTCATCACATTTTTCTTTAGTACTACTGTGTCTACACAGTCTCCTAAAAGATGGATATAGAGATAAGATGTAATGCATTACTTTCATCATCATCATCATTATTATTATTGTTGTTGGGTGAATAAATCAGTTGAATAGACAATATCAGAATTCAGAATATTATGATAAAGACAAAAAATTAAAAAGAAAAAAAAAAAGAAAACGAAAAAAAAAATAAGAATAAGAATGTAAATACAAAGTAGAGATGACATTATTTTTTCCTTCTTTAAATTTTTTTTTTAATGTTTTGGTCTTATATTTTTTTGTTTTTTTTTTCTGTTGCATATTTTCCAACTTAATTTAAATATTACCTGGAACGTGTTCTAAGGTGTTGTTAAACATGGAATTCGGATAAAAGTCGTAATTCGTAAAATTGTTTTTGATTTTTTGTATTTTTGTTTTTTTTTTTTTATTGCAGACAAAAAAAGTTTCAGAAATTTGAGTAGACCGAAAAACATTTGATTTTTGGATAATATGTGAATGTAGTAATTCTATTATACCAGTAATGAACAAAAAAAAAAAAAAACTGATATATTATAAGTATAAACTATAAGTTATTGTTGAAGCTTTTATTATACTTTAACTAAAAGCAATGTATAATGGGAATTAAAGGATTAGGAGGGATGAAAAAAAGAATTTGATATTTTGATTTTTATTTCTGATTTGTAAGAATTCAAAATTTCAACACTCAGTTTAATAATGGTGAGAATTATTAGGAATTGTTCAAAAATATTTATAAATTTAAACAGGTTGTATGAAGTCTCATCTTATATACATAATATATTTAAATATTAAAAAAATAGATGTGTGTATTTATCAAAATATGTCGCATATTTTACAGTATTTAGAGTACGTGATAATATTTTTATAGTTTATTTCCTCTCCTCCCTTACTATATAATTTTTCAGTTTAATTTTTATTCCTGTTTTATTTTGATTTTAATGTTTGATATTATATAGGATACACTGGTAATCAAATAAACAATGGGTGTTAAGTTTTTTTTTTTTTTTTTGTTGAGAATTTTGTGTATATGGATGGACATATACTAAAGTTTATGTGTTTATATTATGTGATGAAGAAAATTTTGTATCTTTTCTGTTAAATATGTTTACTTTCATAAAAAATTGTAAAAACTTGTGATCAACTAAAGTTTCACTAGAAATTTACAAAACATTTTTATGAATCTGAAGGTCTCATAAGAGTTTTTGTATTTGTTTTTTTTTTGGTTTAGGAAGAAAATAAAATAAAAGAAAAAGAAGTGTGGTATATGCAATTTTATTGTTGCACTTTATGATCTTTGTAACATTTATTGTTGTTGTTATTTTTTTTTTTTTTGTATTTTGGAAAAAATTTCTCGTGTCCCTCAACAAAGTTAATTTAGTTTCTGGTTTAATATATTTTTAAATTGAAGAAATTCATAAATAAAATTTTGAATTAGAAACTAGGATCGGTAGAAATTAAATATATGTTTTAAAATTTAAAATATTTTTGAATATTAGGTGAAAGAACTACTTATAACAAATAACCAGAAAAGGAAGTTTCCGCTTTATTTAAAATAGTAGTATCCTAGTGGTTTAAATAATATAGTAGTTATTCACATTTACCCTTATGTAAAAAGTTATATTACAATAGAAACTTCTTTTAAAACTGTTATACTGTCATGTTAGAAAATTTTTTATTCAAAAACCCTCACAGTACAAAGAAGTACAGAGTAAATTTCAATTTTTTTGGTTTGTTTTTTTTTTTTTTTTAAATAAAAATCAATAAAACATCAGCCAGATGGTCTAAAGTTGAATTGTTTTTACAATATGAAAAAAAAAAAGAAAAACAAATATTGTAATAAAAAGTCCTGGAACCTAGTCCAGCTATTCTATGTACTACATATGTGTATGTCTGGTTAAATATCTTTGCAATGATCCCTTAAAAGAAAGAAGAAGATAAAAATTGGTGAAAACACTTTTTATTGCCCATATCGTGCATACTGATCTTGTCTCATGATAATTTTTTTTCTTTTTTTTTAAACAAATACCAAAAAGCGACGATCAACGCGAATCACTTCCTTGGAATTTGATATAATGTACTAGGTGGATGAACAACAACAACAAAAAAAAAATAAATAAAATCAAAAATTGAAATCAAAGAAACGGGAACAAATGAAATTTTTTTTTTTTTTGTTTTTTCATTTGATTTTGTTTTATTTTAAGATTAGAGACTAGTCGTGTGCAAAACGTTTTTAATCTTTAGGTGAAAATAAAATGAAAATAAATAAAAAACGAATTAAACTTAAGTTGAAGTAAATTTGACAGTAGTGGTTTTAGTTTTTAAAATAACATTTTTAAAATAGATAAAATACATAAAATTGCTGCATTGTTCACTGTATTTGATAAAACTTTCGTAATGTTTATTTCTTATCCGAAGGATTTAAGTTTTAAATAAAATTAAAAAGTTTTTTAATTGATTCAGATTTTCATCCTGATTCAGCTACTATTTATTTCGGTTCAAATTAATGGCAAACATTGATTAATACTAATTTTTCAACAATAAAAAAAATATCAAAATATATAACAAAAACAAATATCAAAATATGTAAGTAAACAATTTTAACATATATTTTATAACTCACAGATATCCAAAATATTCAAATGTTAACTAATATATATTTTAATATATCCGAATCTAAACAGAAAATTTTTAACATTATAACATTTTAACAAAATATAAAAAAAAAATGTAATTGTATCAATTAGCAATTTAAGCAATTTTACATGTATTAAAGTGCAGTACTGCTTAAAGGAGTATTTGAAGATCTCGCTTATTCATCTATTTTATCCATAATATCCCCACTTACATAACATAGTTTTCCTTCTGTTTCATTGTGTATCTATACGGTGTAGGCAAACTATAATCAGTCCAAAGGTTGAACAATTATAAATACAAATTCTACTGTTCTACAGTTAACGTGCTTATATGAATATAACATATAGGACATACTGTCAAAATTTTTATTTTGGATTTATTTAGGTTCCAACCAGAAAATTGATCAAAATCTTGATTTTGAATTCTTTCTTGATCCCAATATTTTATATATATACGTTATACATTTACCAAAAAGTAAAAACTATGAGTTATAAAATCTTTTGATATTTTTCTTTTTTACTCCTGCTCTGTTTATGGATATGGTTACAAATTTTTTGCTTTCATTATTATTTCTCGCTAATATACTTAAACTTATGAACAGTGTTTCTTTTCTTTTATATCAATTTAAAATATACCTGTAATTTCTCAGCACTTTTCATATATAAATAAAGTTCGATTGTATTGTGTAATATTGGGTTATTGTTGCGGTTGTTTATTTGTTGCTATACGAGTAGATAATGATTCAAATCTAAATTCTCGATTTTAGCTCGTGAATATTTTCATTTAGTGTAACAAAAACTAATACGCGAATATATATATATGTGTATATATGTTAAAATATTTATAAAAAATAAAAGTCAATTGATTTTCTTTTAAAAAAGTTTTATATAAAATTTTTTTTTTTTGTTTAAACTTTAAATAGAAAAAAATTTATAGATTGCGCGCTTATTTTTTTAAAATAGTGTTTAATTTTTATTTTTATTTGTAAATTTTCTTGTAATGTGAATATTTTGTAATTGCATGGTGATTTCATATATGACGATGAATATTATCAGCTCATATTATTGCTCGGTAATTCCATTGAATGGAATTTTATTTTTTGTTTTTTAAATTTTTTTATATAATTTCGTTTTTTCTTCTAAACAACGATCAGTCAATAAAGATATCGTAAGAGGTCACAATTATGAGCAAAATTAGATGAATTTGATAACATTAGCATTTAATATGAAATTTTAGACAAAAAAAAAATTCATCGTATATATAATATAATAAATTGAAATGAAACAATTATTATATAGAAAGAATTTTTATAGGGGATCTTTACTATTGCAATAGTTATAAGATATGAACCTTCACTGAAATATATAGTGTAAAAACAATTTTCTTTAATTTATTCGAGCACACATAATATGTATTTCGAAATAAAAACTTATATAAAATTCGGAATAACATCAGAATCCTGATCCAATATCAAAAATTCTAAATTATTTTAATAGTGCTCGAAAAAGTTATTGGATTGTTTTGTTGGAAACTTCAAATCTTTAGGTTAATCTTTAAAAAATTTGATATTCTTTTCTAATTTAGTTACTAAGAATTTAATTAGTAAGAGTTTTTCATTTTTTATATTTCGATTATTTTTATTTATTAAATAAATTAGAAAAAATTAGATATGAATCTGAGTCGGATTGGAATCGGATCTATTATCTAACTGGAACATTTCAACATTACTTTTATTATAGTTTTAAAACTTTCAGTTAAACATTCCATGTTTAAATTTAAAGGAAGGCCCAGAATAAAATTCTAATATATATACCTAAAAATATGCAATTTTTTTCATATAACTTAAAATTATTAATAATTTATACTTTGAGCATTTATAATTCTTATTTTTCTTTTCATTTTCGATTTTCTCTTTATCCCATTTATTAAGGAACTCTAGCTATATTAATAAATCATTGAACAAAAGTAAATAAAACTTTTTTTTTATTAATGTTTTTTTTTTTTTTTAATTTTTTCTTTTTGAAAGACCACAAAAACTTTTTCAATTTTTTTACGGACCATTAACATTTTTCCATGTAGGACATAATAATACTAAAATGCGCTGTTAACTATCCAATAGCAAAACAAAGCAAACAAAAAAAAAAAAAAGAAGACATTCCAAGTTTAAAACTAAATTGCAGCCCTTTGCAAAAAAAAAAATGTCCCGTAAAAGACCATTTTTTTTTTTTCTATGCATTTTTGGTTTATTTTTTTTGTTTCCAAGCTAACAACAAAAAAAAAAAAAAAATGATTTAAATCCGGTTCCGGTGGACGACTATAAGAGTTTATATTTTCTTTCTTTAACATCTTTAAATAAGTTGTTTCCAAAAAACGAACAAAAAAAAATGAAAATGAAATAAAGAGAAAGTTTTGTCAACCGACGAAAATGAATTACTTCCTTAATAGTTAACTTATTCATTGTTGTAATGTTCATAAAAATGGCCATTTATAAAGTGAGAATAAAAAAGATGAAATTTTTATAAATTACTTAAGAATAAATAACAAAAAAAAAAAACATAATCATTTTTAAGGATGAAACCTATTAATGTATTATTATTATAAGAAATATAAATGATATTTAACTTAAGATTCCTTAAAAATGACTGAGACTTTTATTTTCATTTTTAATGAATTTTGTTACTAATTATTATATATGTTTTAAAACGAGGATTTTTCAAAATAATGGACTAATTATATTCGTAATCGATGTCAATAATTATAAAACAATTATGGACTCAGTTAAATTAAGAACATCAAGATCAAATTTTTTTGTATATTTTCGATTTTTAAACAGTTACAACAGCTCCATATATCTCAAAGAATTATTTCAATCGTTACATCAAATATAATTTGACACATTTTAACCATTGGTTCCGAAATATACAAAAGGATCTGGATTATCGGAGTTGTAGAAATGAGGCAGTTTTATTGGCACTCAATATTAGCATAAATTAAGAATAAGTTATTATTCTCAATAAGAGTTCCGCAAAATTTTAATCATTTAAGATATTATTAAAAATCTCTACCTTTTCAAAATTTTTAAATATGATTACCGAAAATACTAACAAAATGATACCATTGAATTTTCAAGAATTCAGCAACTTATGGAGAATAGTTTTAAGGGTAAAGTGTCATTTAGCAATATAAAGTATGACTCATGATGTACCAGGCAAAAAAAAAAAAAAAAACTCTTTAACACAATCACATTCTTTTCTTATACTGTATTTGCTTTTTCCGTATTGTTTTTGTCTTTCTTTAAACTAAAACAGCAGGACAAAAGAAGTTTAATTTTGGAAATTTTTCTGGTTAGTTTAATTGAATGGTTGAGTTAATTCTAGTTAATTATGTGCACTGTAAAACTTTTAAAAAACTAAAAATCTATCAAAGAAGGACCTTTAAAAGATCTTAAGGACCTTTTTATTTAAACAAAAAAAAAGACAAAATAGAAATTATATGCAAATTATCCTTGAGTTAATTTTTTTTATTTTTTTTGATTACCGATGCGAAAAATCTCATGCTTTGCAAATTAACACTTCTGATTGATTTTGTTTTATTTTTCTTTTTATAAAAAAACTAAACTAAACTGGTTGATCAAACTTTAACATTTTAAAAGTTTTGTTTTTATTATAGTGCCGACATCAAAAATTTGTAACGAAGTGTTAATTACAAGAATTCCTTATTTTTAATTTAATGGAATAAATTGATGGAGGTTGTTCAAAAAGTTTTAGAAATTGATAAAAATTTAAAATATTTTGCTATAAGAGAACAAAGTAATAAAGCGAAAAGAAATACTAATCTCTAATGCCAATATAAGTCAGCTAGTTAGTGTTTCCTTATCTCTTATCAAAATTAGATATTTCAAAGATATTCATAACTTACTTGTATCAAGGGTGGAAAATCTTTAAAATATATGCTCATATATCACGATTGTGACAAATTAATTCCTTTTGAATCAATTCTTACTGTCGAGCCGAAAATTCTGTTTTATTAGGTTTCATTATTCTAAAGCTTTTCCAAAGTCTATTTTGTTTTTGTTGAACCATTTAGCCTGCTGTAATTTACTTTGCCTTTTAATTATTGCCTTCTTTAAAGAATCCTCATTGAATAGAAATTAGTATACCATAACTCTTGAATACCATAACTCTTGATGTTTTGTATGAATATATTTCTAAAGACTATACTGTGTATCTATCGTTCTAGATGATGATTTATCCTAAGATTGTAAGTCGGGGCAATTATTACCTATTCCGTTATTGGACATACTTCCACCGCTTAATTTGTTAAGTTTTATATAATTGATATTTATTTTATTAAATTACATATTTATTAAAGTTTTAAAATAAAATTTTCAACTCTTTACTTTAAAAATTCCTAAGATAAAAAAAATGATTTGGTTTTATACTTTTTTATTTTAAATTAAATTTGGTTTGAAGCCCACCAACGTAACATATCATATAGTGAATTAATTTATCTATTAACTTTTAACCGACTCTAGGAAACAAAATGTTACTCCTTTTTAATTAAATGCACATAATTTAAATTCATAAGAAGTCAATCTATACATTCAAGATCAGATCGCATTGAACGAAATTAAATAAGCAAAAAACAAAAATCAATCAATAATCATTTTCAATAAATTATAAACTTAACAGAATCATTTATAATTAGTTCTTCTCCGCCAACTAATTTTAAAGACTAGCAGCTAAAGAAAAAAATAAAATCACTAATGAACAAAAACTACAATGTTATCATGAACTTTCGGCTTTTTAGTTGAAAAGAACAACAAAAAATTCATTTATAATAAAATTGAAATTACAAAATTATTAAATAATTAATATTTTTCTTGCGTTTTGATTAACCTGAACCTACCGAATACTGTTTTTTTTTTTTATGAAGGACTTAAATAAAAATATACTGAACATTTTTTTTTAACTGTTATTTTGCTGCTGAAGGATCCTCGAATGAATCCCTTTCCAATAAGAAAAAAAACATTTGCCGGTCTTTTAAACAGTTTAACTTTTTTTTTTTTTTAGTTTGTTTTTAGTTCTAGCTATGAAACTCCTTTACATTCCTAAACGTGCTTTACTTATATTTTTTTTATTTATTTTATTTACACGCAAAAAAAAAAAAATTCATTTTACCATTTTGGTTCACGTAACAGCAGCAAATCGTAGTAATCAAGTAGTATATTAAATAGTTTAATTTGCGGCAACATCGGTAAAAGTTGTGAATCATATCGTACAGTATGTGAAGTTCTTTCGTAATTTCTTACCTTGCAAGTAGTCAAGTTTTTTACCACAAAACTTAATATGTTTTTTGTTTTTATTTTAAGTTTGTGATTGCCTGAAAGACCCATCATCCATAATTCATAATGCTCGTTGTGCTCGTGCAGAATTTTAATTTGAGTTTTAATTTCCGTTTTTTTATTTTTCTCTTGATTTTGTATTTGGTTTCTTATGTTGGTTCTCTCAGAATATATTCATGTTTGTTTTAAATGTTTTGTTTACATCAAACATTTTTTTTTTTTTAATGTTCCTTATTTATTTTTTGATTTTTGTTGTTTTTTAAACCGCCCTAAAAATGATGAAAAAATGTCAAAAAATTGATTTGAAGTGTTGTTTTTTTGTGAAAACTCAGCGGTAGTGGTTAAGTGGCGGTCAAAGACATGGTAATAAAGAAGTGCGCGATTTTTATACTTGAATTTTCGATTTTATTTTGATTTTGTTATTTCTTTTTAATAATATGCTGAGGTTTTGTTAACTCTTTAGATAATGCAAAGTTTTACTTTGTATTTGCGTTTTATGTGTATTGGTTTGCGTCTGTGCTAAACTTAAGTGGTAATAAATGAAAATTAAATATAAAAAAAATGAAATGAATTTTTTTTTTTTTGGTTAAGAGCAGAAACAGTATTCCAACTTTCCAGGTACATACATATATAGTAAGTGGTGATATTTTTAGGAAAACTTAAAAAAACAAACCGCATTAATATTATGTAAAGGGTTTTTTCATTTTTTTTTGTTTTTATTTACTGAATCTGGAAAGAAATTTAGAATTCTATGAAGACTATAAATTATTGGTAGAAAAAAAATAAACATTTAAAAAATATCAAAAAGGTAAAATTCGAACAAAAAAAAGGAACGCGTGTCAAAAATGATATTTAATGTTTATTAACTGCGGTAGGTTTTACTTTATGTTGGTTGACAATCAAATAATTGTAAATTGATTTTTATTTGGAGTGAAAATTATTTTTTTTTTATGTCTTTAGATGTTGCCATTTATTATTAATTATTTTCTTTTTTTTTTTTATTTATTTGGTTTATAGTCAATTTGGTTTGAAGACATTCAAACTATTTACTTTTGGCTTCTTTTTGGTAACAATAATTACAAACATGATTTTGTTAATTAATTTTTAACATTAAAATTTAAAATTTTGTTAAAGAATGGGAAAATAAAAAGAAAATAGCTCTAAATTAAAGATATTAAATTGGGGATTAACCTCACTTTCGTATCATAAAATAATTTTTCTTCAAAATTCTGACTCATTAGATACTATTGGAAAATTGTTGAGATGTTCATCATAAAATTCTCTATATAGGGAGATTTGGTATAAGTAAAAATCTGATACATTAAGCGTATCGCACATTTGATAATATATTTATGAAATTTAGAAACTTGGTTGAATAATTGTTTTCAAAAAATCTCTGTTTGATCTATTTTACGTCATCACTCCTCTCCCATATTTAGTCAAACTTACACTAACAATGTACAAAGGTGTCCTTTCCTAGAGTTTAGTTAGTGCATACAAAAAAAAAAATATTTAAATTTTGATCCTATGTGCAAAATCAAGACGCCTTCATTTTTTGACATAATTAATTAATATTAATTTAACATTAAAATAATGTATAACATGGTTTAACTTTCATGAAAAATTGCAAAATAATTGTAAGAGTTTAAATCAAACAAAAGCGGTCAAACTAATTAATGAAAATGTTTGTTTGTTTTCTCCATTATATCGAACTACTTTTATCTGTTGCAAAACTATTGCAACTCACAATATACTTAACTAAATTAAAAAAATATACTTAGATTTTTAGAAAGACTCATTTTCTGCTTTAAATTTTTAAAAAGCACAAAATTGTTACATTCGGAATAAAATTTATATACTATCACAAAAAAAGTTCTATTATTTTAATTATATGTATATATAAAAAATTTAAAAAAAAATTAGATCACCTATTTAGATATGCCTATATACCAAATTAAAAGTCAACTACAAAAATTCAGTTGCAATAGATTTACATGACTACTCTTTAAAAATTCAGCATAGAGATAACAAGTAACCCATGTCACAGAGAAGTTGCGGTTTTAAAACTATTTTTCCGTAACCTTGGGAATCGTTCAATTTACTTTTAATTACCTTTCTTAAAATGCCATTATAAGCTAAAAATACAATGTAATAAATTTACATTTTGTCATTGTCAATCACCATCTATCACCAGAATTAAAAGTAAACATTTTTTTTTTTTTTTTTTAAATAAAATCCGCCTGGTTTTGATTTTTTATTTTTTGCATTTAATTTAAAAAAAAAAAAAACCTCACAAACTTTACTAACAAGATCTAAATTGAAGGTTTTACAATTTATTTAATCACTATTTAAACAAAAAAAAAAAACACTCAAGTATCACAAGCAACCTAAGAAAAAAAATATTATCTAGTTAGTAATGGTAGTTAGTCTAACAGCAAAAAAAAAAAACAAAAATTAATTTAATTGCAATCCACCAGTTAAATACCAATAATAATTTTCAATTTTCTTTTTTCTTCTTATTTTTATTTTATCCTTTTTCTGGTATAAGTTTGGTTGGCTGCTTGAGTTTAATTTAAAAATAAAAAAAAATTTTAAAATGCCAACCACTTTTGTCGGCATTTTGATGTCGGAAAAATCTACTTTGATGTTCATTGTGACTTGATTTGAAATGAAACTACAAAAAAAAAAAAAAAAACAGCAACAACAACAACAACAACAACAAATAAAAAAAAGCTAAAAACGATAATAAGTTTCCATTAAAATGTAAAAATCATAATACAACAAAAGCAACAACTACAACAAGAACAATATTTGCAGAAATTTTTCTTAATAAGAAAAGTGTTGGTATAGATCCTGGTTGTGGTATATATACTATATAGCTACTAAAATTTTTATAATATCAAAGTTTTTCTTTTAAATTTTCCAATTAAATTCATAAAAAACGAAAAAAAAAAGTTGCCATAATGACAACAAGATTCATGATGTGGTGTGTATTGAATAAAATAATTAAAAATAAAATTAAAAAAAAAAATTAATATAGAAAATAAATAAAAGTATGTTTACAATAAAATAAACAAATAAAAACAACAACAATAACAACAGTAGCAGCCACAGAAGCAGTATTAGTTAATGTTGGATCATAATCAAAGATTGGTTAAAAAAATTATGAATTGAAAAAGAAAAAAAAAAAAAATGTCGCTGGCAAAAAAGATTTAAAAAAAAAAAAAGAAGGTTGAAAAGTGTAGGGGGTAAATTTTGTTTTTTTTTCAATTAACCAAATTATGATTAGTAATGAATATGTTGACAATTTAAAAGTTTCTATAAAGAGAAGAAGGACATTGATATAAATTTATTATATGTATATTAATAGGAATTGGTATCACTTAATAATAAATTATTAATATTTTTTATCGGAGGAAATTTTGCATTCAATAAATTTGACATTTAATTATAATTGATAACAAAATTATACTAAATAGTTTTATTAAAAAAGTCTACAGCCGAGTAATCAACGGCTTAGTGAAATGAATGATTCCAGAAACTGATGCTTATAGTAAAATATGAATAATAAATGACTTAGTGAATGGTCGGTGCTTTTTATAGCTTTTTATATAAATGATAAAAGTTAGTTGTTTAAAAATTATTTTAGTATTATGGAAATTTCTACTTTTTGATTTAATATTAGAAGACGGTGTCTCCGTTATAATTTGAATAAATTTTTTTTTGTTCCTAAGGAAATTGTGGAATCTTTCAAAGTCAGCAAGATTACCTGGTTGTGGTATAGTGTCAGATTCTTACTGATAATAAACCCAAACCTCTCTTTAGCCAATATAATGCGATGCGCCCATAATTCTTAACGTAGTATATTGGCTAGGGAGTAGAGATTGGAAAGAAAAGAGCAAGGATGTGGAAACTTTGAATTATGAAGTTGTACTACTGTAAGTGATGAATGAATTCGACTATTATTATTATTATTATTTTGCTAACAGTGACTATAGCCGTTACAACAGTTACAACATACAATATTATATATAACGCCTTTCCGCATGATGTATAATAATTGAAGGTATCTTAACTGTAGCAGTATCAATTATTATTATTACTTATTTGTTACAGAGTCAACGTCATCAAAAAAAGAGGTAAACAAAGAAATCGCTACTGTTCTTAATATTATTATACGAGATATATTATTACGGTATAAAATTATTATTAATTTTTTTTATGGGATTTGACCGAAGTTTGGACACAAGATCCTCCCACTCCGAAAGGATGGCAACTTAACCACTATATGTGATGAATCAAATTAAAAAAAACAGAGTTTAAAACATTATCAAATAAAACTGAACCTAAAAGTTTTGGGATTGAATGCAGGGCTAAAGGCTTTTATATTATAATACGAAAGTTTAGTTAGGCAAGCGTTGCATAAGTTAAAATTATTTGACTATTAGATTGATTTTCTATTGAAGAATAGTGGTTAATAATATTCATTCGAAAATAATTTTTAATTTACTTTCATTTTATCAATTATTCTAATACGATATTTACATTAATATTTTGACAAGAAGAGAATAAATAACCAATTAACAAACATATTTGTTTTTTTTTTTCTAATTCATATGTTTTTTAAAGTTATTGTTGATAAACCTAGAATCATTTGCTATTCTCTGCTTTTTTAAGATATTTCAAATATATATTTTATTTACAACAGTAATCAACAATCCCCATGTAAATTTATTTAAAGTGACCCTTATTTTATCTTTGTACTTCTTCGAAAATCTTTTGCTTACTCTAGGGATTTTTAATGAATTTCTTTTATGTTCTTTAAGAACCTACATCGAAGTTCCTTAAATCTCATTTTGGATTTAATTACCATCCTAATAGTTTAAAAATATATGCAGTGAGTTCCATGGATTTAATCATAGATGGTCATTTGACGATTGTTGCATTTGACAAAAGTTACATTTCTAGAAATTTTTATTTATTAAGGAAATGAGACATTGCATAATAATATTAGATTAGTTACGTTAGAATTTAAATTATAATAAAATTAGTTGATATCTCATTATTGAAAATACCGTAAGCAATTAGATTTTTTTTTAATTTATAAAGAAGAAAACTACAAATTTAAAGAAGAACAAAATACTTTCAACACTTCTTAAAATCTCCAATAAACAAAAAAAAAAATTTTGTGATTTGAATCTTTTGTTGAAGTTTTGTTCTTTTTTGAAAAGAATTCAAGATAAACAGATTCAATTTTTTACTTCCAGTTTTGTTTTGATCATACTGTAGATAATATTGATATTGATTTTTAAAATGATTACGATGATTATGATGATTTTGATAATTTTTTTATTTTTAATATTATGCAAAATTAAAAATGAAAAAAAAAAATTTTTTTTTTTAAATCAGAATAATAAAACAGAATATAAAAATTTGTTATATCGATCGATTAAATAAATTTATAATATTATTATTATTATATTCAGAAATTTTGTTATGGACTACAAGATAATTATAATAGCATGGAATATAAGATTTTTAAACTTACAACTATAGGATATTATGGTAGTGGAAAATTATGTTCATATTTATTAACTTCATTTCTTTGTTGTGTAATAAAAATTTCTGGTATGTGCATTGTTTCATTAGCACAGTCTTCAAACTTCTTTTAAGAACGATGACAATTTCAATAAACACAGATGACAATATTAATAAATTTGAAGAAATCAAATATCCTCTATACCAGATCATAGAATTTTTAACGTTTTTTTTATAGAATGGTAAATTCGATATTGTCCACCAACACAAATCGATTTCAAAATCGTATAAAAATAAATTCGTTGGCTCTATTTTAATTTATTCAGTTAATAAATTTTTAGATTTGTTAACTTTTAAGATAAATTCAGTTAATTAAATTACTTCAGCATTTACTTGTAACTTCGTTAGGTAATTTGCGTTTCAAATAAAAATGCTTGTTACCTGCGTAGGATTTGAACTCGTTCTCGGTTGAAGAAAACGTTATGTGTATAACCACACAGACACCGAAGCTTCCAACTCTGTCTTTCAAATCTAAAGCTATTTGAATAAAGTCAAACTTGAATTGCATACTATTAGGCGTTTTAAACTGAAAGGCAAAATTTACATACCATATCATCAGTAAAAACAATTTTTAAAGACATAAATAAAGAAAAACAAAATTTTTCTCTTTTCCAAGTTTAAGATTTAATCGAGTCAAGGCTATAAATTTAATTATTGGACAAGTGTGTCGTCATTTAATTAAAAAGAAAACGGAAAAGAAAAAAATTTTGAAGAAAAAAAAGAATATCAAAATATGAAATATTTTTATTTTGAAAATCATGCGAGAACTAAAATAATATAATATTTTTGAGAATTTATGAATTGCGTTAGATCAAAAAAACAAAACAAAAAAAAAAATACAGTTGAACTTAACTACTCTGAGGTATTTATTTTATATCTAAAGTATTAAAACAAGAAAATTGAAATACTGATTCCATTTAGTTAAATATATTATATAACACTGAGAGCATATCTGTTTAAGAGCTAAGATGAATTAAAAGCAAAACTTCTTTTAAAAATATCATATAGAGATAAATACTATTAGTTAGAATTTAAAAACTAATGCCTAAACTTAAAGTACTTCAAAGACAATCAAAAGAAAGATACTCTTGTCCAATTAAAAAAATTAAAGTTGATAGATTGCTGCTTATTGTAATCCTTTTTTATGGACACAATAAGTGGAAACAAATTGCTTTCACAAATATTTCATAAAATTTGTAATTTTTATAAGTATACGATATTCGCAAATATAAAAGGAACAATATCTTTGTACCTTGTATTTCTTATATACTCCTATGCAATTTCTCCACCCAACTTTATTTTTATTATTTATTTTTCCAATTTCTTCTATAATATTAACCTCCTGTATGCCAAAACCAAACAAGATCATTTAAATTGAATGATATATCATGTTATTTTGTTCAAAAGGTCGGTTTTTTAGTTCATTCCATTTCAACGAAACAGGCAGGCAGAAAGAAAGAGGCTTATAATAATAAAAACTAAAAAATTGTGCCTTTAAATATGCAATGTTTTATAATGAAATACAAAAAGTTTTTTTTTTATCAAAAAATAAATAAATTATGCTATAACAACAACTTTCTTAAAATAAAATTAATAAATTTTTAAAAGAGAAACAATAAATGCTAAAAATTTTAATAATTTTAAGTTATGAACTTGATGATATTTGTATTATACTCTTATATGTATTTTATTTATTATTTTAAAAAAATTGCATATCTGATAATTTTTATATTCTGAAAATTATAAAAATAAAAAACAAAAAGTAAATTGCAGAAATTTAATATTTAAAAAAAAGCAAAAGAAAAAAACTTATCAAACATTTTAAAAACACTTGAGCTTCTTAAAAATGTTTGTATTTAATAAAATTTCAAGTATATAAAAAGGATAGAGTTACAACGGGAGTTCCTTGTATCAATTTTACTAATTTAAAATAAATTATTTTAAATGATATAACAAAAATTTAAATTTAAATTTTTTTATTATAAGTTGTTTTTTTTTTTTTTGCTAATTGGTAATCAAAAGAAAAGATCAGTTTTTAATGATTTTAAATAAACCTTTCAATATTATGATTGGATTACGTAAAGATGGTCAGTATTAATTCTTTAGAAAAAAGGAAAAAAAGCATTTTTAGTATTATATGTATAATTACTTTTAAAATATTAAAATTAAAATTATTTTTTACTTCTCTTTTTTACACTTGAAAAGTTGTAGTTATTCTATGTAGTTATCGTTACATACATTCCACTTTGAAAATACTCATATTTTAATGACTTTGTATACAAGTTTGTATCTGTTATATAAACCCTTAGTCCTAAGAAATTCTGAAATATTTTATAGATTTCATTCTCATATTTTATGAAATTAAGTGAGCGTAGAGATGCTATTTATTTGAATATATTGTTAGCTGAATAAGTATTAGAATTAGATGATAAGACTTGTTTCGATTCGAAATTAGATGTTTCGAATGAAATTAAATATGGTATTAGATGTTTCGAATGGTAATTAAATACTTTTAGTAATAATTTTTTTTTTGTGAAAACAAACAAAGTATAAAAGGATTATGAAGCCTCCACTCTTTAATTTATTTCTTTCATCGACTCAATTATTAATTACAATAATTTTAGAGTTTTTGTGATTTGTCCAACAAACCACAGAAAATATTGCTTAACTTTTTTTTTTTTTTTTTTCTGGAACCTACCAATCAAATCATTGAAAGACATATAAAGGTGTTGCGACTTTAACGCACTAAACACTACCTCTTTTTTATGATCAAATAATAGGCTATATGTCTTTTAGAATTAATATACTGCTGACTCAATGGAACTAAATATAAAGGAATGAAAATTGGTTTCAAATTGATGGAAATATTGTGAATAAATTTGTTAATGTTCACCTTGAAATGTTGTAGATGTAATCCTCGTACCATTTCTAGGGAACACATGAAGTGGACTTTCAACATAATTTTTATGCTTTACTCTGAAATCTCTGATCTAAATAAATTAAATTTACATAGCCAAGAAAAAAAAACTTACTTTCATTCTCCCAAATTAAATTTGAAGAAATTTTGTTTGAAGAAATTCATTGTTTTTTCCATTTTTTTGTTGTTTTTTAGAAGTAAAGATTAAAATTTTATTTAATTCAAACCAAAAGAATCATTTTGAAATTTAATCTGATGACAATTTAATCTGATGTACATTGAATATAAAAAAAATCACCTGGTTTTTGCTTCATATTTGTAAGAAGCAACATTTATTTCATCATTACTCTTTTTTTTAATATTTTTTAAGTGGCAATACGGGTTACAATTACAATGACAAAAAAAGAATTATTATTTTGCCATATTATAAAATAAATTTAAATTGAATCATTTGAATATGTTTATTGAAATTTAATATCCAACCTCTTATTTAATATAATAAAAGATGAAGTATAGGATGATTTTTGAATTCTTTTATAGTGTCACTTGCAATTATTAGCACCCATTTTGATATGATGATTAGCACCCATTTTGATATGATAATAAACAAATAATGGTAAATTTTGAAGGTATAATAGTTTTTTTTTTTTTGGTTTCTGAAATTGGACAAGTTTTTAGATAAAAAAAAAATTATAAACGTTTTGTAAATCCTTAACAAAAGCATTGTATTGCGAGAGAATTAAAATACATGAAAACAAGAGCTACGTCGCATTGAAACCTATAATATCTCCAAATAAATACAATTTAATATAGAAAATTTTTGTTTTAAAGAATTAAGGAAAGAATCTTCATAAGGGACGATTAAAACTATTCGCATTGGGAATCAAATCATGCATGCAAAAATAATTCTTGGAGCACTTTATGTCGATTCTGGTATATTTAGATATATCATTATCAGCTTTTGATAAGTAGTAGACAACCGACATAAAAATCCTGAACTTAAGTGTAAAACAACAATCTACTTTTTAAAAAGAATTAATGAAACAAATTATATTAAAATAATAGGGAAGGAAAATCGATAGTTTTTTGGTACATCTAAATATATCTGAAAGAAAAAAAAAAAAAAAATTAATAATTAATACCACAAGACAGAATATTTTAACAGTTAACCCGTTCGTACTAGGAGATCCAAATATTCTGAAGCATTCTTTTTACGTATCGACTAAGAGTATAGACCAGTTTTAACACGACCTTATTAGGTTTTGTCTTAAATGAAAGTCTTGCAAATTAACATGCTGTTAAAGAAAAAAAATATTCAAATTCTCAATTTTACTTATTCGAAAAACTAAAAGCAATTTAAAATTTTTAAACTAATACAAAATTGACTATTGTTTATGTTTGGCCAACAAAATTTTTTATTGACTTTAAAGTGTGAGATAGCATCAAATTAAATAAATTTTTCATGAGCATTCAATCAGGTAATACAGGTAAATATCATATATTGGAATATTTTCTAAAAATTGGGAATATTTTTATTTTATCACACTTCGATGAAATATAATTTTAGAATAAAGTGGATATTTTTGCTGGACAGGCTAATACCTTTTCGGCTTAACCTTTTGAAGTTTTACCTTTTTGCCATTTGTACGACAACATTGAAGAATAATAAAAATTTTGTTTCAATTTTGTAAAATAGAATGATAGAAGATCAAGAAGATAGTTTGCAGAAGTTGGTTTTTTCCCCCTACGGCGACAAAACAAAAAACAAACGAAATTTAAAAAAAAAATAATGATTTTTTAATATAAAATTTCTCTGTATTGAACTTCAAAATACATATCTAGATAACTTTGATATTAAAAAATTTTTTTTTTAGAAAAATATATACAGCCATTTTAAGTAAAAATTCAATATACTATATGCCCCCTTAGAGCCGATAAAAAATTGTATTAAACTCTAAATGATAGAAAATTATTAAAGTAAAATAGGGCCTCGATGGCCTAGTGGGTAAGAGTGTATAAAATCCTTATTGGGTTCGAATCCCACACACGTCGTAAGAATAATTTTTCCTTACGACATGTACAGCCACCGCTGTAAAGGAAATGCTGTGTAATTTCCTTGTTACATTTATGTGGCAGGGAAATGCACTAAGAAAAAAAAATTAAAATAAAATCAGTTTAATGAGTTCTATAATAGCTTTTGAAATATGAACACTAGTCTGATACCAATGTATGTACAAATATCAAAAGGTATATACAAAAAGTATAACAATTAAACTCTGGCTGGCCAGTTTAGTATACATATTTTAAATATTGAACTAAATTAAAATACCGTCCATTTCGAAAAAAATAATTAAAATAGTCTTATTAAATTCTTGAACCATTGCAAATTGAAGAATCACTTAATTTCACGGTTATTTATGAAAAAAAAAAACATTTTCTTAAAATTTAATTGAGTTCAATTTCAATAAATATTTATAATGCAATGTAAAACATTAAGTTTTTTTTTTTGTTTTTATGTTTTTTTTTTTTTTTTAAACATATGTCCATATTAATTTTATATTTCTTTTATATAAAAACCAAATCTATTTATTATTAAAAGAGAAATAAAAATAAAATAATTCTTCAAGTTATATTTTTGTTTGGCATACCAAATTGAAGGTAATCATCGTAGTTGTCGTCATCTTCATCATCAATAACAAAAAAAAAAAAAGAAACAAAAACAAAAACACAGAAAAAAATAAAAAAATGAATAAAACAAAATATATTCTTTGGAAACTCCATTCTAAAAGTCGGCACAAATCAAAAATTCCATTAATATTGATATCGCATTTCTTTGACTTTTCAAAGAAACATAATTATTACCAGATCATCAACACAACAATAATACAAAAAAAAAAAAAAACTAAAATAGAAGCCAAACCAATCAAATAATTCTGATTCTAGTACTGAAAATTTCAATTCCTTATAATCATTTATACCTAGCATCTCTCTGTTTTTCATTTCTATCGTAAATAAAAAAAAAAAAGAAGTAAAATCATTGACTGTTCTTTAAGTATACATATATTATCTCTTTTGCACTATCATCTAGCTAAAATGTATATAATTTTGTTTAAGTTAGAGTTGGTACCTTTGTAGGTAGGTAGGTAGGTAGGCAGGTATCATCAGGATATGCCTGCAAATGAATAAAAAAAATAAAAAATAATCAAAGAGCAAAATAAAATTCTGAAAAATTATTATTGCACGAAATGAAAATGGACATAATTTTCTATTTGAAATGCGAATCATGACATATTTTTATTTACGATTTTTAATTTTCTTTCTCTTTCTAAAATTCACTTTAATACTTCTTTTTTTTTTGTTGCATTTATTTTTATTATAGTTTCTTTTAGTTTTTTTTTTTTTCGAAAATGAACTCCAGATAATACCAGTTAACAATAATAAATAGATGGAACAAAAAAGTATAACAACAAAAAAAAAAAACGCTAACAAAATAATGACGATCCACCAATATTAGATGCATTATACATACGTACATACATTTATCTGTATATTCCCTGAATTAAAAGTAGTTGTTTTTTTTTTTAATAAAAAGAAATACTTCAATTGCTATTGCTCCTGCTTTTGTTCGAAACTCATAATATTACAAATAAAAAATTGCTTAGCAAATAATTGACCACCACTTTTCATTTTTTTTTTTTGTTTTTGTTGGTTATAAATGCGGTTGTGGTATATTGAATGTTTTTTTTTTGTTTTATTTTGTTTAAAAAAAAACTCAAATGATGAATAAATACTAATGTTCAATTTTTAAATCAGAAGGTAAAAAAAAAATATATATATATATATGTATATATTATATGTATGTGTGTATGAATATGTATAACTAGAATAACTATTGTCCATACCTTTGTACAGAAATGTTCATTTACCTTGCCAACAGCTGTTACATAAATTTATAAAACTATCAAGATGTCAGCCATCATATAGTATCAGCATTAACTATTATCATTATCATCATCATCATCATCATAATCATCGTAATTGCAAAAAAATTGAAAAATCTATATAAAATTTCAAAACAACTGCAAAAATAACTTAAGAAATTATATTTAACAGAGATCGAACTTCTTCTTGTTCTATTGATGCAATATCATATCATATCTGTCTTTAGAATTTTCTATATACTCTAAGCTATCTATGGTTTATATTTATTGCGAAAATCGTGATTAGAAAGTTTCGTTTCATCCTGCAAAAATATTGTATCAAATGAATTCAAAAAAAAAAAAATAAATATTGATAGGTATGTATTGTAGTATTAGTGCGCAAATTGGAAAATCATTTGAATTTTGTTTTAATGGGATTTTTTTTTTGTGCATTGAATTGAATTCTTGCAATTGATGCAATTTCTATAAATTCATTTTGATTTTGATTTTTTTTATTATTTATATTTTGTATTTGATAGTTTTTTTTTTTTTTTTTGCATACAAGATCTTTGTTATTGTACCTGTCAATTTGTACTAGGGTAATTTATATGGATTATTAAAAGTGATTTTAATGTGAAGAAAAGATAATTTTGAAGGATAATAACATGTATAATTTGATCAGGGTTGTATTTATGTTTTTTTTTTTCTTAAATTACATATTTTTAAATATTTTCAATAAGAAATAACTGGATTTTTTTAATAATCAGAGTCAGAGTCAAAGAATAGAATTATTTTAAAGAGTTAAATTATCTATCACTATTTCGATACTTTTTGGGCTTCTGTAACGCCTATTTAGATATCTTCAGATATTTTCGATCTGAATTTTAATTTTGGAAAAGGTGTTTTTTTAAATATAGAATACTAGAGTTATGATACACCAAATATATTATAGCTATCGTATGAATAATATACCTCACTAGTGCTACACTATGGAAATAGTTGCACAAGTCGAAGTGGACTTTAACTATTCATAAAAAACCGAATCGCAGCAAATGGTGAATTGATAATTAAAAAATAATGAAACGATAAAGAGGCGAGAAAAATTATGGACATTCAAAATTTAATGCGTCAATATAAGAATGTTTTTGTGTATATCATAAAAATTTTTCTGACCTGTTAAAATTTTTTAATGCGGTTTTCACAAATACAAGGAGTTGCAAATAGTTAGTTAGGCAGTTAAATTATCTTTGAAAATCTTTCAACTACTTTTTTGTCGTTTTTTTTCGGCTAATTTCGTTTTAAAACTTTTACTAAGGGCTTGCCTTGTGAGCGCGAAAGAGAAGCAACAAGTTGCAATTACAATCAAGTGTGAATACAGGGATTGAAAACATTATTTTTAAATTGTGAGTTATAATGTATGAATCAAAATTTGCTTAACATAATATTATGTTTATGTGTTTTGTGATATTTTTATGGTTAATCGTTAATGGAGTGTACTTATTAATTTCATTTATTTAGTTTATCTTTTCATTTTTGTTTGCATACGATTTCTCCACCGGATAAAGAAATAAGATTTAAATTAGCAGATCTATATAGTAGTTTATATACTACATTGACTACAATATAGGTCTCATCAACAAATTAATTAATTATTCTTGTAGTAAATGCAACACATTTTTTGCATTATTCTATTTAAATTTACTAAATATATCTTCCATACTCTAAAAACTAGAATCTTATTATTTTCATAGGTAAGACTAAGAGTATACAGCAAATATATTACTCTAACAAATATTTTGTTATATCAAAATGTTCATCTTTTATTAGTAACCGTAACGGTATAATTTAATTTTAGAACTATTTTTAACAGTTTAATATGGTAAAAAATACAAAATAATTAAACAGTTGATATGCTCTTTTATTTTTTTTACGGATAAAAAAGCAGTACAAGAACGATTCCTCTATTTAATTTGTGGGACTTTAACCCTTTAAATACCACTTCTCCTTTTGACCAAGCAATAGATGAAGACCTCATGTACTATTTGGACAGGAAAAAATTTTGTCATGGAGTAAAAATATGTTTAAGGTTTGCAAGAATATAATGAACCAAACATTTTTTCCTTAAACCTAGGTAAATTCAAAATGTAATCATGTCCAATTTTAGGAAACACATTTCCAGTATTAGGGAAGAAATATAGTCTCAAAAAATTATGTATATGTGTTTGTATATTTAATAATGTATCTATTATATTCAATTTGAAATTTTAACAAAATTAAAAAAAAAAAAATTCATTTCTGTTTATTAAAAAATAACAAGAAGTCAAAGTAATTAATTAAAAAATAATCGTGGCTTTTTTTTTTTTCTTAAATAGAAGAATTTTATATAAATATTTGCTGTAGTGGTGGTCTTGTTAAAATATTGCTTTAAATATTTTTTAAATAAATTAAAATTTTAAATAGAAAACAAAACACACCATAAGGAATTTATAAATAATTTTTTACTTTCACTTAATCTAAACAAAAAAAAAAAAAAATACAAAAATGCACTTTATTTCTAAGAAATAAATGAACTGAACTATAAGAACTTGCCACCCTAGACATAATGTATACAGGATCACCTGCGTATAGCACTTCAAAGTTATATTAGAGAGCTTCAATGAAATTATTTTGGATTATATTTAAAAAATAAATATAAATAATTTATAATCGGTTTGAAAGACTTTAGCTTTGAATTTTAAATAAAACTTTTTATATTTTCTTTTAGAATTACTGCAAAAGATCGAAAAGAATGCAAAGATCGAAAATTCATGTATAGAAAAACAGAAAGTTTGTAGATTCAAAGTAAAGGGAAAATTTAAATTGGATTAATAAAAATGAATAACAAGTTGAAGTGCTTCTGTAGAATAAGTTTAAAGGAATTCTAGACGTTTCCATGATTTAAAATGATGCTTTAAGGTGAAACAAATAATTAAAAGCGTTTAATGTTTAATGTATTGTTTCTCCTAAACGAATGTTCTATGGTTTCTCCTAAAACGATGGTAATGATTCAAAGCGATGTCCTAAACTAAAATGGGAATGAAAGCAATGAAATTATATTGTGATTTGCTAAAATTCAGTTTAAGATTTTTTACATATTAAATGCAAAAACGTCCTAAGTTTTTATCTTATACGTTATATTAGGGGTTGTCCTTTCAATAATTTATGATAACCGTATATAGCAAGCTGATGACAAGTGTAATGTATATATTAAACTCTTCTAAAACAAATAAACTAAATATCATGATTACGACAAGTACAAATTTATAACAAACACTTATCTAAAATTAATATGCATTCACTTCTTATTAAAGTTAGAAACATTCGATTTGGATATAGTATAAAAGTATTTTTTCCTACTAATATACACATCCTATATCATAATATATTTGTATCTTTGCAGTAGACAGAGGGGCCACCAATTTTTTAGTATATCATTGCAGTCTATTAGTCTAGTTTTTAATTGTCCCCACAACAGCACCAGGAGTTTTAAAAACAAAAAAATATTTTGGGTGGCTTACCAATAGGTTCCATTAAAGAAAAAAAAATAAATTTAACACGCGCCACAATGATTCCAACATATTATTTTCTACAATATATTATTATATAATTTAAAAAAAAAAAAAAAGATAAATTATAAAATGAATACCAATTTGGGGGGATTGAAAACATTATTTTATTATTTTCATTACCTCCGGTCTAAATACCCTTTTTTACACCTTTACATAATTAACACTTTTTGTTTTTGTTTTTTTAAGTTTGTTTTATAATTTTTCAATCATTTAAAATCACTCATGTTGTTCATCTTGTATGTATACATAATACTAAATCGGATGTTATTATTGTTGTTTTTGTTGTTAATTTGATTGTTATTGTTTCGGAAATTATGAACAATAAATATATTGAGATTTTAGTCTCTATATACATATGTATATATATGTAGATATACTTTAAAAAATATTGGAAATTCAATTGCACATGGCTCCTAAATGGCTATGAAGATTAAGTTAAAGTAAAAAAAAAAAACAAAAAAACAAAAAAAAAAAAAATTCTATGAGAATGGCTTTAATAAACGAACAATACAACATTATATACAGCACAGTTCATTTTTTGAAATTTACTGAAATGTTTGTAAACATCTTGAGGCGTTACGATAAATCATTAGCATTAGCAGCAAAAAATATGTTTTTGTTCGAAAATGATATGTATATTTAAATATACTTAAAAAAAAAAAAAAATAAAAATAAAAAAAAAAAAAATAATTGTATTAAAAGTAAATATTAAAAATAATATAAGTATGAGAGTATGTAAAATAGATTGCTCTGTATATTTTTGTTGGGTTATTATTTGTTAAACTTATTTCATTCTATATTATACTGATACTCTATGACGGATAAAAACTTTTTTTTTTTTTTTTGTATATTTTATATAAAACTTTTACATATTTTCTGTTCGAAGCAACATTTGGAATAATTCATTACATATATACATACATACATACATATATATTATTCAAAATTCTTCCAGATTATTTCTGGATAATTTCAATTGAATGGAATCATATGGAATATAGAAAAAAAAAATAAACTTGTATGAATTGAAGTGATTTTGCACAGACAATATGACAACAAAAATCTGTAAATGATTTTACACAGGTGATTTGTATAGGAATTATTTTGTTTGAATTTAAATATTGAACAACTGGTCAATATTTTTTAAAAATATTCTGATCGATGATTCAAAATAATTTACATATACTTAGCTATATGTAATATGGAAAAGGTTAGGTAAAATTATTTATCTATAAAAAAATATATTTTATATTTTGAAAAAAATAAAAATTTTTAAATTTTTGAATGATTACAGATACATATTGAAAGAAATTGAATTTTGCATTATTGTTGCATATAATAATCATAAAAGTTCAATTATATTCCTTCAACCGTCAATGTAATCTCATTTATCTCAAGTTTTGAAATTTTAATCTGTGATGTTTATTTATGAAATAAAATTTTTCATTTTATATAAATGCGTTCTTATTTTACTCAATATTTACTCAATACTTACTTGTGTCAAATTCAACGAAAGCTAAGTAGTTGTAAAAACGGAAAACTAAATAAAAGTTCAATTCAAAATAGAGAATATTGCTACTTCAAGAATGGTGCTAAACCAGGACGTCATATTATAAACAATATTACAGTAAGTAATACATTTCATCCAATTGAAACCAAACTTTTAAAAGACTTTTTTTCTGAGTTTTGAAAAAATCAATCACTATTTGTTGTTTCGATTCTTTTAACTCTTTTGATTCTTTAATTCGCTTTAAAAAATTTAGTTCTTTTGGGTAAATGGTTCGGCCGATTGAGTTCAAACATTGAGCATGGGGTTTCTTCTTCTTCCAATAATTTACTAGTGACATAATGTGGGTTATGAAAATGGATAGCTCTGTGTAAAAGGAATAACGTATACAAGAAAACATTTCAAATACCGTTACAGAACAGAATTTTTCAAAGGTTTCTTCGTTTTTTCACTTTTAATTAAAAATCATTTGTTCAAATAGCTAAAAATTCCATGATAATAGAGTTGACTATAAAAATAAGCTTAGAATTCGATAAGTCGTTTTAGTAAGACAAAGTTTTCACAGAACTCCTGTTTTGTGCCACAGAGTTCCGGTAACTTGTTGTGGCACAAATGTTCTCAATCCAAAATAGTTTGATACGTTGACTTAAAACTTTCTTAAAAATCTCATTACCAAACAAGACATATGTATAACAAAGAACATCATGGAACTCAAATTCTAAACGTTTTTTTGGAGTGTTCTGATTATATAATAAAAAAAATATTTGCAAAAAATTCTTACAATGCTAGGTAGTTTTACTATAGTTACAAATAAATGATCGAGTTTTTTTTTATTTCGAAACAGGCTTTTACGTAAGAAAGTAACACATTATAAAACAATAAAAATTCGATTTTAAAAATAAAAACACAAATGTATATTTCTATTAGAATGGTAAATTATAAATATGTAAAATTAGACATTTTCAATTTATATTTATATATCACAGATATTTTAAAATGGGATCATTTTGACAGTAATTTCAGTAATTTTATTCAGTTCAATAACTCTGCTATGGAAATTTCTAAAAGTGAAAAGTGAAACACCTATAGTTTCAATCACAAATAAGGACACTTTAACATTTTTTTCTGCTTTTATTTTGCAAACCTGAAATTCTGTAAATCTGATGCCATCGTATATGTTCTCCAAAGCTAATATCTTATATATGTACCGTTAAGTTTAAGAAGAACTTTGTCATATTCGTTAAAATTTCCATTCATCTTACTAAAAATATTCCTAAAATATTCTAAATTTTTTTAAAACCTTCTTCCCAAGAATCCTTATCTTTATTTCACTATCCGGAAATCCAAATTTTCCAACACTTTCAAGAAAAACAACGTGCAATTCCTCTGGGCGATTGATTTAAAGTTTTCCACCGAAATAAAGTAAAAAAACGTGAAACAGGAATTAAAATTATAACAAATTTTTTTCGAAATTAAATTATTGCTTAAAGGAAACTTTTACATTTTGTATAAAAAATATTAATTTGATAAATTATATAATACATGCTACAAAACCAAATATTTTCAACTAATCAATAATTACAAACAAAAAAAATATAAAAATTAATGTTATGATCATTGAGGTCAGATCAGATTTTAGTATATTTTTCATAATTTCTAATACCTAAAATTTTGTTTATCATAAATTTACAATTTGCAAATAGTCAGAAATATTTTTCCATTTTTCACCATATAGAATTGAATTAAAAAAAAAAAAAAAGAATTTACTAATATGACCCCACTTTGGTATGCGCAATTAATCATCGAATCGATTCCAACATATTTAAAGTTAATTGTATTAAATCGATTCGATTTTGCATCTAATTGATTAAAAGAAAATCGTAGTTAAACAAATGTATAAGGAATTAAAGATTAAAAGTATTTAAATGTTTAGAAATTCAAAAACAAAAAAAGTGTTGCCAAATTTAGTCAAAATAATAATTTGTTTGGGGTTAATGTATTTCGTTTTATTTATTTTTTCTAAAGGAGGTGAAAATCTTAGAGAGACATGGACACCAAGAATTTCCCCTTGGTAGTGTCAGATTTTTACTGACTAAATCCATGAGCCCTTTAGCCAATATAATGGGATCAGGTAAGGGTTTCCTGCTAACGCAGTATATTGGCTAGGAGTAGGGATATGAAAGGATTGAAAATGGATGCAGAAACATGAATTGGCAGTGGGACTGTAAGGAAACAATGTATCCGTCTATTATTACTATTTTTCTAACAGTGACTATAGCCATTACAACATGCAGTAGTATGTAACACCTTACCGCATGAGGTCATTTATTGAAAGCAATCCCCACTGTCACTGTAGCAGCTATTATTATTGGTATTAGTATTACTTATGAATCTTATTATTAATTTAATACACAGTAAGGATCATCAGTGGATTATAACGTGCAGTAGTATATAACACCTTCCTGCATGATATAAGCAAATATAGCTCCACTGTAGCAGCTATTATTATTATTATTACTATTAATTATACGATTATTACGATATGAAATTACTCCATATTTTTTTATTTATATAACGGGGTTTGAACCCAACGGGGTTATTTATATAACGGGGTTTGAACCTGATCGGGGTTTGAACCCAAGACCTTCCGATTGGAAGGCTGGCGACTTAACCACTGCGCTATGAGCCAGATAAATATTATTTTACAATTTTTTGACTAAGGTTTTGGAATAACGAGCTCTTCTAACTAAAATAAAACCTATATTTTATTGATGTTATGCGACAATCAATTTGATTTGCTATAATCAAAACATTGTGTGAAAATATAATACTATAATTAAATTTGGTATGATTATTCTTTACTAAAGCAACTACTTATTACAGCCTTAAATAGGTAACTATTATTTTTAACCATTATGTCAATGGAAAAATAAAATTTTTCGCCAATATATACCTAAATATAAAATTTTTTTTTTATAAGATTTTGTACAACTAATTTTCCCCTATTAATTTGTAGCACTTTAATTATTGTTGTTAGTATAAAATTTTGTTGAATGTTCAAGTAGAATCCATTCATTTTCCTAAAAAGGTCTTTGTTATCCTGAATTTTTCCGGTATATAGAATAATTTTGTAGAAATAGCTTTTAAAAAATCGCAAGCACACAACACTTTTACGCTCTATTTAGGAAACTTTGATGGTATGTACTGCATAAATCATCGGCTTCCTCTATATGGCAAAAGTTGTTCGTTTATACCTTATAACTGTTTTATTAAATATATAAATATTAGAGATTCGTATTTTTTTATCTTTTATATTCTCTTAGTTTCAGTATATTGGTGATCAAATCTTTTGTAAGGGTTGGTAAAACAAAGAAGAAGATACTGTGAGATGATAAATTTCTCTAATATGAATATATAGTAAAAGGAAAGTAAATAGTTATATAAAATTACAAAATTACAAGTTACCAAAATAAGAAATTAAACTAATAATAACAAAACAAAATTAGAGTAAACTTAAAAAATGAAGAAATGAAGAAAAATATAATATAACTAAAAGTATTATTTAACAAAATAGTAATCCAACTAAAATAAAGCAGAAAATAAACAAATAGTAAATCGCAATGAATGAGGCATGACTTTTAATTAACTTAATGGACATAGGTAACGAATTCCGAATATAACAACTCTAACAAAGTACGACAAATATCGAAGTTTGCCAGAGTGCCGTGGGACTATCAACAACCTATTTCTATTCGATCTTCCTCGTCTTTACTGACTAGGCTTTGCAGATTTCCAGATACAATTAATTTATGAAGAAAATAAACATATCTAAAATTCAAGTATTCATTAAAATTAGAAGAAAGTATGCTGTGGTTCACATTTCGAATACAATCAAATCTACGACGGTTAGTCACAAATCAAGAACAAGCATTGAATAAAATATTAAGCTTAGCACTCTCTCCTACATTCAAACCACAACAGACAACATCACAATAAAGAAAATGGGGTAAGACGAGTGCTTTTACTAGTTTACGTTTAATAGCTACATCAATGAATGGGGAATATTTCCAAAGTTTCCTAATAATAGGATAAATTTACAATCTGATTTACAATCAGACCAGACCAACAAAAATTATTACTAAATATAACACCAAGATTCTTTATACCTTGTTTGAATAGGGAAGAATTTTATTATTCAATTTTAGTTTAGATAGAGAGTTAATAGATAATTTGTGATTGTAAATAACAATAGTCTGTGATTCACCAGGGTTGAGTTTAATTAAAATAACTCTAATAAGATATAGAACCCAGACCGTCATTCAATTTAGCAATGAAATCATTTACCATATGAATAGGACTACTAAGATGAACTTGAGCGTCGTCAGCATAAAGGGAACAAGATGAAATCCCTAAACATTCAGATAAATCATTAATGAACTAACATAACAGTAATGTAATTAAGTCATTAATGAACAAACAGAATAGTACATATAATGGTTTAAGTGATTCTAACTAAAGCATCAGAAAAAAAATGAGGTAAATAAAATATTTTCTATACATCAAATAACAAAACAAAACGAGATTTATTTTTTATCAAAAATATATTTTTCTACACATTTCTCATAATAAATTTGGCCTGACGTTTCCTATGCAATGAATGGTAAGAATTGAAAAATCTCGTACAACTCTAAACATCTACAAATTAATTGGCTTATGATCTTACAAAGATCAGAAGAAATCTGAGAAAACTCAGAAAGATCCGTCAAGTATTTTTATAAAAACAAAAAATTCTTTAAAATGCAAAAATGTCAGACCAAATCTTTCCATTCACATATCTCAAGTTTCAACTCATATTTAGATACCTTTAACTATCTGCAATAAATTTTTTAAATTTATAATACTGTGGTAACTCTATTGCTATTTAACTGTGGAAATTTGGAAAAAAACAAAATACTAGATTTCAGAGGAATAGAGCGGGAGTAACAAAAAAAAAAAAAAAAAAATCAGAAAATAAAAATCACCCCTTTGCGATCACGATTAAAATTTTTAATATTATGTTATGACAAATTATATTTCTGTTCTCCTCGTGTACAAATTTTTTTTTAACTAATGTTCAAAAAACAAAAAAAAAACAAAAAACAAAAACCTAAATAGTTAAATTTTATAGTTAACATTTTAAAATAAAACAAAACAAACATTAAAAAGAAAAAAATTATAGTATTAAATCAGAAATTAAAATCGAATTTATGTAAAATTACTTTTAAAAAAATTAAAATTTTTTTTTTTCCTTCTTTTTTTTTTTTTTTGTAATTAGAAAACATTTTGTTAAAATACAGGGCGATTAAATAAAATTGTGAATAATTTAATGTTAAATAGATACAAAATTAATTATTTAAAAGAGAATATTGATTATCTTTTCATATCGTTAATCATATGACCGGTTATTCAGATTTATAATCTTAAATCCCACATATTATTAATGTTTTTATAATCACCGAGAAAATTAGGTTTTAAATGCCGTCGGTGGATTATATAAGTTTAGATTTTATAAGATATAAAAGAAAATTATATAATATGTCATAAATATAACAAAATATTAAAAAATTAAAATAAATGCATGCACCATATAAAAGATGGCGTGTAAATAGTTTAAAATTATATTTTCACTTTAAAATTTTTGCAAATGAAAGTTAAAGCGCGAGTAATGCATGGCTTAATAAGGTTAGTGAATCGGATCAGATTTCTTGTAGCAAAATCGTAAAAAGAGATGTATAACATGGGATGCAAAATACTCTTAAAAATGACTTAAACATAAAGAAGTAATACAGTATTGAAAAAGTATTTGAGTATTTGAACTAAATCGCTTTAGTTTGATAGAAAATTACATTGTTTTTTTTTTCATTTATAAAGAATAAAATATTTTTAAATAAGTTTTAAATAACATTATGTATGAATTATGATTAAAAATTGGCAGACCGGGGATAAATAACAAATTTTAATGTTGAAAATAATGTTTCATACCTTGTTGAGAACTGATCCAACAAATCATATAGTCCAAAACTGAAATCTATAACTATATTAAATTGTAACAAAGATGGATATTTGAAAAAAAAACGTTTATATTTTAACCTAAAATCTTTTATTTATTTATTTGATTTTTTTCAAGAAAATTTAATTCAAAATAAAATCATTATCATTTGGTATCATCTAAACATATCATGTTAATAATCACTCAGTACTTAAAAATTTTTATTTCATTGACAAATTTTTTTGGTATCTATCTGGTTAACCTTATTTAATTTTAATATTCATTATTGATATTAATGTTCGTGTATATGTGTTTGTTTTCTGCAATACATAATAATATTATGTTATATGTATATATCGTATAAGAGCCGGCAGCAGCATGAAATATACTGTGCAAACGCCTGTGATTGCAGGTTAATATAAACTCCACAAGGTTTTGGCGGTCTCAAATTATTTTAGTAGACTTAAATAAAAAATTATATCATTAATCGTTGTAATTGATCCCTAACTTTGGTTTCAGTTTTGTTTCAGAACAAATTTTTATATGCCTATACCATGTCACTTATAGTATATGATGGTCATAATTAGATATTATTATATATATTATTGCAAAAGAATTTTCTCCAGAGCCTGTTATATTGAGCAATCTTAAAAAAAAAAATATTAAAGATGAATATAAAATCTCTTTTTAAACAGCTGATTATGGAGGAAGTAATAAACCAATTTTATCTAAAAACTAAATCGTAAATTCATTCAGATTTTTCTAAAAATTAGTTATTTAAAAATAATTTCATTTATTTATTGATTTTGGTTCTTCCGCCACATACAATGTGATGAGAAAATAAATTAATCATTCCTTTTCAGGTGTGTTTGCATTAGCGTACAAGGGTCTGAAGTAAAAGGAGAAGAAACCGAATACTAAGAATCGTTGGGGAAATTCCGTATATCATATTTCAAATTGAAGTGTATGCAAACGAAAGGTAGGTACAATGCAACATCGATGGAGGGTATAGTAATAGAGAAATAACTATTCTATCCGACAGCCAAACAGTCATAAAGACACTAAACTCACAAGCAATGAAATCCTGGACACCTAAATACAGACGAAAATGATGAAGCGGATCGACGTGCAAAAGAAGCAGTTCCAACTTGCTTTACGGATTCCAAACCTTTTTGTGGCATTGGTAAACACAAAATAAGAAAAGCACTAAAAATCAATTTGGAAAACTGTAGGAGCAAGCTATGTAATGAAAAATCCAGACTCATACAATCTAAGCAGCTTCTGGGAAACTATAACCGGAAAATATATGATAAAATTCCTGTCAGGATACTGACGACTTAAGGGACACTTAAGAAAAGAAAATAAAAAGAAAATTAAAATAGAAAATGACGGTACATGCAGATTTTGTCAAGAAGAAAAAACTACACGTCAGATACTCAAAAACTGCGAAGTTTTACTCCGAAAAAGATATGTGCACCTAGGATCATGCAGTAAGATACTCTATACAAATCTTTACACAATAAATCTACATGAAAAAGTCGCAGTGTTATTTATACCTCTTAAATAACAATCTAAATCTAAATCCACGGTACAAGTTTTAAATTGAATTAATTTCAAAAAGATTTCAAATATACATTTATATAAAATTAAAATGTGTACTGACTGACTTCTAGGCCGTCCCTGAATTTGCCTGTATATGTAAAAGTAAAAACAAAAATAAAAATTATGAAAAACTGCATGTTCGAAGGATGATTTTTTATTGTTTTTTTTTTTTTTTTTTTTCTGTTCAGTCTGGAGATCAAATCTGTAGCAATAAATTTTCAATTTTCGCAAGTATTTGCAAGTTGTATGGGTAAAAAATTTTTATTTGTTTTTTTTTTTTATAGGTACTTTTGCATTTGAAAATCCATAACCAAAAAAAAAAAAATTATGAGTTGATTCAAAAATATGAAATGAATAAACAATAATTTTTTATTTTTATCATTTTTTTTTTTATTTCGTTACCATTCCATTTAATATAAGCGAAAGAAAAAAGAGAGACATAAAATTGAAAGTCGAGACCTGACATAACCCACAACATAAAATAACAGGGCGAAGAACTAAATAGAAAATAATTATGAAAGAAATGATAAATTTTGATATCATAACAATTATAGGATATCTTTCATTTGTTTTTTTGACTCTATTCTTTTTAAATTTTAGTTTTATTTCTATAATAGTTCTTGAGATAGTTATAACCAAACCTTTTATTCATAAACTATTTGGATCTGGTCTGAATCTAGTTTTACCTTTATCTTTATAATTTTGATAACTTGTAAATTTAAAACAGCTATTAGGGTATTATTATTTCATTTTCAACTCTTTTTTGAATAAACCCTATAATAACTGGAAACTTTTAACTAAACTTTTATTAATGTCACCATGTTTTTAATCATTTAATAACAATTAAAAAATAAAATTTTTTTTTAAAAGATTATTTAAAAGTAGAAAAGAAAAACCTTTTTCATTTTTTTTAAAAAATAGATTTAAATTTTGGTTATATGTTTTAAACATTAAAAGTTTATTAGAATTATTCGGTCTTTTTTTTCAACTCACAGATCTTTTTATTAATTTTTAATATAAAGGTTTGGTATGAGTTGAAAAAATGTGTTGGATCACTTGGAGTTGTCTGGGACCGATAAGGTTTGATTTCATACTTACTGAGGTGTCAAATTGAACTGAACAAGACCGAAACAATTTCTAATAATTTAACTTGGGCTGTTATGATAAATAATAACTTAATATGATAAATTTAAGCTAAGAGCTAGATAAGTAAAATAAAATATAAAGGTTCACTTTGTTTCGTGTTCGGACAAAGCTAACAATGTAAATTTTGCACTATAATTGATACACAATGACAATTAAAGAAAATAAATAATTTGTTCACAAATTATATATTTTCTCTCCTTTACACTTATTGTAATGTAATTTCCTATAATATATGTTGCTTATGTGTTATATATATAAAATTATAAAGTGTGATTGGTTGGAAAAATTGTATGAATCGTCCGAACACATGGAGAAATACTTCTTAAGTGTTTTGTTTTTTTTGTATTTAAAATTTTAGAATTACACAATTGATAAACAGAGTTTATTAAAGCTTTTAAAGCCAGCTTTTAAATCTATCTTTAATTGCATTTAGTATTCTATAAAATAATTAGATTGTGTATGATCCTATAGGGGACTTGTGATTTTTAACAATAAATAGACGATATATTCCACATTCAAGAGAAAAATAAGTCATAAAATAATGTTAAGATCGAAATTGGACTTTTATTAAGAAGAATAAAAAAATGATACTCGTATATAAAAATAATTATAAATGTCGTGTTTCGTACATAATATGGAAGCCGTCATCAAAAAAATTAATATTTGTTAATTAATGTAAACTGTCAACAATATATTAACAATAATAGATTATTGACAGTTTATACAATGTTTTAATTGACGAAATTCAAAAATGAAAGTAAAAACAAAAAGATTTTCAGAAAATGATTTGAAAAAAGAACGTGTAAGAGTGTACAATTGATTTATTGATAACTTTAGGATACCCGGACGAACATAATATGTGGTTTTCATTAAAGTTTTAAAAATTTAAGATATCTCTCTTATTAAGGTACGGAGATATATTTATGTAAGTTTCATAGTTATCTGACAGCTACTCGATCCTGTTCCATCTAACCAGCCAAATTTTACAGAAGAAATACCCTAAAACTATGAAAACTATGAATTATGCCATAAAACTTGATCATCTATTACAAAATTTCAAATGTCTAGGTTTTTTAATTACCAAGGTATGAGCATAACAAATTTCGTAGCTACCCGAACATGTTGCGTTAAACCAACCAAAAACCCAGTTTATAACCACCTAAGAGGCCTAGTTATACTCATATAAAAAAGGAAGTGGTACTGCCCATACCCACTTTGATTGTTTAATTTCAGTAGCGAAACTGACTTTGATATAAAAATAGCAAAATTTTAGATCCCTCAGTTTTTATGTTATCACGGGGGCGGGCGTACATACGCAATCAATTTAATCGTTAAGTAAAAATTATATATACTTTTACATATCTATATTGTATCCTCTATATATCTGTCACAAATGTAATGGCAAATGTGTTATACCCTTAGAACTATTTACGTTCGTACGGGTAAAAAAATTGGGAAATAAATTTTTAAATAATTTCATCTTTTATTTTAATTTATTTAATTTATAATATTTTTTTTTTGTTTTTTTATTTCTCTTTTTAATTAAATAATTAAATTTTGCTTCACTAAATTTTAAATAATTATTATAATAATTTTATTTAATATTTTATACAATATAATTTGTTTAATACATTTTTATTTTTATTTTCATAATTATTTTATTTTGTTCTTTATTACTTTTTTTTTTAATACATTTTTGTATATTTTAATAATTTTTTTTTTTTTTTTTTAATATTAAGCATCAAAAACATTTTTTTTTGTTTATTTTGTTTTAATTAAACAATAATTTAATATTAATTTTTAATAAATTATTTACAAATCTTTAGATAAAATAAAAATTAAGCATTTTAAAGCATTTTTTGTTGTGAAATAATTTTGGAAAAGCAATAGAATAAAATCTATAATGAAAGTTAATTACTAGAATTATGAATGAATTAATTGTGTTATAATAAGAAATAATTAATTTATAATGAAATAATTTCAATTTGGCTTTAAATTTTGTTTTTAATTAAGTTTTTTTTTTTACTATTTATTTTTTTTTTTTTTAATTTTAAATTTTTAATATTAATCACAAACTTATTGATTTTTTTCGGAATAAAATAATGATCTTTAATATCAGAGAAATTTTCAATCAATAATAGGTTTGAGGAAGAAATGGAGATCTAATCTGAAAGAGAAGAAATTAAAAAAAAAAAAAATCCAAGAAAAATAACATGGAAAAACCTACGATAAATAAATCGAAATTTAAAAGATAGAACTTGATTGAAACGGAAATCGTTATAGATTTTTAACAGGCAAAAACCGAATATGCAATCCTTCAAAATTTATAAATCCCGGACAATAATTCGTTAATATAATAAAATGGGAAAATTTCGTAAAACTGATTTGTAGAAGCTTTAAAAGCAGTGTGGGGTCTGGGTGGCCTACTGAATAAGAGAGACACCGAGAAAGTGTAGGTTAAAATAATTTCCCAATACGACATTTACAGCCACATCTGGAAAGGAACTGCGTGTAATTTCCTTTGATTTATGTGGCAGGGGAATAATCTACAAAAAAAAAAAAATCCCACCATCTATAATGCATACCTATTTAAAATCGTAATTTTGAAAACTATTATAACAAGTTAATTTGTAAAATCAAGCGTTTTTAAAAGCGTAATACATTTCAAAAATAAAAAAGGAGTCTAAAATTGAAATTCTTTTTCAATTAAAAATTTATAGAATTTCTAGAATTTTCTTCTTCTATTTTAAGGAAACGCTGATTCTTTAAGAATAACCTTTAATTTTTATATTTAATTTTTCTCCAAGAATTTCTACTTCTCAAGCAATAACACTTTCACAAGCATAATAATTTCTTGTGGGAAAGGCAGAGCTAATCATGAATACGATATATATTTTCAACTAATTAAAATCTAGCATCAAATGTCAACGTACCTTTAAATATAGCATAAATCAAATATGAATATACATAAATATATATTTTGTTTACATAAATTAAAAATCTATTTTAAAACAAAGTAACATTTTTTCATATACCGTTATTTTTGCAATCGATTCTTTATTAATTGCACAGATGTCAAGATTTCAAGTTTTTTACAAATCTTAAATTTTTAATCTGTTATTTTGTTTTTTGAAGAAAATTTATTATTTTAGATTTAATTCTTCTCACAATATTTGCAAATTTCACTTTCCAGCTTGAAGGGTTTTAGTGATACGGGTCTTGGAGTTTTGGAGAAATTTTTACAAAGCATTAGATCGATATGGTAAATGGTAATGGTAAATTTAATACTGATTTAAAATTCTTTTATACTATTAATTCAAATGTTTGCTTTATAAAACTTAAGAAATTTTCTTATATCATTCACATTTCCAAAATTTTTTCAGATTCGAAAATTTTTCAATGAAACTGTATATAGTAATAGGGCTGAGCACATAGATTTTTTTCAACTTAAGAATGTTGTAAGTCTATAGTGAATAAAAAATTTTGTTCTGCAAACCTTCATTAGGGTTTTATGATTATGCATAAGGTTAGGTTTAACCAGACCAATGGATTGAAACTATAATAATCATACATTTTTATATTTGTTAAATAAAAACATCTAAAAATGGTGCATAAAACAGTTTAAAATAGAATTGTTGTAAAGAATCAAGAAAAGTTTACAATAAGTTTGTTGATTAATTTTGTTTCTATTTATATATACATTTACTTAGTAACAATTATATTTCATTTTATATTATTACTTGACTTTAATATTAATTTTAATATTTTTTTTTTTTAAACATTTAAAATTTGTTTTTTTTTTTTTTTTAATTTTATTTTTAAATTCATTTTACTTAACAACATTTTAATTAACATTAAGTATACAGAAAAACAAAACAAAATTTTTTTATATTTAATTTTTCGATAATTTTTTACGTATTTGGTTTATCGAAATTCGATTTTTTTGTTTTTGTTTTTATTTTTATTTTCGAATATTTATTTTACAAGTTATAATAATTATGTATTTCAATAATGATGTGCTTAAAAATAGAATATTTTTTATTTTTTTTTTATTTTTTTTTTTATAGTTTTAATATATTTATTTAAAAAGCAAGAGAAGCAGCACTTTTTAGGCACGATCTGGTTATAAAAAGGATTTTTTTTTTTTCGTGTGTGTGTCATATTCGCATAAAGAAACTAAAGTTTATAATTCACATCAAATTGAAATATTAATAAATTTTTCAAGTTGGTACATTGTTAAAGGATTAAAAAAAGGAGAATCGAGAAATATTAGGAGTCTATTTAACGTTTTTATAAATGGGAATAACAATCGTTTAAGACAACTACTGCCTATTATACGATATAATTTTACGTTGAAAAATTCATTAATTTATTGTATATTTCATTTCACACATGAATTATAAACTTATATTTAAGAAGAAAATTTTGAATTTTAATAATAGTTTTATTTATAATTATAGATTTTTTTTTTAATTTATTAATTGAAAATTTTCATAAATTATTTGTTTTTCTTTTAGATTAGAAAATATTATCGTTTTTTTTTTATAATTTTTATTATTATACCTATAATATTCTGAAAATTTTTAATTACATTCACAATTTTTTTTTTAAGCTGGCAACATTGACATAAGACGAAAATGATTGTAATGAATTAAATAAATTTTAAATGTATGTAATTGAAAAGTTTTATTTTAAAAATAAATTGTGAATTCTTGTAAAATAAAAATTAAATAAACCGTTTTATGTTAGGAAAAACAACCTTTAAAAAATTTAGATACTATAGCCTTTTTGTAAAAAGAAGGATACATTATATTACCTAATAAAGAATGACAGAAATCCTTTTCTTAAACGTCATTATTTTGTTAAATAAAAAAGAAATATATTTATATGTCTATAAATTAAAAAGTTTAAAAAAAAAAATGTTAGAAATCCATTGGACTAATAAATAATATGGTAAAATATTTTATTAAATATTTAAGTTTTGACATGTACTTTACCTGATTATCAAACTTCTTGATAAACTCAACTGTCAAAATTATTCGGAAATGTCAAGTGTTTTAAAAAACAGCGATTCTCATAATAAGAAGTGTTCAAACAATATTAAAATATATCATTTTTATTTTAAGTGATAGATATTTGATTTAAATTAGAAATATTTACATTTAAAATTAAAATATCTTTACTTAAAGTGAAAAAGATGTACATATAATATATTTAAATAAGTGCGCTGTGCGGTGTATATAGAAAACAATTAAAATTTCTTTTATATCAACTAAATTAATTTAGTTTTTCTCTTTTTATAATAAATTTAAGCACGAAAAATAATAAATAAATAAATAATAAGAAATATTTTACATCCAAAATATAATTTTTTTTATTTTTAATTTTTCTTTTTTTTTTACAATTTTTTTTTTTTTTTTTTATTATGTATTATTATAATTTTTTTTGTTTTTGTTATTTCTTTGAATCAAATTTTACAATTTTACAAATTTAAATAAATTCAAACAATTCTGATATTTAATATATAGTTATTTATTATATCAATTTTAATTCAAAGAATTAATTTTTATTTTTTTTAATAATAATTTTTAATTTTTTATATATTTTTTTTAGATACGTTTATTTAAATTTTATATGTATAATTTATTAATTTTTTTTTTTTTTTTTAATTTTATACAAGCAGACTATATTTTATTTATTATTGAAAAATAATAAATTTTAATTTAAAAAAAAAAAAAAATATTTTAATAATTATATAAAAAAAAAAATTTTATATAAACAAAAATAATTTTAAATAATAAAATAAAATCATCTCCTAATTTAAGACTAATTTCAATATGCAGTTGCAGCACCAGGATGCATTAATGCATGATGATGATGATGATGTCCAAAATGATTTAATGGATGATTCATTGTATCAGTTGTTGTTTGTGCAGCAGCTGTATGATACCAATCGGCTGTTGTTGCTGGATGATGTTGTGATGGATGATATAACAAATGATGATTATGATGACCGGTTACTAATGCTGAAACAGCAGCTGTACTACCCGGTGATACTGATGCTGATGGTGAAATATGCGGATGATGCGGATGATGTGGATGATGATGATGTGGATGACTTGTTGCTGATAATGCTGGTGGTGGTCCTAATGGTGTATGCAAATATGATGAATGTAATAATGAAGATGATGATGTTGCAGCAGCAGCAGCTGACATTGCTGACGAACCAATTGATGTTGGTGATGATATTGATGATATTGGTGATGATTTTGAACTATTAATTGTATTTGTATTATGTGATGTTGTTAAACCACCAATTCCACCAATACCACCACCACCAACACCACCAATATTTTGATTACCAAGCAAATGATGATGTGAATGATGTGTATGATGTGTTGTATGATGTGTATGATGATTATGATGATGTAATAAACTATTTTCTGTTTTAATTGATGCCAATGGTGATGATTTTATACCCAAATTCATATTACTATCATTATTATTATTATTATTATTACTATTATTATTATTATTATTGCCAAGACGTGATGATGCTGATGGTGGTGTTTGTGTACCACCAGTAACAATACTTGATGAACTTGATTCTTCACCTTCACTATCATAACTATGATGTGGTGGAGATTTTTCCTCTGTATTACCGTGGACCTGTAATAAATTTTATAAATTATTTATAATAATGAAATGATTGTATAGAAAAAAAATTTTAATTACGATTTTATTATGAAAAATATAAGAAAATAAATTTTTTTTTTTTTTTGTCCAATACTGACCTTCATATGTTTCCTCAGTGATGATGGATGAGTATAGGATTTATCACAGCCATTAACACGACAATTATATGGTTTATCGGATGTATGAACATGTGAATGTTTTTTACGATCTGATGAATTTGCAAATCTTCGATCACAACCTTCATGTTCACATTTAAAAGGTTTTTCACCTGTAAATTAAAATAAAAATAAATTTAATTAATTTTTGCAAATAAATTTTTTTTTATTTTTTTCTTTTATATAATTTATTAATTAAAATTGAATTAATTATTTAATTAATTTAATAAAAATAAAATAAAAAGTAATTCGTGAAGAAAAAAATAATTCAGAAAGAGACAAAAAACAAAAATAAATAAAGAAGTTCTAAATAAGGAGGTGAGCCCACCCAATTAGTTAATTATTAGTCATTTTTTATATTCGTATATTCTGATTAAAACTGAAGAACCCAATATGTATTGAACAGGTTGAGCTTAACAAATTTTTAAATATTTTTTGTTCCTTTTTTTTTTGTGAATTAACGATAATGTTATAATGATGTTGATGATGATGATGATAATGATGTTGATGATGATGATGATGATAATGATGATGATTCTGACAATCATGATTATGATGAAAAATTCTAAACTTATGATGATATTAATAAAAAAAAAGAACCTTACTAATTTTAAAGTTTTAATATCTTTGGTTTATTTGTTTTTTTTTTTTTCTTTTTGTTTTTTGGTTAATATTTTTTAAACGTCATCGTAAAATCATTAACGTTTAAGGTCCGAAATTTTCCGCCTACCTATCACATTCAAAAGAAAATTTATTTCTTTATTTCTCTTATTTTTTGTTTTTTTTTCATAAAATTTTTATTTCGAAAAAAAAAAATTTATGAATTTTGTTCCATAAAAAAAATATGCAAGGAATGTCCCTTGGGTAACATAATCATAATCCATATGAATTGGTATAAAAAATGAAGGAACCACAGAACAAAAAAAAAAGGCTCAAAAATTATTAATAAATTTCAAAGCGAACTTTATAAATCTGCAATCATCACTATCCCAAAAAAAAAAAAAATTATTAGAAAAAAAAAAAAATCAAAAATTAAGAATTTCAGAATCAGACAAAAATTAATTTTGAAAATAAATTTTTTGTTTTGTCTGTTTTTGAAACTCTGGTGGCCCATAAAATTTTTCTGTTTCTGCTTTTATAAATTTTATTTTACAGGTAATATACTACAAACATATGTTTTAACTGGTGCTCAGGTATTTATAAAGGTGTATTAAAGAATTTTTGCTCCTTTTTTTTATTTTGTTTGTTTTTTTTTTTCTGTTTTCATTTGAAACTTAAAAAATTGAGAGTTCTAAAGAAAAAAAAAAAAATTAAAAATATTCAAATAGAACGTAAATGTAATAATAATGATTTATGACCGATTTGCTTCCAAAAAAAAAAAAAATAAAATTATGAAAAAGAACAAACAGCATAATATAAAAAATGTTCATAAAAAAATTATTAGTATGTACACAAATATTCCTGAATAGGGTTTCCTGATGTAAAAAAAAAATGAAGAGATTTATTAAGAATCTTAGATATCTCGCAGTTAACGAATCCTATATACCTATACAATTTCACATAGTCAGATTAACTTTAATTATGCACTGCAGAAAATGTTGTCTATTACCGCGTTCTCGAAATGTTAAAGTTCTTAGTAATAGAAAGAAATCAAAAAGTGTTTCAATAGTTTAGAATTTTTTTTTATTTTCTTTTTTTAGCCATTTGGCAATTATAATTTTTCAACATGTATAGAATTTGATTTCAAAAATTTTCGTTTGTTTGTTTGTTTGTTTTAAAAAATAAAATTGATTTATAAGTTTAGTTAGTCACCACTACCAATTTATAAAAGAAAAAAAAAAATTTAAATAACCAGAAAATAAGAGTTTAATTTAAAATTTTATGAACAAACTTTTGTTTACAATTATTGAATACGTTTTTCATTTCAATGTTTTCATCAAAGCACTCAGTTAATCTCTATATAATCTCTATAAGGTTTGGGGGTTTATTCAATATTTCGTTCAATACTTTCATTTTTTATTTAATTAACAAATGGGATTTTGTGTTTTAAAAGTAACAACATATAATTTAAAAAACGAATTAAGTAATTTTTAATATTTTAAAGATTATCTCTTCTATTAGTTCTTAATCAGTAGTAACAATTTATAAAATTAAATAGTTACTACAATAACTCATATAGGTTTAAAATAATTATTTTCTTACTCTTAGTCATTTAATATTTTTTCAAAAAACAGAAAAAAAACTTTAATTAACACTCAATAAAGTCTACAAAAAAAAAATAAAAATATAAAATACACAAAATACAAATTCTTTCCTTAAAGACTTTTTCTAAAAAATAAAATTTTTCATAATATAAATTGGATAGACAACAGACGACATCAATGACGACAATATCATCAATAAGATATTTTAATTCAAAATCTCATCTTACATCAATACACAAGTTAAAGTTAATCATGAAAATCAAAACTTTTTCTGCATAACATCAGATAAGATACTTCAGAACTTTGTCATTTTCACCGTTTTGTTTTTCTGTTTATATTTTTTTTTTATTTTTCTCTATCTTGATTTTTCTTTTTGGTCATATCAGGCTCCAAAGAACATATTTTTAAGGCGCCAATAATAAACTTTTTTAACAAATTATAATTTGATAAAAATTTTTGTTTTATTAATTTTATCGCTTTCTAAATAAAAAAAAAAAAAAATTTCTTTTTAAGATTTTTTTTTTTTTTCTTTCCTCTGCAGTTTTGATTTTTAAATATAGAAAAAAAGAAATAACAAAATAAAAAGGAGTGTGAACCTTAATTCAAAATAAAACAAAAAAAAAAAAAAATAATAAAAGAAACAAATAATCTCTAATAAAAACTCTTCATCCCTTCTCTCAATTCATAATTTTTATATCAGATTTCTTTGAAAGATCAATTCACTAAAACAAAATATAAAAACATTGGATCATTATAAATAATTCAGAAATTCAATGAATTGGTACCTGTACTTTATATACACTGTCATCTTACATTTAAAATACACCAAATAGATGCATTTCTGGCCGAATTGACCACTATACACAATTTTATTCTAATATAATATACCTTAAAAAGATAACAAGTGACATCTTAAAAATCAAAGTTATGTTATAGTTATTGAGTACGGTATTTTGTACAACATATTGACCACGTGTTCTATAACAGAGCAATGAAGTGCAATTTTTGTTTTAATTTCAAACAAAATCTTTATTTACTTTAATTCTAGTTTAGAGTCCAGTTAAAAATTATTTTAACTGTATAAATATTCTTCGAAAATGTACCGCATTAAAAATGCAAAAATCTGGGCACATCAAGAATATTATTAAATAAGAGAGAAGATAAAAATTCCAATATGAATTTTTATATGAAAATTACTGATCCAATGGGAAAAAAAAAGTAAAAGAAAAAGAAGATACAGAGAATCTTCAATTCGAGATTTTAATCATTAATAAAAATTCAGAAAATTAGAAGAAAAAATTAAAAGAAAATGAAAATACAAAAATTAAAATATTTGAGACTTTTAAAATAATCAAAAAAATAAAAAATCACAATTTTAAGAATTTGTAAAAAAAAAAAAAACCTTTTGTTCAAACTAACACGAATAATTCGGCAATATTTCGATATTTTTCTGTTTTTATTTTTAAATTTTAATTTATTTTATTATTCTGTTGGAACCATGTCTGGCACGTGTTCTATGTATTGCCTCAAACGATTTTCATTTCATCTTTTCAAATTAAAGACAACAATAATCAAAAAACCTTTAATAAATTAATAAAATGAAATGTAATAAATATATAAAAAAAAAAAATATTTTAATTTGATTTTAAAAGAATTTTTATTATCTAATCTTCTTTCTAATGATTTCAGGATTTATTAATTAAATTAAAAGTTAAGAAACTTATTTTGTTTAAATAATTTGAATTTATTTAGTTATTAAATTTTTTTTTTTTTTTAATCAATTAGGTTTAAATCAAAATATTGAAATTTACTATAAAATGAAACAAAAGGATTGAAAAACTATTGAAAATATGATTTTCTACTATTCGAGAAGTACAAAATGTCTATTTATAATTATTTTTCGTAATGTTTTATTTATTTTTAAACGAAAAAAGAAAAAAATATTATACATATTATGTATGTATGTATATAAAATTAGATTTTTCTTTTAAAATTAATAAAATTAACTAAAAAGTAAAAATTACACTTGAAATTGTAATGTTTAAACCAACAATGACCCAATTTTTTATAAAAAAATTTTTCAAAAAAAAAAATTTATTATTTAACTAATAATTTTTTACAACAACAGCTAATAAATTCTTCTAATAATCCAATATAGGTATCGATTTAAATGTAATTTAACATAAACTTTATTATTTTGTTTTTGTTTTTATTTTTAAATTTATGACAATGTTCCAATTTCAATAACGTGCTATTAAAAATTTTAAACTGGATTCACACATTTACAGTTTTTGACAAAAGAAAATGAAACGCACGTTCAAATGCCAAAATAAATACAACAAAAAAAAACAAAAAACAAAACAATATAAGCAATATTGGAAGGAATAAAAATAAAAAAAAAAATTAAAAATTAATTTATGATTCAATAAATTAATTAAATTTATAAAAAAATAAAAAAATAAATAGAAAAAAACAAAAAAAACTGTCAAGTTGTTAAATTTGAATGAAATATAAAAAAAAAACAAAAAAAAAAAATATCTTTCAACAAATTTAATGCTTAAGAAAACAATGTCATAAAATTTTATTATTTTATACAGAATAAAAAAAAAAAAAAAATAAAAATTAAAATTAATAAAAATGTTTCAGCAACAAAGAAATTGCAATATTATATGAACAAACCAATATAATGTACAAATGTATGTATATACACAAAATTAAAGATATATACATATGTAACTATTGTATTAAGCAGAATTACAGGTAACTCTCGATTAACGCAGCACTTTAATAACGAGGTTTTGCTTTTACGCTGAGAAAAATTTGCAATCTCTTTTAAATAACGCGGTAAAGGTTTCGGTTTTATGTGGAAAAAATTTGTTTATTTTTTTTTTGTTTGCTTAAAATTCTAGAAAAGATAATCTATAATACATAGTATGTGCATGTTCTATAATTTCTTGTATAACCATGTAGACAAATAACATAATATGTAAGTTATAACCATATGATTAAAAACATATGAAAGAGTTACACCATGCTCAACTGTTAACTTATTGGACAATCTGCAAGTGAAATAAAAACTACAACTCTAAAAGGATATTGGAAAAAATTGCTGTCTAATATTGTGGTTTCATTTGATATTGAATCTGTGAACACTCAAATCAACAAAATTGTAGAACTTGTGCATTCTGTTAGAGGCGAAGTTTGCGATACTTTAAGAAAACTTAATAATTAACGATATCGATGTAAATGATGAAGATTTAGTTCTCATGGTTGACGACATCAATTGGAATTTATCTGAAAGCGAAATGGAAGAATAGTTCATTAAAAACTTTTCCATGAAAACCTTGCTGAGTCATTAGCTCGTAAACTTTAAAGTTTGATAATAGAAAACGATGCAGATATCTGTAGAAATCTAAATTTCCAATTTTAGCTCTTTAACTATAATAGAATTAAATAAGGAGCTACTTAGATCAAAATAAAAAAAAAATTGCTGATTCCCAATTTTATTGCACACGAACGAAATCTAACACCAGCTTACGTCATTTTATTAACTAACACAAGTTATGGAAGTCTAGTAATGCCTCCAAAACGGCAACTACTACGAAGTAATTTTGCAAAAAAGAATAAGTTCCAAGAATCAGAAGAAAGATTAATTATATTTTATTGGTTTCCCCTTTTTAGTTTTTTTTTGTGTTAAAAATTTATATTGAATTCTTTATGTTTTTATTATTGTAATCATTTTAAGTTCATTTTAATCTTAAGAGCGAAATAAAAATAATATTTTGTGCAACCAATTGACCTTTTTTTATGGATTTCATGTGTTGAATAGCGCGGTTTTGATTTACGCGAATTTTTTTTTATCTAGCGCGCTAATCGAGGGCTACCTGTAGGTATATGTATGTTTTTCGTGCGATTATCATTATGTTAATTTTTTTTTATTACGACTGTACGAGTACTAACCAAATAATTAAATGAATAATTTTGTAATACTGAATTTTCTTATGGATTAGAGCTATAATCTAATCTTTCTTGAATTCTAAAAATCCGTAAAAAAAATTCGGTAAAAATATCTAGTAAAATCTGGTTAAAATATTTTTCTACAACCTACAACCTTTAGATATAATAAATTTTAGTTACTGAATGTTAAAGTGAACCCTATCTTAAAGTCGACATCAATTATTAAAGCCCTTATGATTGTTTATCGAAATATTTTTACTCTAGAAGAAGGTTTTTTTTCGCATTTTCGAATGAAAGATTTTTGGGTCGCTTCCATTTCTTATTAGTTGTTATAAAATATTAATTATTAAATATAAAAAAATTTTTTTTTGACTTATCACTAACTAACTAATTGGAAATAGCTTTCGCAACAAAATCTATATACGAGTATGTTTAATTATAATTTACTAGTTTTCAGCCGCACATTACATATTATGACGTTTCCGCTAAGTTTTGAATACAAGTATATATTTGGATACGATTTTGCTATTAAAAAATCCACATTAATATATTATAACATACATATATGTATGTTTAGAATCATGATTTTTTTTGTTTTCTTTTGGAATCAAGAAATTTACGAATCCCATACGAATTTTTTGTAATTTAGATGTAAAATATACTTATACACCAGCTACAGGGCACCTAGTAATATTATAATATAATATCTGAAACCATATTCATCTTACAATTTTTTTTTTCTTTTAATTTTAAAAAATTCAAAATTCTGTAAATGGACTCGTTACAAATTTCTAACTAAAACTTTGGTATATACATATGTACTATTATGTACACATGTATATAAGTATGTAAAAATTTTTACGCGCACAATATGTATATATGTACATAATATGTATGTATGTACATATGTAAATATAAGAAAACTGTAACATATTATTATTTACTTTATTAGTCGTATATAAATTAATTTTGATTAGTTCAGTATAAACTCATTTATTTTTTAAAAGGACACCTTGATATGACAAAAAACAAAAATCGTGTAATAAAATATTATGGTTTTATGGCATCACCTAAAATCGTTGCAACATAATTTTGATTTATATTTTTGATTTAACAAGAACAAACAATATATAAAATATTGTTTATTGTTGACTTAAAACTTTATTAATGAAAAACTAACTATACATTTAATTGCTACATAGGTACATATAATACATACTTACTTATGTAATAAAAATATTTTTATTGAAAAAAAAAAAAAATAAATAAATAAAAATACATAATAATAATATTTTGACACTATGTTTTCAATAAAATGTCAAATTATGTTGCTTGATTTTATTTATTAAATTGAAATGTTGCTGGGCAATATTTAATAGCAGATAAATGTTTCGTAATGTTGTAATAAAAATAAAACAATTTTTCAAAGATATTTCGAAATATTTATATAATATTTTAGATTTATATAATTAATAAATATTTTATATTGGTTATTAAAATATTTATTAAATAATAATTAATTAAAAAAAAAAAAAATTGATTTTCATTTTTTATATTTAAATAATTTATAAAGATCAAATTTAGTATTTATTTTATTATTTGTTTTAATATGTATATAATTATATTATTTTAATTATTTTTTTAGATTATTTTAAAATATTTATCTCAAAATCTATAAAATTTTTATATTAAAGGAAATTATTTAAAATTATAATATTTAAATTTTTCATTAAAATTAATTCTATTAATTTAAGTATTTTTTGGCGGTACGAAATAAGTTCGATTGAAATAACTTCGATTCTAAAAATGAAATAATTTCGATTAAAAATTTACAATTTTTTATCGAATTTATTTCATTTTTAATTTCATAATGAAATAAGTTCGATAAATTAAAATTAAATCAAGCAAAAAGTTTGTAAATTCCTCGCAAACACCAATTGATATTATTAATGCATTCTAAAAAGAATCTATATGGAATACTTTTGGAAAATCTATGATAGATAATTATAACACAGCTTTCTTTAAGGCATGTGTTATGCAAGATGATTGCAATTTTTCTTCACATAAATCAATTCAAATTATAACCGAAAATATACAACCATCTCAACGGAAATATTTAATAGATGGAACTTTTTCAGTTTTTGCAAAAGGGTGTTTCAAACAGCTATTAATTCTGTGCATAGAATATTTTGAGCAGGTAATTTATATAATATAATATATTTACTTATATTTACAGTACATATAAAAATTGAATAAACAAATAAAAAGAAGATGCAAATTTTTACACGCGGAGCAACCGACGCGCCCGCGCAATGCGGTTGATATTTGTATTTTTCACGTTAAATACAAATATTTAATTCAAATTTTATTTTCAGATTTTTCCAATTTTTTTCATATATAAAAAGCGTTTACCATTTTATTTTCATCATAAATGAGAATATTTTTAAAATGGAACCAAGCATAATCATTAACGATTATGAAACTGCAATGCGAAAGGCATTGGGAGTAGTTTTCACAATGACCAAATTTGTAGGGTGTTGGTTTCATTATGCTCAGGCAATTAAACGGTTCATAATGAAATAAGTTCGATAAAATTATTAAAATTAAAAAATGAAATAAGTTCGATAAAAAATATCAAATTTTATCGAACTTATTTCACTTTTAATTTGTCGAAGTTATTTCAATCGAACTTATCTCGTACCGCCGTATTTTTTATGAATTTGTCAGTATAAAATAGAAAATTTTATTGCAAGCAAATAAAAACCATTGGAAATTTTAATATATATATAGTAATAAAGAAATAATATTATGTTTGTTTGTATTTAAAGTAGCATTTGTCATTTGGAGAGTTTACTTATTCAAATGGTGGAAGTTCAGGCAATTTTTTTTGCATGCTGAAAGACTCATAGTTTACTTGATATCAGAGTTGTAAGTAATGAGAGAAGTAGAGCGCAATGAGCTATTACTCCATACTACGTAGTAATTTTAATTATCTTTTTATGCGTTTACGTTGTTAATCATCTTTTTATACCAAAAAGGAAAGTCTCCAAAAAAATTTAATCATTGAAAGCTATAGATTAATGGTTTAGTTTAAATTAAGTGTTTTACAAAAAGGTCCTCTAATTAATGAAATTAGATATTATAGATTTTGTAGCATTTATGGGACATTTTAAACATTAACTTTTGCTACATATACATCTTTGTGAAAACTGAAAATATATCTGCAAACTAACCAAATACTCTATCGGACATTGAAGAAAAATGTTATTTAAAAAAAAAAAAACTAATATCAAATTATAAAATTTTAAAGTGCTGTAAAATATTATATTATACAATATTAAAGTTATTTTAAATCTTTACTTTAATGATGCTTAAAGACCGATATATACTTAGAAATAAAACTATATGATAGAAAGATTCTACAAAAATTTTGTACAAAAATTAAAATCTTCGATAATATGTTCAATAAATAAAAATTTAACTATAACTATACAAAAATTATACTAACTATTAAAATTGTTATAAAAAAAAAAAAATGATATTAAAAAATTTGTTAGCAATTAAATATAAAAAAAAAAAAAAAAAAAAATAGTACTTAAAAAATTTTTTTATTCAAATATAAAATTTATAAAAATATATAATATTCCATTAAATTTATTTAAGTAATAAAAATTTCTGTATTTAATTAAAGCCATTAAAAAAAAAAATAGAAAAGAAATCGTCATAATTTTTTTCTTTAAAAACACACACCTTTTTTTTCACTATTTTTAATAAAAACGATAAAAAATGACAATTCTTTTTATTTCTCTTTCTTTTATCTGACATCAACATAACAAAAATGTCCTTTATTTTATTTTTTTTTTAAATTTTTTTCTTCTCTTTATTTTCTTCGATTGTATAATGCGTGAAAAAACCGTATAGACGCAATAATAACAAAAACAACAACAGTATACTATAAGAAAAAGAAAAAAAAAAGGACATGTCATAAATAACAAACATACATATGAGTTCACACCCTTTTTTTTTTTTTTGAAAGTATAACAAAAGGATCTCCTTTCTATTAAATTTTTATCTATTGAAACATATGTATATATTTATATATATATATATATATATATTTATATACGTGTATATTATTCAATTTATAGTTAATACTAATACTAATGCATAAATAAATAAATATAATAATAAAATTTTAATATATCTGTATAAATTATATTTTCATTACTTGCCATTATTTACAATAAATATATGACAATATAATGTTATCTCTCTATACTATTTACTGAAGTAAATCTCATGTAAAGGATTCAAAATATATAACATGTATACATATGTATGAATGTGCAATTTTTTTTTTTTTTTGTTTTTTTATGACTATTAGATTTTTTTTATAAGAACCAACACTTTACATTTATCTATTATGTATAAGATGATTATATATAAATATATATACATATATATATATATAAATGTGTATCTTGAAAAATGTTATATTAATCCTTGAAAAACATTTCACCAGACAATACAGTATAACCAATTCACAATAGATTTCTTTTTGTTATGAAAATAAAAGAATAATTTATTTATTTTTAACTGAGTGAGTTGTTACTCCAAAAAAAAACAAAAAACAAAAAATGTTTTTAATGAATATTTAATGTGTTTTTATGCAAAAAAAAAAAAAAAACAAAGATACGATATAAGGTATAGATAAACTTAATTTTGACCCTGAAATTTTTATTAACATCATTATTATTCTGATTTTCAATTTTTCGATATACATACATATGTGTACATAAATATTTTATATTTAAGGGTGATGTCCTTTTGACCGCAATAATTAAATTGAAATAAAATTTAATTCTGTTTTTTTTTTTTTTTTGTTTTTTGCTTTTTTGAGGAAAATTTTTGAATATAATATATTTAATGTTTATATCCATAATAGTATGGTAGGGATTAATTTTATGCTAAAAATTTAGTACAAGATTAAAAATTATATAGTACATGATATTATTATACGTATAAAAGTATTCAGATTGAATGAATTATTATAACAGTATAATTAAATACATAAATTTGTAAGCTATATAGAAGAGAAAAACTCATCACTATTACAATAGAAAAATTTTTTTTTTCCCTAAGGGAAGTTAGAATCTTCCAAAGACACCAAGAATTTCCCCCTTGGTAGTGTTAGATTCTTACTGACTAAACCCACCTCTCCCTTTAGCCAATATAATGGGATGAAACCCTTACTTGCGAACGCAGTATATTGGCTAGGGAGTAGGGATAGGAAAGGATAGGAAATGGATACAGACACATTGAATTGGGAGTAGGCTGTGTGTTATTTTAATTATTTTGTCGTTTTAAAATTAAAGATTTTAATAATGCAGATCATTTAATTTTTAATGATTATATTTATTTTTATTTTATTCCTGAAAAGTTCAAAATAATTATTTTCAAAATTTTATCTTTTGTATAAAAACCCTATAAAATACAAATTATCGATTCAAACAAAGTTATAGCACCTGTAATCTCTACGTTTCATCTTAATAACCATTTTTTTATTATCATATTTCGATTAATTTCTTCAAAAAAAAAAAATTTTTTTTAAAATAATTTTAATTATACGAAAATTTTTTCCCAACAATTTTAATTTCTTTTAATTGTCAACACTTTTAACCTTTCGTTATTTTATTATCAATAAAATTATTTATAAAGCAAATTAAAGGTTACAAAATCTCATTAAAAAAAATTTTATTTTTTTTATTTTTCTTTTTAACATATTCAACAATTTTGATAAAAATTATAAAAAACTATAAAGGATATTGACCGATATTATCTTTTATTTAAACAAAATGGGATCCTTCATATCCATAAGGAAACAACAAAAAAAAAAAAAAAATCTCATTATTATGACAACATGAAATATTGGTAATAAAAAGGATTTTTATAATTCGTTAAATATTCGTTATTTTCATATAAATACAAAAGAAAAATAAGGACATTTTATATTATTTTATATATATATATATATATGGATATACTCTTAATGTATATTATATATACATATATATAAATATAAAATTTATTATGTGAAAGCGCACACCTTTTTTTATTTAATTTGCTGTGTTTTTTTTTTTTTTTTTTCGATTATTTGTTATTTAAACTCTTAAAAATGTGACAGTTTTCATTTATTTCATATTTTTATTGTTGTTTTTTTTTTTTTTTTTTTATAACAAAAGGATGACCTGACCTGAGAATAAAAAATGTTTTTGACTTTTTGTTTTTTATTTTAAGTACATCTTTAAACTTATTTTTATTTTATTTTTTTGGAATTTTATGTAACAATGGGCTATAAAAAAAGAAAATATATCAAACAAAAAAAAAAAAAAGGATCAGTTTTTAAAAAAGTTTTTAAATAAAAATTTAGATAGAAATTGTTTATTGTTTAATATTATTTAAGCAATCAATTTATTTAAAAGTCGCGTGGGGGAAAAACAAAAAACTAAAGATTATTAAATAATGCAGCAGAGATTACAGGTGCAATTTGGTATAAAATATTTTAAAATTTTTGAAATGAAAAAGAAAAACTAATAAAAAATATTTAATAGTTAAACATTTGGAGAAAATCGACATTAAATTTAGTTGATACATTGTTTAAAATTTTTAGATTTTCTTTCTTTATTCTATTAAAAGAAAATTGGCTTTTTTTTGTTTTTAAGAAATTTCTAATCTATTAACTTTTACTTAAGTATACTAATTTAAAGGATTCTTTTTGTATTTTTTCCATTTTGTATTATATTATATAATAATCTAAAAATATCCTTTAATTTTTTCATTTTATTTATAAAATATACAAGTTAAAAAAAAAGTATAAATTGTCCCATTTTTTATTAAATTTTATATTAAATTTTTTCTTCAATACTTACTCCTAAAATATAATTTTGAATGTATATTATATCAATTCATATATATTTATATTAAACATTCTATATTCTTTTTCTTTTCATATAATTTGAATTTTAAAGAATGATGATTTAGTATCTCTTTAAATAACATAAACATTTTCTATGTTATGCAAAATACTCATCATATTATAAATTCAAATTTTCTTTAAATTTCATAAATTTCAAAAAAAAAAGAAAAACAAAAAAAAAATAAATACCAAAATTTAAATATTAAAAAAATTCATAGCATCTTATAATTCTTCTTTCCCTATATACCTATACCTATTTAATATCTCCTGTATTTTTTCTATTAATTTCCTTTCACCCTGAATTCTGAATTCCTTTCCTCCTGTATTTTTTATTTTTTTCTTTCCCATTAATATTTACATAAATTTACATTAGTATGCGTGCGTTTACGCATATTTTTCAAAAACCATAAACAGAAAAGAAAAAAAATTCAATTCAATATTCTCCCTTGTTTTTTTTTTTATTTTCCACTAAACTAATATGGTTTTAAATTTCTATAGAAACTGGCAGCACCGATTAAAATTGAAAAGCCACCCCAAACAAATAAACAACAATGAAAGTATAGGACAAAAAAAAAAAAAAAAACGAAAGTACTTTTGTAAGTCTTAAATGTTAGCCATTTTTAAGCTTCTGCCTGTCATAAATTTTCATACGCATCAATATAAGTATATATATTTACATATATTATTAAATAACCTATACTTATTTATATAATATTTATATAATACTCATACATAAAAGATAGCAATATTGTATTTTTGTTTTTACATAATGTAATATGTATGCATATTATATACTATATAGAATATTTACGACTTATATAATAGATAATATAAACTAGAAATACGTGTATATATACTTATATTAAGTACAAGAAAATTTTCATTATGAATTGAATTGACGTTTGTGGAAATTTGTTTTTGTTGGTTAGAAAATGTGGTGAAAAACAAAAATAAAAATTTATTTTCTATGTACATGTATATATTTTTATTTACTATATTAAAATATAAATTACGCACACTAAAACTATCTAATATATAAGGACGCATAATTTTACTTATTGAATGAATGATTTTGATGTTTTGTACAATTTTAAATGACTATTGTGAATTTTTATTATAGTTAGTGTTAGTACATTGTGAACATTTTTCTTTTTTCATTTATCATTTAATGTCTCCCTTTTTTTTTTTTATTAATTTATTTATTTTATTTTGAAGGCAGGGTGAATTTAGAAGGGAGAAAATATTTTTTAAAACATTTTCCAATGGTTAAGGCTTAGATATAGTAAATAGAATATATTACGAAAACAAAAAAAAAAAAAAACGAATAAACGTGTTTGGTTTTTTTTCCTTTTATTTTTGATACTGTCTAGGACTTAAAGGATTTATGCATTATACCTTTATTTTTAATATAGAAAATCTATTTACATATATGTATATTGAATCTATTTAGAATGTTCAACTATAAATGTGAAATTTTTATGTACCTACCATAATATAATATGTATGTAAGTCATTCTAGATTCTACATACATATGTACATATTATATTATTTTTATTCTTTGTATATTTATGTTTGTATAAAATCGTAACTGTCAGAAACGAAGAAAATTAAAATAAAAACAATATGTTTTTCTTTAGCATGTTCATGTCTAATGTGCGTATGTGTGATAATATTATGTATTATTTGTAAATATAGGCTATTATATACTATATAGAACGTAGTTATATAACTGTTCTTACCCTGTTCTATAATTTTTTATTATGTAAAATAAATAAATAAATATACACACACAGATACAAAGAAGAAAACATTATAATATAAAAAATATTCCAAAATTTGTTGGGGAGAGTTATAATGTTTTTTTTTTTTTTTGTATACACTGTATATATGTATGGACATATTATATACTATATACGAATGTATGTGTTAGTGTTAAAATTAGAAATTGGTTTTTCACAAATTTTCACTTAAGATTTGTTATTATTATAATGAAATTTTTTTTTGGCTGAATAATAAAAATAAATAATAAAATAATGAAAGAAAGAAAAATGTTGAAAATTGAAAATATTTAAGTAATGGGATGATAAAGTTTATTTATGCAATTCTCAAAATATGTACACGTACACATGTACAATCTTACATACCTATGTATATCTACTTGTATAGAATAAAACAAAACCCAACATGAAGAAAGAGACTAAATAACTTTTTTGTAAACCACATTTAACCAACATTCTATTATTATATAGTTTTTTTTTTTTTTATACAAACATTTATTTAAAAAGAAGAATTTTTTTTTTATAGCAAAAATTATTACGACTTTAAATTTATGACTTATCTTTTTTTTTTCGTTATTAAAGTTCTTTAATTTAAAAAAAAAAAAGAATTTTTTCGTAATTTGAAGAAAAGTTTTTATTTTTTGGAGACTTGACGTAATAAAAACTTTTATTTTCATTTCTTTTTTTGGTTTAGTTTTGATTAAAAACTGAATAAATTATTTTTTACAGATCAAAAATTATTTAAATTTAAAGGCTTTTGAAGATTTTTTCTTAAATTAATTCTTATTAAATTTTATGGTTTGAATTTGTTCTTAATTTGATAATGAAATGGTAATTAAAATTAAAATTTTAAATTTATTTAAAAAAAGATTTAATCATATTTAATTTCAAAATGTGTTTGGTATCTTAAGGTTAAAGTTGATGACGAAATGCTCGTCTCGTTTTAAGCATATAACTTCGATCGGGCACATCCTTGTATTTTTAATGACTGAATGATAGCGTGGCTTTGTTGTCATTTAAAAATGAAAATATCTCATAATAATAAACGTCTTTCAATTTTACTCAAATGAATAAACGTCTTACAATCACTCTAGGTTTGTTTTACCTTTTAGGAGTACTTCGTATTGTGTCAGGTATCACTTGCACATTTATTCTGCTTAAACATGAAAGCGACGCGAGAAGAAAATTCAGTAGTGGACGAATCATGGTATTTGGACGAATTTAAGTAGTATTTAGTATAAGCTTCGAGAGAGACAAAATAAATTTCTTTAAAAGCTAACAAAAATCTATTGGGAAAGTATTTAAAAAAGGTAGTAAAGAATAAAAATTTAGTCTTTTTTAATTTGACTTCTGCCCATGATTTCCCTTTTATTTCTATTTCTTTTCCAATTGTTCTACTCCAATAAGTGTTTCTGGGTTTGCCTACTTTTCTTTTTCCCTGCGGGTTCTAGTCTAATTCTTGTTTAGCAATGTAGTCTCTTTTCAGTATGTGTCCTATTCACCTTTGTTTTTTTTTCTTGAGAATAGGCTTTTGTTGCGTTACTAGCCAAAATTTCGTTTCATTCGTTATTCTCCATGAACATTTATTGATGAAAACCTGCAGTTTGTTTATATTGATTGCATTTGTTTGTTAGCCAAATTTCGCTGCCATGTAGGAAAATTGATTTTACGCAGGAAACAAATATTCTGATCTTTTATACTATACTTTCCGAAAATTTTTGAATATTATATTATTATTTATTTAATTTATCATACATTTTCAAAATATGTCTTTTGGTTTTAATATGGATATCAATGGTGCAGCACTCGATTCAATAAAAATTTTAAAGATTTTTGGAGTCTCGATAGACTACAAATTAAATTAGGTGTTTTTAGTTTAATATTAGTATAGGTTCGAAATCTTGTAGGTTTGCAGAGCCTGTACGCCTTTGAAATTATTTAAAAATATTTTTTAAAATTAAAGTTAGATATCAATTCGAAAGTAATTTAAAGTTTTTTTTTAGTCTAATTACCAGATCTTGCAATAGAATCTTAAAATTTTCTCAAAGTTAAAGATATAAAAATCTGAAAGATTCAGATAATAAATTATCACTTTAAATACTTTAGAATTTCCTTCTTTTTCTTTTCAATTTTCATCATACAATTAAATATCTTTGTATCTTACCTTAGTGGGTCCATTAAATATCTTTAAGAAATTGACTTTTAACCATATTGAAATCAATTTTCATACTTTTTTATTTCATATTTTTGTTTTGTTGTTGTTTGTATTTTTTTTTTAATCTGAATAATTCTCATTTAATATTACATATTACAATAAATGTTGATGATTGTGAAAATAACCGCATAATCATTTTGTTTTTTTTTTTTATTATTTTTCTAAAATAAAACGACTAAAGTACTTCTTTACAATATTATTGTTATGTCATCATAATTTAGAATAATCCAATTTTAACTGCTTTAAATAATTTTTTATTCACCACTTTATACAATTTAAGAATCTCATATTTTTGAAATAAAGACATCCCGCAGATGGCCTTAAACCAAAAATAAAAAAATAAAATAAAAAAGATTCCATACAGAAGACACCCAAACAAGAAAACCTCCTCTTTTCATATATACCAAAAACCAAAAGACAAATCTGGAAAACTTAAGTGAAAAAACAAACAGAAAGTAAAAAGAAAAAAAAAAAAACAAAAATCAAAATTAAAATGCAGTCTGGTCATAACAACAACAATATTAATAATAATAATAATAATAATGCCCTCGGCTTGTCGGTAATAAAAACCGCATTTATATGAATGAATGAAGCTTGCAACAATCATTACCATACCATACAAACAAACTAACCAAAAAAAGAATTGTGGTATGTGATAAGCTTCTCAAACAAATTACCAATTTTAATATGCATAAATTTCTTTTCAGTTTTTAAATAATATGAGTATCTTTTCATACCCAGTAGCTAGATTTTTTTCTTTTTTTCTTTTCATTATTTTGTTTTTTTTTTATTTATTTTTTTTTTTTGGGTTGATGAAGCGCTTTAAACTGAGATGGACAATGATTTTTCAAAAAAAAAAAAATAAAAAATTAACAAAATAAAAAAAGAAGATAACAAACCACAATCAATTTGTTTTATTCTTAAAGATGATACCTTATATAACCACCCGCAGCCAATTAGGTGCAAGTTGTGGTATTTCAATTTTGTGTTAAAGATTATACTTGAAAAGAGTTCTCATAACTTTAAAAACTCCAAACAAACTGATTGTTCACTTTTTTATTTCTTTCTTTTTTTGTGGTTTTAATTTTTATAACCTTTTCCGCTACCCTCCATCCTTCTATAGTTACTTTTCTCTAGTTAATTTATTTTAAATGTGATTTTTTTTTTTCAGGTTTTATTTCTTCAGTGTGGGACAATAAAAATAAACGAATACAATAAATATTTTTAAAGCGACATCTCGTTTTGTATGACATAAACACAATTATGGTGGATAATTTAATACAATACAAAAAAAAAACAAATGTGACAATAATTTTGAAAAGAAAATCCTATGTAAATACTTCATTTGTTTGATATTCAATAAATGAAGAGATTATTTTAAAAAAGTTTTATGTAAAATATTAAATTTAAAATTTTTTAATATTTACATTTTAAATAAATAAAAGTTAAATTTGACATAATTTTGCAATGCCGACGGAATTTTGTTAAGTGCGAAATATTTTTTTTTCGAATTATGTATTTCTTTTTAAGGGTTTTCTTTGGCATTTCTAAAACTTTGAAAGAGTTTTAAAATATTCAAATACAAAAATATAATAAAAATAAATGTTAGTCCTTAAATTACTTTTAATAAGAAAAATAGGCTCCATTTTGTGATAACCAGAATTAACTTAAACCATTCTTCGCATTGAACCTATTATTGTCTGAACAACTAAGCACAAAGCACAAAAAAAAGCACAAAAAAAGACCAATGGAAAATAAAAAAACCAGGCGTTTTAAATTAATAATAAAAATGTTTTTTTCAATTGTATTTTTAATGAAAGTTTTGTCTACAAATTAATTTTTTTTTCTTTTAGGATAAACCAAAACCAAAAATATCTAATATTCTCGTTATAGATAGATACTATATTATATTATAACACATGCATATATGTACATATGTCTGTATGCATCTATATACTTTTTGGGTGTTTTATCAAACTTTAATATTAAAACAAAATTTTTAAAACACCCACAAAACCTCACAACAAAACAAAAAATCAAATCCTGATTTTTTTTTTTTTCTGTTTAAAATTCAATTTACAGGGGGAGTTAAAAATTCGACATAAAAACAATCAAATGTCAAAAACAAAAGAAAGAAAAAAAAAACTAAATTCAATTTCTATTAAAATTGAATAAGGCAAAAAATAAACATACATATAAACAAAGCTTATAAATTCAAAACACAACACCAAAAAAAATTGATTAAATAAAAAAATGAGCCCTTACAATTCTGTTAAACGGGATATATTTTTTTTTCCATTTTCAGCCCAAAAGCTGAATGTGTAAAAGAGAAAAAATATTTTAAAATATTGATAACCAGAATCTAGCGCGAAAAATAATACAAAATCAAATAACAATTTTTCTTCAACACGCACAACACAACGTAGAAAATACAACGTAGACATAAATAAAACAACAAAAAAAAAATCATGGCGACAATATTCCCGTTATATTGCTCCATAAAAAAACAAGAAAAAAAGTCTCCATTTTACAATCAATGTGTTAGTCTTGTTTTTCAGTAATTTATTTTTTGTTTATTTTATGTTTATTAGTTTGGCATGTATTGTCAAATCAAAAACATGTAGTAATTTAATTTTAACCCTCAATCAACATACCGGTATCAAAACTCTATTTTCTATAGTTTTGAACAAGACCTAAGTAAACAGGCCAAGAACTGAAAACACATGAATGTAGTTGTGAGAGAATTGCAATCGATTCTCACGTATTGCGCGTATGAATAATTTAATAATTGATGTGAGTCTCGATTATAGCCATATAAGCGTGTACAAAATTTTAAAGAATGAAAGTAGTCTCGACGTATACTATTACGATATTGAGGCAATTTATCTTAAGAAGCTTTTAAAATAAAAAATTTAAAGGAAGATAATTTTTTAAATGCATATTTATGAATGAAAATATTATATTTTAAAATATTTTTCTTTAATGAATTATGTAAAAAAGATGCGACTTTAATTTTTTCTTTGAACCAAATTGAATAAAGTAAATGGTTTTTGTGTTATTTCAAGATTTATAGTCGGCCCCCTATTTTTTTCCATAAGACTGCGTGTAAATTTGTTAAAAGCTGGCCCCTTATTAAGCTTTTACTCTCTGCACTTCATGGCCTGATAATTGATGTGAGTCTCGGTTTTGAATAACAAGATACCTAATCGATGAAAAATTTTGAAATAATTCGACGAAAGTGTATTCTGACCATAAACAAAAAATTATTGAAAAAATAAGCCAACTATGACAAAATTAATGGATTAGCACAAACAACAACAAACTGAGAGAAATTTAAGGAAATAATAGGAGAATTGGACATCTATAACCACCTAACACGAAAGCAATCATTTGTTGTTAGTAGATTAAGGATTGGACGCACAAAACTTACACATAAGCATCTATTAGAAGGAACTTCTTCACCAATTTGCAATTGCAATAGTACTTTAACAGATAAATATATTTTCAATAATTGTAGGTAATTATTATCATACATACAAGGCCAAATATAACATTAGCAACATACAAAATTAAAAAATCGGGGATGCGGTTGGAAAAATCTTCGGTTTCTTGAAAGATGCTAAAATATATAATGATATTTAATTTAGTTTTATTAATAATTTTTAATTTCAAAAATTAAAAACTTTAATCACCGGTCTTTTAGGCGATAGGTCTCGGGTTCAAACCTTGATCAGGTCAAAAATAATATATAAAATATAATAAAATAGTGTAAACAAAGTATTAATTACAATTATAATTGAATACTTGTACCGAGATGGCCCACATGCTTAAGGCAAAAAGGTCCAAAAAATATCGGCAGATATTTATATCTATGAGCGATATAATATTTAAAAAAAAAAACATTAAGGCTATTAAAAACTTTAAAATAAATAAAAAAATAACTCGACGAAAAATTTTTTTATAGTTAATTAGATGCATTAATTCGAAATGAAATCAACTAAAATAACCCATAACCAATTTTTAAACACTTGAAAATGGTTGGTTATTATTAAATGAAGCCGCATAAGGTTGCATTTACCAGATTTTTTAAATAAGTCTGATCCTGTTTTCTTTTAATCTTATCTAAAATTTGATATACATATATATATATCTAATATTGAAACTTATTTAAAGTTTAGGGAAGCGATGTAAGATCCTTAAAGAAGGATGGCAAATGTAACTTAGTGTTATAAATTGATATCGATTATATAACATGTTCATATTTTAAATATTTAAAACTTTAAAAAGAAGAATGGATGGTAGTAGTAGTATTTATAGAGGGTTAACGAAATAATAGGCTTTAAATTTTAAATATTATTTTATTTATTAGATTTTACTGTTATTGAGTATTAATATATGTTTGTACGTATGTATATATATTTTTGCATATTAAATACATTTTCAGTTAAATTTTTCTATATACGTATAGGTATATACATATAGATAAACGTACATTAATGTACATTAGAATAAAGTTTGAAAAAATACAATTTAGGTTTTTTGTGTCTGTTATTACTGAAGCAATCAAATGTTCTTAAAATGATTTGTTTTTTATTGTGAGTTTTTTACCAAAACAAAAAAAAATGAAATTTAGGTAAAAACTATTCGTTTCATTATTGAGAGAATATGTAGATACATATGTATATGTTTTTGACTTTATAGACATTATGGCATTTCAAACTTTTGCCAATTCAGAATGCATACATACTTTTTACTGTGACGGTAAAAAATCTTTAAATTTTTTAAAAGTAAATTTTCGTTACTGGTCTTTTTTAGCAGTTTTAAATTAATATTTTTAGATAAAGTGCGCTTAATTTATAAAAATCAAAGATATGAATATATGTATAAATGTTATACTTACTTTCATATTTTATTCAAACATTCACAATAGTCAAAATAAAATACATATATAAAATTTTTTATATAATTTATTTAAGATTTATTTTATTAAATTTTATTAAAAATTAAAAGAAATATTTCTACTCAAAATCTAAATGAACAGATTTTAAGAAAATATCAAATTGAAAAAAAATATATAAATGAGGCGGGGTGAAAAAATTTTGATTTTTTTTTTTTAATTAGAGAAAAATTAATGACGAATAGAAAGTATTTGACATATTTTCAAAAATGTATAAAAAAAAAAAAATATGTCACTACCATAAAATTGATCAGAAAATTGTGTAATTTTAATTTTTAATTATTTTTTTTTCTTCCCTTTTCATTTATAATTTATTATATAAGTACATATATATATATATGTATTATATATATACGTATTATGTAAATATTGGCTTATTTTATTGACAAGATGGAGAATTAGATTCTTTTTTTTTTTGTTGGTAGGCACGTGACAAGTCAGAAATTTTATTGTGCCAAAATAAATAAAAAGAATATTAGAAAAAGAAATTAATCGAAATTTATGGTTTTTAATTTCCAGAATTAATTTTTTTTTTTTGAATTAAATTTAAAAAGGAAATTTATTTATATATATATGTATGTATATATAATAGGAGCTAAAATAAATTCAATTCATTTTAAATATGAATATAACTACTTGAATTTCAAAAATTTATTTTTAAATCTTAAAGTATTAATTCTTAAAACATTATATTACATCTTTTAAATAAAAATTCTTTGAAAATTATCAATTTATTTTAAAAGAATTTATAGGTATATTTATTTTAAATTTCTTATATAAACTTATATTCAACTCTGCATTAATCTTTTCACAATGTTTTTTTTTTTTTCCTCCTTTTCTATACCATATTTAATAAATGTTTGTTTATTGATAAAAAAAAAAAACTATACATATTATAAATCTATATAGTTGTAAGTATGAATATATATAATACCTACATATATATACTCATGTATTTATTTACCTTATAAAATATTATTTCGCACTTTAAATGCACCAAATAAAATAAAAAAAAAATCAAAACCCACCTTTTCAGAATAATTCTACCAAATATGGAAACTATATATATATATATACACGTTATGTACATACTCCTATGTACAAATATATTAAATTAGAACCCCCTGATTCATATATACATATACATATATATATATATATATTATTTATATATAAGTATATGAGCAGTTTACAAAATATAAGTAGGTACATGTTTTAAATGGAGTGTCTGCACATGAAAGTTTTACACATATACTAACAACTTATAAATGGGATTGTTAACGACTTGACTAACATACGTTTTATACATTTATATAAAAGTTTATAGATTTTTCTTAAATCTTAAATGAAATTGAAATACATTTTATATTATATTATAAAAGAATTGGAAAAGTTTTTAGAAAATTCTTAAGAAATTTTCTTGTTTTTTCGTTTGTTGATATTTTATATTTTTATTTTTCTTGTTGAGTGGAAAAGAAAAAAATATTAAATCCTCCTACTCTCAAAACATCTCACCTGCATTTTTTTGTTTAAGTATATTATATAAATACAGTTTAAAAAAATGATTTATACCTTAAACAACTTAAAAGTCAAGTAAGAAAATATTCATACATGATATTTCTTTTTTCATAATGGATTTGTTAAAGAACATGTCCTTACGTTACATACTCAAAAAAAAAAAAAAAATGAAATTTCATAACTATACAATTTACACAAGAGTTTTCTAATATTCTTCTTTGATTGTTGTGTTTTTTTTTTTTTCTTCTATGCAAATGAAACTAACAAAACTACAAATTTTTATTAAAGAATCTCAATGCTATAGGAAGAAAAGTACTTAAAATAAGTGAAATAAGTACTTAAAATCATTATATTTAGTTGCAGGAGAACTGAAGAAGAAAGAAAAGAAGAAGGATTCAATTCATATAATGTAAAAGTATAAGTGGTTTAAGCTTTAAACATTTCGTAATATACTATATATATATACGTATATAAGTATATACATAGAATTGTAAATATATACAATTATGTTTATAAATAAATAAGTACATTTGAATATTTATATACATTCATCCATACATAATATAGTACATGTACATATATACATATTAGACTAGTCGTCTAGGTATCATAATATCATATGGGTTCTAAAATTTTATAGCATATCATATACAATATTTTTTTTTAAATACCTATATGTACATACCTACATATATAGATTCTACCAAACTCTAGCAACATAATTTTTTATAAATGCATATTATGTATATTACATATATATACTGTATAATGTATATATACATAATATATAGTGCAATAATATTTTTACTTGCATATTGCAGCCGTTTCAAGGATAACATGCATTCAAGAAAAAAAAAAATCCAAGTAAAGGGAAAAAAAAAAGTTATTACAAGAAAAATTGCTAATAATCCAACAAACTGGTAACATGGAGAACGATTTATGAAAAATAAAATGAAAATTATAAAAAAAAAGAAAACAAAAAAAACATGAAACAAATTATAAAAAATGAGTAAAACTAAGCAAAAGAATCATAAAAAATTAAACTAAACTAAAATGCAAAAAAATGTTTCTGATTTGTAAAATTTTTTTTTTTTACAACAGGAAAAAATAGAAAAAAAAAAATTTTATTTTATTTTAAATTTAAAGTCTGGTCTAAACAAGCAATTTTTTTTAACAAGAGACTATTTCTAATTTTATAAAATGAAAAAAAAATGTGGATGATATTTTGATAGGTAAAGCAGTTTTCCTTATGATCTTTATGATCTTTTCTCTAATGTTTCCTCTAATGTACCTTTTTCCACTCTTTTTTCAACTTTCATGTTTACAACAGAGTGAAAAAAGTGCTTTTTTTTTTGGCAAAATGATGTCAGAACATTGGTACATATTAAGAAATGAAAAGACGATTTCTTTGAATTTCTTTTTCATTTTGTTCCGATACATATGAAATTTTATTTTTCGTACGTGTTTTTCTTTTACCATTCCACTTCCCTCCCTTGCCAAAAAAAATTTGTAGTAAAGTACGTTTTTCCTCCAAATGTAAACAAGGTGTTGCATAGTAAATAGTAATGTATAAGGTTCAACAATCTTTGCAATCTACTCCATCTAAAAATTGATGGCACCAAGTTCCTAACTGGTTAAGTTATGAGTAAATAAAAATGTCTTGTATAACTCTTATGTTATAAATTTTAATAGAAAGCGCATCAAAAAAAATTTTTTTTTGCAAGTCTTATGCTAATTTTACCTTAGTGTTGGCAAGTTGTTAAACTACACGAGGTAAGCACTAACATATGCATGTGCATCAAATTTGTTTTTTTTTTTTTGTTTTAACTTTTTCTATTTATATACATTTTTTTCTTTTTCTGTTATTTGCAATCGTTTCTAATTTTAAGTGTGTAAATGTGATTAAGTTTGATTTACAAATGACATGAAGAGTATAAATGTTAATTTACTAGCATGCATGAATGTAATACAGTTTTGACAGGGATTGTATACCTATATAATACTTTGTACATTTGAAATTTTTTCCAACATTTATTCTTTTTTTATTATTATTTTAATTTTAATTTTATTTTCTTGGTGGAAATTCAATAATTTGATTTTTTTTTTTTTGATGTTCGAATGAAATAAATTATGTTTTGAAGTTTGTTTCTTTAAGGAAAAAAAAGAAATTTATTTTTATAAGTTTTAAATTAATTTTATATATTTAAATAGAAAAAAAGGGATTTGCATACGAAATTTCATGTGTTTATTTGTTGTTTTTGACGTCTAAGTGATGTCAATATTATTTTATAGAAGGTTGTTAACTTAATATTAGGATGTTAATGGTTTTTTTTTTATATGTTTTTTAGAAATCAAATAGAGGAAAAAATGCAATTATATTTTTAAAACTTTTGATTTTTAATACATGTTTAAAGAAAGATGAAGTCTATATGTAAGAAATTACCATGGGAGAAATAAAATTTGGTGATGGCAATGCGAATTAAACTTTTTAATTTTTTTTTTTAAATTATTATAAAACTTTACAATACACGTCATCAAATAAAAAAAGATCTTTTAATAAACATAATATTTAAAGAAATAATAATTTATTTTTTCCAAAGAAGTTTGGAATTGGATCTGAATAATATTTTAGATAAAAAATTATTTAAATCAAATATTATTACTTTAGGAATAAAGCCACTCTTAACCATAAAAACAACAAAAAACAAAAAAAAAAAACAAAAATTAGTTAATATTGAAAAATATAAAATGATATTTCACCAGCAAAAAAGAACATAAAAATGTGATTAAAATAATCCTTCATGTAATCCAGTCAAAAATTGTAATTCCTTTACGAATATTAAATAATCTGTTTCCCCAAAACAAAAAAAAAGAAGAATATTGTTATTCATCTTCGTTTTTACGGAAAAATATTAAAAAAGATTATATTTGGGAATAAAATCCAAACTAAAAAAAAAGCAAAAACCAATCAATCCATGAGAAAATAAAGAAGCAAAAAATAACAGAAAACATATGAAAAATCTAAATTCGGGATTTAAAATGTTTCTTCATTTCTTTTCGTTTGTTTTGTATCCAAAAAGTCAAAAAGTCAAATCGTCTTACATTATAGTTTATTTTTTTTTCTTTTTTTTCGTTACTTTTTTCCATTTAAAAATATTCCAATTTCCAAATATGAAACTTTTTTTACCATAATGTTCCTAATAGGATCTCCATAATAAGACAAAAAAAAAAAGTAAAATGAAATACAAAAATCTTTAAAACTGTTCAACCCAACTTTATCCAAAAGATACAATTTTTATTTTATTTTTTTTTTGTTTTTATTTTTTATTAATGTTATCTATGTTGTTGAAAATCTGAACACAAATCTGATAAATCGTCATAAACACCATAAAAAGATGACATAAATAAAATCAAGCCAAGCAGTATTAAAAATGTTTTATTTATTCACTGTCTTTGAGGGCAAACCAAAATTTTTTAAACCTAAGTTTTGTTTCGTAAAAATTCTATTTTAAAGATATAATCTAAATAAATCGTAATGGTCGATTATTTTTAGAGTAAAGTAATAGGTTGTGTCTTTCAAATATGTGCTTAAGTTTTTCATCCTTTCGTTAAGTTTTGATTCCTTTATTGAATTTAAATTCTAAACTATACAATTAATGCTTCTATAGCTCCTTAAATATTTCAGAACTTTATCGAAACTATAACTTTGAAATTAGAAGTTTGTACCAAATTCGAATAAATTTATTCGATATTTTACTTCCATTTTTAGGCATTCATATGCAATGCCTAAAAATATGCAAACATTATTATTTAAACGACATTTTAATAAATGTCATTAAATCTAATGGTGCTAAAAAGCTTTTTAAATAATAAATGTAAGATATATATATGGGTCCGGCATGTTCATATATTTGACATGTAACTTAATAAATACATTCATGTATATTTATATATATACAACAAAAAAGAAAATAAAAAAAAAACAAAGGTGTATTAATTTAAAAATAAAATTGTTTCTCAATATTTTCTTTTGCCGCTTATTTTGTTTTTGTTTGTCAAAAATCCTTAATCCTTTTATCATAATTTGAATCTTTAAAAATCACAAAAAAAAAAATACAAAATAAAACATTAAACTTTTGTGTCCATATATACAACAAAATCTGACATTTTTTTGCCAGAATATTTAAAAAATAATAAATAAGAATAAAAAAAAAACAAAAACAAAATAAAAAGTCAAAATTTCAAGAATAACATCAATTCTTATTCGTGCACTTCAAAAATAAAACAAGCCAACATTTATTGTTTTCGAACATTTTGGAACAACAAGTTTCGGTCTCATTTTTTTGTTTTTCTGCTTCGTGGTACGGTGTGTCAACAATAATAGTTTTTTATTGCAGAAACATTTTGCTTTTAGATTCTTTATGATAGCTTCTAAGCCATTTATTATTGTTGATTAAATTCAAATATTTATGTATGTATGCATATGGATAAAAATATACAATAATGGATTGTATAAATTTAAATATGTATGCATGTACATGTTCATTGTTCAGTATTTGCATAATTTAGAACATAAATATTAATTGTTGCAATTAATACTAAATGTTTATTGAAAAATTTTAAAATGATAATTTCAATTTTAATAACGAATAAATGATTTTGGTTCTTTTTTTATATTACATTTTCATTTTCTAATAATTATATTTATAAAATTTAATTTAAATTTTATTTGCAGATGAAATGATTTGTTAGAAAATTAGAGAGAAAAATAAAGTTTTTAAATAAAAATTCAATTAGATACTATGGTAATGTTAATTATTTTTTTTTTTTTGGCTACAATAAAATGTTGCTAAACATTTGAAATATTAAAAATATTAAAAAATTGCAAATAAATGCATAAATTTTAACTATTTTTGTACTTTCAAAAATAAAAATTTACAAATTAAAAATAGAAAAAAGCAGTACATATAAGTATGTATGTATGTATAATATTATTGGATTTAAGAATTGGAATGTAATTTTATTGGAATAGAGGCAACAAGGTTATCCAAGTTTCTTTTTTGTAACAAAAAAAAAAAAGAAGCCATTAATAATGTTTAACAATGCAAATAATTTTTGATTACAGTCCAAAAAAAGGTTTTTTCATTCCAGTAAAAATTGCAGGACACTTTATAATAATAAAAAAAAAATTTATAATTTTTAAATAATTTGATTTTATGAAAGTTTACTATTCGATAGGTTATAATAAAAGGGCGAATAAAGGGCGCCATATTACACTTGAATTCTATATAATAACCGTAATAAATTAAAAATTAAATAAAATAAAAATTGATGATAAATATTTTTAAATAATTTTTCAACAATTAATGTTGCATTATAATAATTAAATTCCTCTATATCAAAAAATATATTTTATATTCTGGGTCTCAAATCTTTTATGAAATTATTGATCGTTTTTAATATTTTTGTACTCTTTTGTAAGGTTCCCTTTAATATTTTGCATCCTTATTTTGTTTTACTTCAAAAAAAAAATATATTAAGAAAATTTAATTTTTTGAAATTTTTTTGTCATATTTTTAGAAATTGTTTTTGGTATTAAAATAAAATTTAAGAAGGATGTTTAAAATACAATAGAAATTACAAAAAGGAGGAAAAAAACCAAAATAAAAAACCAAAAAAGTGGAAAAAGATATTTTTCATATCATTTCACTTAAAGAATTACAAAAAAAAAAAGAAAAATTGGTGTCTTTTCTTTTGTTGTTGATTTGTTTATTGTTTTTTTTTTTTTTTTTTTTGGTTTGCCTTTCAATTTCAGATGACCCAATAATAGAATTTATAGAAATTCAATGAAAAGGAAAGATCCGAGAAATGCAAAAAGGACTTTAAATTTCATCCTGGTTTTGAATTGTAATACAAAAATAAAAATTATAAAAATAATTATCGTTTTTAATAAAAATAAAAAGCCGAGCAATGATTGCAAATGATCTGAATAGACTAAAGAAAATAAAAAAAAATAAATAATCCTTCAATTCCGAAAATTTATATTAAATTTTTTTTTTTTTTTTTATACTTCATTTATTACAAGTTCTTGTATAATCTTTGAATGTGTTGCATTGTTTATTGTAAACTAAAAAAACAAAAAATAAAACAAAAACAAAAACAAAAATCAGAATGAAAATCATATAGAATAAAAAGTGAGAAAAATATAATAGTATTGGGGTTGAGATTCTTACAACATCAGCATTTCTTAAATATTTTTTTTTTTTTTACCATTTCAAGTAGTTTTGAATTCATCGGGATCAGATAAGATTTATCTTTATTTCTTTCTTTCTTTTTCTATTATTCTTTTTCAGGTTTTTTTTTTTGTTTGTTTTTGTATTTGTTTGGATTTTTGTGGTGTAAACTTTTTTGCCCTAGATTGAAATTGAATATACAAATACAAAAAATAATAAAAACGGGTGATCTATGTTGAAGAAGCAACAACTTTATAGATATCTTATTTCTTAATTCCGAATTCGGTATAAAAATTTTTTCAATGCTAAAAAGAAAAGAAAACACCCGATCAAATGGTAATATAATAAGGGAAGTTTTTATACAAATAAAGAAGAAGAAGCAAATAATAATAAGAATACTGATATCCTTCCTGGTTTTTTTTTTTTTTTTTAATTCTTATAAATAATATAAAGAAAAAAAGTGAAGAGTGTTTACGATAATGATAAATTATACATATATATTTAGCAGCTTTCGGAAATTTCAAGACCCATTTCGTATTTTGTTGTTTTGTTTTTTTCAACACCATTTTTTCAGATGATATTACGATTAGAAACTAATGATGTGTAAATAGAGTGGAACTAATTTGAAAAAAAAAAAAGGATATGGCTGAAATGGTAGGAATATGACAAAACATACAAAAATTTATGTTTTTTTTTTAATAGAGAAGGAGGGATTTATATATAATATATTGTAAAATTATTTATAAAGGGAACAAAGTGTCGCTTTAATGTTATGATCTCTGTTATGATATAAGTAAATAATTAATTAGAAACGAATGGAAAATTGGAGAATACTAAAGAGAGGTTCTTTCTAGGGAGTTTTTTTTTTTTTTTTTTGTAAAACGAAATTCCTAATTTTACTTAATTAAAATTTTTGAAATTGTTGAAGAACATTTGAACTTTTAGAGTAACATTTTGAAATATGACAAATTAATTTTAAAATTTTTAATTATTCACCATATAATTAGTTTTCAAAAGAAAATAGTAAATTAGTATTTTGGAATTAATTACTTTTAGAGCAATTGAGTTCGGTGCTAAAATTTATGTACATTAATTACTTATTCTTTTACTTAGGAATGTTTTATTATATTGATGAAAATAACATAGAAAAAATTTGAATTAAACTCTTATAGAAGTATATAAAAAAAGTTTTAAATGTTTAGAATTAAATAATTGAAAAAAAATAAATAAAAAACTTGTTTAAAATGAGCATCATTTAATCTAACATTTTTCTTAATATTTAAAATATCCCCTTTCAGCTGAACAATAAAAAGAAAAATTATCAGAACTGATAATCATTTAAATACAAACACTTTTAATTACAAGTCATCTAAGATTGTACCACAACCATCAAAATGATTTTTTTTTTATCTTTTAATTTTACATCTAGCAAAAACAGACAAAAAAAAAAACGCTCATACTTTTGACTTTTAAGTGTTGAAAAAAATACCAAACATCCGTCTTCTTATAAACAACTGCTTAACATAATAACAAAAGAAAAAAATTCATTTTTAAGAAGAAATCTTACAAATAAATATCAGATACATACTTATATCCTTTAAAATCCATCAGATTTAAAAAAAATTTAAAAACACACCTTTATACAATTTATTTATTTTTTTTTTTTTTATTATTAATTATTACATGTCTTCAAAAGAGGATAATCTCATCTTAAAAAAGTAACATTTTTCAAGATACAATCTTAAATTTTTATGTTTTTTTTTGTTTTTTTTTTTTAGTATCCTTCCAACTAATTACGATTGTAACAACTACAACAATATACAATATTACATACAATTTATAAAATAAATCTTTTCTATCTGTTATTTTGTTGAAAATGAAATAAGGATCAAGGATCAACACCCAAATACACCACAAATATAAAGAAACAAAACATTTCAACAGTAAAAATATTGAAATTGAAATTTGGAAAAAAAAAAATCATTGGACAAACAAACTTATATTATTTCATTATAAAATATTCTATAGGGATTCTTTTTCGCTTTAGATCCTTCCTTTTTATTTTTACTTTTTTTTTTTTTTAATCCTTTGTGAAAATCTGATGATCATTATGATGTTACCCTTAAGGTAAATATACATTGAAATTTAGAATGACGGTATAACAAACAAATAAACATGACATGGTAGTATCAAGAACTACACATATACATATATATTTAAAAACGGAATTGCTTTGAAAATGGAATATTATCTTAATAGAAATATTCAGGTTCATTAAATTCTGGATTAAAAATAATCATATTGATATTAGAAAAGAACTCAACTCTCATCATTTTTCTGTATTGTTTGTTATATATATATATATATATATATATATATATATATATATATATATACTTTATTTTTGAATAAGTTCAATAAACAATGAAAATACAAGAAAGTAGCTGAAATAAATTGTATATTATATATAATAAGAAAGTTGTTAACTTATAACAACAGGATAAAATCTGATCTGTAATGAAATGATGTTAATGATACAAAAAAAAAAAACTCAAGGATCATCTTATATGCATCTCGTATATTTAAGAATTTTGTTTTTTTTTTCCTTTTTTTTTTAAATGTGTTATTATTACACAATACCTAAAGTAAAAATTCCTTTTTAAAATTTTCACCTTTTTCTAATTAAAAATAAATCCTTGAAAATTTTATTAGAATAGTTTATATGTGTATGTTATTATTATATAGTTTGTACAGAATGAAATGAAATTATTCGAACAGTATTAAGTATAAAAATTTTATAAAAATAGTATTTTGGAGTTAATTTTAAACGGAAATGCGAAGTTTAAATTATTCTAAGTTAAAAGTTTTATTTATGTTTTGACATGATTTTTCTGTTTCTTGAAAAAAAAACAAAACTATTTTTTATTATTTTTTTAATACTTAAAAAAAAAACCAGAAAATTTTTTAATGCAAGAAGTGCTTGTAATTGTTATTGTAATTCACTGATGGCTCTGATTCTGTAGTTTTAATAACTAACACCAATAATAATAATTGCTACAATGACAGTGGGGTTACCTTCAATTATAATTACCTCATGCAGGCAGGTATTATAATATATTACTGCATGTTGTAGCTGTTTATGGCTATAGTCACTGTTAGCAAAATAGTTAAAATAATAAATAGTAATAAATAATATTAATTACATATAATAATAATAACATTTAGTTCTTCGAAAAATAAATAAAGACCTTCTTACAAATGTAAAAGGAAGTAAAACGGTATATTTTTTACATGTGACGCGAGGTCAAAAATACGAGCTCTAAAGTAAAAGAGGTATTAGTCGAAAATAAATGTCTTGGTAACGTAGCATCAGCAACTAGACAGATGTATCAAATATTGGTCATTTGGTACACATGGCGATGGATCGAAATGAATACAGAAGCATTTTATCAAGAATTTAACCCATCTGAATGATATCAGAAAAAGAGTAAGAATAACAGACGAATTCATTCTTCCCTTACTGATGCCACTCCCAATTTAATGTTTCCGAACCCTTGTCCTATCCTTTTCTTTCCCGACGTCCCAACTCCCTAGCCAATATACTGCATTAGTAGTTGGGGTTTTATCTCATTACATTGGCTAAAGAAGGAAGTTATTTTAGTCAGTAAGAATCTAACACTAGCAATGAGAAGTTCTTGGTGTCTTTGAAAAATTCCCATATTTCTTAGGAGAGAACAAAAAAAAACTATAAAAAAATTTAGAGTGAAAATAAATGAGAATAAAAACAGAGTGTTTTTTTTTTCCTATAAGTGACAATTAATTGTCTGTCATAAGTATAGGATAGTCAATTTAAACTGTTGCCTTTATTAATAGTAAATAATTACAGTCATTCATTTTTATTATCCTTTTAATTATTATATAAAAAAAAAAACAAAATGGCGCACCATTCATCATATTACACATTTGTATAGTCTATTATGAAAATTAAAAACATTTAATGTATTTTTTGTTTTAATATGCAAATTTAATTGTTTTTTTTTATTTTTTTTCTATTTTTAAATTAAATTAATTTGAATATTGTATTTTAAATGTTATTCTTAATACATATACTTAGTATTAAGAATATAGGCACGCGATTTAATTTAAAATAAAAAAAATCGTTTTATATTTTAATGACTGCGTTGTTATTTTTTTTTTTGCATTATTATTTTAATATTTCTAAAATAATTTTCCATCGTATAAATTTTTTTTTTTTTTTTTTATGAAATAGACATAAAAAGAAAATTTTGGAAACGTTTTTTAAACATTTTAATAGATTTTTTCATTTATTTCTTTTTTTTTTCATATTAATTTTTTAGGTTATGTTTCCTCTGTTAGACTTTTGTTGCTGGAAAATTTTTATTTTTTATTTTTGATCTTGTTTTGTTTTTTTTTTTTTTGTTTTGTATAAGAGTATGAAACTGACAGGTTGTTATTTGAAAATTTGTCAGATTTAACTTTTTTTTTTGTATGCATATACACATATATATACGTATAGTGTATATATGTATATTAATGTTTTGTTGTAAATGAGATCTGCCATTTAAGATTATTCTATATAATTTATTTTGTTATATATATTTTTTGCTTTCCCCCTATATTTAAACAATATTTTGTATATAAATGTATATTATGTATAAAGAATTAAATTATATAATTTCGTGTCTCATTATTATTACATATTATAATATTTGTTGCTATTATATTTTATATTAGTATATAGTATACTATAGTTATAGTATAGGTACATAGTTGAATAAATACAGATAATAAATTTACTTTTTATAAATATGGATGAATTTGGGAGGAATTAGAATGGGTGGGATATTCATTTTGTACATATATTGTATATCTAAATAATAATGTATGTATAATTTGTTTATTTGAAAAAAAAAAAAAAAAACAATTCCTCGCATGACATAAATAAAATAAGGCGAGGTTCTGATGATGATACTATTCTTTTTTTTTTTGATTTTTAAATTATTTTATTTAAATTGTTATTTCTTTCATTTATTTTTATTATGATTATTTTATATTATATATTTATTCTTTTTATACCAAAAACATTATTATAATAAGTATAGTATTATTAGTATAGATGAAAAAATTGAAAATGTTTTTGACACATGGAAATGTATTTCTCTTTTTTTTGTATTTTTTTTTTGTTTTTGGTTTCATTGAAAATCTTTTTTGTTTAAAAAATTGTGGAGATTAAATTGATTGGATTGGAGAGTAGACGAATATGTAGTTTTTAAAATAAAATATGAGGTTAGGAGAAGAAGATATATGTATAAATAATATATTGTGTTTTATGTCTAAATTGTTATTTTAAGTAAAAATAATAAGTATCTTGTACTGAAAATTTATTTTTGCTCAAGATAATGAATAGTTATGTTAGAAAAAATGTATTAAATTATATAATATATTGTTTAAAGTCTAAACCAAGTTGTCATTTTTTATTTATAATAAATAAGTATTTTTTCATTTTCAAATAATTTAAAACTAGAGCAGCTTTGATTAAATATTTAAAATAATTTTTATATACGTACATTATAGGCAATAATTGTTATGATTTTCTTAGTTCCATTTGAATTTAATAATTCGATTTAAAGTTCTATGTTTTAAAATGATAATTAATCTTATAAGTTTAAAATTTGGAAAAACTGCTTATTATATTCTCATTTTGTCAATTAGTTCGTCATATATGGCTGACGTAGATAAATGTCATAAAAAAATTTAACAGTAAATTTAAATTAATTTTTAATGTGTAGCCTGGCCCGTTGGGGAACTTTTTTCTAAGAAAATTTTTAAGTAAAATTATAAATTTCTATACAAAAATAGACAAATAATTCTAAAATTTCTTTTGAAATTATGAGTGTTTAAACAATCTTTACTATTACATACTGCCTTGTTTTATTTCTTTTTAAACAATTTAAAGTTTAAATCTGAATGGATATAAGTAGTTACATAATACATCATAAATTCATATGTCAAAAAAAGTTGTCAGTAATGTTTGATATAATATAAATGTCATTATATCATAAATAATAAGTAACTATGATAGAAGAAAACAAAATTAGAAAGTTTTATATGTACCTATCTTTCAAAAAAATTCGAAAATATTTAAAAAATAACTTAAAATTTTTGAAAATTTTTCTCGCACCCACAAATTCATTTTTGAACGGTAAAATTTAATTTTTGATTGATTTTTAATATAATTAAAACTTTTGATATAGTGATTACTGATTAATGATGAAAATTTTGCTAGTGTATTTATAATAGATTTAACTAATACTATAATGACGTGAAAAATTTAGTGAGTTAGTAAATGTTTTATAATATAAAACATTTAATTTTTTTGATTATAAAATCAAAATATAGATAAATGTATTGGCGGCTAGGTCGAAATTCTAGATTGCCAATAGAATATAAAATTTTGTTATATATACCCAAATAATTAAGCCTATTTAGTTGTACGGCATACAGTTATGGCATTATGTGAAACAAACAAATATTCAGAGAATCCAAATTTTCCAAAATAAAATTTTACGTAATATGGTTAGTGCTTTTTGGCTCCTTAGTACGTACGAAATTGCGATTTACATAGGGATCTAGAAATACCTACTGTAAGTGAAGAAATAAAAAAAATATGCCCTAAAACATAAAACCCGCTTAGAAGGAAACTGTGTTGCGTACAGTAGCTTTCGATGATTATCACCATCGTTACCCAAAAAAAAAAAAAAAAAGAAAAAATAGAGTTCCAATTACTCCAACCACCTATCTACACTTGTGTTTTTAACAAAATGCTTAGTTTAAGTCTCATAACCTTTTGCTTCACAAAAATCCCGCGATACAAATAATTTGTACCCGTACAAATATATTACGAATTGTAATACCTATAATAAAAAATTTATTGTAAAAATATTAGATTAAAGGGGATTTTTTTGTTAGCTTTTTAAAACCGAAATATTTATAACTTCTGCAACAGTTCCACTAACATCAAACAACAAAAAAAATACTACGTTTTTTCCAAACAGAAAATGTTCAAATATATGCTATTAAATAAAGGCACTATAAGAAAGTATTAAAAATATATTTTCATGAGCAGCTTTCAATAAATGTTCATTTAGTGAGTCACTTCACAAACCCTAAATCATAGTTTCAATTACAAGTCATAAAATATAAATAAAATTAATTTTTCTTTGACAATAATCTGAATGAATGATAGACAAATCACAAAATATTCAACAACAAAAACAAAATACAAATAAATCTAATTGTGGGCTTGAAAATTGTTGCTAATATCTCTTTTGAACATGAATAGATACAAGTATATATACATACATAAATATTTTTTTTTTTGTAATATTTTCGATATGATTATGTATGTAACTATAACTAATTTTCTCTCCTTTTTTTCAGTTTTTCTTTACCATATGACTAGAAAATCATCAACATAAGAAAAATTATCCAAAACATTTAAAAACACGATTCAAATAAAAAAAAAAAACAAAATTAAAAAAGAAACATAAGTCTTCAAATGATATTTAAAAATATAAAAAAAATAAAATAAGAGAAATTGTAAATCATAAAAATAAAAAGAAAAAAAGTTTATTTTAAACAAGGTATAAAAAAAATATCTTAGGGCAACAAACAAACAAAATAAAATATAAAGCAAGATAGCATAAAATGTTATTTATGCTTACAGCTATTAAATGAAAAATTATGACATTGTGGGAAAATGAATCTTAAATGGACACCATATAATAATACTATAGACTCTTCATCATTTGCATATATAAAAATGTATGTATACACCGTTCATATAGCCATCATTTGTACATACATTCAAACATACAACAATACAAATAACAAAAAGAAAACCACCTTAAAAATACTTTAAAGCCAAGAAAATATACCAAGAACACAAGTTACATGAAAATGTGACTAGTAATTTTATTAATGTATATAAACATTTCAAAAATGTATTTAAAAAATGTATAATGTTATATTTAGTTGTTGCATTAATGGTTGCATTTTTATTTTATTTTTGTTTCTTTTTTCGTTTTTTGTAGTTGTTGTTTGAATGCAATAACAAATTATAGAATAAAAGAAAAAAAAAACATTTTTTTTTGTAGTACATATTCAAAAGAATATTTGAAAATTACATTCAATATTGTGCGATGACATTTACATTTATTTGTGTTTTCTTTATATACATACATTTAATATTTTTTACAGTTTTACCTTGTTTTATATTAACATATTATTTATAAATGTGGCTATACATTTTAGAACAATGTTGCTGATATAAAATAAATTTATATAGGTAAATACTATACAAATTACTGAGCATGTTATTTTAAATTGTCATTTGTTTTTTTTTTTTATTATTTTTATTTTTTTAATTGTAAGTGAAAAATGGTACAATTGCAGTTGAATTAACAAAAACTAATAGTGAAATTTTTAATTTTAATTTTGAAAATATTAAAAAAAAAAAATACATATAGGTATAATAAATGATAGCAACATTTTTTGCTGTGGTTTCAGTTTTGAATTGGTTTAATTTAATTGTGAAATGCTTCGAAATGATGTTGTGTACTAAATTACAGGGAAAACAACAAAATTAAATGTATTCTTAATCAATTATTTTTGTTATCTTTAATTGGTGAAATGTAAAAATTATTGCGAATTTAATTATGTAAAAATAATAGTTGCGTGCAAAATTAATTTTACATGAATCTTCTATGTATGTATGTACAAAAGTAGTTTTTTTTTTTTTACGGTAGCAATTAGAATGTAGAGCATGTATTAATAATAACACAAAGTAAATTATTTCTAAAACAAGTTTCAATATATTGAATTTAAAATCTTAAATTGGAACTAATAAAATTATTTACAAAACATAATTTTAGTAAGATTTATAACATTAGTTATAAGTTAAAAAAGAAAATTATCTGTAGATATTAATTATTGTATTAATTTCAACAAAATGTAAAGTGACATATTATACATACTAGGTTTCTTTTTTGTTTTGTAAATATACTATAGTTCATTTAATATAAGAAGATACAATTTAAAATACAAATTTTAAATACAAATTTTCATTAAACAGCTTTAAATTAGGATTTTACATAATATACAAACTTGCATGTGGTATAATAATAAAAAAAAAATATATCTATTTTACTTACATTGCACAATATGCATATATTATATATACTTCTTCAGATATAAATATGCCTGAAAATATCTTCTTTTATTAAATGAATCCATAGTATATCTATAAAAGATTCATATTTGTCAAACTTCAAAAAATCCCGTCGGTTTTTTTTTAAAAAATTTTTTTTTTGGCAATATCATTTTGCAAAATCAAATTTAATAAATGAAAGATTTAATTTTTTATTTCTAGTGTTGTCTAAGATTTATTTTGTTTTGTTTTTTATCAGTCTTATATCCATGCTGTATTCATATGTCCGCATCGACATCCATAAAATAACTTATTATTCATTTTACACTAAAACTTCGGTTCTTGAATCATTATTTTCACTGTTAGCGCTTCATATACAGTTTGAGGTCTTTTACTGATGATGTTAAGAATTTGATTTTTGAAGTAACGAAATTAGGTATAAATGTTCAAGTGTTTCTATATAGTAAGTTGGAATACATTTACTTATCGTTTATTTTATCGGAAACTAAAACTTTCAGATTAAAATAATAACAGTTTTGTTATTTTTAAATAATTACTGTTGTATTATTTCACGATTATTGTTTAAATCATATCATAATTTAATTTTTATGCCTTCTCTTTATTATAATCTTATATAGTATATATGTATATGTATGTGTCATTCAATTCATTCAATATTAAATACATATATTATTATTTAAATTCTCTTCTTTAATTTATTTTTTATCCTAGACTTTTTCAATTCAATAAAAATAAGTTAATAGGTAAGGTATACAGAGAAAATTTCATAATTTTTATAATTTAATCGACAAAGATATCGTTAAATAATATAATATTTTGTCAAATCGATTATGGTCTTTATTTTTTTCTTTTTTAGTTTATTTTTCTGATGAAATAAATTTTCTTCAACAAAAAAAAAAAAAAAACCGTACCTAAGAGAAACCAATGAAGATGCATATACCCAATTTTTTGATATTCATTCAATAAATTTTCATTGCTTCAATTTTTTTTTTTTTGTTCGATTTTCGATTAATATTAAAAAACAGAAACAAGTGAAGGAAAGGAAGAAAGAGACAAAACGAGACAAATAAATAAAATAAAATAAAATAAAAAAAAAATCAAATCGTTTTGTATCATTTTTATATTTATCGCTTTTATCGTTGTAAATTGTGTTCTGTTTAATTCTAGATCTGAGCATTAAAGATCACCATATTTTAATAAGTTAAGAAAGAAAAACAAAACAAAACAAAATAAAAAAAAAATGGAAAGAAAAAGAACATGATCATCGATTGGAGAAGAAAAATGACGATTTTTGCTTTTTTCGATTTTCGATTTGTTTTTTAAATTTTATTGTTTAAAATTTTTTGTGTGTTCGGAATTTCTTGTTTTTTTTTTTTCTGAACAATACTCGTGATATATAAATTATGAAAATATATTCTTTCTTTTTTCTTTTTTGTTATATATAGGCAATTACGGAGGACCTGAGTTGAAGAATCTTTACAAAAATAACAAAACAAAACAAAAAACAAAAAAAAAAAAATGCAGTGCTAACAAAAAGCTAAAAATTATTATCGAATATTAATATACATATCCATATGTATGTTTGTGAAGGACAGTAAATTTTGACAGGTATTATTAAATTGAAATATTATTGAAAAAATAAATTATATTAAGCTTGAGTTGTAAAGTTTTTTTTTCAATATTATAAAAAATAAAATTTATAATGGCTCTTTATATTTTATGATTTTTTTGTAACATTTTAAAGATAACAAATAGCGAATGAACAACCTATTGAATGCAAGAAACTATTTCCTGAAAGTCTAGAAAATTTTAGCGTAGGAAAGAACTCTTATTCTGCATCTATATAATGAAAGTACTCGTGACGCTCTCTATACGCATCGAATTGTCAAAGTATAGTTAAATGTATTAAATTGTATGAAAGTGTCCACAATAAACGTGAACGCAGTCATGGAAAAAGTTGTTCAACTTTTAACTTTTTTCACTTTCTTTACGCCTTAAAGTGTTAAATAATTGAATAGTATCAAAATAAGAGATAAAGAGGAGCAATTTTTGCTAAGAAAAGTATGTAAGTTCATATTTTACAAATTACGATTTTATTGTAGGTAATATACTCAATTACAGATTGCGTTAATAAGCGTAACAAGAACGTTGGATGTAAATACGGCATTAGGAAATGCGTTGACAAATTCAGTATGTCGCGACAAAAATCAACAACAAACTAATACTAGATTAAGTGAAAAGTTGTTAATTTTATAGTTAAACGGCACCTTTACACATAAATTTGCCAACATAATTGACAATCTATGTCAATATTAGTCGATTTGCGTATTATTTCAAATTATGATGTATGTAGTTTTTTTATTTATACATTATCACTCCATTTCACACGGTTTCTCCATGCTGTTTTGGTATTCTTCCTAATGAAGCATTTGTTTAGTTTTGCTATTAGGGTGCACCTTTATATGTTGTTTGGATGCTTCTCCATGTGTTGCCTTCTATGAAGTAGCCATATTTAGTATACAAGAGAGCCAAATAGCAAGTTGTTAGTGCTAAATAAATAAATAAATAGTATACAAGAAGAAAATGAACAAACTAAAAAGCCACAAAATTTGAAGATCTTTAATTTCTTTATTTCTTTAGATCTTTCTTTAGATTTTTAATTTAAAGATTTTTTCAGGCGTGGCTGTACATGTCGTAAGGGGGAATTACTCTTACGACGTGTGTGGGACTCGAATCCACACTCCCTCATTGTTTACAGCGTATGTTATACGCTCTTACCCACTAGGCCACCGAGGCCCCCTATATTTAATTTTTAAAAAGAACACAAAAATTTGGAAAGAAAAATATTAAATGAATTTGCATTAGAAAAATGTGATCTTCAGCAATATTAATGAATAATGATTATTAACTATAATATAACAGTCATAATTATAATATAACAGTTATAACAGAATTCAGAACAAATGTTTCAGTTAAATAATAAGACCATAATATTATAATATATCCGAGAAGAATGAGGAGTAACTAGAATTATTTTTGTCATCGTGATTTTTTTTTTTTTTTTTTTATTTAATTTTTTGTCTCTTTGTTATAAAGCCAGACGACCAGCAAAAGGTTTACAGAGTTCACTTATAATTTTGAATTTAGATTTTAATTTTGTTTTGTCTTTTTTTTGTTGTTTTTTGACTTAAATACAAATTATGAAAAATTAGGTTTATTTTTTAACAGGTTATTTAATTTTTTTTTAACATTTCTTTATTTGTTTCTTATTTTATTTTTATATGAAAAAAATTTATTTTTGTTTTATTTCTTGTGAAAAGTCTCGATTTTTCTTCATTCGGTTCTAAACAGTTTTTTTTTTTTTTTTTTGTTTTTTGTTCAGTTAAATGAGTGGCGCTCATTAAATTTAGTTCTTGTATTCCTTTTCTTTTTGAATATACAAAACGTTTTTTGTGGGTTTTATTTGTTTTTGCATTTATGATTTTGTTGTTTTTGCTTTTTTAATGGTTGGGCTGATTGGGTGTGTTATTCAAGTGAAAGCGTAGGATTGAATCATTTCATTTTATTATCGTTATTTTTTTAATTGGGTACATGATGTCAAGAATTAAATGCAATTTTATTCAAGAATGAGATTTTTCAATAAAATTGGGTTAGAGATTTAAAATAAAAGAATTTTAAACAGTTAATTAAACATTTAATTTTTTATTTTAAAAAATTTAATTTTTTTTTTTTTTGTTAATATTATAATTGACATATAATTATGTTAAAATGTTTTAATAAGATATTATTAGAACTATCAAAGTAAAAGAAATTGATTATACGAGTATAGGTATATATATATCTGTATAATACATTTTTTAAAAAATTTATTATAGATAAATAGAAAATATTTGTAGATAACTGATATATAAAATTATAATTGGAAGAAGTTAAGCTCACATGGATTTAAAAACATATAAACTACATATACATATATATAAGTAAATAAAGAAAAATTTTAAAATTAATTTCAAAGTAAATTAAACCTATCTAACAGCCATATATATACCAAAAAATAATTTTCGAAATTTAAATTACATAAATAGCTACATATGTAAATATTTATTAGAATGTTCATATTATGAATAAATCTTCAAATAATTTTATATATTGTTGACAACTATTAGAAATTTAACACTTTAAATTGGATAAACACGATACTTGTACTTGTAATATATATTATAATGTCCTTCTTCTATATATACATTTAAAATGGAAATTGCACATTTTTGTTTGGTTTTTTTTTTTTTGTTTTTTGGAATTTGTTGCACTACATTCATTTCACAACGCCATAAATATTGTTCTTTTTCCAGTTGATTTACAATTTAATAAAAATTAAAAATCCTTTAAAATAATAAGTTTTTATTTAAAATGCCAAAACAATTATTTTGACAGCTTCTGTAGAAACACAAAAACAAAAGGAAATTGTTTTGATTTTTCTCATCTATATCAAATTACAACATAATAAAATTTTAAGTGAACAATACTGGATAATATACAAGTTTGATGTTCATTTGCAAATATATATTAGCGTTGCCAGATTATATTAAATAATCTTATTCTTATATTGTATATATAAAAAGAATTAAAAGCTAATGTAGTAAAACTTGTTTTTTTTTTATATGAATTGAAAATTTTGAAGCAATAATATTAAAAAATATTAAAACCAAACCAGAGCTCGTGTTTCATGTTTTAAAGTACTTATTTATATCATTTAAAAATCTTTAAGAATTTTCTATATTCTACCAAAAAGTAAAGTAAAAAAAAATAAAAACAGGAATTTAAAATTGAAATAATAAAAAGTTTAATTTCTGTTTTTTTGTTTTTTTTCATTTTTGAATCCATATGACCCATATAAAATTTCTTGCAACAAGTTTTTGTTTTTTCTTATATATAATATAAATTTTTTTTTTGTCCCATTCTTTAGCAGACATCTAAGATATGTACCTTAATTTTTACCTGTATTTTTTATTTAAATATAAAATTATATCAAAATTATACAAGTAAGATAAGAAAAATAAGAACAAACTACCGAAAATAATTGGTTGTTTTATTTTGTTGTTTTTGTTTTTTTTTTTTTTGTAAAGCAATACGCGCGACTGAAACGGTGTTAATATACATGTTGAGATACAAATCGTTTTATGAGTATCAATATACACAAACAAATTTATGGTAGATAAAAAAAAAAAAAAAAACTTGATTATTAATATCATTCATTTGATTTTGAATCTATCAGATCACAGAATACCTATATTTAAAAAAATAAATATCTGATCTAAAAACTTGAAATTTTTTATCCTTATTTTTGAATTGAAATACAAAACTTATTATTAATAATGTTGCGACAACATTTAAATATCATTTTTATATTTTATGTGAATAGATACATATGTTTCTCGAAATTAAATTTTTTAATGGTCCATAAGAAAAAAAAAAAAAGAAATGAGATAGAAAAATAAAATTTCAAATATTTTAACAATTTTTAAATAATAGTTATTTGAATTGTATGGTATTTTCATAGATATTTTTCTATGAATGATGGATTTAAGAATTTTTTTTTGTTGCTTAAATTGGTGTATGAAAATAGTAATTTTCTCATAACCTCGAATTAAAATAAAAAAAAAACAAAACTGGTAATGTGATAAGGGTCTAACTAAATGCACAACGAGTATCTGAAAAAAAACAAAAATATGAAGAAAAGAGACAGAAAATTGTATAGAAAAATACTTTTTAAATAATTTTAATTTTCAGGTTAATAGAAGATGAAAAAAAAAACCCGAAATCATTTCATTATGTTTCGAATTTTTTGTATTCTAAATAAATAAAAATGGGGGAGTTTTTTTTTTTGTGGGTTCGATGTTATGGTTAATAATGACATTTGGGTAATAATAATAATGTTTGTTATATGATATTATGATATCATAATAAAGAATTTAATTTTTAAAAGAAAAATAAATAAAAAAAAGAGCATGAATTACAATTCTTGTTTTCCTATACATTCTAAAGAAGCATTATAATTTATAATTGAAATATTAAAAAAAAAAAAAAAAATTGAACTGTATAAGAGTTTTTTTATTTAATATTAGGAAATCGATATAGGAAGTTGTGTGCAAGAAGGATCGGAAATCAGTCGGTTTACCTTAAGTTTTGTAAAGCAATGATATTCAATTATTTGAACAAAAGATTTGTTTGTTTCATTTGAAGTTTGTTAAATTTGGAAAAAAAAAAAGGTTTCAAGTTTTATATACAGATTCTGCAGAATAACAGATAAGCGCTAGTATAGATCTTTGTTATGGAAATTCCTTTTAGAAATATGAAATTATATTATAATTGATTTTACCGGTTTAATTGAAATTTTAAATATATTATTGCACAATGCCACTAAAATTTAATGCAAAATCAATCTTGTCATATGAATCTGGATTTCATATTAAAGTCAATGGAGCAAACATTTGGAAGTTATAATCAATTATTTTCTTTTTTATTTTGGGTCAAAGTAATAAGTAACCTAAAAGTTTCATTTATAAGTATAATACTTGCTATATTCCGTTATTTGATTAAAATTCCTTTCTGCATTTGTATAAAGTACAAAATATGTCTTAAACTTACCTGTAAATAAAAAAAAATTAAAAATTTAATTAATATAATATTAAAATTTTTTGATTTAATTATTAATAATATATATGGGATGTTTTATAAATAATATGTGCTTGATGGGTTTGTGTCATAATCTTATATGCCAAAATCTTATGTGACAAAATCTCGCATGGGGCCTCGGTGGCCTAGTGGGTAAGAGCGTATAAATACCGATATGCTGTAAACACAGAGGGAGTGTGTGGGTTCGAATCCCATACACATTGTAAGAGTTATTCCTGAATGATATAGATTAGCAATAATTTACAGAAATAGTACATTTTCTAAAAGTTTTGAATTAAACCTCGGTTTTAATTAAAAACAATTTTTTTTTTAAATATTCTAGAAAAAGAACGATATGAGAAAAAATTTAATATTTTGATATTAATTCAATTTCTTTTTATTAACCACAGTATATAAATATTTTGGAAAAAACTGTAATCCTGATTTTGAAACCAACTTTAAAATCACTCCTAGTTCAGAATCTCACATACACATATATATAAATATTCTGGAAAAAGTGTATAATCCTGATTTTGAAACCAACTGTAAAATCCTTCTTAACTACATTTTTTTATATACATATTCATTCTTTAAAAACAAAGCGGCAATCTATTCGAACCTTTAAAAAATATTTTGCAAGATCTTGTCCGTGAAAGGATTGTAGGAAATGTAGGATTTTAGGAAGATAAATTTTGTAATGCAAGATAAAAAAAATCAAACTTTTGTCGTAAAGGTGAATTTAAGCGTGCACGATAGTGACGCGCTCTTGTGCTTGGTGCACTTAACTTGTAACACTTAAATTTAAATATTTTATTGATTAGGTATTAGATATTAAAGAAAAAGATAGCAAAGAACATATAATTATATATTCTTTGGTATTAGGTACTTTTAAATACATACATACATAATATGTTCAATGTATAAAGAATTTATAAAGTTTAGAAAGTTTAAAGTCTTTTAGTGCCACAATTGTGTACTTAAAGAAATTTTAAACTAAATTGTCAAGTATTATATTTTTTTTTTTAAATTTCAATTTGATATTTACCATATTCAAACCACATTTAATTTTATACTTAACTAATTTATTACTTACACAAAATTAAATTATTTGTGTTATTCTGAAATGATCATATTGTTCACAGTAATTTCATCTTTCAATTTCAAACAAAAAAAAAAGAAAAATAATCATTTGGAAGATTTTTTTTCTTTGGAAAGAATTTTCCTAAATGACAGGAGAAAAAACAAAACTTTATCAAAATAAAATTTAAAAAAAAACAGCATCATTTTTAGAGAAATTTTTTCTTAGAACTCCCATCACGATCGAATATAAAACATAATTTTTTTTATTTTATTTATTTTTTCCAAGTTAATACATATACACTTTTCCTTAATTGTAATAGCAAAATTAGTGGGAAGGGTAAGGGGACTATAAAGAAGCAACTAGTCAATATATGTTATACTTAAGTTATCAAAATATACAAAAACTTATAATGACTATATATAGAAAAAAAAAAAAAAAATAGAAATCTCACTAACAAGTAATAAGAACTTACTGTATATAGATACTATTAGAAAATTTTCAATTTTCTTCATTTTCTCAATGTTTATTTATTTAACTGAAAGCAAAAAAAAAAACTTTCTTGAAAATTTCTAAAGGAAAAAAATAAAAAAAAGAGAAAGAAAAAGAAAAAAATCTTGAATTGTAAAACAAAACAAAAAAGAAAAGTGTCAGAGAAATAAAAACATTTTTAAAAGAAAATTTTGAAAAATTTCGACATTTAATTTAATTTTAAATATAGTACACATGAAAAATAGAAAATATTTTTTTAAAATATTGTTATTATTTTGCAACAATATTTGATGAGTAATTGATTGGTTGTTGTTTAGGGAGCCCTCAATGTCTGTTATGGTAAAATGTTTATTTAGAAACAAATTTTTTTTTTGATATAAGAAGGATGTTATTTGAATAAATAGATATAAAAAAAAATTTATTATTGCACCAAGGAAAAAGAATTCAGAAGGGACAATCTTATTTAATTTTTGATTAATTTATAAATTCCATTAGCTTAAAACGATCTCTGTTAATGATAAAGGCCGATTTTATTCTTTAAATATATATAAAAATCAATAAAATGTTTAAATAAAATATTGGTCCTACCCTAATTTTATCACTATTTGGCCGTACCAACTAGTTTTAGCCGCATTTTTTAACAGTTTATTTAACAGTATTTAAAATAAAATCAAAATTAAAAAAAATTCCCATCAGAAAATTCTCAGCAGTTCATGGAATCTCATTTGATTAATTTTTAGAATAATTTAATAATTTAGAATTGAGAAGAATAAACATTTCGATTTTAAAATACAAAAACCGCAACTATTTTATTTTTTTATAAATTCCACCAACAATCTGACAATCCTTCAAATCGAATTCCATAAAATTAAAAACATACATATATAAAATATTTGAAAAATAACAAATTAATACTATTTAAAAATTAAAACATAGTGTAAAACATGTGATCTCTCTCCTGAATTAACAAAACGAAATAAAAAAATTTTTTTTACATACATATATTAACTGAAGACAGCAAAAGCTTTTCAACAAAACAAAAAATATATTATAACTTAAAGGTGTTAGACTGTAAATTAATTAAACTGTCACATATTCAAAAAAGAAAAAAAAAAATTTTTTTTTTTTAGGAAGAAAAAGACTATGACAAAGAATAACCTTAAAAATATTGAAAATTTATTTTGTGCTCTCTTTTGAATTTTAAAATAAATTTTTTTTTAATTGACTTGAGACTTTGGTTGCAATAATCCGCGGTAAAAAAATTTATTTATTTTTATTTTTGCTTTTTGTATATATGTATGTAAAAGAATTAAAAAAAAATGTTGTCACAAATATGATCCATCCTTTCACTAAAACTCCTTCTTGCGATTTGGTTAAAATTCAATAATACCTTTTTATAATTTTTGTTTAATAGTAAATATTTTCCCATATGGTCAACTCTATATAAGAAAATACTCATAACTTACTAAAAAAAACCTGCAAAAAAAGGGAATTATTTTTTTGGGATAGAATTTCTGGAAAGAATTTAAAAGATCAGAATTCAAAATTTCTATTAATTTTCTTGCTATATATATTTTTAATATGCATAATTTATTGTAATTTTTAATTGTTAAGGACGAGTATCGAATATAATAATTTAATAATTTTAATTTATTTTGGTTAGTTTTAAGATTGGTTAAATCTTGTCGATTTGATTGAAATACGAATAATATATGAAAATTGGGTAATATTTAAAAAAAAATATATATTGTATTCTGGATGGTAAGATCTGTTCCAATGCCTTAACCTTCATTTTACCATTTCAGTACTTTAAATTCCATATATAATACAAATGAAAAATATATTTTATATGCAACTGCAGGAATCATAATCAATGGGTTGAATGCATAAAACTGAACTCATATATAACTTTAAGAAAAACTAAGCTTCAACTCGTCAGTTTCGTTGAAAAATGTAAACTTTGAGTTCAAGCTCGGTTTTATACATTCGACCCAATAACATAATGGATTCAAGTTATTTCAGTTCAAAATGTGTAGACTGACTTTAAACCACTAGAATTAGAAAACTTGCTTTGTAAATCACTTTTATGTTTCTTATATGTATATGATTTTTGAAATATGATCTTAACGCACTAATATCTAAATATTTTGTCCAATTCTGTTTTTTTTTTTAATTATTACGGATTAAAATATCTTTAAAACTAAATCGTTGAAATGGAATAATATTTATTTTTGTTTTTGGTTTTTATTTTGTTGAAATCTTTAATATTTTATATCAGTTTTAAATGAAAAAACCTCAAAAGTTGGTTTAATTTGCCGCGAAAACATCATGTTATCCCATTTTTTGTTTTTATGATTATTATTGTTGTTAAAATTTTATTTTATTTTATTTTTTTTTTGTAGTTTTTTTATACAACAGGTATATAAAAATTTATTTTGTACCGGCAGATGGAAGTAATAGCAATTCAACTTTAATAATAAAAAATTTAATAAAAAAAGGAAAAAAAAATAAATAAATTGACAACAATAAAATATCGTAAAAAATGACCAAAAAAAATGTACAAAACAAAAACAAAAAAAAAATTAGCGAATTTATACTCCTGCTTCTCAAGAAATAAATAAAAATCAAAAAGTTAGAAAGAGAAAAGAATAAAATAAAAAAAAAAAACAATAAACAAAAAATACCACAATATTTATCGAACCGGCAAACAATTCAAGATGACAGTTTAATTTTATTCGGTCGTCGCGTACAATTTTCATTTAAACAACTATGAACATCGTCAGCGATTTTATTTTCGTTTTCATTTTATAAGTAGCTATGTATAGTTGAAATATTCGTTGTTGTTTATGGTGTAGTTTTTATATTTAATGTATGTATTTTATTATATTTATTGTAGTTATTATAAAATAATTGGTAATATTGTATCTGAATAATGTAAAAATATATTTTTAAAGACGGAAATAATTTGAATCTAATTTCGAATCATTTTAATACGAATGATCAAAGATTGTTACTGTAAAATATAATATTATAGGTCTTAAATATTTGATTATCTTAACACTGTTAATAAAAATAAAAAAAAATCGCATAATCATAACTAGATTTAGGTAAACAGTACTTACTATGTGGTAAATATCGCTCTCGAAATATCCTAATTTAAGGTTGCCTTCATTTTTAAGCTTACATAAAAACTCATAAGCAACGAAATAAAGACTTGGACAAATCAAGGCAATTTTGAGCAGATTTTATGAATTTGGATAAAATTAATAAATTAATCGTTTGAGTGTGTGGGAAATTATAAATCAGAGTACAAATTTGCAAAGAATACCTATACATGTTGTGCCGAACCGCGAATTTTAAGTTTTGTTTGTAAGCGTTATAAATTTATTTTCTTACGAGATTTTCTTCTTATTTTTTATCAAACCACATGGATAATACACGTTTTTAAATTATTTTCTGTCAATTTAAAATGTTCAGGTATTAGTTTGTTTGTACATACAAATCCAGTCAACATCCGATATTTAAAAAAAAAAAATTACAACCAGAGATTATGAAACATTATGGGAAAAAATATCATTTATTGTTGAAAAAGATTTTACTATTTTCATGTTCTTCAGAATTTCATGTTAAGAAAAACAAAAAAAAAAAATTAAAACTAAAACTAAAGAAGATAACAAAAAAGCATAACAAGGAATAGATTAAAAAAAAAAAAAAACTTTTATGACTCATATATTCATTATTGATTACTTTTTTTTTTTTTTTGCTACATTTTTATGTCTTTTCTGATTTTGTCTGAACTGACATCTTTTTGTATATACATTAACATTACTTATGTACATATGTATGTATATGGAATATAGGGATGTTGATATTTGCTGAATAATGTTTTTTTTTTTATTATTAATTGTTAAAAATTAATTTTTCTTTTGCAAAAAAATTATGTCAATAATTGATATTTGCTTTTGTTGTTTAACATGCAATTAAATGTCAATTAATTCGAGTTGAATGGTTGCAATTTATTTTTAAGTAACTTGTTAGTTGTTATATGTATTAGAAAATTGTCAATTCTTTTTGTCAAAATTTAAATGATTATTTTTGACAGTTTATTGTGAAATGTTTTTTTAATCCCCTTTAATGTTTTAAAATTGGAAATTTAGAAATTTTATTTAATGTTAGTAAATGTTATGGTGCTGCCTACTTTGGAGATGTTTGTTAAGACTGGAACAAAAATAATTTTTTCTTAATTAGATTATAAGTTTCATTAATTGGTACAATTTAAAGTAAAATAAAGTGACATTTATGTAATAAAAGAAATTGCTTTAATAATTGAAAGTAAAACAAAATAAAAGAAATAAAACAGAGATGTAATTATAAAAAATGCATACATATGTAGGTTTTTACTGAACTAATATGACTATTCAGTTAGTGGGTGTAAATGTAGTAGCGAGATTCAAATTTTTTTTTTTTGATGATAATTTTGTAAAACTATATTATTAATTATTATTATTTTTTTTAATAAATACATTATTGATTAATATCTCAAAATTATTTTAAGACTTTTGAGAGTTACTTACATGTCATAAATGTGTCACTTATCAATACAAAAAATAAAATAAATTCATTAAAATGGTTTTTTTTTCATACATAGTACCTACACCTAATATTAAAACTTGGTTATTCGATTTCTATTTTTGGAAATTTTGTTTTTTTTTTTTTTTGTTTCTTTTATTATTTGTCCTTGGCACTATAAACCCATAAAAAAGGATATTCATTATCCCAATATAAAAAAAAAATATGTTGATAAAAAAAAAAAATAAGACAAAAAAGAAAAAATAAATGGTGAAACTTTTAAATGATTGATGACTTTATTGCCCAAAACAAACCCAATCATTTTTTCTTGACAGAAAAATTGAATTGCAGTCAGTGTGTTCTAAACAAAAAAAAAAAAATTTCGTAAAGGAAAGAAATAAGAAATTATGCATGTTGTGATTTTTATTTTTGTTAGTGTTTGGTCAAATGTATATAGTATGCACTATATACAACAAAAATAAATAATTTTTTGTAAAGAAACAGTGAAGGCAAAATATAAGAAACAAAAGAAAATTCTTGGGTTTTTTATTTTCCTTTTCATTTTTTTTTTATTTTATTTCAGTTTTTCTTTGTCTGTAAATTTCTTGTTTTTTTGATGTTAGTGTTATTACATATTATTTAGTTATTTATCATATTGCCAAGAAGACAAAAAATTCAAAAAATTTTTTTTTTGTTTTTCTATTGAAAAGTCATTGTCCTTCTTAGAAACCTTATCAGTGTCATAAATCATAGAATTTGTAAATTTTTTTTTTGATTTTTGTTCTGAACTTATATTACTCCTTTGGAAATGAACATTTAAACAAACAAACAAACAAATAAATAAAAATAAATATATGTTAAGAATGTGTTTTAACTAACTGTCTATATAGTACTTTAACTACACCACTGCCATAATTATAAAATTTCTATTATAGTCTGAAGACTCAAATTTTTGTAGTCAAAATAAATTGCAAGAAATTATATATGCTAAAAGTAATACATGAACAAATATTGGTTTTATGTATAACGGAAGAAAAACAAAAATTTTAAAGATTGAAACCAGAAAATTTAATGTCCTTGGAAAAATTTTTTAGAAAAGAAGTTAAAAATATGTTATAATAGATTTCAAGGACTATATTATATATTCAGGATAATTTTAAATTATTTCTAAAACATTTTAAGTGTTTGTTGTTGTAAGTTCTTATATAGATAAAATCAATTAACAATAGACGTATATATATAACAATAATAATCAATTAACAATAGACTTCATGGTTAATTAGAAAAACAGTAGATATACAAAAAAATAATATTTTTGAAAATTACAGAAATAGAAACAAAAGTGTAAATAAATTATTAACTTTTGAAGTTAATTGAAAAAAAAAAAGAATTTGTTGGCTTTGAAAAATATATCCTTCAGATCCTTAGAGTTTTATCCGTTTAAAGATCTTTTTGTTATTTTATTTTTGAAGTTTCCTAGCAAAACGTTACAGCAGTTTCGTAATTTAAATTAGAATTTAGACAATTTGTCCTTGTAATAATTATTATGCAATTTTTTTCAATACTTATAGAATTACCATTGTTTCCTTGTAAAAGAAAGTATAGATCCGTAGGAGGTAATTTTTGAAAATGTAAAAACATGCCTTCAGCAGAAAAACAGTAAAGAAAAGATGAGTCATTTTTAAATGAATTCCGGTTACTAAAAATGAAAATAAAATTATTCTGAAATATTTGATTTTAAGCCATTTCTAATTTACTAACATTAGTGGTCATACTTTACTTTGTTATGTATAAATTGTGTAATTGAAGTGTTAGACTATTGTCAGTTTAATATAAAATAAGGATATAAAATTAAACTTCCTGTTTTTCTTTTTTCAGATTAATTTTCATGGTTAATATTCTGTGTGGTTTGATGGAATCTATATTATAGAAGTTAAAGCATTTTTTAAATCTTGAAATAGTTATTTTTCTGAAAATTTTTGTATTAAGATTATTTATAATACGCAGACTAAAATTTAATTAAAAAGATGTATTTAAATTATTTAGACGTCGACTTATTCAATAATTTACATTTTAATTGCAATTTTCTGTCTGACCTAAATTGAATTGCAATTTACTGTCTGTGTACGAATTATAACGTCTGTCAAAATGTGTTCATGCACATACATTTTACGCATACGTATCCACTCAAAATTTTCCAAAGTGAAACGAGGAGTGCAACAGATGCCCACCCATATAACTGTCGAACTGGCAAGATGGCGCAATACAGCATTCGGAAATTCGTTTGTCATGCGCACGTCGCGTTTATGGAACCTTATGCCCGCACATGTGTTCCCAAAAGTTGGTAATTCATTTGTGTACGATATATCGAAATTCAAGAAGAACACTAACATCTTTCTTCAAAATAACTATCCAAATTTTTCCCTGCATTCTCCATAACCCCAATTTTCCTATATTCAAACGCCCAAGTAATCCTTCCCCCATCCTTTTCCCCAAAACCAAGCTGTACATTATATGATTATGTATTAAAGGTCCAATCCTATAGTTTGGTTTTAAAGGGGGTGGTTTTGGTTGGCTAGAGTCCAACACTATTCAGAGGAACCTCGTGGACTTCTTTTGAGTGACTTTTGATGTTTTCCACCGTCCCTCGTACAAAAAAAGAAAAAAAAAACGTTTAGCTTTAATATCTCCGAATTACTCGACATATTAAAGCTGAACGTTCAAATTTGCAATTTTGACCCGAAGTATTTTATATTGTGTTATATTGTCTTTTTGTATTTATTCATATTTTTTTTTTAATTATTGTATTTGCTAAACAATATCTTGAAAGACTGAATAAAAAATTCTATTTTAAGTTTATTTTTCTCTGGAAACATATGAAATTGACAAACGCCGGGCGTCTTATTTCGATAAGGATGATTCTTATTTCGGCTCGCCACTTCTATAAGGAGCATAGGGTGACTAAGTCATTTATTATTCATAATTGACTAAGCTTCAGTTTTGTGAATCATTTAATTTCACTTAGTCGTTGATTACTCGGCTGTAGCTGTTGCAAACGATTTAAAACGTTTCTTTTATTTCTACGCCATCTATTATATATATATAAGAATTATGTTTTATTATTCTTTTTATTGTATATTACAATATGATATTAATTATAATTTACAGGACATATACATATATACTTATTTTAAATTTAATTATATTTTACTAATTATACATTATAAGAAAAATTTATATTATTTTTTATTAATCTACATACATATATGACCCAACCGGTCATATATGAAAAATTTAGAAATTTTAAAGTTAAGAATAATTAAATCTTTTTATATTATTGGTTTTTTTTTATCGATTTTTTGCTTTTTCTTTTTAATTACAAAAGAAAAATTATATAAAACTAAAAACAAATATTTTATTTTTATATTTTATTTTAATTCTCTTTTTGAATTTTTTTCTAGTTTAGAACTGTAATTTATTTTTAGAAGAAACGCATATTTCTTTTAATATTAAAATTAAACGGATAAAAAATATCTATTTTTAATTTTTATTTTTTTTATTTTTTATCTGATTACATTTTCAATATGGCCAATTTTCAATTCTCCGTTTTTTTTTTTCATATACTAATAGCTTTAAATCACTTAAAAACATTCAGGTTTTTTAAATATCTAAATATACCCTTCCTAAAAAACGATATATAATATTAATTTCATTTTTAAAAATGAAAACAGGGTTTTTTTCGAAAGGAAACAAAAATAAAAAAATTAATAATAATCATAACAATGTCCTTGACAAAAAAAAAATTAATGTGTCATCATTAAAGTAGGACTATACAATACAATATAATATAACAACTATTTATATTACTTAAATGTTATTTTTAAAAAACTGAAAATTATTTCGTCACACTATAAATTTACAAATACATTGATGTAAAATACACTAACATATAATTGCAAAATTTTTAGTTAAATTTTCTTTTTTGACTGTCAAAGTAAATCAATGTTGCAGGACAAATTCAATTCACCCTATTATTTTTAATATAAATACTTAAATTAATACATACGTATAAGTATATTTTGTAATAGTTATGTATTCTTATAATATATAAAAACATATATATATATACTCTAGAATATGTAACAATATTTTATTTTATATAGGTATATATGTAATAGTAAATAGAGTACCAATATTTATTCTATTATTAACATTGAATATAAAGTGATTATTAAATTCATAATATCCTTTATTTTTATTATTAACACATTCATATATTGTTTGCCATTTTTGTTTGCACTAAAGAGGCCCTTAAAAACCTTGCTAAAAATTAAAATAAATAAATATAAGGGGAAATAATGAAAAATTTCTAAAAAAAAACAAAAAAAAATAAATCTGTTTTATTTTTTTATTCTGTGTTTGTATTTAATATACTTAAATCAGAATTATATTTTGTTTTGAAATGTAATAAATTTTTGCTACTAAGTAATAAATCCTTGCCAATATTATATTATACATATAAAAAAAAAAAAAAAATGTCCTTTGACATAACAACAAACAGATTTTTTAAAAAGAAATGAATAAAATTTTGTAACTCCTTGGTAATTATTTTGTATTTTACCTATTTAGAAATTTTATTTGTCTCTTTCAGACATATGTATAGTGATTAATAAGGAGCTGAGTAGAAATTAAGTTGTCCCGACAATGTTAAGAACTTCTGATGTTTAAATCTTGAATTTATATATATAGGTATCTGATTTTTCATTTTTTACTATAGTTAAAAAATAAATAAATGAATTTATTTAGAGTCGAGAAATATTATAAAATTTTGAGACATATACTCATATATATTTACATATGTATAACAGCCAAGCCTTTCAACGGATAAGTCTTTTAACTTAGAAAATGTTCTTTTATGGTCTTCGGTCAAAAAAAAGATCTAGAGTTACTTAAATCTTTTTAATAATTATTCTGCTTCAATCTTGAATTTATTATATAAATGTTTATATACTATATTCTATTGTGAAGTTTGTTATAAAGGAAAATATAGATTTATACGATACTTTTTTTACAGCTCACACACATACATTTAAAAATTTTCTAACCTTTATTCGGTTTTGATTTCTTTGTTTTTTTTTTTTGGGGTGCGTATTTATTTATTTATTTTTTATTTGATATAATACTCAAAATCATTAACATTGTTTTGTTTATATATAATTTGATAAGAATTGAGGATACTTGACGAATTCATTTATAACATTCAATAAATATAGGTATAATGTTAGAAAGAGATAGATGATAAATGATATGCATGATTAAATAGTTAACTAAAATATGATTTTAAATGTTTAACGTCTGGAATTTTTGGTAATTTTTGCTAAATTTTTCAAACAAAAATAAAAATATATATATATATGTATATGTATTATGTACATACATATATATGTATATTATATATATATAAATATTTAATTTTTCTTCTTGTTAAAAATTTTTATTTTGAGATGGGAGCAATTACTTAGCACTGTTGTTTTATATTGTTTATTTTGTTTGTATTGATTAGTTTGTAATGATGTAAGAAATAACAATGTTAATTTGAGTGATGATTGTGAGATTCATTAAGAATTTGATTTTGTTGTTGTTTTCATTTTCATTACACAATTTATAGACGTATAGGTAATAATTTTTCAGTGGTTCTGTGAAAAATTTCGTAATCTCAGCTTTTTGTAGTTAGGGTGTCTTTTTTTACAGGGTAACTGTATATAGTAAAAAAAAAAGGGAATGAGAATATATGTATATATTTTTTTATTTATTTATATAATGGTCAGGCATTTAGTTTATATAATTTTTTTTTGATAGGTAGGTTTTTCGTCAAGGTGGTCAAATTTGATAAAATTTTGAAAAACTGTTAAAACCAAAGTAGGAAATCGTAAAAATGTATACATATTTTATTTTATAATGATAAAGTACAGAGCTAATTAAACCGTTAATAACACCAATATTGAAGTAAAAGTAAATGAAGTTAATATAAACAACATATACGATACGCAAATATTAAATTCAACATTAATTTCCGATAATATATAACTCAAATTCAACAACTAAATAAATTAAGTGATTGTAGCAGACTTTTTTGATTAAATATTAATATAACTAAATCAAAGTTTACCGTTATTTTTAGACTTAACCTAGCTGGTTATTTATATACATAACCAACAGAACCAACACACGAAACAGTATAGTCTCAAGTTTTAAATATCTATAATGTTGGTTAAATAAAAATTGGAATTCAGATATGGAAATAAAGTGCTGAATTAAATATGTTCGTGTTATGTATATCTGTGATATTTATATAAAAACAAAATAATCGGTTTGTTAAAACCTACATGTGGTCAATACTTCGCTATAGTAAAGAAGAGTGGTCTCTGAAAATTAGAAACATCAATAAGCTTGAAACATTTGAAATGTGGATATATCATAGAATATTGAAAATATCATTAGCAGAACAAGTGAGGAAAAATTAGGTTTTAAGTAGAACAAACGTGAGTTGTTAACAATCAAGCGCAGAAAAACAACATATCTAGTTCATATATTGCGCAATGACAAATATAATATTCTACAACTTATTCTGAAAGGTAAAATTGACGGCAGCAGGCATATTGGAAGAAAGTAAATGTCGCGACTAAGAAATATCGGGCAAAACATTTGAAATGTGGGTATATCATAAAATGTTGAAAATATCATTGGTAGAACAAGTGAGTAAAAATGAGGTTTTAAGTAGAACAAATCTTAGTAGAACAAACGTAAGTTGTTATGAATAATCAAGCGCAGAAAAACGGCATATCTAGATCATATATTGCACAATGACAAATATAATATTCCACAACTTCATCTGCAAGGTAAAATTGACGACAGTAGACGTATTTGAAAAAAGTAAATGTCTTGACTAAGAAAAACCGAGTAATTGATGGAATTCCAAACTGTGGCAGTACTAATGCGTGCAACGCAGAATAGAGAGCGTTAGAAATGTGATCTCAGACGTCTAGTATAGTGGGTATGCAACTTAAAAATATGAGTAATTTTATATAAGTATAGTATATATGCAAGCCGATTCTATAGTACATATAAATATTATATCATTTAATGCTTCTCTAAATATTTTATATTTAATATTATAAGAAAAATATCAAATACTTTAATTTATATTTATTACAATTCTCATATAATGAAACCGATCTTGTTGTGTAATAGCTTAAGAAGCATCTCTTTTAAATTCTTATCTATTACATTAGTTTCTCTTTTAAGTTTCATTTTTATGGATTGCATTATAGTCTATATATAGCAAATTGTAAATACAAGAGAAAAGACAATCTTTTTTACACAAAAATTTCATTGCTCAGAAAACATTTCTTAAATTATTATTTTTAGTAAGAACCGAATTCTAAATTATATTTAGTTATTGTTTGGAATTAATTTTGTATTTTTATCCATTATTAAATATAAAAAATGAAATCATTAATTTATTTTTTATATTTAACAAAAAAAGATGTCACAATAATCATTTTGGATGAATGTCAAAAACATAAAACAATTCCTATCTACTGTATAATAGGATTCTTTTAATTTTATTTGTTGGTGTGTTTGTAACACATATGTATCCATATAAAGTTTTTTTTTTAATATAAATACTATATAACTTGATATTAACTATAGGTACATAATATATAAATATCTAAATATTTAGATTAAAATTAATTTGTATGTATGTGTTTATAATATATTTTTGTTTATATTTATAATGATCCTATCATATCCTTCTTTACATTTTAATGTCATTTAAAATTATTTAACAAAAAAAAAAATTTTTTAAATTTTAAAGGTCCTGATTTTCATTTTTTTTTTTTTTTTTTGTACTTGACAAATAATAATTGAAAATCATAAAAAATGATTGAAAATTTTATAGAACAAAAAAAAAAAAATAAAATGATTGTCAACTATAGGATATTAATAATTTTATAATTTGAAAATTAGTTCATTTTAATTTAATTTAAGAATTTAAATGAAGGAAATAAATTAAGAAAGTATAGAAAATTATCAATATACTGTTATACTGATTTAAAAATTGTGATCTTTCAATATCGTATAGGTATATCGCAGTTTTCAATTTTGAGGATGAATAGTTATATTTTAATAGTGAAAATAAGGCAAATTTTGTGATAAGATAAAAGGTCAAATGCATAAAACTGAGCTTAAACTCAAATTCCACGATATCTAATTGCTAACTTCTTTTGATTAAGACTTAGTGCGGTTTAGCATTCTGAATACTATACATGGTATATAAATACTGTATGGTACATGGATATAAATGGTAATTTGTAAATTCTCTTCTGAGCTCACGTGATCAAATTTGTTTAAATAGCTTTAAGAAATAGTTCAAAAAACATTAACAAAAAGTTCATACTTATTATTTCATAAACCTAATTTTAACTTTATGAGTCCTAAATCTAACAAATAAAAATAAAATAAAATTATATATAAAAAAAAATGGAAAGAAAAAGAGAATAAAAGGAAAAATAAAAAAATAATAATATATAAAACAAACTTTGTTTTTTTTTATTGTAACAAATATAAAAGTAATGGTAGCAAAAAAGACAAAGAATAATTGTTTGTTTTTTTTTTTTTTCAATATTATTGTTTGTCAGCCATTTTTTTTTTTTTACTATTTCAATTATTTAATATTATAAAAAAGGATATTAAGTATGAAAATGACAGGCAGTTTAAAAATTGTATTTGTATTTGTTACAGTTGTCAAAAAAAAAAATATAGAAACAAAAAAACTTTAATATTGAAAAGATCCTGTTTTTTTTTTAATGTTAATTTGTTGTTATTGTAAAAATGTTCATGAAAGGATATTCATTTTTATTAAAAAAAAAACAAACAAAACAACAAAACATAAGAATTATTAAAATAAAATACATTTTGTTTTTTATGCAATTTCAATTTTGAATTTTTAATCCTTTACAGCTATAGCTATATACAATAAAAACAACAACTACAATATTATTATTTTATAATTGTATAAGTGAATAGGTTCAATATAATAATTTAAGGGAGAAAAAAATTGTGTACCAAATTTAGTACTTTTTAAAAATGCTAGAATGAAAGGATAATTAAATTGTTACCATAGTTAAAATTATTTTTGTTATAAGTTTGTCAGGATTAAAAAATAACAAAAAAATATTAAACGGGAATTTCATTGAAGGACTATTTTAAAAAATATCATTACCATTAAAAACCATAATAATAAAAAAAAAAAAAAAGAAAAGGATCAATTACATTAAATTATTACAAAATAAAATACAATGAATATTAATAAAATTCAATCAAATGGAACCTGTAAGAAGATTATGGAAGGAAAACGAAAAAAAAAACTAACAAATTAGGATATTAATATTATATATATATATGTGAAACGGGTTATAATAGATTGAAATTAGTAAATTAGTAAAATCAGGGCATAAAATAGAAATTTAAGATCCTTATTTACGCACGAATTATAATTAAACAATTTTAAAATGGTAGAAATATTTTGGTATAATAAAAACTATATAGAATGTTAAAATAAAACCAAAAAAAATTAAAGGTCATAAAAACAAAATGGTGGATAGTATTTGAAAATCATATTTTGTATTTCTTGCATAAATAATCTATTCATACCATACAAGAGTAATTAAGGCAAATTCATTTAATAATTTATTCCCACAGAACAACTAAAACAATAGGGTCCTATACAACAATAAAATTAGTTAACGTATTTCTGAGGCAGATTATTTTATTAAAATAAAAATTTATGTGATAAAATTTGTATCTTTAGTTCGTATAGTATATTATAATCACAACCATAATAAGGTTTGATAAATAGGGTCCAGTAATTTTCTCTACATAACTAATTAATAAATGTCTAATAATGCCTCAATTAACATGTAAACTTATTAGATATTTCAAAGTCCGATAATATACCAAATGGCATCATTACACTTTACGAAAAATAAAGGGAAATATTATGGTCACATGATTTCGTTTCAATGTGGTATTTTTTTACTTTCTAAAAGTCTAATAGCACCACAATAAATGTGTCTTTATTGAACTAACGGTACTTTAAAGTTGATGACGAAATCAGGATTTTTATTTTCTTAGAATATTTACATAGGTGTAGTTAACAAGAATTAGAAGAGATTTGAGAGTTGGTTACAAAATCAGAGTTTTCCCTTTTTCCAGGATATTTGGTTTTTTTTTGTTTTGTTGATACAGTCTAATAATAAAAATTAGGAGGGATTTTAGAGTAAGTTACAAAATCAGGGTTTCTTCTTTTTCCAGAATATATAGATAATATGTACAGGCATGGAGATTCTGATTTAGAATTTGGAATGTTTTAAAAAACCAAACACTAAAATTTTTGTAAAAAGCAAAAATATTCGTCTTGTAAGATAAATTCGCATGTTGCATTCAAATATTATTGTTGCATTAAGTGTCACTTATATGTTAATTATGGCATTAATAAGGGATTTTGAAAGTCCAATAATGCAATATGGCATTAATTCTTGTGAGAAAAATTAATTGCATCCGATAAATAACATTAGATTTTTTTTTATTTAACAAGATTTTCCTGTCACAAATAAATGTTAATGTTTTATTATTTAGTTTTTTCTTTTTTTTTATTAAATAAAACCATTTCATTTAACTAGAATGCAAATTACTTTCCTATATATCTTTTTTTTCTTTAATTTATTTAAATTTTTAATGTTAATCATTTTATTCTCAACAATTTGTCAAAAAAAAAATTTTTTTTAATCCTGTTCAACCATATAACAATAATTTTCATTTAATCCAAAAAATTTCTTCTGGTTGAAATCCTTTTATTGTATTAAAAAGAAAAAAAACTGTTATGCAAATTCTAAAAAAAAAAAAACAAAAAATTTCATAAGTTTTTTTTTAGTTTTCTTTAAAATAAACCATATTTTAAAACAACTTTTTACTGAATAATCTTGGAGTCCTCACTTTAATCCAAAAATGTTTTTTTTTTTGTTTTTTTCTAGAGTTGCAGTACATAATTTTTCCTTAAGTCTTGACTTTTTTTTTTGCACATAATTTTTCATTTCTCTTTCTTATACTTTTATTGTCAATTGTAGTGTATCCTGAATTTGTTTTAAAAACTCTTAGAAAAAAATTGTTTTCTTTAAATTTAAAATTTATGTTTTTTGAATATAAATATGTGTGTGTATATATATTAAATGCACAAACGCTTTGCCTTACTTAAGTCAAAGTATAAACCCATTCATACAAATAGAAAAAAATGAAAATATAAATTTATGATATTTTACACTCTATTCTGTGTTCACAAATAAAAACGATGACTTTTTATCCTTTCTTCAAAAAAAAAAAAAAACAAAACAAAAAAAATCCCTAACTAGATTATATTGGTCTAATAGAAAAAAATTGAAATAGAATTGAAAGGATATGGAACAGAGAGTGAGAGCTTTTAATAATATATAGTTAAAGTTTTCCTTTTTTTCTTTATTCTGTTGTCGCGTTTAACATTTATTACTACAACAATAGTGTTGTGGTCTTGTTTTAGGTTTTCTCAACTATTTAATTTCTTTTGTTTGTAAAAAGTATATAAAAAAAAAAAAATTAAAAAATATACAAACAGTATTGGAGGAAAATGTAATAAAGGACGATTTGAATATTTTGTTAGTTGAAGCTCACACTTTCCTTTATCTCTATCTCCAGTTCTTTTAGCTCTATCTCAGTTCTGTATTTATTGTGAAACTTCAGTATAGTTTTTATTCAGTTTTAAAGTTCTTTAAGAGTCCTTTACAGTTTTCTCTAAAAAATTTAACAGTATATTACATTGAAATTTTATAAAGTTATGTTATATATACATATAATATGTATATCTTTTTGGTATTGGTTGCCTTTCATATTTTTACCAGTGCAAGCAGTGGTTTATAAATAAATGATTGGTGCTTTTGTGTACTCCACCAAAAGGATTATAATAGTACTTATAAACAATTTCTGGTTCTTTATGATTTTTAATAAAACAAAACAGGGGCAAAAAAAAGTAAATCAAGCAATTGAAAGAACACCTTATTTTCACCTGATTTTATGATTTTTTACAGGACTCTTTTAAATATTTTTATTCTACTTTTTGTTTGTTATTTTTTTTTGTTTTGTATAAAAAACTTAAAAAAAAAATGGTTTGGTTTTGTTGGGATTGGTTTTTTTTTTTGGAGACCTGATTTTTTAATTCTTTTTATTTTATTATGTATTTATTGTAATAATGGTGGTTATTGTTGTATTGTGAGGTTTCTCTACAGGATTTTTTTACAATAACAAAAAAACTAAAATTAAAAAATATATTAAAAATGAATAAATTAATAAATAAAAAAAAAATATGAAAATTAAATGCCATTTTATTTTGTTTTCACTATAAACAAGGGAAGAAAAAGAAAGAAATAAATAAAATGAAATTGTGCAGATTCTAAAAATTATTTTATTCTATTATAGCAAAGGTTTAATTTTAATACATAAAAAAAAAAAAAAGTGAATGTAAGGGTAAAACAAATTTTGAAGAGAAATTGACACTAGAGAGCGTGTTTTTCTTTGTATACCTGTTCCAGTATGTCAATAAAAAGGCCGAAATATCTCGATTGTATCCTTTACCTAAGTGAAATCATTGACATTGATCTGAGAAGCTTATAAAGCTTTTTCTGTTAGTGTCCTATCATAAATTTAAGAAAACTTATCACCAACTCTTATCGAATAAGTTCTGCTACGTTTTTAAAATGCACTACGGATCTAAAGTCTAGTAATAACTGACACGTTAACTCAGCCGTCATAAACATAAACTAAAATAATTAGACTTCGAAAACTGTTTAAATATACCTTTTTTACTTAAACTCAAAACATTTTTAGTTTAAGTAAAGACATTTTTACGTGAAGATTTATACTAAAAGTGAATAAATTTTTACTGTAATTGAAGATTTTTTTGAATTAAAGTTATAAAAAATACATATAATACACAAAACTAAATATATATATATATATATATATAAATATCAGATCCAAATATATATGTAAGTAAATTAAATATTTTTATAACATAAATTACTCAGGTAAAGATTAGTCATTTAAAATAAAAAAATCTTTACTTAAAGTGAAAAATATTCACTTTAAGTAAAAAAGACTTCAGTTAAAGTAAAAACTATTCACTTATAGTAAAAACGTCTTCAGTTAAACTAAAAAAGTTATTTTTTTTTCCTAAGGGAGGTGGGAATCTCCCAAAGACACCAAGAATTACCCCTTGATAGTGCCAGATTCTTACTGACTAAACCCACCTCCCTCTTTAGTCAATATAGTGGGATGAAACCCTTACCTGCGAAAGCAGTATATTGGCTAGGGAGTAGGGATAGGAAAGGATAGGAAAATGGATACGGAACATTGAATTGGGAGTGGGACTGTAAGAAAACAATGAATCCGCCTATTATTATTATTTTGCTAACAGTGACTAAAGCCGTCACAACAGTTACAACATGTAGTAGTAGTATATATATAGTACATGAGGTAATTATTGAAGGCAACCCCCACAGTCACTGTAGCGGCTGTTATTATTGGTATTAATATTCTTATTAATATTGTACTGTAGTTGCTATTATTATTATTACTATTATAAGTATTGTTATATTATTATTGTACTATTTATTACATATTACACTATTTAATTATTGTATTATTATTATTATTATTAATTATTATTATTATTATTAATATTACTATTATTGTTACTATTATTATTATTATTATTATTATTTTTACCACAGAGTCAGCGCCATCAGTGGATTACAACGTGCAGCAGTATATATAACACCTTACTTGCATGATATAACCAAAGATGGCTCTACTGTAGCAGCTATTATTATTACTATTATTATTATTATTATTATTATTATTATTATTATAATTATTGTTATTTACTATTATTATTATTATTAATATTATTATTGTTATTATTACTAATATTAATTATACGATATATATTATTACGATATAAAAGTACTACATATTTTTTTATTTATAACCTGACCGGGGTTTGAACCCAAGACCCTTCGATTGAAAGGTTGGTGACTTAACCACTGCGCCATGAGTCAGATATTATACTTAAAATAAGTAAATCGTTAGATTGATTTTCAATTAGCGATCACATCAATGTTTCAAATATTTTTGTAGCTTATGTATTAGAAAGTTCAAAATGGTTCTAACCAGAAAAAAGAAATCGAAAAATCTAAATTCTATAAACAAAAGTTGATTTTTAGTTAATCAAAATTTGAATCAGGGTTTTAAAACGACTACTTACATAGATTTTATAGGTTTTAGCTAAATATTCATGTTGTACAATAAAATTACTAATAAAATTAAATATAATTTAAAAAAAAATGAATTTTTTAAAATCTAAAATCTGTACCTAATTAGAGAAAGTCTATACATATTTATTTTTAACAGTTTTTTAATCAATACAAAAATTGTTCTCTTCAATAAAAAATCAATTTTATTAATTTCTTTGTTTTTTTTTTTACAGAATCTTGAGGATTAAATTTCCTATAATACAATTTTATTGAAATTTCTCCAACAGAGTGACATTTTTGCTACATTGTCTCATTGTTAAAAGTTTAATTAATAATTAACGTCAAATTTAATATGCGTTACTGAACGCTTTTAACTGTATAAAATTTTATTACCTTTTTGGTTTTTTTTTTTTTTTATTTTAATTACTAATTCAAATATCCTTTTACATTCATCACATACACATATATGGTGTATAATTTTATATACACCACAAAAACAACAGCAAAAAAAAAATATAATAAAATTTCACCTCATTAACTTTCTTTAAAGAGTAGGTACAACAAAAAAAGCAAAATTATTTCTGTATTTTTGAATTTTATTTTACGCTTTTTGATTTTAAGTCAAAATATTTTTGTCCACCCCAAAAAATTGGTTGCCTTTTTTTTGTTATTTCGTATAATGAAAACTATTTTTTTCTCTTTCACTCTTTGGTTTAGTTTATTTGTGTTTTGTTTTTTTACTTTTAATTTTCTGTAATTATAAATACGATATTTATTCTCCTCTCTTTTTTGTATGGTGTCAGCTTTAGGAAGAAAACTCCTGATACGAATATAATAAAAAAAAAACTATTGTACTAAAAAAAAACAGCAATGTGAAAAAGTAAAGAGACAAAATGAAACAAAAAACCCAGAGGGAATCCGCCGCCATTCAGGATCAATTTCGTTTGGTTATGTTTTCTCGCTTCTTTTTACTTCGATGCTCGTTTTAAATTTTACTTTTGCACCTTTTTGTTTGTTTGTTTTTTTTTTGTTTTGCGTTGTCGTTGCTTATGTTTCAGTTGTAGTTGTTGTTGTTATTCTTTGGTTCCTCGTACAATTTTATTTTTATGCTGGCATGGATCAGATTTCCATGTCAAAAACACCACAAAAGAATAGGTGGAGTTGAAGGCTCTGTTATTACTTGGTTTTTGTTTTATTTTTGTGTCAAGCATGAATTAATCGTTTTTTTTTTCGTTTTGGTTCTCTTAACAGAGCAGACTTTTTTTTTTAATAGTTACTATGATTTTTTTTTTTATGTAAAATCAAAAAATCAATGAAAAACATAAAAAAAAAACGAAAAACTTAATTTTATTATTAGCATATCACTTGATGATTTTTTTAATGAAATATGATTGGCAAAATAATATGAGCATCAATAAACAACGTTTAATAGAAAAAGAGATGAACGTTGGAGGGTGGAATAAAACAATCAGAAAGTTAAAAATTACTAAGAGTGTTTTTTATTCTTATTTTTATAAATGAATAAAAGGAATAGAAATAATTAATATTATGTAAGACAATACTTCAAAAATACTAAAAATAAAAGAGTAGTTTTAATAAATTGAAAAGTTTTTCTATTTTTTTTACAAAAAATTGAAACTAAAACAAAGAAGAAAACTAATCATATGGTGATGGGAGGGAATGGTTTTTTACTTGAATAATAATTATTTTTTTGTTTTTTGACAATCGTTTGTACGTCGTTTGACATATCATTTTGATTAATTCAGAATTTATTGTGAATTTATTTGAAATTTGTTTTTTTTTAATTGAACCTGAACTGAACTGCATTTAAACAAAGTTTAACTTTAAAGTAAATTAAAATAAGGCAGTATGAAAACTAATGGTTTTTTAAGGCGCACTTTTTAAAACAAGATGATTAAATTGTTATATGGAGTTGTAACTATCCTTTCATCAAAATTTGTTTGGAGGATATTATGATAGAAAAATGAGTGAAAAATCGAAGAAAAAAGGAAATCAAATTTAGTTAAGCGGTTAATTCATGTAAAAATGTAATATTGGAACTTTAATTTGTAACTATTGTCCGAGTAAACATCTATCTAAAAAGAGCGAATTAATTTGTAGATTCTGTCTGAAAGCGTTTCAGAGATACGGAGGAGTCAAAATTATGATTTAACATAACGGTAAATTTAAATAGCAAATATCAAAAAATTATATAATTTTCATATTGATTAATAAACCTTGAGGAATTTACTAACATTTGAGTAATTTAGATTGAAAAAATTTAAGCAGAACTTAATATGTGAACATTTTAAAATAGGGTTTTTAAAACTTTAAGGAGTTTTAACTCCGTAATTGATGGGGCTATATAAAAAAACTTATTCGACAAGATTAATATTTTTTAAGATCTATCAATTGTTAAGTTGTTGAAATATTGTTCAATCTGGAACGGTATAGAAGTTTTTAAACATGAGGGACGGACGAGTAAAACTAATAAATAAATTTTTTCAAATAATTTTTTGGAAATGTGTTAAAAATCAAATGTTTTTTTAAATAATTTTTTGAAAATGTGTTAAAAAACAAAATTTCTAAATTGTTAGCCCATGCAACATTAAATATTGTGAGAAGTTTAAGGTCGTGCTTCTTTATTGCAGTTTACTTTTGAATTGTTTGCTTATACTTTATGATAAGTTTTTTTTAAAACATCCGACGGTATTTGAAGATTCAAATTAATAATTTTAAATGCTATTTTTTGCTCTAATTTTTCAACTCCACCCTTTCATTAGAATCATTAGGAAACTCATAATTTTCATTAATTAATATTGCAAGAATGAAACTTACATAGATGATAGGGTTTTTCAACTTCATCAAGTGATTGTAAACGATATTTGTTGACAGATATTATCTGCTCTTTTATGATTAGTGATAAAACGGTACAATTATGAACTAATTGACGCCTTAAAGTTGGTTACTGAAAAAAGCTATTAATTAAACAGTAATGTATTTATCTCAAGATTTTTATTTTGATTGAGTTTTATTTTTCTTTTTGGGTATCAAATTTTCCTAAAATCTATTACTTCATTTTTATTTAATTGGTTCAATAAATTTATCAAGTTTTACGTATACTTTTAATCTTTATTATCATATTATTATTTTTAATCTTAACTATATCTAACAAATTCAATGCTAATCTGATTTATTAATTGAATTAAATACAATCTTTCTTAAAAAAAAAAAAAAAAAAACAAACAAAAACTGAAATCTTTAAATTAATTTGATATAAAATTAATGTTTCGTTTTCAGATTTTCTTAAAATAACTCTTCATTTTCTTCTATTTTCTTTGTTTTTTAATGCTTTTTAAATCTTATTTATTACATTCAATAATATCATCAAAAGATATGTAATATAATTATTGGATTATCATCACTATACACACAAAAAAAAAAAAACGATTTTTTCTACTTATTCTTTTCTAACTTAAAAAAAAATTAAATGATTTAATAATCAAATATCGATGAAAAAAAAAATAAAAACAAAACGATCAAAAAATAAATCTTAAGTCTAATATCAACAACAAAAACTATAAAAAAAACTGATAATTGGATTATAGATTATAAAAATTGACTTAATCCAAAATTTATGATCGATTTATTATTCTGGATTAATTCTTTCAAAAAAATATCTAAATATTTTATAGTCAAAAGAGATGAAGACGATCTAAAAAAAAAAAACTCTACACTATTAGAAATTTGTAATAAAAATTATAAAAAAAAAAAAAAAATATGTAAAATATGTATTTGAAACTTGTCTGTCCAGATTTTGAATTATAATATCGAAAACTATTACAATTTCGATATATCGAAATGAATTTACCCATAGTTTTCGTTTTTTTTTTTCCTGATATATTGGTTTTTGTTATTCAAATTAATAATTTATTATGAAAATTCTCCATGAAAATATAAAAGTCTCCATTATCATTTTTCATAGTTAATATGTATACATGTTATAACTAATTTTTAAATCGAATATATCGAAATTATCGAATAAAACGTTTCTTTTTTTATGATTTTTTTAGTTAATTTTTTACGAAAAAAAAAATGATGGGTTCATTTTTTTTTTTTTAATAATCATTGATATCATAAAATTATTTACACCCAATTTATATTTAGATCATTGGTCGTTATATTTTAAGTGGTCTTATTTCGAGAGTTTTTTTTTTTTTTTTCTTTTAGTATAAAAGAGGGTTCATAAATCGTTTTTGGTGGATCGAAAAAACTAAAAAAAAAAAAAAATTGAAAACAAAAATTATTGCTCTTGAACTTTTCTTTTTATATTGTTTGGGCACATTGAAAATGTCTGGACAAGAGAAGAATAAGGTAAAAATAGTTTTAAACCTTTCCAATGTGGGGTTATAATAGAATATTAGTAATGTTATCTTTTTTTTGTTTTTTTTTTTTTTTATTACCTACACATGCGATATGTATGAGAGATTGTTTTTTTATTTTTATTGAACCCAATAAAGATATTTAAAGAAAATGAAGTAATAGACCTATCTAAATTTTAAGGTTTTGAAATGAAGAAGGTGTGCAAGTTGAAGTAAAAGTGTTGTTTTATAATTCAATTGAATTGTTTAGAGAAATGTGTAAGTATATGATGGGATTTTGAATAGTTTATTTTTTCTTTTTATTTTCTTAAAATGTTTGGAATCTCGAATCTGGAATCAGATCAGATCAGTTTAGTTTAGTTTTTTTTTTTCTTCTTGTATGGATAATTGAATAATTAATATAAAAGGCTTATTTACATTTTTAAATATTTTATGGTTGAAGTTTTAAATCTTTAAAAAAAGATATTTTAATTGGGTACAGTAAAATGTGGTATGTATGAATCAATATATTATATATATTTCATACAAAATAATAAATAATATTACTGTTGAATTTTTAAGAGTTATACAAATAATATTTAATAATAATGAAATATACTTAAAAAGCGTTTTGATGAAACATTTAAGAAGAAGTAACTAAAAAAATGTGCGACGAAAAAATTTTGTAGAGAATTCATCACAATCACCATATATGTACATATTCTGGTAAAGGGGGCAACCCAGATTTTGTAACCAACTATAAAATCCCTCTAAATTAGGAATCTGTTATATACATAAATATGCTTATTATGGAAAAGGGGGCAACCCTGATTTTAAATGCAACTCTAAAATCCTAACTTTACTTTTTTAGAGGCAATAAAGCTGATAGAAGTATTATAAGTGGAGGCAAAATCTACAACAGGTAGTAAAAAGCAAAATAGATCTACATCAAAAAGTCGCAGTGTCATTTATACCTTTTAAATAAGTCTAATCTAATCTAATCCTCCCGAATTTAGAATATCGAATGTATATGTAAATATTCTGTAAAATATTCAATATATAAATATAATTGGGTTCCTAAGATTTCTTCAAATTAAAGCCGCAAATCCTTCTTCAAATATAACAAATTATTTCGGAACACTGATTTTTTATATATATATATGCATATAAAAATTATAAACAATTTACATTAAATGCTTCTAACTATTTTAGAAACTTTAAAAATCTATTTTATATTAACCCAAAAATAAAAACAAAAAAATGAAAAAAGACACCCCCATCATCGGTCGGTCACTGATTCATGATAATTAAAAATATAAAATTAGTTTTTTTTTTTCATTTTTGTTAAATTCTTAAGAAAAAAAAAAATAAATATATTAGAAGTAAATTAAAATTGACGTAGCACGGATACACGAAAATTTTCTGTCTGTTTGCCTCCACAACACAAGTTGAAACAAAAGACAAGGTTAACTCCGAAAAATAAACAATAAAAATCAAATCAAATGATTCGTAATATTTTTTTTTACCTTAAATTTCAATTTGTTTTTTTGAATTCTGATTCTTTCCCCAAAAAAAAATTAAATAACACGAATCTCTCACTTTTAGTTTTTATTGAATAAATCAAATTAAAAAAAAAAAAATGATAGAATAATTGAAAAACTTACACAAAACTTTGTGTTTTTTTTCTCTTCGGATTAATCTTATTAGGTTAATCCGAATGTATAAAAAAAATAAAAAAAAAAAACAACTGACTGGTAACTGAAACTGAACTGAACAAAAAAAAAAAAAAAAATATCAAAATTGAATAAATTTGAAACAATTGAATTGTTTTAGAGGAGAGGTGTTCCATGGTACATGAAATAAATGTAAATTTATTGGAACAAAAAAAAAAACAAGTAGTGTATAAGATCGAGACAGAAAGAATAAATGAAGACAACAACAATTCCGAAAACCAAGAAAAAAAAAACATTGAACATAACAAACATGACAAAGGAAAATAACAAAACTTGTAATGACAATGCAGAATAGTGTTGGGAAACAATTTGTAACAAAATTTCACAAAAAAAAAAAAAAAAACGACAATTAAATGAAAATAAATAATCAATTTTTGGAAAAAAACAAAAATTAAGTATTTATAACCTTCATTCTGTTTCTTTTTATTTTTGTTATTTTTTTTTTTTAAACCGTTATTTACAATCAAGGATACCTTCTTAAATAAAATTTAATTTTTATATACCTAATAATTTTATGAGGAAAATTAATTATTCATCTTCCTATGGAGATAATTTTTTTTATTAAATATAGTAATCATATTGATTACTCATACATACATATATAAAATACTAATTACTAATTAGTAATTACTATTATTAATTTGATTACATAAATTCAATTAGTTGTACTCATCATTAATTTGAAGTTCCTTTAAAACTTATATTTTATACTTATGTAAATTTTATTTAGAACTATGTATATGTATAATGAAATTAATTTCAAAAATTAATATATGTATGTGATTACATTTTTAAATGCATTAAATATTCATTATTGATTTATTTTTCTTAATTTTTGTAATCTTAAAAAATTATAATAAAAAAGTGTTTTCTTTTTTTTAAAATAATAAAAATTAAATAACTTTGAAAATTAAATATATATACGATGGAAATTTACCGACGGTGTTTGCAATATAAATCTATAAATTTTTTTATTTTTTTATTACGAGGATAGATGGGAATCATCGAAAGACACTAATGACTAGAGGAGTGAAAACAAGCACGAGTTCTCTATGATTATTATATGGGACTTTAACCCTCTAAACACCGCACCTCTCTTTTTTAGTCAAACAATATGTTATATATATACGACCTTTAGTACTCATGTACTGTCTGGTCAATTTAGTGAACTTTGATCAAAACTTGTGAAGTAACAAGTAAAATTTAAAAAAAAAAAAATTTCTTTGTGGGTATTTGAAATTATAAATATAGTAAAGCAAGTATGAAGCTTTGTTTTTTTTTTTTTTTTGAGTCAAAAAGTAATAAAAAACACCATAAAGTTAATTGCAATACTAGGAAGGTGCATATATACAAATACTATGGTTATTTCTTATATTGTCATCAATATTGACGATGAGCATTCTCATTATCTTCATGGTATATAAAATTTTTAATACAATAAAATATTTATTTTAATTTTTAACTCAAAACATAAACTTTATACCGTTATTTGAAAAACTTTTAATCAATCTAAAATGTTTATACACAACTATAACTATAATATACCAGCTAATACTTAAATAGTTGTATATATAAAATAAATGGGCGCCATTTACAATAGTTGTATTTGAAATCAATACATATTATTAAATCAATTCGAATATTTTTTTATTATTATTATTATTATTGATGAATATTAAATGACTCTTAATACCACAAAAAAAAAAATTATAAAAATAAATAAATAAATAAACTAAATATGTAATCATATTCTAGCTAGACATTGAATAATAAAAAAAAAAAAACTTGTTTTGTATATGTCTAAAATGATTATTTTTATGCAAATTAAATGTCATCAATTGATGTTGTATACAAATAATATTTACGATCAATGTTGTTGTTGTTTTTTTTTTTTGTTATATTTTAATTATTTTATTTTATATTTTTTCTTTATTATTATTTATATTTTATAATATTATTTAACTATAAATTTTCTAGTTGAAATTAAGAAAGGAAATAAAAATGTATAAGTTGTTGTATTTATAACAAAAAACAAAAAAAAAAAATTAAATAAAATTATGCAAAAATACAACAATAGTTTTTAAATTATTCAACTTTTATTAATATATTTTGAGTGGGTTTCAAAAAGAGAACAAAATATAAATGAATAATAATGAAGAATATTCATATTCAAATACATATGTATATGCAAAAATATATTATATATAAATAATAAAAAAAATAATAATTAAAATTATATTAAAATAAAGAATAATAAAAAAAATATTAATAATAAAATGTATATATAAAGTAATTGCAATACTAATTAATGTACAATTGAACTCTGAATATCGCAGGTAATTTGGAATAGAAGTTGTTACAAAATACAAATTGGAATGTGAATTGGCAGATCAAAGTTTAATATAAAATGCGCGATTGATATTAAGAACAATTAGTTTTCAAAATTATTTCTTTTTTCTTTACAACTCATATAAAGAGACACTAAGTCATTTATAATTCATATTTGACTTCAGTTTCTGCAATTATTAATTTCACTAAGCCGTTGATTACTCGGCTGTAGCAAATAGTACAAGACTATGAGACTTTTTTTTTTTTTTTATTTCTACGCCATCTATTATCTTATATAAGAATTATGTTTTAGTATTATTTTATTATAACAATATGTTATCAATTATAATTTATATGATATGTATATTTATTTTTAATTTAATTAATTATACTAATTATATATTATAAGAAAAATCTATATTATTTTTTAATAATATATATGAACCCGAAACCATGAAAGGCCGGTATCTTAACCACAACACTATTGGCTGGATGCATAATTATAATTATATTAAAATTAAATTTTTGTTTTGATCAAAATCGAATTTATTTATGACACGTGTCGTACCGCATATAGCTGACCAAATGACCAATTATTAGAATGTAATACAATGAAATTTTTTTAAGAAATGTCACGACAAAGATGTCAAATTTATTTTTTTTTTATTTTTTTGAAAATTCATATTATAAATTGATGTTTTAAATTGATGTAAAATGAAGGACTATTTTTCATCAATTCCGGATTGTTTTTAGAACATTTTGCCTAAAAAAAAATTTGCTTATTATTTTCCGTCCATTCTTCTGTCTGTCTCTTAACAAAACTTCTAGACCGTTTACGATGAAGTAATAAAATTTTAACCAAGGATAGATTTCATAAAAAATTAATGTTATAAAATACATTTTTTAAGTACCTTCACATATTAGAGAGTTACAGCCTCTCAAATTTCTGCTAAATATTTTTCAATCTAAAAATGTCAAACGCGAGGAAATTTTTTAAGCTTTATAAGTAAATATAAAAATTATATAATTTTTAGAAATTTGGTACATATATCTATATCATTATGTAAAATCATAATTTTAAAAAATTTGAGCTTCACCGTATCTGTTGTTTTTGGTTCGAACTTTGAAATTTTAAGAGGAGAACGATCTTTAAAAATTAGTATAAATTGTCTCAGAACTTTATTTTTGTATTTCTTCCTGTTTAAGAGCTATTAGGCGTCAAAGATTAAAAGTTCGCTATTTTGAAATACCTGCGCAAATTTGTTGTAAGTAAGACTTAAAAAATTACAGCTACAATATTATATATTTACATGTTTTAACGGCTTTTCTTAATTACATACACTTTTTCCTTAAATCTAAAAAAAGTGTCTTTTGATTTTTCATAATTTTACTTATATAAAGTTTAAAAAAAAAAATTTCAAATACTACAAGTATCGCAATCCTAATATACTTTTATTGTCTTTTCGAAAATGCGCGTCTTTAAAAACCTTTGTTTTTCTATACTACCTTATTTTTTAATTTGTTATTAATTTTTTAATTTTTGTTTTTGTCGTTTATTAAAATTTTTCGTATCTAAAATGAATTGCTATATGAAAATCGTTTATGATTTTAATAGGTCAACACGACACGTTCCTTTTCATAAAAGAGAAACATTCATGAGTTACTGAAGAAATTAAATAAAAATTTCAAGTGTACACTTAAAAATTGTTCTTGTAAAGTGTTTTTAAGAGGATTTATTTTACAAATTATTTGTATTCCCTAACCATAATTTGTATGGTTATTTTTAAAATTTTTAATATAGTCGGAATAGAATTGAAAATTCTGTTTTAGGATTGAATTGTGTATACAATATACAACATATACAAACTTTAAGGATATCCTTGTTGATATCATTGATGATTGTTTGTTAATTTATTTTATGCAATAGGAAGGAAAACCAATTAAGAAATTAATGTTGTACAATATTGTACTTTAAAATTAGTATTTTTAAAAATTTTTGAGAATTAGTTTGAAAAGTTAAGTGTGTAAATTGATTTAGATTAGATATTATTAAAACGCCTACAATTTGTCATAGTAGTGAAAGTTGTAAAGAAGTCATAAATTATAAAAGGCTGCAATAAAAACTGCGATAAAAATGACATTTAATTTCAAAATATTGCGATATTTTTTGATAAATATATCGACTAAAAAATTTTTTACCTAATTTTAACTATCAACTAACTGTCAGTTTTAAATAAAATTAAATGAACCGGTTAAAAATATTCTTTGTATTAATCTTTGTAATAAAATAATATGATTTTTTGTTAATTAATCCTATTCTTTATGTGTACTTAAAAAAAATTAACTTTAATTACAGTTAAATAAGTACATTCTTTTATATAATAAACTTATTTTAAGTACATTTATTTTAATTTGAAATGACAGTTAATAAAAAAAATTGACAGTTTCATGATACAGCACAAAAAATTATATCCATCCATATTCTTATATATACATATAATATAAAAATTCCTTTATTGCTTTTATTTATACGCAACTATTCAATAATAAAATTATTTAATTAAATAAAATTATTAAAATAGTAAAATTTATACTTTAATTATCTAAATAATAATAAATCAATTATATGTCACATTTTCTAAAAATAGATTTTCTTAATTAATTATCTAAAAAAAAAAAAAAAACCATTTTAAATTTGTTAAATTTTTTATTTTAATAAATAATAAACCAAAAATAAAATCTGTGAACCAAATTAATCAAAATTTTCAGTTAATTAATTATAATTTCATTGAAATATATAATTAATTATCAAAAACTAACATTCCATTTTGATCGATAGTCGATACGCATATTTTTATTTTTATTTTTTTTCTTAAAATTCCTGCCTTTACTGTATGTAATTAAATGTACCAAAAAGAAAAATTTTGTTATGTTGCTCAACATTGTTGCAATTGCTACTGTATAACTGTATGTACAGTACACATTATAACTATGCATATGAGTTGAAATTTAAAATTTTTTTTTTATATTCCTTTTTATTTCTCATTTTTTGTATTTTTGATTTTTTAATTTTAAAAGTTGAATAATGTATTTTAAAGTCAAAAAAATGATAGATTATGGAAAGTTAAAAAAATGTGTAGAAAAAAATGTTTATTTTCTATTTGTGCAAACTACAAAGACAGTAGCAACTCTAGCAAGATAGTTATTTTAGTAATTTATCAGAAAGAGAATACGTGTATAAAAATGTTAATTAGAAAATTAAAAAAATTATGTACATTTAATATATAATAATTATTTTATATTAACTTGCACAAACATACATTCAATATATTAATTTAATATAACACTTCAATTTTACAAAAAATCTTTAAATTAGGGGCCCTGATGGCCTAGTGAGTAAGAGCGTATAAAATACGCTGTAAACAATACGCTGTAAACAATGCGCTGTGGGTTCGAATCCCACACACGTCGTAAGAGTTATTCTCCCTTACGATATTTACAGTCACGCTTGAACAGGAAAGGCTATGTAAAAAGAAATGCATTAAAAAAAAATAAAATAAAAAAATCAAATCTTTAAATTTTCTAAAATGTTTATTTGTCAAAAATGTCAAGCTAAAAATTTTGGACTTAAGAAAAGTTGATTATTGTTTTTTTATTTTTGGATTCAGATTAGACCAGAAAAACTTTATTTAATGGGTTCATAAATTAAGTAATTAAGTAAAATTAAGTAATTTAGATTTAATTTAATTAGCGCAAACAATTAAAGTTAAACAGAATTTTTTGAAGTTAATTAATTTTAGTGATGAGGAAACGTTTTTGTAATAAAATTTTGTTCAAAAATTTGCTGAAATAGATTAAAAATATTTGAAAAAATTATTTAAAAATGTGTTCATCCAATATTTAATGTTTCAAAAAAAAACTGAAATATGAAATAAAATTTAAGGGAATTCAAAATGAAAGCTTAATTATAATTAATACATTTTACATTAGCTATTAAATTTTAGTTTTGGCTTTATTTTAGCACACTTGATTGGTTGTGGTAGATTTGAATTATTAAATTAAATTTGCGCAATGATTTAAAACTATTTTCAGAATAATAAGCGAAAGATGTAAAAATAAATATTTAGTTCTGGCATTTAAAAATAAGATAATGATTTTCTTGAATGAGATAATGATCTATATCAAGATCTATCACTATAAGTTCTATAAAATAAAATAATACATATTTTATTTATCTTAAATAAAAGGTCTAATTACGAATTTTTGAATTTTTTTTTTCTTTTACTTATGTCTATAATTCTAATATCTTTTTTACAAAGATTAAACAAAAATCTTCTTTCTATTATATTTCCATATCTCCAACGCTTTTCTTTATATCTATCAAACTTATTCACCCTATTCTTGCACATTTTACAATTTTTTTCTTTTTCATCGCCTATTACCACCCATTTTTCCATATTAAATAAATAAATTTATATAACTACAAAAACAAAATACAATTTTACAAAAATTACATTTTTCTTTTGTAACAAACATAATAATAATGAGTTCAAGTGCATGTAATTGACATTTAATGTATTTATATATAATTTTCGATTAAATTTCATTATTAAAAGCATTAAAATAAAAGGGAGCACTCATCTAGCACACGTCTATTAGACTTCATTGACAGACTATATTTACCACTATAAGAAATTTTTATTGTAAATGCATATACGTTCATTTAATTTGTTCAACTTACATTAGGAACAACCCATCTTATTTTCAGAACACCAACATAAAAGGATATTCCAGGACAATCAGAAATAAAAGTCAAAATATATAGTAGTAATTTTAAATTCAAGTGCAATAAAAAAACAAAACAATACAACAGTTAATAATTCTATAATAACTTTTTTTATGGCTTTTATTTTTCTTAAAGACTACAATCAGGATTACTTTTGGTTCTTGATATTTTCAAGGATCTACTTGACTTTATTTTAAAATTTATCCAGAGGAAGAAGAATGAAAATTGTTAATAAAATGTTTAAGATTTAGGACGACGTTCAAATGATCCTTGAATGATCCTTGACATATTAAATAGTTGACATATGATTGCGGCCCATACGGTATGTTCAAAGAAAAGAAATACTCCAAATTTTTTATATAGATTTATAAAGGTGATTTATATTTCGTCCTTTTTATTTATTTTTTTTATTTATTGAATTGTCAATCTTAAATTCATAAATATTTATGTTAGATTATATTAAATGTTCATATATATTTTTTGTTTATTTATTTGTTTGTTTAATAACAAAGCAAAATAAAAGAATTGTTGTTTTTATATAGCTGCCTGCCACTGCCTCATTCACTCTCTTTTAAAGCCTTTGTCCCAATTCATCTTGTTTTTTATTTGGAAATAAAAATTGGAATATTGAATTAAGACAAGGACAACATAAAAACAAAAATAAATAAAAATATTTCTATAGAAGTAAAGGATTAATGATATGGATATGGATAAAGGATAATATAATATTATGAGGGTGAATATCAGTTTACACGCATAGCGTAGTAAAAATTGTGATCTTTGAATAGGGTTCATATTTGTTTTTTCTTGATTTTTTGATATTTTTTATTAAAATACCGACCGACTTCTAGTATATGTTTTTTTATATTCAAGGAGAACAGGTAATTTTTTTTAGATCAGAACCTAAATAAACAAATCAATATAAATGGTAGTTTGTTGTTTTTTCCTTTGTTTTGTGCTATAATGATGCGTATAGGTCAGTCAACATTGTTTGTAATTTAAAAAATTACATGAAAGTAGAACAAAAGAGAAAAGGACGAATATTAATTGGAACTTATATGTTTATTGTTATTGCCAATAAATATTGCTGGAAAGGTCCTTTTCAGTTACCTTTATTTTATTAAAAAACTTTTTGTAATGATTGCTAAAATATTGAAATTGAATTGCCGTAGGTAAATTAAGAAATAGTTTGACTAAAAATCAAAGGATAATGGAGAGTTTTATACCTAATGTAAGAATAAATTGGAATACTTGGCTTTTTACCACAAATAATTATTACGACTACATAAAAATATTGGCCATTTTTAGTTTCATAGTTGTTAAGAGTTTAACACAGTAGCTGTTGGTTCAAGATTTGTTTTAAAAAATTAAATAAAAAACGAAAAAAATATTTAACTTTTGACTTACCAGTATGAGTTCTTTTATGAATTTTTAAATTTTCGCTTCTAGCAAAAACTTTACCACATCCACTGAATGGACAGGCAAATGGTTTTTCACCAGTGTGCACACGTATATGATTAACTAATTTATATTTGGCTTTAAAAGGTCTACCATTACGACTACAACCAATCCAATAGCATGCATGTGTTGTACATTCTGGCCCGCCAACATGTTCAACTGTTAAATGACTAACAATTTCATGCATTGAATTAAAAATTTTATTACATGTTTTACGACCTTGTGGTCCCATCGGTTGATCCGGATCAACCCATAAACATTGCATTTCTTGTTTTATTGCTGATGTTACAGCTGGTTGATGACGCATATAACGAAAGAATGCTCCAGCTGATGGATTCATAGCAGACATTGCATGTGCAGCAGCAGCATGATGATGATGTACCGACGGGAAATGTGTTTGATGATTAGCTGGATGTGCTGGATGATATGGATGTGCAGCATATGCATCAGCCGTCGCAATACTAGCCATACGCATCTGTTGATGATGATGATGATGATGAAAGGCTGGGTGTTGGCCAAATGCTGATGATTGATCATGCATTGTTGGATAACCGGGAAATAGCATAGAATCAGCAGCAGTACCAGTAGCTGATGTTGGTGCTGCAACAGCAGCAACAGCTGATGCTGAACCAGCTGCAGCTGAAGTCATATAATCATTATCACGACCACGTAATAAAAAATCTCTGGGAGAATATGAACCTAATTGTGTTGTCATATGTCCCATATGTCCGTAACCAGAATTTTGATATGACACTGGTGATGACATATCAGTTGAACCACCACTTAAACTCATTGTTGATGACATTAAACTATTTTCTAATATATTTGCATCTTGTCCTTGTTGTTGCTGTTGTTGTTGCTGTTGCTGTTGTTGCATTTGTTGTTGTTGTTGTTGTTGCTGCTGTTGCTGTTGTTGTTGTGTTGTATTTGGTGACATACGTAATCCATATGATGCCAAATGATTTGATGATGGATCAACAAACGCGTTCATCATCATTTTGACGGCTTTTATTTTTTATTCGATTGTTTTTAAATGAATAGAGGGATAATTTTTAAAATTTAATTTAAAATCTACAGAATTTTTTAATATCTTATATGAATTTTCTTAAATTTTTTTTTTTAATTAGTTATTGATTTTGGTTGTCATTGTAAAAATATAGGGATATGTTATATATTAAAAATGTTGCACTTTTATAATATATATGTATTTAAAATAATTTTTTATAATAATTTTATTGTAAACACTTTTTACATTCAATTTTTATTTTTTAACATTTCTTATCTATCCGTTTTCATAATTTAACTTTCTTTAGTTTCGATTAAAATTAAATTATATTTTTTTTTTTAATACTTAATTTTTAATAAATTAAATATTATATTTATTTTAAAATTTCACATTTCTTTAAAGTTAATCTTTTAAATGTAATTATGCAATTTAGAGGAGAGCGCGATCAACACGAAAAATCATACGTTTTTTAAAGAAATATTTAATTAACATTAAAAACTAAAATTTGAAAGAAAAAAAACAAAAATTTATAGGATAAAAATCCCATACAAAATAATTAACTTAATATTAATTAAATATTTGTTTTTTTTTTATTTTGTCAAATATTTATTTAATTTTAAAAATTATATATTTTATTTTTTTTCAAATTTATTAATTTATTTTATATTTTTATCTGAAGAAAAAAAATTATAACAAATCAGCATGAACCGTACGATTCGAGTATCGCAGCAGGACTGAAAACTCCTGAATTTCCTCAACGGGTTCATACAATTTTTACTTTATTATTATTACAAATATTATATTTTTCTTTTACAATATATCCATCGCATAATCAAATTTCATTTTAATATAGTAATTTACAAGTATTAGAAAAAGAAAACCGTATATTATGAATTTTATGTGTAAGAAAAATCAAATAAATGAAAAAGATAGCAATACAATATTAATAATAACAGTGCAACAACAACAAAAAATTATAATATTATGGTGTGTAGTATTAAACTAAAAAAAAAAAAAGAAACAAATGTTTTGGTATATGTACGTTAGGAGGCAGGCAGGTAGGCTGCAAATGAACTAAGTAAGTAAGTAAGCAAAAATAAGTTAGTGAGTTAGTAAGTCTGAATGAATAAGCAATTGAAAACCCGTATACTGCTGATTTTTTTTTTTTTTGTAGTTTTGTACGCAATAACTGCAGGGTTTTTCTTTTCTTTTTATTATCAATATCATCAGTACAAATACAAACAACAATAATATTAAATTGTTTGCGCCCCATATGGTTGTTATTATTGTTTGTTATATAAACATATACAGTTACAAATACAATGAAAAAAAAAATAAACATTGCATGCATATAGAAATATTTAGCATAAGAAAAACAAAATGAATATGTAATAAAATACCGTAAATAAATTTAGTATGTGTTTTAAAAATTTCAAATTTTATTTAAAATCATATAAGATGAAAAGAGATAATTAAATTCTTGTAAAAAATTTTTATAAAATAGAAAGAGATCATATTATCGTTTCATATATTGCCACATCCTTTCTAATTATAATTTCCACTTAAAATAATAAAAAAAAAGAGAAAGCAATATATTTTTTATTTTTATATTTGTTTGTGAAAGCGACTCACGATAAAAAGAATTCCAATCATTCCAATTGGATGATTTCCGGTTATTTGTAGTAATAAAAAAATAAAAGAAAGAGAAAGATATAGTTTTTTTTTGTTAGGAATAATTTTTATTTTTCATGTTTCTCCATTTCTTTCCAAAAATTAATTTTGTATAATATATATTTTAACTCCTCCCAATTTCTGCAAAGTAAAAATTTATCATTTGAAATCATTTTTGCTTTAATCGTATTTGTTAAAAATGGTTTGCAGATATTATACATATTGTTGTCTCTTTCTAATAAATTTTGAGTTGATAAAAAAAGAAAAAAAGTTAAATTGAATGATTTTCATAGAACCAATCATTAAATTGTTTGTTTGAAATTTGATTTTTGTTTTTTTTTTTGTAATTATAAATTTTTAAAAACCTAGGTATACTTATATAGAGACATTTAGATCTATAGGATATTATAGAATGATGAAAGTGAATGAATGCAGGAGCGCATGTAATGAATTTTTTTTTTTTTTTTTTAGATAGGTATTTGCAAAATTATTGGCAAATATATTTTAAGAAAAATATTTAACGAAAAAAAAAATTAATGAATAAAAGAGTACCTATTTTTTGTTATTAATTGAGTTATTAATGTTTAATTTAATTTTATAAATAAATAATGGATATTTATTGTATTTATTTATACATTATTTTATATTATTAATAGGTATAAAATATTTTGATTATTAACATTCATTAAATTTTTGAAAGTTTATTTTATTTAATTAAACTTCATTTTATTTGTTGCACCTAAATCATAATTTTAAAAATTTAATAAAAATAAAAATGTTTTAATTCAATTTAATTTTTGATTAAAATTATTAATGATTTCTATACTATTAATTTTTAACAAAAACAAAAAAAACTTATAGTAGGTAGGTACTTAGAAAAAAAACTTTTTTTTTTTTTGTTGTGCAATTAGGTACCTATGTACACATTTTTAATGAAATTTTGTAGAAAGTTTATTGTAATTATTATAATCTTTAATCAAAGCCGATTTATTGTCTAAAATATTAATGTAAGTTAAATAAATATTTAATTGATGGTTATTATTAAAGAGTACATTACTAACCTTCGAATAGTGTAACTGAACCTTGGTTGAATTCATTTATAAATGTTTGGTAATTTGGTAAATATATATTTAAATAGAAAAAGTATTAAAAATGTTGGATGTAAAAATATTACGGAAAAAAAAATTTACTTCTTCTGACACATTTTCCTTTAAATATGTTGCGAAAGAAAAAAAAATGTTGGTATAAGTTAGCTTATTTTAAAAGAGATTTCACTTAAAATAAATATCATATATAATGGCCTTTAATTATTGCCTTGGCCATAAAATATGGCCAATAAATATCATATATATGGCCTTTATTATAATGGCAGAAAATTATAAACTGGATACCTATATAATATAGAATAAAAAAAAAAAATACCGATTAAACTGAAGTTTCTGAATAACTGAAGATGTTCATTAAAACAGAATGGTTTTACAAACTAAATTATATAATTTCAATACATATAACTATGTTATAATTATTATAGAGGTTGTATATACCTACCTATATAGAATAAATTATATTTCGCTATTAATTAAAGTTAAGAATCTAATGATTCCTTCAAAGAAATCATCATACAAAATAAATATTTTTTATTTATTTAAATACCAAATTTGAAATCTTTTTAATTGCAATGTGATCTTTAATACTGCATTGCATTTACAATGAACAGTCTTGTTTGCTTTATATACGCAGCCACCTGTCAAAGTAAAAATTAAATAAACGAAATTGTATGAAAGTAATTCCAATAAACGCAATTGTTTCACAATTGTCAAAAATCGTTGCTTAATTTTTCGCTTTTTATACAAATTTAAGCGTCAAATAATTGAATATTATAAAAGAAAAAAATAAAAAGAAGATATTTGTTTTTTAGTAGATATATATATATTTTTAAAATAATTAACAAATCAATTTAAAATATTTAAGAAACAAAATATAGAAGTAAATATTAGTTAAAATAGAAAAAAAGCGAAAATTTAATAAACTTTTATTTTACCTTATTTTTTACTCTTAAATTCAAATGTTCTTTGTGTATATAGGTACTGTTCAGTAGACTGCGTAAAGACTGCTTATATATAAAGAGCAAAAGTAGAGTGTTAATTATAAATTTAGCTTTAAAAAAAATAATGAAAATAGAGTTTTTATAAGTTGTAATCAATCATTAAATATTCTTATACAATATTTAACGCTTACTGTATTTACCATAATGTTTGCGTTTCTTTTACACGAAAAGAGTAGTTGAGAGTAGTTAGGAGTAGTCGGTAAATGGAACGCTGACTTAACATAATCGTATTTACTCCTATCTACTCTTTCTCGAAGATTGATGTTGTTTGGAGTAGAAAAGAATAGTTTACTCTGTAAAAGGACCGCAAACAATAATTTTCTTTTTAATCCTTTATGATAATTCATATGGGTATTAGTAATTTTTTGGAATAGGTTAGACTTTTTTAAATTTTTTATTCTTAAATATTTGATTTATATATAAGGTTAAATATATAAGATTTATATATAAGATTAAATATATAAGATTATGTTTCTTGTACAACAAAACAAAAATATGATTAAGAAAGAAATAGGTATTGAAGACAACTTTGACAAGTCCTAAAATTCTGGTGTGTGTGTTATTTTTCTTGTCAAACTAGTTTTATTTTTGACATGATGTTCTTCAGAACCTCTAGAGTCTAGTGCTTAGAATAAATTTTAATATACCTATAAGTATTATGAATTTTTTAAAAATCTTTATTCTTTAATTTGATGTAGTATGCTTGATAAATTCTATAAGTTATGCTAACTCTGTAGTAAATTTTAATTATATTACATATATCTATTATAATTTTATTTTGGATTAAAATATATATTTAAGTCAAGCTTTAAGTTATTTTTTAAATAATTTTCTTAAGAAATAAAAATCAAAAATTAGTTTTTAGTTCGGTTATTATTAAAAATCTGAATCTGTAAAACTTTATTACAGAAATATGAAAAAATCAAAACTCTAAAAAGACCAAATTACCATTTATTATTAATGTGAACCTGTCAAAATATTTACTCTCGTACCATATACACATATATATATATATATATTTTTTTTTTATATTTTACAAACATTGGTAAATATAGCTACTAAAATAAAATTAAATAACATTATTGCGAAAACGTTTTTAACATTTAAAATTAACAAAAACGTGTAATCCACCATAAATATATCAGTGATATTTATAAACTTATTTTTAAAAAAGATTTCCATTCAAATATTCATTTTCGAAAATCTGGCCATAAAATTTTAATTTAAAAAAAATAAAAAAATAAATTTTAGTTTTAAAACATAAATCAAAAAATTTATAAATACCATTGAAATATTTAAAATTAAAAATAAATCAGAGGAATACCTTGAATTATATCTTTAAAATGTTTACCTTTTTTTTTCTGATCCTGTCATAAAATTTTCGTTTTGCTAAAGAATTGAAAAATTTTTTAACTAGCATTTAGTTAAGAAAACAATCAACCAAAACTCTCACTTCTGATAATTTACAACTTCCATGTATTATAAAATTTGAAATAAAAAAACAAAATTAATAACAAGGACATTCATATATATATATATATATGTATATGTATTGAAATGCCTTTAATACATGTACATATATCCTTAATAAAATAAGTCATAAAACGATTGACTTTAAAATCTTTTTATAAATTTCCTTGGTTGTTCCTTTTGTTTTAACATATTTTTTTTATTTTTGTTTTTGATGTTATTTTTATAACTATAGGATACAATTATTTTTCTTTGGTTGTTTTTTTTTTGTTTTTGTTTTATTTCAAGGAAAATTCTGAATTCTAAATATGGGATTGACTTAAATTACGCCTACGTACCCACAAGTAATTTTACAACTTATTTTATATTTTTAAAGAAAGAAATGTTTATTTTTTTTTGTTCCTTAAATCCTTAAAATATTATCAAGGATATTGTATCAAGATTATATATATGTATCTCTAAGGTTGTTTTAGAGGTAAATAACATGGTAAATAGTGAATATACAATGAAAATAAAATCAAATATCATCAAGAATAACTTTTTAAAAATTGAAAAAATATGTGCATAAGAGAAAGTTTTTTTTTGTCCTTTTATTTTGAGTTTCAATGGTATAATGATACTAAAAATGGTAATTCATGAAAAAAGGACATATTTCGCAAAAAAAAAAAATAAAAAACAAAAACTAAACAAAACAAACGTAAAAATGATTTATGATTTAATTGGCAGAAATATGAGTTATATATGAAAAATATACTATTTATATATGTATATATATATTATAATAGATGTATAGTTTAAGGATTAGTAAGTCAAAATTTATAGATTTATGATAAAGTCAAAAAGATAAACCAATTTATTGATGGAGGAGGCATAACATTATTTGCTATGATATTGCAAATAACTTGCAAATTTTTATTGCCTATAGTTTTTAAAATGAAATACGGAATTTATTAAAAAACTTTGTTCAGTACTTATATATAGATATAAAATAAAAAAATTTGGTTAAAAGTCAAGTTTAACAATAATTACAATTTAATTTTAGTATTATTTAAATGACTTACGGATATAATGGTATTATGAACCAGTATTAAGGTAAACGAATTGAGATGATAAATATTATTATTATTATGTAAAAGAGTTTTTACAATTTTGTGGATTTTATAAGGTTATTTGAATTTGGCTTATAAAGTTTAAAATATTTATAACTATATACATTTTTATTTGTATATTAAGTATCTATAAGTTGTAGTAAAGAACGAACGGAATGCAATAATTATATAATTAAATTGATGATAAATCGATCTATGAAATTCGTTTTATTTAAAAATTTTCGATTTTTTTTATTCGGTTTAATATGAATATAAAATATAGATAATATATTTTATAATATAATAACCTAAAATTTATGTTTCTACCATTAACTTGATTACACGGGATAGAACTGCAGAATTAGACAATAATTATATAGATTTTATCTTACTTAATTATATATAGGAATTTGATTTGATTCTAATTTCTAAACTACATTCTTTACAGACAGGAAATTTCAAAAAACTTGTATATAGGATTCATTTTAACATTTACTTGTTATAAAACAAATACATTATAGGTAAATATTTGATTACAATCTATTTATTAGTAAATTACCCCTAACTATAATAGACATTAGCTATCATATGAATGTTCGATAAGTTTCCGATATCAGATTATACAATATGCTGTGCAACATCACACACCTAACTCTAAAAGTCGTAATAAATTATTTGAAAAACGTTAAATTGTTAGTCATTATAATGATTTGTATCTAAAAGCTTTTTCTTGTGTACTGATAACTTAACGCATATCTTTTAAATGACAACAAATTATTTTTATTACTATCTTTTTTTTTTTCGTTGCCACTTTTATAAGGAGTATAGAGCTTCCACTAAGTCATTATACATTCATCCAAGAGTACAAAATCACATGATATCCCATTACTATATAGCTAATGACTATTATAGTTAGGAAGTTCTTCCTAAGGGAGGTGAGAATCTTCCAAAGACAACAAAAATTCCCCCTTGGTATAGTGTCACATTCTTACTGACTAAACCCATCTGCCTATCTTTAGCCAATATAATGGGAAAAAACCCCTAACTGCTAACGCAGTATATTGACTAGGAAGTGAGGGTAGGAGAGGATAGGACAAGGATGCGGAATCAATGATTTGGGATCATTACTATATAAGAGAACATTGAATCCGCCTGTATTATTATTACTATTTTACTAACAGTGACTATTATAGCTATCAACTATTACAACATGCAGTGGAATATAACACCTTCCTGCATAAGTTAATAATTGAAGGCAACCCCACTGTCATTGTAGCAGCTATTATAATTGGTATTACTATTAATTAATAATAATAATTAATAGCAATTAATATTGTTATTATTTACTATAGAGTCAGAGCCATTAGTGAATTATAACATGCATTAGTATATAACACCTACGTGGATGATGTAATCAAATACAGCTCCACTGTAGCAGTTATTATTATTGTTATTATTTTAAAAATTATTACTTTGCTTTAGATATTACGATTTTAATAACTTGTTGAGAGTATTTCATATTTGAAGCAAGCCACGACTTAATATCTGAAGGGAACCATGACTTAACATCTAACGAGCCACAACTTGGCAATCTTCTTAAAAAATTTCTCTATTCTTTTGATTTATTTTAAAATAATTTATACTTTAAATATATTTGCTAAATAAAAAATTTAAATACAAAAAAAGAAACAAAAATATATTAAATAAAATATAGACATAATTACCTTTAAAGGCATGTGCCTTCAAATTCTTTAACATATTTTAAGTTACTTTTAATGTTTCCTTTAACAACCTAAAACATATATTTTAATTTTTCAAAAACATATTTTTCTTTTACTCTTTCAAATAAATTATTACATATAACAGAACCATTTGTATATAGTTAAAATGAAATTCCTTAAAAATGAAATTCGTTAAAACAAAGGATTCACCAATTTTAATCCTTTTTTTCATATATCATAAAAAGTTATTAATAATAATGAAAAATAAAGTCCAAAAACAATGGAAACACATCACAAAAGAAAAAAAAACTTTTCTGTATAAAAGTATAAAAAAAAAATTTAAAAAAAACGGAAGGAAAGGCCCCAACATCACCACCTATTGAAAAAAATATCATAACATATGAAAACAAAAAAAAAAAAATAACAAAAATGGGAGGCAACTTGAAAAATAAAACGCTTGCGTAGGCAACAAAATTTACTCAATATTATTTATTAAAACAATAACACGCCCCTATTGTTAATTTTTTTTTTGTTTTTCATTTTTCTTATTTTTTTATGAATTAAGAAAAGAAAAAAGATAAAATTGAAAAGAAAAAGAAAAACCAACAACAATAAAAAAAAAAGAAAAGAAAAACAAGTTTTAAAATAATTTCCACTATATAAATGTAATAATACGCGTTGCGCTTGTATTGTATTAATAGCGCTGTGACTGTTTTTTGTTGTTATCGTCGTCATTTTCACTTCTGTTATTATTTTTGTTATTATTGTTTTGATTAGTACACGCTGTTGAATTAACTAGCGATAAAAGAAAACATCTAGATAAAAAAAAATGGAGTGTTTTTAGTGGAGCTCTATGTCATAGATAAAATAAATATAATAATAGAAAGAGATAGTGAATATACTGAATTGGTTGGTGGATTGGTATTTAGTACTTTTGTTTTATTGTTTGTTACGTTTGTTTTTATTTTGTGTTGACAGAATATCGCTAGGGAATAACGCGTTTTTTAGATTAATTTTGTTTTTATTTTCTATAAGATACGATTTTTTCTGTTTTAATTTAATGGAAAGAACTAATCAACAGCGAGAGTAAGTAAGAAACAAAAGAAAAACAAAGAAAAAATTTTATAATTTTTTTGGGTGTCACCAAATTATGTAAGAATTTTCTGTAATTATTAAAAGATTTTATTTGTTCCTATGAAAATTCCTTCATTTTCTTTTACTTGATTTTTGCTGTATTTTTCGTGTGTTCTTTAATGGTACGTTCGATTAATTCTTACAATCTTTTAAAATTATTATTAGTATATACTCGTATTTTTAAATCATTAAAAAGAGTTTTTGTTTTTCGTCTGTATACAGCTAATTAAAACTTTTCTATGTTATTTTGTTATAACGGCGTCTCATACAGTAACTTGCATATATAATTTACCAAAAGTTGAAGGAATTTTTTATAAATCTATAACTATACATTCTTTTTTTGATTGGTTTTTCTTTTAATTTTCCTTTTATTTTGGAGTTTTATTATTTATTTTTATAATTTCTTTTAGTAATCCCCCTTTTTTTACTAAATGTATAAGCAATTGCATTATTAACGAATTTTATTTTCCAACTGCAATGAAGAGATTTGTTTTAAAAAAACTTATATGAAATTTATGCATTGATATGTGAGTAATATTTCTATTATTTTTGGAAAACTGATTTAGTTTTTTAAATATTTTATGTACAGATTGTTTTACATTATATGTATTTCGTCGCGATTCCTTTAATATATGCTGAATTAAAAAATAAAAATCCACATTGCAAACCAAACACCAGTATTGAAAATAACCAAATTGAAGAGGTTGCTGAAAATAAATATCTTGGAAACATGATAAAAGTATAGAACAATAAAAGATACATAGAGCGCATTTGAAAGAAAAAAGTGTCTTCGCAAATGGGCAAACTGGAAAAGACCGAACATATAGCATACCAAAATAAGAAAACTCAACATATACGTGAAATCTTCGTTACTAGACGCAAGTAGCTGGTAGCTGGTTTAACATGAAACAAAATATCTAATATTCTGGTCGAGAAGAGTGTTAATTGTGAAATGATGGAACAAGTCAAAAACTGATCGAAATGCAAATTCGAAGAAGAAAATAACGATAGATCGGCAATATTCTTAGACCTCCATAAAATTTAGTGGCACATCAGATGTTAGACTGGAACTATAAAAAAGAAGAAATGTGAGAAGATCTGAAACGACTTGGAGAGAAGAGGGTTCAAAGTGAAATAGAGTGAACTTCAAAGTCTTGAGCAGAAATTAAAAGACTTGAGCAGAAATTAAAAGACTTGAGCAGAAATTAAAAGATTGGAGAGAGTTTGTCTTAGGAAGCCTTATGTTCCCTAAGGAAATAAACAGCAGATAAAAAATAGAAAAAAATTGGATTTTGAACACGTACTTCTTTCATCGTAACATACGGTCTCGAGGCTTTTGCTAAGTTAAAAATATAAAGATGAAAAAAGGATAGGATTAGGAATAAATAAAATATAAATAAGAAACAGTAAAAAATAAACATAAAAAAAATGTAAAAAACATGGTCAAAAATGAGCTGGTTTATGAAGTAAAGCAATTGGCAGATTTTCAATATATGATTCCATCAATGCGTACTATAATTATTTTCACGCTATATATTTTTTATGGAAGAATATTCTTTTTCTCCATTTACAATTACCAATCCAAGTGCATGCCAACTATTTTATTTAACATTTAACTGTTTGTTATATACACCAACTGTTTTATTCAACATTTAACCGTTTTTTATATATTCTATTATTAATTAATTTTGTTCATTTATAAGTATTTTCTATTTTAATTTTAAAAACATTATTTTTCATTACTTTTTAATTGAAAATTTCTTTTATCATACCTTTTATATATCTCAAGATTTGATGATTTCATAATGCTTTCAAGGCTTCTTAATCTTTTTTTATTTTTTAAATTAATTTAATCTTAAAACACACCTTTATATAGTATATATAGAATTAAATAGTTATTAAAATTAATTTTAAAAAATCATTTTCGCACCATTAGTTATTTTTAAAATTGATTAAAAAAAAATGAAGTGTCTATTAAAACTTTATTAAATTTTTTTTTTTTTTTTGTAATTCTATTAAATCATTATGTAATTGCTATTAAATATTATTATTGTTGTTTTTATTTTTATAAAAAGAAAAACAGAAACAAAATTATTTTTAAACTATTTTAAAAAGAGTTTTTTTTTGTTAATGCTTATATATAATAAAATAAGACGGCAATTCTTTTTGAAGAACCTACAAAAGATTTACTTTTATATTAGAAAATTTAAAAATGTTTTTAATAATTTTTGTAACAAACACTTTTTAGGTATATAGAATAGAAATTGAATGGAATGAAAAATGAATAGAATCTTCACACATGATTCGTTGATTTCATCATATATCATTATACATTTTTATTTGAAAGGACCTATTGAAAATGAATTCAATCAATCGATCGATCGATCGATTCAAGAATATTTTTCTATTGACAGCATCAGTAAAAATTCAAAAACAATAAAGAAAGTAGATATGAAGAGGTAACCCCGATACAAATAAACATACATACAGGTAACCCTGTTACAAGGCGATTCAATTAAAATGAACATGAAAATTTATTTTTACTAGTTTTTGTAGTTATTAGGTTTAAAAATGTTAGAGAAGAGAGAAAATCGAAATTGAGGTTTGGGTTGATTAGAAATTATAAGATGTTTATTATTAATAAAAAAAAATCTTGGTATTTTATAAAAAAAAGACTCGAAATCGAATAAAATGTAAGAAAGATGGTGTTGTATTTGGTTTAAGATTTACTAGGTAAATTAATTTTTTTTGATAGGGTAGGTGGGAATCATCGAAATACACTATATAGAAAAGAGAAACGAGCGCCTGTCTTCGATGAGTACGGCGACTTTAATTCACTAAAAATACAATTTTTGACCAAACAATAGCTTATAGTACTCATGTTATTAAAGTTATTATTATTAGTGAAAGCTAATAGGTCCTGCTACTTTTCATGATCATAGTACAAATTCAAATCAAAGACTGAATAACTGGCTAGATGTCGCTGTATATAAATCTTATATGTAGATGTTCAGTGTTATACTGAAACACTATAGCATTTTGTTTCCTCTAAAATCTATGATTTTCATTTTAACTATGGTATCTTACTATGGTATCTTACTTTAACTATGGTCATTCTTCTTTCAATTACCTTCGTTTCTAGGTGGGGTTACTGTGCGTATTATTTTTTTTTTAAATGTCACGTATTATAAAAGTTCTCATGTTCACATAATTCATATAATTTTTCATATTTTCTTTATCTCCTCCACTTGTCTTCATTTTGTTTTTTATTTTTTTTAAATTAATCTAAAAAAAAATAATAAAAATGTTTTCATACAAAATGTTTTTTTATTTTTTTTTATTTTCTTCTAATCAAAAATATAAGCAACAATAAGTTGAGAACAATACCGTGTAAAAATAAGAAGAAAAGAAACGTTTTGTTGTAATCAAAAAAAAAAAAAAAAAATAACGAAATTTTTAATGATTACAATAAAATAAAAAAAAACTTTTTTTTTTCTATTCTTTTCCTTTTTTTCTTGCTTTACTTTTTTTTTATATTTTGAAGAAAAACCGCCAAACAATAGGAGGACTCCATTATGTGTTGACCAGGAGTTCATAAAAACATCATTTGTCATTTTTTTTTGTTATTTTGTTGCAAACAAAAGCAATACTAAATATTGTTGAAAAACTTTTGTCCATTGTTGTAATCATATATATATAATATTCATCATCACTATAATCATTGGAAACATTGGTTTTAATGTATAGTTTTTTTTTTTATATTTTCGGCTCACTTCATTTTGGTTTTATACAATTATCATTATAATGTTCTAATCCCATTATAATTATTATTAGATGGAAATTTTAGGACAAAATGAAAAGATCTGACAATTTTTTTTTTTTTTTTAATAAATTCGATACAATTCATATTCATCATCATAGTCATTAGTAAATAGTGGATTGCATTTATTTATTTGAATCATCATAAAAATACTTTGATGGTGGTTTTATCATTGTTATTTCTTTTGATTGTCCTTTTTGATATGTGTTTTTTTTTTTTTTTTTTTGAATAATAAATGATTTGTATGGACAATTTTGTGGTCCAAAACTATTCTACAATAATAACACAATTTGTTATATTCAATGGTTAAAAAGAGAATCATCTTTATCATCATTTTTGTTCTTTATAACATACAACATTTTGGTTCATTTGAAATTGAGAAAAATTATATCTAATGACAAGCGAATCAAGTCCTTATTTTTTTATTGTATGTAAAATGTTTTCGTTTTTTTTTTTTTTTTTTTTTGATTTAATTCTTTATATGATTCTTCATAAATATGGTTAAAAAATATGGTAATAGAATAAGAAATTTTCTAAAAAATTGCCATGATCCATTTCATATTTTATAACGAAAAACTCCATTTATTTTTTTATAAAAAATTTGAAGAATAATGGAAACTAGGTTTTGTTTTGTGGTTTTTTTTTTTGGTGTGGTCATCATTCTTTGTATAGATGAGAATAACAGAAAACAATAAGAAAATGAGTTGAAAAAATTGATAGAAGGTGTTTTCTCTTAACATTTCCGAAACATATGGAATGAAAAAGAACACATACGTTGAATACATCATATTTTATTATTTATTTTGATGAATAATTATGATGGTACAAGATGGTGTTGTCTAAACACTTCTTTTCAATAGTTCTTACTTCAATGGATGATATTTAAAGATTTTTTTTATAATTTTCTTTCAGTAATATCAACTGAACAGGGAATTAGTAAAATATAGTTTAAATAAATGGGTGGGTTAAATAACAACACTTTTAAGTTTTCTATAGTTTTCTTAGTATATAATGATTCTATTCTTGAAATTTTTTCTACAGTGCGATTGAATTTATTTTTTTATTCGTCTCTTGCTTCTAATTTGATTTTAAATAAAGTTTATGCGGCTATATGAACATAACAGGTTAAAGTTGGGCTTTTTTTTATTACCATAATAGATAAATTTTAGATTAATAGATAACAGCATTTAGAAATTGTTTTGAAGTACAATATATCTTGAAGTATATAATATAATACATCTTGAAAGAAATTGTAATTGCTGTATATTATATGTCCTTAAATGTAAAACATAAATATTTTTAATAAAAACAATCCAAATATCCAATTCAGAGTAAAAATCAAGTTTCTTGGGGATAGAAATTATGATTTGGCGCAACCCTGCTTTACTAATTTAAAAAAAAAAAAAGTTAAATATATTAAAATGGAAGAGTAGGTAGTCAAAAAGGTTAGAATGTTATACCCTTTCTTATTTTATTTTAATTTTTTTTTTGTTTCTAAATAGTTCGTATTACTATAATAATTTATTCAGAATCATTCAACGATTGCCGCAGAACATTAATTATTCCAAAAATAAAAAACTTTAATATTTGTTGTTACCTTGATAAGGTAACAAAAAACAAAAAAAAAATTAAAAAACCAAACCAAAAATTTGAAAAGAAATATTAATGATATTTGCCTATCATATATTGGACAGAAATTGGACAGATGATATTTTGAATGGATGAATTGTGACCACCAAGGGGTGCCCATCATTATTTAATAAGCTCTTACTTTTTTTTCGTTCTTATTTTTGCTTTCTTTTTTTTTGTTGAATTATTTTTTATTACTATAGAATTTAAATAAAAAGAAATAAATATAAAATACGTTTTGATTAATTATTTTCACATTTTGTTGATTCCATTTAAAATGACCTAATTAGAAAAATAAAGGGAATTTAATAGTATTACAGTTGTTTTGTAAAACAACTAAATGACCTAAATCTACTTAAGAGTTCTAAAAGGATAATCAAAATCATCTTTACTTTTGTACAAAAAATATGATTTCGAATGAGCGAATTTTTAACAGTTCTTAATTTTGAAAAATAATGAATTGACCAGTCGTTTGTTACTGCAACATGTTCTTAGTTAGTTTACATTAAGAATACATTGAAGGGGCCTCGGTGGCCTAGTGGGTAAAAGCGTATAAAATACGCTGCAAACACCAAGGGAGTGTGGGTTCGAATCCCACACACGTCGCAAGAGTTATTCCCCCTTACGACATTTACAGCCACGCCAAAACAGGAAAGGCTGTATAATTTCCTATCCACATTTATGTGGCAGAGAAATGCAAAAAAAAAAAAAAAATGTATTGAAAATAAATTAATTTCTTTTAGGTCATATCTTAGCAATCACATTGATATACAGATTATATACAAAGCCTTATTTTTACATCGAAGTAAAAATGAAATGTTAAAAGAAGCATTAAAATGACCAAAAAATTATGAATTTTAATTATTAATTGAAAATCGTTTCATCTTGCCGGATAACAAAAAACTCAAAAAAAAAAAATAATCTTCAAAAAGATGACACTCTAATCTTATGGCAATCTTCTGCTTAAATAAATCTTTATTCAAAATCTTTTTTTTTATTTTTCATTATTAATTTGTAAACTTTAGAATTTTTTGCTGAGATCGAAGGCTTTCTATTCGGATTGAATATTTTGTTCTAAACTTTAATCAATACCGATTTTAGCTAATTTTAAAACATCTTTGATTAAGCCTTGAATGTATTCCAGACAACATTAAGTACATATATTTACATATTTGAAATGTATTTAGTTTAGATAAGCTAAGTAGGTACTAACAGTTAACGAGATTCATCATAAAAATCAGACGTAATAAGTTTTTTTGCATTATAATTATACGTTAATTTTTGTTAATTAAAAAAAATAAATTTAATGTAGCGCCATTAAATTTTAGCGGCGTTAAAATATCGAATATTATATAATATTCAAAAAAAAAAATATATAATTCTAGATTATATCAAAAATGTTTAACGTTTGCAATAAATTTACCTTATATATATTGTGCTTAAATGTAAACATGCAATAAAATTATTTCTATAAATAAAACTATTAAATTTCATTAGATCATAAGAAAGACAACATTTGAAATCAAATGAATGATTTGCAAATTAAAATCATAAAAAATTATAAATTATTGCATTATTTATTTTATGTTTAAAGAAAGAAAATCATAAAGATTCTTTTAACTGAGATCTTAAAACTTTATTAGTAAACGATACTTATATGCATTTTTGAAATACATATAAGTAACATATCAACCACCATTTTTTCATCATCCAATTTCATAATTTTTACATTTCTAAAATTCTGCAACTGCTTTGACATGAAATTCTTTTTAAATTTTTTTCAAAATTCATTTAAAAGCATTTGTAAAATCATAAGGTTTCATCATGTATTTTTTGTATATTACACAATTTGATTTAGTTCTAGAACTACTATAATATAGAATCAACTGAATACAACGATATAACGTAATAACGATTCTTGAAATTGTATAAGAAACATTAAAGTTATAGTTATGTTATATTATCGTTATATCAATTGCAGTAATTTTTTATTTGCTTGATATAAAGAATATTATGTGAATATTGTAAATTTTTTCATCAATAAAATCTATAGGAATTTCCGATAAACGGTGTGACAGACTGTTGAAAATTTTGGAATTTCCGATAAACGGCATGACAGATTTCTACAATACACAGTAATAATTGATGATTTAATTTATTCCAAATATTGTTGTAACTCTTGAAAACATTTCGAAATTAATTACTAATTAGCTTTTTTCTTAAAGACAAAACAAGAAAATAGTTTTTACCCCTGTAAATATGCAATTTTCGTGAGTTTTTTTTTTTTTTTTCCAAGTTAACATTTTCCATGGTCGTAGTAGACGAGGGTAATACTAATATTGCTTAAGTTCTTTCTTGTAATATTGGAATATAAAAAACTAATTAAATATTTTCTAAACAGATTTTTTCTTGGTGAGCGTATAGCCACCAAAAAGGCGGACTAACCGAGGGAGTGCGAATTCAAATCCAGTGCAGGTTTTAAGTATTTTTAATTAAAAGAAAAATTATAATTTTTAATTAGAGAAAAAGTTTATTATCAATTTAATAATGTTTAATCACAATATTTCCCTCTATTTTTTAAATAGCAAAATCTTCACAATGTTTTTTGCTTATAGTCTAGGTTCATTTTAGGTTTAATAAAGGGCTTGTAAATAATTTTGTGTAGTAATGTCTATTGCAAAATATCACATTGTAAAACATATTAAGTACAATTTTTTCTTCAAGTTTTTTTTTTACACTTAAATAACTTTTAAGATTAACTAAATTCTAATTGGAATAAGTTAATCAAATTAATAATGTTTATTTAATGATAGTTTCTTGTACAAATGTAGAAAAATAAGAAAGAAATTGAAAGGTATCCTGTACTGTTATCTAAAATTATTATCTAACTTTGCGTCCTTATATATCCTATAAGGAATTAAAGTTCCAGCAAAAATTCTTTCCAGTTGAAAATTTTAATAACCACGTTTTACATTAATTTTACTTTTTTTTTATGAGGATCGGTGGAAAACTTCAGAAGTCACCCAAAGGAATTGCACGTAATGCTTCCAGATAATATTAGAAATGCAAATTAAGGTTGGACATTTAATACAAATGTACAGTTTGATTTATGGGATAAGAAGGGATAGACAAACCTTTAATTATTAATTTAGTTAACTAATAAATATTGTGCAAAAAAAAAAAAAAAATTATTAAAAATTAAGTTTTTATTTATTTTGTTTTCCATTTTGTGTCAGTAGACGAATTGCAATTACAGTGGATGATAAAGTTGGCGACATCAATAAAACAAGTAGAAAATATATGACAACATGGCAAAACTATCAAGAGAAAAATTTTAAAGAGTTTACAAAATATCATATATATTTTTTTTGAAGTTTTTTTTTTGCTGGTGATTAGTTTACATTAAATGCAATTCAGTCATTTTCCAGTTGAACGAAGCAATGAAATGAAATGGCATAAAGTACAGTAATGAATACGTTAGGTACAACTAAATGTCTATCTCAAATAACTTAAACAAATAAACGATTTTTTTTTTTTTTTTAAATAAATAGTGAAGAAAAGGAAGGTGCATCCATCCAATAAGTATTAATAAATACATATACAAACAAAATTTTTGTATATTTATTTGTATATAACGTAAAATAATATACTTAGTAGCGTTCTGTCACTTAATGAATTATGACCAATATTAGTTTCATAAATTGCTATAATAAATTTTCATAAATAAAAATGAGAAAAAATAATATTCAAAAAAAAAATTACCTCATTTGGTCAAGCCATTAAAGTTCCATTCACTGTCTGGAATATTTATATATAATACGAGTATATATTGGTTCATTTTTATTTACTTTGCCATTTACTTATAAATATGTATAATAATATTATATGTGAATATAAGATATGAATCAATATGGCTCATTATGAGGACAGAATTTTGTATATGTTCTTTTTTTCCTTCTGGACTACCATTATTAAAAGCAATCAGTTTAATGGTCATTTTCTGCCTCTTTATTTTTTCATTTTATTTTAGTTTTTTTTTTGATAGGTGGTGTTTTCTTCAATTTTTTTCAATATTTTCAAGTACTGCTAACTTGGCATCTATAACTTTTCTTTTAAGATATATACAATAAAATTTAAGCTTTTATAAACTTACATTATGTAAAAAAAACCGTTTTTAAGTTTTAAGGTAACTTAATGTTTAAAAGGAATTCTTATAGTGATTGTGTTTTATTTTTATTGTGAAAATTTTAATGAAAAATGTTTGTTTTGCAAATTCCATCAATATGTATAAAATTCCTCATGTGATTAAAAGTATACTCCGTCCAGTCGGGAGATGGAGAAATTCGCTCGCTGATTCGAAATCAACAAAAAAAAATTTCTCATGTGATAATAAGTAAATATACTGCGCCCAGTCGGGAGAAAAAAAAATTTGTTGATTCTTTCAGCGAAAGTACATTACTATCGAATCAAAAAACCAAAAACTAGAGCCCAGAAACAAATCAGTCATAGTTCTAAAAAATTAAGAATTGCTAGAGGCAGTCTTAAGCATAAGTATAACAAAACTCTCTTCATTATATTTTTCAACTTTATAGAATTTCTTATTACTTTCACAATCTAAAAGGCATTTCCTTTACAGATTCTTTATATTTCCTTTACAGATTCTGTTTCTGTTATTTAAAAAATTTATAAGAACGTTAAATTATATAAATTATATAAGAACGTTTTTGTATTCAACGTTATGTATAAATAAACAAAAAAACACTTGCACATGCAACAGTTGCCAAAATTCTGAATTAGTGAAATAATAAGTCTTTCATTAATTCATAAGATTTTTGGAATAGACTTAATATATTGTTTTAAGACAAAATCATTCTATTAATTGAAATTATAGAATCTCATCATCAGTTAAATAGACCTAAAATCATTAGTCCTGCATAAAGGATTCTCTAAGAATCCGTTTTATATCCTTTTTAAAGCTGTCATAAAACCGAAATTCTGCTTTTTAAATTCGATTTTATTATCGCTTCGAAGGATTCTGCCTTATTTCCGTTTTGCAGGACATGTTATTTGTTACACTTATTCCAGGAAGTTTTTTTGTCGTTTTCCAGAAGCTGCTCAAATTAGATTTTAGCCTGCTTCTATTTGTGTTTGTATAGCGATATATTCCTTTTTCCAGAAAATTTAAATAAAACAAATTGTAATAGAGGCAAAATATATTATGTACAAAATCAAGGTTATACTTATAAATCTTTATACATACAAAGATTGTATTTATACATATAACATATACAAAGAATATTTATACATATAAATCTTTATGAGAGATTCTGAATAAGATTTAGGATGAATTTTATTGTTGGTTGAAAAATCAAGTTTCCTAATATATTTTAGTGGGTGTTGGAGGCGTTACCACCCCACTATTTCAGCAATATATTTTTATCAAAATAGCCGAATCCGATGTGAAAACAAAACCATCCATTTCTAATAAAGAGTATTGAAATATAATGTGTTATTGCAGAAATCGCAGTATATGAAATTACAAACAAAATTTTTTTTTTAAATAAAAATAAAGTTCGACTTTATTTCGTTTTTCGATTTCGGTATTATTTCCATTTCCAAATGGTAAAAGTGCCGAATTGAAAAAAAATAGCGTTTTCCATTTTATTTCCATGGGGAATTATTTCTGGGCATCACATAAGTGCCTGCTATTGAATAACACTGATAATCCAAAATCTGCTAAATACCAGGGGCTGATTAAAATGTCTATTTAATAGTAACCAAAATTTTGTTACATTATGTAACATTTTAAAAAACAAAAAGCTTTTTGAACATTACATAATCATATATATTATATAGTTTTTAACACTTTTATTATAAAGAGCTTAAATTACATATCTTTTATAAATTTATTTTATTTATTTCAAAATTCTTTAATTTTGAAGACATTATTATTGAAATAACTCCATTTAGAAAAATGAGAATATTTTCAACTATAAATTCCAGAATTCTTTAAATTGCAAAAAAAAAAAATTTTTTTTTTTGGTATTTTAAAGTAACAAATAAATAATTTACAACAACTGCTAAATTATGTGTATTTTAACTTAGTTTACATATGTGTTATGTTTAAATTTTGCTGATAATCTTAAAAAATAAAAAATAAATATATACATATATATTTTTTTTTAGAATAGTTGAAGTTTTAAAGGGAATGGCTAAAAAAAAAGATTTGCCTGTAGTGCATGTTTACATCGACCAACCACTGGGTCTTGAAGAGTGAATGTCGATTTATTTATTTGTTTTTTTTTTTTTTTTTTGATTTTCTCTATTTCTTTTTCTTATACATCATGTACATTTTTCATATACGTAATACATATGTGTATACATCTTATACATATATATTGGTAAATCTTTAAAAAAATGTTTTCTTTAAAAATAATTTTTGTTTTTTATTTGAAATTTCATTTTCAAATTAAAATTTACAAAATTTTCATTAATTTTTTTTTTAAAGAAAAGCTAAGAATAGTTTAATTTTTCCTATAATTTTTTATTTTTGTATATATGTATATATGTAATAATTGCTTTTTACTTTAATTCAAAATTTTTTCTGAAATATGTTTAAACTTAAGATTTATTTTCTGAAAAACCAAAAAAAAAAAAAGAAATGTATTTTTTAATTAAAACAAATATTTTTGATTAAATATAAACATTTTACCAACACAATTAGTGTCTATACACATAATTCATATCATGAACGTTTCTGCGCCAGTTAATTATATCTATGATTTATTTAAAATAAATTTTTTTTTTTAAAAAGTGAAATAAAAAAATACTTGAAAAAAAAACTAAAAGCAAATATATTTTTGTTGGAAATTTAATTATTTTTATGATATTGACTAAAAGAAAATGTATATTTTACTTTACCATATAATTATAATATCTTACTGATAAGCCACTTGACTATACCAAGGTATAAAAATCTTCATAAAATAGAATAGATATTAAACGGTGTGAAACAAGTAGAAACTGTCAGAAAAACATGTTATTAAAATAGGACAGGGGTAGATGCTGACAAGCCGAAAAACATTTAGAAAAGACTAATATAGCAAAGGTGTCTTGAATTCAAGAGAAAATATGGTTGCAAATTCAAAGGTATAAAGAGAAAAAGATTCGGAACGTCTCTAATACTTCTAATGAATATAAGGACAAGAAAAAAATGGTACACTTAGATCTACACTTAGATTGAACTAAGAATATTAGAATATTATATTTTAGAAAATGATGGTTATGATTTTGTTCTTTCTATAAATATGTTCAAAAATCACATTTGTAAATTTACAAATCTTTAAAAATCATAACCTGACGTTTAAATACATACTGTCGCTATTGAAATGGATTATATTTAAAATACTTTTCTTTCTATACATAAGCTAGCTTTGACATAATTTAAAAATAAAAAGAATTTAAATTTTACTTAATATGTTGTCAAATCAACGTACAAAACATTAAACACGTGTTTTAAATTTTCACATTTAATAAATTCAATAAATTGTATCATATAATATCTTAATTTAGAGGTATCGTTTGTATTCATAGATATAGATACATAATATATACAAAACTATTTTTTTCTCCTATGGTTTTTGAAGGCGTTATGAATATTCATAAATAAATTATTTACTTTATATGAAAAACAATTAAAATGTAAATTTTCATTAAAAAAATGACAAAAATAATAAAAAAACGAGGAAGAATACAGTTGACTTTGTCAACTCTTAGATACCCGTACGAACCGTTAGTATGTTCACAGCCTGTCACTCTGCTTACAATATTATTTTTTTAATATTTTAGTATTTTAAAATAATTTGGGTGAATTTTATAATTTCTAGAACTATGGGTTGTACATATATTCAAACTATATGTTTATATGTACATTCTTCAAAAGCAGATTCTAACCTTCCACATAACGATTATCAATCCAAAACTTTTTCAAATATTCTATAGTACCATTTAATACTAAGCGGTAAATGTATATTAAATTTACTAAGTACAAAACAGTAAATATAATTTTAAATATTACACTATATTATATTTAAATATTCCATTGATAGAATAATTTCTTATAAGTACAATAAAATACATATATGTATGTAAATACAGCGCTATATAATATACATCTATACTCTTATCATTCATTCAGTGACATATACGATATGTAAATAAACATGATATTATATAAGTATGTATATATATCAATATCATATAAATAAAAATTCTTCAAGCAACCGTTATGTTGTTTATTTATTTACATTTTTATGTACTACGCGTTATATCCTCAACAATTTCAAATTATCGAGTAAAACAAAATGGAAAAAATTCGTTAAAGAAATTTGTTAGAAAATTTGAAAAAATCAAGTAACACTTTCGTCAATTATAAAGTAACCCTATATTATTAAACAAAGTTGTTAACAGAAATAAAAGTATAATGTTGGAGCTTTAATTTTTGTGTATTACTTCAAAAAAATTTTAACAGGTGTTCAAGTTACAGATGTTTAAAAATAGGAAATTTTCAGTTTTTGACCCCTTACAGCTCCTAAACGGAGGGTGATACAAAAAAAATTTCTGAAATGACTCATACTAATTTTCAAAGGTCTAACTTCTGTCAAAATTTCAAGTTTTCAACTTTAACCGTTTAGAAGATGGAAGGGTTAAAGAATTTTGCAAAATTTGAGTTTCGCATAACGGTAAATTAAGACACCGTATGCCAAAATTATATATTTATTGTATATATACTTTTAAAGCTAATGAAAGTAGTAATCGTTTGGCGTTTTCAAAATGGAGATATACCTTATATAACTTGTGCTATAACAATTTAAATATAAAGCTTTTTTGAACCTTTGGGAAGCTGTAGCTCCGTAACGGGTGGGGCTACAAAAAAAAGTTATTAAAAATAAAATTAATATTTTTGTGAGATCTATCAGTAGTTAAAATTTCATAGCTCTATTGCAAAAAAAATGTGGGGATCTAAAAGTTAGGTGTTCGAGAGCTACCCTAAGGCTTGGTCCAAACTCAACCAAAAAAAATAGGGAACCTACAAATTACTCCCAAAATATTTTGTGTAAATTTCAAGATTCTAGCTTTCTTAGTTTTTGAGTTAGCGTGCTGACGGACGGACGGACGGACGGACATGGCTCAAAAGTCTTAGAATTTTTTTCTGATCTGATCCTTTGAAGGTATATCTAGCTCGCTTATTTCGAGGTGTTACAAACGGAGGAGTAATTTTATTATACCCGATCCTATCGTACGGGTATAAAAACATAGTAAAAGAAAAGATAAAATTGTTTCTTAATTAAGATATAAAAATAAACCTTTTTAGGTCATAACAACAATATACTGGTATGTAATTACCTAATATTTTTTTTTTTTTTTATTTGTAGATTATTTCCTCAATTTATATGCAAAATACCTTTCCTAACACCTATATCAGAATTGATAATAATAAAAGAAAAATATATTATCGTAATTTTAATTGACAATAATGTATTCTCTTAAGTTGAAAGTTCCATTAATATTATTCATTGAAGTCAAGAATCAGTCCTTTTTATTAAAGAACTTTAACGATTCTTTTAAATGCACTTTCATTTAAAATTTCTTATGTGATCGAAAAGTTTCGAGTAAAAATTTTGATTTAAATAGTTACTTACATTTCTGAATAATTTTCTAAAAATTATATCAAACATCATATAAAAAGTTTTGCAAAGGTCTCCTACTCCTAATCAAATCATTAAATATTAAATAGAAATATTTATGAGATAAAATCACATCAATCTACCACAAATTCTACTACAAACATTTCCTATATGGCTAAATCCTTTATATAGAATTGAATTTTTGTTTTACAATCAGGGCTTCCACCAATTAAATATAAAACTATGTGTATAAAAGCAATTTTTCAACAAATAGCATTCTTTATGTTTACTTTCACTTCGGTTGTTTCTTTTTTTTTTTCTTCACATGTTTACTGTCAAGTTTTCACTCTTTTGACTACAATTCTAATTTAAATTACATTTACTTTTCAAAAATTTCTTCGCATCTTGATAATTTAAAGATAATCTAACCATTTTTTAAATAATTTAACCATTTAAAAATAATCTAACCAATTATTAAAAAAATGGGCGCGTTGCCTTCATTCATGGCTTCCAATATTCCTACTTATACCTTTGCAAAACAACAACAACGTTAACTAAACTTTTACTTGTTAAATTGAAATCCAGTTAAAATTAAACGAAATATTAACATTCTTTCTCTTCTTACACATATCAAATTGTTTTGTCATTTTCTTGTACTTTAAATAAGGTTAGGATACATTTTTAAAATAATCAATGTCCTTAGTTTTAAAGATATATAATTAAAAGTTACCGGAAAGGTTATTCGTTAACCTATTGATTTGTTTTTAATCTGAATTATTTTTAGGAAGACGTTTTAATTTTATTTATTTTTGTTTTGCTATTTTTAAATAAATTCTTAGGTAATAAAATAAAAAAAAAATAATAAAAAACATAACAGGTTGTTTCTTATTTATTTTTGAATAAAAACAAAATTATGAATAAATTTACGTCGATCAATGAATATCATATAATTTATGACATTTTAATACAAATTAAACTTAAATACCAACATTTTTTTTTTTATTTAGAAGGAAAAAAATTAATAATTTCCAACAGTGATTTTCGATAATAATTTTAACGCCATACAAACAAAACAAAGAAATAAAAAATGGCCACTTGTTCATTCAATGATATAAAATAAAAAAAAAATAAAAAAAAGAAATGACATACGCATTCGCATAAAAAATTAAAATTACGAATACGCATACTTAAAGAATGGCTTATTACTAGTTGACGTTCATTGTATAATAAGCAGGTGAATTAATATTTCGCTCGAAACATACAGTAAAGAAATGTCTTGACGTACCTATACTTAAAATACAAAAAGTGACTTAAACAATATTAAAATTTATCTTTATACTTATTTTTATATTTTTACTATAAACTGAGAGAAAAGCCGTTATATTCTCATTAAATATTAACATATAATAAAATTAAAATACGTAATTTTTTTTTTACAATTTTTTTCTTTTTATGAGAAGAAAATCGTTAAGAACAATGACGTTTCAAGTTTTATGTGTTGACAGGAGTGAAAGATACGAATTTTCACAGATTAAAACAAAAATATCTTGTGGCGTTGGTATTTAATCTGACATATTTTCTAAGTAAATTAGATAGAATAGAATTAAAAATTAAAATGATTTTGATTGGAAAACTATTTGTTTAGTTTATTCTTGATATTCCATCATTTCATCATCGTTTTCTTTTTCTTTTTTGTTATGCCATAAATGGAGCTTCACAGGTATGAAAAGTTTCCTATAGAGCGCACTTTAAACCGTCATAATCTACAGGTGCTATTCTATATTATTTTGTTATTATTGTAGGAAATTGAGATTATCTGATGTACACTTATGTTTATGATTTGTTGAGGAAAAATAAAAATAAAGCCGACCATTTTGTTTTTTTTTTTTTTTTGTAAAATGAAAATTATTAAAAGAAAACAAATAATAAAATAAAATAAATAAATAAAAATAAAGGGGATATTGACCACTTGCTATGATTATAATATACTAAATTTACTATGACAGTTATGATGATCTTGTCGTAATGATGACTAAATAAATTACGATGATAACGATTATAATTTTTGTCTCATCAAATAAACTTTTCCGTACATGTCAAGTATATAAAAAAAACCAAAAAAAAAAAAAAACAGTTTGAAATCTAGATCTCTACATCAGGCCAATCTATTTTCCATAAATTTCTAATAAATAAGAACTTAATTTAAGAAAATAAATATTACATTTTTTATTTGTTTTAAATTTTTTTTTGTTTTAGTAATAACTTTTTTTTTTTAAATTGTCTTTGATTATTACTAAATTGTAAGGAGACATTGCAGTCAGACAGATAGTAGTTATACTTTTTACTTATATTTTTATACTTATAATGAGTTACTTTCTAATGTGTTATGTTTAAATTTAACATTCATGAGGTATTCAAATTAATCTGACCTGTGCGTTAAGTTGCCGGCCTTTCAAACAGAAAAGTAATCGGATCAAAACGCCGATCAGATCATGTCTAATAGTAGTAACTTATATCGTAATATATAATCGTAATAGTTTATATCCTAATATAAAAATAATATTTCTGTATAAGATAATAATAGGTAACGCCCAAAAATAATATCAATAACTACTACCGAATAATACAACTTATGTGTCTTAGAAAATATCTAGCAAGTAAAATTAAATTCTAATAAGAGAAGAGGTTACGCATTAGTAAAAAAAATAACATAATAAAACTTGGATACACGGATGAAGATCTTTTAGCTTTCACAGGCGAAACTGAAACCATTTGCGTTGTCAAATATGACAGTCTAAATAATGGTAAGTTTACTACAAAATTGTGGTTCGAAAGAAAATATAATTGAAAATATTCACAATATAAACTAGAGCTAAAAGTCAACTAAAAATAATATCAGAGATCAAAAACTCGTAATATAGTGAGCACAGGAAACAGAAAAGTGAAAGTATATAAAATAAAATTGGTCAGATAAAGTCTCAACAACACTGGCAACTGGCAACTGGCAAGTAATCAATGTACTTTTAAAAAATTTCTTCTTTAATGCTATGAGTTTTGCAATAGCTGACTAACTATTTAAAGTCTGCAAGTCCGATATATGAGATAAAAATATATTCATATACATTTTAAGACATTGTTGTCAGTAAAACTGATTCAATTTAATTTTTTGCTTCAATTCAAAATATTATTTTCTTTACCATTCTTTATGATTTTTTAATGAACTTGAAATAAAAATTTGTTATGTATATTTTAATTTATTTTTTTTCCCACTTAAAAAAAATTTTTTTTCTTCAAAAATCAAGACCAAATTAACTTTATTTGTAAGATAATTTTTTGTTTTTTTTTTTTTTATTTACCTTTAATTTATATTATGACTTGAGTTAATTTTCGTAAAATTCTTTATTTCATTGTAAATTTCAATTCATTGACAGGGTATTGACATTATACTGTCAAAATTTAATAAATCTTAAAACTTTAATAGTAAAATTTATTTTTTGGGTAATAGTGGTTTATATATTATTCGTTATTAGCGTGAACAAGAATTTTGATTCAATGATTCAGAATGTTATTTTTTATACATACTTGTATGTACATATATAAAAACATACATACAATATAATAATTATTATTCATAACGGAAATACAATTTATGTTTCATATTTTTAATATAAATAAACTATTGGCTCACTTATACCAAAAGTATTACCTGGTTATGCGATTTTTTTCAGAAAAATCGAATTATAAATCTTATTAAAATTAAATTAGAATATTTTTTGTATCTCTACAAATTTAAAATTTAATTAAAATTCCAGTTTGAAGTTATATAATTTAGGTAAGATAATAAAACTTTTTTGAAACTTATTAAAAACAAGACATTCCAAAACTTTTAAATTACATAAAAATTCTAAAATGTCGTAAAGGGGAATTATTCTTATGACGTGTGTGAGATTAGCCATTAGGTCACCGGTTGTGGGATTCGAACCCACACACTACCTTTGTATTTACGAGTAAATTTTATACGCTCTTACCCATTAGGTTACCGGTGCCCCTAATTCCATTTATATATTCTTTTTTAAAACGTTATTGTTAGTAGTTTTTAAAACAATGGCATGGCTGTGAAGAATTGATTTAAATATTTATAACAAGGTAGAATGTAAACCAACGGTTTTTAAAAGCGCACATTTCCAAAACTCAATACAAACTGTTTCGAAGTGTGACTTACACAAAAATTTGAAAATTTCATGTAATAAGAAAAAATGTGAAAATAGGACATTTTTGAAATTTTGAGGGGCCGTAATTCCGGAATCCTATATAACTAAGAAAAGCCGTTAACACACGTAAAAATATATTATTGAAGCATTAATTTTTATGTCTTGCCGAAGAAAAATTTTTACAGGTGCCTAAAAATAGCAAATTTTAAATTTTTGAGGCGTAATAACTCTTAAAGAGGGGGCGCTAGCAAAAAATTTTCTGAGGAAACTTATACTAATTCTAAAAGTTCTTTCTTGTCTCAAAATTTCAAGCCTCTATCTAGAAGCGTGCCGGAGTTATGAAAGTAGAAAAATCATGCAAAATATGGTTTTCACATAACGGTAAATTTAAATAGTAAATTACAAAATATTGCATAATTTTGATATTGTTTTATATAGATAATAAAATTTTCGATCTTCTGGCGGTCTTAGATTGCAAAACTATTACGCAGAGCCTGAGATATATACATCTGAAAATAGGGCTTTCTCGCAATTTTGAAGAGCTGCAACTTTGGAACCCTTTACAACTAAAATAAAGCTTTAACACACGTGAAAATATATTACTGTAGCTTTAATTTTTATATCTTGCAGAAGTAAAATGTGTACAGGTTCCTAAGTTACAGGTGTTTAAAAATAGCAAATTTTCAATTTTCAAGCCCTAATAGCTCATAAACAGGGGGTGGTCCAAAAAAATTTTCTGAGCAAACTTATACTAATTCTAAAAGTTATTTCTTGCCCCAAAATTTCAAGGCTCTATCTAAAAGCGTGCCGGAGTTATGAAAGTAGAAAAATCATGCAAAATTTGGTTTTCACATAACGGTAAATTTAAATACTAAATTTAAAAAAATTGTATAATTTTGATATTAATTTACAAAGATAAACGAAATACCTGTCGAATGACGTTTTCAGATTGAAAAAATCTTAAGCAGAACATAAGATATATGCATTTAAAAATAGGGCTTTTTCAAAGTTTGAGGGACTGTAGCTCCGTAAATGGGGGGGCTACATGAAAAAGTTGTTCCACAAAATTATTTTTTTTATGAGACCTACCCATGGTTAAAATTTTTTTTCTCTATCTTTAACGGTGTAGAAGTTTTGTAAACAGACGGACGGACGGACGGGCGGGCAGAGTGAAACTAATAAGCACATTTTTTCAAATTTTTTTTAGAAATGTGCTAAAAATGAGAATTGATTTCTGGTTCAAGAGTATTTCCAGGTACAAAACTTAGTTGAGCTTTATTTTTTGGGAAAGGATATTGAAAATCTGCATATAAGTATTAATTTTGTTTTAAATATTTATTTAATCTAATGGAATTACTGCAGACCTCCATTAAGCGGGAACCTGATTTTATCATTATTTTTGAGTTATATTTTTTTGTTTTAGGCTATAATCTTTTATTTTTACATGTCATCTAAAGTATTTAAAATAAATAAAATAATAAAATGAATTTTACAAAAACCGAGGTGATTACCAACTACAAATAAAAGATAAAGGTTATTTATATTAGGTCAAGAGGGTGGTTACATTTATATACACAAACTTTTAATATTTGTTATTTAAAATAATGAGAGGTTTCATTTTATTTCCTCATTCTTTTTCCCAAAACCAAACAGTATATTATATCACTATATATTAAAGGATCCATCATAAAATCTAGTTTTAAAGGGGGTGGTTTTGGATGGTTAAAATACAACAATACTCAGAGAAATCTTTTGCAGTTCCTTTAAGTGGCTTTCGATGTTTTGCACCATCCCTCGTACAAAAAGAAAATTAATTCTGTTTAGAATTTAACTGTAACATGTTGAAAAATTTCCACACTTTATTTAAGAAAACAAAGGCGGATCGTTATTAAATTATCAAGTTTCAAAAATTAATTAAAAATTAGATATTTCTGTATAGCCTAGAGACAGTAGACTGCTTTTAAGTCGCTGGTATATGCATTATTATAGAAACTTGATTGAAAGCTATATTTGATAACATAAATTTAAAATACTTATAAATAATTTCCTAGGATTCAATATATATTTTCTAGAATACTTTATAAAATTTCTAACAATTAAAATGAAAATTTATTAATAAAGAATTTTATGATGTTGACCCATAATAATAAAAATATTACAATAAAAATATTACAATAAAAATATTACAATATGTTATTCTAAATTAATTTTTTATTATTTCTTTTCTTTATATAGTATTATTTATTTCACAATAATCATTACCTTCTTTTAAATATGAATTTTCTAGCTATTAAAAATTAATTTACGATATCAATAAACCATAAAATAAAAAGAATTATAAGAATACAGAAAGGAATTAACGCTCATTAATATCTAATAGATTTAAATATTTCTTGTTCTTCATCTTCTGCAGTTTCCATAGCACTTCCATTTTCTATGTTAAATATTTTCTAAAAGCACTACAATACAAGTAAAGTTTTGACTTTATCATAAAAAGTCAAAAGAGTATTAAGATCACAAATTATGCTGAGCTGCATAACAGTCAGGAGAAAATTTTCTTTAAATTTAAAAATACAGTTCTTGCAGACTCGTAAATAGAAAACGCTTTATCTCTAACCATTCTTTAAAATAATTTGAACGCCTTTGTACTTTTTTTTTTTTGCCACTTCAATATATGCTCCTTATAGATGTTGGGTACTCTAAATTTTTCATGTAGCTGCATCCGTCACAGAGCTACAGCCCTTAAACGTTGAAAAAGCCCTATTTTGAAATACATAAATTTCATTTTCTGCTTAGCATTATTTCAATCCAATCTGAAAACCCCATTCGATACGAATTTATTTTTACCTTTGTAAATCAATATCAAAATTATACAACTATTTTAAATTTAGTATTTAAATTTACCGTTATGTGAAAACCAAATTTTGCATTATTTCTCTACCTTTATAATTCCGGCACGCTTTTAGATAGAAACTTGAAATTTTGAATTAAGAAAGAACTTTTAGAATTACTATATTTGTTTCCTTAGAAAATGTTTATGGATCACCCTCTGTTTATGAGCTATTAGGGCTCAAAAATTGAAAATTTTCTATTTTTAAACACTTGTAACTTAGGCACCTGTATATACTTTGCTTAGGCAAGACATAAAAATTAAAGCTTTTGCGTTTGTTAATTGCGGTTTTTCTTTATTATATAGGGCTCCGGACTAACAGCTCCTCAAAATTTCAAAAAGATCCTATTTTCACATTTTTTTCTTATTATATGTAATTTTCAAATTTTGGTGCAGAGTCACAATTCTAAACACTTTGTATTATTTTTTGGAAGTGTGCGTTTTTAAAAACACCGTTCGTTTATATTTTGCCTTTTTTATTATTTGCATGACTCAACCGGGTTTTGATACCAAAACATTTTGAATAAAAGGTCTATGTCTTAACTACTATGTAATTGTCCGGACCGCATCTTTAATGTATTATAGCAAAACATTGGTTTGTTACACCTTAGTTGCATAAATATGTATTCTAAAGTAAACGATATCTAAAAGGTATACTTTAGAACATTAATTTCTAATAATTATCATGAAGTCTAACTCACATTTTTATTTAATTTTCTTTACACAAGAAAAATATGTTATACTTATACATTTTTTTAATTTCATTTTCAAAAATCACTTAATTTTTATTTTTAATATAATCGAAAATTATACAAATAATAAATTTTTATATGTAAAATAATAAATAAAAAATAAAAATAAATGTGTACGAGTGTATTTCATGTTAAATATAGCATTTATTTTGTGATTTTTAATAGCGATTTTATTTCAGTCATAAAATTAATTTACTGATTTTTATAAGGAAAATTCTTTTAATTTTTATAATAAATATTTTATATATTTATATGGTTGTATTTTAAAACTACAAGATTCCTTTAAAAGTTTGAAAAGAAAAGAAAAGTAAAAAAAAAAAAATAAAAATTCCACTTAAATGACCAATCAATACATAAATTATATTTCATTTTGGACAATCATTTTTTAAATGGTTATGAATTTTATTATAATTTTTCTTTTTATTTTTTCTTTTTTAAATTTTTGTTCCTGTAACTGAATGTGGAATGAAAAACAAACTTTTGAGTCGTAAGCATAGTTGTAGCTTAAAGTCAACTATGAGAGAAAAAATCTAAAGTTAAAGCAAAATATTAAAAATTTAATAACTTAACTTCAAAATTACTTTAGAGATTCCACCAACTTTAGAGATTCCATATATTTTAGAGCTTAATTAATTGTTAATTTATCATATCTCATATCCTTGGTATAGTTAATAGATAAGACATGATATAGAGTATAGAAGATTATTTATTATAAATTTTGTGGCGGTATATAAAAAGTCAAAAAGTGGTTTACTTAAAAAAATTAAAATACATAACTCATTGTCTTTCCTATTGTGTAAATTTTATCCTTGTGCGTTTTAATTTTTTTGATTTTTAAATTAACTTTATATTTTCATGGTCTCTATAGATGAAATTTTGCGTTTTTCAGTCTATGGGTATTTCCGAAGATATGTCTCACTAATACTTGACTCTTATACCCTTGACGCTATATTTGACGAAAATACTTAAATATTACCCTAGATTGTTTTATTATTTACTAAATTTATATCTTCAAATTTTTAATTAATCAAATATGATCAATAAATTTAATGTGATATGATCTGAAAGCAAAAAAATAAATTAGGAATATATCAAAAGTGATGTTAGAAGTATATAAAAGGAAGATTGATATGTGCGGAAAAGTCTTATTCTGGATTTATTTATTCGGTTAAATTAGTTCTTTACTATTTTGTTTTTTGTTTTATTCTCCTAGAATTTTGTTAACTTTTCTTTGCAGAAAATCAAAATATTCACTCAATTTTAATAAAAATTCTTTAAATATGTCATAAAAATGACAGTATGACAGTTCACGCTTTAAAACTGAAATTTCAAATTTTCATAAAAATATGCGAAATGTAATATTTCATACTCATGCGAAACTAATTTGCTGAAGCAATGAATCCATCATTAATCTGAAAAATTAAATTATTTTTATTAATTTTAGAAATTTTAGGAAGTTAGACTGTCAAATAACACAAAAATGATATAGTCTTAATATTCTTAAGGATATTCTAACCAAAAACTAAACCTTATAAATGAGACTAACTAAAAGAACTTAAAAAAAATAAATAAAACTAAATATTAAAACAAGCAAAAACTTCAAAACAAAAAAACAAAAAACATTCAGAAAACAAATTTTATGGAATTTACTCAAACAACAACAAAAAAACAAAAACAAAATCAAACAAAAGTGATAAATGTTCAATCAAAAATAATTAAAACAATCCTCGGCTTTTTATAGTCTGGCTGCAATCCCAACAGATAAATATCTCACTAATAAAAACAACAACTACAGAGAAAAAAAAAAAAACTCATAAATGATTAACTCACAACAATTCGAACCGTGTTAAGGTTTCATCTCCATTTCATATTATCTATATCTGATATTTTTATTTTTTCATTATATATTTTTTTTTTTTTTCTTGCGTTTACTCTTTGTGTGAGAAATTGTATCTTATCCTGAATCTTTTACTACAACTTAAGCTTTAATCAAAGATCCAAAACTAAAAATAAAAGTAAAAACAAAAAAAAAAAAAAGAAACGAAGGAATCCCAGATTAATAACAAAAAAAAAAAAAAAACAATAAGAACAATAAAAATCAAAAAAAAGCGACAAAACTTAAATAAAAAATGTTCGTGCTTAAGCAAGTCTGTGATGCCTGTATTTCTGTGTTAATAAATATGTCCGTCTGGAATTGAATACAACTGGTTGGGGTTGGTTGGTTTCATAATTTTTCTTGTTTAGATGAGTGGTCAGTCTGAGGATTTCTGATGATAATCAAAAAGAAAAAAAAACAAAAAATAAAAACAAAATTATTTGATAACAAAGAATACAAAATTATATCCTTATTGATCATTTTTTAAAAATTTCCTTATATGTGTGTGTTTCATTATAGATTTATACTTTGATTTGAACCCAAAGACTATAGAAGAAATAAGATTTTTATCTTAGAATAATGACGGTTTTGTTTTTTTTTTATTTTTTATAGATAATTTTTTTGATTTAATGACAGAATAACGACAAGAATTAATTTCATAATAGAAAAAAAAATTTGTGCGGTATAATTAGATCGATCTTTAGGATATTTTTGTTTTTGTTTGTGTTTGTGCATCTTTCATCTTATATTTTAAAGTTAATTTCTTATAGAAAAGTACTGAATTTACCGCATTTTTTACAACAACTTTTTTTGTTGTTGTTATTTTTTTTTTTTTGGGAATTTTGGACACAAATTGTGTCATCTTTTCATTTTATTATATACTCTTTGAGACCCACACATAATACGGGTATATTATTAAGTATATATAAATAATATGTTTCAATGATGTATAAAAGTACCTGACCTGGTATCTATATATGTATATGTATAATATTATATTTGAATTTGGTTTATTATGTTTAGTGTTTTGGTTTAAATCCGCACCTTTTTATAAAAATTTATGAGCCATCACATTTTTTTTTTTCTTTTATATTTAAACTTTTAACTATATATATATGTGGATCCTGTATATTTATATATATATTTATGCTGTGTAAATTAATAATAATAATATTAATAAATAAAAAATACAAAAAAAAAACAAATGGAATCTCAAACCGTGATCTCGTCGTCATATCTTTTATATTCAACAAATTTATAATCAAACAAGACAATAATCTTCATAATGAGATTGTGATAATAAAAAATAAAACACTTTTTTTTATTGACATTTTTTTTTTTATTATTATTGTAATTTGTTTTTTTTTTTTAGTAATTTTATTATTGTTTATGAGATAAATATGAATACATAAATGAATATTCATATTTATATATATATATATATATATTTCATATTTAGAGTGCTTTGTATAAAAAACAATTTTAACAATGGATGGTATTTGTATTTTTCTTTTATTTAAAAAAAGTTTTTAATTAAAAGAAAATATGGAAAATGAGATTTATTTTTTTTTTAATTAAAAAAATTCTACTTTTAATTAAAACAAAAATTCCAACTTACATTCAAATTTACATCGTAAAAATATTTGTTAAGGGGGTGTGTGTTAGAAAGTTATTCGAAACAGAGCAGAAACAAAATATAGTTTTTTTTCTTATTTTCTACTTAAAGTTCAGATTTAAATAATATATTCTACATCACTTCAATGTCCAGATTTTTAAAGTTTAAATAATATATTAATTTCAATTAAAGATGCACTGTAAGTTTGAGGACTGTTGTTAGTGCTATTCTTCTATTTTTGTCTTAAACGGATCTTTTGAGCAGTGTGAATTTATTGTATAGACTATAACAAACAGCTAGTGTTTCCTTTTTCTGTCAACATTTTGACAAATTTTTTATTAATCATAGATCTATATTGTTATTATTTCTGATATTTTTAAAAATCTTCCAATTATAAAAATAGTAACACATACTTTATTGTGAAGTGTTTACATTACTATTTTTATTTTTAATTTTTTTTTTAACGACATTATTACGATACGAAAGTACTACATATTTTTTATTTATATAACGTGAACAAAGTTTGAACCCAAGACCCTTCAATTGAAAGGTTAGCAACTTGACTACTGCGCCATGATCATGCGGAATAGTTTATACTTCAACAAATATTATTAATTTTTATAAGAATTCAATAGCACTGTTAAATACACATAGGAGCATATTTCACTGACGGGCAATTCATTTTTGAGCACATCGAATTTTGTATTTATACAAGGTATGGGAATTAATTTACAATCAGAGCCTTAAGAATGTGCAACAAAATAAAATTTTATGAGCTTCAAAAAAATGTCAACTTTCACATATTAAATTGTTTACAAACATTGAGTCTTAACAAGTTTTTAAATTAACTGCTCATAGTTTTAAAATTACTTGTATTTGCCTCCTTAATCCTTTTTCTAAAAGTCACAAAGCAGGTATAGATGTATAGAGGAGTTTGAAAGGCTAACTCCTCTATACATCTATACCTGCTTTGTTTTGATATGTGGTTATTTAAATCATAACCGCAGAATATTTAGTAGTAATATAGTTGCTAATTAGATTCTATTAGAAACACAATGTGCGGTTATGATTTAAATAATCATACATATCATAACAGGTATAGATGTATAGAGCAGTTAGCTTTTCAAAGTCAATTTCTATATTTATTGTAAGTTAGATAGTTATTTTATTATACTATCGCAATAAATATAATCATTTTATATTTTTACTTTAACTTTTTCTCTAGGCACTTCAAATTTATAGATTTATAGTTGTACAATTACTTGTCTAATATCATATAATATGGTGTTACCAAAACATTACATTAAAAACATTTAAAATATCAAATTAACAATATCTTAAATAACCATTAATTCACAATAGTTACAAAAAAAAGAATATTTAAAACAAAAATATGTAATTTATAAGATGAATTTTGAAAAAAAAAAAAATACCTAAGAAAGGTGTTTTAATTTTTTAAACGCATAATAAGTTAAACAGGTGATTTATAACATTATTTGTTAAAATTTCCTGGAAAATTTGTATCATTTATCATTAACAAAAAAAAAAATGGAAAAAAATAATTATCCTTTTTCAAATCATTAAACAGGATCACTCAAGGATATTTTGATATTTTTCATAGGTATAATACTTAGAATGTCTTAAAGAAAATTTTAAAAAGAAAAGATCACTGCATTCAAAAAATATAGTTTTATTTATTGTTCATAACAAAGAAACAAATGTTTTCTTAAATTTAAATATAACTATAAATATTTTGTATTTAATGGATTTAAATAGTTGGTTCAAGATATAGTCAATATTAAAGCTAATATAAGACTGAAGAAAATTAATTTGGATTAAATTAATTGGGTTATTAAAAAATGTTTAGAGTGATAATATTAAAGTCATAAGTTGCAAAGATTTAAATTTTATGTCACTTAAAATGACATAGTAAAGTGTAGAGCTAAATGCTAAAAATAATTAATATTTGGTTTTTGGCTAATGCATAAAAACAAATGAAACTTAATTCAGTTGATAGTATTTAAAAAAAATATAGGTAAGTCAAATCTAAGCCAACAGAAAATAGATTTATTTAATCAAATGCTGTTGTTTAAACCCTTTAAATTTTTAAACATTAATTTTAAATATGTATATATACATACACTTGTAATCATATTCATGTACAAAAAACACTATATTTTTATCAAAAAATTAATCCTGATGTATAACGACATCAACTGAATAATTTATTCTGTAATTGAATTCTTTATACAGTGAATCACAATCAAAAACGTGCACTTTAATTGTGCAGAATGAATATATATGCTCATTTTACGATACAAAAATTAAGTAAAACAAGCTTTTTTTTTTGATTATATATATATGTAAGTGATGAGAAGTGTGAACGTATCAGAAACTTTAGTCCTTTTGTAAATACAATGTCTTGCAAAATTTAATCCAATAGTTCAATTTTAAGCGGTAGTTTAGGGATTTTTCCTTGCTATTCGGCAATTTCGCCCCCATACCTATTCCAAGCTGTGAGTTTAGCTGCACTTAGAGAATAATTTCGAATTTTTATGATATTTATTTATTTAGCTGCTGTAAATGCTTTAGTACTACTATACCTTGCTTTATTATAATTCCTCCTTCTTTCCTATGCTTTTTAATAATACATATATTGAATTGTAATTGTATTGAATTGAAGTACTTAACGTAAAATGTAGATTTCTGAATAAAATTAGTTAATCTTATCTCAAATATTTTGGTCACATTGCCTGACGATCAGATAAAATGAAAAAATCAGTAGAAAGAAGAATCAGTAGAAAGGTAAAACAGCGAAAGCTGATCTCCTCACAATTGGTAAGATGAACTGCAGTTGTTAACAAGAAAAACATTGACAGAATTTCAACTTATATGAGACATAATAGATCCACATGGTTATATACTGCTGCCATAAAAAATTTCATCATATTATAATGTCATTACACTTTGAATAGGGTATTGGAAGAAGAAGAATAAGACTTTTACTTCTTGAAGTGGTTTGAACAATTTTCCGCTGGAATTGTGCTTTTTCAAAAAATGAAGCAATTAATTCAATGCTCGTTTATTTTTTTTAAAACAATTATCTTGATTGATTTTTAACTACCGTCTGATTGAAAGTAAAAGTTACGATCTAAAATCTAAATTTATCAAATGCAATTATTAGTGCGTACTTCGGATTTTTTATAAGTAAATATACCCTTGGACGGTTTTCAATATATATTCTTGGATGATGCTTGGATGTTATCAGCACTCCCAACATATTGTTTTTGCTTTTAGTATTAAAATGGAAGATTTTGATTGTGATTCACTGTAATATGTTGAATTAGAACTAATACGAATGAACCTAGATTCAATTTTTCCCAATCAATCTTCAATTAATTCTAGTTAATTAATTTTAATCTTGTAAACAAATCACCTATAATTTAAAAACAACTATTATTTTTTTTTTGTTAATTTTATTTAAATCTCTATCTATTCCCCGATATACCTCTATCACAGATCATTTTGTTTTTAAAAATTAATTCCTATTGTTTTAAAATAAAAAGGCCTTACTGGAATAAATCGATTTTTTTATAGAACAAAAAAATTATAAATTGAAAAAGGATCTTTGCCTAATAATATTTGTTATCTTATCTGCTAATCACTGTAATATCCTAATTTTTCAAAATAAAATTAAAACAATTAAATTATATAACATAACCAAAACAAAAGGAATAAGACAAAATCAACTGAATTTAACGCATGTTACGTCAATCCATTTTATACTAAAAATCGATCAATTACATGTGCTACAAAGGTCTTGATCCCAAAATATTAATTTATTTCATTTGATTCTTAATGCTCATCAACAAATTATTTTAATTCGATTCGATTTTTAAATTGTTCTGCAATTAATCTTATTATGAATTTTTTTTAAGTTATTCCAAAATTCAAATTTGGTTTATAATTGCAATTTATTTTATTTGTTTAAATTTAGTGATTTTTTATTTTGATTAATTCACTTAATGGGTGTCAAATTGGTGGATTAAATTTTTTTAAATTTAGTCTTGTTTATGACAGGATCATACTTCAAATATTAATTTTAGTTTCATATCTCCACGACCGAAAGACTCGATTTTAAAAACTTTAAAACTCCATAAAATATAAGTGGGTTTGGTTAAGTATAAATGTTATTAGTTTGGATGTTTATCGTTTTGTTGAAAATTAATATAACAACAATGTCCATAATTTTGTTTAATGCTCTCTTGAAAATTTACGACAATGAAATAAGGTGTCTCCAAAAAGTTACGCTTAACACGTTGAGTCCTACGTGTATCACCGGTGAACATCACTTCAATGTTTGAAAATCTCGTGTTAACCAATGAACATAAAAATAAACTTGCGTCAAGTCCCACGTGTATCATCTGTGAACATTTCTGAATGTTTTGAAAAACCCGAATCAATTTAATGTACTGTTTTTTACTTTTAAAAATGTTCACAGGTGATACATTGGGGCTTAAGGCAAGTTTATTTTTATGTTCACCGGTGAGCACGGAATTTTGAAAAATTTGTGTGATGTTTATCGTTTGTGTGATATACACGTGGGATTTAACGCAACTATTTTTTTATGTTCACTGGTGAGTGTGGGACTCAACGTGGTAAAGTTACTTATTTTTTTTGCATTCTTAAAATCAATAAAAACAAATAAAGTATTCAAAGATTGAATACAAATTTTTAAACAACTTAATAATACCTAAGAATATTAGGGATCACTTAATCATATTTGTTTCCATTTTTGATGCTGCCATTGTTATTGTTCTTATTTTTGTTGTTTATGTTTAAATCATTAAATACTAAATGATCGATAACGTGGTGGGTCCAACGTTGTCAAAAGGTCATTCTTATTGTGTTCTTTACAATTTTGGTTTTATTCACATTTTTGTTCTGTTTTTTGTTTTTTTTTTTTGTTTTTTAATTTCATAATGATGGACATCCATTATTTTTATTAATATTATAAGAGGTATCTAGAATTTTCAATTGAATTCGATCATTTTTCACTTGTGATATATATGTAGTGTCCATTTTAACTTAGTAAAAAAAAGATTTATGCATTTTAATTTTTTTTTACTCTTTTTCTCCATTCATTATAGACAAGAACCAACATATGAGTTTTATATTAAGTTTTACCTTGGTTTCAATGAACGATCAAGAAACGATGCTGACGAAAAAATAATGTAGTTTTTGATTAATTTATGTTTTGATATAGGAATTATTGATGAATCAATTTTTTTTTTTATTGGAAAGTTTCTTTTCAATTTCTTTGAAAATAATTAATTTTGTAATGCTTAATTATAATTTTTTGATTTTTTACTAATAAATTTTTACGGTAAAGTAAAAAGTATGATAACATTTTTTTTTCATTTTGAATCATTTTATACAAAATGATGATTTTAGAAAGATATTTGAATTGAGTAATAATAAATTGTACGGCTAAAATATGATTAATTAAACTTTGCGAATTTATAATTATAATTTCAATCTTCTATATACCTGTTCGGACTGTACTATTAAATTAGTTAAAAGTTTATCCTGATAGAATATTTTGGAGGAAAGGAATGCGGCGAAATATTATAAAAAGGTGTCACCGGCTTTGTCTTAGTATATATTATCGTAATATAAATTTTAAAATAAACATAAAATAATTCTTGTATAAGAATATAATAGATGGCGCACAAATAAAAATATTTGTGTCTGATAGCCTTGAACAATACCTGCAGCCGAGTAATTAACGTCTTAGTGAAAGTAATGATTTCAAAAACTAAAACTGTATAATGAATTACTTAGTGATTGACATATGCTCCTTATAGGATTGGAAGGAGAAACAAAAGAGGACTTCTCTAAAAATATCTTTCTTCTACAAAATAGTAAATAATTCCAAATTGCAAATTATTCCATTGAATGCCGTGTCGGAAAAACAGAGTAACAGAAAAATAAAGTATTTAATCTATAGTTGTAAACAAATTTCTGTAAGGTTTGATGTCACCTATACCTAAAAATTATAAACTCTTTTCAACCACTAACTAAATTGCTAGGTAATTTCTGAGACGTTTTAGGTCCGGACGAAAAAATCTAACAAATAAACAAGAAAACCCTCTTTATTCAAACATGTAATTAGACATATTTATAGTATCAAATAAATATCCTATCGTATCTCCTATCATTACAATTTGTAAAAATGAATACAATATTGTTAGGTTTGGAAATAATTATTTCAAAAATTTCTGTTTTTATATTAGTTCAAAAATATTATTTCTAATTTTAACTTCTTTTAAACAAAATAAACTGCATCGCTTAGTTTGATGCAGTATATATTTAATGTATTAATTCATTTAAATTTAATTCTAATTACAACTGGATCATATTTAATTAAATTTATTTAATTTATTACTTTAGCATTAATCATGTTAATTAAATAAAAATATTTTGTTCTCCTGTACATTTTCTTCTTAAGTGGTTTATTCTTGTTTATTTTATTTATTAAATTACTTAGAAATGCACTTGAATGCTATCTATATTCACTCACTAAAACAAAAAAAAAAAAAAAAATTTTAAAAAACAAACCAAGTTAATTAAAATCTAATAATATGAATAATAATAAAATTCAAATCGACCCCATCTAAGAGAAAAATGTTATTCATTTCAAAAAAAATAAATAAATTGTTTTATTTTCTAGCAAAACAACTAAATAAATAAATGAACTGCTTCCATTACAAAAATTCTGACGCCCTTTTTTTTAAAAAAAATGGCATTCAAAATAAATTTATATTGAATCATTCTATTGCTTATATATACAAATGAAAAAGATGAAAAAGATCCAAATTTATTGAATTCCACCCTCAGTTTTTCAACTAATTCAATAACATACAAAATCCGATGAAACAAAGTAAGAATTTTTTTTTTTTTGTTCTTTTGTTGAATTCAATATAGAAAGCCAATATAAAACGTATGTTTCTAATATCCTTTTGATGCATCCTTTGATATATTCTACAATACATTTTTCAATAGAATTTTATTTTCCCCTTTTTTTTTAATATTTTTTTGTTTTGTATGTTTTATTGGATTTTGACAAAAGTGAATAAATATTGGGGATGCAGGAGCTCAAAAACAACATGTTGAATATTTACTAATAATATGTTTTTCTATTTTTTAAAAGGATCTTATTATATTATCAGAATCATCCTTGATATTATATATTATTATTATTATTATTAGCACAGTTAACAGCATCTAAATGTGTATGGAAAATATTTTAATAGTTATTTTGAAAAAAAAAAAAATTTTTTTAATTACATTTTATTTCATTAAATAGAAAAATGTTTACGCCATAAAATAATTTTAAAATTAGTATTCACTTCAATCTTGATTCGAAAACAATTGAATCAATATAGGCTCCAATTTTTGATTCAAATGGTTTTTTATTTTAAAAATTAAATTATAGCGGACTTTATTTCAAGACTTAACTTCATTGTACTTGTAACCATTATAGGTACTCTGTTTTTTTGTATTTGAGATTTGTATTTTGTCACGTGATTCAGTAATTTTAAATTGTGTTGTACCTCACAATAAATAAATTTTTAAAATAACACAAATAAATCTGTTTAATCAATAGCTGTCATTAAATGTAGAAACGTCAAATTTTTAACACTATTGTTTAGGATAAAAATTATTAATAATAAAATGTTACGAAACATCAAAATTTAAATAATGGCAAATTATTAAAGAAATTTATTTATCTACATGTTATGTAACATGTGTATGTTACTAATTGACAGCCGCTGTAAATTTAAATGATATAGAGATTCTAAAGTGGCAAACGAAAAAAAGTTTTTTTTTTTGAATTATTGTTAGATAAAAGCAACGAATCATGAATATTTAGTTGAATTGATTTATTTCAATAAAAGGATTGAAATTCTGGCATTATTGAAAATTTTCTAAATAAAATAGAGGGAAATAAATATTTGAATTTGAATTGAAATACACTGGAAAACAAATAACGAAAGTGTAAGGCAATTAATTAAGTGTACAATAATTCAATTTAATAAAGGATTAATTTCTAGGAAAATTTTTTTTTTTAACTTTATTCCATTAATTAAAGAAAAGAATTTACCTAATATTTATTTTAACCACTTCTATGGTTAACAAAATTAAATACCTTCAAATAAAACTTTCAAGGGGTAAAATACATTTTTTGCAAGGTATATAATTTTTATCTTATTTACCATACTTTTAAAATTTATTTGAAATCATCTTAACTCTTGGGAACCCTATATTTTTCTTCTATAGAATTGATGGATTTCTTTTATGGTTATTCTCTGGATATTCTGAGGATATCTTAGAAGACACTAACAAAAGCTGTAGGATAAGATTCCTTGCCACAATAGTGTTGAACTTTTCTTATGCAAGAATTCAATATTGATTTGACTTAACGAAAGTTAAAAGAAAAATTAACCAATAACTTTTGAACTTTTAATTATTATACACATTACGATAATATTTCACCAAACGATGAATAAGATTCAGCTTTATTTCAAAAGCTTCTATTTCCCATATTCGGTTGAAAATTTGATTAAAGTTTAGATTGCGTTTATTTCGGATTAAACTAAATTAATTTTCTTGTGGTAAATTATTTTTCTATTTAATTAAAGGTCTACAAACCTTTGAAATGTTAAACCATAACTTACTTATATAACGTAGTCTACTATACTTACTTACTATACATGTAAATGTAGTTTTAAAACTTTCAATAGATCTAAATTTGAAAAATATGAAATGAAAATAGTACTAAAAAAAAACTATTATACGAGTGCGTAGCCCTAAAAGTTTGAAAAAGCCCTATATTAAAATGGCCAATACTTATATATTACAAATTCTACCAGAGCAAAATAATATGATTTTTTTTTTTTGTTTTTTTTTTAATGCATTTAAAAAATGCACTCTGCCACTTAAATGTGGACAGGAAATTACACAGCCTTTCCTGTTCAGGCGTGGCTGTAAATGTTGTAAGAGGAATAATTCTTACGACGTGTGTGGGATGTGTATGGGACGTGTGAACCCACACTCCCTCGGTATTGCACAGCGTATTTTAAACGCTCTTACTCACTAGGTCACCGAGGCTCCATATAATTTTTTTCATTTCAGTATTAAAATTTTACGATTATGTGAAATCAAATTAGGGATCAATTTGATTTAGGAATCAACATTTAGGGATTACGTAACCAACTTTTTCTGCGAATGATTTTTTCTTTCCCTCCCGTTTGAAAACTAAGAACCTAAAAATTTAAGACACTTTTTATATAGCTGGAATTTGTGAACATGTAAATTATTTAAGGTGCAGACTTAAAAATTATATTTTTCATGTGTCCATGTTCCAATAGCTTTTCTTAAATATATAGAATTTTCTTTAAATCAAGGTGTGTGTAAGTGTCACACAATTTTTTTGTTTATAAAAAATTCTAAGAAAATCAAAAAATGTTTATGTTAAAATAGTCATAATTCTAATAATGCGTTATATTAAAGCACTTTGAAAATTGTGTTTTTAAAAATCTGTATAATTTTACCTATTGTTTTCTAATTATTTAAAGTCTCATATTTTGAATGATTCATTTCGCACTCCACATAATATGCACAATGACTTAAATAACAAATTTAACCAAAATCCGATTAAAGAAAAGAGGAAATTCTTAAAATCATTTTAAATTCACACAAGATAAATACAATAAAACTCTTAAACAAAAAAAACTTTAAGTTGTGATGACCTTCGCGATATTTTTAAATTCATCTAACTTCAGAATCCAAGAACCCATTTCAATATGATTAATTATGTAAGAAGGATGATTCTGTTAATTTTTGTTTTATTTTTTCTGTTTTTTCCATGCGTTCTGCCTTAAGGTTTCTACATTATTTTTAACTTAATAATAATAATAATGATGATGATGATGATGATGATTAGCATTAACATGGGTGAAATTGAAAATTTTAATTAGTTATGATGAAATGATACACGCCCTATTGGACCGCCCTTTTTTCTTACCTTTAATTATACTTTATTTTTTATTTTTGATAATTTAAGTGGCCCTTAAGGACTCTATGGAATTATATAGGTCGTATGTTATTTTAAGCATTTAAAGTTAATTAAGTGATTAATGATTCAATCTGAGTTCACTTAAAGCATTCTAAACATATGCCTGATTTCTATATATTTGATATTGATATTAGAGATGGGAATAGATGAAGTGTGCCAAAGTTGATTTGTTGTTTCTTTAACTTTGGATTTTTCTGTTTTGTAAATCAATTACTTGACTTTGCAAATGTGAGCATAGAATGAGAAATGAAATGGGATGTAAATGAAGAAAAAAATGCGTGAAATAAAGGCTGGGAATAATATTAATAACTTTAGGGTATTATCGTTAGGCGTTTTGTTTTAATGGATATTTATTTTTATATAATTTTTCTTTTCAGTTTAAGTTCGTTTTGGATTGTTTTCTTTGTTATGATTATTAATATGTTGTGGTTGTAATATATGAGCAATTATGGTGCAAAGAAAATAAAAAACTACTTAAAGGAACAGTTGAGAAAAACGAATTTTTATAAAATAGTATTTTAAGAAGTAGAATATCAGTAATTTGCTTTAAGATATAAAAGAATTTATACTACTAAAAATAAGTTAGCAAAATAATTTGACATAGTTTGGAAGTACTTTTGACTTTTTGTAAAACTAAAATAAAAATAAGAAAAACAGTTTTAGAAAAAATTAAGAATCAATAACGAAAGCATTTTAATATGTTACAAAAATAGGATGGAAGATATTGAAGCCTTTAGCGGTTCCAATATAAGAAAAAACTTTAATGAAATGTCATACAGAGTACAAATTTTTAAATTTGATCTAAAAAAGTCTGAGCTCCGATCGTAATATTTAAAATTAATATTAATATTTTTCAACAATAATTAAATTAAGAAGAAGAAGAGGGAAGGAAAGAAGAGAATAAGAAGATTGACAACTTATAATTATTTAATCTTTTATATTTAAATTTCCTACTTAACTTTTAATCACCACATAATATAAACTGAAAACTTATCATTATAGAAATCATTTAAATCCAAGATGGTTATTCATTTATTATTTTGAAATAATTTTAAAAGTTTAAAGTTTCATTACTTACAAAATACTGTGCGGTATACGATTCACTATACTTAATATATTTTATAAAAAAATTTATGATAAAACTAAGTACCAAGAAAGTGGAGTAATGACTCTGCCGGCTATAAATTTAGACAACATGTACTGAATGGTTTACTGATAGTTCAAAAAGATCGGAAGGAACTGGGTCTGGAGTAAAAACGCCTGAAACCAAATAGTCAGAATTGTTGGAGAAATTAGCATATTAGCATATTTAAAGCTGCAGTGTATGCAACCGAAAGTTACGTACAATGCAACGTCGATAGAGGTTTTAGAAATAGAAAGATAGCTATTTTATCAGACAGCCAAGTATCCATTAAAACACTAAATTCAAAGCAAATAAATCCCAATTATTTAGGGAGTGCCTAGTGAAACTAAACTGCTCGGGAACAAACAATAAAGTAACCCTCTGCTGAGTACCTGGACACTTAGGTATAGAGGGAAATGAGGAAGCGGATCGACTTACGAAAGAAGAAGCTGCATCTATTTTTACAGGTCTCGATCTTTTTGGTGGCATAGGTAAACACAGAATAAGAGAAGAACCAAAAATCGAAGAACAAAACTGTAGGTGTAAACTATGGAATGAAAAATCCGGGCGCAGACAATCTAAGGAGCTTCTGGGACTCTATAACCGGAAAATATATGATAAAATCATAGTATTCAGTAAAAATAAACTGAAAATTCTATCAAGATTCTTATCGGGACATTGCCGGCTAAAGGGAGATCTAAAGAAAATTGGATTAGAAAGTGAGGGTACATGCAAATTTTGTCGAAAAAAGAAGAAACTCCAGGTCATATACTCAAAAATTGCGGAACTTTACCCCGAGTAAGATTTGTACACCTAGCAATAGATCTACATTAAAAGGTCGCAGTATCATTTATACCTCTTAAATAACAATCTAATCTAATTTACGATATGATAGAGTGAAGAGCCTATAGAGTGAATTCAAGTTTTAGTCAAATATTTATTTATACAAAAAAAAAAATTAAAAGCCGACGGTGAATAATATTGTTCAACGACAAATTTTTAAAGCATATCTAAAATCACCTTCTAAAATTTTTTTTTATATTTCAGTGTTTTTCAATTAAAATTTTTCCGGTTTTTATAATTTTAAGATTCTGTTTATATAATCAGACAAAATAAAAGTTAATAAAACTTGTATCATCTTTATAATCCAAATTATTACAACAAAAATTGTTTATAAAGTCATTTAAAATATTGAAAATAATTTCATAGTTATCAAAAATTGATTTAAATTATAAGCTTCTACTATCTTTTCATGATATTTCCTCTATTCTATGTTCAAGTCAATATTTGACAATCTTAAAAAAAAAAACAAATAAATAAGGAAATTTTTTTTTCCAAAATAAAGGAATAAAAACTACTAAATAAAAAACGAAAAATGTTTAAAAGTAATAAAAGTGTTATTGGACATGATAATAAATGACGGCGCTTAAACACCGTGTATAGTATGTGAGCGCCATAGTATCATGTGTATATAGAAAAAATAATTAAGTGAGCGTTTAAATACTGATCGGATCATTTTTAAAACCCTTTTTTAAAATAATTTAGTTTTTTTTTTATTTTGTTTTGGGATCCATCGGGTCTTATCTTATCTGCACACAAAATTAACATGATTCTGTATCTTGTTCTGATATTGTTTTTGTTTTTTTATTGTCCTCATCATAGTCATCGTTGTTCATTGTCGTCAATCTGCGTTTTACATGATTTTTTATGTTTTTTTTTTTTTTTTTGGGATTTAAGAAGTCTTGTAAGAGTTTTTTAATTCCTCATTTTCTTGTTATGGGTTCTGTTTTTTATTTTATTTTCAAATAAAATTGATGACATTAAATTTGAAGTATTAAAAAAGATGAAAAGATGAAAGAGAAGCAAAAAAAATAAGAATAAAAATCGGATCTCATCATGCCAATCAGATCATATTTTTAAAATGAATTTTTTTGTGTCTACGGTTAAAGATCAGTAATAAATGACATTAAATATGAGAAAAAAAACTTCTTTTTTTTTTTTTCTTAAAAATTGGATTCATTTAACAAGATGATACGATGATTAAAAAAATTACGATGAGTAAAGGTCAATAATGCTAGACGTGTTTAAAGATCCGTCAGTTTTTACTTGGAAAAATCATATTTGAAATAATTTCTTACAGATTAAGTTGGTACTTTATATAAGATGATTAAATTATTATATGAAATTTTTAGATACATACATTTCTATATAAATTTAAGGATTATTCAAAAATGTGAAATTACTTAGAATAGCTATAATTTGCAGATTTATTTGTGTTTAAAAAAATTTTCACAAATGTGATTTATAAACAAGGTAAAATGTAAACCAACGGTTTTTAAAAGCGCACATTTTCAAAAGGCAATACAAACTGTTTAGAACTGTAACTAAGGAATTTTAAAAAAATGAGGATGTGAGAATATGAGAACAATGAAAATTTAAGGAAGAATTTTTTTTCAAAGCACCTAATTATTCATTATTTTAAAAAATACAAACGATGCAATTGATTAGATTTGCCGATTAGTAAATCTTCACTGAAACTTTTGTATTAATTCATTTCCATTATAATTAAATTCACGGTCCTTTTTGTCTAAGATTTCGTTGCATTTTTTTTTTTTTCAATTTTATTCATAAATCATAATCCTGTGGTCCTTTGAATTAAAAGAAATTGTGGCTATATAAAATAGGACATAAGGATGGAAAAAATAGAAATAAAATGGAGTTGAGACGTAAGTGAATGATAAATCTGTTTAGATTTATCATGGATTAGGACAGATTGTAAATTTCCTATTTGAAAATTTCATGTAATAAGAAAAAAACGTGAAAATAGGACTTTTTTGGAAATTTGAGGGGCTGTAAGCCCAAAACCCTATATAACTAAGAAAAACCGTTTACACACGTAAAAATATATTACTGGAGCTTTAACTTGTATGTCTTGCCGAAGAAAAATGTGTACAGGTGCCTAAGTTACAGGTGTTTAAAAAAAGCAAATTTTCAATTTTTGAGCCCTAATAGCTCATAAACAGGGGCTGGTACAAAAAAATTTTCTTAGGAAACTTATACTAATTCTAAAAGTTCTTTCTTGCCTTAAAAATTTCAAGCCCGTATCTAAAATCGTACCAATTATGAAGGTAGAAAAATCATGCAAAATTTGGTATAATTGAATAATTTTGATATCGATTTACAAAGATAAAAATTCCTGGCGCTTTCAGATTGAAAAAATGTTAAGTAGAACATGAGATATACGTATTTAAAAATAGGGCTTTTTCAAAGTTGGAGGGTCTGCAGCTCTGTAATGGATGGAACTATATGAAAAAGTTATTCTACAACATTCATTTTTTTATGAGACCTACCGTTGGTAAAAAATTTTTTTCTCTATCTTTAACGGTGTAGAAGTTTTGTAAACAGACGGACGGACAGAGTGAAACTAATATGCACATTTTTTCAAAATTTTTTTGGAAATGTGCTAAAAATTAGTAAAAAACTAGGACTTAAATAAAATTTTTTATTATTAGTATAGTAAAATTCAATTTGAATTTTTTTTTCCCCCTCATATGATGACAATAACACATATGTATAGAAGAGGTTGCAACATTACTTCATTTTCTTTTATGTCAATAAGAACTTAAGCTAGGCAACTTTTATAAAAATTAAACTGAATGTGGCTGAGTTGGCTCCCAAAATTCTTATTTTTAGAGTTTAATGTCCATTGTTATTTGTTTACTTTATTCCTTTTTTTATAGTTAGAGATTTTTTTAAAAGCTAATAACTTTTTTGACATTAAATTTCGCATGTCTAATAAAAAGTAAAGTATATAAAAATAAAATGAAAAATAATATTTTACATCACTAATGAATCAAGTTTAAATTCACGTTATCCTAACTCCACTGTACATAGGAGGCATTATCCTAACTTCATTTTTTAATAGGAAATAACTAAAACAATTAAAATAAATAATACTGCAGTAATGTGGAACCCAAAAATTTACAATCTGTCCTAATCCGTCATAAATCTAAACAGATTTATCATTCACTTACGTCCCAACTCCATTTTATTTGTTTTTTTCCATCCTTATATCCTATCTTATATAGGCACAATTTTTTTTAATTTAAAGGACCACAGGATTATGATTTATGAATAAAATTGAAAAAAAAAAAAAGTGCAACGAAATCTTAGACAAAAAGAACCGTGCATTTAATTGTAACTTAATTGCGGCAACTGATTCTTGATGGTGAAAGTTATATTTAATAACTAAGTAAAATTTGCTCTGGAAAATGAATTAATACAAAAGTTTCAGTGAAGATTTACTATACTTTACTAAATCTAATCAATTGCATCGTTTGTTTTTTTTTTTAAATTAATGAATAATTAGATACTTCGAAAAAAAATCCTTCCTTACTGTCCTCATATTCTCACTACCTCATTTTTTTAAAATTCCTTAGAAATTTTTTTTTTTTTTAATGTTATAGTTTTGTTAGTGTTGTTTACTTTTTACTAGGTACATCTTATATATAACTTCTATTCTGTAATTTTAACAATAAAATCTATTTTAAAGATCTTTCGTCTAAAGTTTACGAATTTAAGGTGTTTAATAATATAAACTTTCATTTGGGTAAATCTTAATTACTTCTCTTAGGCTGGCAGCCTTGTCCTTTTTTTTTTTTTATTTAAATTTTAATTCATTAGATTTTTCTGCACGTAAGATTTGCCTTATAGCATAAAAAGTTATTTTTTCTAAATGTTGAGGACAAATAATTTAATTTTATAAAAAAAATGAAAGTCTATGTCCTTTATGTAATTCTTTGCAACAAGATGATTTGTAAATCTTGCATTAGTTAATAAAACAAACGTCAAATTTTATAATTTATTTGCATTAACAATAATTTTCAATGGAGTTTTGATTAATAATTTACATTTAATTAAAACAAGTTACTAACAAACTTCAAAACTCAACTTGATCCCAAAAATAAATTTATTTTTCCTTAAACCAAAATAAAAAAATAATAAAAAAAAAAAATTAATGAAACAAAAGGAGGAAAATTCCAATTTTTTAATTACAAAGATTTTACTAACTTTTAACATTATTTTAACTCTTTTTTATTTTTTAAATTTTCCTGTAAAATTTTATTTATTAAAAATTTTTCACGACCCGATATCATGCGGAGAGTTTTCATGTTTATGGTTCTTGTTTGAAAGGCGCATTTAAAACAAAAACCAAAAAAAAAACAAGCATTTTTCTCTAAAACAACCAAATTGTTTTTTTTTTCGCTATTTATATAATTTTTTTTTTTTTTTTTTTAATATGAATTCATTTTTATCATGACAGTAGTAGAACTCTTGTTGTGTTTTGTATGCTGTATGTTATCTTGTCTGTATGTAAATACGAATTCAGTCGTTGACATACGTATTCGTATTTAGTAAAAGTCGTATAGTAGTGGGACAGATAAGAAATTTTTTTGGTAGTAAACAATTTGCTCTAAAACATTGAGAATTTAAAAAGAAAATGATTTTTCTACAAATATATCCTATAAATAAATTTGATTGTATTTTTATTTTACTTGAATTTACCAAACCCATGTTCGCTTATTGTTGGTAACCCTTGTTTGATTATTTAAAAAAAATAATCCTCAGCACAAACCTTAAAGAAATTCTAATCCTTAATATGTATAATGTTTTGTATAGAAAAAAGGGATTCTCTAAACGAAAAATAAGGATATATTGACATTTATGAGGTTGGGTGTTTTAAAGATAACAATAGCTTTTACATGAATATAAAACTTTGCTTTAAATTTTGTTTAAATGAAAACTTATCTAAACAATATCTCTAGCAAAAGGTGTTCATTTAGACGCTAGAAAATTGTATAAAAAAAAAAAAATAATGGAGAGCAGGATGTACCAGTATTTTAAAGCAGTTATATAAAATGTATACACATACATATACACAGGTGTATATACAGCAGTTATATAAGGTTTATACACATCTCTTTCATTTCTACAATTTTTGGCTTTCGCATACATATAGTTAATTGATGTTTCGAATTTATTCGTGATGCAAAAAAAAATTATTATTCACAAATTGCAAAATACTTATGAACCCCTATATAGATCACACTTTATCTATATAATGTATTAAAATAAAGCAATTACCTTTTATAAGACACTTTAAAAAGATTATAACAATAAATATTTATATATATGTAGTTTAATGTAGTAGATTTACTCTCATTTTAATTTATTAAACTTAATATCACTAAGAACACATTAGATTGTTTGTAACACACTTCACATATGAAGCGCATCATATTATAAAATTTCCATTAAAAATAATAAAAAAAAAAAAAAATTACAGAAAATCTCACGGGATAGAATTGTTGTTACCTTGTGTACACCTATGATTGTTATAATGTTAAAAATTTCTGCAAAATATCTGTTAAAATAAACAAAAATCAAAATAGTAGGAGAGTTAAATGTTATTAGAATTGTACTTTACTATAATATACATAAGTTAAGAATTGTAACTCCATTTTTACAATAAAAATAATCATATAGATGATATTAGTGATGATTGATAATGATGATTATATTATAAATTATAAGTGTTTACTTGTGATAAAAAAAAAGAAAAGAAAAAAACAAAATATAAAATCTGGTAGCATTGTGCAAAAAGTAGACTAAATTTTGCACCCTGGTATGTAAGTATTTTTAATTTTTTTCTCTTTTATGTTTCTGTCCCATTCCTTTTGTTTTCATTTTTATTTTTAATTAATCGATTACTGACATGATTCTTACTAAAAAGCAGTTTATTACTACAATTTAGTGCATAGAAGTTAGGCTAGAATAAAATTAAATAAAAAAATGTATTCTATGAGAAAAAAAGAGATAGCAATATATTAGAGAGGAGTAAGAATAAGTTAATAACTGCTAAAGTTTTATTTATTTTTTAACTTTTTTTTTTTTTTGGTGGCTTGTTTTTTTGGAAAATTCAAGAAGGATGTTTAAAGTCAGGATCGCAACGGTGTATCAGACATTTTAGGTGATCATTAGAGTGTAATAAATATTTTTTTTTTTATTTTTTTTTTTTAAATTGTTATTGGTGTTGTTGCCATATTGTTATTGTTTTTAATTTACGGGTATACCATTTTTTTTTTGTTTTTGTTTTTTATGCAATAAAATCGTTACACGTTTTAATCGCTTATGTTATAATAATTTTGTTAAAAAAATAAATTAAATAAATTATTTTTGTTTGTTTTGTTATTTTTGTAAATAAAAAAAAAAAACAAAAAAAAAACACATTTTTTTTAATATAATTTATGATATAATTTTGGATATTATTACATTCGGTTAAAGTTAATGAGCGCATAAATTTTAATTTCTTGTTACTTTTAATTTTTTTTTTTGAATTTATAAATAAATGTAAAAAAAAAAAAATAAATATATTAATTTTCTTTTAAATAAATTGAGAAATATTTTATGTAAAATGTTCATAAGTATTAGAAAATCATAATGGATACTTGAATGAAATTAAGTTGAAATTTATTTTAATTTCCTTCTAAAAAGGTTTCAGTAATTTCGAAAAATTGATCTGTTATTTAAGATTTCTAGTTACAAAAATTTTTGTAATAAACTTTAATTATATGTCTGTTTTTGTATTTTAGAGCACTAAACCATAAAATATTTCCATATTAAAGCAGTTATGTAAGTGGAACTATAATGTACATAAACTTATGGTTTAATTGTTGCAAAAAAAAATACATATATGTATATACATATATTTGAATCTTTGGAGTTGTAATTACCTACAACAAAACATTTATAAGATGTAATGCATTTCAATGATTCTACGTATAGATCATGAAAGTTGAAAAAAATTGTGATAACTAACTATTCCTTAAAAAAAATAAATAATTATACATATACAATACAAACAGGGTGTTTCCTACTTAACTACACTGCTATGTGTATTTAAAAGAAAATTTCTAGAACTGTCGAACGAATTTTACAGAATTTTCATACATATGGTGTAGAAACTGATTTAGATTCCAATTTATTGAATTTATTTAGTTGATAAACATAAAACAAAATGGTGGACCGATTAACATAAAACAAAACTTGTTTTAAGATAAAAAACTGTACATTAAGTTGATTTGGACTTTTGAAAACATTCAGCAATGTTCAACGGTGATATACGTGTAGACATACTTAACGCAAGTTTATTTTTAAATGGTTATCGGTGAGTACAGATTTTTGAAACATTTAAGTGATGTTTACCGGTGATATACGTGGGACTCAACGTGTTAATTAATATTAGTTATTGATAATAATATTATTATTGATATTTGAACAAATTAGTTACAACAAATATTTAAATTTGATTATTGTAATGCCCAGGTTTGAATCACAATCACTTACAGAACGTATATTTTAAAATCTCTGGTTCAAACTATCTGATTATCACAATTATTGTTTGAATTTTACTATTTTGATCTTCTTTTTTTACCCATTTTCTTTTCAAAATCTCCTTTTTACTTCTATTTTATACTTAAAAATCTTCTCTTTCGCAAATTTCGTAAAAATAACTTATCAGTCTTTACTACGAAAAGCTGGATATTGGAATTTTGTTTTACACTGGCATGAATCTTTAAGTTTTAAATTGAATTTTTTACATCTTGTCAAGAAGTATAAAAAAAAAAATAACAAAAGTGTAGAAAAAGAGAAGAAAAATAAAATATATATATTTTCAGCCATTAAAATATTTTTTATTTTTTTTTATTTAAGAATACTTACGATCATCCAATTATATGTTTTTTCTTAAATATTATATGTTGATATTAAACAAATTTTTTAACCAATCATTATTTTTTATTATATTTCAAAAACATTTAATTTGACCGGAAATATATGTAATATAAAATCTATGAAATCGATATACTCTTTCCTGTTTTAAATTCTAGTAAATTTTGATAAGATCTATGGTAATACTAATATTATTATTTTTTTTTTTTTAAATAACATGGATATGAAAATATTTAAAACTTATAAAATTCATTAAGAATTAATTTAATATACATATATAGAATGAGTCATATTCATTGTAATGAAGTTTTGTAATGAAAAAATCCAAAAGAGGCAGTACTAAAATAAATTTCTAAAACACACATATAATTTTCTAATTCAATAAAAAAAATGAAATCTAATATTTCTGTGAGATATTTTTGTATATAGAGATCCGAAAATCCGGTATAATCATAATATTATTATCTAAAATATAGATAAAAAATAACTTTTATTTAAAATGTTTTCAATTGTTAAGATGGCGCCAAATTATAAGGCTACATTTTTCCTATATCTATTATAATAACTTTGAAAGAATTTTCATTCGTTTTTCTTTTAATACTTATAGACAGTCTCCTAATAATTTTCATTCTTAAAAAATTAAATAAAAAAAGAAACTATTTTCAAATTTTTCTGTTTTTTTTTTTTTTGTTATTCAAATTCGGCTCCAACCTTTGACAATTGATATTTTTTTTATGTCAAACTATCGTTAAACTATTATCGACTCTAAATTTCCATAGATTTATTATAAGATATTATATTTGAGTTTTTATATCGTATATAAAATCAAAATAAATATTTCATATTAAATTAAAAATTTTTGGGGGCTAAAGGAAAAAGAAAAATAAATATGTGACTGGCTACACGCGGTATAATTACCTATCACAAATAAAAAATCTTAATAGGTTTTTCTAAGTTCTATTTATTGTCTTTTATGTTTGCATATGTACCAATAAATTATTTTTTGTTTGTTTCTTATTAGCGCCAGTTAAAATATTTGAATTAAAATTAGATAAATAGAAAGTATTTAGGTATATTGTAAGTATATTCTGGTATATACTAAACATTATTAAGATGAAAAGAGGTGTTCACACATGCATATTCTTGTAAAACTATACAAATTTGAAAGGAAAATGTGTTAAAAAAGTAAATTAAACATAATTTGTACAATTATTATTATTTGTATATTATATTTGTATATGTAAATATATACAGTACTTTTAATATCAATATCATCCCCCAACATTTAATATTCTCTTTAAAATATTATAATTTTAAAGCAATATAGTTCTTCTTACCTTCTTCCTAAATAAAAACTTTTAAGGTTTGTATATGCAAACTTTTTTTTGCCGAAAAGCTACTCACTCTTTGTTGTAGAAGAATAGGTAACATCTCTTCAAGTTCGAATCTTTAACAGTGAAAAAAAAAATTTTTAGGGGCCTCGGCGGCCTAATGGGTAAGATACGCTGTAAACACCGAGGGAGTGTGGCTTCGAATCCCACACACGTCGGAAGAGTTATTTCCCCTTACGACATTTACAGACACGCCTGAACAGGAAAGCCTGTGTGCAGAGAAATACATTAAAAAAAAAAAAAAGATTTTTATGGTATAAGATAATATATGGTGTTCTGTTTGTTTAACAGCCTTATACAATACCTACAGCCGAATATTAACGGTTTAATTAGAATCTGAATTCTGAATCTGCAAACTGAAGTTTAGTCAAGTCTAAATAACAAATGACTTAATTAACCGGATGGCCTATGTTCCGTGAGCTTTTTGTTCTTTCTTCTATTTATTGTCGCAAATTAGATGTAAATGTAGATTAGATTTTTAGTCGAACAAAACCGTTTTTTAATTCTCATTTATTATCTACAATACATTAATCCGATCCTGTCATTTTTACTTTATTATAATCATCACTTTATATGCACTATAATAATTTATTGTCACTAATTTTATATAAACATTCAATAATATTTTCACATCATCTTTTTTTTTTAGATTATAAAGATAATTTTTAATAATTTTTTTAAATTTACGTATTAAACCCAACATCAAACATCAAATAAAATGTAAAACAAATATTATTCCTTTTTGAGATAACATATAGAATAAAACCCTTTTTGTTTTAAATTAATTATTTGATTTAAACAATAATAGCCATTAATAAAAAAAATAATCATTTAGTTCATTTTTATTCTACAGAATCCACAAAAAAAAAAAAGAAAAGTTTACTTTTATATCTTTGAGTACTGAAATTTAAATTTTTATGATCATCACAAAAGCAATCCTTTGAAAAACAAACTATTTACACGCTCTTGTGAAAAAGAAAAAAAAGGCGACAGTGGTGACAAGCTGTGATCACTGTTTAAAACAAAACAAAAAAAAAAAAAAATAGAAAAAAATTAAAAACTACAAACCTTTTTTATAATATATAAAGTCTTTAAAAGGGCGGAAAATTTAACCGTCTTTAAATTAACATCTACTTAAAAGTTAGTAGAACACACTGGGATGAATCTATTAATTTCTTTGATTAACTTTTTTTTTGTTATTGTCACATGGATCTAATCGAATATTTTTGAAAAGACAAAATTGCATTAATGAGCCGTATAAATATCTTAAGATATTTTTTTTAAACTTTTTTTATTTAAAAATTTTTTACATTATTAAAAAAAAATTAAACTGCATTCTGACTTGCTTTTTTTTTTTTATTTAAATGTAAAAGGCCAACTGTTTTATTACATTGAAATCACAGGAATAAAATATTTTTTTTTTAAACCAATTAGCCAAAAAGGTGTGAAAATTGTCCTGTCAACAATATTTTTGTCTTTAAATTTAAATTTGCATTTACAAATGCATTGTAATACTCTTGACTTACATTGTAAAATAAAATAATTTTGTAGGTACTTGTATATAAATATTTAAATAGACCATAATATACTGATTTTTCATTATTCATTCGAAATGTTTGAATTAATAAAAAAGTATTTTAAAGAAGAATGTATTCGACTATACTAAATAAACGAATTGAATTAAAATTTTTGTGGTTGTAACTCTTATTTGCAAATTTCTAATGCATATGTTTTGTGTATTTAATTAGCCTTTAAGATATTTTACCTAAACAAATATAAAATAAACTGATAAGCAATTCTATTGCTTTATTTTTATCTTTGAAATGTGAATAAAGAAAAACAACCACTACATTTACATACCTTAAAGATCCTCAGATTGCACAGCTACGCTCATGAAAATTCGTTTGTAATGCGTACAGAGTGAATATGTTTGCCACTGGAGGTATTCTCAAAAATTGACAACTGCAATTGTATGATATCGTGAAATTTAAGAAGAACAACTTTATTCTAAACGATCCTGTTAACATCCAGTAATTTCCCTTATTTCCCAATTTCCTTTATTCCTATTCTTTTATTTTTATTTTTCCAATCCGCAAGCCAATACCTGAAACTGATACACAGTGCACAGTGCAGACTGTGTATCAGTTTCAGGTTTTAACCTGATGTTTCGTTTAAAAAAGAGATGATGTTGGGTTGCTTAAATGCCAACACAACCAAAGAGAATTCGCGTGTTGTTGTGTTTCGAGATTCCCACTTTCCAGAGTAATTAATAAATCAGTGTATGAAAATAAAAATACCCTAAATGTATCTTTTAGTTTGCGTAATAATCTTTTCATTTTAACTCGAGGGCTGGTGTTATGATATATTGAAAATTATTGTTATGTTAATATTATATTCATTCTATTAGATTTTTAATAACATTTACAAAAAATTTTTAAAACAGAAATAACAATATCAACTTAGATAGATCAATAGATCCATTACATTCGTTACTAGTTTAAAGATTAGTTTTTTTTTTCCTACCCCATGTCTAGATAATATAGTTAAAAAAAGTAAACTAATAAAATTGAAAGAAATAAAAGAAATTTCTTTTGAACATTATAATATTTATAATGGATTGCGAGAAATAGATTTCAACTTAAACAATTTCAACTCTGCTTATTAATCAATTTGCTACAAAATTTCAAATTTCCTTCTTAAAATCATGAGTTAATACAAAAATGATTACCTTTTTTTTTTTAGAGAAAATAATATTAGAATAGGATTAACGAAAGTTTAAAAAAAGATACGATACGATTTTCTAAAAATGGTCACTCTACATATAGCCTCTACATTCTGATCCTTTAAAAAGTCAATAATTTGCTAGTAAAATTTGAATTTATTTTTATATTATTTTTTTTTTTTTTAAGGATACCTCTTGCACAGCATTTATTTTTTTTTTAAATTTTTAATATTAACCAGTTCATTAAAATTTTAATAAAAATAAAAAAAAAAATGTAAACCTTGAAATTTAATATATTGAAAAAAAATTTACAGTACAACGCCTCCTATATGAAAGATGTCCTTTTAGCAGTTATTTAAATTTTTTTTGTTTTTCAATATTTTAAAATAATTGTTTTGTTTTTTTTTTTTTTTTTGTTTTTATTGAACAATCACTTATTAGAGGTATATTTGATTTAATTGAAAATTTTAAACAAAAAATTGTTTTTTTTTTTTTTTGTTTTTCAAAATTGCCTATGATTAATAAAAATTTTTTTTTTTTTTTGTTTTTAGAGTGACGCTACAACAGAGAAACAGCGAACTTAAAACAAACTTAAAAAAAAAAAAGAGCGCCAAAAATGCTCACTTTTAAATGGGTACATGGATAAATCAGTTTTGACTGCTGAGAAATCAGTGAGGGGCCATACCTTTAATAACCGCCCATTTTGACATACAATGATGATATTCAAATTTTTATTATTTTTGATGTATTTAGTTTTGGTTCAACACCGATTTGATTTAAAAAAAAAAAACAAAAACAACAAAAAAAACTTTCAGGATAATATTAAAATTCTATGCCCAGAATCCTTTTTTTACCGTTATTTTTTTCTTTTTTATTTTGTATTATTATAAGATTTAAAAAAAAAATATTAAAATAATTGCATTTTAATGCTTTATATTTTTTTGTGTCTCTGATTTTAATATTACAAAACAAAAAAAAAAAAAAAAAACTCGTATATTAAATTTCGATATGATTTTTTCGATTCGATTATATTTTTGGTTTTTTTTTTTTTTTTTTTTTGTAAATTTCGATTGTTAATTGTCATAATTTCCGGTTGAAATTTTTTTTTTTTATTGTATTTTGCTTTGACTACAGTTAGTGTGAAAATTGACAAAAGAAAAAAAATTTTCTGATAGAAGGAAGAAAGGACAAAAAAAGTATCCTACGGGATCATTGAATTCAACTTAATTTTTTCTTCTAATATTCTGTTTTTTTTTTTTTTTTATTATTATTATTAAATACCTGATCAAAATTTGTTTTGTTAAAGTTTAAAAAAAAAAAATTACTTTTAAATAAAGAACAATGAAATATTTTTATAGAAATTTTTTATTTTTGATTTAACGCTACTCTCTATGAATTGTTTTTTTTTTTTTTTTTTGCTTTATTTATTGTATAGAATTTAACCCCAAAATTAATAATATACATAATAATAATGTATTAAATATTAGAGTTTTTGGTTATTTGTACAATACAAAACTAATATTTTTTATTTTATTAAATGTCAAGTAGGGAGAGGTCATGAAGAAGTTATTATTTATTGTATATATAGAATACCTTTTAATGGTAATTATAGAGTGAGTGATTTTATTTTTAATAGAGTCAAACAAAAAGGTAATAACAGCAAAATAACAACAATATAATTTTGAAAAAAAAAAAAAAAAAAAAACATACGGAAAATATTTTTTTGAGCAAATTAGTGGTTTTACAGAATATTAGCAAAATCTTTTTAAAAACAACAAAAAAAAAAAAATATTAAATAAATGTTTGGATATAACGAGAGTTGATAGTATGACAGATTACAACAATTTAAATTATAATTTAAATCAATATTTTAAAAAAATGTTAAATAAAATTTTGAATTAGTTATTCCCAATTTTAATAAATAAATCTTTATCCACGTTGTATAGCATCAGCTTTTTATTATTTAAAAAAACGAAGAAGAGTGTATAGTAGATTATGCTAACTTTAGGATACTCGCACATATGTAATATATGCTGTTTGCATATACATGATTTAATCATATTTTAGAATATTTAAGATGTCTTACTTATAAGTAAATGTCAAGAAATGACAGCCATTTGCAGCTGTTGCGCTATCGAACAACCAAACTTCACAGAAGTTATTGCGATAAAACTTGATCATTTTTTAAAAAATTACTAATGTTTAGATTTATTAAGTATCAAAATACAAGGATATAATTTACGCTTATGAAAATAAAAAACAAAAAGAAATTGTATGCAGATACCTAGTATTAATAGAGACTGCGTATAAAATACACTGTAAACACCGAGGGAGTGTGGGTTCGAATCCCACAGAGTAATTCCCCCTTACGACATGTACAGCCACGCCTGAACAGGAAAGGCAGTGTAATTTTCTTGTTACATTTATGAGGCAGGAAAATGCACCAAAAAAAAAATAGAGACTGAGTTATTTTCATATAAAAAAGAAGTTGTATGGCAACTACTGAAACTGGCTAGTCGATCTTGCTCAATTTAAATAGGGAAACTATCAATTTTACAAAGGTGAAATAGAATCGTTGCTCTTTACGGCTGAAAGGACATGGCTAAATCGATACAGAATTTGATCGTCAGCAAGAATATTATATACTTTTACATTTAGATCATTTTCTTTATAGTGTATCACAAACGTAATAAAAAATTTATAATACTTTGAGAACTACGTTCGTATAGGTATAAAAATTATAAACAATTTCGTAAAAGACGACGAATATTTTGTTTTAATGAAATAGAACTTTTTTCGTTGTTACAGAGTTTTTTTTAGTATCGTCGGATATACTTTCTGGCTTAACTGTTTGTGCTCTATGTCATCTGATTTCTATTTTCTTTATGCACTTATAGTTTAGTAATTTCGATATAAAATAAATCAAGTTATCTTTACAATACAATAATTTTTTTTAAATATACGTTTTTATCGTCCTCATACAAAAATTTGACCACAAGATTTTTGCAAATATACATTAGTCCGGTGTATAGAAACCAGAAAAAAGTATTTTTGCCTTTATGTCTGTATGTGTGTGTAAGCCTAATCGACTGGACGAATTTTTTTTTTTATTTATATTAAAATCCTTGTGTTGCAATCAATATAAGGAAAATAAATATCATATTTATATTTTAAAGTATAAATTGTGGTTTATAAAACAGCTAAAGATATTTTTGATCTTTAGTACCTTAGCGTTTTAGTTATAAGTATAAGTAAGGAGTCGTAAAACGGTTTACAAATTTTTTATTTAAAGTAATTTTTGACATGTTGTAACTGTCAAATATGTATAATTAAACTAATTATTTTTTTAAATATTTTGTTATACATAAACTAGATAATAGATATACAATATCTAGAAACTAGAACTGTGCCATATTCTAAAATATATTTAAACACAAATATTTTTTTTTTTTTTTTGCAAAAATTGCATTACAAAAAATACTTTAAGAAATGCATTTATAAAAATATTGCAAAATTTACCGCTACTCAAATTAAAAAGAATCCAAATAATTTTCTTAGGATCAAATTTTTTTATATAAGAAATAAATAAAAGAAATTTTACGAATATTATAAGGAAAAAACGTTTACAGAATGGTATTTTATTTTATTTTTATTCATGATTTACCAATTTATTATTTCTTCAATACTTGTATATTATTTGAAGCGCATAAATAAAAGAAAATTTATAAAATTCATTTCTTTTATACACATATAATTCTTATTATTTTTTTTTTTTTTTTCTTTAATTGTTTTATCATTTCCGGTCTTATAATTTTAAATAATTCAGGCATTATTTTTAGTCAATCTAAAGGAATAAAAAAAAAAAAAAATTTGTATTTTTATATTCAATGTAAAAATAAAAAAAAAAATATCAAATTACATAAATATTCTTTTCATACATTTAAAGAAAGTCAATAATAACTGCAAAAAGAAAAAAAATGTCTTAAAATAATTATATAGAACCTATATATTTGCGCACTATATACAAGACCTAAGAAATCCTTATTTTTTAAATTTTTTTTTTTTTGTTTTCATTTTTAAACGAGAAACAGAGTAACAAGTAGGGTGACAACAAAACAAGTCAATTTTTTTAAAGGGGACAAATTCTGATCATATTCCGATTATTGCGATTACGATTATATTATATAGAATTGAATTGAAATGAAATAGTCAAATTTTATATTAAACTATTACCCTATCCATCGCATTTAGATTTATATGTTGATACTGAATGTGATTTATAAAAATAAATTTTCAAAAAAGTCAGTGCATTCCTTTTTTTTTTGTTTTTTGTTTTTTCAGTACTTATCGTTATTATTGTGTTTTTTTATTTTTTTTTTCTTTTATTTTTCTTGATTCAGACTTTTAAAGAACAAAAACTTTTTTTTTTTTTATATTCATGTCTACTAATAAAGAAAATGTCCTTTTTATGAGCTCCTTACAATTGTACTAAATGAAATAAATGATGAAGAAGAATTTAATATCCCCTTAAACTATTGATATGTGTTGCATATACGTTAAATGTTGATATATTTAGTAAACGACCTAAAATAATTTAATATATATGGTGGCCCTCTTTTAATAATAAAAATTCGTACAAAAAATAGAAGCTCACCTCTATACATATATGGTATAAGGTATAATTATTTTTAATAAAATTCAAAAGAAATCAAAATAGAAAGAAATCTTTGAACTTGAATACAAATTTAAATGGGCCAGGATAAATATAAAAATATAAAAAAAATTTAAATTTCGATCAAATCTTTTGATTTTTATATTTTATGGTGACAACCATGAGAATTTCAGTTACAAAAAAAAAGAAATTTTTAAAAATTTATATTTATTTTGTTCTTTGGATTCTGGATACCATTATTTACTAAAACAAAACAAAAAAAAAAAAAAAAGGATATAAAATGTTATTTTTTTTTCATTAAAGTTAAATAAAATCCTTTTGTATAATATATAGATTTATTATTTCTTAGTATTGTATCCACTATTGTTATAATTAATATGATGCTGAGTATTGCCCAAAAAAAAAAACCCATTTAACCCATTTCAACATATCTTCCTTAAATGGATATATTAATTTCTTTTGTCTAAAATTAATATGTTTGGTGGTGCTACTAACTTAATTTCGTCATATTTAATATTTTCGTATGATTCAGTCTAATCTTTCAGGGTTGGTTTTTAGGGTTGATTTGTTAAGTGTCAATGTTCGATAACGGTTATTTTAAGCATTATAATTGTATCGTAACAGTTCCGTGATAAATTCGCTTGAATGAAACCATCCAATTGCAGTTATAGTAACACTATGTTGCCCTACTCAATAATCTATAGTTATATTGATAGATTCCTAATGATAGTGTTAGTTTTAATGCAATAATAGGGTTATTGTAAATGGACATGGGACTGTTTTTAATTGATAGGAATAAAATGGTTAATTAAAACAACCACTCATATAAAAATCACTAGAAAATTGTTTTCGCGTTTTAAAAAAGGGTCGGTTAATTACGGTGATTAATTTTGAAATGTAGAGAATCAAAATATCGATTCATATATAAATACAATAGAATTAAAATTTCGTTTAAAATAAAATTACGCGCTTCTTTAATTTTAGCAAATGAAAACTGAAGCATTTCAAGTATTTATAATGCCTATAGCAAAACTGTTAAATTATGTTGTAATGATGTAATTTATAAAATCTTGTAATCATGTAATTGCAAATAATTATTATAATTTGTTATACTGCTATTTAATGGTTTTCGGATTATAATTAGGCGCGAAAGTTTGTATGTAATTGAAATTTGTTAAAGAATGTTAATTCAAATATTTAATTGAAAAACCTTCTGTTAATGAATAAGAATTTCTTTCGGACTTTTTCCGAAAAAAATCCTCTTCTCTTAACACTTCTCACTTAGACATTTCATTTCAAAATAATATTGTTGACCCGGGAAGCAGATTTTGAAAGGTTAAGAAAAAAATCCTTATACAATTATAAGAATGTAAATTAAGGACTTTTTTTTTTTAAATTTTTACACTTCAATATGATGTTAAAAACGATATTTAATCAACTGTTTTTTTCTATTTGTGAAAACTCAAAGGGTGTTTAATTTTTTATAACCCTTCAGGTAATTTTAAAATTATTGAACCAAAACTTAAATTACTATTTTTTTAAGGTATTGGTATGGCCAAAAAAAAAAAAAAAAAAAAATCTCTTTAAAGGTGAAATCAAGTGAAAATATTTTAGTTTTCGATACTTTTCTTTGTTTTCATTTGGACAGTTTCTATTATATTTTAAATTTATATTTCTTTTATTTAAAACTTTTGATTATGGTTGACAAAGTTCTTAATAAAAATTAAAATAATCCATTAAAAAACAATAGAGGAAAATAACACTTATATTGACTATAAGATTTTCTTACTTAATAAAAAATCAACTGATCATTTGAATTGTTAAAAATTTTTGACCAGAAACATGTACAAAAAATCCAATATATTAAAAATTAAATCGTTAAAGTATATATTATGTATTACATGATCTGTAATTCTTTGTATTATAAAATTTTACTTAAGTGATTGAGAATTTATAAATCGTAATAAAAATTAGTTAAAATCTTAATTAATTAAAAATCGTTAATGCTTAAATATGAAATAAAATTTTACGCGATCACTTGAATAAATACTTAAGTGCCATTATCCTTTTTTGTATTTTAAGGAAATAATTATGAAGTTTTGTAATTAATAATTTATATCATATAATTAAAATGAAGAAGTTGTAAAAATGTCAATTTTAATTAAATATGAGTATGAATTAGGTTCCTTAAAATAAATTTAAATTAGCGTTTTCTTTGTAATCTTTATTGCCCGTTAAAAACCATTTCTGCCAATAAATCAGGGTTATTAACCGATATCCTTTTCTTTAATCGACGTTATTATTATAAATTGAAGCTATAAATTTATTAGGTATACTGACTTTTTTAATCGATTTTCCAACCATTTCCCGTTGTTTTTTCACGATTTTAAGCTTATTTTGGTAGCATTTTGCCTCTTCAGTAAAAACTGAATATTTTCCGTCAAAATCGGAATTTTGATAATAAAATAGAGTTGTTGTGTAGGGGACGATATTTCTAGATGTAAAACCGAAATCCGAAACTCATAACTAATTTATATAGCCTGAAAATAAATTTTGAAAATCCCGAATCTTTAAATCGATTTTTCTACTATTTCCCGTTGTTTTTTGACGATTTTAAGCTTATTTTGATATAATTTGTGCTTCTTCAGTAAGAACTGAATATTGAATAATAAATAAAATAAAAACGAAATCCGAAACTCATAACTAATTTATATCGCCTGAAAATAAATTTTGAAAATATCGAATCTTCAAATCGATTTTTCTACCATTTCCCGTTGTTTTTTCACGATTTAAAAATTTGACATCAATTTTGCTTCCTCAGTAAAAACTGAATATTTCCCTTCAAAATAGGAATTTTGACCAAAAAATAGAGTTGTTGTGTAAGGGACGATATTTCTAGATATAAAAACGAAATCCAAAAAGCATAACTGATTTAAATATCGCCATAAAATTGATTTTGAAAATGCCGTCTTTTAATCGATTTTTCTGCCATTCCCGTTGTTTTTTCACGATTTTAAACTTATTTTGATATAATTTTTAATTCTCCAGTAAAAACTGAATATCTTCCTTAAAAATACCAATTTTGAAATCCGAAACTCATAATTAATTTATATCGCCTGAAAATGGATTTTGAAAATATCAAATCTTTGAATCGATTTTTCCACCATATCCCGTTGTTACCGACCGCATACAATTATGTATAAGGTAGGTATTGTTTTCATACTAAAAATTTGTACCCGAGATTTTGGCAGATATGCACTACTCCGGTGTGGAGAAGGCTGTAAAAAATTTTTAGCATGATGTCCGTTTGTGTGTGTGTGCATGTGTGTGTGGGTTCGTGTGTATGTGAATATGTCTGTGGGCACGTGTACGGCTTAAACGACTGAGCTGATTTTTTTGCAATTTCATATTTAAGGTTTTGACGTAAATATCTCGGATTGGTAAGCTTTTGGAGCAAATCGGACAACCGCAAGTGGTAGTTTACTAGCGTACTTTTTTAATTTTTTACTAATATTTCGTAAAAGAAAAATTTTATGAGAAAAATTATTAAGAAAAAGTTGTTACACAAGTAAAGAGCAACAACTTTGCCATACAACATTTTTTGATCCGACTAACTTTAACTTTTATTTAATTTTTTAAAGTCCAAATTTCATACATAATATGAAATTATATGAACAATTTTCTTTTTATTTCTCTAAAAATTTATATGCATGCATAAAATTAAAACGGTAAAATTTTTGTTAGCAGATTCAAATATTAATATTATGTTTTGTATTTGTTTACAGTTTGTATTATTTTTTACTTCTAATATTTTTGAATGAAAAAAAAATCATGTGCATTACATAATAATGTAAATGGATGAATGAATGAATGCACATACATACATATATTTTTACCACTTCATTGCTTATTATTGTTATTAAATAAAACAAAATGATGTTAAATTATTAGAAGTTATTTTGCTTTTATATAAATTATTATGTAAAAAATTTTGGCATTGTATTTTTCGTGTATTGGCGGTTGGTCCTGTGGTGGAGACAACTGATTTTTTTTTATGATTTGAAGCTCATTTTGATATCATTTTTGCTTCTTCAGTAAAAACTGAATATTTTCCTTCAAAATAAGAATTTTGACCAAAAAATGTAGTTTTTGTGTAGGGCGCTATATTTTTAAATAGAAAACCGAAATCCGAAACTCATAACTAATTTATATCGCTTGAAAATTGATTTTGAAAATGCCGAATCTTTTAATAGATTTTTCTACCATTTCCCCTTGCTTTTTCACTATTTTAAGCTTATTTTGATATCATTTTTACTTCTTCAGTAAAAACTGAATATTTTCTTTCAAAATAAGATTTGACTAAAAAATGGAGTTTGTGTATAGGAGACGATATTTCTAAATATAAAAACGAAATCCGACAATAATAACTAATTTATATCGACTGAAAATGCATTTTGAAAATGCCGAATCGTTAAGCCGATTTTTCTACCATTTTCCGTTGTTTTTTCATGATTTTAATTTCATTTTGATACCATTTTTCTTCTTCAGTAAAACTGAATATTTTCCGTCAAATTGAATATAATTTCGTCAAAGAATTTTGACCAAACAATTTTGTTTCTGTGTAGGAGGTCGATATTTCCAAATATAAAACCGAAATCCGAAACTCATAACTAATTTATATCGCTTGAAAATGGATTTTGAAAATACCGAATCTTTAAATCGAGTTTTCTACCGGAAAGAGCTATAGCTTCAAGAGCTATAGCTCTTGAAATAAAACTACAATACAAAAGAGGCAACTATTATATAGACATCGCTATTAAGAAAAAGTCATGAAATGAGTGTTAAAGACCGTTCATAGGAAATTATATAAAAATCATAGAAACAACAAGAGATTGTGGTGTCTTTAAAATTGTGCCACAAAATTGATTTTGAAAATGCCGAATCTTTTAATTGATTTTTCTACCATTTCCCGTTGTTTTTTCACGATTTTAAAATTATTTTGATATCATTTTTACTTCTTCAGTAAAATTGGAATATTTTCCTTCAAAATAGGAATTTTGACCAAAAAATGTAGTTTTTGTGTAGAGGACGATATTTTTAAATATAGAAACGAAAGCCGAAACTCATAACTAATTTATATCGCTAGAAAATGGATTTTGAAAATACCGAATCTTTAAATCGAGTTTTCTACCATTTCCCGTTGTTGTTTTACAATTTTAAGCTTATTTTGATATCATTTTTGCTTCTTCAGTAAAAACTGAATATTTTTTTTCAAAATAGGAATTTTGACCAAAAAATAGAGTTTTTGTGTAGGGTCGATATTTCTAAATATAAAAACGAAATACGAAACTCATAACTAAGTTATATCGGCTGAAAATGGATTTTGAAAATGCCGAATCTTTAAATCGATTTTTCTACCATTTCCCGTTGTTCGAAACTCATAACTAATTTATATCGCTTGAAAATGGATTTTGAAAATACCGAATCTTTAAATCTAGTTTTCTACCGGAAATATAGCTCTTGAACACCGTTCATAGGAAATTAAATAAAAATCATAGAAACAACAAGAGATTGTGGTGTCTTTAAATTAAAAGAACCCACAATAAACTGAAACTAAAAAACTGAGAAACTTAAGAAACTGAAAAAGAGAGGCAATCATTAGGATAACAAAATCTGGTATTTTTGAACTAGAAGACTCCACCATAACTTAAAAACCGACAAGAAGAGAATGAGAAATAATTTTGATACAAATATTAAAATAATCAACAATATACATTATTTGAAAAGTTCTTATCATGATGTTACATAAATTTCTTATAACGTTTATTTGCTCTAGTCGGAAGAGATCAAAGTAAAACCACCTCATATGGAAAATTATCTTTAATAGTGTCTAATAAAAAAATGTGTCTAAACAAAAATATCCCTTTCAAGTTTAAACTTTTTAGTATTATGAAATGAAATGAAAATAAAATTGAACATAAAAAATAAAAAGCTATAAGAACAATGCACAAAAAATTGATAAATGAAAAGAGTCAATCATGTTTTTTTTTTTTTTTATCGATTAACAACAAAACAACAAATTATTGAATTCAAATGCATAATTTATTAAAGATTTAAATATCATCTTGCTTACATACATTCATTATTAATAAAAATCTCATCATTTTATCTAAGGTAAAGAAAATCCATTACATTATTGTACGAACGAGTACATATATTACTTCGCGGCTTTCAAATATTGTTTAGTGGAGATCTAAACATTCACACCTTAAGTAAAATGACACATGTATGTTGGTGTTGTTGTTATCATTTCATTTTTTTTTTATATTATCTACCAATTTTGTTCATTATCTACGAATAAAATCTATAGATACAAGTGAATATTTCACATTTTCCGAAAATTTTTTTTTTTTTCTCTTTATAATGAAAGCCATATGAACACAATAGAGCTGATGTTGCGCTGATTAAAGTGAAAATAAATTAGTTTTCTGAAAAACAAAAAAAAAAAATTAGTTTTCTGTTCACACCTGGTGTGCGGTGTACTACAAATAAAAAAAAATAAAAATAACTTTTCATAATTTAAAAAAAAAAATAATAAATAAATAATAATTATAATGTTTTGATTGAGGAATAGAATTTCAAATACTAATAATAATATTTAGAATTTCTAATAATCGAAAGTTAAAAAAAATCGTTGTATAATTTCGAAAAAAAAAAACTGGCCAAAACTGATTTGAAATTACGTTTAGAAGATATAAACTGTTTATAGAATGTTTATAGACTGCTTTTATTCTTTACTTTTTGTCTCCTTTGAATTTTCTTTAAAAATTACTCTTGAAAAAAACACAAGCTACAATAAAAATATGGAAATAGATTTTTTTTAATTATCAATATTCGAAAGATTTTCTTTTCTTCCTCTTCAGATGCCTTAAACCTTTTCGGCTGTTGGCCAACGGTGAATTTTAACCATTATTAACTGTTGATCTAAATATTGATTTGATATTATTGTTAACATATTGTTTGTTCATAAATTTTTAGTTAGAGATCATTAAGGAACAATATATCATTTTTTCATTTCAACAAATATCACTCTTTCGTTTTAAATACCATCCTCATATTCTTTTGAACTTCTTTACATGTTTAATATATGTATTGACTTTTTATTATTTTATATTTTCAACCCTGTATTTTCAATATTTTCAATCTGTACCAACTATTAAATTCAATTCAAATAGAAAAAAAATAAGTATTAACCCCTTTAAGTATGCAATATTTTGATAAACATATTAAAATTACCTGGTGCAAAACGTGAAGTGTATACGTTTATTATTTACTAAAAAGTTATCATTTGCAATTTTTTTTATAATTTATTAATTGCAATTTATCTTATAGTTGAGTTAACCAACTAAGATCTTACATTTAATATCACTCATAAAAAATATTGAAAAATTTTGATTTATTTTTTATTTTCGTTAATAAATCTGTGAAAAAAGAAATTAAATTTTCTTTCGGTTATTATTTGATTTAAACGAATTGAAATCGAAATTTTTTAATAATCAAAACTAATTAAATGAAAAAATAAAGAAATTTTTGTTTAATTTTTTTTTTCGAAATTAAACCAAAAAAAATCTTATAACATGCATGGAAATTCGTAATGTTTTGTAAAAATTAGTATAGTATGAATGGAAAATTAAAAATTTAATAATGAATAAAAGTAAAAATAAAGATGAATTCATTGTTATAAAAAAAAATTTAACTGAAGTTAAAAAATAAAACTATTTATAATTTAATGGCGGTTTCTTTGAAAGATTCTTAAAAAAACATTTAAACTTATTTTTCTAATTTCCTTTTATTGTAAGTTTTCTAATAACCTTTGTCGAATTTAATTTTAAATTATCGGAAGTTATTAGTTAGAGAGTAATAAATGTCGTAAGGGGGAATTATTCTTACGCCGTGTGTGGGATTCGACACCACACTCCCTTGGTGTTTAGAGTATATTTTATACGCTTTTACCCACTAGGCCACCGAAGTCTCTGATTCAATTTTATAACAAGTTTTGTAAATTAAATGTCGTAGGAAATTTTGTACATGTGAACGTCCTTGAAATACTTAAAAGATCAAACATTTGAAGACTGAAAAAGTGTAATTGGAGGACAATGAATACGATTCTTTTTTTAATACCTTCAATATATCATTTATTTACAAATATAGGAATTTTTAATTTAATTGATTTATCAATTTTGATCGCATTAAGTTAAGAATGTTAAGAAAATTAAGAATAAAAATAACAAAATAAAATTTAAAAAATTTAAAAATCTGCATGAAGAACTGCGCAGTATAAAGTTTGAATTAAATGACTGAATATATGTAACTACTATATAAGCACTACCTTACTTTTATAGATCCAATAATTGCTGCAAAAAAGAAACTATTGCAATATTGTTATATGCAGAGTTTTATACAAAATAAGAAAAAAAGATAAAGAAAAACAACCATTTATTATACCCTACACATTAAGTATAGGGTATATTAACTTTGGTATGGTGTTTGTAACCACCAAAAGGAAGCGAATTAGGTATAGACATGTATATATATTCTGAATCAGGATCACCGCCTGAGTCGATTTAGCGGTGTCCGTCCGTACGCACGATAACTCAAAAAATAATGATGCTATATTGATGAAATTTATACTGAAGTTTAAAAATGACTAAGGTAAGGCGGGGATTGTAAATGGGCGAAATCGGACCATGCGTTCGAGTACCTCCCATACAACTCCCAAAACCTAATACGCATATTTTCGAAATTAATAAATATAGAAACTTAAAATTTTGTACGAGGGTGTGTTTTTCTGAATCCCTGATATCCCCAAGAGATGAATTGGAGTGGTTGTTCGGGTACCTCCCATACAAATTCCAAAACCGAACAAGCATATATTCGAAATTAATAAAGATAGAAACTTCAAATTTGGTACTAGGGTGTTGTTTCCTGAATCCCTGATTTGTCTAAAATTTGAGATGAATTGGAGGAGCTGTTCGGGTACCTCCCATACAACTCCCAAAATCGAACAAGCATATCTTCGAAATTAATAAAGATAGAAACCTCAAATTTGGTACTAGGGTGTTGTTTCCTGAATCCCTGATTTGTCCAAAATTTAAGATGAATTAGAATGGTTGTTCGGGTATTTGCCACACAACTCCTAAGACCAAACAAGCATATCTTCGAAATTAATAAATATATAAACTTGAAATTTGATATAAGAATGTTCTACCCTGTTGATGTCTCTAAAATTTGAGATGAATTGGGGTGGTGGTCCGCGTGCCTTCACACACTTCCCAAGACCTAACAAGCATATTTTCGAATTTAATAAAAATAGAAATCTGAAATTTTGTACAAAGGTTGTAAAAGCATTTATTTTTTTAGCTTAGTTATATTAAATACCTAACTAAAATAACTTATGGATTTTTAATTTAATTTGAATGTTTTAGGTGTAGGATATAAATAAGTCGGTTGCATCGACTTACTGTTACTTTTACTTGTTTTTTTAATAAAACTCTTAAAGAATTTTAATTTAATTAAATTATATTTATATATTTTTCTTTTTTGGCATTTGAAGCAACGTTTGGTCAGAACGTATATCAGACTGATCAAATTTGTTTTTCATAACAGAAACGTAACGATATACATTAGTATATGCGGTATAAACACATTTACTTTTAAGGTTAAATATAAAAGTTATTGAATGTTATTAAAAACAAATAATGAAAATAATCTTGTCATTTTTAAAAGAAAAATCTTTTATTAAAATTTAATAAAAAAATTTTCTTTGATCAGATTAAGCTTATCGGAAAATTAAATGAACATATAAAAATACAAAATAGCCAAAAAAAAAATGAAACGTGATCAGCCCAATTTACATATTCCTGTCAAAGTGTACTTGAAATAACACGTGGATAAAACAAAAATCAAAGTATAATCATTTATTAGAAATTCATTAATGGACACATGTTCAAAATAGTTTAAAAATCCACTACTTAGTTTATTTTAGATCCTAAACAATATTTTATCATTTGAGTTACTCATTAAAAAAAAAAAAACATTTCAATTATAAAAAAATTTCTATTCAATTTATTGAAAAAAATTTATTACTTCCGGAAATCTGTAATTTTGGTATTATACTTTTTATTTTTTCATAATCCTATTGTAATTTTTGATACAATTATTCAGTCACTTTTCAGTCATATTTCAGTCTTTAATTTTTTAAGAATACAATTTTAAGAATAAATCATTAAAAGGCAAACACATCACTATAGTATATATGATAACAAAAGGATACAGAAAAAAAGCACGCGTTTCCACTCCAGGAATCTCCACAAACCAAAATCTAATCATATATTTATAATGTCTTTATTTAATTTTTTGCATCCACCAATATTTTTTAACCTAATTTGATACACCTTCTTCTTTACAAAACTCCAACTGTGACTTAAAAGATTTTTATTTCATTCTTTATATTTTTGTCTTCATTCATGACACGATACAACAGAATTCGGATAATTTTTTTTATTTTTTTGTATTATAGTTTGCATAATGGACTTGCAAATTGTATTTTTTATATAGGACTGATACATAATGTCTAGTTTTAATGATTCTAAATTGATAATGATGAACCAATTTTTTGAATGTCAATTTTAAAACCAAAAGGGATTTTTTATTTAATATATTATTATTGTTATTGGTTAAGGCAGAACTATTAAATTGTTGAGTTTTTTTTTTTTTAAATAGCTATGCATGAGCTCATTATAAAAGAATAACATGGGGTCAAAGTATGTTAGCATGAAACTGGATATAAGCATATGGTTTTACAGATCGGATGTATTTAAAGGAAATAATTATAAATATTTTCAAAAATGAAAGTGACCAGAAATAACGTTATTATCTTTGGTATTTTTTTTTAATTTTATTTAAGGTTTTGATTGTAAGTTGAAGAATGGACCAAAAAAAAAAAAAAAAAATGAATTACTAAAAACAATGGATATTGCAAAAATAAAAAGAAAAACGATACAAATAATAACAAATTGAAACAATGAATTAAATATACTCGTTTCCGGTTTAGTTGATTCATTCATAAAAATGAAATTCAATAGATATGATGTAATGAAGGAAATGAGATGAAAATAATTTTTATTTTAAAGAATAAAAGTGTTTTTAGTTTTCTGTTTTTGTTTGAATTTGAATATTGTGTAATTTTTAGTTCTTTCAGGCTCGGAACATTTTAAAATTTTTAAAAAAATAAATTTTATATAATTGATTTTTTTTGTTTACTACAGTACTACTTATTATAACCTCAAAAGTTTTTTAAATCTGCTTGCTTAGGTCTTGTTTCGCAAATATTCTCTAAGTTGTTAAAAACAAAATTAGTTTTTTTTTTAAATAACAAAAAAAAATCTTGATTCATCAACAGATATCAAAAAAAAACAAAGGTAGGTATTACCTTTGAATTAGAATTACAGGAAAGTATAAAAGATTTTGTATTACTTAAATCAGCAAGTGGTCATAGTGCGGATTATTATAGATATTAAAAAAGATCAACACAATTAATCTAGAAAATATCTGTGAAAAAAGTACATATCGAAAATATTAAAAATGTTAATATAGACCAAAATTTTTAGATTTATTACTAATGCCATTCATTATGGTAAAAAAAAAACTTGCATTAAAATATTGATTGTTGTTGTACACCTAGGGCCTAAAACACGTTGTGCTCCCCTGCTAAGTAATCCGCTCGTCACTTACAGCATCTCATCTATATCTTTCATGAAGTGTGTGGTTTTCCATTTCACTACACAAAAGTTTTCCCAGCGTCCCTCACAGAACATTCTCCTCCTTTGAAGTTCCAAAACTGAGAATTTTAACATAATATAAAATTCTGTTTTCGATTTTTGCACACATCTCCTGTATAGGTTAGTTTTCTTCTACTTCTTTTCTCGTCGAGGGAACTCTTAGCATCAGATGATTTGAACTGATTCCCGTAAAGAGTTTTAAACTTTCCCTCGCACGAGTTTATGTATGGGTTAGTTGGCATTTTTAATTTTCATATAAAGCTAAACAATAACGGTTTCCTATTTTGTATCGTTACTGAACAAATAAAAATATCATTTGAAATGATCCCAATTCCGCAATGAATTAATTGGATAGACATTTTTATTTCTCTTAGAAAATATTTAGAATAAGTCTCCACTATTATATGTTTGTAAAAATTTGTAAAACTCAATTTTCGATTTCGATTCGGTTTGTTTTTTAATTTGTTAACCACTTAGGAATTTTTCGTTTGATTATCGTATTCAGCTTAACTCAGTTACAAAAAATTTGTCTAATTTAAATAAAATCAAATTTTTTTATTCTTTAACTGCATTAAGATTTTTCTGGAATTACTCTAGAAATTCATTAAAATTTAAATTACCAATACAAACCAACATTATCCATACATTATACAAAATGTGTAAAATCATTACAGCGAATAATTCTAGAACATTAAATTCAATGCATTTAAAAAAAAAAAAAAAATTATATAGAATTGAAAAACTTTCTGTTCCAATTTCAGATAATAAATTTGATATATTAAATCTTAAATCTTTTCTTAAATCTTTAAATTTTTTTTTAATACAAGAACAATGAAACAATAAAATTATAAATACGCTCTCCACTTTAAACTTTTAAAAATCTGAAACAAATATAAACATGGAAATTTTTTTTTTTTTTGGGGATACAATAAAAATGGGTCCAAAATTTAAAACAAACAAACGCAAACCAATATATAAAACAAAATATAAGAAAAAGTGTCACAAATTATAAAATAGCACACGCGAGTTATTGCAATTTGGTTGCCAGCCTTTCAAAACCAAAAAAAAAAAAAAAAACACACACACACATCCATTTTTGTTGTTGTTTGGCACATTTTTATTTTAAAGAAAACGCAAAATAAAACCAAAAATAAAAAATAAGTCTTAATCTGGCAGACTTATAAAGATGACGTATTTCTTTATTAGATAAAGTGACATATTTATTACCCAGCAGGATACAATGTCTCTTCCTTAAGGAAGATGTGAACATCATAAGAAAAAGAACAAGAAACAAAAAAATAAAACTTTAGCTGAATGTTTGTTTTTGTTTCGGGCATAATGTCGTCGTAGTCATAATTTTATATGTACATTATGTATTCATACATTCAAACATACATGTAAGGGTAAGTAAGGAGATCTTTTAGTACTATGACAGCACAATTGTTTATAGAGGTTTTTTTGATTATATTTTGGAAAATGGTTTCTTTTTTTTTTGTCATGGCTCTTAATTGTATTTTTTTGGTGTTTTTATACAATAATTCGAAAAATTTATTTGTGTTGCTTTTTTAAGTGATAATTCAAACACAATTGGGGGGTGCTTTAAGTTATTTATTTTATTATATTACAAATCTATACATTAAATGTTATATCAGTATGTATATATATACATAATACATAAATAAATAAAGAGTTTGGCATGTGCTTATAAAGAAAATATTTTGTCCTCCAATATTTTGTTCTTTGTTTAATTTTTATTTTTTTATTTTTGGGGAAAGATACATTAATAAGCCTTCTTTGTTTTTTTCGTTTAAATAAAAACTTCTTTCATTGTGTGTATTCTTCTGTTTTATGTTTTCTGTTTTTTTGCGAAACGAATATAACAATATAAGAAAAATTAAATAATAGGATGTAACGGATAATAAGTTCTATTATAAATTGTATATAACTAGAAAATATAACATACATTGACGAGTATGTTATTATGATATGTAAGGAAATAAATAGATTGTTACCATCTAATAAAAATATGTAGAATACTCAAAGAAATTACATTTGCAAGCTACATAAGATAAAATATGTTAAAACAAGAAAAATTGTAGAGCTGATTTTTTAACTCCAAGATACCCGCACCATCATATAACAAATACTGTTTCTATAAAATGAATACATCTTTTAGAAAATTAAAGATATCTAAATGTCTAGCTTTTTTAAGTACGAAGATATAAGCATAAACATTTTGCAGTTACACGAACCTGTTCTATTAGACTAACATAATTTTGCACCCGTGGCTGACATAAAATTTAACTCTTTTGACAAAATTATTAGATATTTTATTTAGGTGTATGAATATCAAGATCCATTTTCAGACGGAAAATTTAGTTTTATGAATTGCTTAATTCGCTTTCATATTTATAGAAATGTAATCTACTTCAAAACAATTTTTAAGGAAAATATACAGTTTTTAACAAAACAGCAAAACTGATTAATGTATATGCTTGGAATCTTTAAAACACGACTGGAAATGGTAGAAATTTTCGATTTTTAAGAAAAATATACAGTTTTTACTGAAACAGTAAAATTGATATGAAAATACGGTTAAAATCTTAAAAAACCGACTGGAAATGCTAGAAAAATTGATTTTTAAGATTTATTAATTTAAAAATCCATTTATTTTTTATATATATGACCCTCTACACAACAACCTCTTTTTGAGTTCAAAATTCCGATTCTTAAGGAAAATAAACAGTTTTTACTGAAGTAGAAAAATTAATATGAAAATACGCTAAAATCGATTTTAAGAATTGGTAATTTCAAAAACCATTTTCAGATGATGAAATTTAGTTGAGAGTTTCGTATTTCGTTTTTGAATTTAAAAATATGGTCCTCTACACAAAAACTTCTTTTAAAACTGCTTTTCTATTAAAATGTGCTTAAAATTTTTGAAATCCGACTGGAAATGGTACAAAAAAATTGATTTCGATTTTGAAATGGTAGCACAAAAAAGCGAAAGATTTTGTGGTTAAAATTCCAATTTTTAAGGAAAATAGGCAGTTTTCACTAAAAAAATAAATATGGTGCGAAAATACGCTTAAAATCTATAAAAAAAACAATTGGAAATCGTGAAAAAATTTATTTAAAGATTTGGTAATTTGAAAATCAATTTTCAGACGAGCAAATTACGTTATGAGTTTGGGTTTTTGGTTTTTTATTTAAAAAAATGGTCATCTATACAAAAACTTCTTTTTATAGCCGTATGAACATAAATATTCAAAGGTATAATAAATTTGCCATTAGGTTTTTGATACGTTAAAGGAGTCTAGCTAGATATAGATTTAAGTGTATGCATCGGATCAGAAACGAATTCTAAGTCAATTAAACCATGTACGTGTGTCCTTTCGTCAGTCCGCACGATAACTCAAAAAATAATCTATTATTATAGTATCTGTCATACAACTCCAAAATTCCAAAATATTATCTCGGTGCTTAATTAAGTAAAACATCTGGAGTTGACACAATCTACTCTAATGCAATCTTAGTTTTTTTAATGAAAATTCTTTTTTTTAATAGATTAAAATCTATTAGAATTAACTAATAGATTTTTCAACATTATACTAATTCAATTTGTTAAAAAACGAATTTTGAATTTTGAAAATCTTTAAAAGCTGTTTTCTAGCCTTTAGAAGGGTCTTTTTTGTTGTTTTAAGCTTATTTTGTGATCATATTTTTTTAAAGCAAAATCCGAATTTTTTACCAGAAAGTTTGATCGTTTCTTAATCAAAAAAATGTTTACAACTTATTAGATTTTTCAACTTATGCATTATGACAATATTATTTTAAAGCCTCTGAAAACGTTTTCCAGCTTTTTAAGTTTGTGATCATGTATTTTAAATTTGTGATCATTGTTCAGCTATTCATTCATTTTTTTTATCAGAATAGTTTGTTTTTTCTACTATTTCAGTTAGTTTGTATCGACAGTTAAATATATATATTTAAAACTTTCAAACTGAGAATTATTCTATTAAAGCGGGTGTTGTATTACAGTTTAAAAACATTAAAATATTAACTGCACCAAATAATTAAAAAAGTTTTATAATAATTTTTATTGAAGAAAATCATTGTTATGACAGAAAAATATTAATTTTTATGAAAATTATCATATTATTTCAACAAATACGTAAATTTTTATTATTTATTGATGTCAAAAATTTTATATTACATACACATACATACATATTATAAAATTCAATAAAATATATAGACTAATATAAATATATATAAAATATAGTGTTGACTTAAAAGAATTATTTTATTTATTAGACCACCTAATGCCCACATATTTTCCATCCGGCATTAAGTTTCCTCCATATTTTTTTGTAATTTGTCTCTCACTTTTACATTTTGCGACTTATTATGGATTAGTTTCAGTTTAACATTTGGAAGTTGTTGGATATTTATTGGGTTTCGTATTTTTTTCCTATTATTTTAAATTTTTACAAATGAAACGATTGTAAAAAAAAAAAATAAAAAAAATTATTAAATAACGTCAAATGGAAATAGTTCATTAATTTCGTAATTTTTTATAAAATACAAAAATAAAAAAATAAAATAAAAATATTGTTTGAACCAACTAAAATTTGAATAATTGATTAAATTCTTTTGACAAATTACATGATATTTAATTCAGGAAGTTTGTGCAATCAAAATAAATTTAAATATTAAGCAAAAATATACAATAATTCCTTTGGCTTTATCTGATTTACAGGGTGATTTCGTTTAATGATTAAAGTGATTGAAATATGACATGGACGCATAAAATTTAAAAAATTTAGTGAGCCCAAAAATGCATAACTTTTTATTGTAACATTTTAAGGTAAACTATAATTACGGAGCCCTCCACTTGACTGTATCTTTATAAGATGCAGTCAAGTAATCTAAACAAACAAACTATATGACGATTAACCTATGCTTTCTCATTAATGTTCAAAACTTTAATGTAGGTATGTAAAAACAAAAAGGGCTACAGGAAATCGCTCCGCAAAACAATAAAGTGAAATAATTCCCCAATTTAAAATAAATAACCCCACAAATTCTTTTAAGATGTTATCTATTAAGAAAACTTAAATAACATATATTAATTTAGACATCACTACATTTAGATGAACAACAAAATATTCGCATAGATACATATATGTAAATATTCCTTTTTCCAGAATATTTACATATATGTATATATGCGAGATTCTGAATTATGTAAGGTTTTAGAGCTGGATTCAAAATCAGGGTTATTTCGTTTTTCCAGAAGATTTACATATATGTATACTCGACATTCTGACTTAGTAGAGATTTTAGAGTTGAATTTAAAATGAGGGTATTCCCTTCCTTCTCCAGAATATTTATATACTTGTATGTATATGTAAGATTCTCGAATTAGGAAAGATTTTAAAGTCGGTTGCAATATCAGGGTTATACGCTTTTTCCAGAAATTTTGAAAATAGGAAAAGCTATCAATTTCTATAGGTTATAGAGTTCTTAAGACAGGATTTGAATTCCCATAACTCTAGAAAGACAAACTTGAAACTGGAAATATTTAAAACTAATTATTAATAGTTTAATTGATTTGACCATTTATAAAAAAAAAAAAAATCAAGATAAATCATTCATGAAAATAATGAAATAATCCCCAAAATATAGTTGTTTTTGGGGAGTTATTTCATTTAAAAAATTATTTTGTTTTGGGTGATTACTTCATATGAAATAAGGCCCCAAAAAGAAAATGAAATAAGTTCGCAAAAAAATCAAATAACATAAATAACCCAATTTTTTCGGTGTTTTTTTAATTTCATTTTGGAGATTATTTCTTGTAGGATTATTTTCGGGCCCATGTAAAAAGGTATATTGAAAGTAGAGATTATGCTAATTATATTTATTTGAATCCGTAGGCCGTACTTTATACCAACAATACTTAACCGAATTTGTATAAAGGCACATAATTTTACAAGGTATAACGACAGAAAATCCTTGGTCTTTGGTCCAAGTTTTTAACGACTTAAAAACATTCACCTTTTATCTTAAGAGAAAAAAATCATATACAAACACAATTTATAAATTTTCTAAATCACTCTGTATTAAACATTTTTTTTTTGTTTTATAAGAGTATATCGTGTATAAAATAATCATTTGTTATAATTTTATAAACAAAAGGGAAATTAATGATATCAAAACCTATAAAGAACAAAAAAAAAATACATTTAAAAATTTTAAACAATTCCAACGTTTTTGTTTTATTTATGCATTCATTTTCATTTAGTTTTTTTTTTTGTTTATATTTTTTTTCCTTTTTTTATTTAATCAATCGTGGGCTTTTTTCATTTTAAATAATTTATTAATTTTTCAACTTTGGTCAGCCATCATTACAAAATTTTCATTCAAATTTATAAAAGAGATTTCTATTCCAGACAAAAATTATCATCAACATCCAATACGTATTTAAATACATATACTCTTATACAGAAATTTATTTAAAAACTTTTTGAACCAATCATAATGTAGGCGGGTTAGGTTTTCATTTTCAGATCTTTTAAGTTCAAAAATGAAACAAAATTTTATTTCGTTCTGATTTTATATATATATTTTTTTTTTCATTTCAATTATTTAATTATTAAAAAAAAAAAATGTTCATAGATATTTCAAATTTTTTTGACATTATCATTAATAATAAAACTCTTAACGATTATAATATTGCTTTAGAAAAGTTTGAAGTTAAAATTTAAGAAATATTCCATTTTATGATTAGTTCAAACTCAAAATGCGTACCAAAATTTAAAAGGAAAAGGAGTCATTCTTTTTTCTTAAATATTAACATTTAACTGCATCCAATAAATACAAAAAGTTTTATAACATTTTTTTTTTACGCTAATGAAAACTTAATCCTTAGTAGATTTAATTTAAGTCAACATTTCTGTAATTTTCTGATTCACACAATGATTTCACACAAATTTGGATTTTCCTTTTACAATATTTTTTGAAGACATGAATTCATGACATGATACACGATCTCATTCTAGAAAATTTTTGACATTGTCTAATTTTTTCAAGAAGTATTTTGTAATTCTTTGAAATTCACTTTTAGAATTTATTTGAACTAAACCTAAGACAATAATATATTGTTAAAAATGATAAAAGACCTGACCTTATCCAAGATCAATATAACTTGTTTTATTATATACATATATCACCATAACATTCTACAACATTTGCATAAATTTCCATTTTAATCCACTTATATTTAAAAATGTGGGTTCTTTAAAGCCTCAATTAAATAAATTTTTTCTTAATTAAATGAAATATCAATTAAAATTCATTTTTGTTTTATTTTTATCAAGTCTCAAAAGCTTTACATCAAGTTATTTAAGTATTTGTTTGCATGTTTTTTTTTTTTTTGCGGAAATAAATTGCGTTGCACAATAAAAGCTGGTAACTATATACATTTAAAGATATCTGTAAGAACAATGCAGAAATTAAATTTTTATTCTAAATCAAATTAAATTTGATAAAATTATAAGTTTGAATCATTTTTTTTTACAATCGTTGCTTAAATAAAATGTTAAAATGTTATAAAAATGTTAATGTTACAAAACTACATTTAGTAGGAAACTTGGATTCTATTATTATTTGGTGATAAAATTCAGATAAATGAAGAAAAATTTTAATAAAAAATAAAACTCTTCAAGAGATCATAAAATCAAGAAAAAAAAAGGATACAAAAATCTAATCAACGAAGTTGCTGACCTTTCATATATATACATTACATACATATGTATATTAAGACTGTTTCCGAATCTATAACATTAGCACTTGACACCAAATACTCCACACTCTTTTTTTACTCTGTATATCTCTTTTAGGACGAACAGTTAGTGTAGTCGAGAGTACAGTGAAAGATTGACAGATAATCAAGTGCGTTCAGACAATTTAGTGCACTATTTTCGAATGCACTAAAAAAAATTCGGAGTTTTTCGGAATTAATTTAGTGCGATTATATAGTATTTAGTGCAAAGGGTGATAGTTTCTGACACGGCCTAAATAAAAACTTTTCTTTGCTTTTTTGTTTTTATTGTTAGATTTATATAGGGAGTTGTTAACTATACAAATGATTAATTTTGTACTTCATAATTATGTTGTTATTCGATTGTTATATAACTGCTTTAATATTTAATTAAATTTGTTCGTTCTATCTTTTTGTTTGATATGTGTGCACTATATTTGCTTCAATGCATTTTCTGAATATATTCTTGTTTATTTTCTAACAAGAGTATTAAAGACTTAATACAAAAGTGTAAAAGAAAGAATTGACACTTGAATACTAAGAAAATAATGTAATATTATTTTATTAAAGACTACCTTTTTTAAAAGTTAAGTTAGTTGCCAAAAGTTAAAGAAATTTAGGTTATATTTTAATTTTCCTTTAATACAAATAAAGTCAATTCAGTTTATAGATTTTAAAATCAATCAATTTAGGCAAAGCAATTTAACTTCACTTAAATATTAATTTTGGAAAATTTGAAACATTTATTATATAAAAGTCGTAAACGTTTGCAACAATTATATTTTTCATAGCAAAAACTAATGCTGCACATAACAGAAAATAAGTATAAAAAAAATGTAAAATTTGTATAGTTGGGTACGTAATCCCGAAAATCAAAATCCCTAACTCCAAATTTCGGAAACAAAATCCCGAAAAATCAAAATCCCGAAATTACAAAATTCTGAAAAATAAAATCCCGAAATTTCTAAATCTCACATAAACATACATATATGGATATAAATAAGTCGGAAAAGCGGGGAATACTCTGATTTTGAATCGAACTATTAACACTTACAGTATGTCCACACATATATGTATATCAATTTCGTTAAAAAAAAATTAAATTTTTACATTTCCATATGTATTTCCATCCCCGCATACAATAATATTATATTTTGACATTTCACTTAAAAAACAGTGAATTTTATACGAATTCAAACATTTTTATGAAACAAAGATTATTGTTGAAGGAACGGGGGACTGTCGCACCCAAAAACCTCACTACAAAATGTTTCTTTAGTTTTCTTAGTGTTGTTATCTACATTTTTACGTTTATTTAAATTGATTCTTATTCTTATTGTAAAAAGTTAAGTATTCTAACTGATGAAGGGAACATAGTTCTCCATTTTTATTTCATTAAAAAGTTAAGTGACAAAATGAGCCAAAGTGACAAAAAACCAATATTATTTCTAGATTACTAAGATACCTGTATATTATTAACTAATATTATTTCAGGATTACCAGACTGGCGAATGCTATACGCCGGGTTCATCTAGTGTAAATTTAATTTTGTTATAAAATATTTTTATGAAGTTTGGTATTGAAGGCCAGATCCTCCGGATTAATTAGCCAATAAAAATATATATAAAAAAAATTAGTATATATGTAGTTAGTAGAAATTTAATCAAATTTTCTGCTTGTTCTGTTCTTTTCTTTTTCATAAATTTCTTCTTGTTCTTATCAAGTTGTTAACTCTAATTGTAACAAATTGTATACTCTAATTGTACCAAATTTATTTCAACGACCTATTAATTTAAAAACCGTCATAATCCTTATCATTGTAATAATATACTATATACTTAATCAAAATAATCATACAATTCTATAATTAATATATTTATATATAAATTGGAATTTATATATATATATATATTAACAATTTGTCTCATTAAAAGAGGTAATTTCCTTTATTAACTCAAAATTGTTCATTTTTATTATTTCTATTTATGTTTATTATGATTGCTCTTATATAACCTCATTCTTCAAAGTTAATTCAAAAACAACAACAACAACAACAACTAATAATATTTGCATATTATTTCATTAAGAAACAAATATTTACATATGTTTGCCATTTATATTACTTATATGCATTTACATATGTTTGTTTCTCCTAATAAATTTTCTTAAACATCCCACATCCCGTATATGAAAATTATAATAAAAAAAAATAACAGTATAATACTCGTAATTGTACAATTTGTATAATTTTATTCCCCTTTTTATTTCCATTCAAAAAGAAATAAAAGAAAAATATAATTTCAAACTAATTTTCATTTATTCTTTTCAAAATCTTTTAAAATCTTTAATCAAGACTCTATAATTTTTGTTTATTGTACTGTAACTTTAGTTTCACATATTATTGTGTGTGTTATTTGCCCAAATAATGGGACTTAAATTTGGTCACAAATTATCTGAGTACACAAATAACCGTTTGTATAAATAAGACAATATTTAAAACAAAAAAAAAAATTGAAAGAAAAAATATACACATATATCTTAAGAAAATCATATGAATCATTCATCTTATGACCTTCTTGAAGATTGAAAGGCGCGTAACAAAAAGGCAGAATTTAGAAGACAACAAAACAAAAAAAAAACATTTGGAAAACAAACCGCCTTACAAAACAATAAAAGAATATTTTAAAAGAAAAAATTTCCAAGTACCATGATCTTAATTTCTGGAGAGCAGATGGTTTACCCATATTCAAAACGAACTTCACTTGGAAGGATTCTAAACAAAATCTTAGAAAAATTATCTATGTATTGTTGCAAAAAAAAGTTTTTTAATTTTCTTCTGTAGTTTTTTTTTTTTGTTTGACCTTTTGACAGGACACCCACTGTCTTTAGGTGATTTCTTATCAAATATTCGTAACAATAGTTTTTTTATTTTTACTTTATTTTTAAATGTTTTTAAATAATAAAAATAATATTCCAGAGGATTCATTTTAAATATAATTCTTTAATATTCTGGAAAATTTCATTTTTATAAACAAAAAAAAAAAACAAAAATTTGAAATTGCAACGATAATAAAATTAATAATAAGGATGTCATTAATTATCACTTTTTTTTTTTACATGGAAGGAATATATTATATATTATACTTATGTAAAATTTTGTTTTAATTGTTGGAAAAAATATAGTGACCAGTTTAACAAAAATATTGATCAAAAATTCATTTATGTCTAAAAAAAAAATGAAGAAATGTGTATTTGATAAGAAACTGTGTCAACTCTGTTGTTACCTAACTGTCATACTTTTATCATAAAATTTATTCATTTTTTACAAAATTTCAGATATCATGACTTAATTAAGAACGGAGATAATTTTATTTTTTGATAAGATTTATGTAATGCTGCTTTAGATTAACCATATTCTGCAGAAGTCGTTGGCATACAATACAACTTAACTCTTTTTCATTCAGTTTTGGAGCAATCAAAATTTACTTAAGTTTTTGGTATAAAACTTGATATTTTTTCATAAAATTTCAGATACTTATTTGCATTATTTTTTGAGTTGTCGTGCGGACGCACGGAATTGCATGGTTAAAAATTCGATTCTGAGCAAGAATATGTATTTCCATATTGATCTCGTCTCTTTTAAGGAGTTACAAATGTAAAATATTATTCTCTAAAAGATTCACAATGTTTTAACTAGCTTGATTGACGAATATTAAACACATATTACACCTTTTTCGAAAATGATTTTCAAATAAAAAAATTACTATTGTTAAGTTATGTTTTAAAGAAAGAAAAATTAGGATAACGATAAATGATCAATGAAACGATATTGTCTTAAATTTATTAGGTAATTTTGTTTGTAAACTTTAATACCACCTCGAAAAATGGAGGGTTATATGGCCACATTAATTTAAAATACTGTTATTTATAATATAACCGTTGTTTTTCATTTCATTTAGGATACTTTGGTAATATTTTCTACCAGCTTTCCTTTTATCAGCTTGATAGCTAAAATCTCGTGCTGTTCCCAATTGTGGCACATACCAAAAAAGAAAAAAAAAACCAATCAAATTACCAAAAAAAAAAGAATTAAAAAACCCTAATATTATACCGTACAAATAATAAAATAAAAATAAAGAAAAACAACTAAAATAATTCTTTTTAAATTATTTTATCACAAGTTACAAGTCAAGTCCTTCAAATAGTCCTTTCAAATATCCTTCTATACATATATGTGCATAGAAATATATATACGGATCCATCAATTGGTATTGCATTAAGAGCTGTGAATAACAATTATATTTAAAAAAAAAAAATTTTATTTAATTTTTTTTTTTTTCATTTTCCATTTCGTTTTTTTTTTTCTTTCTTTGTATTTTAAACAAACACTTACGCCCTCAGTATCCTGCAGTGTTAAAAATCAACTCTTAAACTAAATTTATTTATATTCAATTTTTATTTTTAAAAAAAAAAAAAAAAAAAATTATTTAGGAAATATCAAGACCCGCAGTGATCATCGGATAAAATCATAGATTTCATCCTTCCTTGTTTCTTGATTTTGGAACAAGGATAACTTAGATCTGGTATATAAAATGACACCTCAATTAAAAATTATGACAATTATATAATTTTTTTTTTTTAATTTTTTGATTTTTATAATCATCTGTAACAAAATGTTACAATAAAAAACAATAATATATATAAAGAGGTTTGACAAATTATTGTAAAGAAATAGGACAATGCAGCTTGCTTAAAATATAGAACATGAGGGTTTTAATGAAAATTAATATGTAATTGATTGAATTGAATTTATTATTTATTTATTTAATAATAATTAGATAAAAATAGATATGAAGATATAAATAAATTGATAGGCAGAGCAGATGATATAATTCAAAAAATTATGGTTCAAAATGAATTTAACATAAATTACATAAGTTAATTAGGCCAGATGATTTTTATTTTTAAATTCAATGTAATGAGAAACTATTTTAAACTTCACTAAGGGACATCAATATCAATACTTAGATAACGTGATGAAACTCTATATGGGTTCGACTAAGCGTATGGGTACATTAAGGTCCTTAAAAAAGTTCGTTGGAAATTCATTGAGGCAACTTACTTAAAGAGTCGTAGCACCTATATTTGTGGCACTAAGGATGCCTGACAAGGCTTAAACGAAAGCCTTTAAAGCGTTCCTTTCCAAAGACGTGTATAATGTTATATAATGTTAATTTCGATACAGGGTGTAAAAAATAAATTGTGGTTTTTATTAAATAAAAAAAATATATTGATATAACGGTACATTTTTTGGTGTCTTTAACTTCCCTTTGTTTTTGCTCTTTTCAAATGGGTCTAATAATTCCTCTATCTAGTATTAAAGTCTTTGAGTTATTAAAACGGGAGTCCGCCTAAATCTGAAAAAAAAATCCCAATAATATAAAATCCCAAAAAAGACAAAATTCCAAAAAAAAATTTCCAACAAAAAAAAAATCCCAAATTTCAAAATTCGAAATTATAAAATCCCTATTAATGTTTTTATGCATTTATCTGAATTAGAAGAGATTTTAGAGTTGGTTACAAAATTAGGGTTTCAATAATTTCTTTAGCGGAGGCTTGGAGGCGGCATCCCCCACTATTTTAAAATGTTATACGCCTTTTACAGAATATTTATATATTATGTATGTGCGATATTCTGAATTAGGAGAGATTTTAGGGTTGGTTACAAAATCGGTGCTTAAATAATTTGTTTAGTGAGGGTTTGTCAGTGGCAGCCCCCACTATTTTAAAATGTTATATGTCTTTTACAGAATATTTATATATTATGTATGTGCGATATTCTGAATTAGGAGAGATTTTAGGGTTGGTTACAAAATCGGTGCTTAAATAATTTGTTTAGTGAGGGTTTGTCAGTGGCAGCCCCCACTATTTTAAAATGTTATATGTCTTTTACAGAATATTTATATATTATGTATGTGCGATATTCTGAATTAGGAAAGATTTTAGAGTTGCAGTCAAAAATCAGAGTTGGCTCATTTTTCACAATATTTATTTATATGTTTAGGTTAGATTTTAAATTAGGAGAGATTTTAGAGTAGGACTCAAAATCAGAGTCAACTTTTTTTCCAGAATATTTATTTCATACGAGATTCTGAATCAGATTTAATTAAAAAATTTAGTTTAAAAACGCAAGATAATACACAAGATTTTAAAACGCGGGAAATTTTTTGAATTTCTTGGAACTTTTTTCGTTTTTGATTTTAGGGACTTTCGTACAGCCGTTCAGTCATTTAATGACTCGACAAGAATTTTTATTCAAATCCAATAAAATGATTAGAAACATTTAATAATTAATGTTACTTTATATTTCTAATAAAAAACAAAAATCTTTTTCTAGATAACAGAAATGACAATGTTGTAGATTATGGTGGTCTTTAATTTTATTGACAATAGACATTATTTTAAATTTGAAATTAATTTTTAATTTTTAAATGCATAAATCTCATTATTTTATAACTTGGGATTTTGTAACATTGGAATTTTGAAATTTGGAATTCTTTTTTTTGAGATTATGGGTTTGGGATTTTGATTTTGGCATTTTGACTTTGGGATTTCAGACCCAATTCTATTAAAACAAATGGATGAGATAAACACCCTAAAATATAAAAACTTCATACAAAACTATGACAAAATGTTGCGTAGTTGAATAATTACACAAATGTAAGTACTACGGCTCTTAAGTAAGTTGCCCCCATAAATCTTCAAAAAAACTTTTTGAAGCCCTTAGTGTCTCGTCTCCATCGCTCAGTTGTACCCATATTATAATGTTTCATCACGTGATCAAAGATATCTCTCAGTAAACTTTAAAAAAGATCGGACAATGAACCTAAAGTAAAGTATATTCTTAATTTAATTAAGGTCTTACTTTTTAGCATTGTTTTACTTCATATTGAGAAATTTAAATTCAATTTTGCTAAACTTAAATTAGAAAAATTTGTTTACTCAAATTTTTTATTTTTTTTTTTTAAATTCGTCTTTTCTACGTCACTTTCTCTTTTAGAAACTGCAATAAATTTACATGAAATCAATCAGTATCCCCCAAAAAAAGATAATCCTACATTATCGTTAATCCAATTTTTGAAAATGTTTTTCTATTGAATCAAATTTTGTTTTTTAAATATCAAAAGAAAATTTACCCTGATTTTTCTTAATATAAATTTTCAGAACGAAAATCTTGCAAATTTTTAAAAATTAACTAATATCTCATGATTTATAACTATTTTCTAAAATAAAATAAAAAAAAAAATTAAAAACAAAAGAAGGAAAAAAGTAGAAAATTCATAAATTAAATAATCCTATTAAGTAAAATTACCGTAACATCTAAAAAACACTAAACAGAGATCTCAAAAATAACAAAATAAAAAACAAATACCCAAAAACTTTAATTTCAAGTTTTATTTATGTTGTAAATATAAAATGCTTAGGGATCAGTATCTGAGTTTATTCTAAATAGAATGGTGTTTGATAGTAACATCACTCATAATTTAAATTCAAGTGAAAAGAAGATAAATTTACTTGAATTTTTAATAAAAATTTAATGTTGTTACGGTTGGTGTTACTACCATCTTAGACATACATACATTTGTCTGCATAGAGATAGTTTAGATGGATGGATAGTTGGAATTTAACATATGAAAAAATAAATTGATTCAATTTATTTATTTTTTGTTTTTTTTTTTTTCTTTTTAATATTTGGCATATTTTTCAAAGAAGATTTGTATTCATTTTTTATTTCCTTTTTTTTTTACTTTTACTTGCATTTCTTACGATTATATTTTAGAGCTATGTATTTAGTCATGGGTCATATTATTCAATATTCATTTATATATTCAATGTTTATTTATTTCAATTTTTAAAATATATACATATATATATATTTTTTTGTTTTAGTTACGTATATTTGTTTTTTAATAAAACAAAAAAAAAAAAATTTAACTGGTTGCCTTTGTTTTTATTTGTTTTTTTTGCATTTAGAAGAGACCTTTTTCTATACTGCTGGACACCCTGGTGATTCTGATGAATGACCTTTAAACATGAAAGTTCAAATTTAAAAACAAAAAACAAAAAAAAAACAGAAACTAAATAAAGATGTAAAGAAGAAATACTTACTTCTAACATTTGTTTTTTTGTTTGCTGCTTCTTGCATTTAAACCATTCTAGCATTTTTTTACTATAGTGCCTTTTTTTTTTGAGTTTACTTTTGCATAATTTGTTCTAAAAAGAAGAATTATTTTAGGCTATTTTTTATAAAATATAAATAAAAGAATTTATATCTTTCGGATTAATAGAATTTTAGGCATTAAACTTTTTTATTTAAACATTAATTTAAAGTATTACAAAATTGTTTTTTCATATTTTAAAACTTTTTAAAAAAATTTAAAAATAAAAAATTAAAAATCTTTTAATTTAAAAAAAAAATTATATTCTTAATACCAAATTCTTTTTAAGGTAATTTCATAGATTTGGTTAAGTATTTATATTTTTCCCATGATACACTTTCCTTTTTCCATGCAAGGCTAGGATTATTAGATCGAGTATTTCTTCCAAATTTTTAAGCCAAAATATCATCAGAAATTTCAGATATGATTTTCTAGTCCTATATTATTATCAAAGATCTGAAGTTGATATCAATGCATATTTTTGGGTATTGGAGCTTTCAATTCATAATTTTGCATAACTAAGAAATAAATGTTTTTCCATATTTTCCATTTGTATTTTATATTATATATTTTCCATATTTCTTACAACATAAAAAAAAGTTAACTTGCATCTAGAGGTATTAAAAATTAACTGAAATAAAAGAGATGAAAAAAAACGATTACCAAAAAATAATTAGTTTAAATTACACAGACTCATAAAAATGATGTAAACAAAACTAAGGAAATTATAAACTGAATTAATTGTAAATGCACTTGCAAAGTCAAATAAATCTTTTGAGTTTTTTAAAAATCTATAAAATATTTTAGATTTAAAGTAAATTTTTATTTTTTTTGGATGCACATTTAAATGCATGTACATGCATTAGTGGATGCATAAATTTAGAGCATGAACTTCAATGGTCTTTCAATATTATTAATAATAATAATAATAATAATAAGTCCCACTACCCATTCCGCTCCCTGAGCACTCGCAGGCAGTCATCATTCTCCTATTATTACTTTCAGCATATAACTAATTAACAAGTATGAAATGTAATCACCAACTCCCGTGTTTAAAACATGTCATTTATAAATGAAAAAAAACGCATGCAACCAAATGATTACTATAAGGGGCGAAAAATTGATTAGTGGGGACAAGCATTAAAAAAACAAACAAAGAGAAAACCATTTAATGTTTATGTATATAAATAATATAATTATATAATGAATAAAAAGAATAATTAAATTAAATTTTTAAAATATCTTGAACAAGTCAATGTAAATGTAAACAATTTATCAATTGAAACTACCGTAACTTTAAGTCATATTCATCAAATACAAAATAAAGTCAAAGTGTTAGAAACAAAAACTGCGATATAATAAACAAAATACTGAAAAAAGTATTAGAGTCAATAATGAAGAATGAACAAAATATTTTAAAAAACACGTAATTATAAATCTGCATAAGAGATGAAAGATATGTCCAGTATTCATTCACACTGAGATAGACATTGAGCGTAATACTAATAACAGTAATAAATAATTACACATATAATTAAATTACACATACATATACAGTTAAATTTTCATAAAATAACCAAGTTACAACTTACAACTACTTTGTAATTTGTAAATTTACTCTCATCGGCACAAAATAACAACGCGTTAATATTACTTCACGAAATATCCTTGAAATCGGTTCAAATATACGATAATCAGTAGATATAAACAAATGACTAATTTTTATCGTAGTCATATCAATTTGGAATAGATTGCATACAAAAGTTTACTTATTAAAGTTTTATATCTGAAAAGTTGCTTTTTCCTATAAAACAGGCTCTGAAAAAATAGAAAATCAATGTAGTTACAAATCAAAAACAAAAATTAGCTGAACAAATTGAATACTAATGGTATTGATACAGTTGATGGTTTTCCATTATCATCAACAATTCAACAATATCAATAATTCCATTATCAAGAGCGTATAGCATTTGTTTCACATCAATCAATATCAACAACAATTGACAGCCACTTTAAATATATATAAAAACTAATTTAATTTTAATACAGAATAAAAAGTTTTTTTAAGATTGTAATTTGTTTAATAATATGTTCTGGTTGCTTACATATTATTCTAATTAAAATAAATAGTAGAATAATAGTACATTTGTTTTAGGTTAAAGATTAATAGCTCTTTAAACCTATTATAGTTATAAACACAAAATCAATATAGAATAAAAGTTAATATAGCATGTTGCTATCTTAATTCCAAGAGAGGTTAAGTAAAATTCGTAAAGGAGTTATATAAAAATCATTTTTCAAATATTCATGTTATAGACGAAGTTAGGATAGCTACACTTATATGTTTATTATAAATTTCCTGCGGTTCCCATACAAAATCCCAAATCACAAAATCCAAAAACTTAAAATCCAAAAAACAAAATCCAAATACCACAAAAACCAAACTCCACAACATCCAAATACCACAAAATCCAAATACCACAAAATCCAAATATGTGCCTCAAAATCCAAATCACAATTTCCGGCAGTTTGTTATAGATGCGTTTTTTTCTACATTATTCCACATTGCATATTGAATTAATTAAATAAATAAAATTAAATAATATTTATTTTAAATATTATATATTACAACAACAAGATATTTAAAATAGTGGAGATTGCCGCCCCCAAATCTTGCCAAAATCATTATTAAACCCTGATTTTGAAACCAACTATCTCTCATAATTGAGAATTTCACATATAAAAATATTTTGGAAAAAGCATATAACTCTGATTTTGAATTCAGCTCTAAAATCCCTCTTAACTCAGAATCTCACATACATATACATATAAATATTCTGGGAAAAGCGTATAACCCTGATTAGTGGGGACTTTCGCCCCTAAAAGCTAGTCTCACATTTGGATCTATGTGAGTTTAGATTTTGTCATGTTTGGGTTATGTGGTGTTTGGATTATGTGGTGTTTGGATTATGTGGTAATTAGCTTATGTGATGTTTGGATAATATGGTTTTTGGATTTTATGAATTTCTGAAACTAAAAAGTATTTAGATTTTGTGGCTTTTGGATTTTGAGAATTGGGATTTTGTAGGAAACTCATTTCCTGCTCCTGGATATTTCTCTCTACCCCTCTCTACTTACGAAAAACATCGATTTAGATTCTGTGATTAATTAGGTTGACATAAGGTTGACATTAATTTACATTCACTAAATTTTCTAAATACTTCATTTTTTTTTTAAAGTAGTAAAAATTATGTTTTAACTATTTTGAAAATATAATTACGCCCTAATTAAAGAATTAAATTGATATATGTATAATCATCTGTCAATTCAAACACCATTTACATCTTATTTTCTTAAATAATATATTAAAAATTTATTTATTTTTCTAGTCATTATTAAATTTTTTTTCAAAATGGTTATAAAACATTTTTCTTAGAATTTTTCAATATATACAGATCAATTTTGTGTAATCAATTTAGTTGTGTCTATCCTACAAATAGTATCAACATATCACCCTACCCTTTAAATTAATTCTCACATTATTAAAAACAAACAAAATTTTAATATCATGCTGTTTTTAGGACTAATTTTAGGACTTTTTCTTTCTATACTTTAGTTAATTAAATACACCCAAAATAACAATTTAATTATATATCTAGTTTTTTTTTTTTTTTTTTTTTTTTTTTAAGAATTAAATAGCAAAAATTCTAAAGTTAATCAATAAAAAATTTGTATCTAAATTGGAAGATGACTCCAAAAAATAAATTTGTTTTAATAAAAGTGTATTAAGACTAAAGTATAAGACTTTTATAATTTCCTAAAATTGAATTCAATAATCTGTAGAATTTATTTCAATCAAAAGGAGGATGACAGAAATGACAAGGCATTTTTTTTTTGTATATCTATACGAATATGTAGATAAATTTCATGTAATATGTAAAACCCTCCTTATTTTTTTCTTTTTTTTTTTTTGATTTAATATTCTCAACTTAAAAAACAAGTCGACAAATTTTAACTCCTCCATTATTTAAAAAAAACAAAAAAAAATGGAAAAACTAAATGAATTTTTCGAGTCGATACTGATCAGATTTGTTTAAAACAAATTAAATTATGTTAGCAGTTATGTTGTACCACAACAGGAATCTGACAACATTAATGACATGCAAAAAATAAAAATTGAATACCTTATCTTAAGATTTTTATAGAAAAATTTAAAAAAAAAAAAAAACAAACAAATATATATATAATATTTTCATGACAAATCTATCTATCAAGGCAAAAATTATGATATAAATTGAATATTGTATATAGAATGAGTTTTAGAAAATGTATAGATACATATTTGTAAACCGAGATAGTTGAAGGCTTAATATGATATTTAATATTTTGTAAATATTAATTAAAAATTTATGAGTTGCATCTTCTTTAATATTATTATTTTATTTCAAGGACATTCCTAGCATTTCCTTTTAATGTTTCGTTTGAACTTAAAGGTTACTCATTTATTATTCCAATACGTACTCGTATAAAAATAAAAATCTTTATAAAATATTCCTTTTAAAAACATAAATTCTAATTAAAAATTGTACTATTACATAAAAAGGTCGTAATATAATTTAAAACTATTTATATATACAAATTAAAAATTGTTTTTTTTTTATTGTTTGTTTCTTAATCTTATATTTGAATAACTTTCGATTTAATATCAAAATTGCACAGTATATTCAAAGATCGGTGCATCATTGAACGATGTGTTTAAAAATATAGTAAATTTGCGTATTCTCCAAGCATTATTAAAAATGAGAAGACATATTGTGAAAGAAAGCTACCTATAGTACATTGTGAGCAATGATATATAAAGTATATTTATAATTAAGATTAAATATAATATAAGTAATTCTTTTAGGCTGAGCAGTATAGGAGAGTTCGTTTTAAAATACTAATTTTAAATTATTAAAACCATTAGATAGCCAAAAATAAAATTAAAAACTAATAATTGTTTTACAATCTTTAATACTTTAACTTACCAATATGTTACTATATGTTGTTGCTTTTAACTCTCCACTTATAATACTTCTGTCAGCCCTAGTGTCTCTAAGAAAGTAAAGATCTGTATAGAGTTTAATGCTGGTAGTTCATCTTCGGCAAAGCAATAATGTAAAGTAAAAATAAGAGTATAGCTTTGCAGTTTTTGGGTATATATCGCGAAAACTCTTCTTCTTCTTGACGGAATTGACATGTACCGTCATTTTCTATTCCAATTTTTTTTAAATGTTTATTTAGCCGGCAGTGTACCAACAGGAATCGTGTTAAATTTCACAGTTTATTTTTACTGAATCCTATGATTTTTTCATAACTTTTCCGGTTATTATTTCCCCGAAGCTGTAAAGAGAGTTCCATCTCCTTCTTTTGCAAATCGATCTGCTTCTTCATTTCCTTCTATATCTGGTGTGTGGCAGATATAGGTGTGTGCAAGTACCCAATATGGTTATTTTATTACTTGTTCTCAAACGGTTTAGTTTCACTAACCACCCCCAAACTAATTGGGATGCTTAAATACTTCAAGTTTTGTGCCTTTCGAGGTTCCATTGTACACATTTTTCCATTGTACACACTTCAGCTTAGAATATGCTAGATAATTTTCCCAACAATTTCGAGTATTTGGCTTCTGGGTCATCTCCAGACCAATTCCTTCTGATGTTTTGAACCGTTCAGTTCAGTAAACTATTTAAGTACCTACATGTTGTGCAAAAGTATAGGCGGCCGAGCTATTACTTATCTCTTTCTTGGTACTTAGTTTTATAGTAAATGTTTTATAAAACTGTTTTCTCAGTCATTTTATCTTGAGAATGTTCAATAATATCTATACATTTGACAAATATTGTACAGTCCCTGTAGTCTATACATTTTTCTCTGCCAAATTCCTCCGAACTCATCCGTAAAATGGCTGATGATGCAGTATTTTCCATTTTTATATGTAGTGGTGTGGCTGTGTGATCGTACTATTACCTTTATAGCAATATCAACATATTAATAAATATTTATATTTATGAAATATTTAAAATTTAATATTCTAAGAATGTTTGTTTTTTTTTCAGTACGAAATTTTCATATTCGTTCCATTAATTTTTTCTGGTCAGGTGAAATTTTTAAAAATATAAGATTGATTTAAAGGTTTCCATTTGACATAATTTAGAAACAAATTTATTTATCCATTTTATCATTTTGTTCTTCTTGACAAAATGATAAATAAATTTTAATTATCATTAACACCATGGGATTCTACCATAATGACGATGTAATAAAAAACAAAGACTGAACCAAAATAATTTCGTTAACGAATTAATTATAATAAACTAAAATAGTTTTTAGATTAGCTGGAATCATATCAATACGACACAAACAACAAAACTTTAATCCTTTTTTATATATTATAATTTCACTTAATTTACATGTTATAAAACTATTCTGATCCTAAACCTGAACTGACTAAAGTCTAAAAAGCCAGGTGGGTTATTTTAGTAAAAACAAATACCAATAATAAAACTATCTCAGCACGAGTCGCATGATTTCAATTTTTTCCACAATCTTAACCAATTTAAATAGGACTTAATTACATTTTTTTTTTAAACAAGGACATTCTTTTTTTGTTTTTTTTTTTTATTATTTGTTTTTAAATTAAAGAATGCTGAGATCCTAAGAGTTTCTAGAATCATTGAAGAACTGAACTACTTTATAATCGGAATATTTATGATAATTATTATTATTTAATATTTAAACTGTGTGTTATTGTGTATATTATATATGTATAAAACAAAAACCATTACCATCTATAATAATAATGAAGTCTTTTCAAAAATAATTTTTTTTTTATATCCTTTTATTATCCTTTTTTATTATCCTTGCCACTTTTAATCTTAACAATAAATTAATAAGATTTATTATAAATTTTATTAATATTATTATAGTTATGATCAATTCTGTTTTTATACGCATATTTTCAAGAAAAAAGGATTGATGCTTGATTTTTAAGTATAGAACTATTCTGAAATATTTGTTTGTCTGTTAATTTTCCCGCAATAAGAAATATTTACACATTTTTATTATTATTGGGATCCGGCATCAGTAAGAAAATGTGTAATTCGGCATGTGTAAGAAAAACTGGTACATATATGAAGATGAGAACTTTATAAATCATAATTTAGTACATGATGAAGCTATTGCCAACACAGTTCTAATTTAGTATTGTTTAAAATACTAAAATGATTTTAGAGAATATTCGTAGATAGTACTTCACTGGTCAACATAACTTTTGAAAAGCAGATCAAGAAAAGAATTAATAGTACATAATAAAGAAATCCAAAAACCCCATATACTTATATACATATTATAATATGCACATATAATTGGATTAGTACCAAGAGAATTGGACTTGTCTCAAACAACAAAAAGAAAGTCTCAAACAACATAACAGAATCTTTGAAATCTCTATTAGATTCTTTGTTAAAGTAACTAGATTAAAATGTCAAAATTTTGTGTTAAGTTAACATGATTATTTGGTTTTTAAATAAATATTATATAAGCTGTCATTTGGTACAACTTTATACTAATTAACATCAATTAAAAATCTTTTAAGGATAATTTAAATTATAATATGACTTTTTATTTCATCAAAGGAATTTTTTTTTTTTTTTTTTTTATAAATGATAAAATGATTTACCGCTTTCAATTACACAATAAAATGCATACAAATTATATAGAAATACAATATATGTATATATATAAAAAAAACGGGTATCTTATAAACAAATACCTAAAGGATTTAAAAAATAAAAAAATATTTTACATTTTATAAATAGCATGTGCTAAAAATTATAAATATTGGAAATAACGACAAACAAAAAAAAAAAAAAAAGATGAAGCAATAATGAGATCTACAGAACAAAGAAGGTAAGAGCGTTCAAATTGGATAAAAACAAGGCAATATGACATCACTTACAAGAAATTTCTTTGTTTGTTATTTTTTTCTTGTTTTTTTTTTTTTTGTATTTTTTATGAAAGTCCTTTTAATTTTTTTTTCCTATAAATATCCGTTAAATTGTAAATTACAGTTGGGTATATATATATATATATATATATATATATATATATATATATATAACACACACCACTATTATTAATATTATTTTATATAATATTTTTCTAGAACAATTTCCAAGTTATACTTTAAGAGTCCTGAATATTTTTACGCTTTTAATTTTTTCACTAAAAGAATTCCCTTGTTTTATTGTTGTTGTTTTATAAGAGCTCAAGTCATTTTTTTATTTTTATTTTTATTTTTTTAGCATTTTTTAAAACGATGGTGCTATATTGTTAAATATTAGCGCGTGCTGAGGCACCTCAATAGGTGGGCCACCGCACGGGTCTCCAACAGGGATATATTTTCAAATTGTAGGAAATCCTTCAAAAATACAACAGAAAGAATCAATTGACGACTATTTTTTTTTTTTAATTCGTACAAAAAAAAAATTAAGAATAAAATCATTTCAAACAAAATTAAAACGAAACAAAAACTAAATGAAAAAAAAAATATATATATATATAAAAAATCTTGCAAAACTTCCACCTTTGTTTTAAATACTCTGCGGGATGACAACGACACTTAAGAATTATGAATTATATTTTTATTTTTTAAATCTAGTTCATGAATTACAATTAATAAAAGGATAAAAAAAGGATATTAATAAAAAAAAAATAATAAAATTAAAAAACAGGACATGTGTATATACTTGTATGTGTAATTTTCTGGTGGAAAAAAAAAATTAAAATAAAAAATTTACCACAAATTTACAAATACCTAACACAAGTTTAATGAGATGTAATATAAAAAATTAAACCTCAATTTTATTTTTATTTGTTGGAATACATAATCTTTTATTTAGAATTTATTCTGAACTCAAAAAAAAGTTCAAAAGATAATACTCTGTTATTAGTTCAGATGTTATTGTTTAAAAAGTCATGAAATTATTATCGTAAATGATGAATTTTTTGATTTTAAAAATGTTTGTTTAAAAAATCTATTTATTTCTTATAATTTATTTTGTTATATTTAGTTCAATTTTTATACGTTAAGTACCATTCTATCTCCCACAAAGAATATAATTTAACAAACATTTCAAATAATAATAAAATCCTTTCCGACATGTATGCAAAAAAATGTTTACATATCTACTTTTGATGAAGTGATAAGTACTTTTTCACAAATTCCTTTTAATAATCCAAAATTTAATCCAGTAAAAAAAAAAAAAATTAAACTAGAAAACTAAAACTAATTTCGCGCCCAAAATCTAAAAACAAAGTGCTATATATAATTAATTTAAACTGGTAACTCTATTAGTTCCCTCCAAAAATATATAATAATTAAATTTTATGTAGGTATGTAATTTTGATTGAAAAGTATTTAATTTTATTTTTGTATATTAAATTCGATAATACCGTTATCCTGGAGTGTATTCGCGAATGAATTCTCTATATAAAGGCAAAAAAGAAAAAAGTTTGGTTTTTCAATAATGAAAACAAAAAAAAACAACCCCCCGATGATTTGCACTTTTCATGCCACCCATGCGGTCTTTAGCTACTAGATTTTTTGACAATTTTTATTTTTTTTTTAGGTTTTTTCAGTTGGTTAAAAAAAAAAATATTTTATTTATTCAAAGAAATAAATAGAAATAAAAGGACTAACAGGACCCTCTTTTTTTTTTTTTTTGAATTCTTTTAATAATTTCATCCCCATTTCAAAACTTAAATTTTGTGGTTTTCTATTGGGTTCACGGTTATTTGACGATCGACAATATAAAAAAAAAAAAAAAACACAAACAACAAAAAATGATATGCTCATTTTCAAAATTTTATTTAAAAAAAAATAAAATTATTTGTTATATTCTGCCATTTGTTGCACATTTAAATTTTTCATATCTATAGAGAAGTGATTTAATATATGTCCCCTAAAGAATTGGATTTAGTTGAATAGAAAATTAGAAGTGAAATAAGAGAACAAAAAATGCAAATTGGCGGAAATCAATTAGGATCAACCCATTTATAGCACACAATTTTCTTTGAGCTTAGAATTTTTATGTTTTTTTTTTTGTTATTTGATTCTATTGTAAATTGTTGAAACGTGATTTAATTATTTGTTAAAAAAGGTAACAAGCAATTTAAATTTTTTTTTAACACAAATTTAGTGTTTAATAATTTATTTTTATATTTTATTTCAATTTTAACCAAAATTTTATAATTTATTATATTAATTACATTTGCATCCTAATATTTATATTAATCGTATATTTTGTTCTGCACTTTCTGTCTCTTTTGTTCTGCTCGTTCTGTTCTTTGACATAAGTTAGAGTTCAAAAATCTTCAAATATGTAAAAATAACATCTAAAAACGTTTGCAGCCTATAGAATGAAATCTTCCTTGTTATTTTGATAATACATGAATATTGTCAGATAGTTATAGCTTTCCATTTCTTTAAAGTTGTGTCCTTCTAACATTGGTCCTTTACAATATAATTTTTTTCTTTTTTGGTTGTCACTAATTTTAAGCCCAAAACTACTTTCAAATTATTATTATCGTCATATCAAAAATCTTATTTGCATATTAACTAATTAATTATAATTTTATAAAAAAAACAAAAATAAATAAAATAACAACAATAATAACAATAACAATACAATAAGAAGAGTTAAAAAAAAATTTACATGCAAACGATTTATTTTAAATTTTAGCACGCGAATAAACATATATTTAATAAAAAAATATATTTTGCATATTTTTATGATGTATCATATTTGTTGGACTGCGCCAAATAATTTCTTTTTTTTTCTCAATTCACCTTTGTTTTTTTTTTTTTTTTTATATTAACCATTTTTTTTTTTCTTTAATTTTTTGTTACTGCCATCATAAATTTTCTAAATATAAAAAAATTCCTGACTGACATAAAATGAATTTGCAGACACAAAGAATATTTAAATTGGTAATTAATTAGCAAAGTATATATTAGGAATGTTGAAGGATTTTATTTCAATCCCAACTTGTCTTAAGAAAAATATTTTGAAATAAAATGCTTGAACAAAACAGAATACATAATATAAAATTTGTACAGAGAATTTTAAAAAAGAATTAAATTATAAGAGACGGATATAAAGAACAATTACGAAATAGACCTGTTATAATGTTAACTTTCATATATTATCATTAAGTTCCTTTTGACTAAGTTCTTTAGCAGAATAAAATTAATCATATTCAGTATAAGTATTTGATAATTCTTATATTTTTGATTAATTTGATTGTATTAACCAGAATGTTACAAATTTAGTTGTTGTATTTCTTACTATTCATCAGATATGAAAAATTTCATGAATTGTATTTTCTAAGTTATTATTCTCATTCATGTAAATTTTACATAAAGGCCTTTGATCTGGATTCCTGATCCTAGCGCCATGATTAAACGTCCAATTTTTCACACAACACGTATAAATATAACCAAAAGTGTCCAGAATTTTGAATTATTGCGTTTATAAATCGTTTATTTTATAAAAAAAAAATTTGTGGTTTATATTAAAATACTTTAATAGATTAGATTAGATTCGAATTTTATTATTAAAGAGGCATTAGTAACACTGCAACCTTTTCATGTATATTTATTGTGCTACTTCTATTAATACGTGATATAGATTTTCCCTACAATTATAATTCTTCTATCAGCCCTACTGACTCGGGAAAACTGAAGATCTGTGGAGGCTTTGTTACTGGTAATTCATCTTCAATAAAATAATATGCTTCAAGGTGCCAATATCTATAGCTGGTAGCAAAGCTGTGTACTTTTTGAGTAAGCAGATTCTTCTTCTCAAGATCGACATATAACACAATTCTCTATTTCAGTTTTCATTAAGTGCATCTTTAGTTGACAATGTCCCGATAAGAATTTCTTAGAATTCTCAGTTTCTTTATTGGGTCCTATTAGTTTTTTACTGCATAATTTGCTATTTTTTTTTTTTTTTTGCTATATATTCTAGTAATTTCGAGCAATTTTAAGTGTAAAAAAATACATCATATATCTGCATTCTTTTAATTTGAAACAGTCAATTAATAATTATTTTTAATTCTTATAAATATAATAACACCAAACACTATTTTCATCTAACAGTATTTTTTTATTTAAAGTAACAGTATTTAAATGTAAAAATTAAGAAGTTAAAATTTTACACAGTGTACCTATATACCAATGTACCATATTTACTATCACAACACTATACTAATCTTATTAACGTTGTCTAATTTTCTATCAATCAAAAACAACTAAAATTCAAAATATTTTCAATTTTAAATAATATAATAAAAAAAAAATTAACGAAATAAAAAAAAATCTGCATCGGCCGGGAATCGAACCCGGGCCGCCCGCGTGGCAGGCGAGCATTCTACCACTGAACCACCGATGCTTATAATATTATTTTAACAATTTTAAATTTCAACTTGACACACTTTTAAAATCTTAAATTTATATGATTAAGAACTACTTCAACCAACTACTACTACCAAAACTAATCATTAATCATAGTAAGAAAATTTAAAATTGTATACTATTTTTAGAACAACAAAAAATTAAAGCTTCAACAAAAAGCAAACAAACTCAACAAAAAGCAAAAAGAAAAAAAAAACTATTCCCATAATTTAAAATTCATTTAATCCCAAATTAATTCTTATCTAAAAAATATAATATTAAAATTTAATAAATAAATAATTTTAAATTAAATACATTTTAAATACTGATAAGTTGATAACCAAAACGAATTAAATTTTATTATAAAAACAAAAAAAAAGCATATTTACGATAAGATTTTATTTTATTTTTTTTTTAATAATACATATTAGATATTTTCATACGACAAAAAAGAGAAAAACAGAATGAGAGAGAGAGAGTAAAAAAAAAAGAAAAAAAGTGTGATCATAAAAAAAGATAAAAAGCTATTCACAATATTGATAAAACAAAATAAACGAAAAATCAGATAGTTTGTCACTAAAATCTTTAAAATTCCTTTCTTTTATTCATTTATACACAATTTTATATATGATTTTTGGTATGTTACTTATGACTTTTTATAATTTTATGCTCCATCTTCTTAACACATACAAAAACCAAAAAAAAAAACATAAAAAAATTTCATGAAAAATAATACAATGAATGAGGCCCCATACATGGTGTATATTGGATAATAATTTCAAAATTTATGACATTTAATTTTTTGTTTTTTTTTTTAATTTTTTGTATAATATACCTAATATAAGTATAAAATTTCGTTCAGCAATATGTTCTGCTCTGTTCTGATCTTTGTCTTCGTTTAATATTGTGTCTATAATGGGGCCATGAAGTCGACCAATAATTTGGTTAAATCCATTCATTAAAATTTTTTTTTTAAATACATATTTATATTTTTATTTTTTTGGATTGTTGTTATTTTTGTTGTTCTTATTGGTTGTCTCCAAAATATCTTTACAGATTTTTAAATTTTTCTTTTTAGTTTTGTTGGGCGCTAAAATATTATTCATAATCGTGATGGCGTTTTTCAATATTGAACATTAATTTTTATATTTATATTTAAATGTGTATTTGGTACAAACAAATGAACAGTCAGTGTCAAAAGAAATTATACTATTTATGGTTTTTTTTTTTTTTAATGAAAATAGAAAATATGATTGTTGCACTTGGATGATCCTTAGAAGAAACTAAAATAAGATTAATAAAAAAAATAAAACAAAAAATTAGGATTTAATTATTTTATTGCAAAATTAAAACTATTAATAAAAAAACAAACAAATCTGTAGTTTCTTTGCTTTATATGTTTTAACCTGCTTTTAAAGAAAAATTTTGAACAATATTTTTGCTTATTTATTAAAATAATAAAATTTTAGTGATTGACATTACAATAGCTAATTGACATTGACAGTACAATAGCACTAAAGGTCCTCTAACCTATTGTTCGATTTAAAATAAAGTTAATGTTTTGTTTGTGAAAGTGCCTCATACTTTAACACAGGAACTATACTTGTACCGCTTCTCTTTCGATGATTGCCACCTATCTCCGTAAAAAAAAAAACAAAAAAAAGGAGATCGTATTTAAAAACCAATTTATTAGAATAACTTTAATATAATAAAATTGTTAACTTTAATATTTAAAATAATTTAGTTAGAATAACCACCACTGCACTACAGAGACGCAGCTCCTCAGGTTTGAAAAACAGACAATATTCAAATGGATGTAGCTGAAAAAAGTAAAAACTAAAGATTAGATTCTGAAATGTCGTCAAAAATAGAAAATTTTGAACCCTATAACTTCTTTAGACTTCCTTAATGCGTAAAGTTAAAAATTGAATAAAATCTATGTGGTAAACAGCATAACTTTTTCTTAAAAAAAATTGATTATTCCCTACAGTTTTGGATCTATGAAGGTTAACAAAAGCGGTTTTATACACTGTTTTAAAAGGAATAAAAAATAGGATAATAATTAAATATTATAGATTCAAAACTGTAGAACATAATCAATTCTAAGATAAGTTATGCGTTTCCTGCCTAATGTATTCATATAACTTGTAAAATTTATTTTAGTACTTAAAGTGGTAAACCAATTTTTTTAATGTTCTGTTATACACAATTACTAGAAAAAACAAAATAAAATTTCATGCACATTCTATTAACATTAACTGTACATATTATACATAATAATGCTTAACATTAATTATATATTATTTATTAGTAATCGTTAAACGAATATGATATGGAGATAATCATCAAAAAATTATGTTAAGAATTTCTGAATGGTTGAAGTTGTGGTTGTTTTTTTTTTTTCTTTTATCTGATACTTCGATTTGTCAATGAAAACTTTTATTAATAAATGAGTAGATAATAGCTTGTAATCTAACTTGTTATTAGAGAGTATAAAAAAGAAAAAAAAAACAATTCGTTTTTTATTATTGTTATGAATAAGAGTAAGTTTTTTTTTTATGTTTGTCATTATAAAAAACTGATTTAATCGTTTTGCGGTTAATTATAAATTAGTTTTTTTTTTTTATTTTAATAAAAAAGAAAATTTTTACTGTGGTAAAAAAGTGGTAATTTTAACTAACAGATTGGATTAAAACGAATTTTCTCCGGTTATTTTCTTAGTAAATTAGTGGTAATAATTTTAATTATAAATACTTTTAATATTAAATTTATAATATTAAATTTGTTTAGGTACATTTTTGTTTTCGTACCTACATATTAAAAAGTTCAAAGTGAAGTTTTCATGGCGCAATATGTCTACAATTAAAGATAATACAATCTTAAGATTATATATCAAAAATGTTATTTTTTTTTTAAATTAACTTTTTGACACAGATAATTATATACAAATATTTTCAAATCTTACAACTAAAATTTTGTATTTAAAATTTAATACATGTCATGTCAAAATTCGTATTTTATTGTTTTCGACATTAATTAAAAATAATTAAATAATAAAACTTATTTTTGAAAATTAGTTAGCTTAGGTTCACACAATGCACACTTTGTTTGTAAAACATTCACTATACTGGATCCCATTTCAGATTACTCCAATCATTGCATATTTTATTCCAATTTTGAAAGCATCCTTCCGTAAGTATAATATTACTCTTATTTTGGGAGTATTAAGTTTTTAGGAGGAGAATAGAAGTTTTTTTAAAAGTTCCAGCCATATTTGATTTCTTGATCACCTTTTTCTTTAAAAATAATTAGTTCTTTTTTTTTTTTTTTTTTCAAGACCTTAGCCTAAGCGTGTGGTCGTATAAAGTTTTAAAATATAAATTTATTTTGTTTTGTTAATCTACTAAACATAATAGGTTTGTTTTGTTACAACTAAATATCAATTTCATTATTTATTTTTGCTTATTTTTTAAATTAAATACTAATACTATACTAAAACTAATTCTTAAATTAAATACTACTAATTCATTCCCATAATATCATTAAAAAAAAAACAATCCATTTCCATATAAAAATAAATTTTTTTTATTTTTTGTTTTTATTTTTAACTTTGTTGGCTTGTTAGAGCCAATAATATTCTTATTTTGTATTTAAAAAAAAGTAAATTATCAATAATCTTAAGGTTTTGCGGAAGTTCATTATAAACCTTTAAACAGTTATATAAACAGTTTTTTTTTTTGGTTATCTGTTCTAAATAACGTTATATAAAAATTTGCCTTATTGCAAGTGTTGTAATTATGTATGTCAATCATTCGATTTAGAATAAAGTTATGTTTAATTTTGTTATTTACAATTTTAAAAGCTAGTAAGTATAGTTCAAGCCTGCAAATTCTTTCAAGGCTTAAATATTTTTTTGAATACAACAAACTTGTTGGATGGTATATGGAGAATCTATGAATTACTTTTATACATTTTTTATGAATTATATCTAGTTTATTCATATAGATTTGTGGAGCATTACTCCAAATTGGGTTGAGATACGAAATTATTGATTTTATATAAGAAATCATAAAGAAGCATTAAATTATATAAGAAATATAATTTAAATTATATATAAGAAATCATAAGAAGCATAAATCATAAATAAAGCCTTGTGTGACAAAAAGTTTCTCAATCTACTAATAACAAAAATATAAGGCGTTATACGTTTTATTATATAGTCAATATGACTGCTCCAGTTTAATTTACTATCTATTAGTAAACCAAGATAATTGAATTCTTTAACAATTTCAATACTCTCGTTTCTGTAAGGCAAGCTATTAATATTATCCCACATTTTATTTTCAAAAAACATTATTTTAGTTTTTTTAATATTTAGTTTTAACCGATTTTTAGTTAACCATTCTTCGATCATAGCAAGGTCACTTAGAATAGACAAAATAATACTTTGTTCACTCTCATTAGTTCTACATTATGCTATAAGTATATTATTAGGAATTTGGTACTTTAATAAGTGTTGGCACGAAAACCCAATTACAAAATCCCAAATACAAAACGCAAAAATTCAAAATCTCAAAATTCACAATACCAAAATTCAAAATCTCAAAATTCACAATACCAAAATTCAAAATCCCAAAAATCCAAAATTTCAAAACCTCAAAATACGAAAATTCCAAAGCAGTTTTCCTATCATAAGTTTCTTCTGAATTTCTTTTATTTCGAAAGTGAGTCGATTTATTGAAAACAAAAATATTGAATGCGAAAATTGTCGAAAAAAAAAGTTAAACAAAAATGTCTGTTGAATTCTAAAAATGTTAGAAAAAAAATGTAAAAAGGAATATATGCCGACATATTTATATTTCTTTTTCTAAATATTTTGGAAAAAGCTCGGGGCCCTCCTAATTATTTATTTTACATATATTTAAGCATATACTTAAACAAATAATTATAAAAACATATGATTGAAACCTTGATTTTGAATCTATCTTTAAAGCCCCTCGTAATTCAGAATCTCGCATATATATATATAAATATTTTGCAAAAAGCGTATAACTTTGATTTTAAATTTAACTCTAAAACCTCCTTTAAATTCAGAATCTCGCGCATTCATATATATGAAAAAAAAAAAATATTTTTTTGATGACCCCGAAACTGCAACTAAACAATAATCTCATTTTGTAATTATTAAATAGTAATTATTAAATCATAATAATTACATAAATCACAATAATTATTAAATCAGTAAATTTGCGCTACCTACTTTTTGAAGTTTTGGGATTTTGCAATTTTGCAATTTGGAGTTTTAGTATTTTGGGGTTTTTGTAATTTGGGATTTTGGAATTTGGGATTTCGCGGCAATCCCCTTTAATAATTTAATATTTTTGATCGAACATGCCAATGTTATCAGTATCAGTCAGAAATTTTTACAAAAAAGTTTATATAACAATACTTTCAACACTAAAATTCTGTAGAAGACACTATCAATGAATGTTTTCCGAAACGTCTATCTGCCAATTCCCAACATCATTTTAATTTTTTCTTTCTTCTTTTATTTCTTTTCAAATATTTTTTTTCTTTGCAAATCTAAAAAACTTTAGTAGGTACATTACTTTTGAATCCCAGTCATTTCTTTTTTTTTTACGTCATTACATTACTTTTCAATCAAAACGAACGAATATATGTATATGTATTCCATAAATTTTTTGTCCCCGAATATGCTTAAATAAATTCAATAATTTTTAAATAATTTGGTGTTTTATTATTTAATTAATAAAATAATAAAGCGTATAACATTGGTGGTCATATCATCAATTAAATTAACTGAAAAATTAAAAAAAATAATCAATAAATGAATTCAATTAATTAGGAGGGAAAAATATACAAGTGAAAATTTTGTTTTGATGTACTAAAACAAGAGCCAAAAAACCTTTTTTTTCTTCTTTTCATATGTATTACGAAATCCCTAAAAGATGGCGTTTAAATATTTCATAAGTAAAATGATAGTCATATCAGATCTCTAAAAAAAAGCCCCCCTCTTATATGTATCTCTTATCTTTTATCGTCAACATTAAATATTAATATTAAAATGATTCAGAATCCGAAGAGAGAAAACTTGAAATAAAAACTTAAAGGAATTTCTTTAAGTCAATCATTATTTGTCAGTTTTGTTGTTTTTTTTTTTTTTATTTCATCTAATGACCAAAGATTGATGAGAATTTTGAAATTTTTGATAGCATTTAACAATTTTTTTTTTTAATATTTTTTTTTATTAAAATTCATTATTACTCGTTTATTAAATATTGTATTTCCTTTGATCCTCTTTGTTAATTTAACCTTTTATATACTGTTTCTTTACCCTGCATCTTTATCTGCCTCTTTATCTAAACAATAAAAATGGATGGACATCTGTTATAGAAGATATTTAACGAAGATCAATTGCTTTTCCATAATGACTAATAATTCATAAAAATTAAAAGTTAAAGTAGAAAAAAAAAATTGTGAGGCTAATGAGCCGCCTAAAATAATAATTTTACACAAACAAAAAGAAACAAAATTGGGAGGTCTAAAGATTCAAAAAAAAAAGCACAAAAACATAAAATTAATTATTTTGATTTAAAATCAATTACACAATAGATCACCTTAAATAATCACTTACAAAATTTAGGTCTTTTAATTTCAAAGATATTTTGTGCAATAGATTATGTACAACATATAGGTGACTTATTACAAGCAATGTTATAAAATGATATTTAAATGACCTTAAGGTGAATTTAAAAAAATAAATGTATAAATGAATAAAAAAACAAGTAATAAAAAAACCAATTGTTTTTAAAAGCACATTTCCAAAATTAGTTTTTGGTAAGACTAGCGCATAAATATTAAGTAGGTGTATTGAATAAAATAAATTTATAGTAATATAAAAATTGAAAGAAATCATTAGAATAATTTGTTAGAGAAAATGGGAAAAATCAAGTCACACTTTCGTCAATTTTAAGGTAACCCTATATATTAAAAAGTTGTTAATAGAAATAAAAATATAATGCTGGAGCTTTAATTTTTATTATATCAGTTCCAAAAAATTTGGAGAGGTTCACAAGTTACAGGTGTTTAAAAATAGAGAATTTTCAGTTTTTGACCCCTTACAATTCCTAAACGGGGGGCGATACAAAAATATTTTGTGAAATGATTCATACTTAACTCTAAAGATCTAACTCCTCTAAAAATTTCAAGTTTCTAAGTTGAACCATTTGAAAGGTAGAATTGGTCCAAATTTTTGCAAAAATTGAGTTTCACATAACGGTATATTAAAATACCGCATGGCAGAGTCACATATTTATTTTATATATATTTATAAAGTTTATAAAACCTGTTATCATTTGGCGTGTCCAGATTGAAAATATGACTTATACAACGTGTATTATAACAATTTAAATATAGAGCTTTTGCGAACTTTGAGGACTCCAACTCCGTAAAGGGTAGAGCTACAGAAAAAAGTTGTTGCACAAAATTAGTTTTTTGGCGATGCCTATTCGTAGTTAAATTTTCTTTGCTTTATTTCAAACGGTGTAAAAATTTTGTAAACACCCATAGATGGACGGATGGTCGGACGGACAGAGTCAAACTAATAAGCACATTTTTTCAAAAATTTTTGAAAATGTGCTAAAAAAAAAACAAACTGTTAGATGTTTATATTAATTTGAATATTGTGCCAAAATAATTGAAAAAAAAAATATTTTGAAACCGTTCCAAATTAATTTAATCCTTGCCGTTATTACATCATAATTTTTTGTTACCATTTTTGTTTTTATAGAATTATTTTTGAATAGTCCATAATAGTTTTGTATTCACAGTTGACTATTTGATAAAAAAAAACCCGCAAATTGTAATTTTTTAGAAGAACTTTTGAACTCTTTAATAAAATAGTTCATTAAAGGAGAACATTTGCATTCTCCATTAAAGGAGGAACATTTGCACTTCTATATTTATGAACTGAGCTTCAATTCCAAGACCTTTTTGAAAAGCTTTAAATTTTTTTTTTATTATTTGATGATGCTTCATAATAAATGATACTTCTTGCTACTACTATTAATAGATGTTTAGTACACCTTTTTTAAAAATAATTTCCTAAAATATTTAACCTTTAAAGTTAGTGGCAGGTAATAAAAGTTTTGTAGAAAATTCCCCCCATGAAATTAAAGAATTATGCGAAATTCTTACATCATAATTTTCCATGAGCAGCTGGTTGATTTCTAAATATTTAGCCTGTTTAAACAAAAACTCAGAAATACTGGAACAAATTTTTTCCAGTAAAACTTCTTCAAATTAGCAAACGTTATCGCCTTATAAGACTTATTATTAGTTCTTATAACTATAATTTAGAAATATTGAAGAAAAAATGTCAATACTTTCTAACTACAAGCTATGTTCCTATTTAATTCTAGTTCTTAATCTTTATACAAATTAATTACGAACAAAAAGTAAAGATGTCGAATAAATGCTTCTAAAACTGAAACAGTATTCGCGAGTTCAAAGCATTAAAAACTCAGCCAGTTCAAACTATGAAATTTTTATACCCGTACGATAGGATCGGGTATAATAAAATTACTCCTCCGTTTGTAACACCTCGAAATAAGCGAGCTAGATATACCTTCAAAGGTATGGATCGGATCAGAAAAAAATTCTAAGACTTTTGAGCCATGTCCGTCCGTCCGCCCGTCCGTCAGCACGCTAACTCAAAAACTAAGAAAGCTAGAATCTTGAAATTTACACAAAATATTTTGGGAGTAATTTGTAGGTTCCCTATTTTTTTTGGTTGAGTTTGGACCAAGCCTTAGGGTAGCTCTCGAACACCTAACTTTTAGATCTCCACATTTTTTTTGCAATAGAGCTATTAAATTTTAACTACTGATAGATCTCACAAAAATATTAATTTTATTTTTAATAACTTTTTTTTGTAGCCCCACCCGTTACGGAGCTACAGCTCCCCAAAGGTTCAAAAAAGCTCTATATTTAAATTGTTATAGCACAAGTTGGATAAGGTATATCTTCATTTTGAAAACGCCAAACGATTACTACTTTCATTAGCTTTAAAAGTATATATACAATAAATATATATTTTTGGCATACGGTGTCTTAATTTACCGTTATGCGAAACTCAAATTTTGCAAAATTCTTTAACCCTTCCATCTTCTAAACGGTTAAAGTTGGAAACTTGAAATTTTGACAGAAGTTAGATCTTTGAAAATTAGTATGAGTCATTTCAGAAATTTTTTTTGTATCACCCCCCGTTTAGGAGCTGTAAGGGGTCAAAAACTGAAAATTTCCTATTTTTAAACACCTGTAACTTGAACACCTGTTAAAATTTTTTTGAAGTAATACACAAAAATTAAAGCTCCAACATTATATTTTTATTTCTGTTAACAACTTTTTTTAATAATATAGGGTTACTTTATAATTGACGAAAGTGTTACTTGATTTTTTCAAATTTTCTAACAAATTTCATTAACGAATTTTTTCCATTTTGTTTTACTCGATAATTTGAAATTGTTGAGGATATAATGCGTAGTACAAAAAAATGTAATTAAATAAACAACATAACGGTTGCTTGAAGAATTTTTATTTATATGATATTGATATATATACATACTTATATAATATCATGTTTATTTACATATCGTATATGTCACTAGTGAATGAATGATAAGAGTATAGATGTATATTATATAGCGCCGTATTTACATACACATATGTATTTTATTGTACTTATAAGAAATTATTCTGTCAATGGAATATTTAAATATAATATAATATAATATTAAAAATTATATTTACTGTTTTGTACTTAGTAAATTTAATATACATTTACCGCTTAGTATTAAATGGTACTATAGAATATTTGAAAAAGTTTTGGATTGATAATCGTTATGTGGAAGGTTAGAATCTGCTTTTGAAGAATGTACATATAAACATATAGTTTGAATATATGTACAACCCATAGTTCTAGAAATTATAAAATTCACCCAAATTATTTTAAAATACTAAAATATTAAAAAAATAATATTGTAAGCAGAGTGACAGGCTGTGAACATACTAACGGTTCGTACGGGTATCTAAGAGTTGACAAAGTCAACTGTATTCTTCCTCGTTTTTATTATATTTTTTTTTTTAAATAAATTCAGTTGTCTGAATTTTATTAGAAAAAAACTATATATTTTATTGTTACTACTTTTGCCATATGTAAAATTGCATATTTTTAGTTTAATTTTTTGCTGTAAACAAATGTCTTCTTTTACTAAATAATAATTTGTAACAAATTCGTTTATACGATCATTACCTAAAAAATTGTTTTAAAACCTATTTTAAATTCATGACCTTTTTCATAATAAATTTCCAGACATAATTGTTTAATAAAATGTAAAGAAATTAAGTAAAAAAACTTCAAAAAAAAAATTTTACAAAATTTTCAAGGACATATATAACATTAATATAAACACAGCTATAAAATAATTGTAATAATTATATAAAAACATAATGTTATATAAAAAAATAAACCTATATATATAGAGGATGTTTTCTTTACCCTTATTACATCAAAGACCACCAATATGCCAAAGTAATACACCTAAAAATAACTCTTCATTGTTTATTACAAATGTACCTAATTTAATGGGACAACTGAAAAGGACTTTCTAAAATTTCAAATATCCTTTTATCCAAAAAAAAAAAAACAAAAAAAAAGGTCACAGTTGGAGACGACCTAATAAAATATGCATATATAAATGACATTACAAAAGTCAGGTCATATTTTTTTTAATAATTTCATAAAAATCATATTGTATTCTTATGTACTGACTCGCAGATTCCATATCTGATAATGCTCCGACATTTTCTAACAAAATGAAAAAAAAAAAAAAACAAAACAATATAAAAATCAAATTACAGCGCATTAAACGGTATTTAAACTCAAGGATATATTCTGTATAACATCATATTTGAAATAAACAAATGGATCATATTAAGGGTAAAAGTATATAGAAAAGATTTTACATATTATATAGTATAGTAGAACCATATGGGCTTTTTTTTGAATAAGAAACTTAAAACGCCTTAAAAATTAATATCTGATACGTCATTTTTAGCTTAATATTCACGTTCATTTTTTCAATATATTGTTTTGTTCTTAATTTTAAGAAATTTTTGCCTGTCTGTTAGTTATTATATACTTTTTAATGTTAATATAAATTTCCCTTTCCTTATTCAGTCGGATCTATAGAATGAATTTAAATTATTAAAAGTAGCTAAGTTCAAAAAATTGATTTGTATAAAAAAACTTTACCTCAAAATTCAGTTTTTGAAAAGTTATATAGATCAAACTGTTTTTAATAAAAATAATTTTTCAGTCCTTATTTTGTATGAGAGGTAACTGTTTGAGATTGTCGGATCTGTTCATCTCGAATTTATCATTCTTTAAAATACAATCGTCTACTACTATACGTTTGGGATGATAACAAACCATTTTTTATTCCTTAATTTATGTCTTAAAAATTTTTTTACAACTTTTATTTTGTCTATTTTAAATTTTATTTAATCAGCAATAAAATAAAATTTACGGTAAACTTTTATTACGGTAAATATTTTAACCAAATTTTAAGTATGTAATTTTGAAATAATATTGTTAAACTCGCGTCATTTATTTCTTCTCCTTATTTTTTATTATCAAATCATAATAATCAGCAATTCATTCATATTAACTTTAAAAAAAACAAATATATATATAACAACTAAAATGTCAAGCCCTACATTTACCTTTGAAATTTTGCCCCTTTTTTCTTTTACTTAATCAATTCCGATTATCCAAAAATTATAACGACAACGATGAAAGATTATCAAAAGGGAAAATAAAGAAAGAGATAGATGGATTATTGCCTTAAAGTCCTTTAATAATACTGTTATTATTAATATCCAAAAAGGATAATAATAAAAATTCTATTTGTTTTTTTTTTTGCACTTTAAATATAAAAATACAATAAGAACAACAAAAACAATTATTATGAAATTATAAAGTAAAGAATATTCTAAATAACTAACTATTATAAAAGTCAGTTATTAGAAATCAGTTAAATAAACATAAGGAGCCCTTTAATAAGTACATAATATATATGTATGTACATAGAAATAAAATTAACGAAAGATTTTAAACAAAATTGTAACGGAAGAACCCCCAATGGTGTAAAAATTCTAAAAGGATATTAGTGTAATAGTTTCCAGGGGTCCTCTTTTTTTTTTTTTTTGTTTTTTGTAGAGAAAAACAAGAGAATACAAAACCTGGGGCGTTTGACATTTTTTTTTGTATTATGAATAGTAAATGATGAACACCCCTTTTTTTATAGTAAAAAAAAATATTAAATATAACTGTAAAAACAAATATACTATTTTCGTTATTTTTCTTAGAGTCATGTTTTTTTTTTTTTTGCATTTTAAATAACAAAACACAATAATATTTTTAATAAATAATAACTATAATGACCATATATTACTATTTTATATACATATGTATAGCAAAAAAATGTTTAGATTCATATTACATAATTTTAACTATGTACATTTTTTTTTTTTTGTGAATTTTTAATTAAACTTAAATCTTATAATTTGTGAAGTAATTTTTGAAAGTTAGAGTTTTCATCCTTAAGGAATGGATCGAAATCATCAAGGATTGAGCCTTTAAAATTAGATAGATCTAATAAAATATCAAAATATTCTAAAATGTTTCACAGATGGAAAAGGAAACTATGTATTTGAATTTAATAATTTTATAACTAAATAAATATTAAAAAATTATTTAAATGTCAGCGCAGACATCGTTCGAGAGCGCACAAAAATTATAACATTTTGGGTATAGTACTATATCTATTTTTTCATTTTGATGTTTAAAATTATATACTAGGATGGTGCAATTTGTGCACTGTTGTATTTCTTCTTTCGAAATATTCGAAAAATATTGAATATTTTGTATAAATTTTTGGCGACTTGCAGTAACAAGCAGTATTATATATCAACACTTTGGCGAGATCTTTGGCAATATTTTTGATAATAGATTCACTTAAAATTGAAATTGAAAATTTTAATACTTTTTCAGTAAGTTTTTTTTTAATTAAAACTTAAATTTACAACTCCAGTTGCCGCTGATAAAAATGAAATTAAATGCAGTCCTTTCGAATTTTTTACTTTTATTTTTATTAAATTTTAAATATATTGTCGACGTTTTTTTTTTTTTTGTTTTGTTTTATCTGTAAAACTTTTTCTTAATATATAAATAATTTTTAGAAGAACAAATCATCTCTAGTAATTGGAAAAAGAAGAAACTTAATTAATATTTACCAATTTTCACAAAAGTTACAATGAAGACGTTCTATAAATTATTTTAGCCATATATAAGTAAAATATTGGCATTCACTGGAACTTAACAAGTACACATATGTTTCAGAATTTTAATTACATACACAAATAATAAAAGTAAGTTTGGTCGATGAAAGTGATAATGTTAAAAAAAATTTTAAATACCAAACACTTTTTTTTATATTAAAAGAATTGAATCACTGACATTTACTACCAATCTATAAATTGACTCTCTAAAATCAATTTTTGATTTAACATAATACATTAAAAGTTTTATATATAAATAAATATAGTTAAAAAATATTTATCTGACATTTTCTTTCATCAGGCTGTTTTTGTTATTAAGCTTGAGATACATAATAGCAATTTTTTTTTTTTTACACGCTATCCAAACATTAGAAATGGACTCTTTTATACATTTTAGGTAAAGGAAGGGATTGGATAAAGGAGAAAGAACTTGGAGGGAAATAAGATGTAAGGGGTGGATTGGGAGGTAAATTAGAGACAAAGCTGTACAGGTTCCTTTTGAAAAGTTTCAAATAGTTAAATGGAGCATTTACATTAGAGGAGAACACATTGGATGGAAGCATATCCCACATTTTAGCAGTTTTCTCTAGCAGTTCCATAAATAAATTTCCATAACCAGTTATAAATCATCTAGAGATTTCCACCGTGTAGAAATGAGCACTTGAGGCCTCTTTAGTGTTGCGTTAAAATTGTTTGTAGCGAGACATTATTGATTTTTAGTTTATTAATAACATATGAACGCATTCACCATTTTGATTCATACTACATATATATATTTCACGAAATAAATTTTTTAAATTTTCATTAAGCAGCGCTTAGGAAAATATTACCAAATTGTCTCATATAAAATTCATATAACATTAAGTGTGGTATAAAAAAGTTAAAAATATAAACTTTTCCACACATTCTTAAAGTTTTAAATAAATTAATGTCTAACTAACATTTACTATATATACGTACATATACAGTGTTGGCCATAACATACGCAACTTTTTTTCATATAATACAAAATTTTATTTAAAAATTAGAAATCACACTACAATTGTTTTTCTTTTTACCTTTTTAAATGGATTAAACTTAAAAATGAAAAATATTTCTCCAAATATAGTATTTAACAGGTATAAAATAAAATATTTTATTTATTAAAATGTATTGGCGAAAATCGATTGGACAAAACATATGCAACTTTTTCTATCACACTGTACTTTAATTAAAATTTATTAAAAATATTACTGCATTGACCGTTATATTAATTTTTACGCATGAATGCATTATTATCATCTATTTAATTTTACAAAATAAAGTATTTAATTATCTTTTAAAGTTATTAGAGTAAAGTTCTTGCAATATTTTAATTCTAAAAATAAAACAAAATTCTTTTAACTCAATATGGCGAGAAAAACGTATTCTTCACAATTTAAATTAAAAATTGTTCGAGAGTATATGAGTGGTGTTAAACAAAGCGTTTTGGCTATAAAATATGATATTAATAAATCTACTATAAGTAGAATTATTAATAAATTTAATCGCACCGGTTCTACAGAAACTATACACTGTGGGGGAAGGCCACGTAGTACAACCAGAAGAGAAGATCGAATGATAATCCGGAAGATAAAACATGATCCTTTCATATCATCCAGTAAATTGCAAAATGAATTAAATTTAGAAATAAGCTGTAGGACAATTCGCAGACGAGCAGTTGAAGGTGGATTTAAATCTTTTAGAGCTGCAAAGAAACCTTTCATTTCAGAGCGAAATAGAAGAGCTAGATTGGAGTTTGCACAAGAAAAAATTAATTGGACAGTTGGAAAATGGAAGACGGTTCTGTTTTCAGATGAATCAAAATTTAATTTGAAAGGATCTGATGGTATGAAAACTGTACGTCGACCTCCAAGTGAGAGGTTCAATCCACGTTTCTGCAAAACGACTTATAAGCATGGATTAGGCAGCATAATGTTGTGGGGGTGCTTCTCTGGACAAGGTATTGGGCCGATTTATAAAATAGACGGTATAATGGATAGATTTCAATATAAGGATATTATGGAACATGTTATGTTGCCATATGTTGAAGATGAAATGCTTCTGAGGTGGATATTTCAACATGATAACGATCCTAAACATACAGCAAATAATATAAAAAGATGGTTTGAAGAAAATAGGATTGAAGTGATGAATATTATAGAACATGTTATGTTGCCATATGCTGAAGATGAAATGCTTCTGAGGTGGATATTTCAACATGATAACGATCCTAAACATACAGCAAATAATATAAAAAGATGGTTTGAAGAAAATAGGATTGAAGTGATGAAATGGCCAGCACAATCCCCTGATTTGAACCCAATTGTAAATCTATGGGAAATAGTAAACAGACGAATAGAAAGAAATAACTGCAGAAATGCAGAAGATCTATTCAACTGCAAACTGCTTGGGAAGGCATTCCCGAATGAATAGTAAACAATTTAATAGAGTCGATGCCACGAAGATGCGCTAGTGTAATAAAAAATAGCGGTTATGAAACAAAATATTGAACAAAAAAACTATAAATTAAAAAAAAATTAGAAAAGAAACGAAGTTGCATATGTTTTGTCCATTCGATTTCCGCCAATACATTTTAAATAAATAAAATATTTTATTTTATACCTATTAAATACTATATTTGGAGAAATATTTTTCATTTTTAAGTTTAATCCATTTAAAAAGGTAAAAAGAAAAACAATTGTAGTGTAATTTATAAATTTTAAATAAAAATTTGTATTATATGAAAAAAAGTTGCGTATGTTATGGCCAACACTGTATGTATAATATGTATAACTTTTATTTAATGCTTAATATTATTTATTAAAATGTTTTGTTTTCTTTAAGGTTTTCATGATTTAATAAGAATGAAAATTTCCAATGAGAAATTAATGGGGGTGAAAAAATAATAAGTCTGAAAATATTTTTTTTTTTTTAATTAAAAAATGGTGGTACGTTTTTAATTGATTTAATGCTGCAGTAAGCAGCAGAATAATCAAATAATAAAGTAAAAAAAAAAAAATTTCAAGAGAAATTTATTATATGAATCCTTTCACATTTTTATGTTCGCAAACATTAAAAAAATATTTAAACAAAAAAAAAAAAAGAAATGGCGATTGGAGAATATAAATCTATTTTTTTTTTTAATTATTTTATGGTTAAAAATATTGCTTGGTTGTTTTGGTTTTTTTTTTTTTTAATTAATAAAAAATTTAAGAAGGAAGCAAGTAATTTATTTTAATTATAATATAAAAGATTTGTAATATTAATGAATGGATCGTTTGTGGTTTGGTATTCAAATAACAATTCAATGTATTGTTGTTTTTTTTTTAATATTTTAAAATTTAACTATGAATTATCAAAAAAATAATTATTATATATTGTTAGAGTGTTTGAGAGAAAGTTTATTGCTATAACTAATTTTAATGAAATAATAAATTTTAATCAGGCAAAATTTATAAAAATCATTTTATTTTTTGATTTTCTATAATTTATGATGTATGAAGTAAGTTTTAGTTTTATTTTTTATAACAGCATTGAATTTTTAATAACCAAATTATTACAATATTTATACGATTAGCAATCTTTTTGTTAACTATTCAGTAAAATGTTCAGATAAATTTTTTTATATTCATGCGGATTAACTTTATAAAATAAAGAACTATAAATAATAATAGAGGTAATTATCCTTAGGCGCCAGTTATAGCTATCATTGAAATGCTTCCGGAAAAAACGTTTCATTGAAAACGTATACTTTTTTCCGTATAGGCGATTATAGCCATCAGAGAAAACTGTCATTAAAATGATCTGTCAAATAGCAAAATAAAAGTAAATGTAATTTAAATTGTTGTTAGCGTTATTTCGATTTTTGCAAAATAAAGTTTTATTATTTTTATTTATTTAATTATTATTGGCAGAAAATGGTACTAATAAAGAATAAAAAAAGATTATTTTATTTAATGACATTGGCTGAATTGAGAAGAATAAAAAAGTATAATTATTATTTATTTCTAGAATTATTTTTTTGTTTTACTTTTTTTGAAATTTTCATTTTAAAACAAAAAATTTTAAAACTAAACTTAAACAAAATAATAAAAAACAAATTTTAAGTCTCAACTCATTAAAATACAAAATCATAATGAAATATATCAAGAATCGCATCAGATTTTCTTTCAATGACAAACTGCAATGGGAAGAAATGAAACATATGTCATTGGAACAATTTTGTTTCATTAGCAAAATTACTGATCAGTTGTTCAGGAAAATGACTACCAATCCGGAAAATTATAAAATTGATTTTATTTTTAAATATTTAACTTAAAATATAAAAATTCGTAGCAGAATTTATTCTTGAGAAAGTATTTAAACATTAAATCAACACTTTTGTTAAATTTTATATGTCTTTGCTGCAAAAAAATTGAAAATGAACATTTCCCGGAAGCATTTCAATGATAACTATAACTGGCGCCTTACTTAGAGTTTAGATCATGGTCAATACTTTTTATTTTAAATGGAGACATTTTTAGGAATAGAAAATGGTTTTGTAAATGTGATAAAAAAAATTTTTTAAGTAACTAAAACAATTAACACTCACGAGAAAGTAAAATAACGGTGAAATACCTTAAACTTTCAAGAACATAATGCAGAATGTCTATATGCATTCAATAATATGTTAGAGTCTAACAGTTAGACCAATTATTTTATTATTAAATAATTTCTACATATGAGTTTTGCCTGAAATCAAAAAGTATATATTTATAAATTAATTAGTGAAAGTTTAAGACACCAGACATTATTATATCGTTATATGGACATTGATACAGTAAAATGTTAAAATTAAAGAATAAACCTATAGTTAAAATTAAAATTTATTATTTGACACCCTTAACTATTTATTGAATAGTTAAGAGTGTCAATTACAAACCTCCACAAATAAACATCCGAAAATTTATTATGTGTTATTCTTTCCAAAATAACTTTTTGAATTTTGGGTTCTAGCTCTAAAATTTAGATTGCTAAAACTGATATGACTTTGACACTGACTTTTATTTTACTATTGAAAAAATAATATGTCTTGTTATAAATTTAAAAATAACTCTAATAGTAAATAAAAATCAAAAAATGACAGTATGTTTACTCATTTTAGAGTAAAAGATTAATTTCAAACAACAACGACTCGATTGTCAAATATGATAAATGAAAATAACTATATTGAATCAAGGATTGAATGGCTTACACAATATTTTCAGCTATATTTTACTTTATTTCTTATTCATTTAAAAAATGTTAAATCTGCTTTAAAAATATAATATGTCCTTACTACTTACAAGAGATAATATTATATGTGTACATTCATTTCAGTAGTCAGATTATACTAAATTTACTCAAAAATAACTGAGTTTAAAATCGTAAGCAATTCGTATAAATTCCTTACAAGAACGAACATATTTTTCCTTGAAATTGTTTACATAATTTTTTTTTTTTTTAAAACTCTTACATACAATGATTGGCCATAAATCACAAACAAATTATCGCTTGTTTCAATATAGTAACAATAATCTAAACTGAATGTTTTCTCAGACTGTACAGTTAAATCAAATTTTTATACTTAAATATTTCGACCTGATTGTTAAACAAGGTCATAAAATCTTCGTGACATTTATTTATATACCTCCTTAAAACCCAAAATCCACGTAAATAAATCAGAATTGGTATATGAATTACATATATTATTTATAGCTAAAAAAATTTATTTTTTACTGTTTATATATGTTATATAATACAGTTAGTGTCATAAGTTTAAATGTACCCAGTATACTAATTTATTTTTTGTAACTTGATAATATTGATAACAATTTATTAATTTTTATTAGATGATAACATAAATATTATAATCAGACCAATATAAGTAATTATTATTTAATTTTTGTGATAATAACTGGCCAACGGTCTAAAGTGGAAATTTTTCATTAAATTATATTAAAATCCAAATGATAGTACCTAGTTTTATTGAATAATATATCAACTTTAACTAATACATAAATTATTTTATTAATGACAGAGTCACAATAGTTCGTATCGTTATTGCCTATATTGTTATTGTACATCTGGGGCTCGATAATTCGGGATATTAATGAAGCTCAATGTATTTACCTTTAATCTGTAAATCTTTCTTTCCAAATCAACTATATTTTTTTATTTTTGTTTTTTTTTTTTGTTGAAATGTTGCAAATTTATTTTTAGTACCTATTTTTAATATTAATAGTTTACAGTAAAATTTTATAAAGTTAACAACAAAATAAATACTCGTAAATCGTAATTGAAAATAAAGGTTTCTTCTTTGACTTGATGGACTGGTTAAAAATGAAATATATGAGTTTGACATAAAATTATGACATAATAAAAAATAACAATAAATTTTTTTTGTAATAAATCATGTCATAAAACGTTCTTGTCAAAAATCACGAATTTAATCTGACAGTAATACATATTTTATGTTGAATATGTTGTAAAATGTTTGCATATATAATAAGAAATATTTTAAGTAGATTTTTGTTTTTTTTTTTTTTTTTTGTAAAGAATATATATATATATATTGATTGCATAATATTTCATCAATTAATATCCTTTTTTATTATTATCATTACCAAATTTAAAAAATTTTTAAGAATTTTTTAAAGGATTCATTAAATAAATTCTTTGAATTAGAAAAACATTTACTAATGCGTAGGTATGTATGTATATGAATATCCTTCGACTAAAACAATTATGAGGCATACCTAGAATTAGATAATAATAAAATAAAAAGGGATGTCCTTTTTTAATTTTTGTAAGGATGTTTTTTGTTTTTACCCCTTCAAATTTTTTGTTTACTTTTTAGGCAAAAGTCGTGTTTTTAAGTCAATTTTTTTTTTTTGTACCTAATTTTATTGTTCAAAATGGTTCAAAAATTTTGAAATTATTATATGATTTATGATTTTGGTTTAAGATGAAAATTATTTAAGAATTAGATTGTAAACTTGAATGAAAAAGTTTTTGTTAAGATTTGTGTAATACTATATGGCAAAATTTGTATGAAAGAAACAAAATAAATTGTTATAAAATTTTAAGGTTTTTTTTTTTTGAGATATTCTCAGATATACTTTTCTTTTTTTCTTAATAATATTTTTTTGTTCTGAAGCTGCTCTTTCTAAATAAATAATGTAATAAATTAATCAAAATTAAATTTTTAGTTACAGTTTATTATCAGATCTGTGTGACGATCGTCAGTCGTTACCCAAATGTTCTCGCAAATAAAAACTTTGGTGATATGAAAATATTGGTTATTCATAACGGGAAATATCAGATGTAAAATATTAAATTAAAGCTATCTTTATTTATAAATTTCCTGACATCTAGATTAAAAAAAATATCCAGTGTAATTCCATTAAGTATATATATTATACTTCCTTAATGGTTATACTGATTAAAACATGTGGTTGTAGGCTCTTGCACCTATTAAAACTTTACTTATTTAATTATTTTTTTAACAACATAATTCAACATTGCCATAGTTAATATTCCTCAAAACTTTTTATTAATTTTGCTACATTTGTTTCTTTTATTTTAAAATGAAAAACACCATTTTCTATGAGTTTTTCAAATAAATTTTTTTGCTTAGTTTTTCCAATTATAACTAAATTACATTCTTTTGTGAAACGCTACACTTTAAAAATTGGCTAAATTATTTTTATACTGCAACTGGAAACTATCTTACAGACAAATAATAAATTTAATCTAAATAATTTCCAAAATTATTGTTATTAATTTTTTTTTTTAAAACCTATATTTTTTTTATTTTGTAAATCTGATTATTAAAACTTAAATTATTACACTCTAATCACCGTCAATTTATAAATGACATTAAACGATTTATAATGTTGATAAAAGCAAAATAAAAAAAAGAAAATTAAATTTTCGTCCTTAAAAAAAATTTATTTTGTTTTTGTTTTTATTTTTTTTTTTTAAGTAAACAAATGTCCTTTTATCACGTAACATAATTTTTTTATATACATATTTCATAAATTTCAATTTCTTATTACAATTTTTTTTAATTTATTATTTTTCTTTTTTTCAACTTTACTCTGTTAGAGGGCGTTTATTATACACATGTTCTTCATAGCATATAAATTGAATAAATTTCACGAAATTTTCACATAATAAGCAAAAAAAAAAAAAAATATGTTACGAAAAATCCCTAAAAGAAAAAATTTGTAACAAAATCAGCAAAAATAAAATGGTAAGATCATGAATTTTTTGAATTTATTTATTCAAAATATTTAAAACCGAAAAAAAAAAACGATTATTTTATGCAAAAAGGAGACAAACAAAAAAACAAAATCTTGTCGGGACTTTGTTGTAAGCAAATAAGCCTATTAAATTGTTATATTGCCGCCACTTTTACTATTGCCACCATCAAAATTAAATACATACATATTTATATAAGAAGAGTAAATAATAAAAATACAAAAACAAAATATCGTTATCTAAATAACGGTAAATCAGTTTATTTAAATGGTGCTTTTTGTTTTTTTAACTTAAAATTTAATTTTTTCCCTATTAATATAAAATCATTGGTTGGATTTATTTTTTCGTTTAACGCGAGATCTACTGTAGCTTCATTTTCTTCCGATATGATAAAGCTAGCTAAGCTTACAACTGTTCTAGCAATGGACAATGAAAAATAATTATTATAAAATCAAATTAACAGTGAAAATTAAAGTGAAGCTGATGATTTTTAAAATTATCTCACTCATCATTTAAAAATACTTACGTGACTTCATATAATAGACTCAATATCAGTTGCATTTGTTTGTCTAAACAAATATTAAACTAATTGGAGTGAGAGTGTTTCGAATAGAATGGTACGAAAATTAAAAAACAACGGTAGAATTAATTTTAATCTGAAGCGAAACTGCAAATTAAAATATAAGTACATACAAACAAAAAACAAAATATAGGTATCTAAAGAACGCAAAAACTGCAAATAGGTCATCAATTAAAGCTCATTAAGTGAAGATCAATAAATTAATAAATTAATTTACAAATCAATTAAATGCTTAAATATATTATTTAGGTTTTAAGACTTAAATTTATTAGACCTTAAACGATACTTTAATACTATTTGATGCCTTGTAATGATTTTTTTTTATATTTTAAGAACTTTATATATAAAGTATTTAAAATAAAATTTACATAAAAGTGAAACTGAAGTCAAACAGACAATCAAAGTATAAAAAAAAAAAAAATAATCTTTAAAAATCGGAGTAAAAGGATATACAAGGGAGCATGTTATAATAACTAATAACATATGACAACTCCTTAGTTTTAAGTTTTCCTGCTTCTCTTGTTGTTATAGAATATGACATATATATGGAGCTAATATAAACTTTTATATAAATAAAATTTATGTATGTACAAAGCAAAAGGGCAGGAATTCATTTAAATCTCCAAAAATTAAACAAAAAAAAAAAAAACAAAAACAAAAACAAAAAAGTTATATGAAAGAAAAATAATTTCAAAATTTTTACGTTGTTATTTGAAGACAACCAAGTTTTTCTATAGTGGATATTGGCATGCTGTGCCTAAAATTGATCTAAAGGATTCCCTGTTGTTTGAACTATGACGCGATATGTCATCATATTTATTTGTTTCTTGTATATTTTTTTTTATCTGTATTTTTAGTATAATTTTTTTTTTTTATTTTTAAATATCTGAGCTCCTCAATTATGAATTATAAACGCATTTCTTTTTTTAATAAAATTTTCAATATTAATTTTTAATTATTGATTAGTTTAATTTGATTGCCTGTCTGGCGATAGTTTTATTTTTTTAATGTTAAGAAAGACTCATCTTCTTCTTTGATGTTACATTTCAATGTAGATCGTTTTTTATGCCTTTGGTCTTTGGACTTTTATCATCGTTATTTATTTCTTAACGAATAATTCAACTTTATAAAATAGATGAGCCGTTTTATTTCATTTATACTTTTTAGGGTTTGAATATTTCTTCAAATTACGTAGAAAACCTATTCAGCGAGAATTGGTTTTAAGTTTCCTTACAGTTATCCCAAAATATTACCACTCTTAACCGAAGAACCTTTGAAAGCTTCTCAAATTCTTCTGTCAAAGAGTTCACCTAAATCTTCCAGAAAAAAAAAAAACCACCAAGATATTTTCGTTTTTTTCTTAACAGATTAGAATAGACGCAAAGAAAGTGCGGGATTTAGTATTAATGTTGAAATGAAAAGAACTTCTTTTTAAAATATTTTGAATTACAAATTAAGAAGTTGTGCAAATGATCAAGCAAAAAAATACTAGAAAAGTTTAGGTAATGTTAAAACAGTTTTTTTTTTTAAGAAATATTTATTTATTGCCAATACTAATTTTTAAATTCTTGAAATCTCTGCTCGAAAGAAAGGATTCATTTAAATTCGTCGAATTTGAAATATCAATACGTGTGGAAGTAGTTCGTTAAACTAAAACAATTATGATGACGTATAACTAGAATTGGATAATAAAAAAAAGGACATTTTTTTTGGAAGAGTTTTTTTTCTCATTAAAATTTTTTGTTTAGTTTTTAGTCAGATGTCGTGTTTTTAAGTCAATATTTTTTATAACCTACTTAAAAATTTTTTAAATTATTCCATGATTTATGATTTTGGTTTAAGATGGAATTTTTTTTTTTTAAATAATATTGCGCGTAATTCAGTAAAAGTTGTATACAAAAAAAAAAAATGTATTGTTTCTATAATAAATATTACAAAATGTTAGTTTTATGTAAAATTCTACTCCTTCTAAATTAATCAAACACAAATAAAGTATGTTCAATATCCAAAAAAAAATTACATTGTTATTCCATAAGATCCTCCTTAATTTTAAACTCTTATCTACAACTATATTATGTGCTTTAGATAATCTTATCTAATAAATCCGTAAGTAAATATAAATTATATTATTTAAATATTTCAAAAAAATTTTTCGAAACATCTTTTGCTAAAACCATCCATGAAAAATTCTAACTAGTATGTTTTAACTTTGCAGATCATTTAAGTTTTTGAAATAGCTCAGTAGCATTTATTACCTTAATACATTTTAAATTTTACAAGACCTTTACTATAGCTTTAAGAATACATTAGAAAATATAGTTTTGGAGTGTTGGCTCTATTCAATATTTATTTTAGAAACATTTTTTATATAATTTGCATTTTGAGTTACGTTACATTTTTATTTTTATTTGCTTCAAGAATTCAAATACAGCATATAAAGGATGAGTTTTAATGGAATCCTTTTTTTTTTTCATTTTGTTAATTTTTTTTCTTTTATGTATTTTCTGTTTTAATTCTTTGCTTAAACACAACATGAGTTCAATTGAAATAAATTCAATTGGTAAATAAATGTTATTAAGTTGAATTATTTGTATAATCAAATAAATAATAACAATAATAATAACAAGAGCAAAAAAAAAAGCCCTTTTCGAATTGGAAGCTACCAATTTTCTTTTTCGAGAAAAAGTGAAATATTAAAAAAATATTCAAAAAAAATTACATTTTCAAAAAATAAAATATTATCGGTTGACCATGAAAATGATAGAGAAAACAAGCAGCAAACTAAAACTAAAGGTAATTTTTTTTTTTTGTTTTTAATGTAAAACAAGAAGTAAAAATACCAGAAATACTGTATAGGATCAAAAAAAAAAAAAAATTCAAAGAAATTGAAATAATTTGTTATTAAAACGTGATGTGATTGTTGTTACAATAAAAGCAGTTAGTTAGTATGTAACGAAGTTATTTCTGGAACCCTCCTATAGATGTTTGTGCTTCTTTACTTTAACAAAAATCTGTAGGGGAGCTAAACTTAAATACATTGGTAAAAAAATAAATAAAAAGTTTAAATCCCTTCGGTTCTTTTATTCATATTTGTGCGCTTGCTTTGTAAATTGTAAAGCATATTATACCAATGATAAAAATAACAATAATATAAACTTTAATAAAAAAAATCTTTTTAATGGTGCAATAATTTAAAAACAAATGAAATTAATTAATAAATTTAGAAAATTTTATCAAAATAAAATTATATAGTTTATATAAAACAATGTATACTTTCTTTTATTTAATTTCAGTGATATTCATTATGATATGCTAATTTTGTTTCGTTTGTATTCATGAACATGGCGACTTTCTGATCACTTGAGCCATCTCGAGATCTTATGATCACATCTATTCATCTACGCCGAGGATGTGTGTTTCCTGACATATACGAATCGAGGTTTTAATAAAATTTATCAAGGATTGCATTGCAAATGGAAATTATCCTGCACTCAGAATAAATATCAGCAAATCCAAATTCATGCGAGCGAGCAACACACTTAACCATCTAACAATACTCATGGTTTAAATTCCAGAAGAGGAAATTGAGTTGTTTAGCTATCTAGGTGTAGTATTTTAACCACAGGTGGAGAAACTGAACTAAATGTCGAATCTGTAAAGCAAAACTAATACCACTTTTTGGGATACCACCAAGATATACACCAGTCTATAGCAACCAAACTCAATTTTCTTACGCACTAAATTAAGGCTTTTCAAAAGTAATGTTAAGACTGTTTTCTTGTATGCTTGTTAACATGGAAAATGGCAAGTAACATTTAAAAAAAACTACAGACATATAATAACCCTTGCCTTGCCACATCATTAAGGTATACGAAGGTCGAACACGATTCCAAAGCAAGAAATATGGCGAAGAACAAGGCAAAAAATGGTGGACAAAGATCGGTCACACTCTGAGGAAGAGAAACCAAAATCTAATGAAATAGTTATTCGAAGGGAATTCGAATCTCCAGAACACCCAACATGTTGGAGACCAATAAAACTTCGAAAACCATCGTGTTAATTGAAGATTGCTAGATAAAACATGGCCACAAATCAAACGTCTAGCCAAAGATCGGGATCGGTGGAAAAAACTTGTGAGCACTCTATGCCCTAATAGAGATTAAAAGCAGTAGAAAACTATAATATCTTTGAAACGTAATCAAACTAAAAATAAATCCAGCTCTTTTATCTTTTGAAAAGTTCTGAAAATTTTACCTAAATTATGTCAAAAAAGATTTGAAATGTTTAAAAAAAATATGCAAATTACACCTAGTTTTCAAGAAATTTGGATCCTGAATTATGATGTATGCCATTTGATACAGTGATGACAAAAAGTAAAATAAATTAATTTTTAATTTGATACTGGATAATTTCACTGGATAATTTATTTTTTATGTTTTATTTATACTACAGTATTATAATAGGCTTACAAAAGCAAAAAAAAATTATGTTATATCTAGAAAATTATTATTTCAAATGTAGCGGAGTTGCAAATTTTAAATTCCAAAAACTTAAATCTGTACGTAGATTATACTAAAAATTAATTTAATCGATTTTTAACAAAATACAGTTAATATGTTTATCCCAAATATATGAAACAGCATCTCAAAGAAAAACCCACACATAAACAAAACAAAGTTACATTTTGTATGTTCATTAATATTAAAGGTATCCAACCATTAAATCTAAAATAAATAAAATTTTAAATATTTATAGTTAGAATCTTAGAAGTAAACAAAGAAATTTAACAAAAACTTAATAAATAATAAAATACAAATCGATTATTCTTTACAAAAATTAATTTTTCCACCGATAAAATTAGTACATCCATTATTTATATCTATTTCAAATAATACAAAACCAATATGCTTGACGTTATTATATTACTCCCAAAAATAAAAAATTAATCAAATAAAAATATTAATTTGATAAAATTTGTTAAAAATTAATTTAAATTACTTTGTATTGATACAAACATTTTTATTCTAACATATCAAATTTCTATTAACGAATATTAATTATTAACTCATTCAAACCTTTGCGTTTTTATTTTTGTTAATAAAAAAATTAATGTTTTGCTTATAATTCATAGTTTATAGCAGTTTTTAAAGATCTTATAAATTATATTTAAATTATAAAGAAAACCCTGTATTTAAATCTTTAATTTTTGTATTTTACTTTAAATAAATTTGAACAACTATTTAAGTTATAAGTGTCTACAAATATTTCGCTCCTTAATAGTTCTTAAACCATACAAAGAAGAAAATTTTTTATTAAAGATATTTCACTTCACAAAATTTCAAAGTTATGACTAACAGCTTTCTGGAGATATGGAGAAACCAAAATTTTCCAAAATTATATAATTTTTATATCGTATTATAAAACTTAAAAAAATGTTCGTAACGATTTTAAATTAAAAAAGTCTGCAGAACTTGAAACATAAAGATTTGAAAACAAACCTTTTTCAATTTTGAGGTACTTATTATAACTCTGTAACCAATTGGCCAGGCTACACGAAAAAAAGCTCTTCTACTAAATTAATTCCTTATATTAATTCCTATGCATGAATAAAATTTCATTACTTCTTAAAATACATCTTAAAAACTGTAGTTTTGTAAACAAACGTAGGGACAGAAGACAGAACGAAACTAATGAATATTTTTAAAAAAAATGATTTAGAAATTAGGTATTGGAAATTTTAATACTTATTACATTTAATTAAAATGAAAAAAGTTTCCAATTAATGTCTTCACATTACAATTCAACATAATGTGGGGAAAATGAATATTATGACATCATCTGTTTATTTAAAGTGTAGATTTCGTCTAAAGTTCGTAAAGAACTCTAGTTTTTAAGTGTGATATATAAATGTTTCGCTGTTATATAAATGAATTTGGCAAGTGATGTCCTATCCCCCTAGAGATCCCCCTATCCCCCTAGAGATAGGACATCACTTGCCAAATTCATTTATATAACAGCAAAACATTTATATATCACACTTAAAAACTAGAGTTCTTTACGACCTTAAAGGTAGATTTTGACCCTTTTTATGAAAATTAAAGTTTGAGGAAACTTTTGGATCTCTAAAATAAAAATTAAATTAAATTAAAATGGGATCTGAAGTTGGAGTTTAGAAAAATATTTATGTACAGCGAAATTAGGCTGCAAATAGCTGTACTATAATATTAAATCTAAAATTAGTGATTTGTGAGTTGTTCCGATTAAAATGCGGGCAAGTTTTTGGAGGATTCTGACTTTTGGTTATTAAATTAAATAATTTTTACCCTCAAGTTTTTCTATCGGTTTTAAAAAACATTGAAATCTTTTTACATCCTTAAAATGAGCTTTATTAAAAAAAAGCTTCCAGAAATTCCAAAAAAAAAAAAAACAAAAAAAAAAATCTTTTTTAATGATTTTGGATAAATCTTTTTCATTTCTCACAGTAAAGGCTATCTAATAAAAAAATAATACTTTTATAGATACTAATAATTTATAATAATAAAAAATAATTAATTTAAAGTAATATTTTATTTTATTTTTTTTTTTCATATCTTTAAATAAATCAATTAATTTCAAATTACCAAAAGGATTTAAATTTATTTTTCTAATTAATTTCAATATTTGTTTTATTGCCTTTTTGTTTTTTTAGAACCAACAGTGGAACTTCTTTGGTAATAAATCATTTAAATAATAAAAAATTACCAATTAGACCAACAACTGAGTATCAAAATAAAAACAAAAAAAAAATTTACATAATGTTCCATAATTAATATTGTAAATAAAAGGAGGTGATAAAAGAAGAAAATAGTTATGGTAGTTATTTAAAATAAGTTTAATATAATTCTAAAAATAAAAGGGTTAGATAATAATATTTTTAAGAACTTATTTTAATTTTTATAGTATTAGAAAAATGGACACGGTTAATTTATTATAAAAAATAAAATAAAAATAAAAAAACGATCCTAAAAAATTGACACAATGGGGGTATGTTCTAATTCGAAATAAATGTTTAAAAATATTTACATTAAAATTTAACCTAATTTATTTATTTTTACTTTTTGTTATATAATTTTCTTGATTACTCACGCATTTTTTTAAAAATATATAAATATTTTACATATATTATGTACATAAAGATTCTATATATTATGTACATAAATAAATATATGCTTTCTATTAGAAATTTAACTTTACTTGTTCGTCAATTTAAATTGTAGTATAAGAGGTGAATACATGAACTCAAACAATAGGAAAGCGCAATTTTTTTTTTTTAGTTACAGAATATATGTGCGAATTTATACATAATATTTGTGCTATTTTTAATTTATTTTTTTTTTTTTTCGAGTTAATTAAAATTTTTTTATTCAATACATTAAGTCATAACAAATAACGCCTGATTATGTCATAACCAATAGACAATTCCCAATAGACCGAATGAAATTAAATCTCACTTTTTCAAACAAAATCTGCATCTGAAGTCGTATAGTTTTTGTTTTAAAATGCGAGATTTGAGTTCAAGCTAAATTTTATATGCATTCGGCCAAATATATGAATTTCGAATGACCTACCAAAAGTTTTATTATACCTATAAAATAAGAAAAAAATTTAGCATAATTAAAGATTTCTTTTTAATTATTAAACAAATTAGTTTTTAGTTTTACAATTTTCGAATTCCGAAATAAATCGGCAATAAAACTAATTCGTCACATTACATCACTTTCAAACGTATGCAGGTATGTAAGTGATGTTGTATCAAATGCATAAAACAAAACTAAGCTTGAAATCAAATCTCACTTTTTCAAACAAACAATATTCTTGCACTCGTATAAATTTTGTTTGAATAAATTAGATTTGAGTTCAAGCACAGTTTTATGCATTCGAATTAATAATCTGATCTGACGCCATTTTTAATATGAGACAATTTTGAATTTTTATTTCTTCGGAAACAACAGAGAACTTTCCGTTTTCTGCACTCGTTTCAAATTTTTAATAAATAAAAAAATATTCTGAGTTTATTTTCAATATCAGCCTTATTAAGATATTTTAAATTTTGATTCTAATAAATTTTTTTTTTAAAAGAAAACATAAAGTTTAAAAACAACGCCCGAACTCGAACATATAAGCCGAGTGATTTTAAAAGCGATATTGTCTATCTATATAAAAACAAAACTGGTTTTAATAATATTCATTTTTAATTACTTAGTCAGGGTTCAGGATACGAAGGTATTATATATGTATCTATTATATTTAGGCATAATAAAATATAGCTATATAATAAAATAATAATAAACCATAATTCTTGTATCTATAAGATAATATATGGCGTAGAAATAAAAGAAACGTGCCATAGAGTCTTGTACAATAGCTACAGCCGAGTAATTATCAGCTAAGTGAAATTAATGATTGCAGAAACTGAAACTTAGTCAAATATGAATAATAAATGACTTAATGTATACAAAATACATAACATTATAAGTTGTTGATCGTTCACCGACTTCAAGTTTTAAATCCCAGCTCTGAGCAGTTGAACTCTAAATCTAAATTTTATTTATTGCTTTCATAATTGTGCTATAATTATCACCATCAAGGAATAATCAATGAATCATTAAATCCATTATACATGCTATAGACTTATCACTTTTGAAGATAATCCTGATTTTTGAATGATAAAATTTATGTAATCCTTTCGACAATTTAGTGGCATAAGGCATATTTTGTTAAACAATTATTCTAGGTTGAAGTTAATCTAAATAATGTCTACTCCTTACAACATGACTTGATTATATTCTAATTTATAGCATCAGAATAAAAAAAAAACTCTTTAGTAAAACTTGAACTGTTTTTATAAATTACACCCAAAATTTTTTGAGTTGCCGTTTTTCTGAAATTTAATTTTATTATGAAATCATTTAAAAAAAAATTTTTTTTCTAATTTACTATGGAAATCAAATAAAAAAAAAATTTTTAAATAATTTAATTAATAGCTCGTAGAATTTCTTTTCAAATAGAAACTTTTTTAAAAAATTTTTAAAATTTCGATCCTGAGAATAAAAAATTCTTGTTTTTATGAAGATTATTTTATTTTTAAGTTAATTTTTTTTTTTCAATAGTATTTGTATCTGTTTAAATCTCGATTAAGGATTTTTTATTTTAATTTTTTAATTTTTTTTGAATATATGTGTTTAGTAAGATATTGTATCTCTAAAAATTTTAATTAAAAAAAAGTTCTCTTATCTAAAATAGAAAAATATAATTTAATAAAAAATAATAAGAAATGTCGCGAATGCCTAGTGATGCAGAAGAATGTGAAGATGATTTAGATGATTTGGCTGATATGACTGATTTCGATGAAGAATGTGAAGGAGGTGGACCCGATACACCATGTCAATCAAAAGGAAGCACATCAATGTTTGGACAAGGTGATTTGGATAATGAAGCTAAAAAGCGTCTTTTAGCCGAATATCAAGAAGTAATAAGAGAAATCGAAAATCAAAATAGAGTTGTTAATACGCTTAAAATGAATATCGTCGATAAAGCATTAAAACCATGTAAAAATCGTTGTGATGAAAGAGAATTGAAAAATTTACGTTGTATATTAGAACGTGAAAATACAAAATTACAATGTCTTTTACGAAAGGCGGTTACATTACAGGAGGAAGATCCAACTCGTTTATGGGAACATATTCCATTAGCAACAACTTTTGAAGAAGATAATATGCCATTACAATTATGTATGTTGCCTTGCCCGGGTAAACAAACTTGCTCTACATCAACTCCCACAAAAACAGTTTGTGGTGGAGCTGATTTAAAAGATAAAAAAATACAGGAATTGCTTAAAAGACTTTTAAGTGAAGTAAAATGTGATCAAGATCCAAATAAAAATAAAGAAAACTTAAAAAAATTAGCAAAAATTTTAAAAAATTGCCGGGAACCTGATAAATCTTGCGAAAAAGAAAAGAAAAAGCGTAGTAAAAAAAAGAAATCACATGATGCATTGAACAAAGAACTTTGTCGCAGTTACAATATGCAAAATCGTTTAGCAAATGATAATTCAAGATTAGAAGGAGATCGTTTTCATTTACAAAATGAAGTTATACAACGTGATCAAACCATTGATAGCTTACAGAATAAGATAAATCTTTTACAAAGCGAATTACAATCACTTTGTAGAGAAAAAGCTAAAGTTTTAAATGGTCCATCAACAAAATGTGAAGCCAAAGAAAATCGTAAATTACAATCTTTGGAACAAAATATAACTACTATGGAAAATTGCATGGATAAATTAAAACTAGAAATGAATCATTTACAAAGAGAACGGGCTCAATGGGAAAATCAAGTTGCAAAAGGTTTGTTATATCTTCATTCTAAAGTATTTTTAATGTTTTCGACAATAATAAAACAAGTATATTTTTAGGTAACTGTGCTGTTCATGATAAGGGTTCAACTCCTTGTCCAGACGTCAAAATACCAAAAAATGATGAACTAAACGAATTAAAAGATAATTATGCTTATCTACTAGCAGAATATGCTAAAAAAGACGCAGAATTAAAAGAAATGCATCAATCTACAAAATGTAGACATTCAACTGATGATTCAAAGGGAAATGAACGTGCTGAAATGGAACTGTTAAAAGATAAACTAAATGATTTGCAAGATGAAGCCGATGAATTTAAATGTTTAATAAAAGAGCAATCAGAACAGCTTGTCGAATATCAAAATAAATATTTGGCTGCTCAACAAAAAGTTGAAGAACAAAAATGTCTCTTAAATAAACTTGAAATCAGTAATAAAAAAATTGAAGATCAAATCAATTTAGAGATACGTCGCATTAAAGAGAAATTTCAAGAAAAACTTAAAGAATTGGTACAATTACCAAAATTATTAGAGAATGAACAATTAAAATTGGCTGCAGTTTGTAAAGAAAAAGATAATCTTGAAAATAAACTAAGATTAGTTTGTAGAGAATTAAAAACAATAAAAGCATCAATGGCCAATGATAGAGAAGCTTCTCCAGATAATAGTAAACGTTTAAGAGAACTAGAAAAGGAATTAGATTCATTGCGTAAAGAATTAGATACATTACGTAAAGAAAAACAAATTTTATGTGATAAACTTTGTAAAACCAAAGGTGATCTAGATTTATTACGTGCTGAATCAGCTAAAATTGTTTCTAGAACAAAAGAAAGAGCTGAACAAACACGTTGTGCATTACAACAACGTTTAGATTGTGTTGAAAAAGAATTAGCACAATGTCGTGCAACTGCATGTTTATCAATATCAGATCGTGAAGAGGTTATTAGAGAAATGCAGGGACAATTAAATACAATTGCATGTAATTTTGAAACAGCTCAAAATCAAATAAGAACTCTTAAAGGTCATATTGCATATTTATCAAAAGATTCCGCTGATCAATGTAATTAAAGTGTTCAATATATATATATATATATATATGTATATATATCTATATACAGAATCCATATATAATAATAATTAATTTTTCTTTTTTAACTTTATATATATATATTTTTACTCTTATAAAAAAAAAAAAAAATAACGTAAATGAGAGAAAAATAGTAGTTTAGTGATATTATAAACAGTTATAATTATATTAAATAATATAATGTAATGCGTAATATAAGATGCGTTCCAAATTCTTTGTTAACATTTAAAATTATGTTTGTAGAAAAATCTCTTCTATATTTTTGCTTTTAATATAATTTAAAACACTTTGTTTAGAAAAACAATTGCATTTTATTTAATCAAATCAATAGTCAATTTAAAAATTTTCTATTTAAGCTTAAATCATATATTTATATACATATGTATACATATATATATGTACATACCTAAATATTTAATGTAATCTTTATAAAAATTAATCAGTATATATATACAATTCATAAATTTTACACCTATTTTTAAATTTTAATGTGGCAGCTCTAGCAAGGAAAGGAAATATTTCTACATGTGTGAATGTCGCATACACATCTTATATTTTAAAAAAATACACAATTTAATTACACTTTCGACCTTAATCTGTTTTCGAATAAAGATATTTATCTTTTTATTAAAAGGCTCTTCATAATATAAATATTTGTAATTGTAAGTTTCTTCATAAAGGTAAAGTTTTGGCCATTGGGGGTAAAAGAACTAATTAGAAACTAGGAGAAATAGGAAATTAGTGAAAAGGTCTAGGTAGGATTAAATGAAATAAAAATTGTAATATGGAATTACGTTACGTTCGACGCCAAGGTAACGGACCGAGCTAGTTAATTTTTTATTTATAAATTTGCGGTATCTTATAATTGTAAGAAATGATCACTTCTATTTCCTAGAAAATTATACTTTGCTATTGGCAAAGATTGGAGGTTATGTTTTGGCAAAGACTTAAAAAGATATTTAACATTTATTAAAACAATATTTTCTAAACATGTTTTTTTGAACATTTCATTCATTCATTTATAATTTTTAGTATACATACATTCCTTTTTCTTAATGTCAAATGATGCTCCAATTAAATGTCAAAACATTCACTAGCTTTCAATGTGAATATTTTAGAGCTTTTTTTTTGTGCATCAGCTTTCTAAACTACAATTCATATACTACATATATATCATGTTATATATCAATCTGTATTTTATACTTAAATTAGAAGATTTATTTAATCTTTAGAAGAAGAAAAAAAACAAATATAATGACATTATAAACTGATTATTTTAAAATTCTTTTCAATTTGTTCAATTTACCATAAGACCTATGGTATATTTGTATATTATTAAAAAATAACAGTACGAATATAAACAGTTTACAGAAATAATGAAATAACCAAATATGAACATACTTATGTATATATTTCTCTATATATAAGTTCTGTTGTGTGAACTTAAAACAAACCTCTGCATGACTCCATTTTAATATAAATAGATTAATAGAGTATCTTTTAGATTATATTGTTCTTTTTTTATTTTTGATTTGTTGTTTTTTTTTATAAAAAAAATAACAATAAGTCGTATCTATTCGATACACCTATCTAATTGTATATATATACATACATATATGTATAGCCTATAAATATATCCAACACATTCTATAATTATATGTATATTCTGTTAATTCTGTTACTCCTTTTTGTTGTTTAAACGTTTTGTTTTTTGAACGTTCATTTAATTATTGATTGTTTTTCTGTTTTATTTTTTTGCAGGCGGTTGCAGTGGGGTGTGATCCAATTGATCCCACAGAAAACACATTTTAAGAAAAAAAAAAAAAAACAATGAAAACATATTTTTTTCCTGTTTACTTTTCATTTTGTTTCATTTTAATTGATGAAAAAATAAATTGACAGGAAAACAAGGAGTAGGTAAAAAAAAACTGGTCTTTGTTTTAAACAAGCACAACGTTTTGATTTTTTTTTAACTTTAGAATTCAGTCGCTTTTTTGACAGTTAACAAAAAATAAAAGAAATAGAAACAATTGACTGATACATAAATTAAATTATGATAAAAGCGTTGCCTATCTTGTTAATGTTTTTTTTTTTTCATATAGATCAGTCTATATTATAATAAAGGGTGTTCAAAATTGAGGTATCATTTTGATTTTACCGCCATCTTTTTTCTACCTGGAATTTTTATACGAGGTTTCTTTAGGTATATTCTAAATATATTCCGGTTAGTTAATATGGAACGTTACACGAAGGAACAACGTGTTTTTGTTATTACAACATTTTTTGAAAATGGTAAAAGTTTTCAAGATGTAATTAGGAAATTTCGAACAAAATTTGGTAGAGAAAATGCTCCAACAAATCGTGCCATCAAGCTGATGGTTGATAAATTTCTAGAAACAGGATCTGTTCTTGATAACAGAGACAACATTTATCAACGTAGTGGCCGTTCATTAACATTTATCAACGTAGTTGTTTGTGGTCAGGAGGAATCATCGGACCAAATTTTTTTGAAAACGCAAATGGCAATGCGATTACGGTCAATGGGAATCGCTACAGGGAGATGATCCGAAGCTTTTTCTGGCGGGAAATTGATGATTTCGACGTAGAGAATATGTGATTTCAACAGGACGGTGCCACTTGCCACACAGCAAGAGAAACAATGGATCTTTTGAAGGAAAAGTTCGAAGATCGCATTATTTCTCTTAGAGGAGGAGGACAAGTGGCCACCAAGATCGTGCGATTTGACACCGTTGTATTTTTTTTTGTGGGGTTTTGTGAAATCGAAAGTGTACAGCAATAATCCCACAACAATTCAAGAGCTTAAAAACAACATTATCGAGCAGATTTCAACCATTGAGAACAGTTTATTGAACAACGTGATTCAAAATTTTGGTAAAAGATTGGAAGCCTGCCGAAGTAGTAGAGGGGGCCACTTGGCCGACTTAATTTTCATTATTAACCGGAACCTATTTGTAATAAATTAAAATAAAAATATATTTAATATTTCAAAAAAAAAGTCTTTTTTTATTAAAATTAAAATGATACCTCAATTTTGAACACCCTTTATAATGTGTATCTATAATATACTCTATAATATATACGCTTACTACAAAACTACAACAACTCATTTACAATCTTATTTACATTCAAATATACACCTATATACATAGTACATTTAGTATTTATGTTCTACTAAATGAGTAACCAAAACAAAAATAAACGTACAAGAAAAAAAAAGGGTATGGTCATTCACAGCGCGAAACCAAAACATAAACCTAATTAATTTTAAAATTTATTTTTGTAGTAAGAACATTTTCGAAAACAAAAAATTATCAAATTATTAACCGCGTTTTTGATTTTGCTACCTATTAAATAAAGTCCAATTCTTACCGAAACAAAACATTCTTCCCATTCCAAAACAAAATTTTATTTAAATTCAAATTCACCTTTATTTAATGTTATTCTTAAAAAATTATTAATTAGTAGTAAATGTAAAACTTTCAGTATTTATCAATTACTTGCAGAACTATACCCTGTGAAAATTCTTTCAAATATTTAGTTTTTAGCACATTTCCAAAAAAATTTTGAAAAAATGTGCTTATTAGTTTCACTCTGTCCGTCCGTCCGTCTGCTTACAAAACTTCTACACCGTTAAAGATAGAGAAAAAAAATTTTAACAATAGGTAGGTCTCATAAAAAAAATAATTTTGTGGAACAACTTTTTCATGTAGCCCCTCCCATTACCGAGCTACAGCCCCTCAAACTTTGAAAAAGCCCTATTTTTAAATGCATATATCTTATGTTCTGCTTAAGATTTTTTCAATCTGAAAACGTCATTCGACAGGTATTTCTTTTATCTTTGTAAATTAATATCAAAATTATACAATTTTTTTAAATATAGTATTTAAATTTACCGTTATGTGAAAACCAAATTTTGCATTATTTTTCTACTTTCATAACTCCGGCACGCTTCTAGATAGAAGCTTGAAATTTTGAGGCAAGAAAGAACTTTTAGAATTAGTATAAGTTTGCTCAGAAAATTTTTTCGGACCACCCCCTGTTTATGAGCTATTAGGGCTCAAAAATTGAAAATTTTCTATTTTTAAACACCTGTAACTTAGGAACCTGTACACATTTTACTTCTGCAAGATATAAAAATTAAAGCTACAATAATATATTTTTACGTGTGTTAAAGGTTTATTTTAGTTGTAAAGGGTTCCAAAGTTACAGCTCTTCAAAATTGCGAAAAAGCCCCATTTTCAGATGTATATATCTCGGGCTCTGCGTAATAATTTTGCAATCTAAAACCGCCAGAAGATCGAAAATTTTATTATCTATATAAAACAATATCAAAATTATCTAATATTTTGTAATTTACTATTTAAATTTACCGTTATGTGAAAACCACATTTTGCATGAAATTTCTTTTTTCATAACACCGGCACCCCTTTAGATAAGAACCTGAAATTTTGAGATAAGAAAGAACTTTATAAGTTCTAGAAGAAAGAAAGAATTAGTATAAGTTTCCTCAGAAAATTTTTTGGTAACACCCCCTCTTTAAGAGTTATTACGCTTCAAAAATTGAAAATTTGCTATTTTTAGACACCTGTAACTTAGGCACCTGTACAAATTTTTCTTCGGCAAGACATGAAAATTAAAGGTTCAATAATATATTTTTACGTGTGTTAACGGCTTTTCTTAGTTATATAGCATTCCGGACTTACGGCCCCTCAAAATTTCAAAAATGTCCTATTTTCACATTTTTTCTTATTACATGAAATTTTCAAATTTTTGTGTAAATCACACTTCTAAACAGTTTGTATTGAGTTTTGGAAATGTGCGCTTTTAAAAACCGTTGGTTTACATTCTACCTTGTTTTTTATATTTTTGGTTTTAAAAAAAAAATTGTTTCAGATAATATAAAAAAATGTTGAAGATTTCAATGTTCCAATATCTTCTAAACGCTAAAATTAAACTTCTTTGGTTAGAGTAAAAAATAAAAACCTTTAGTTTAGTATATGAATAAAAAAATATCCAAATGTATGAATAAAAAAACATGCATCTTTAAAATCCCAATACGGATCAAGCTGCGCGAATATCCTACTAATTTGATACCTCAAAATAGTGCTTACCCTAATACATTGCTTGCCTATTCAAATTGCAACTTGCTAGTCCTATTAGATTTCATTTTATACTACCTGGATTCAAAAAATTATATGACAGCTACCCGAAGTTTTGACACTAATAATTTGAAACTTAACCGGAAATAACTGAAAACTTTGTCCTAATAAATTAAAACTTTGCAAAAGATTTTCACTAATATGTAGATTTTCAGATAAGATTTTCACTAAAGATATGTAGTCTGGTTTCCAAAACTTCTACCAAATTTGGTAACAATTGGATGTACGGTTTAGCAGTGATGATGTAACAAATACAAAACAACTCTACTATACTTTATATAAAATAGATTAAGTAACACAAATTCAACTATTATAATTGATTTGAGGTAATGCAGTAATTTTTTTTAAAGATAGCATTTCAATTTTAGTGTTATTTAAATTATACATATTAAATTTATAGTTCAAAAAATATTTTTGTATACGGTCATTTCAAAATTTTAATTTAGTTTAAAACATTTTTATTATATGTAATATTAGTAAATTAGCTTTGTATTAAAAATCTAACTATCCAGTTTCTCTGATAAATAAAAGCTTAGCACAGATAAAAAAGATTGTTTTAGGTACTTATTTATTATATTAACATACTATCTATCAGGTCACTTTAACACCACTGTCCGACACTAATTTCATTTTTGAATCATAACTCCAGGTGATTTTTCCCTTTTAACATCCTCGCGCAGCATTGAAAATTTTTCATAGGATGGCGAATAATATTGATGAATTTCTTTCGATTAAACAAATATTTATCTAAATGTCAACTGTAGTAGTTATTCCCCAATATTACAAACTTCGAATAATTTAAAAACTTTTTTGTACTTCATCTGTTGTTTATAGTGAAACTGTATCTAACATAATATATTTATTTATTTTCTTAGATATGAGAATTTCAACGATTTTGTGAATAAATATCTATTCTTTTTATGGTGCTAAATGTTGCAACATTTATATAAGGAATGCCAAAGTCACTATTTCATTATACAAAATTTCCCTCAGTCTATTCTTATTTCACTCAGTTAAATTCTTAAAAAAATTAAGAAAATGTAAAAAATAAATTTAGTAATTTGTAAACAATAATATTTACAGAAAATAATAATAATATAACAAAAAAAAAAAAACGAAAAACATTGAATTATAAAAGAAAAATGAATTTCATAGTTTTATTTTCTAAATATTTTGGAGAAATTTTTTAATTTTCTTTAAAGAAAATCAAATCAAATAACACAAATCGAAAACCAAAAAAAAACAAAAACAATAACAAAATCAGAAAAAAAAATATTTTAATAGCGGAGACTATAGCGGTGTTTCTGTACAAAGTACAAACCCAGCGAATTGATCCAAAAATATTATATATAATATATTATAGAGAAAGATCAGAGACTAAAGGATATAGAAAAATTCTTTAGCTCCTAGGTGGGTCTTTAATTAAAATAATTATTAATTATGTATTCGGTTCTATTATTATAAAAACAAAACAAAAAATCAAATAAAAAATCCCATTAATATTATTTGGTAATAAAATTTTAAAAATATTTTTTTAAAAGGACATTTTTGGGATTGTTTTTAAATATTATTTCAGAAAAAAAAATTTTTACTTTTTTAATTATCCCGATTCCAAAAGAAAGGTAATTTTTAAAGATTATTTATATGAGTAAATAAATTAATATAATTAACCTTTTGTTTAACTTTTTTTTTTTTTTTTTTTTATTTCGAAATTAAAATATAATTTATTAACAATTTAAATAAAATAAATAGAAGTTAAAAATAGGTTGATCGTTTAGAATTAGTTTAAAATAAATGTGAGGGCGGTTACATTGATTACTCCTTTTATTTACTTAAATTTGAAAATAGTTTTATTTATTTTTCAAAAATTAATTTATGAATTAATTTATTTTAAATATTTAGGTGTAGGATTCAGCAGCCTCAATCAATATAATTGGAAGGAAAATTTTATTTTAAACGAAAAAAATTATGAATCTATTAATACTCATTAATCAAATAAACCAAATAAAAATACAGCCGAGTAAGCAACGGCTTAGTGAAATTAATAATTCACGAAACTGAAGCTTAGTTAAATTTGAATAATAAATTACTTTGTGGATGCCCTATGCTCCTCTTTGGAGTGGCAAGGGGGAAAAAAAAAGTCAAAATTAATGACAGCAATCAAAGAATTATGTTAAATAAAAGTAAATTCCTCGAGGAAAACCTCTATTAATTTTGACTTATTTAACAACATCAATAGTTTTTTTAACAAATATTTAGATAGTAGTAAATAATAATTACTTAAATCAAAATCATATACACTTTAAATAATTAGTTTTCATAGAATTGTAATAATGTTAAGCTTGAACTAGAATGTGATGTTGAAGGTTGCGGGTTACCCTTGTAGCTGCAGTTAACTGTGGTGCTTCAGTTAACTGTGATGCTTATAATGTAGCTAAGTATAGCAAAATGTATGTTATTTTATGGAAATGAGGCCTTGGTGACTTAACTGGTAGTTAGATTAGATTAGATTGTTAAGAAGTATAAGTGACACTGTGACCTTTTGATCTAATGGGCTCCCCTTCACTACATGTTGTAGATTTTGCCACCACTTATAAACATCTGTTTGCCATACTGAAATGTAAAGATCTGTATTGAGTTTATTGCTAGCAGTTCATTTTCGAAAAGCAATATGCTCCTATAGCTGCATATTTCTTGCTCGGAGTAAAGCTTGGCAGTTTCTAAGAATTAGAGCTGAAGTCTGTCTTCTTCTTCTTGGCAGAATGCACATGTACTGTCATTTTTTAATCCAATTCTCCTTTAATTCGCTTTTCCTCAAAAGTAATATTGAATTGATTTATCAATAATTGTTACTCTGTGAGCGGTCATTTTTATCGATAAATCAATAATAAATATTTACATGCACTAGAACTCACAAACGGTCACTATAAATTTATAATTAAATTCCATATAAAGTAAAATCAATCAAATCACTTTTAAAACTTAAAATACAACTTTAGCCAAACTAAAAAGAATAGTATTTTTCTTATTGCTTATAATAATGATTTTATATTTGTTTCAAGAATTTCCATCTTTAAAGATATTGAAGGTTTTATAAATAAAAGTCACAATATTAAACTTTCCATACTTCATCACTGAATTTCGTCTCTAAAAAGATTAAAATACTTTTAAAAAAAAAATCAACAAAATTAATTATTAAAATTTCTTTAACCTACAATAACTTAAACCATTTCGACATTCTATCATATATAATAGAAATTGATGACAAAATTTATAGGACTAGATTTATTGGGGAATTCGATTTCCAACAAGTCTTTCCAGTTCATTTTATATATATACATACATATATGTTATGTTAAAATATATTTAATAATTTATTTGTATATAACATAAAATTTAAAATTTTACAACTTCTGATTCATATAGTAGTAAAATATAGCTTTTTATTGTTAACTGGCACTATACGCTAGTCTTGCTATTATTATTTTAATTTTTTATATTTTTTATTAAAACAACAAAATTTAAAAATAAAAAACAAAATGAAAAAACAAAAGTAATATATTTTTTAATAATTTGGTAAAAAATTAAAAAAAAAAAAAACAAACAGACAAAACAAAAAGATTGTATTGAAATTATTCAACGCCTGTAGGGGGTAGCAACTTTTTATCCAGTAAAAAAATAAAGAAAATATTTTTAAAAAATCTGTTCAAAACTTTATTAGACAGATTTTTTTTATTTCCATTATTATTATTGGAAGTTCATTGATTATTAATTTTTTTTTTTTTTGTATTATGGAATGAAAATTACATTGTTTATAATAATTATAACTTAAACTGGGGGGAAAAAAATCAACTATAACTTTTATTACCTACATATATGTATGGTACAGTGACAGAACACCCGAGGAAATAAAGCCCGTGGACTTTAAATCCTTTTCAAAAAGAAATTAAAGCCCACGGATCTTAATTCCACTATAGATCGTGGGCTTTAAGTCCATTTCGAAAAAAGAATTAAATCCTACTGAGTAATACAAAGGTTACTATCTGTATTTCATTTGACTGGATTTTATTTGGCGAATTGTCAGAAGTGCCATTGGGACTTTTGACTCACTTTAATGAGCCAAAAGTCCCATGGAACTTTTCTCTCATTGTTAAGGTCTCAGAGATTTTGGTAGGGATTTTAGAATTGAATTCAAAATCAAGATTATACGCCTTTTGCATAATATTTATAAATACGCATATGCGAGTTTCTGAATTAGAAGAGATTTTAGAGTTGATTTGAAAATCAGGGTTATGCATTTTTTCCAGAATATGTATCAAATCCTCCTAATCTCTTTTTTTAATAATACAAAAAATAGTGTGGGTCTTAATTAGCCCGTGGGTTTTAATTCTTTTTAATTATGGGCTTTAATTTCAATTCAAAAAGGAATTAACGCCCGCGGGCTTTATTTCCTCTGGCGTTCTGTCACTGCACTTATATGTATATATATATTTTGTTTTTGATTCAATTTGATTCGATTTATTTTTTGACCACACTCATTCTCTTCTGTTTCCGTTGTAAAGTTTTTAATAATTACTCAGCACAATACTCATAGTCATATAATAATCAACCAAACATTAACAGCTGAGCATACCAAATTTTTATCAATAACACAAATTTCTCACCTTCAAATGAATTTTTTTTTTTTTTTGTTTTTTAATACATTAAAGATATTATTTTTACCAACATATATATTATACATATCTTAATGGTCATCTATAAATTTATATACTTATATACATACCTTTGAAAAGCTGCTGTTTACAAAAACTACTGATTCCCAAAAAAGGAAAAGAAATAGACGAAGAGAAGAGAGTAAACAGTGGTCAAATGAAAAAAAAAAAAAAAATAGAAGAAAAAAAGGGAAAAAAAACAAAAGGGGATTACAAAACTTGTGTTAAATGAATGCCAAATAAACGCTTTAGGGCGCAAAATTTAAGAAATCACGAAGTGTAATAATCAAAAAACAAAAACAAAATCAAGAAATAACAATTTAAATCGATTTTGAATTTTTTTTTCTTCTATTTAATTGTTCAATGGGCAAGCAATTTAATTATGTATTGCATAATTATGTAATGAATTATTTTTTCATATTAATATTTAAAAAAAAAATAAAGTTATTACCAAAATAAATTAAGTTTTTTTTTCTTTCATAATAAAAAAAAATTTTTTTTTGAAAACCACAATTTTTAATTTGAAATTATTACGTAGTTTGATTAATTTATTTTATTTTATATATACATAATATAGGTACAAAAATTGAAAAAAAAAAATTCTGCCTATAATTTCTATTAGAAGGCCACTCACTATACAACAAAATGTCTGATTATGATTTGAGAAAAAAGTCAATTTAAAAATTATATGGATTTGTTTTAAATGCTTTGATGTTTTTAAATCAAAAATTGTGGTTAAAACATATTATTGTTTTATGATTAAATATTAAATGGTAATCAACTCAAATATGTATTCAAAATTCATTTAGTTATGGTATATCTATAATTAAAAAAATGTAATATTGTGTATATTATACATATAGATACTTAAAAACCTATTAATTGCTTAATTTAGATTTTAGAGTATCATTTATTTGATATTAATTGGATCTGAAATTTAATTTGTTTTTCCATTTTTATATTTATTTTTTTATTTATTTATTTTGGTTGCCCCACCATATATACAATGTGATGAGGAAATAAATCAACTTTTTTTTTTCAGGTGGTAGTTGCGGTATAAAAGTATTAAATTACAATTATATTTTATTTAGATTATTTTATTTTATTTTATATAATATTTTGACATGACCGGAGTTTGAAACCGAGACCTTTTGCTATGGCCTTAAGGCGGGGTTAAAACGAAAAGGCGGAATTTTGTAACCAACTATATTCGGGAAAAGTTTTTTTGGCATCGCATCAAAAATGCATTGCTCTCATTAGACATAACCGACTATAAACTCAATCATTTGAAATAATTTTGCGACTCTTCAAAAACATTCTTTCCCCAATAAGACATAACCCATAAAAATATCAAGATTTTTTGGAAAAGCAAGATTTTAAAGAAAACAATTAAAAGAAACAACATTTTGTAAAGCTCCCATAAATTTTTCTTTAAACTCTGTTTTATATCAAGTACATTGTTACGACTTTTTTTAAACAAATTTTTAAATTGGTTCAATTAAAACTTGGGGCCGAAAATTTTTATAATGTTAATCTCATTAGGTGCATTATCTCATATATACCTATTAAATTTTTATATATATATATATTATATTTGAATGTAACCAATTTGCTGCTATGGCTGATAAGTAGTTATTATTTTCATGTAGGACAAATCGCTCCTTTTATCTGTTACTGTTAAACCATTTTTAAATAGCAGAATAAAAGTCTTTATGTAGGTATTGAGAACTTCTAGAAGTTATTAAATAAACAATAAATTAAAATATAGTTCGCAGCAGTTTTTACGACCATTTTGTATTTAAATACACCTGCACTCATAAAATTATTAAAACAATCTCATTCTATATTAGTTGTGCAACATGATCTTTATTGATTATATCTATATTTTATATATAGATTGCACATAATTTTTTAATGATAACATTAAAACCACAAATTTTAAATTGGAAAATATATTATGTATATAATATGCACATATATAATATGGCTAACCAATAATTAAAAACGATTGTTTTTAAAATTAATTAAAAATTTTAATAATAAATTAAAAAATCAAATCTGAAATAAGAGACTATCTATCAATTTGAAATTTGCAAAATCAAAAAAAAAAAAAAAAAAAAATCGTAGAGAATTTTTATATGAGTAACCCTACATGGGGTTCCTTTTAAAATTTTACATATAAAGAAAATTAATAAATTTTTGTAAAATATTATTTATATTTGAAGCTCTATTTCTTTTCTTTTTTTTTTTTTTATTATATAATAAAAATATTTTTAATGTTATATATTATAAAATTAAAATAAATTATAAAACTCAAATTATATTTGTTATTTTACAATAGAAAACAAACAATTAATTTTACTATAAATAAAGTTTTTAGCACATTTCCAAAAAAATTTTGAAAAAATGTGCTTATTAGTTTCACTCTGTCCGTCCGTCCGTCCGTCTATTTACAACACTTCTACACCGTTAAAGATAGAGAAAAAAAATTTTAACCATGGGTAGGTCTCATAAAAAAAATAATTTTGTGGAACAACTTTTTCATGTAGCCCCTCCCATTACCGAGCTACACCCCCTCAAACTTTGAAAAAGCCCTATTTTTAAATGCATATATCTTATGTTCTGCTTAAGATTTTTTCAATCTGAAAACGTCATTCGACAGGTATTTCTTTTATCTTTGTAAATTAATATCAAAATTATACATTTTTTTTAAATTTAGTATTTAAATTTACCGTTATGTGAAAACCAAATTTTGCATGATTTTTTTACTTTCATAACTCCGGCACGCTTTTAGATAGAGGCTTGAAATTTTGAGACAAGAAAGAACTTTTAGAATTAGTATAAGTTTGCTCAGAAAATTTTTTTGGACCACCCCCTGTTTATGAGATATGAGGGCTTAAAAATTGAAAATTTGCTATTTTTAAACACCTGTAACTTAGGAACCTGTACACATTTTACTTCTACAAGATATAAAATTTAAAGCTAGAGTAATATATTTTAATGTGTGTTAAAGGTTGTTAGGATTAGGTTTGTTTTAGTTTTAGTTGTAAAGGACTACAACTACGTTGTAGTTGTTAGGTTAGTTTTAGTTGTAAAGGATTCCAAAGTTGCAGCTCTTCAAAATTGCGAAAAAGTCCCATTTTCAGATGTATATATCTCAGGCCCTGCGTAATAGTTTTGCAATCTAAAACCGCCAGAAGATCGAAAATTTTATTATCTATATAAAACAATATCAAAATTATGCAATATTTTGTAATTTACTATTTAAATTTACCGTTATGTGAAAACCATATTTTGCATGAAATTTCTTTTTTCATAACTCCGGCACGCCTTTAGATAGAAACCTGAAATTTTGAGACAAAAAAGAACTTTTAGAATTAGTATAAGTTTCCTCAGAAAATTTTTTGGTAGCACCCCGTCTTTAAGAGTTATTACACCTCAAAAATTGAAAATTTACTATTTTTAGACACCTGTAAAAATTTTTCTTCGGCGAGGCATGAAAATTAAAGGTTCAATAATATATTTTTACGCATGTTAACGGCTTTTCTTAGTTATATAGGATTCCGGACTTACGGCCCCTCAAAATTTCAAAAATGTCCTATTTTCACGTTTTTTCTTATTACATGAAATTTTGAAATTTTTGTGCAAGTCAAAATTCTAAACAGTTTGTATTGAGTTTGGAAATGTTCGCTTTTAAAAACCGTTGGTTTACATTCTACCTTGTTTTTATTTGAATTAATTTATTTGTAATATGAAGTGATTGTGTGTCAATGAAATAATAAAAATTTATATTTAAAATTTATTTTAAAAATAAATAATAAATGATAATAGAAGTTATTTATACGAATTGGAAACATTAATTAAAATTGACATACATATTATAACAATTCAATAAAATATTTTTATTTAGACTTTTAATAGCATTGTATAAACTAAATATTATTTCCGTATTTTTCACAGACTAAAAAAGTAAAGAAAATAAATATATTACCTATGTTATGTATACTTTAAAAAAATAACTACATCATATAAATTTTTTTTGTACGGGTAAATTTTAAAACCGTTTCATAATTAACCTATATTTACTGTAGTTTTAAGTTAAAACAGTTTATCACTATTTCGTCTTTTTATTTCTTGAATTATTTTTTTGTCTTTTTTTCTCGTTCCAAGTTGAAATTGATAAGATACGAAAAGAAGTTTATTGACAGTATTTTTATATACTTTAAGAATTATTAAAATAATGAACAATTAATTCTTAAAACTAAGTAAAATTGATATCATACAAAAAAAAACAACTGCGGTTAAACGAATAAAAAAAGAAATATTGTCTAAAACCATAATTTATTATCATACTTAAAAACGCCAATTGTTAAGTTTGCCAAAGAAATGTTTTTTATAATTATTTCAAAGTGTTTGGTTTGTTTTTTCTCTTCAAAACATTTGGAGAAGTTCGGAAATGGATTGATTTTTCCAATGCACCAAAAAACAAAATTGTTATGGAAGTTTATGTTAGATAATACGAGTATATACCTTTTTTTTCTTTTCACTTCACTACCTTTAGTTTCTTGAATTATTTTCACTGTTCATTATTCTGGCTGTAGCTATTGTATAAGATTATAAAACCCTTGCGCCAACTATTTATTATCTTATACAAAAATCATTTATTTATTTATTTATTTCATATTACGATATGACATGAGCTAATTTAATTGAAATTTTAAGACCTTTCGATTAAAAAGGTGGTTATATTTAACCACTACGTACGTCATTTTTCAGATTAAATTATTTAATATATAGAATTAAAAATAAAGATTATTTCTTTACGTATATATAGTCAACAAAGTTAATTAGAAAATAACATTTTCGATAAGTTTTTTTGTTTGAGCTAATCACTATATGATTTAGTGATTAGGCCTAACTATATAAGCCATAACTATAATGGTCTTAAGTTATCTTAAAACGAACTGTCAATTGTCTTAAAACGAACTGATTAAGATTCATTAAGTTGCTGTGAAAACTGAACATAACCATATTACAAATTATTTTAAAAATCTCATATTACTAATGATTATACATATGTAATGTATGTATGTATATGATTTGTATACGCTCTATCTGGTATACTAATGATTCGGCGAATGTTTTTTAAATGACCACAAATAATTTTTATGATTTTTATAATTTAACTATAGTTATATGAAATATCATATCCAAATGTATAAAATTATTATGATATCACATGATAGCTAATGACTATTGTACTTACTGTTATTTAGTTGATTATAATGATTTTTAGAGAATTGAAGTTGTACACACTCGTTTCGCTCATAAAGAATTCGTGTTAGTTCAGCTCCTTTTAGACATATCCTTTGCAAAAATTAAAAACGAAACAACAAAACTTAAATTAAATTAAAGTCAAATTTAATGGAAATCTTTAAAAAATGCACCATTTTAAATCCAGATCTTAAATCTTATTATCAATAAAAAGTATTGATGGCTTGTTTCATTAAAATTCCCAAAATATCTTGTGTCATTACAATTCAATACAACAGTTCAAGAAATTACAAATTTAAATTTTAAAATAAAATTTCTTTCTTCAGTATATTTGTATATACATACCTGTGTATGTACATAATGCATATGTATGTATTTATTTTAAGAACAGTGAATCATAATTTCTTAACACCGTTCTTAAAATAGTAATAATTTTAAGCTTAGAATTATGTACTGTGACAAAAAACCACTTTATATATACGTACATATGTATATGTAATATACATATGTATATACGAAAATCAAATTTAAAAAAAATTTTGAGAAATTAATTTTATAAAAAAAAACATTCATTATAATTAAATAAATTACCTACAAAATAATATTATGTCAGCATAAAAAAGAAACAATAACAATAAGTTTCATTTTTTTAAATTAATAAAATAACAAAGTTGAAAATAAAGAACAATAAAGAAAAATTTAAAAAAAAACCCTCCTTAAATATGGTTTTTTTTTCTTTAGTGGAAATTAAATTACTTAAAAAATATCACCTATTAGATTCTTAAATAATACGCGTGTCTCTAACCACAAATTTACCAAAAAAAAACAAAAAACAAAAAACAGAAAACATTAAAAATAAATTAATATAATAATATGTATGTGTACATATAATAAAAAACAAAATAAATAAAAATTTTCAAAAATGCCCAACTGCGCAGAAACATCATCACCACACGCCCCAATTTCCCACATTGTGTTTGGTATCATGTTTTTCGTTCTTTTTTTAATTTTTTGATTTGTTTACATACTGATTCAAATGTTGCTATACATTTATAAAGAGTAAAGACTTGTTAGTTGTTCTTGATGACAATATCTTTTGTACATGTTTGTATGTATGTTATGTATGTATACATAACATAATATAATATATGCCTTTATTAATATTCTTTGATTTTGGGACATTAACTATTAAGTTTTACTTTAAATTTTTAAGAAATTCCTTTTGAATGAAAAAAAAAACGATTTTGCTATAATAAGAAAATACAAAAAAAAATTGAGTAAATTTTTGTGAAATTAGAAATAAGCAACAAATAAAGGTAGTGAGCAGAAAAATTTAATTTAATTTCAGTCAAGTAATAAATTTTAATAATTTTCATACACATATATGTATGTATATGATACATTTTCATACATATTCATGTATATAATTAGTACAAACATTTCTGAAGTCTGGGGCTCTTGAGTAGACTCAGAATCAAAATGTATATGAACTTAGTAAGAATATGTCTATACATTTATTACGTAAGTACATAGTTCGAAAACGCAGTTTAAAATTTCTAGCAACATTTAATACTACATTATCAGCAACATTTATATTAGCACTGGCAACTACCTACTATTTAATGAGTTCAAAAAGTTCAATCACTTAACTTTCTTCGAATATATCACTATTCAAGAAATATTACAAAAAAAAAACAAAATTCAAACACAATTGTTTGTATGTATGCTGGTTTGGTTGGTTTGGTATGTATAGGTTTGATAAGTGGTACATTTGAATTTATATAATAAAAATAAAAACGTTCTCTTCTAGCCTTTTAACGTGTTGTGCCTCTGTTTTTCTTTATGTTGAAGCTTTTCTTGTTTTCCTTTGGATATTTAAATGTATATAAACATTAGAACAAATCAGAAATATAATGCTGATGGTATATACATATTAAAATGCACATTAAAGTACTACTATATACATACATATGTAATAAATAATATGGAAATAAAAATAAATTTAAAAAAACATACCTACTGTGAAAAAGGATAAAATTGAGTAGGTGGTGGCCACACGGTTTATTGTTATTCAAAAGAAAAAATAAAAATAACAACAACAACAACAATAGTATAAAAAAATCGGACATGTGCACAAACGACGTTCCTGATAGTTGATACTTTGGTATTCCATGATTCATGAAACAAATTTTTTGTTGCAATATAATGTTGCTGTATTGTTAAAAAAAAATCGGAAGTTATTGTGGGTTGGTTCACATTTAGATTAGTGGTTTGTTAATTGGTTGGACAATATTTAATGTTGAATAAAACTGAGAATATAATTTTTTTAATTTAAATATGTATACATACTTACATGTTTACATACTTGTATATAATGTATATTTCTTATATATTATCTACATTTCTATACTTATAACTTAAGTATATAATTTTAGAAATAATAAAATATAAATTATAATGTTGGTATGTAATTCATACATGAATGCTATGATAGTATGCGTTAGTTTTAATTTTGTTTTTTAAATTTTTTGTCTCTGGTTTTTTTTTTTAGGAAAATGAGAATAACTAACTTATAATATAAAACAAGTTTTTAAAGTAAAAGAAAATGTTTACTTTTCCATTTCAAAGAGCTTGAGTTAAAACAGAAAGAAAAATAATGAAAATCTTTTTTAAAGTTTAGATAAAAGAATGTCATACCATCTGTGAGGAATACAAATCGAAAATATTGGTTTTTAATATAATTCTTCCACTTTATTATTTTTATCTTCTGAGAATTTACAATCTGGTACTATTTTGTGACTGTAAATATTAAAAATATTTTAAACGCACCTAAGCAAATAGTGCTACGTATGGGAACTTAAAAAATTATGTGTATATAAACTTAATACCCAAAATCCTAAAACCAAAGAATTTTAAACCAAAGAATCCTAAAACCATTAGTTCAAATATTAAACATGAAAATAGGTATAATTTAATATAAGTTATTATTTTTGGTCTCATTATTCTAAAAACGATATGTTTTTCAAAATTTACAATTTTTTTGTTTTGTCAACTGGTTTTTATTCCTTCAACTTCTGTCTTCGAAACTATTAACTGTAAATCACCCTGTATTATATTTTAAAATAAAAATATAACAGAATAAATTAAAATCTAAATATTACAAATAAATCGCTATAATTGGTGATAAAATAAAAGGTGGAATTTAACTGTGTATTAAATATTGTAATTTCGAAAACGGACCAAAAAAATGGCACGCCCAAAATATATTTTTTTCTTTTTGTTAATTTATTTTTTATTTTTTACCTTCATTTTTAAAGTTAAATAATTTTCAGAAACCATCAACTGAAAATTCAGAAAACATTTTCAAAAATTCTCATGTTTAAATAGATTTGAAAAATTAAATATAAAATGGTGTAAAATATATAAGCAATATAACATTTTTCTTTCCAAAACACATCAGTTATGGATTGATAAATAATTGAAAAAAAAAAAATCAAAAATCATTCTTAGCTTGAACTATAATTAAACTAAAAACAAAAAACATGGTTTAAGTCATTTTAAACTATTCCCTGCTCCGAACAATTTAACTGTAAATCTTTTTGCTCTACTTAATACTGAAGATACATTATGTTAAGACAAAAATTCCATACATATACTTAGGTACAACTTAAAGAATACATTCTTATTTTAAAAATATCTAACACAATAATTGCCATCAATAATTAGATGTACAAAATTAATAAAATTCACATCCAAAAATCCAATTTATTATGAATTCTCTCTTTGGTTTTTTAAAAAATTGATGCTGTAAAATGTAAAATGTAAGTTATAAAATATGAATTAAAATTTTTAATCTATATCTTGATTTTATATCTTTATTATTGATCTATACAGAAATATTATTTAATTAGTAACGATTCTTTTAAACCACATATACTATAACATAAATTAAACCATTAAATGAAAGTTTCCCAGCTATAGTATCTAATTTGTTATTTTATAAAAAATTTCCTATTTCAAGAAAGAAGGGAAAGAAATGATTTTTAAACTTTTTAGTAAATTATAACTCTTTTTAAGTATAAGAAACAACAAAAACGTTTTATGTAAAATTTAAACATTTCCATTTGAATATTTTTCTGAAAATGTAATTTCTACCATTATCTTGTTTAGATTGATTGATGACTGGTTTTGATTTGATAAATTAAGTTCTTTTATAATTTAACAGTTATATCTCTTCTGATAAAATTTTTTTCGACTACTTTTCGACTAATTTGATAAAATATCATATTTTTGTACAGATTCTCTTTAACTTTAGTTTTATTGTAAAAAAAAAAACTATTATACTTTTCTATAATCATGGTAAAATATAATTTTATTTAATCCTTTAAATATGCATAGGTATTCCTCACAAATTTCATGTTATTTATTATAATCTTGATAAATGATTATTTTCATTTACGATTTATCAAAAAGGACTAACTAACATTAACTAATTTCTAATTTCCATAACAAATAAAAAAAAAAACATTTTATACATTTAGTTCAGTTTTGTGTGAAAATCCATAAACAACAATTTATTCAAGAATCAAAAATTTTAAAAAGAAAGTAATTTATTTTCGTTCTAGTAGCTGAGTTTTCTTTATTTTTAAATTTTTAATTATGCAAGGGATTTTTTACCACCCTCCATATTCGGTAATCTACTCTAGTTTATTTTTTTTTTTTATTTTATTATAAGATATAGCTAAGAAATTCAATTAGCCACTCTGTAAATCGAAATAGAAAAATATGGCCTAAATGCGCTTAATTTGATAAATTTTTTGACACTATAGGTGGTGCTCATGGAGGGTGCCATATTAAAATAAAACAGTGTTGTTTTTTAATTTTTTTTTTTTTTTTTTTTGTATTTTTCAAGTGTTCTTGTTGTTTTTTTTTTCTTTTATTAATTCTGCAGGTGAAAAATTAGAAAAAACAAAAATAAAAAAACAGGTATTTTAGCATAACGACGTGTTTACAATCGATGACAATAGTAGGTGGCCTCTACCGGAAAAATTTGTAGAAAAAAAAAAATTATTCCTCGTAAATAATTAAATTAAATACTTACATACCTACTTTTAATAGTGTTTGTTTTTTTTTTTTTTTTTTAATTTAAATTCAGTTAAATTTTTATTTTGTTTTTTTTGTTTTTTTTATCCAAATTAAGAAAAAAAAAAGTAGAAAACAATGAAATGTTTTGATTAGATAAGCAGAAAATTTGACATTTATAAATAATCAAGTAATAAATAATAACGGTAACAATAATAGTATTAAATAATGTTAATATATCTAAATATTAAGTATAGTTAATTTAGATTAAGGTTAAAATTTAGAATTTTTATAATATATATAGAAATTAATTGCTTTGTTCATGGTTTTAATTTCCATTTTTATTAAATTAATTTTAAAATTAATTTTTTTTGAAAAATTATTTTTAATAATAATCGCAAAGACCTTGATTGGGATAAATAAAATTTGGTTTAATTCAGGAAATATTAAAAGGGAACTAAAAAAAAATTAATTAAATTTAGAATTAAAAAAAAAATAAGAAATTCTATACAAGGTTAATATAAGTAATTTTAAAGATTAAAATAAATTGTATATATACCATATTATGTATATTTATTGCAGGTATACTCAAATTAATGGGTAAATTGTTTGAAATATGATTTTTAAAGTTTTAAACTTTTTTTTAAGTTTTAATTTTATATTATTATTATATTAAGGTTTTATGAATGATTTGTATAAGATTAAGTTTTACCACCTGTTTAAAAGAAAAGATAAGTTCACATTATTGTCAAGATTCTATAGATGTTTAAATGCTAAAGGCATTTGAAGTTTTGTTTAACGACTAAAATCATTCAAAATTATAACTATATGTTATATGTAATTAAATTTATGTCTTTGGGAGATAAGAAAGGTAAAGTCTTTAAAATTTTATTTTCTTATAACGGAAATACCAAATTATTTTAGTATATATTATTTTGTCAATTTTTTATCGTTTGTTGTTGTAGTGTTGAAAAACTATTTACTAAACACTTTGTATAATAACCATTTGAAAATAGAACTTTTCTGCAAGATTAATAGCTGAATCGAGACAATAATAGCTGTGTAACGATTAGAGCTATACATTTCAAAAAAAATTTTTGTAAAACATTCAAATACTCAAATACGCTACATGTCTTAGTTTAACTAATTACATTTCAAAAGGCATAGATAATCAAAATTATGTAGCTTGCGTTTTCTTAGACATTCAAAAAACTTTCGACTGTGTCGATCATGACATTTTGCTTTTAAAATTATATAAATTTAATCTAGATCAATCTAACGCAAAATTCTTCGGAAGTTACTTGTCAAACTGGCAGTAAGCAGTTCACATTAACTCTACTCAAAGTCGGTTGGTGTATATTAAAAGTGGTGTACCGCAGGGATCTATCTTGGGTCCAGATTTTTTTTAAATCTACATCAATGATATGGCTAAATTAAACTTAAAGTGTGCTCTTCAGCTTTATCCTGACAATGCCACTTTGAAATACTCCGAATGCACTGAGACTGAACTAATACCTACATTGGATAAGAGAAGATCTAAAAAATATTGAGGAATTTTTAGGATATCATCGATTACTATTAAATTTTCGCATAACCAAAGTAATATTCTTTGAGAATAAAAAGTTTTCTAATTCTATAATTTTATATGGTAACCATACTATTGAATCGGTTAAAACTTTTAACTACTTAGGTTTGAACCTAGATAGTAAATTGAAATGGTTCGAGCATATTAATTATATAGCTTAAAAAAAAATAGTTCTTACATTTTCATCTTAAAAAGACTTCGTAACTATATTTAAATAAATCACCTATGTTTTCAATTTACTCATCTTATATTTTATATCTAATGTATAATATACCTAAATCCCATTTGCAACAATGCTTCGAATTTTATGTTAAAAAAACTAGATATTCTTGTAAAAAAATCAATTAAAGTTATACACAAATATCCATTGCTATTACCCACTAAGATATTATATTCAGAAAAATATTTAAGCTTTTGCACCATTTGTGAGCGTAAAACGTATATGCTATCATATAAAATCACTAACAATATATATCACTATAAATATTCATACTCACAATACCAGGAACAAAACAAATTTTTATTTATCTTTTTCTTTATCTTAAAGAATTTTGTAAACCCATATACTGTAAATTGTATAAGCCAAAATATAAGTAAACTTTGTAAGTAAAAAAAGGACATTTTTTTTTTTTTTTTTGAATTCTGGTTTTGACAACTTACTAAAAGTATGATTAAATTTTGACATTTTGATATTCATAAAGAGAATTAAATTTTAAAATTTATCTACATAATTTTTCTTCAATATTAAATCTAACAATCTAAGGTTGACAATATCTAATTTTCAAATATTGTCAAAAATCTGACAAAACAATAACATATTAAACTAAAAAAGTACTTGACTAAAGATTAAATAAAGTGTGAATCTATATAACTTTTGAGTTCTGCCAAATATTAATATAGAAAATTATAGCTTCAGGTGCAAGAACCAGACTACTAAAAACTGAACATTTAATTTAGACAAACTCTACTGTAATAAGTTATAAATTCTCAAGAAATTCCAAATTTTATTAATTGATTCAAAATTAAAATTTAATTATGAATTAAAAAAATTTAGTATTTAACCATTCAAATTAATTTTTATAACAACGTTTAAATCGGAAAGAAATTATTATGAAACAAAATTAATATGGCAACACTAAAAGCATATATACAGCTATACAAAAATATTAAAAATCAAAACTTTAAAATACTATTAAATGAAACATTAATTTTAATTTTTCTCATAATATTCTTAAAAATGTAAAAAAAAAAAAACAGGAAAAATTAATTATCATTAAAGAAAAATTACCTAAAGGTATAATAAAATTAATAAAAAAAACGCGTTTTTATTTTTTATTTAAACTTTTCCGCCATTTTATTTTTCTCCTTTTCTTCAATATTTAAAATTGACAAATATGAAAAATTTTAAATTTCTGTTTTCTTTATTCCTGTAATTACAAAAAACAAAAACAAAAAAAATGTGGAAAAATGCTTAAATAAAAATTCTGCACGCAAAGTGCTAATTTATATGATTTAATATAAGACTGGAATTTAACAAAATGAAAAAAAAAATACATGTATCTTGACTTTTTGTTTTTGGTTTTGTTTCAATAAAATTAAAAATGGTGAATCTTTATATATATATATATATGATATGATGGTCATATATTAACATTATTATATGAATAAGATTATAATATAATTATAAAAAATTGCATCTTATGATGCTAAAAATAAAATTTTATCGATGTTCACAATAATTTTTTGTTTTAAATTAAAATTAATATACAAGAATTTTTAAATTTAATTTTATAAATATGAGATTATCAAAATGTGTATAAGAAATATGACGCGAAAAAATACTATAAGTTATTAAAAAGAGATAAATTTAGCAGTTTAGTTTCTGTAAAATATATAACCTTCAGAGAAAACTGATCAATAACTTAAAAAAAATAGTATAGATTAAATAATAATTAAACAACCCTTCGTTAAGGTTCCAGGGTTCAATTATGCAACAATCAGGAAGCCTAAACATTTTAGGCTTGCAGCTAAATCAAAAAATTATATGAAATTATCATATTTTTAATATAGCGAGATGTGCTGCTAAATGCTTAGGTTTTGTCTTTAGATGTAAGATGTATATTTTTCATCTGGGGGACTTGCTTTATAATATCTATAAAGCTTATATAAAACCCAAGATGGAGTATAAGTTCCATGTATGGAATGGCGCCTCACTTACTTCCTCTAATTGTCTTGATCAAATTAAAACGCACAATTCGTTTTTTCGGTGACTCCGTAGAAATTGCTTGTCTCACTTCTCTTATTGGTATTCGTCAGGAGCCCTTTGTCTTTTTTATATATATTTTGTAGGTAATGATACTTGTTCATATGAAATAAAATCGCTGATGCCACCTCTCAAAACATTCCACTTCATAACTAGAGAGGCCTTATGGAACATATGTCTACTATATGGAACTTCCTAAGTGATAATCTACTGGTTATAGCAATTCGTTTGTTGTCAGAACTGAAAAATGTTGGAGCATACTACCATACTCTGTGTTTCCAAAGTTGGCGATTTTTTAATTTACGCAATTTGTTTAAATTTAAGGCAAATCTGAACAGATTTATAATGCAATTATCATCACACTCCCCTTTATCCGCATTTTTCCATCCGTATACATATTCCTAGATTGAGATTAAAAAATAAAAAAAACATAAAAAAAACATAAAATTAAAAGCAGTAGCTAATAAAGATTAACACATGAATTCAATTAACGTTTATTGCACTTATATATGTATGTATGTTTAAAAACAAGCAGTTTTATGAGCTCTATTTGTGCTATAGAAATTTCTTAGACTAATTTAAAATATATTAATACCGAAAAGCAAATGGCGCTCTTTAACATATAAGTAAAAATTAAACAAAAGTCATATTAATTTTTTGTTAGAAAAATTTTATAATTTATTGGAAAATTATACAGTATCCTGTTTCGTAACTTTGATGCCTTTATATCAAAATGTAAAATTACGTTTTAATTTTTATAATTTTTTTTTTTTTTAAATACTTAAGTGACTTTTAATTGCTTTATATGAATTGGTATAAACTAAAAAGTGGCTACTAATTAATTTTTATAATTACTCCACAGTTTTTTTTTTTTTATTTCATAAATTGTTTCTTAGTTTGACAATTAATATTCATTAGGATTACGTTATAAAATATACTTTATAATAAACGCAAGTAAAAAAAATTAATAAATCTTTTAATTGTTAATAATTATAAATTAAATAAATTTCAAATTAATTGAAATAAATTAAAATGATGATGCACAAGAAAATTTAAGAAATTATAAGATTTAGATATAGGATTACAGAATTTTAAATGTTTTGTATAGATTTTTTTTTACCAAGATCGGTGGAAAACTTCAAATACCCACCAAATTTGTATAAGCTTCTTGCCGATAATTTTGAATTTTAACCAACCAAAATCATCCACTCTTTTAAAGCAAATTTTAGGTTGGGACCTGCAGATAAATATATAAAGTTTGGTTAATGGGATAAGGATGTGAAAAGGATTCTTAGAAAAAAGTATTTAGGAAAATTTAGGATTATATAAAAAAATGTGGAGGAGCATTTTGATGATAGATGTTAATGTTCTTCTTAAATTCTACTAAATGTTATTAAACATATATGAATTTACTTTGCGGGTCACATGTGATAGCATCTGATCCCACAAACATGACATACGCATAACAAATGAATTACCATAAGATGCGTCACATAATCATAGAGTTTTCACGCCGTATAGAGATGGACATCTGTCGAAGTCCTTCTTTTGTGTAGAAAAAATTTTGAGTGAAGACAACAAAACCCTTACTAGATATCAAGATCATTATAAAACAAGATCATTGAACCATTAATGGGTAAGTGGTGTGAACTTTTAATTTAACACTGGCATTGTTAATAAGACAAATAACTCCGTTTAGCACATTGCCGAGATAACCCAGTGCTGTTTCGGGGGATACAGTTCAAATATGTGCCATATGATTCATTTTTGGCTTAATGCACGTTTTATAAATATTGAGAATATCTAGTGCCTAGAAGTAAGTTTTACAACAATACAAAAAAACCCAAAGATTTAGCCGCATTTTTATAACTATACCAAAAAAATGATTTACCCAAACCAATTTATGGTTTAACTTCATTATACCCAGTCGTTAATTTTATACCAGAATGTTTAAGTGTATTGAGTGCTGCAAAGGTTCTTTGTGGAATAGTTTAAGAATAGTGGTTTCCATATTTTGCAAGATCAAACAGCATTGGGATTTTATGGTATTGACATATTGATCGGTTTACATTTTTAAACTCAGTAATAATAAAAAATGTTCCTGTCGCATTAATATGGTAATAAATGTTATAGCAATTTATAGAAAGCTACAAGTTCTGCAAAACTATGGATTGAATTGACGATTATTGAAAGTAGGTCATTGATAAATATTTTGGTATAAAAAGTTTGGTATAAAACTTATCTCTGAGGGATTCAGTTGAGATGTCACACATCGTTTGTTTTTAAGTCTAAGGTTGTTTCCAAAACAAAAACCATGCTGTTTTTTATTTAACATACATAATAATACAAAAATAAAAGTTAATTTATATGGAAAACATAACATTAAATGTAAAATTAAATGAATACAAACCATATAACCATAGCACCTGTTTTAACTGAAAGTGTTCATTTCGTATGTTCATTCCGTATATTTAGTGTACTAAAAAGAAGCGAAGTTTGTATTAGATGTCTACAACAAATTATTTCAATGGAACTTATATTAAAACAGGAATAAAAAAAAATATGTACCTACCATTCTAAAACAATATAGGAAAAGAATTTTAAACAGTACATAGAATAATCATAGTCTAGCTGATATCAGACATACTTCAAAAAGAGTACAGGAATAGTGTAAATCTTAAAAATAACACCATTCTGACAAGAAACTCTTAAAATAGTAAAAAAATTATAAAAACTTAAAAGAAGTTCTTTATCTTATCTTTTTCATTTAACAAAGAACATTTTATCATTTTTATTTCAAATCTTTGCACTATTTTTTCAAGAAAAATTTTCTTCTCTCACTATAACAGTTTTGGTATGAAATATTGAACTACTGTAGATAGTATTATATGGCGCTACGAACTAACCCCCAAGTTAAAAATGAACTAATCTCAAATATTTTTAAGTCTTAATTCATTATGAATTAACCCCTTAAAGAAAACGAAATAATCCTATAAAAATATTTTTCGAATTTTTCCCCAAAAATGATATACTAACCCCCAAAAAATGAATGAATCCCTAAAAAGGATGTACATTATACATGTACGTTATACAAAATACATTTTTTTTTGGAAGTCAATTATTAAAAACAAAAATTTTAGTACAAAACATTATTTAAAGCTTGAATGGTTCTTGGTTTGCCTAAAAGCCTGAATTCTAAGCCTGAATGGTTCTGGAAACAGGAGTGCAACAAGTGTGGCACTATAGATATAGCAATTAATATTTTCAGGCGTTGATACCAATACTCATACTCAATATGACATTATTACAAAAAAAGCACATTTTATTAATTCACTTTTAAAATTAAAAATTGTTCTAAATTTATTTTCTAAATTTTCAATATTATACAAAACCCAGAACAATTAACCCGCAATACTATGTTATATTTAATAATAACACACGATTCTTTCAAAAACACAAAAAAAAAAACGGAAATTATAAGGAACCCTTCAATAGACCGCAAACATAATATAAATAGAAGTTTTAATTCTTAATTTCTATTTAATTCCCAGTCAAAACTAATAAACAGATTAAATTTAAAAATCTGTGAAAGATTAATTTCTATTCAAAATAAATAAATGCATATATGTGTATACATTGTGCCGAAAATTGAAATAATTTTTTTAATTTTTTTTAAGGATTTACAAAAAAAAAAAAAATTAAATGACAAAAATTTTAAAATCGGATTATCCTTGTTTATAAACATTAAATCATGATAAATTAATATTCTATCTCTTTCTAAACATTCAACAAAAACCTTTTTTTTTTTTTTTTTTGGTTTTGTTTGTTTTTAAAGATTTTCAATATGAAGTATTTAATCTCATACACACATAACAACAAAAAACTATGTCATATTAGTTCTCTGTACATGGTCTTAAATAATAGTATATAGTCTTAAATATTCAAAAAAGGATACCAGTTTTAATTTTTTCTTTATTTACTAACTATTCAAGAAGAACAAAAAATTTAAAAAAATCCTGAACTGATTACAATGTAATTATTTTCTAGAGAGTCCTTTTATAAAATAAAATTTTATTAAATTCTTTAATACTTTAACGATTTTTTTTTTTTAAATTTTTTTTTGATAATTTCTAATAAAAAAAAATTTGAGATCAGACCAGAAAGTAAAACTTATTAAGTTTTTTTTTTAATAGACTAAATACTATATATAAATACCGAAAATAGTCCCTTTTAATTTATTTTGTTTCATTATTAAAACGATGTTTAGATTCATTCAACAATACTTCAAGAGTGTAGAAAAGTACTTAAGCTGTTCTTTAACCTTATTTTATTCTGTTCTGTTCTGTTTTTTTCTATACCAAAATTCTTCCAAAAATTTCATAACAAATTATAAGAAAGAAAAAAAAATCTGTTTAAATAAATTTTATTCAACTATTTTATTAATTTGTATGAAAGTCCTTGTTGAAGGACTCTTCTTAAATAATGAATTTTTGAGTGTACAACAGAAAAAAAACAAAAAAAAAAAAACATCCATATTAGTATAAAACGAAGGAGCTTGAAAAAATGTAATAATCTCTCTTTAAGAGGTACTTAACAGTAGCAAAATTTAAAATATAGCATAAAAAATTATAAAAAGAAACAAAAAAACGGGATTAAATGAAATTCTTTTATTAAGGAGTATAAAAGAGTTAACAGCAAATAATATTAGCCGAGTATATATTTTTTTTAAATATATATACAAGTATTTTATAGTTACTGTTTTAAAATTTGATTTTGAAAATTGAGATAATAAATTTTAGTACATGAATATTATATATATTGTAAATTGAAGATATGTATTTATATTATAGTTTCTGCACATCCTTGTAAACCAAAGAACTTTAACATTATCTTAGAATTCCGTACGGTTTTATGCAATAAAATTTATTTCATTATATTTCTTTTCCAATTCATTATTCTTTTGCAAAAGTTTTTGGAGCGCCCTTTTTTTGTACATCATGCGGAGGCTCCAAATCAAATAAATTTCGAACTGATCCTTTCCATTTCCCATTTCCAATTTCTTCTCATTATTTCTTCACATATGGATTTTTATCATTTAGTTCGTCATTTGCAATTAACTAAATTAGATATTTTTATTTTCATTTGTTTCGCTGCAGAGAATTGCTGACCTTAATGTTTTTGGTATAGTTGTAAGCAAAAAATTGTTTTTATTTATTAATCTTCGCTATCTTATTATGTTCATTTGCTCCTCCAAAAGATATTTTAAGGGCTATTAGCAATAGATTTCTTCAGAATACAAAAAAATTAACAGAAGAACGTTTAAAAACAGAATGTTTATACATAAGAAATTATAAAACTGATACCGTTCCGTAAAACTGAGAAATAAAGTGAAATGCAAAGTAAATTCAAGACGATTATACTATTAAGTTCGCGTACATGCAGAAGGGTTTTTACTTTTAAATAAGCGTTAAAAGATGTGACAACAGAACGCATAGAAACCAAAAAAAATTTACTATAGATCGATGACACAATCCCTTTACATCCCTTTACAATTATTGAGAATGATGGATTAATCCTTAGTAATTGCTGCGTATTTCAAATAATTAAATTATATATCACACAAGCAACAAGGTTTCCAAAACTGTATGTTTTGAGAACCAAAATTCTAAACTTCCAAATATATTTTTTTGATTATTTTTAAAAAAGTTAAAAATTAAATTAAAAAAAAAAAACTTTAACTGCAAAATTAAACCATAGTTTAACAATCATTAATTTTTTTGTTTTTTTTTAAATTTGTCGTCTTAAAGATGGCGCTAAATCACATTTTTCTTTTGATAAACTATTCTTTTCTAATTACAATGCAATTTTTTAATAATTTTTCATAAAAAATTCATAAATCACAAATGAAAGAAAGGATGTGAAACATTTGGCTCCCAAGAATTTTTTTTTTTTTTATTATAATTGCTACGCCTTAAAAATTTATAATACACGTTTCACAGAAAGTCTCCTGATTTGGTTAATAAAAAAAAACCGACAACAGACTACCGAAACCAAAGGTTAAAAAAAAAGAACCTTACCTTAAATATGATTCAGCATATTTTATTCTGAATATTTTCGCTTCTTATAAATTTCATCTCATGGTGAATTTGCCTAAAAAAAAATTTAACAAATCATGAAATCAAGTTGAAATATTTTAAAAACTTATCAATTAGTTGACTATTTACAAGTTTACAAACAAAAAAAAAATAGCGATTCGCATAATTGTGTATATCAAGTTCTTTACTTAAATTTTTTTTATTTTTAATATAAATTTTTATAAAGGATATAAAACTATACAAAACAAATATAAAAATGAAAAGGATTTTATTTTTTTTTTTTTGTTTGTTCCTATTATTTAACATTATTAGATGCCACCTGTGGTGAAATGCAGTTTTACATTTAAAATAACTTAAAAAACAAAAACAAAAAATATTTGCTAATAAACCTTACTGACAATTTTTTTTTGTTTTTTTGTTTTCTTTTTTTTTTTTTTACTAATAATATATAACTATCCTTTTTTATCTTATAGAAAAATATCTACAATAATATTAAAAGTGTAATTTTATTAGAAAGATTTTATAAAAGAAACGATAAGTTGTTATGTTATTAATATGAACGTCGCCAATTTTAATGAATATTTTTTTTTTTGTTTTGTTTAGAATAATACTTGTAGAAAATTATTAAATAAAGTGACCATAAGACTATAGATAATAATAATTCGGAGCAATGACTTTAAAAGGACGAAGTTTGAAATTTAAAATTTTAATTCGAAACATGTCATATATGTATATTTGTTTATAGGCAAATAAAATACAGACATATTGATGGATACTATAGTGTGCGTTATTTAACTGTATTTTTATACAAATATTCTATATCATCATTTGGCTATGTTTTATTTCCTTGCATTATGATTTGCCTATATTATCATGTGACAGTATTTCTGTATTTCATTGGATTTAAATAAGTTATCTGTGTTGAAATGTATATGTATAAAATTGAGGGCAAAAAGGAACAAATTTCAAGTTTTAATTATTTGTCAGAGATATGATAGTTGGATCCAAAATCAAGATTATACGCTTTTTGCAGAATATTTATATGCGAGTGGAATTAGAAGAGAAATTTAGTCAAATGAAACCTAGTCGAATTATAGAACAGGCAAATCAAAATACAGGCAAGTGACATCAAACAAACGAAATACAATTTAAATAGTTATACCTGTTAACCCATTTTTTTGTTTTATATACATACATACATACATACATATGTAAATTTTTTTCAATATTTTTTTAACGATATTCGAGTACTCAAATTGTAGTTTATTATGTTTGGGACTCAAACTGAAAAAAAGAAAACTTTTAAATCTTTTTTCAAGATTTTCAAAAACATCTTTAATTTTTTTAAAAATTTATATAATGTTTGATTAATAATTATATCGTAAAACCATATAAAATGTGGTAAAAAAAAAATTTTTGAAAATCTTATAAAAATTACAATATTTTATAATGTTGCTATATAAATATTGAAAAAACATCTCAATCAAATTTCTCAATATTTGTTAAATTACTATAATTAACCTTAGAGTTAATATAAGTTTTTGAATTAACAAATTTCTCAAGTTTCAATCAAGTTAACGTTCAAAAACATCAAAAAATTCTACATCTTCTTGAAGTCATCAGAAAGTCAATAAAAGGATTAACATTCCAACTTGAAAATTGTAACTGTCTTACGATTATAAAACAAATGAGAGAATAAATAAGAATTCTATAAGAAAAAATAATGTAAATCTGTTTTTTTTTTAATTTGGCATAATATAAACAGCGCAATTGTTGCATTGCATATTTAAACACGACACTTTCTTAATTTAAAAAACAAACATCGGTTCATTACACATGTCGGCTTATTACCATTACCACATATTTACATACATATATACAAATACTATTATCAATTATATTAAATTTCCTGATTATCACCTATATAACAAAAATAAAACTCAAAATTCTAACAACACGACACTAAAATAAAAAAATAAAATTAGCATATAAGTTTATTATAAATGGTCACTTTAATATTTAATATTGAATAGAATATTTTTTTAAAGGTAAATAATTCTTTAAAAATTAATAAAAAGAGTTTATAATAAACAAACTAATATATCAAATAAGAATATTTTGAGAGGATTATTAGCACTCTAAACTTTTATGATTTTTAAGACTTTGTTTTGCAAAAAATTAAATAATTTATTAAAACTGTTAGATTTAAATTTGGAAATTTCGTGATTTTAGTAATCATGTATATGAGTTTTATGGTGTCTTTGTTGTTATTATTTTGAAGGGACATGTGACTTGCCTTACACCAAGACCCTGCAACTTGTTATGTTCCCTGGCTAAATGATCCACTAGTCTCCTAGAGCGTCTCATCGAGCCAATCTATACGCTTCATGTAAAAGTAATGCCTCTCTGGTTGACCATTCTCACTTCAAAGAAGCTTTTCCAGAGTTCCTCCTCTAAGGTTCTTCCCCCCTTTAGATCTCGAGTTTGAGCATTTGCACAAATCTGAAATACTGTTTCTGCCTCTTGTCCGCATCTTCTGCATAGATTTATATATGGCCTTACGGTATCTTACTCTAAAAAATGTTTGCAAATTACATAGAATTTTGTTGTCTTAAACCAATAAATTTTTATTTAGATAAAAGTTTCACAATTTTAATTTACTCAATTTTTTTAAATCTTCAAAATATCGTTATCTTCTTACATTTCTTTTTGCGAGAGCCTGTGAAAATAATCAAAAAACATCAAGAAGAATAACACAATAGTTCCTTTTGATAGTGTTGGTCGATATACCTCAATCAAACAAAACTCTTTTTAAGTGCAAACACATGATAAAATCTATCATACAAAATCCACTGTTTGGTTTTTGTATGATAGATTTTACATAGATTTTTAGATTTTTTGGATAGGAAAGAAAAATTTTGATTAAATAGATGGAAGAAAAAAAAACTTGGAAAAAGACTGTAAAAGCTTCTCCTTCTTTCATTTAATGCTTACGGTTAACTTTAGTCAATCTTTAAAACACATTTTAAAGATAACAGATATTCAAATCTTTTTTTCACTGTTCAACATGGTTCAACTTTAATTCCTGCCCCTTGCCGTAATATAAGAAATGTAATATCTGGTAATATACATATGTACATTCATATATGTATATGATAAGTTTGTCATTAGACTTAACTAATTTTTTATTTTCTCCAGTTATAAATAAATCGTAAAACATTCTGTGAGCTACTTATTCCGTTAGTAAATAACCTATTAGTATTATTACTTAATTTGTTACACAATTTTATAAATTTGTAGTATTATATAAAAGTTATTTGATTTTTGATTTGGCGTAACCAAGGTTTAAACACGATATTTTTGAACAGAAAGTCTGACAATCTTAAAACGTTCCCACATTGTCCAATGATAAAATTTAACTCAGCTTAAGATGATTAATAAAACTTTTAAGGTACTTTTCTTTTCACATTTGAACAGTTTCACATTTTTGTTTTTACATGTAAACGATAAAATACTCCAAAGTTTTTCAATAAAATGAAAAATTCTGAATAGTTAAAGAATTTTCTTTTTATAAAAAATTTCAATTACATATTTTTCTTTCAAGTTTACGATATAGTTTAAACCTTTGATAAATTTACTTTTAAAGTATTTTTATCGTATTTTTTTTATAAATATTTCATGAATAGCAATGTAAAAATACAAAATTCTTACACAAATAATACTTTTTTTTTTTTGTAGATTTCAACGTATCATATATCCTGTTTTTTAAAGTAAAATATTTTAATATGATATTATTTATGAATTATGAATATATCAATTTTATTTAAATTTAAATTTCAAATCTCGTAATTCTTATTAAAAAAAATTTGTTATCGTAATTTTTATTAAATTCTGATTTTATTTATAAATTATGTTCCACAATAAAATGAATTTGGTTCTTGGCTTTGATTTATATAAATTGTGACAGTTTCATAAATTTATGTTACTTCTTTTGTACAGTTCATCTAAAATTTTTCGAAATAGGTGTCAAAAATTCTGTTTTTTGACAGTACATACATTGTTAGTTTTGTTTTTGTTGACTGTTGGTGAAAATTTATTTTTTAAAAAAAAGCAATTAAATTGTATATTCGTTAATAATTTAAATCGGAGAAAAGAAATTATTTAAATTTATTAATTACTATATATAAAAAAAGAAACATCTACATTGTATACTTATTGCCTAATTATTTATTCTGATTTCTGTAGGATAAGTGGTGGACCGTGGACAATTATTGTGAATTTTTTTTTCGTTCTCTAAGTTAAAACCAAAAAAATCAATTAAAAATTTTGTTTTGAAAATTCTTTTTAAAATCAAAATGTAATTTAGAATTTAATATCTTAATATAAACAAAAAAATTTTTTAGGGTAGTAAACGAAATATTTTGTTATAGATAATAACAATGACATAGGTTCTTCGAATTTCTCAAATAATTCAATAAAAAAAATGTTTACCTACCATTCTTCTGAGACAATGTACCAGAAGATGTTAAGCTTGATATAGTTGCTATTTTAAAGACAACTAAAGCAGCATAATGATTTTAATTCGTAAAATTAAGAAAATATTGTTCATAAATGTATTTTATTTTTTAATAATTAAGGGAAATAAAATTCTTCTAAGGTTATGTTTTGTTTTTATTAATTTTATTTATTTCAAATGGCGAATGGAAAAAGAAATTAGTTTTTACATTAAATCATAAATTTACAGTTTCTATATCATTTTATTCTAAAAGTTCCTTTAAAAGTTTCTTCGTTACCATTGCATGTCATAAATGGGTTTTATTAAATCTTTTTCATTGATTCAAATACGTTTCATACAAAAAACACCAAAGTAAAAACAAAATGGTTTGCCAATCATATTGAATTTGTGGAATATTGTATTCAGAATTTTCTATTACCAAAATCTTTATCTTTTATACAAACCTTAAAATTGTTAGTGACATTTTTTATTCTGTTTATTATTATTCAATTTAATTCCATTCCAGCAGCAGCTAAACACATTTTTCTCATCATAATAAATTGCCAATCTGAACAATCAGATTTATTAATTTTATTTAATGCTTTATTTACAATAATATGTAAATCTTTTTCTTCAGACATTGTTAAAAGATTTCTAATATTTGTTTTAGTATGAATAAAAGCTTTTTTCAAAGGATTTAACATTGTTGAGTGAGGTGGTAATAACTTTAATTGTAATTCTGAATTAAAATTTAAATTAGAAATTTGATCGGTTGAAAGTTTTTTTATATTTTCCATTATTAACCAACAATCGTTTAATTCTGATATTTTTCTTTTTAACTCTAACAAAAAATTGTAGAATTCATTAGAATTGCATTTACCTAAAAGTTAAAATATGTATTTTTTATATTAAAAATAAATATTTTATTACCTCCTAAAATTAATTTAAAATTAAGTATTTTTTCATTATTCATAGCAGCTACTATTGTAATATATCTAGGATATTTAACTTCTGATTTTCTCATATGTAAATTAAATTCACATTCATCTATAAATATTATTTTACGTCCGTCACTTGGAGCATATCGAGAAAAATTTATTGCATATTCTTTACGTTCTTCTAAAATTTCCGTTGAATTTATATTAATATTTTCTAAAATATTATTTGATTTAAATGTTATTTTCAATTCTTTAAGACCATTATCAACTGTCGTTGCACTCATATTAATATTTTGTAATATAAGTCTTTCATTTATATGTGAAACTTTAATATCTGGATTGTTTTCAATTTCTTTTTCAATTAATTCTAAAACATTTGGTGTTAATTTTTTTTCAACATTACATTTTCTTTTTTTAATTTTAATTTGGTAATCATCTTTTTCATATCTAAAAAATTTAATTAAGTTAAAAAGTTTATAATCTGTGTATTGATATACATATGTATATGTATATATGTATGTACATAATTAATAATTACCGTTTTATAATATGAAAAGCAGTTTTTGGATTAATACCAGCAATTCGTGCTGCATTTATAATCGTATCACCTTCTGAATGTAATTTAATAAGTAATTCTTTTTGCGTAAGAGATATTTGTGCATATTTTTTACGATTTTGTGTATTTTCATTATTATTTAATTGTTCATCACCATCATCTTTAGAAATTACAGAAGAACCATCTTCTATAATGTATTCATCTTCAATTATACATTCGCTTTTTATAAATATCTGTTCATTTTCCATTACGAATAAAATTTACCAGAAATATTTTTGAATTTTTTAAAATGTTTTTAAATCTTTTTTTTTTCTAAACTTATTTTAGAAAATTCGCAACTTATTTTGAGAAATCTCAAATTTTTATTTTATATTCAATTGTCAAATTTACTATTTAACCCTAAAATCAAGGTGACCATTTATTCCTGTTAAGGAATAGATTTATAGTAAATTTGCTATATGTCACCACATGTTTATTTAATTAAGATTTTTAATTTATAAAATTAAAGTGGATGAAATTAAAAAAATTATTTGGGAATTTAAGAAAAAACTTAAATTTTAACCCAAAAAATTAAATTCGTTTATTTTGTTTTTACATGGCATATTCAATTTTACCACTACATATTTAATTTTTGACACTTGAATCCGTAAAGAAAAGAAAGCGAAAAAAGTTAAAACTTAATTAATTACATAATTGTGAAACGGCTGCGTTTATTGTGGATACTTTCATACAATTTAATTACCTGCATTTTTTAACTCTACTTTTGACAGCCGGCTATCTATAGAAAACGATCGAACTAACGATTGTTGATTATATATGTTATATGCAGTGTTGCCATTCCATATTTACGGAATTACCCACAAACATATTTAAAATTACCCAAAGCATTTAGAACCCCTGTTTTTTTATATGAATAATGATTTTATTTTTTAAATAAATTTATTAAATACGTCAACAAAAAATTATAATAACAAAATATTAAATTTACAAAACAAAAACAGCCTTTTTAGCCTATTAAAATATAAAATATAATAACACAATAATATTGAACTTATTAAGATTATTAAAGATTATCTAAAGGAAGTAAAGTATTTTTGCCCAGTACACATTCGTACATTTATTTTTAATTATTTTTATATATTTCATTCGATACTTTGGAATGCAATAACTTCTTTTCCGGTTCAAATTTAATACAGCCATCACTTTCATTTACACCATCTTTGGTGAATAAAATTGAAGCAATTGTGTCTGTGTTTAAGTTATTCCTCAAACTTGTTTTAATAATATTGACCCGACTGAAAACGCTCAAACTATTATTAAAATAAGTACTAACGCGTCAAAATTTTTTAACTTTTTATATTCTATTTTTGCAAAACAATTTTTCAAATGATAATTTATTAAACAAGTAACATTTTGTGAAAAAATTTTGATTTAAAACTATAAAATATTATTACAAAAAAAAATATGAAAAATAAAAATGTATTTAAATTTGAATGGAATTACCCTAAAATTACCCGAATTTCACGTTACCCAATGATTATCCAACGTATTTGAAATTACTCACATTTTGGGTAATTACCCGCGAAATGGCAACTCTGGTTATATGTATTTAATTATATCCGGCAGCCAGACGAAACAGTATTACTATCCTGCGAGTGTGTAATACGAAATGTCAAGTTTGACGTATGTGCATTTTTACTATAAAGACATTTCATTTATTATAAAAATTTTTCAAATTTATTTTTCCTTTTATCAACATTTGTCTTGTCAAGTTTATTTTTATATTTTATAAAATTTTTTCAAGTTTATTTTATAATTTTTCAAAATATTTCATGATTAAATCAAATAGATACAATCAAAATACCAAAATAAAAATAAAACAACCGCAAAAAATTTAGTTGACTCATGTTGCTTTCTATTTGTCGCCATTTTTAATTGTTCGAAGTGTCAAATTACTATCTCAATTACTAGCTAGTAAAATGTCAAGACAGTGAAGAAGATAGTTGAAAAAATGAAATAGTTATTGTCAAAATTGTTCATGCAATTGTGCACTATCTTGCTAGTACTATTTCGTCTGGCCTCTAGGTAACTTTTACTATCAAAAATTCAAGGAAAATCTAAGTAGCTTTCCAAAAAAAATCGACTCTTAAAATTAATTTAACAAAAAAAAATCAATTCTAGTTACGAAACAAACTAGAAATTATTTGTATTTTATTTTAAATAAATTCTTATTATTTACAGTTATTTTCATATTAAATTAATGTGAAATGAAATGCATACGTATCATATTTTCGTATTCATAAACTGACTATTTGAAAATCTATTGTTTATAATTACCCCGTTTCACACTATATTCTACTAGAATTTAGAGCTAGAGCATCTCGCATTGCTGCTGCAGCACTTAGAATTTCACTAGTGTGTGAAACGGGGTATTAAGTAAAGAAATTACCTCTTAATATTTTTATAGAACTGCAACTAAAATGGGAGGATTAAAAGTGTATTTTTCATTAGTGTTCATTTATTTATATTTGGACTTGGAAAATAGATCGTGACAACTGATAATTTAACCCAATATCTAAATCCATGGGCTTTTTATTTAAATATAGAATATTCTACTTCTGATAAGTGTTAGACAAATCATTAGGAATTGCTTTTTAAAAAATCAATAAATATATAAATCGCCACTGACGAATTATAAAAGCTTACATATAATATGAGATTAATCATAATATTTACCAATGATGTTGAACAGATTTTTAAAAATTAAATTTAAAGGAATATATTTATTCACATATAACCAGATATAACATACATACATATGTATGTAAGTTTTTATAAATTTATAATTTATACCTTTTATGTATTCAATTTACATGCATTTTATGATCCTATGTCCTTTTTCATTGAAAAATAAATACAATTTCATACATTCATATTGTTTTGTTTCACTTACTTTATATGTATGTACGTATTACGTTAGGCTCACAATGCACACAAATACTAAAGTAGTTACAATATTAATATTTCTCAAGAATTATGAGTTATACAATGAGGATTGAGGAAGGTATACCTAGGTAGGTAGATGATAGATCTACTACCTATACCTAACCTATACTAAATTTTAAAATACATACATACAATGTACAAAAATAAAAACAATAAAATTGGAAAAATAAGCAAACATATATTTGTATTTTATATATATGTATGAATAACAGTACAGGATACAAACGATGTCTGCACGATTCTTTAACGAATTCAATTACGATTTTTACGATTTTACGTTTACGAGTTACGACAAAAATTCATTTTGGTATGGTTTTAAATTGGATTATAGTTCATGCATGACAGTGGGAAGAAATTGGGAAAAATGAAAGTTTCCCACTGCCACTACTAGTACTAGGTAGGTAGACAAGACAAAAACAACAAATAAAAACTGTAGGGGGTGTGGAAAATAATTGTGGAATAACTATACTTCGGTATAAAAAGGTATAACCTGGTATAACGTAATACAAATAATATAATACGTATTTATGTATGGAACTTCAAAACTTGAATAGTATTTATCTAGCATGCGCATTCTTACGATATTAAAATTTTCCTTTTGATATATCGTTTTTCAATTCATAGTTTTTCTTTGTCAAATTTTTAATTGTATATATTTTACCATTTTTTATTTTTAAATAACACAGCTGCATCATCCATGCTGCTGGGCTGAAGTATTAACTATTAACGATAAAGTGTAATTAATGTAACGATAAAAATTAAGTTTTCCTGTAGCATAATTAAAATTTTTATACAAAGAGTTTCCGTGTATCGAAAATCAATTTGTAAACTTTCGGAAAGAAACGGATTACCATGTGATAATATATTTACTATTTCGTAATGCTTGCTTATTACTTACGATAAATTAAAAAATCAATAACAATATTTATCTTTACAAAAAAAAAAAAAATGCATAAAAATAAAAAATCACAAGCTGAAGCTTAAAAGGAGATCTTTGATTTTGATCATTATACACATCACAGAGCGGTCAAATATTTGTATATTTTGTTTTTATCTAGTTTTTATTAATACATAATATGTACATAGTCATAATTAATAACCGATAAATCTGTAAATTTAAATATTATCAACTTTATCGTAAATCTGAGATAATTTTTCTTGTCTTCAGAAAATAGTTGCGAATTTGCAAATTGCAATTATGGCGTAGACCGTAGGGTAAGGATAAGGATTGAGGATGAGAATACAACATAAATTGTTTTTTTGCAATTTAAAATCTTTTACAGAGAAAATTAACATAAATTAAAAAAATAAAAAGGTTTTGGAACTAACGTTTGATAATTGCAATGATCGTAAATCTTATTTCTAACATTATTTATTAGTGAATATGACAAGAATACAAAATTACTAATTAGATTTCTTAATTTTATAAAATTATGTTCGTCTTGACAACAAATTTGATAAGAGATAAGAATAGCAAAGAGTAAAAATCAAAATTGAGAAAAAAATCATCGATGATTAGGTACCTATTTATAAGTTTGATTTGATTGTAGTCTTTCAATGTAAAATTTATCAAAATCTCTCCATATTTACATCGCATATGGATTATGAGATGTAATCTTACAACATAGAGTATAAGGAATAGGATGCAATACGCTGATTTTGATTTTTTTTTGGTTTTATCTTTTTTTTTTTTAACTTTTGTCATTTTCCAAACATTTAAAAATATTATTAAAAACTTAAATATTACTTCACTACTCACTAGATGTCATTATAAATAATAAACAAAGTTATCGTTAACAGCTGATAAATGTTTGTCCCAAAGTGTATTTTATATTTTTCTTTCTTTTCTTTTTTTTTATACATTTTACTACATTCCACCTTCCACTCAAATTTTATTCAATACAAATAAATTAAATCAAAATGTATATACAATACTATTACAAAGTTCACCACATGTTCTCATATCTTACTATAAAAATAACATAAAAAAAAAAAAAGAAATTGAAGGCATCCACTTATAAAATAAAAAAAAAAAACTAAAAATGTCAAAAATAAAAGAATGAAAAATAATATATGTAATTGTATATGTATATTGTACATATAGTTTTTCGTATTCTTGGCTTCTCCTCCTCTCAAACTTTTTGAAGTTCATAAAATAATAAAAAATACATATATTCATTTTATTTTTTTTTCAAATGTATAATAAAAAAAATATACGGAAATTAAATAAGAAATCATTTATTATTTTAAAATAGAAATAAAAGTAAAATATTAGAAATGATAAAAGAATTTATATTAAAAAAAAAATGGATGTAGTAATATAAAATTGTGATAATTAAAAAATAGGTAGTTTAAAAGAAAAACTGTAAAAGATTAAAAAAAAAAAACACAAAAAAAAGTTGAAAAGTGTACAATTGAATGAGTTAAAAATAAAACAAAAAAAACAAAAATTAACAAAAAAAAGTGTTTCTTCATTCAATTTTTTTTTTATTGTTGTTTTACTGCTCGTATTGCATTTATTTTGTTCTTGACTTTGTGAGTACGTTTGTACGTCGTATCAAAAACTGGAAATTTTTTTTTTTTAATTGTTTTTATAAAAAAAAGTAAAAATAAAAGTCAAGTAAAAGGAAAATAAATAAATCGAACTTTTATATTGGAGAATCAAATTCAAGTTTTATTATTATTATTATTATTTTTTTAATAAAGAATTAATCCATTAAGAAAAAAAAAAAGAAAAACAACAATAAAATATAAAAGAAAACACCTAAAATTTAAATTGAAGAAATTTTGAATATTTGGGAAGAAATTTTGGTTTGTATTTTAAATTTGGAACATACATATTTTGATTTTCTTTTTACAATAAAAAAAAACTTAATTTGAACGAATTTATCTGGCGATTTAATTTAATAATTTTTACTTTGAAAAATTCAATCCAATTTATTTTTTTTTTTTAGGTAAAAAACAAGAAAAAGTTTTTATCCAAAATTCCAAATTTACGATATTAGGAAGAAAAAAAAAAAAAAAAAATAATACCAAAAACGAAAAAAAGAAATTGATTTCAAATGTTTATGGTTAATTATTTTCATAATATTTTTAATGGTAAATTTTTTTTTTTTAAACAAAAAACATTGGAAAGTGATTTTTTTTATAATTTATTCTTTCTTTTAAAGTAGACTTTATTGCACTTAATATTGCCTTTTTTGTAGAAATTTTTCAGATAATTTCCTTCTAACTTAAAAAAATGAACATTAAAAAAAAAACAAGTTATGAACTAGTTAAAATCTATAAACTATAGAAAACTAGTTAATAAAAACACTAAAAAATTTTCCAATTTATTAATGTAAAAATAGTGACACACAAAAAATTTAAAAGTAAAAAAAAAAAAGAAGAAAATAAACTGGTATGAGTTGAACACCGGCATTTTGTACAATATTTAAACATAAAACAAGAAAAATAAATAAAAAAAAAAATATATAATTTTATGATATTGTTATAAAGAAAATTTTTATTGAAAAGAAATTAAATAAGACGTATTATTTAATTATTTTGCTGTATTATGAAAACTAATAATTTTTAGTAAACTTTAAAAATTGATAAATTAATTGATTATTCAATTGCTTTAAAGTGTTATTCTAGAGCTTAAAGAATTTCTTACTACATATTATATTGTATTTGTCAAAAAAAAAATTTTATTTCTTTTTTTTATTCTTTTATAACCAAGTGGGGTAATATTAACAATTCAATGCATTTAATATTTGTAAACATGAAACAGATAAGATGAAATTCTATTTACATTATTTATATGTAAAATTAGATAAGTAGTTATACTTTATTTCTATATATCTGTAGTTATACCTTGTCTATGTAATATACATAAATAATTATGTATTTATTTTTTTTTAAAAGATTAAGTTTTACTAGATATTGGGAAAAAATTGTAAAATGAATTGAATTTTTGAAATTAATTTATTTCCATATTATGTTTTCTAAAAAATTATTGGTACTTATTTCTTAATTAGAATTATTGATTAGTGATATTAATTTATTTAATAAATTTTAAAATTAATTTTATAAAAGATGATTTAATATGTATTAAATCAATTGTGTAATAAATATATATATATATATATATATAGGCTAAGAAAGGAAATAAATGTAGTGTGTGCGTTAGATAAATTATTGAAATAATAATGTTTGGCTTATAGCTCACATTGCTTAGTTTAAAAAAAAAATGTATTTACATATGTAAAAAAGTAAGTATGTATGTATATATCTATTTTTTTAGATGAAATAATTAAAAAATAGATATATACATATATTTCTAATTATGAAATCTTACAATATTTTCTTATATATTTATTTCAAATAATTAAAAAATAGATATATACATATATTTCTAATTATGAAATCTTACAATTTTTATCATTTAATTTAAAAAGGATTGAACCAATTGCCAATTACTTATAACTACTAGGTACTTTTTTTATAAGTAATTCTGCAGTTTAACAAATTTTTGGAAAAAATTATTTGCAGCTTGGTAGAAGTTATATTATATTTGAAGTTCTTTTGTTGTTAAACGCAATAGAAATTATTAAAGATGTTTATTTGTTTACATTTTCGATGAATTTAAATTTTAATTAAACATATGCTTCCGCTGTTGATAATCTAGAGTAAAATAACTATGGAAGAAAATAAAGAAATTTTAATAAAAAGTATACAAAATACCTAATTCAACTATCGGACATTCCTAAAATAATGAAACTTTAAAAATTACTTTAATGTCTTACTTATATATAATAATTAGGATTAAATTACATAGTAAATTAAATTTAATCAAATTCTTCTACAAAAGAATTTCATTTTTGTTCTAGAAAATATCTAAATTCCACATGTTGCATACATACATCCATTATTTTAAATAAGTTGCGCTTTTCGTTTACCTATGTAATTTTTTAATGCTATTAGATTAATTTCAATATTATTATTTTAATTTAAATTCTTTTTGTTTTTTAAATGACGTCAAATTATAAGATTTTAGGTATGCAAAATTAAATATGAAATTTAATCAGATAAAATAAAAAATTGCAAAACCATAAAATAAAGCGTGCTTGTCATAAGTTTTTTTTGCATAGTTCAGGTGTAGGTAAACTCAAGTTTCTATTTAATAAAAATGTATACAAATTACAGTGTTTAAACGTAATATAAAACAACAGTGGAAAATCTGTTAAAATACTATAACCTTTTTTTTTTTTTATCATTATCTCATAATGTAATTTAGTAACTATTTTTGCTTTGATTTTAAATAACTGTGTATGTAAAATTTTTTAGTTTCTACAGAGAATTTTGAACGACACTAAACATATATAAATTTATTTCATAAAATGGCAGTAAAATGTATTTAAAAAATAAAACACTGTAGTTCTAGTGTATCAGTATTCAGTAGTTCACTTGAAAAATATGTAGATTCTTTGGAAGTTTTGGATTTCATATTATTATTTTTTAGAGTTAATTCACCATTTGTTCATATTTGTTTTGCCAGATTTTCGGATTATTTTTATTATTTTTTTTTATTAAGAAAAACTATTTATTTTAAATATGTTTCAGTATACGAAAACATTAATTGCTTATTGGCTAAATAGTTGTTATAGTAGTAAAAATAATTTATTTTTAAATGAGGTTTTAAATAAAGATTGTAAAATTTAAAAGTTTCTTTAAACAATTTTAATTTATATAACACTAATTCTAATAATCTTCTTAATTATTTTTTAGCTCCTGTTAAATCGGAAACACAACAATCTAAATGTGATCGACAAAAAAAGAAAGATAATTCATTTGGAAAAAATCATATAAAAAATAAAATAAATAATAGGTCTCGGAATGGCATTAATGACATAAAAATAGAAAGAAATCAAAGTATGTAATATATGAATATAAAAAATTAAAAATCATTTAAATAAATACATAGTAACATTTATTATTTTCTGGAACTTTAGGAAACTCTTTTGAATCATCATACAATTATTTAGAGTATTGTGAGAAAACTATGCTAGTCGCTGACTCTGGTCATCATACAAAACCAACATCATATCAACCAATAGAAATTAAAGCAAAAAAATGTTCCTCATCAAATATAAGATCAATTTCACCATCATCGTCACAAACACAAACAACATTATTAGCAACAGCAGCAAGAAAGACAGCAACATTTTCATTAAATAATTCATTAAATAAATTACCACCAATTTCATCGTTTTTTAATAAAAATATACTAGAAAAAGAAGCTTTATTATCAAATAATAATTCACAATCCACAACAACATCAACAAAACCATTATTATCATCAAAAACAACATCAGCAAATACAGCATCCACATTATCACCTTCATTTAAATCGTCATCAAAACCGGCTGAATACGATAATGCAATAACACCTTTAAATAAAGTGACATCAAATAAAGCGACAACCTTAATTATTCCAACATTTCGTAGCCAACAACAGCAACAACCACATCAACATCATCAAATTGGGTCGACATCTTCAATTTGTAAGCAATCATCATCAAATGAATTATTAAGAAGATTAGCTCAACCAAATACCATACCACCAACAACATCTCACCGTATTCCAAATAGTGATTCCACTTCAAATGACAGTTTAAACTTAGAAATGTGTTATTTTAAGCCAATCAAACCGGTGCCAATTACTCCACCAAAAAAGTAATTATTTTTTAATTCTTTTCAATGTTGGATTTTATTTTTAATTTTTTAGGGGAAGTATTGTTATTAAAAGACCATTACCAAAACGTATTAAGTCTAAGAGAAGAAAATGTGATGTATTTATAGGTCCTAAGAAAGGGTAATTATTTTTAATTTTTCAATAATATAATTTTAATAATTCTATTTTTTTTATTTTTAGGCAAATGCCCATTCTTTTTTCAACAGTAACACCATTTAAACGATGTTCAGCATTTTATTCAAATAATGAAACAACAGCATTAAAATCTCCATGTGAAATTCCTGATTTAAATTTATCATGTCCGTTCCCTGAAAATATCGAAACTAATAAAAATCTTATTAAAGGCAAACAAATAGTTAATAATTTGTCACGAGAAGTTAATGACAAATCTAAAAGTAAATTTTACTTAAGAAAATGTTATGTGATTTTAGAACGTAGTAATTTAGAAATTTCCTTTAAAGCCAAAACTAAGGGAAAAACAAAGAAAAATCAACAAAAAAAGGATCCTGTTAGAATCACAAAAACTAAAAATAATCTTAGAAATGTTAAATTAAAATCAAATCAAATTAAAAAAAATATTTTAAGCATAACAACACAACTACAACCGGACAAGAAAAGAAATTTAAATCTAAGAAGTAATAATAGTACTGTGGAAATTCGGAAATTAATAGAAGAAACTGATAATGATGAAAGTGATGTAAATATTTCAAATGAAAATTTAAATCAATCTGTAAATAGAAAAAGATACAGAAATGCTAGTATTATTGAAAATTTAGAAGAACCGAATATAGAGAAAAATGTTGTTCAATCAAGACTAAGAAAACTTTCTAGCATAAATGTATCATCTAATGAAGTTAAAAATGTTAGACAAACTATTTCGAAGCAAATGGATTCTAGTAGTAATGAAGAAGTGAATGATTCTAAAGAACAGAAAATTTCATCAAAAAACAATACAAAAACATCAAATAATAAATTACCAAATCCTAAAATTCAGGAAAATAACAGAATAACTCGAAGAAATAGTAGAAAATCTTTATCAGTACAGAATAATGAGTTTTCTTATGCTGAAACTCTTACATCACCACCAAGAGTTAAAACAAAAGCTGCCGTGAAACAAATTGTTACAGAAAGTAATTTAAATGAATCTATATATCAATTTCAAGCAACAACCAATCAAAGAATAACACGAAAACGAAGTCAACTAATAACAATAGATGAAATTAATAATAAAAAATTAAAAATTGATAAAACAAATGATAAAATTAATAATGATTTAATTAATTATACGAATGATAATGTAATCGTTGATAAAACAACTGATCAAGAACAACAACAGGAACAACGAATAACACGTAAACAAAAACAATTATTAAAAGAAAAAACTGATTTATTAAAATCAGATTATGAATTCGCACTTAAATTGCAAATGCAATTAGAATTAGAAGTTTTTCCAATTGAACCAGTTGCAAATCGTACAAGAAATACAAGAAGTCGTATGAATATTAGTTGTGATGATATTAGTGAACATTCATCATCAGTTGGTTTATTAAATCAAAATAATTATCGATACAATAATTCAAATAATAATAACGATGATGATAGTGATGATTATGATAACAATGATGATAATGATAACAATGAAGATAATTTATATAAAACACCATCATCATATTTAAAAAGTAAAATAAATTGCAATAAGAAAATTGAAGGGCAAAGTGGCAAATCTAGTAAGACTGTTAAAAAAACAATTTTTAAAAAAGATGGTACTTCTAAATCATTTAAATCATCATTTGCTCCTTTAAAAGGCTAAGAGATTAAAAAAGAGAAAAGAAAAAAAAAGATAGAAAGAAAAATTGAATATTTTTAATTATCTCGTTTAATTTTTTTTATTTTATTTTATTTTTTTTTTTGTTATAATGATAATGCAAGATGAATTTTATAAATATTTTTTATTTAATTTTAATTTCTTTTTCTTTTCATATTAATTTATTTATCATTAGTCTCAAAAAATAGCTTTTAATTGGGTATAGGACAGTTACACAAAAGTTTAATTTGCAAATGAGATTTTTCGCGAAATTTGTTTGGCATAAAAATATATTTTGCAAATTACCCATATATAATAAAAAAATACTAATGCTTTTTTTTCTTAAAGGCGCATCAATATGTTTTATATACATATATATATATTTTGTGTTATAAGTAAAGATAAATTATTTTGCTGTTTCTAAAATTCTCAGAGAATTTTTTTATACTATTCAGGAAAAAAGTAAAAACATTTACCTTTTTGCGAAGTTTTCTATTTCCTAAAAGAAAGATTTGCAAAACATCAATATGGTCATATAAAAAATAATAAATGAAGATTCTTTTGCCATTATGATGTCTTGCAAAATGAAAGTTTTAACAAATAGTATTCGATGAAAATCAAAAAGTTTGCAAAATATAATTTTATAACTGATCCGATACCCTTTTAATTTGTATTTTAAAATGTACAAAATTGTCATTCAGTATATTAAATAGATATATAAGTTTTTTTTTTTATTGTTTTTAGATAATTTAATGAATAATTCTATTTTTAGTTTTAATATTGTGTAAAATTAATATAAATTTAGATTGTGTTATTCAAATTTGGAAACAGAATTTTTTTTATGTAATTATCAAATATGTAATTTGAAGAAAACGAATCTATAAGTAGCTAATAAAAAAACTTTATAATTATGATTGGAGTGTACATACTCTTAAGAGTTATTAAGAGTTCATATAAAAAGTTATTGTATTGCAAGATCATAATAGAATTTTTCAAGATGATGAAAAAATCATAAGTAAATTAAATATTAAAAAAACAATGAATCACTTTGGGAGATTTTGTTAGATTTAAGAAATAAATAAATTTACTTTTAGCTTTAGTCATAATTATTTCGTAAGTATTTAGCGAACATTTTATTTAATTCTGATTTTCATTTTAATATAAAATTTAAAAAATTTTTCAAAATTGACCTTTTTTTTTTTTTTCTCTAAAAGAATTTTTTTTTGTTTCCAAATCATTTTACACTTCTGACTTTATAGATTTGTTTTTTTGTATATAATTTTTGTACAATACAAAAATAGAAAAGTTACAAAGGGATAAAAATTGCTTTGAATATAAATATAATATATAAAAAAAATTTTATAAATTGTATAAATTTATGTATACATATATATATATATGCATGTGATATACATAATAAATATTATATATAAAATAAAAAGTTCTCTATATAATTCATAACAAAAAGAAAATCGTGAATTTAAAAAAAATATAAAAAACAAAAAAAAAAAAAAAAAACAAAAAGAAAAAACATTTTAAATAAACATTGGAAAAATTTAAATTATAAATTCATATAAATATATAATTATATAATATGGTGCAATATATTTATATAATATACATATATTTTTATTTTCTTGTTGTAAGTTAAAAAAAAAAAAAAAATTAATAAATTTTAACTAAAAAAAAAAAAAATCCCCCTTGATTATGTTCTAAAAATAATACGAAAACAAAAAAATTTCAATCAAAATGAATTTCTTTCTAATTATCACAAATTTAAATAATTTTCTGTAAAATATGTAATTTAATAGAAATTGTAAGATTTTTTGTATTATTTTTTATAAATTACACAATTACAATTCGCTAATTTTAAAATGGATCAAGAATGATTGCAATACCATTTTTTTTCTCTAAATTTAATAAACTCCTTAGTATAATATGAATGAAAGGTCTTTAATAAGCAAACAGTAGATCTAAATACAATATGTCGTAACACACTTATTACAGTTTATTACAAAAAATTTCATTAAATATTTTGTTAGTTTAATGTGACCCTATATTAGTTTATTAAAAAAAAATTATATTATATAACAGTTTTCTTACTAACAAGTAACTATTAAATGAGGCTTAAAAAACTGTTCCAAGTTTATATAATACAACATAACTCTAAATCATCTATTGTTAATCTCGTTAACAGCAAATAACATTAATCAGGTTGTAAATTTTGATATTGTGAAATATTTACAATGTTCAGTTTCGTTTTTAGATAAAACCTTTATAACACGTTTAAAAAAAAAAAAACTTGCAGTTAAAACGTAAACAATGTACGATCTAACAATGTTAATTAAATCATATTACATATATAGCACAAATCGGAAACGTCTATTGCACATTGGATGCACAACCAACCATGCGTATGTGCAAAATCAGCCATTGCTCTATGATAGATTGTCTGCATTTAAAATTACACTGCAAGAGCAACTGATTCGTAAATGACATGATTACTCAGATTAAATGTTTTAAATCATAATTCTACAAAAAAAAGAAATTTTTAAGCAAATGACTAAAACTGGGCGTACAATAAATACATTTTTTTTTTTTTTTTTTTTCAAATTTTTAAAGAGTTGTTCAATGTTCAATTTTAATTTTAAACCAAATTTTTTTTTTTTTTTATCTAGTTAAAAAGTTTTAATATACATACTTGTAGTTAACATTTAAAAAAGTGATAAGAGAATTTGAATGAAATAAAAATAATTAAAAAAAAAAAAATTTACTCAAAAATTATGTAAATTTTATTTTAAATATATAATTAAAACGTCCCTTTTGAAAAATTAAAATAGAAATGATTAAAAAAAAAAAAAAATTTAAGAAAAATTATAAAGTATTTTTTTTTTTTTATTATTTTTTAAGAACATTGCATATAATAATCAGATGCAAACAAATAATGAAAATGTTAAAATTAAATAAAATTAAATAAATAAAATAATTTCAATTTTAAGTTGTACTAGTTTTATAAATTAATTTTAAAATTAAAAAAAAAACAAAAAATTAAAATGCAAAATAAAATAAAAAGGAAAAAAAAAAACAGTTTTTTAAGTGTATTGAATTAATCTTGAATCAAATGAAAAGAAAACAAAAAAAATAAAAATTGTAGTGAATTTTGTAGTAAATGTTAATTTCTGCAAAAAAAAAACAATAAAAAAAAAATATTACGAAAAAAACTTTGGGGGGAAAATAAATAAAATAATTAAGAACCATTTTTTTTTAAATTAAATTAAAAAAAAGAGGTTTAATAAAAATTCGTTACAGATTTGAACAAAATACTACATATATTATTTTAACAGAATGCTATAAAATAAAAGAAAAAATTTCCAAATGTATTTTATATTTTTAGAATTATGAACAGAATTTTCTACGAGACATTAAAAGTAGAAGATGAAATAATATAAAATGATCAGTAGGTTTTATTTTTAGAATTAATTTGACCGAAAGTTTCTTTTGTCAGAACATAATTGTTATAAAATGGGCTAAATAAAATTGTATTTTTTTGAACATATTTTGAATAGCTAAAAACTAAGGACCCTTTAATTTTGGTTTTTATCATTCACATTTTTATGAATCTATCACTTACTTTTGGTGTCACCATTAAAAAATTAACACTCAAAAATAGTTGCCATTGTGTACTGTATTTTATATGCAAAAAATTTCGGTGTCTTCAATCAAAAAAAAAAAAAAAATGAATGATACATTCTGCTCATCTCATTCATTTACTTTTTATTTGGTGAAAGGTACTATTTGTTTCAGTTGGTTTCAAAAAACATCAAAGAATTTTTAAATATTTTAAATAAAAATCATAAAAATAAGTTTAATATAAGGGAATTTATAAGGGAAGGGAATTTTCAAAAGTTTTTTAAATAAAAGTGGTTTAAATAAGTTTAAATACAAAAATTCTGCAAAGGGAATTGCTAAAAAAATAGTTTTTGTGAAATTTTTTTTTTCATAATCACATTTATTAATTAATTTTAAAACTTACATTTTTAAATAACTAACTTACAAGCAAAAACACTTCTCAACAGTTATTTGACAACTAAAAGGGTAGTTCATTCTATCACTTTTTTAAAAAATGAAAGCTTCCTTCATTTAATGATATTCATGACACCGAATAGTCTTTTTCATTCATTTTTCCTTTCATTCACTTTTTAGTGATAGTGGGGATCGAGACCTAAGGTTTTTGTATAAATTATAAATTTTTATTTAAAATAATTTTTAACCAGAATTTCTTACCTGATAGTTATTTTTTTTTTTATCTCGATGACATTTTTTTTTTTATTTATCTAAAAATACAAATTTTCTCTGTACTTTAAGATTGGAAAAAATAAACTCCCTTGCTTCCTTTTCTTCTGGAAATCCTTTGTATTCTTTTCTATTTAATCTTTTAACAAAAAATATTGAAAAAAGAGTTTGCTACGGAACTATGGAAAAGATAACTGACGTTCGTTTTAATTAGATCGTATTTTTTTTTAACTTGAACTGAAATTTTCTGTAGGTCGCATTAGTAAGTCAGGATAAATAGAATAATTGTTAGATAACTATGCTTTTAGTGAGGAAAATTAATTCTTCTACCAAAAACTTACATAATTAATTATTTCGATTCGTCAAAAAAAAAAAAAAAAAAAAGATAAATTGGCTTCCAATTAAATGTTATACATATTATTTATTTTCTTTAAATAGTCATCTTTAAAACATTACAATTTTAAAATAAAAATAAATTTGAATACAGTTTAGTTCAAATTTGTGACAGATTTTATAATAACAACCATTGTGAATAATTTTGTGATATTGATATTTTTAGAATAATTAAAAATAATAAAGAAGAAAAAATAAATTAAAAAAAATTTTGTAATAATATGGTAAAAAAAATACTAATTTTGTAAATGCATGCAATCAGCATTGAGTACTAAATATTTAATTTGGTTAATTGATTTAATTTTATTACTTGAATTTTTAAATTATTTCGTTAATAAGTCAGAAAATGGAGACTTTTAAATCCCCATATACACAATTTTTAATGTAACAATTTATTTTTTAAATAAAACAAATTTCCAAAGTTGATTCATTTTCAACGGTGTCAAGAAAAACAATAAATGCTTCAAATGTTTTTTAAAAACTTTTATGCAAACAAAATCTAAATGAATACTAATAATAATTTCCCTGACTTCAAAATTGTATAGATATACTGTAGTACTACAAAGTATAGCGTTCAAAAAGTTTATATGCGCAATATAAATAAATAATAATAGTAATACTGCAGATATATGCAATTCTGAAGTCAGTTTTTTATTTCTCTAGTCTATATAGTTAATCGAGAATTACTAGGAAATGGAAATTTGAATGATGTATGGAAATTCATTCCATTAACTTATTAAATTGGGCACTTTTTGTTAGAATTGTTGAATTGTTAGAAATTAATTTAAACGATTTTGTCATCATTAACAATTACAATTTGTAATCATTTGTAATCGTTAATCGTTAATCATTAAACCCGGTCAATTTGTACTAAATATTAAGAAGTAATAGTTGTCGTTAATGTTACTTAAAAGGAAAAGTGATAAAGTAAAAAAAAAATATACGATTTGACTTCACATTCATTCTACTTTTTCTAGTACAAAATAAAACCACGAAAACTTTTCATATACATAATTTTAGATTTATCTTTCATTACTATTTTTCGATTATTTCGCTTGAAATTAAGAAAATATACCAAAAGTTAATGTTTTCATTTTGAAATTTGTCATGGGGCCTCAGTGGCCTAGTGGGTAAGAGCGTATTAAATACGCTGTAAACACCGAGGGAGTGTGGGTTCGAATCCCACACACGTCATAAGAGTTATTCCCTCTTACGACACTTGCAGCCACGCCTGAACAGGAAAGGCTGTGTAATTTCCTGTCCACATTTATGTGGCAGAGAAATGCATTTAAAAAAAAAAATTTGTCATTTTTATGTATAGGTTGTCCTGGTTGATATAAAAATGTGATAACTTTAAACGCTATTTAGTTTTGGTGTAGCTATCAAGTTGAATTTTTTTAAAAGTGTCCATTTTAAATTTACTTTTGTACTAATTTTTTTTCTTTTGTTGTATTTAATAATTTCAATAAAGTGAAAAAAAAAAAATTCCCATATTATAATACAAAATTTTTTAAAAATGTAAGAAAAACAAACAATTAAATTGAATAGAAGAACAATTTTCATAATCAAATATTAAAAAAAAAATAAATAAAAGTATGTAAATCAAAAAATATGTATTGTATAATTAAAAAAAAAAAAAAAAAAACATTTAATTAGGTTTTAATGATATTTACTAGAAAAAAAAAAATCAAATATTTAAATTATATTTTATGTATATGCGTATATGTTGTACATTAAATGTAAAATTAAAAATATAAAATTATTGAATATGAAATTTCATCTGTACAGAAGAATAAAATAATAAGAAGAAAAAAATAATTCTAAACAATACATAAACATTAAGAAGCTTTGATAAAATATTGATGAAATCAAATCACTAATTATGTATAATATTCTGAATCTGTCAAAGTAAATTTGATATTTTTGAATATCTGCAAAGTCGATTATTTGTCTTTTATATTTTATTCCTTAGCCTTAAAACACAAACACAAAAAAAGGTACATATATTTGAGACTCAAATAATTGAAAAACTCCTTTTTTTAGTACTTGAAAGCAATTTTTTAGTACTTGTTTTTTTTTTTTTTTTTAAATAAAACGTTACAAGTCAGGTTTTGTTATAATAAAAGCACGCTTAGCAAATGTCCAAATCACAGAAATTTCACTTATTATTTAATTAAATTAAATTGTATTTGACATTTACTTTTTATATCTGTTCATTTATATGGTTATGTTGAAGTTGTCGAAATGTTTCGATTCGATGAATGAACAAAAATTCCACATATGGTATGCTGAAATTAGAATTTTATTAACGGTTGCAAAACGTCATTTTTATTTTGAATATTTTCTTTTTTTGGGTAGAAAAAATGCTGTAGTCCGTCAAAATGAATGTTAACTTTTTTTTTTTTTAAATTTACCATAATAAGATTTTTATCTAAACTTTTGGATATTAATATCTAATTAGATATATTTTGATCAATATATTTTTATTTTAGTCAATATATACTTATGAAGCAAACATAAATTTCAAAAAGGAAGTGCTTAGTTATCCATTAACTGTTTAATAAATCACTGCTTTACTTTAACAAAATATGTTAATCTTCATACATCTTGTATAGCTATAATATAGACTTTATAAAGTTCATAGTAAAATTAATATTACACAATATTAAATATTTTGTAATTGGTACTAGATAGAAGAAGGGGTTAAAGATATTCAAAAATTTATATATGAAAATCAATATTTCTAAAATATGTATTAAATTTAAAAGAAAGATTTATTTATAAAAAGGACTAGAATAATATTTAATAGGACACAAAGTAACCATAATTTTAATAATGATATAATATAGGTTTCTATTAAATCTTTGTCTAATTTTTTATTTTATCATATACGGTTTCATAATACAAAAAAAAAAAAACGTTCCTTTGAATTTTATTTCATCCAAAATCAACTGGGATGTATTGTATAAGTGGATGGATTATATATGATAATTATTAAAAGGATATAAACTTTAATGCTTGTTATAAAGTGTAATTTTCTGCCAATACTTATCATTTTTAATATAATGGTTACTTTGTTTGTGATTATAAATATTCAAAAAATAAACAAAAAAATTAAAATAAAATAAAAGATCAAATTAAAAATATTTAAATAAAAATGTAATTAAATTAATAAATTTAAGATTTTTCTTGTCATTGAATTAAATTAAATGTAGATTGTAGACAGTAGAATTTAAATTGACTGATTAGATATTTGGGGAAAAATTAAAACCACATTTAAATTTGAACAAAAAATATGATAAAATCAAAATAAAAAAAAATAAAAAATGTATTTAATTTTAATATCCTATATTCAATGGAAAATAAAGAAAAATAAATATAATTAACGAAAAGAAAAAATTAAAAACCTTAGAATATATTAGATACAAAATTAAAATAACAAATTAATTAAAAGTATTGCAACTACATAATAATATGTATATGCACAACTACATATAAATTTAAGTTGCAAACTTTAAATAACGTTTTCCAAAATTACATTACACTCTTTTTTTTTTGTTTCAAAGTACACTTCAAAATATACTTACATATTTGCGTGATTGAAAGTTGCATTTTTTGAACAAAATAAATTGCTTTAATTAAAGAATTTGATTTGAAATTTTAAAACCTGCTAATTGTAGCACTAGATAGCAATTTAATTAAATAATAATTTTGAAATAATTGAATTTCTTATATTTTTCTACCTTTGATTTAATTTTAAATGGGTTCTAAGTGTATGATTTAGAAATACATCATTTTACCTTTAAAAAAAAAGTATTTTCAATTTTTCCAAAAGTATTTTCCAATTATTGTAAATACTTTCCAATTATTGTAAAATTTCCTTTTTAATTGCAAGTATTTTTATATTTAGTGCAAGTTTTTCTTTATGTGCATATATATCTTTTGCAGCCTATCTGAAAAAATTGTACAAAAAATTACGAAAATACAAAAATTTGTTTTTGAAAAGCAAATACTTGTACTTTAAAAGGAAAACTTGCATTTAAAATGGAAATCTCTTCTCTTTTCTTAAAACTGGTATAGTTGGGCATAATCTATTTAAAAATTTGACTTTTGATAATTTTGATTATCATTAATATTATTTTTATCATATATATATTATGTACGTATATACATATATGTATATATATCAACATTTTCGACTTAAAGGACTTTTAAAGTCAAATTTATTTTAGTTGAAATTTTTCAACGAAAAACAACTAAAATGCATAATAAAATGAAGAAATATAAATTTACTTCAAAAATTATGAAAATAAAATTTTTTTTAGGAAAATTTTTAGAATTAAAAGGAAAAAATTATGTTTTAAATTTTTCATGAATCATGACAATGACATGACAATATTTTATAAAGTCAATTTTATTAAAATCAGTAGATTTTTATCCTTGCGTGACTATTTTTTTAATAAACATTTGAAATATTAGAGAAACATAACTAGTATATGTATTATATTTTAATAGGCTTTCTTAATGATGAATCTTAATTTTAATGCCGTATCTACAATGAACGCTCTTGTTCACTTTCTATACGCAACCCCAATTTTAAAGTTAAAATGTATTAAATTGTATTTAGAATGAACGCATTCGTTTCATAGTATTGGATAGTAGAGTGCAAAACGAGAGCGGTAATTGTAGATTTAGTATAAATATTAACAAAATCTCTAATGGAATTTGGTATTTTAATGAAATGTCGAATATAGAGGAAACATTTCAGCCAAGCCACACGAATATATATGAGTAAGGTTTTATACTCTTCGTTTCACGCCCTCTTTCCCATCATAAACTAATTTTATGGTTTAAGAAAAGAGGATATGTAAAACACTCCTCATAAATTTTCGTGTGGCTTAGCAAATACAGTTTTCAAAGTGAATAATATGTTATTAAAATCTTCAAATGTTTTCTGTTTATTAGAGTTATTTAAATTTAGTAACTATATTCATCATTTTTTAATTGTTTTTATATATATTAAAACCTTTAAATTTAAAATTTTCCCTACAAAATTAATTATTTACTTTCTCACAAATGATTTAAATTAAGTATAATTATAATCCGAAAATTGTTAAGAAAAGAAATTTTTAATTTAAATTGAAAATTAAACTAAAAAAAACGCACAAATAGTTTTAAACCACTTTATAAAATCAATAGTTAAATTGGGAAAAACCGTGAGAAAGAATTCACTTGCGTAGAAATATGAATTAAATGTATTTTAATGGAGACATCAAAATAAACAAATATTTCTATAAACATTTAAGTTTGAAAACTTTAAAAATTTATTATAAACATCACAAGAAGATTTCATTTTAGATAAAATCGTATATAGGTATGTTGAATGAATTGAATGAATTTTCACGTTATAAGTGTAAAATTTTTCTTAGGAGTGTTTAGAATTAAATATCTTTGGGGGGAACATTTGAAATAATATACGTACTTTAGCGTCGTCTAATGAAATTTTCGTTTATTTTGATTTGTCCTATATATACAAACTTTTGCTTTTCGCGGCGAAGCATATAACGTAAATTGTTGTATGCATTCATTAGTTCCTAATATATGCAAAGTTTTGATTTTTATTTAGAGAGATACAATTTTTTTTATTAGTAACAACAATTTAATAAAAAATTAAAAATTAAAATCACAACTTCTTAAATAAATGAATTCTTTTACAACCTTTAAAATTTAAATTTTGGAAACATCTACGATAAAAATAAAAAAAAAAAAAAATAAATGAAAAATTTTCAATATATTGATAATAACTAAAATAAATTGTATTTAATATAAAGAAAAATTAAATAAAAAAAAAAAAAATAAATAAAATCCTATTGTACAATAAATCCTGTATTATAAATACTATATACATAGTACATATACATATATTATATATTATATTTTACGTACATACATATATGTATTTATGTATTTTAAGCACGAATAAAAATCTGTACAATAATTAAAATTAATAATTTGTAGTTAAAAATAAAATAAATATATATATATACACATATATATATATATATATATATATATATATATATATGTATGTATTAAAAACATAAAATATTTCTAATATATTTTAATAATTTTGTTTTTTGTTATGTTATAATAATTCCAAATACTTATATACATATATATAATATATTTATATAATTTGTGCAATATATAATTTTTAAAATATTTTTAGTGTAAAATAATTTAAGAAATAGGATATATGTATTATATATAGGTTCAGAATTAAATTTAATAATAATTTAAGTTTTTAATGTCTATAAAATCTATAATTTATAGATTAATATTAATGGTATTCGTATTATTTGTATTTTGATGTTTTAAATTAAGCACTGTAGTCTGTACCTTTAATTTAAAATTTTATTTGAATCTGTATCTCTTAATTTTCTCTCTTTATATACATATATTATGTAATATGTATATTATTTTCATCAAAAATTTTCAATTTAGTCGTTTGGTCCAATAGTGAGGTTGTATTGGTCTTTGTGCTTTTGCTTTGCTGGTGTCTTACCGCGTAGTGTTACTTTCGCTAAACGAAAATCGCATTCGAAAATTTGAAACTTTGAAAATCGAAAATTGTAGGTTTGCGAATGGGAAATTAAAATTTTGATACTGGTGGCCGAACGGTGTAAGCATTATATAGTATAAAAAATGTAATTTTGTACTCGCAACCCTGCGATTTTCAATTTTCAAAGTTCCAAATTTTCGAATGCGATTTTCGTTTAACGAAAGTAGTAGTACGCGGTAAGGCCTGCTGGTTGCTTTTAAAATAATAATTTGCTTTGCTTTTTTGTATTTTCTTTTTTTAAAGTAAAGCCAAAGCAAAAGTAAAAATTTTAAGCAAAACCAATGACACTCGATTCAATTCGAAAAAAAAAAATTGGATCATACATAATATGTAGAAAAATGTGGTAAAGTAGTACCTATATTAAAAATATTAAAATTAAATAAGTTGGTTCTTTATGGACTTGGGGACAAATTAAACTACATGTTACTATTGACAGTAAAGCAACAGTAAACGGATTTTCAAAGGAATTTTTTGTTTTTTTTTTACTATACTCTCAAAGCAGAGTAACTAAAGCAAAATAAAGTAATCAAAACAATCAATTTTGCTTGGAAATATACTTTCGAAGGAAAGGAAAACATAAAGAAAAAATTGTTTTATTTTATATTAAAGATTTTTGCTTCATCTATATATACTTTGCTTTATTAAATCCTGGTTTGATCCTTATAGAATGTTATATTAATTGATCTAATACGGTGTTTTATTATTAATATCTATAATACCTTATTATATACTATGATCTTTTTTAAATAAATGATTGAATAACAACTTTGTAGAATACTATTTAGAATTGTCTTGATTGTGTTTTTTATTTTAAAGCAATCAGATTAGCTTGAAAACTTTCAGATATTTAACAGTAAATATTTCTATTTTAATAAAATAAAAGTTCGTACACTTCTACATAGTCCTTACACTGCTTTACAGTTTCTTTTACCAGTGGTAAACTTTAACTTGATCATATACTATTCAATATGATCTTATATACTATCTATTGTTTAATTTATAACTCACTAAGGGATTGTAACCAAGAGATTTACAAACACTTTCTTGAGGATTTTTTTTTGCTTAAGAATATACTTTTAAGATATTTCTAAAGATCTCTTCTTTCAATTTAATATTTATTTATTAATTTATTTATATATAATCATTTCAGTTAGCGATTTTCATACGTTTTTCATTTAACTGTAATATTGTTTGCATTTCTTTTACAGAGTGAACTACTCTTAACTCTTTTATACTCCGATTGCACCAACAAGAGTAGATTATATTGGAGTAAAACAAAAAAATTAACGTTCCATTTACCAATTACTCAACAACTCTTTTCGTTTAAAAGGAACGCATACATTATTTTTTTTGAGTGTAGCTTTAAGCATTTATTGAATTTAATTTTGTACTAAATTTCGAATCTAATAATTAAATAAATTTTTAATAACATTTTGAATATCATTTAATTTTTTTTTTTAAATAAATATAAAATGTAGATAAAATAATGATATTTATTTATAAGTTAAAATTTAATTTAGAAAAACTAGAAATTAATTTAAAAAAAATTTTTTTTTTTATTTTAAAGACGAATACCATTCTATTTATTAAAATTAAATAAAATATTATTTTATTTTCGCAATAAAACAAAAAAATTATGTATGTATAATTAAATTCATTTTTTTAAAAATAGGCTTAAAAAATTTTTAAAAGAAAAAATTGATTTTTTTTATATTGCTAGAATTAAAATTGAAATTAAAATTAAAGAAACAAAAAAAAAAAAAAATACAAAAACGAAAAAACTAAAAGAAAAACTGCATATATATATATATATACATTATTTAGATTAAAAAACTGAAATTAATTTAATTAACAATTAATATATATAAATTAAATAAGAGTAATAAATAAAAGTTAAAAAAAAAAAAATTAAATAAATTTTATTTTATTTTATTCTTTTTTTATAAGATGTTGTTAATAGAGATACCATATTATGAAATAAAATCTAATTAATAAACTGAAACTGTATATAGAAAAATCTTAGAATAAATTTATAATTAATAATTTTATAATTTATTCAAATTAATCTAAAGTTGCCAGATTTTAAAATAAATAAAAGTTATTTCTAGCGAATATACTGATACATTATATATATAGAATTTAGATTAAATTTTTTGAGGGTTGTTTTGTTTTGACGTCTGATAAATCCTTTAATATAAAAATATCTTTTTATTGAATGTATAAAGCTGTGTGCTGACATATATGGGGTAATTGGCCTAGTTTTTAACCACTTTTATATTTTCTTAAGTTCTATTTACAGCTGTTTTAAGGGTAATTTTGCATCTAACATTATATTAATAATAATTAATATAGCCAAATCGTCAGGATGTGTACTAATCATTATGTACTGTAATAAGTTGGCAAACCTCCATTTTGATATACTTCAGATTAAATCACTCATATTCTTCATGATGCATCATACGGAAAATATCACTGGTATGATGGTTCGTTATTCTTTTAAAAGTAAAATTTTTTTTTTAAATTAATGCGATATTAACTGTCAAAACAAAACCTAAAAGTCTAATATTTCTACAAGACTTTTCTTACGAATGCTGTGCATATCCATTTAAGTAAACTTAGATAAATAAAAAAAATGGAGTTAATAGAAAAGTATGTTAGTGTGAAAAAATTATTTCAAATTTTAGTTTTTTTTTGTTTGCGTTTATGAATTTTAGAGAAAATATTGCAAATGTACAAGACAATTAACTTTTCTTTGTACAAGACAATTAACTTTTAAAAAATCTGTTGTATATTTTTGCAAAAAAAAAAGCATTAAAATTTATAAAAAAGCTACATATATATGTACTTTTCCTTTTGCTTACCTACTTTTCAAAACAAAAACAAAATCAAAAATTCAATTTTAATTTTAAATACAAAAAAAAAAAAATTAACAGTAGCAAGTATTACCAACATTATGAAAATTTCACGCGTCTTAAAGAAGTACATTTTTAACTTAACGTTACGCGATATATTTTTACATTGCCTTAGTGATGAGTCACAAGTGACATCGCCTTAAAGATGTTTGATAATTTCTCTGTAATGCATCTCTTGATAATTGATAATTTCTCTGTAATGCATCTCTTGATCTTGCTTAAGAAGGAACATTCCTTGCGTAATATATGACTTCCAAAAATTCACAATTTTTTAAACAGTGAAAATTAAAATTTTTTTTAATATGTTTTAGGTTATATTCGGTATATTGAAAAATTATTACTAAGTTGTTTTTTTAATTGTCATATTAAAGAACTTTTTTGAATTTATCACCTGATAAGCACTAGTTATTCGTACTTGGTTAATATATGTATGTGTATTATGAAAATTGAGTGATAAGTTAAATAAATAATAAATTAATCTAGAATTACATTCATGTTTTGTCGGAATGTATAATTTCAAGATTGAAGGTTGAGTATCAACTATTATAATGCTGTATTAAATAATGATATTAAATAAAAATTTAACAAAATACTCTAAACGTAAATATCTTTTACTAATTATTTTTAGGATTGTTTTTATTTGTGATGCTTTATATTAATACAATTTAGTGAATAGAAAATGGATCGACTATACGATATCTCACAACTTTTTAATCTCGCTTTTAATAATATAATTTTTTTTAAAAATATGTTTCTAAAAATCTCGCTTTTAAAAAATTTCGCTCCTTGAAAATTTCGATTTTTAAAATCTCTCTTTTATTTTTGAATTTATTTTGGTGCGCAGCCCTTATAATTTAAAAAATTAAATGTATCAAATATTTTTACGATATCAAAAAATTTTACGATTCAATCAATTAATTGTATAAATATTGTTTTCTAACAATTTTTTTGAATGTATTAAATTTTTTTTTTGGGTTTTATTTTAAAGGGTTTTTATAATATAATTTGAATTCTCACAATTTTTCACCTTTTTCACTTTACGTTTAATGTTTAATAATATACATTTAACAATATTAGAATTTCTTATGAAGTATCTACAGGATCTGATATAATTATTTTAAATCAATTTAAAAGGTTATAATTGGTAAATCTCATGTTATAGATTGGTGACAGATACTTATGACGAAATAACTTATAATTGCTTTGACAAGATTGGGAAAATGGAAAATGACGAAATAAAAAGAATAGAACTAAAAATAAATAAAAATTAAATTTGAGGAAACTTTAGAAAAATGGATTTGTTTTTGTCATAATATGTGCCATATCTATACATGTTTATTTAAAATAAAATGTTTATTTAAACTGAAAATGACGTACATTATATTTGCAATCAAATTTTATTATTTTCGAGCGATTTTAAAACAACAAGATTTTAAAAATCGAGATTAAAAATTTAGAGATTTCGTACCGCTATCAAAAAAAATTTATAAAAGAAGCTAAAATTAGAACACTTTCAATATACCCATTAAAATGAAATAATGCTGGATCTTTTTGTTTAAATGCTATTTTCATAATTGATAGATGTTTTTTTGGACATAATAGGCATAATTTAAAACGTTATTCAATAATTAGATTATATGTGTAAAAATATATAAATCTCTTGAGTCTTCAGATAAAATAATATGATATTGATCCCATTTATTTTCTAGATTTTATTAACATCGTATATTAGCATCTTATTCAATATGCTGTAAATAAGTTGCTGGTTATTTTTAAGTTTTCAGTTAAATTAAAACCAATTAAATTATTTTTTACATTTTTTATTATATATAATTTTATTATTAAATACGACTAAATTATTTTCCTTTTTTTATTATTTACTAACACTAAATTTTTAATTTTAACTCTTTAACAATTCTAGTATCACAGAAAATATTCAAAAATACTTCTTTTTAATTTTTTTTTTTTTTTACAATAATTTGTTATAATATTTGTATATTTTTGTTTAGTACTAATAAAATATGCATTGATCCGATCTGATAATTGATATAAAAAAAAAAAAGAAAAATTAAGAAACATAAAAAACAAAAAAATATTTAATAAAAATAAAAATAAAAATCCGCCTAAATATATGCAAATAAAACAGTTTTTTTTTTTTTAAATTTTAAAAACCTGATACTAAAACTAATGGAATTAATATTAAATGAATTGTAAATTGTTTTAAATTTGAATGATTTCGATTTGAATTTGTATTTCTATTATAAATGCTAGTCGTTGGGAATAAATCAGTCGTTCTTTTTGTCGTTGGGGATTGTGAATTAAATATTCTTGAATCATCATAATTATAATTTCGAAAAGTCCATGAATTCTCTTTTGTATAAGTTGGATTTGTTGTTGATACTGTTACTGTTGGAGTTGTTCTTGTTGTTGATGATTGTGTATATAATATTTTTGAAGGTTGTTTTATTGTTGTATTACTAGTTGTAGTTGTTGAAGTGGCAGTTGTTATTGATGAAATTGTCGTTGTACTTGATGCTGTTGTAATTGGTTGTCCTGTTGATATTATTTTTAATATTGTTGATACTCTTTCATTATGTTCTCTGGCTATTTGATTTAAATCATTTCCATTTGAATTTTCATTTGATGATGATGATAATGATTTTGATGGTTGATGTTCTTCTATATCATATTCTTTAATATCAGGATTTTTATCACCAGACATTTCAAAATAATCTTCATCATCTGAATACGATGACATATATGGTGATTTTTCTGCAATCAAACTTTTAAATGATGTTTGAGTTCGTGTTGTAATTGATTTTGTTTCATCATCAATATTACATAAATCATAGGAACAATAACAATATGTAATACCATTTGCAGTTTGACAATCATCAATTGGCATTACATCACATGATCTAGTAATTTTACCATCTAAAAAATAACAGAAAAAAAATTTTTTTAGTTATTAAAAATTAAGTTTTGAAAAAATCTTAAGTTAGATTTTATTTTAAAATTATTTTTTGTTTTTAAATTTAGTTTCTAAAAATTAAAATAATATATATGTATTTGTCTAAATTATTTAGAATAATTTAATGGAACTCTGCAGATTGAAACTTGTAGATTGAACTATAAAACTTATAGATTTTTGTGGAACAATTAACTGGGAACGGGATGCATCAAAATGCTTTAATAATATATTTCTTAAAACTCTTGTTTGAAATCTTTAAATTCAAATTATTTTTACATTTGATTCAGCTGATGTTCCTTATAAAGTTGATAACCTAATAGATCTAAAAATGGTATTAAGGCAAAATTATTTTGTTTTTTTAATAATATTTTGCTATTTTTTATCAATGAGATAACTAATGTTGTTCTACCATTTGATACTCTTAGAAATTTGATGGACTAAGGGTTTTTTGTGATTTATCTAAATTAGAAGATCGCATCTAAGTTATCAAAAGGCAATTGCATGTTGTAACTAAATAAAAAGTCGACTATTTTAAGAAGCTAGAGAAAACTTTATAAATTTCAATTATTAAGAGCGTTTTTTTTTTAAATAACAAATATCAAAATAATCAGAAAAGTTAAATTTATTTAAAGTTTATCCTTATTTATGAAATATAAGAATATATTGATTTTATTCTTATCAATTTAAGAGTTAAAGAAATATTTTTGAAAAAATTATTTGCAATAATTATTACAGAATTAAAGAGTTTATAAGTAGAGTACACCTTTAAAGATCGCTTTATTAGTAAAAATTTCAAAATAATTAGAGTTAAAGAATTTATATAATCTATAACCAGTATTCAAGGTGATAAATATTTTCTTTTATTAATTTAAAGACTTAATCAATTTCTGATATATAATAAAAATAAATTACTACAGAAACCAGCCCTTAATGTAAATAAAATACAAAAAATTATATAATAACATAAAAATTTTATCTGATATCTCAATTATAACAATTCAAAAATGATTTACAACTTTGTAAGTAAATGTTGGGAAGGTTACAGTATATCTAAAAACATATTTTAAAAAAATCTGCAAAGAAAAGAAAAAGTGCAAAAAAAAGGGATTACTTTGTAAATTTTCTATTTAAAAAAAGTTGATATTTTTTCTTGTATGTTTTGTTTTCCTCTTCTGATCTTATAAATATCTATAAAATATTCAGCTTTCTTTTTTGCGTCCTTAATGTTTTTAATCTATAAGATATATTTTATAGATCTATAAAATATATTTATAAGACCATAGAAGAAGCCCCCAAAACGGCATTCAGATTCTTGAAAAAGTGCAAAATAGAGTAATCTATCTAATAAACGATCCTAATGTTAGCTCAATGCCCTTTTCACTTGATTTTCGCCAAATAATAGAATCACTTATCCCTGCTTTATAGATACCTTATAGTAGTTCGTGTTCTGACAAGATTAAAAGTTTGATACCTTACTTCAAAGCATTTTAAAGAGAAACAACTAGCTTGTACTGACCACTATGAAGTTCTATGAAGTTCAATAAACTATGAACTATGAAGTTTAAATTCTAGGTGGTATATCGGTTTACAAAACTTCGTCGTTTATAGTATGAACATCGCGAATGTAAAACCATCTCCCACCTCATGTGTTTTCGAGAATTGGCGATGATAACGTACACAACATTAACAACCGTTTTTCACAATGTTACTGTCAATTTGAAATTAATTTTCATTCTCTCAACTTATCTTATCTTGTCCTAACAGTACCAAGTAGTACTAATGTACTAAATATCATATGATCTATTGTTTGGTCAAAAAAAGGAGGTAATGTTTAGTGGGTTAAATTGCCCCAAACTCATAAAGGACTTGTGCTCCATACCTTTATAGTGATTTTTGATGATTCCTATGGCCTATCCTCGCTAAAATAAAGATACAATTTTTTTTTTTTTTTTGCAAAATATACAGAGAAAAGGCCTCTGACGAAACACCTTTTTATAAACCAATGTGTCAATTTACCCTTTCAATTAAATTTTATAAAGACGACTAATAAAAAATTTATCTTATAATTTTTTAGTACATTTTAATTTTTCTTTCTTTACTTTATTTTTATAATTTATACATTTTTTACATGTGTAATTTCGCACCAATTTTAAAAATTTTCTTGTAAATTATTTTCAAATTACTGTTTTAATTAGTTTTTTATTTTTTTGTTCTACATCTTCTTGGTATAAACAAAATACATATTTCCTTTTAAAATAAAAATTTTTAATTAATGATATTTTTTTTTTAAAGTTCCTTAAGGAATTTGTCTTTCTAAGTTACATTCCATATAATATATAATGTATTATGTATATATATGTATATAACAACATTATAAAGCAAATTCTTAAAGGTAAAAAAGATATGAAAAATATTAAATAAAATTATTAAATAATAATTTATTAGCTTAATTTTCTTTTTCTTTTAGTCATGTCTATGCACCAGTGATGGTTAAAAGTAGTGTTCATGTTAAAAAAATTTCGATAGCTTTTTTTAAATGATTTTAATTTAATTCAAAAAAAAAAGCAGTTTCTGTGAAGGTTTGATGCAGGTTCTTTTAGGATTTTGTATAACAGTTAAATAAATCTTTGAAATACGAAAGACCTAGTTAGATCTCATTTTTACAAAGTTCAATTATTATGATGGACGAAGTTTTGTATTAATCCATTCTTGGTATAGATAAGATGAGCAAAACAAAACAAATTTAAAAAGATGCAGCTTAGTATGTGATGCCTATCTTCAATAAACTTAATATTAATAATTATCATTACTTGTCCTGAAAGTAATAAAATAAGAAGATTAAGATTACTTGAAAAATGCTTGAATAATTGCTAAACATTGATTTTTTGTCAAGTTTATTTTTAAATAGTGGATTACAGTAGAACTAATTTGTTGAAATCATGGTTCAATAGTTGTACCAATTTTTTTGTTACAACCAATCACAAATCAAAACAAGATTTAATAATTTATTTAGTTTCCTAAAATTCTTCAGAATTAGATATCGTTAAATAATATCTTTTTCTTCTGATCTTTGAAATCTTAGCTGGAGTAAATGGCATTTCAAAATAATTTTCTAACGATCTATGCAACAATTCTTTAAAGTTACGGTCATGTTTCGCTGTACACTTGCTTCTGCTAAGACAGTACTTTTCTATAAGGTTTCAGAAGACAGTATTTTTTTCGATTAACAAATTGTTGCTTACCTTGTGAATTCTTTTCAAAACATTACAATATCCAGTAATTAAAGCATTAAAAGTATTCAGTAAAGTCCAATTCATTACAATTTTCTCTCTCGGACTTAAAATTCAACCTTATTCTGTTTCATAAATTAATTTCATTCTATCTTACCATTTTTGTGCCACAATACCTACAATTTTTTTTTTTGACATTTATAAGAAACATCACAATACATAATTTAAAGGTTCGTCAAACCCTTAATTTTTAGAAGCGCTGCTTTAAATATATAAAAAATACCGCTCATCTTAATCGTATTTATCTAACTTAAATAACAATTTTTTTCTCATTGTGTATAAGTTTAGACACATTATGACTAGTTCTACTATAATCGTTTGGCAAGTTTTATATAGTAAAACATTAAGGATATAACGCCTTCTTTTTATTCCTTTTCATTCTTAATTTTCTTTTGATTTCTTAAGTTTTGTTTTTTAATTTTTTTTGCTGGTTTATTTTTTTTTTAAGTTGTATGTACTTAAATACTTAGTACATACTTCGCATTAATTATTTATGTTATTTACTTCAATTTTAAAATGTATTTTAATACAAAAATAAAAAAAATAAAAGACGGGAGTAAAGAAAGAGAAAAATTAAAATAGAAACACACCTGTTATATAAAGATTATTTTCTATTCCAATTGATAATGAATCTTTCAATTTAATTGTAAAGTAATTAAAAATAATATAAGATATAAAGAGTTTAATATTGATAATTAGCAGAAAAAGATTTTCAGAGCAGATTTTTGATTTTTCATTATACACTCCCTTTATTTGACCTTAAATTATAAAATAACAAAATATGGAGATACAATAAGTTATTGCATTAATTGTTAAATAAAAATTTTAGACTCTAATTGTTTTTTTTTTACCGATTTCTGATTTAAATATACCTATACTATATATTTTAAATTTTCTGCAGAAACCTAAAAAAAATTCTCTGTTTTTTAAATATGACTAATTTGTTAGACCATTTTCTTTATTTGTTACGCAAAATTGAATTCTTTCAATCTTAAAACTTTTGTTGGTTTTAAATACTCTGAATTTTTTTTTTTGTTTTTTTATGCATTTCTCTGCCACATAAATATGGACAGAAAATTACACAGCCTTTTCTGTTCAGGCATGGCTTTAAATGTCGTAAGGAGGAATAACTCATACGACGTGTGTGGAATTCGAACCCACACTCCCTCGGTGTTTACAACGTATTTTATACGCTCTTATGCACTAGGCCACCGAGGCCCCTATTCTGAATTATATTAAATTATAAAAAGTTATTAAAAATTGATAAAACTATTCTAGGAGATTTGAAAATGAAATGTAGTGCCCTAAAAGTGCAATACAATTTCGAAAAAAAAAAACAGAAGAGTAAAAATAAAAATATGTCAAATAAGGCTAAGAAGGCATACAATTACCACAAATGATCATTTGCTTGAAGAAACAAATCCGTCATTATGTCCTCCTTTCCACCAAACACTCACAATGAAGCATAAAATGTTTAGACTAACCTACCACAATCAACATATTATATTCCACCTCGACGTCTGCTATTGACTTATTAAAGCCTGCAATTCAAAACGCCCAAGTCATCGGAATAATAGTTAAAAAATTGGATATTTGGGAATGTATCTATAGTCCTCTGAATAATCTTTTACTTTTGAATATAAAAACTTAGTAAAACTACTGTAAAAATTAATTATTAATAAACATTATGGTACTTACATCAGATAAAAAATGAATAAAATACTAGTGTATAAATGTAAATAATGTTAATGTAAGCAGATGTAAGCAGATGTAAGCAGTATTATTAATAATATCTAATATAAAAAAAAGTAAAAAATAATAATAACTAAAACAAAGTATTAATTAAGCCCGTAAGAACTAATTACTAATACTCTGATACTATCAAAAGAATTTTTGTAAAGTTAGTTTTAAATTAATAAATAAATTAAAATAAATATCATAAAATTAAAAATGGTGCCCTGAAAGTATGCAATTTTTTTTCAAAATTAATTCCTTTTGTTTATGGTTAAAAAATTCGGCGGGCTTTGGTGGCCTAGTGATAAAGCACGTGGGTTTAAACCGATAGTTACCTTGTGATAAAACTAATAGTTTAGTAATATTGCATTATTTTATAATAATTCGTAAGTAATTTTTTCATCTCATTGAAATTGATCTTACACAAACAGTAATAAATAAAACTATCAAACAATCATTGAATTCTAAATTTAACTAAGAAATCTTTGAAAAAAAGGAACAAATATATATACACATACAAAAAATAAGGAATTTCATTTTTCAATCTACTTAACTAAGTTTTGTTAGATATTTAAGTGACTAACTAGATATTTAAAATTTCATTTATCTACTTTTGTAAATAAAAAAAAAAAATATATTGCGCGAATAACTGACAGACCATCCAATACAATCTCTTTCTTATTTTCAATACAATATTATTTAAAAAGAAAACTTTTATTTTAAAATTTGAATTTAAACCTGTACGCATATTATTTGTAAATAATATATTCTATTATCTATAATGTATTATTATGTATATATATGTGTATATGTATACATAATATAAACTTACCTTGTATTTGAGTTATACAACCTTGATAATCTTCAGGGCATTTCATTGTAAATTTTTCCAATAGTTTTGTTTGTTCTGATGATGATGCTGTTGTTGTTGTACCATTTCTAAGACGATTTAATTCATCACATGAAACTGGATTTAAATAAGGTGTTGTATTTATATTTAATAAAACATTATCTGGATCACCACATATGTAACATTTTAGTGCAAAAATTGGTGTTTGAAGTGTGTTTAGCACTGCAAAAAAAAAAAAAGGAAAAAAATATTAAATTAAACGTTTTTTTTTACATATGAAAATGTCATATCATGGAGATTTTTACGGTTGAAGGTAAAAAATTTTTTAAAAAAATTTTCTTTGCATCTGATTATGAATCTCATTATGAGGTTTCTAAAATTAAAATAAATTTTATCATCTTTGGAAATTTGAATTCAGTTTTTATTTTAATTATGACTATAGATTTGACTAGAAGAATGAAAAGTGCATTTCTATGACCATAAAATTAAATTTTTTATGATTTTGATAGATCAAAAATAAATTTAAAATTAATTTTATAACTATTAAATCAATAATAATTATTTAAAATTTTAATTAGGTAAAAAATAAGTAATTTAAATGAAATCAAGAATTTTACCTTCATTTTTACAATTTCTGTATAAATACAATTAGAGGTTTACTAGATTTCAAAACTTTTATACAGCCAATAGTGCAATTTGTTTTTCTCCATTGACTTCAATGTTCAATTTATCGTGTACAATGGAAACCATTTTCAAAATGTTGTGGTATTTAATTTGGACATTGTGATGCAGATAGGATAACTATATAGGGAACGAAAAGTCCTAGGTAGCAAACTGGGAGATTATGAATATATTATGTAGTGTAGTAGACAGTGAAGAGCTTTGGGTGAGTTCGACAAGAATCTTTACAGGTATTTCAAAATTATTAGAGGAAAAAAAATAAAAATAAATTTACTTTTCCTAAATAAAAATAAAATTTCTTTTCATATTTTAATAAAAATTCGACTTCGTAACATCAATATACATATAATTGGAATTTTGATTTTTCTTGGTTTTTTCGTTAAAGTATGCTGTAAACACCGAATAAATGTGGATTTGAACTCCACATACGTAGTAAGAATAATTCCTCCTTAAGACATTTACAGTCACACCTGGAAAGCAAACCCTGTTTAATTTTCTTGTCATATTTATTCGGCAGGGAAATAAACTAAAAAAAAAAAAATTAATTAGTATTTAAAAAATTGGTTTACGAATCTTTAAAAGATAATATTCTAGTGGAATAGCAGGAAAATAAATTTAGTGTATTGAAATGTAACTAGTGTATAGTGTACTTTGAACTAGCGTAAAAAAATTTGTTATTTAAACTGGTAAATTTAATTTTAATAGAATTTTAAAAGTTATTTAAAAGCATGGTTACAGTTGAAGTAAGAAAATCAGGTAATCTGTACTAAACAAAAAATAAGAATAAAAACATTTTTTTGCATTGCATTTCTCTGCCACATAAATGTGGACAGGAAATTACACAGCCTTTCCTGTTCAGGCGTGGCTGTAAATGTCGTAAGGGGGAATAACTCTTACAACGTATTTGGGATTCGAACCCACACTCCCTCGATGTTTACAATGTATTTTATACGCTCTTACCCACTAGGCCACCGAGGCCCCTAAAATAATAATTTGTATAAATTTAAATACTTTGATTAAAACTTTAAATATTTTTAAAATGAATTTGAATATTAAGGTTATGAGGTTAGAAAAACTAATAAGGCAATATTATAATATTATTATAATAATATAATAATATAATATTATGAATTTGAAATATTTTAAAATTCATTCAAAATTGGTATTGAAAAATTTGCCATTTCAGTATGGGTCTTGTCTAGAAATTTATAAAAAATAAAATGATCTGTAATAATAGTATGGATCCCTTATATATATAGTTATTATATTTTTAATCAGTAATTATGTAAATTAAAATAATTCTGTTTCGTTTAAAATTAATGTACATTTTATTAATTTATTTAAATGCTGCGGCTGTCTCTTATTAATGTATTTATGTATGATATGGTATGATACTTTTTTTTTTCAAGGACAAAAGTTTATTTATGTAATTATTGAATTATTTTTCTATTAGATATTCTCAGAAAATGTAAGTTCATAAAAGGTTTATATTAAAATTAAAACTTGTATAGTTTGGATTGTTAATGAAATAGTTAATCGAAAACTCTAAGTTTTGGTGAATTTAATTGACATCCGCAATCTTACAATACATTACAATAAATTATGAAAAACCAAATCCCACTACATCTTGCTAATATTTGTAATGTAATATTTCTTATTTTAAAACAATTTTCATTAAATTTTTTTTATTAGAGTTGACCTAAATACATATTTAAAGAAAACAAGACAGTATGTAAAAACAAAGATTTTTAAAAGCGCAAATTTTCCAAAAGATAATAACAACAGTTTAGAATTATAATAACTTGCACCAAAATTTCCAATTTTTCATACAATTTTATATAAAAGAAAAAATTGTGAAAAATCAAGAGACACTTTATTCAATTTTAAGGAAACATTTATATAACAAAGAAAAACTGTTAACACATGTAAAAAATATAAGGTGTTAAGTTACAGGGGTCTATAAAAATAATAGTCAATTTTCCATTTTTATTTTTAAACAAGGAGATGTATAGAAAACATTTTCTAAGGCATACATTATTTTCTTTTGACTTTTCTGAAAGATCTTTCTTCTCTTAAAATTTCAAAGTTTTAACTTTAAAAATGTGACAGAGATATGAAGAAAGCTAAATCCTGTATAACCTTATTTTCACATAACAGTAAATTTAAATATTAAATTGCAAAAAATGTCCTGAATCCTCTATAGAATTTTTATCTTGTAAAAATGTTATATAGAACTAAAATTTACTGAAAATAGAACTTTTCCAAACTTTAAGCGGCATAACATCGGTAATGTGTGGAGCTACATTTAAACAGTGTAAAAAATTTTGTAGACTGATCGACATATACGGATAGATGGAGTAAAACTAATAAAACATTTTTTCAAAATTTGGTAAAAAAAAAGGTACATAATTATTTTTATTGAAACGTTTTAAAACAAAATGTCCGAATATTTGTAGTGTCTAAATTAGATTAAGTAAAAAATAAATGCACATTGCTATTCTTAATTTTTGCTAATTAGAATGGAAGGCTTAAACATTTGATTTACAAAAAAACTAATGTCTAAAATATTAAATATTTTGGTTTTTTTTAAAAATTGTAAAATTTCCAATACTTGCTTTTATATGTTAGATCAGTGGTGTCCAACCTTTTATAGGAATTGGGCCAGATAATATTTATATATATATAACTGGGCCGATATTGACAAAAATTTGTAAAACAACATATTCATAATTTAAATTTTTTATTATTACAAAAAAAATGTACATTTAATGAGAGACTTGCGGTTGTATATCTTTAACAATTTTCTGTAACCGAGGTTGAAAAGATGACACACCAATTCACAATACGGAATGAAGATGATCGTCATTTATTCTATTTCTGATTTTGGATTTATTTAATTTCATTCGAGAAAATGTCTGCTCACATATGTAAGTTGACCAAAATAATGTGGAAAATTGCATGGCATGATCTCTGATATTTGGGAAATCATTGACTGACAAATCTTTATAAAATTCAAGTAATTTCCCCTTACATTCTTGAAACCTGTTTTTCAAATATGAGGCTGCTTGAATTTCAATGAGTTCTAGCTGTAAGGAAGCATTGTAGTTGCCTGCAACAACAGAAAATGGATTTTCAAATAACGTTATGTCATCTTCTTTTGAACGCATATCAGTGAAACGTCGCGAAAACTCATCTGCAAGTATCTGATTTAAATCAACAAAGCGTGTTTTTTCAAATATATAAACTTTTTTAAGTTCAGTACAACATTCAAAATGAACAAGATTTTCCTCTTTTAATTGATTTTTAAACAAAATCAGCATATTTTCAAAGGCCATAATATGACCATATACTTCGGGTAGTAACTTATCTTTTCCTTGTAGTTTAGTATTGAGAGAATTAAGATGATATGTAATGTCAACCACAAAAGCAAGATCGAAAAGCCATTCTTTGCTTGATAATTCTTTTATTTCTTTTCCTTTTTCAATCATGAAGATATCGATTTCATTACGTAACTGAAAGAACCTGTATAAGACCTTTCCGCGACTAAGCCAACGTACATTACTGTGCAAAAGAATATCGTTATATTCCGACTCAAGTTCAGCTAGAAAATTACGAAATTATCGATGATTAAGGCCTCTTGATCGGATAAAATTTACTGTTGGTATAACAATTATGTGACGAAGATCTAAAACTTTGCCACAAAGAGATTCCTGGTGAATAATACAGTGCAATGCACTTGGTGGTTTTGCACCAATATCTTCTTGATTTTCAGTAAGTCTTCCCAAAATACCTATATTTTTTCCTGTCATACTTCTTGCTCCATCAGTTGTAATACCAGTTAACTTTCACATATCTAAACCTAATTTTTCAACAGTACTACAAAAATTTTTAAATAAATCTTCACCTGTAGTTGTACCGTACATACTATGAAGCTCTGCTAATTCTTCACATACTTCAAAATTAAAATTTATACTTCGTATAAAAATAAGTAGTTGGGCAGTGTCCTTTATGCCAGTACTTTCATCTAACGCTAGAGAAAAATATGTTGTTTCATTTGATTTCTCACACAGTTGCTGCATTAAATCTTGACCGATATTTTCAATTCGTCTTGTAATAGTTTGTCGGGATAAACTAACCTGATTTATAGCTGGTAGTTTTTCTGAACACATTTTGGAAACCACTTTTAGCATACAACGCTTTGTGAACTCGCCATCACTAAAAGGTTTACTTTCAGATGCAATCAAATATGCAACTTGAACACTAGCACTTATAGCGGACACATTTTCGTTTTGATTTTTTTTAAACACATTTTGTTGTTTTTCTAAGTTTTTTTTAAAGCATTAAATTTTTCTTTTCTTAATTGTCCATTATAATTGTCAAATGTCGATTTATGTTTCCTATCATAATGTCCCTTTAAATTGAATTCCTTAAAAACTGACATTGTATCTTTACATATCAAACACAAGGCTTTTGTACCTTTTTCAATAAAAAAATAATCTTCATTCCATCGATTATTAAATACTCTAGCTTCCGAATCAATTTTTCTTTTTTTCAACATTTTGCTTTACCGTACTTTTTAAAAATTATAATAATTATTTTATTTTGCAAAATTATTCGATATTCAAAATGTATAACTACAACGCAAGTAACGTACTGATTTTAAAGTACTTAAGAATATAATTGTAAACTTTGTATCAACAACCAAACCACAGAATTTTTTTTAACAAAACCAACTTAGATGATTTTTTCAATTTCTTTGAATTTTTTTGAAAAAAAAAAATTAGCAAGAAAAACCAGCACAAAATATTGCATTGCCGAACTCAAAAAATATAATTTAAAATTCTTAGAAAAAATAATAAAAAAAAAACTTCCATCACGGGTTTTTTAAATTAATATATTTTTTAATGGGAAATTTATTGGTAGGCCGTATTAAAAAACCTGCTGGGCCGGATCCGGCCCGCGGGCCGTAGGTTGGCCATCACTGTGTTAGATGTTATTAAGTAGTTAATATTACAATAGCTACCAATCTTTTCATTTGTTTGTCTATATTGGAACAAATAAAATCATTTTTTTTCCATTAATCATTACATTGATATGTATACAGTACATGTCTTTAGTTCTTGTATAACTTCTTCGTTATATTTTTAGAAATCGGATATTTATTTTATTTCGATTCCATGTTATATAAATTGATTTTGGAAATATGATTAGATAAATCTATTAAATTATTCTATGAACCAATAAAATAAATTTTTTTTTTATTGATTGTTAAAATTTAATGTTTTACAGTTGTAAACAGTGGATTGTTTTCTTTTTTGATTTATTTTTTTTTTCGTATAGAATTCGGAAGGTTTATGATCATTTCCATAGAAAACAATTAATATTAAAGTGTAAATTATAATGAAACTTCCAATCAGGAACTTAACATCTTAACTTCCTTTTCTTTTTTTTTTGTTAATTCTGTTTTTGAGAAAAATCTTGATAAAATTCAAATAAAGATAAATCGTAAATTATATAAAAATTTTTATGTTTTTTGTTTTATTATATTGTATACATATAATATATGTATAATGATTTTTGTCCAATGTTGATCCAACAAAAATTTAATTAATGTCATGGATTTTTATTTTTTATTTATTGTTAATTCTTTTTTTTGTACTAAAAACATACATAATATAAAACTTAAGTTAAAAATTTATCTGTAATTGGAAACTTCATCACCCCTATTATTAGGAAAAATAATAAATTTCTTGTATAGATTTTATTTTAAATGTCTTTTGTTTTTATTATTATTATTTTTTTTTTTTAAGTTCTTGAGAACCACACTAAAATCATCTTCTAATAAAATGAATATAAATTGCTTTAAAAAAAAAAAAAAATGTAACTATAATAATGTAATATGTATATTTGTGCTAGCATAATTGACTTTCCACCTTATGGGCATTAATTTAAAATATGTTGTATATGTATATATATAAGTACAATTTTAAATTTCCACCTCATGGGTATTAATTTTGAATATACATATATACGTATATATATATATAGTATGTACAATTTTAAAATGATAACATATTTATATTATGTACAGCTGTATTATGTCTGGTCTGGGATGAGGCAGACATGAGAATAAAAAAAAATAACGATAACGAAAGTTATAAGAATTACAAAAAAAAAAAAAAAAAAAAAATAAAAAAATTTTACATCGAATAATTTATGTGGGCAAAACCAAATCTTACATCTTTATTTTATTTAAAATTTTTTAATTTTTTTCTTTTTTATCATCATTGGGGACTAGATCAGGTGTGATTTCTATATCAAATCTAGAAAATAAAATGTGTTTTTAATGTGATGACATTTAAAATTGAATATATAGTGCTAGAGAATTGCTTATTTTTAACACAGATGAAAGTGTTTTTCTTTTATTTTTTTTGTGTTTTTTTTTTTTTTTTTTTTTTTTTGAAAAAGGTATTAAAAATAATTAAAATAATCATTGAGTTTTTATTGGTCTGTCTATTGACGATAACTTATTCTTTTGGTAGATAAGTTTTTTTTGTGTTTTTGTAACAAAATGAAAGCAATTCGATTTTTTTTTTTTTTTATTAGTTATCAAAAGTTGTTGATTATATCATGTTTTTTCTTTGGGTCTTCTTTTAAGTTTACTTTTCTATAATTTCTAAATTTTATAACGTAAATGTAAATGTGTGGTCCTGGATTTTTAAACAAATTTTTGGCAAACTCTTATTCTGACATTAAAACGCAACAGTAAAATGTTGTTTTAAAAAAGTTAAAATGACATTTTTAAATTTTTGTGGGAAAATTTAAGTTAATACAAAGATAACTTCAAAAATAGCATTTGAGGCGATTTGAAAATAAAACAAGACTTTTTTCTGAGGCTAATATTGCCAATCCCATTAGTTTTATTCCTTATATATTTCAATTATATATATAGGTATCTTAGTTGTACTGTATTGTACATATACAAATAATTTGATTATTATTTAGATTTTAGTATATATGTATATCTAGGGTCCTATATAAAATTAATTATGATTTTGCACAATTGTGAGTTAACAAAATTTTATATAAGTAAGTTTCAAAATGTTATTAATTTTTTAAAACTTCTGGAACAGAGCAAAAAAAAATACGTTTCTCAAATAAAGGCTCTTTATTTTATTTAATTATACACTTGCTGCGATTAATTTTTAAACTTAGTTTAGCATATTTGAATTAACTTATAATAGTCCTCCATTACAAAATGGTTAGTCATATAAGTCAATTCAAACTGTGATATTTCCATTTGTTCTCTTGTTATACCCGTATGAACTATGTTCAAGGGTATAATAAATTTGCCATTACGTTTGTGACACCTTAAAGGAGTCGAGCTAGATATAGTGTCAAAGGTATGGATCGGCTCAGAATCGAATTCTGAGTCGATTAAGCCATGTACGTCCGTCCGTCCGTCCGCACGATAACTCAAAAAATAAAGGAGCTAGGAGGCTGAAATTTTTTTTACGTCACTTTTGCAAAATTGTTAGTTTTGCTATTTAACTCCAGCATTTTCGGGCGCCGGGTTCGAGTAGCTGCCATACAACTTCTCTCTTTAAATGGAAATAACCCAGTGTCTATTCAATCTAGGTATCTGAAATTTTGCGAATGATGATCAAGTTTTATGGCAACAAATTCTATAAAATTTGGTTGTGGTGGTGCGACGGGTTCGGGTAGCTGCCATACAACTTCTCTTTTTAAATGAAAATAACTCAGTGTCCGTCCGCACGATAACTCAAAAAATAGGAGGCTGAAATTTTTTTTACGTCACTTTTAGAAAATTGTTAGTTTTGCTATTTAACTCCAGCATTTTCGGCCGCCGGATTCGAGTAACTGCCATACAACTTCTTTCTTTAAATGGAAATAACCCAGTGTCTATTCAATCTAGGTATCTGAAATTTTGCAAATGATGATCCAGTTTTATGGCAACAACTTCTGTAAAATTTGGTTGTGATGATATGATAGGTTCGGATAGTTGCCATACAACTTCACTTACTAAATGAAAATAACTCAGTGTCTATTGAAGCTAGCTATCTGAAATTTAGTGAAAAAGTGTCGAGTTGCATGCTAAAAACTTTTGTAAAATTTGATTGGTTTAAAGCAGCCGGTTCAGGCTTCTTGCATTTCTTGGAACTTAATGAAGTTAGGCACAATAGATTCGGGTAGCTGTCATACAACTCCACAATTTACATAAATATATCTCTGTAGTTCGGTACTAAAACATCTGAATGTTTTTAAAAGATGATCAAGTTTTATAGAAACAGGATATATTACGTTCATACGGGTATCCCAGAGTTGACACAGTCTACTCTACTGCACTCTTCCTCGTTTTTTTTTTTTTTTTAAATATTTCAAACCTATATTGATACAATTTTTATTTTATCAATTGATACAAATAAAACTTACAGGTATGTTTTTTTTACTTGTTTTTTTTTTTTTTTTAATTCTGTTTTTTATTTTTACCACAATATTCATGGGGTTGCCTCTGGATTCGTCTAGTCTTAGAATTGAGTAAAGAGTGAATTTAACAAATTAAGTGGTTGGTAATAAATCGTTAAAAATAAAATAAAATATGTATGTAAAAAACGAAAAGAAAATCGTATAGAAGATAATAAATCTTTTTCTTAAAGATTTTATACCATAAAAAAAAAATATGTATATGGTATGTATATTTTATTTAATATACAATATAATAGGTACATACATATATGTATATATTATTTTGTTTTGTATTTTTATTGAGACATTTTCATTTAAAAATTTTTATGATGAATTTTTAGACTCTTTAATTTCTCTTTATTTACGTTTTTTCATTCGATTTTAATGTGCGTTATTTCTTTTATTTTATTGCATTTTAATTTATTCAATAAAGTTAAAATTTAAAATAAAAAAAAAAAAAATAGTACAATAAATTTATTTCGAATAAAAGTAAAAGAAAATAAAAAAAAAACAAAAATCTAATAAAAAATCGATTCAAATCGAATCAAAATCAATTATTTTATACTTATATATATATTTATATATGTATGTATATATGAATATAAAGAACGAATTTACATATATATTTACAATAATCAAATAAAATAATTTACGATTTAAAAATTGGTTTTTCATTATATTTTTTTTTTTTTTGTAGATGGAGACATTTATTACTTTTTAAGCCTAAAATTAGGTCGTCTATTAAAATTTCCATAAAAAATACAAGAAAAAAAAAAAAAAAAACAAAATGCACATAACAGAATTTCAAAGGTTTCATTTTAGATTTATAGTGACGAGATATGTTCTATTTGATTCTATCACATCGATTATTTTATGTCTAGTAAAAATAAAGAGTTGTATTTTATTTTTAAATGAAAAGTGATTTAATAGATGGACACATAAAAACAAGATGACATAAGAAAAGGTATAAAATGATATTAAAGAAAACTATATTATATTATTATATACTACGAATTAAATCAGAGTACATTAACACTTGGAAAATTGATTAAAAGAGGTGAAAATATTAAAAACTGATATAGAATGAAATAAAAGAAAGAAAAAATCGAAAAAAGTGAGAAAGTAAAAAAAAAAACAAACTATATATTAAAAATAATATTAAAATGGTATAAAATTAGTAGAAAATGATTATTAATTAAATTATAGAACATACATACATCATACATATATACATATTATATAGATACATATAAGTATATTAATAGTAAATTAATGTTTTACATAATATTATGTAATTGACCTCCCAAGATATTTTAAATTTTTTTAGTAAAAAAATTATTTTATACTTTTTTTTAATTGCTTTAAAACTTTTCACTAGAGACTAAAAATTAAAATTTGAAGAAAAAAAAAAAATTTTATTTTAGTGTAGGGAAATACTGGAAATTTAATGTTGCATAACTAATTTTATATGTATTTTAATTGTTATAATGTTAAGAGTATTCGTTCAATCTTTTTTGGTTGAATTATTAATTAATCTGATTAATTAATAATTAGTGAAATCATTTCTGTATGGTTGAGTTATGATTATTATCATAATAGGATAGATTTAGCTACTTTTGGTTTACTATTATACATATTACACATGTATATACATATATATGTATAGGATATAGATATTCAAAACATTTTAATATCACAATCATAATTATTTGATACTTAATTCATCATTGAATAATGACAAAAACTATTAATTTTTTTTTCTTAATAGAGTTGGGACTATTAGAAAGACACCAAAAATGCTCTCTTGGTAATATTAAATTTTTGCTGACTTAACTCATTTCTTTAGCTAATATAATCGGATAAAACCTCTAACTGCTAACGCAATATTGACTGCTAACGCAATTGATTAGGAAGTATAGGAAAAGGAAAGTACAGGGATGTGAAAACTTTGAATTGAGGAGTGCGGAACTATGTAAAGAAACCATTATTATTATTTTACTAACAAAGACAAAGCCATCATTAACAACATAAAACCTTTATGCATGAGGTAATAATAGAAGGCAGCTCCACTTCTATTATTATCTCATGCATAAAGGTTTTATGTCGTTAATGATGGCTTTGCCTCTGTTCCGCAGCAGCGATTTTATTTTAGTATTTGTATTAATTATTATAACTATTTGCTACAGAGTCTAGGTCAGAAGTCAGTTGCAACATGCAGTAGTGTATATCTATATAGCAGCTTCCTGTATGAAGTAACCAAAGGTAACTCCACCGTAGCATATAGTTATTATTATATTTAATAAAACTGGGATTTTGGTGGCCGAGTATATAAACTGAAGTGTGGGTTTAAATTCTGCAAAAGATTGCATGCATATTTTAAAAATAATAATAACCTTTTTAATGGAATATTTCATATAATTTTTACAAAATACACAAAATTTTTGAAGTTTGAAAAAATGTAATGATTTCAAATAAGTATGAAAACCTTACATTATAAAGTCGATGAAAGTAATGTAAAAATGATAAACTGTAGTACCGAAATATAATATATATACATATTTTAATTTTATCAACATATTTCTAAAAGTCAAGTCAGTTGTTGTTTTTAATAAATTCAAATTAAAGGAAAAACTTCTAATATATTCGCTAAAAAATTTATTAATTCCCCCAACTCTTCCTTTCCACCAACCAATCAATTATTTTATAATCCAATTAAAGTTGTTCAAAAAAGAGACCCTCTGTTTTTATTAATTGCAAAAATTTCAAGATAAAATGTTATTGAATAAAGGATTTAATGAAAATATTTTTTTTTTTTCTGAATTATTAATTTAACTTTATTTAATTTCTTGGAACCGCGAAAATTAAACAAAAGCAAAATGCTTGTTAAATGCTCTATTGATTTTTAAATGCATAAATAAAAGAAAAAATTTTATCTTACAACGCTTTATCAGTTCATAACACCATATTAATATCAAAAAATATTTTTTATATTTGGGTTGGTTTTCATATTTTCTTGAATATCCAAAATTTTTTGGCGCCCCTATATAGCTGTTTTTATCTAATTTATAAAATGCACCATTTGGCATTAAATTTATACGAATAAAAGATGCAATATTTGTTTTTTTTTTTAAGTTGGGTGTCTTTTTCATTTGAAATTCTTTTATATATATGTAGATAAAAAATAAAATGCCATCATAAATATGACAAAAACTGACAGTTAAAATTACAATATTTGTGGTGAATAATAAACATTCATCATTTAAATATGTCCCGTATTTTTTTATTATTTTTTTTTTTTTGTTTTTATTTCATTTTTTGATAATTTAAAATTAAAATAAATTTACGAGTAAAAATCGATTCTTTTTTAAACATATGAAGAAGTCATAATAGGTATATTATACATTTTATCCTGAAAGTCATTTATTTTATTGTTTCTTGCTACGTTTTAATTTAATGAGTTGTTAAAGATAATAAATTTTTATACCTTTTGTATTGCACTGTTTTTTTTTTTTGAAAATGTATATCAGGTCTTTGGCAGAGCAGTAGTATTTTTATGGATTTTTATTAGTTTAATTAGTTGGAAAATCTGTTGGATTTAAGTTATATTAAAAATTTAATGATTAACAGTGAATTAATTATAATCAGAATAAAATAGTTCTATAAAAAGATTTATGACTTATGTAGACATATAGAAAGAAGCGAACATTTAAATTTACATTAAATTTTAAAGTTGTCATAAATTGCATCGCATCATATCAGCTATGGAATAATTTTGATTTTATTGATTGAAAAAAAAAAAAAAAAATACGTATGTGTAAGGTAATTAAAAAAAGAATTAACATTAGCTTAAACTTGAAGTTTAGAAAGAAATAAAAATGATTAATAATATTATTTAAAAGTTCAATATAAACGAAAAAGGTGATCATTTGGAAAATCTTTGTGATTATTGATATTTTTTTTTTTTTAATTTTTAAAGTTAAGTCCATCATTAAAGTTTTATTTGAAAAATGTGTGATGTTTTTTTAAAGAACGATTTTTTATTTTTGTATGTTTTTTTATATTTTGGAGATACAGTATATAGGCTGTTCTTTTTCAGTTCTCATTTTTCATATATTCAAAAGATTTATAATAATTTGCTTAACTTGGCACTAAATTAAAATAATTTTCAAGAAAGAAACCTTTCAGTTACAGTATTTTTCAAAATAATTGTACTTTATGTTATGCTCATTTTTTACATTTATCCAATATTTTGCATTGAAATTACATTTTTCCTAAAGCTGTTAATAAATTTGAGTCTAGTTGGCCAGTCGGTCGGTCGACCAGTATCAACAGAAATCATTTAACTCAAACATGAACTTTTGAGTTCTGATTACTTTCTAAAATAGATTCAATTGACTTCCGCCTTTCATTTAAATCTTTTAATAAAGAGATTAAAATATTTTAATAGATGTTATTAGAATACAAAATTTTAAAATAACTAATTTATTTACTTTTCGATAATCGTAAGTATTTTGACAGTATACCAAATACAGTCTTCAAATGTAATTCAGTTTCGAAATGATGTCGGATATGCATAACTTATACTTTTATAAATTCTTATAGCATATATATTATGTGTGATTGTTGTTTCTCAGAGGGGGCATATAATTGCCCTTACACCTAGGCCCTGCAACCCGTTGTGCACGGCTGCTCAACGATCCGCTCGCTTTCTACAGCGTCTCGTCGAGCCACTCAATTCGCTTTATAAATCGTACTATGTCTCTTTGATTGAGCATTCTCACCTCGGAGAAGTTTCCCCATTGATCCTCTCCCAAAGTTCTTCGCCTTTTATATGTGATTACCGATTACATTTATCCCAAAATTACAAAAATTATAAAAAGTAATTGTATAATTATATTATATTTATATAAAATAAATTTAAAATTATTTTTTAAATAAGTCAATTAAAATTTATTGTTCCATATGTTACTTGTTAAGTAAAAAAAAAAAAATAACAGTTAAAAAAAACAGTTATCGTAACAATATAAATCAATTAAAATCAAAATAAAACCACAGAAAATAAAAATGACTGACTTGATATTATTATCCCTTTTCAAGTTAAAAATTTATAAAAAAAAACTTCAATTTTAATTTATACAGTTATTTCGAAAATAAATCAAATAATGCATAAAATAAAACTGTTTTTAAATAATTTTTCTTCCATATGGTTGAATTGGCCGTGTTTAGTGGTTGTGAGTTGTGAAGTCTTTATTTTTTTTTTACACTAATAAATTTTATAAATAGATGAATGATTAAAACATTTGGTGGCGGTGGTTGCATATTAATTTAAAAAATGGTAAAAAAATAAATATCGTTAATAAAATTGCTAATAATAAAAATAGTAGTTTAAATTTACAAAAAGCAATTAATTTAACACTTTTTGACCGCACAGTTTAATTATTTCTGCAAAATAATATTTTTATTCGTATAATAACCATACATTTATTGGAAAAATAAAGTTATGAGAACAAATTAATTTTTTAATTAAATTACTTGATGTATGACATTCGCCTGTTAATAAAATTGGCTGACTGACCTATTAATATTCTGTAAGTATACTATCAACTTTTTAAATTTTGGTCGAATTTCTATTGTTTTATTACAGAATTAAATATTACAAAATATAATAGTTCATAAAATCAATTCATACGATACAGATGAGGATCCATATGGAAATTAATTGTTAAACACAGAATTTTTACGGCGGTGGTATATACCTAACCAGCATTCAATTAATAGTATAATTTCAGCATCAACTTTGCTATTTATAAAATAGTACGTGATAGTGTTACCAAATATAAATACACAACATAGTAATTAAAGATTTTACAAAAAATTACAAATAATTATTGCAATTTTTAACTGAAATTAGTATTTTTTGCAGTTTTTTTTTCACTTTCACGATAACGTACTTATATAAAAAATATAGTTTTAGTACAATAACTGTTTAATGAAAATATTTTAAAATTTGAGACTAACTAAGTTCATTTTTTTTAAGTCAATTGTTATATTAATGATGCCAGAAAATAAGCACAAAAATTCTGGCAGGGCAAAATAAAAAAAAAAACCAAAAGTCTGTGGTTTCTTATTTTTTTTTTTATAACATTACAAAAAAAAAACAACAATTTTTTTTGACTTTTAATATACATACATATATTAAGTAAGTGATTGCATTTTATTGCATTGAATTGCAAAATATTCGGTTAAAAATTATTTTACAAAAAATGTAAAAAAAATTGTTTGAATTTTTTTCTTCATTTTTAATTTTTCGTCAAATATTTGTAGAATTCCATATGTTCACTGTCAGTATATTTATAAGTAAATAAAATGTTCTGCTTTAAAAAAAAAAAAAAAAAAAAATTAACAAACATTTTAAAATGTCATCCAATTTTTTTTATCCCCTTTACCAAATGCCCTCTGTCAACTCTTCTTATTGTCTGGTTAAAAGCTGTATTCAAAACCAGAAATACAAAAAAAAATTTTTCAGAAATTGATTAAATGATTCAATTTTTTGATTCCGAATATTATGTATCATATGTATTTAATTTTTTTTTTTTTTGAACCTTCAATTATTGAATCACCATCAAAACATGTAATGAATCGTTGAAGTGATGTGCCACCACAAAGTGACATTTTTTCGGTTTTTATTTAATTTAATTTTTTTTTTTTTCTTATTTCAAAATTATTCAGATATGAGAGATCAGTAAATGGATGTATAAATGATTACAAAAAAAAAAAGAAATAAAACAACAAAAATAGAAAGAGAAAGAGAAAGAAAATAAAGTAACCAACAAATGATAACTACATCAATACATATATAATAAAATTTCCAGTTTTAATTTAATTTGTTTTTTTTTTTTATGATAACCAACAGAGCTACTAACTTGGGTGTTTTTTGTCATTTTTGTAAAAGTTATTTTGACCAGATGGAAAATTGATGAATGAATGATGAAAGAGGTGAAAAGAGGTGCTTTGGAAAAATAAAATACTTTTAATTAATTAGATCACTATCATTTGATCTTTTATTTTGTATGGTTTTTTTCTTTATTTTTGCGTTTGTAAATATTTTTTTTTTTAATATTAATGATTTTTATAGTCGAGTCCATAAAATATTTGTTTAGTATAGAGAAGATGGTATTTTTTTTTTTCGGGTGATATAATATTAAAATGTTTTAATTGAAATTAAACTATTTTGATTTTGAATTATTTTTTTGTTTTTTATAAAATTCTTTACCAATCATGAATTAAGTAATTAAATTAATTAAAAAATACAAAAAAAAAAAAAAAAAAAAATAGAGAAAAAATAAGTACTAGGTACATATAGTAAAAATATGTATGGTAAGTATGTAAAAAAACAATTTTATATGTTTTTTAAGTTGACATATTTGTGGTGTCAAGGTTTTGATGAATTGTTTTATAAATATTTCTTTTTTTTTTTTTACTTTATCATTTTCTAGTTTAGAAGGAGGAAACAATGTAGACAAAAAGGAAATACTTAAGATTCAAGCTGAAAATCTGGTTTGAATATAAAGAAAAGGAATACAGGAATAATAAGAAGAAGAAGGAATTGAAAAAAATAATTCAAAAAAATGTAGGTAATTTAATTGTATTTAATTACATTATTATTTTAATTCAAAATTTTTTTCTTACGTTAATCTGTACTAAGACTTTTTCAATGGTGTTGTAGTTTTCCTTGTATAAGAATTTACTTTATTTTATAAGGAATTTTTTTGTTTTTTAAATTGGTTCCGATTATTAACAATTGGTATCCCTTTTATTATTTTGATTTTTTTTTTATATTATATCGTCCAGATATAAATATCTGCCGATATTTTTAGGACCCTTTTGCCTCTAGCATGTGGATTGTGGGCCACCTCGGTACAAGTATTTAATTATAAATATTTAATATAAATATTTAATATTTTTTTTACATTATTTTATTATATTTTATATATTATTTTTGACTTGACCGGGGTTTGAACCCGAGACCTTTCGCTTGAAAGACCGGTGACTTACGCACTGCACCATTGATCAGACATATTTTGATTTTATATTTGCAATTATTAAAATTACAATATATCGGAATAAGTTTATTATTATTTCCAAACTAAAATTAGTGTCAAAATTTTGGCCGAATTTCATAAATCCATTCAGTCTTAAATAATTTCGAAATATAATTGATTTAGTTACAAGGTTCAGAAATTAAGCACAAAGTTCAGATATGAAAATCTCACTTTATAAAACATCTGTTTGGAAAATTTTCATAATTCAGAATTCCGATAACATACATACATACATATACATATTCTGGAAAAAGTGTGTATAAACCTATCTTTGTAACTAACTATAAAATTCGTCCTATTTGTTTCTTTTAAATACTAAATAACATGTAGTGGGGACTGAGTTCTCTAATACTTCCGCTAAACAAATTGTTGAAACTCTGGTTTTGTAACAAACTTGAAAACTCCCACTATTTTACAGATACATAATAAGTTAATTATATTAAAACAATAAAGCACCTTTTTTTAAATGATTACATATTTTTTTAGCTTTTTGACAAATTGATATTTGCTAATTTTGAGTTTTTTTTTATAATTGGACTTAAATGAAATGGATGTTGATTATCTAAGTTATGTCATAGGATACGCTCCTTCAAAATATATATTATTTTTATTCTGATCTTTAACAAAGACCAAATAATTTACTATGTAAAAATTTTTCACAAGATGGGACTACTAAAAAACTAAATTAATGATTTTTAATATCGAACATTTTTTAAGGTTATTTAACTATATTTAGGAGCCTCAGTGGCCTATTGGGTAAAAGCGTGTAAACACAGAGGAAATGTGGGTTCGAATTCCACATATGTCATAAGAATAATTCCCATTACGACATTTACAAGTTGTGTTACTTTTGTATGGCAAGGGAATAAAGTAAAAAAAAAAAAAAAACTATATTTAAAAATTTTAATATTTATTTAAAGCAGGAGTTAATACAACAATTATTGTAACATTCATTATATTATAATACAGTTTTTTAATACAAAATATCTAAATTTTAAAAATTTCAAAACTTCGAACCATATTAAGAATAGGAAATTACAGGCAAGGTGAACAATGATTACTAACTATATAAAATTGTTCTTTAAATGTAAATTTTAAGTACAAAATAAATCATAAAATTTTACCCCCAAGATTATTTTTAAAATTATACTTAAAAACAGCTGAAAAAGTTAAATTTTAAGTTATTTTTAATATCTAACATAATTAAAATGAATTTAATTTTTTTTTTTTTTTACCATAAATACCTACTAATTTCAATAAAAAAAAATAAAAATTATTCAGTCACAATTCAATTCATTTCCTATTCATTAATTTTTTCTATACCATTATCTAACAATGATTCAATCTATTGATTTTGTAAATCAAAAAAGGAAATCACAACAATTTTTTAAAACATAATATATTTTTAATCAATCATGAGATTGAACCACTTTTTAAACCACATTTTATTGGTTTATGCTCATTTTCTACGATTTGTTTTACTATTAAATATAATTTATTAATATCAAATGGGATCGAAACGAATCATTTCGTTTAACCATATTTTACTTTTTGTATTTTTGTAAATGAAAGAAAAGAAAAAAATTTTAATCATGCTGTTTCATATTACATACAATATTAATATATATATACTTACATTCATAAATTTCTACTAATAAAAAAATAAAGCAAAAAGAAATTTTAAAATTGCAGAACTGCAGAACTGCACAAAATTTTCTAAGTAAATTGAAAATGCGTGAAGTTTTATGCTAATTATTTCAATGGATTTAAGAATACCATATTTTCATCTTTTGTTTGTTTTTTTTAGTAGTTTTCTTCCTTGTGTTGATTTAATGGTTCTTTTTTTTTACGTGACATGTGCTTTTTGTTTTTGTTTTTTTTTTGATGGGAAAAAAAACCTTAAAAATATTGTCAGGGTAGGGTTTTTTTAAATATGGATTCGAATATGTATTAATAAGATTGTAATTTAGAGTAGTTTTGGGTATCAGCTCAGCTAATATTGTCATGAGTATTTGTCTGAATTTAATCAGAATAAAATATGTTTAGTAATATGACAAAATGGATAGTAATGCCACATCGAAATGGTTTGGAATCAATTTGTTTGACTTTAATTTGTTTCAAACTTTAAGCAAAGACATCATTAGATGAAGATGTTATGTAACTTTTTCTGAACTCTGACTTTTTGTTTTTGTATACATCGTAGTCTCGGTCCTTCATTTTAGAAGTCAAACATTTTCATAAACATTATATTAATTTTCTTAAAATTTATTTATATATCTTTAATTATTTGTTGTCAGTCTCGCGGTTGTCTTAAGCGATTCGATAAAAAAACGCAATCCAGTTTCATTTGTGAAGATGCTTAAGAAATAGCAGCTAGGATACAATTAGTTAAATGTATAGTTTTTTTTTCTTTAAATGTTGAGCCTATTTAGGATTTTTGAATAAAATATTATTTAATTCGTTAAATTGTGGTTCAATTGTGTAAGTTATTTAATTTATAAATTTTTATTCTTAATTTGGATATTACAAATCAGGATGGTGCTTAAAAGTGCCTCGAGCAGTAATATTGTGAATTTTGTTTAATTCTAATTTATACGTAAAAAAAAAACATCAATCAGTACCTACCTCAATTTTTTATTGATTTTACTTTTAAGCAAATTATGGGGAAAAAAATTTAAGATTAGTTATAAAGTGCTTAATTTCTGTACCTTATAACTAAATGAAATCTATTTCGAAATGATTTAAGGCTAAATGGACTTTAATTAAGTGATTATAACTTATATTGAATATAGTTAAATTATTATGATAATATTGTCCAACACTTAATCCGTTTCTGTTAAATAATATTTTGTTTAAGTTTTTCAAATTCAAAATTCATGACTTATTTTGTACATTTTAAATTTTATATGTTAACATTCAACCGGGTCGATACATTTACTTATTTTGCAATTGAGTCTTTTATTTTCTTTCTGATTTCCTTTTAAGTTTTTTTTTTCCAAACAAAATATAAAGACGCCAAAGATGAGAATATCTTCATCCATTTGGTTAAAGTTTCGGTTTTTCTTTTCTTTTTGTTCTTTGTTATTTAAAAATAGAATTTAGATTAGTTCTCAGCATGTTGCTGTCATTACAAAAAAAAAGAAACATACACGAGTACGCTGTACGACATGTAAAATAAACATTTCCATGAGATCAGAAAGTATTTTGTTAGTTTTTGTTTTTAATGTTATAAGTATAGAGTATTTTTAGCTGTTTAGCTGTTTTATTTTTGTACAATTTTCAATGAAAATTTGCGCATTTTAATGAATTTCTTCAATGCACAAAAACAGTCGGTTAATTTTAAGGTCTTCCCTCAAGATTCAATATATATAATATATATAACTAATTTGGTATATTTTAGATAAAATATTAAAGATAAGACCATATACCCAGTCAATAGAATACTTTTAATAAAAGGTAAATAAATTCCTTTGTTAAAGTTATTACTAAAACTTCTTTGCTAATACAAAGCATAGAAACACAAAAGTTATTCGAATTTATTTGGTTGTATTTATACTTATCTATTTTATGTTTTCTTGTCATTTTATTTTAATTATGTCATAGACATCCGTTTTAATATATATGCTTACAGTATCGGATAAAAACATTCCAATTAAAATTGTATAAATTACGAATAAGTAGTATTTTTAGATTTTTTTTAACATGCGGGGGGATAAAATACGAGAGACAATTAATGATAAATTTAATACCAACACACATTTTAAAATCTGTATCTGTAAAGGAAGGTAAACTGCTTAGAAGGCTCTGTTTATCTGAACAATGATATAGTGGTTATATTTTATAACGGTACATTTACCTAACCAATGGTAATAGTCTATAACTTAATATAAATACGTAATAAATTATACTTAGTTATAATTGTATAAGTGTTTGTGGTTCATAATCTTATAAAATAAAGTTACAGCCGAATGATCAATTATACTTAAAATGAAAATAGGGATTCAAGAAACAGGAACTTAATTTAATCTTTGCGATTTTATGGAACGTGTTCTTTATGGGAGTAGAAAAAAAAAAAAAAAAAACTAGTTACTCCTCTTACGTTTTAAGTCTTAATCTTAATACGCTGTAGTGTACGCTGTAAGTCGAAGTAAAATTTAGTTAGAATCAGTTTTTGGGAACATCATTTTGTAGAACGATAATGTTGTTATTTAAATAAAAATGGAATAACGGAATAAAAATTAAAGATATAAAAAAATAAAAATTAAAGATATAAAAAAATAAAAATTAAAGATATAAAAAAATAAAATAAAATATTTCAAATAAATAAAATGTTCAACAAACTCCTCCGTTAATATTTAAAACTCCAACCCCATGTGTTCAACAAACCCCTCCAGACAATATTGTCAATAAGATGCTTGTTAAAAATTACTGAATTAAATTATATAATAGTGAATAAATGCCTCTTAAGTTATAACTGCAATGTAAAGTTTCAAATCAAAATATTAATAAAATTAGATCACATTTTTTTATTCGATATTGTAATACTGACAAATAGTTCTAATATAATTTATGAATATCTCTCAAAAACATTCTTTAAGTTAAAAATTTTTTTAAAATGATTCTGTATATGTACAAAGATACGGTTGAATTTGTTTTGGTGAACGTTTTTTTGAATGAATATGAATCACTGTGGTCTTAAACCACTTGAAAGTAAGTTATAATAATTTTATAATTCTTAAACTAAATTGAATGCCCATAGAGAACACCCTGAGGAGCTCAAGGATATTTAGTGCGTATTTATTTAAAAAATTTTTAAAGAAAATTATTTGAGTAAAAAATTTGGTACTTAGTAACATTGTTTTTGTAAAAAAAAAAATTAAGTAAAATGCAATTAATACTTAAACAAATTTCTTTTCAAGAATTTTAGTGTCAAGTTAAAAAGGAAGGAAGCACTATTCTCTTGTGCATTCTATTATTGTTTATAATAAATTAATTTATAATGCAATTTTTAAGAAAAATCTAATCATAATTTATTTTCAAGATATAATATATTATTTACTTGTATAAAAACATTTTAATTTTATTTGTTTATTAATTAATCTCTTAAAAATTCAGTAAGATGATATCTAAGAAATAAGAAACCAAATAAAAAAGTATTTTCTATGTAGTTATATAAGTGTTTTTGTAAATATGTTTGTAAATAAAACGATGAAATTGAAAATTTTTATCACAATTGTGATGGTGATTGTTAGCTTTAGATAGTAGAATTATAGTAAATTACAGTTTAGGTTAGTTATTAATAGTCTTTCACGAAATTAATCTTTAAAATTCATTTACAAAACTTTATACAGATTCTGATTAAAGGAAAAGGTTCGAAATTAATTAGTACATTACTATATCAAAGGTTTCTTAATTTACTGTTTGGTTAAAAAAATAGTTTTTTTTTTTAGTCTATTCCCGTGTTACATAAATGTGACAAGCAAATTACACAGCCTTTCCTAAATGTGGCTGTAAATGTCGTAAGGGGGAATTATCCTTACGACGTGTGTGCGATGTAAACTCACACTCCCTCGGTGTTTACAGCGTAGAAAAAAAAATAGTATTTAACATGATCTAAAGTCGCATACATTAATAGAGAAATACTGCGTTGCTGTACTGTCTCTTTTTTTTTGCAAGAAATGGAGATTTTTGGTAGGCACTTTGCTTATAAATTTGTTTAATTAATTTTGTTGGTAAATTAACTTCGTTTGAAATCACACTTAATTTTATAACAGGATCATAAAAATAATTATAAAATTTACTGAGAAATTCATGGATATTTAAAATATAATTTAGTTTGGCTCAGTTCAGAATTATATTTACTATATTCTTACTTAACCAATATACATAAGATAATAAGAACTATAATCACGGAACTATAATGACTTCTTCATAATTTAAAACTGTATAAGTGTGTTAAATTATGAAGAAGTCATATTATGTTAATAATTAATAATAATTGATAAAAATAATTTATCTCTATGACATAATAAATTTTTCTATTGAAATGATATAAAATATTTTATTAATACATATGTACATATATATATTTTAATTGCAATATATTTGATATTAGAGGCAAATAAAAAAAAAAAAATTGACAAGTAATATTTAAATTTATGTCAAATTTTTTTTTATTAAATTTTTGACCTTTTATATTTGAGCTTTGTTCAATAAAAATAATAATACCTATTATATATTATATGATATCATATTTATGTTAATTGGATTTCAAAATTTTAGAAATTTAAAGATACATAGTTCAAAAGTCATTAACAGGAATGTCAAATTGTTTTACACATTTGCATAAAATTATTTTAAAAAGGTTTAGTTATAAGTAGAAAAAGTCACATATTGACTAGGCGACATATATCATTTTTTTTTTTATTATTTATTTAGTTACTTTTATCACTAAGTTTTAGGTGCTGCCTATTTTGTGTGTAAACATATACATATATAAGTATATAACATATAAAATATTTATTTACTAAGTTTTTAAAGAAAACTCTGTAGTAATATTAAATGCACGTAAAGCGTCTCATTTAACTTTTCATATATTTTGATTTAAGCTTTTAAATGTTAAATTAAATTAGGATCAGTTAGTTTAGTCATATAAGTACTACCAAAACTGTATTCCAGTATTTTTTCTAGTGAGTAAAGTAAAAAGTACAAGTACTGATACATCATTTAAGTAAAAGAATTGATACGCGTTACTAATATTAAAAAAATATAAGTACTAATAAAAGTACTGCTGTTGGTAATCACCAGTATTTTTTCAATATCCACCAAGTATAAGAACCAGTATTTTGGTAATTATTAGTATCTATTATTAGTATTTTTTAGTAATTGTTAATGATTATCATTAAATTTTTGTACGTACTGATGGAACTGGGAAAATATTAATGGCTATCAGTACCAGTACTCTTACTCGAAGTTGTAATAGATATTGATTATATAGAAATGTACTGAAAAGAGCGATTTAATTTTAAAATCTACGTCGTGCCATAACAATTAAAATGATAAGAAAACAATAAAAATTTCATTACTTATTACATATTTTGATCACTATAACAAATTTTACTTGATGAAACATATATGTACACTTTAAAAAATTAAACAAGGTGATTTTTAAAAGTTTTTTTAGTTAGCCAAATTTTCAAATATAAAATAGTCAAAGTATGACTAAGAAGAAAATCCAAAAAATAAATATTAAAATATGAAAATTTAGTTATCATCATTAGATCCATTCTACTCTAACAATCATTTTATTTAATAATGTAGAAAAAATGTGGTTTCAATTGATTCATTATTCATTCAAAATAATGATGGACATTCAATAAGTTCAATTGGGGAAAAACAAATATTTGGTTTTTTTTTTAACATTCAAGGCTTATTCTATAATTAATCAAATCAATTTAGTCAATAATTTGAATCTATTGTAAATATTTTTCTATGACAAGTTCTAACAATAGTGTAAACACTGTAAGAAGTAATCATCAATTCGATTGTTAGTAACTATTTAACACTTAATTTAAATTTTAAATTTTGTTTTGATTTTTTTTTATTTTATTGCTAAAAAATATTGAAATATTTTACAGTGTTTTCAAATTGATTTGACCATTAGCACTTCAATTATAATATTTATTTTATAATAATTTTTAAGAGTTGTTTGAAAAACTAAGATTTTATAAATGAATTCGTTAAGTTATATCTAAACCATAACTTATTCAATTTTGTACAGATTTCAAAGTGAATCTTTGATTCTTGCAGTTTGTAAAATGTTTTTTGATTTTTTATTACAAAATAGTCACTTTATTTCTGGTTTTCTTTTTAATTAGAAAAAAACTGTTGGTGTTCCTTGTATTAAAATTAAATTATTTTAATAAAAAATATAATTGTTTTGATTATTGAAAGTAAAATTTATACGTTTTTTTTTATTTACACGCTAAATAAACGCTAGGAACGGATCTCTTTATATACCAATGTAAGATATTAAAAGAGATCCCGAGAATTAATTAGATATGAATATAATATAGAGTTTCTTTTTGAATTGTTTCAAATTGTAGAAAGAAATAATAATGATAGAAGGAAACAGATTTGATGGAAGTATGTTCCAAGTCTTAGCAGTTGTCACAACGACTGAGTTTTCATAATCAGTTTTTAATCATCTAAGAGTTTCCTAAATAGAAGAAATGAGTACTGTATATAGAAATGGGTAGGTTCTGCCTCTCTCGTAGTACATTGGACTTGCATGAGGGTATTGGTAATTGAATGTAGTTCAATAGAACAAGTGTCATCACCTATATATAAGGCATTTATGAAAGAGTGAAATTGTTCCAATATTTCGACGAATGCTAAAAAAATTTATTGTTCACTAGTTCGTCAGGATTATGCGTAAGCGTATGGTTTTGGACTTTACTTTAGTTAATAATAGTCTTGATCGAATTCTTTTAAATATAAATATTGGCAAATGACAAATGACTTAATGGATTGTAAACATGTAAAATTCTGTTTAAAACAAATTTAGCAATTTTATGTTTCTCAATTATGTTTATTGTTTTACTTATGTGGGCTTTCAAAAGTAAGAAAAAACATTTCATATCATGCTTTTCAATTCCATTTTTAAAAATTAATTACGTACTTCTACTTAGAACTCTAAAACTTATGCGAAATTATGTCGTCTTCTATTATAACCTATATTCTCTAGCATATAAGATTATTAGATACATTCGTATTTTTTAGTTCTATGTTGCCATAAAGAATATTAATGGTTTCTTGTTAAGTTCTACAATTTTTTTAAATTTTGCTTGCTGTTTAATAGTTTGGCCAATAAGCCCGTAGTTACATGTTAACGTATACAGTAATAGATACATGGAGGATATAAAAGGGGATTTGTGGAAATATGTTAGAAAAATAATATTTTTATTAAAAACTATCTATATATATAATTTCGCACTCAATAGATTCTTTAAAGCATTTTAACTAAATAACTTAACTATTATACAATACCGTAACACAATACCATTTTAAATTTTGAGGTACATTTTTGTTGATTAACTTTTAACTTATAAAGTTTAAATTAAATTTTTTGTAATTATATATTCTTTTGACTCGTATGAACGTATGTAACATATAACAAATTTGTTATTAAGTTTGGGTTATCTTAAAGAAGCCGAGATAAATCTGATAAATTATATATATTATGGTTCAGAATCGATTTCGTAATCGATTCAGTCACGTCCGTCTTTCCGTCAGTACGATAATTCAAAAAATAAAAAAGATCTAGAATTTTGAAATTTTTACCAAGTTACTTTTTCAAAATAATTAGTTTCGGTATTAATTAATCGGGAATGATAGGCCAGCGTATTCGAGGTGCTGCCATACACCTAGCAGGTTTAAATGAAAATAACTCAGTGTCTATTAAAGTTATCTAAAAGCTATTAAAGGTATGTGTAAAACATGTAAAATTATGTAAACGGTGATCAAGTTTTATGGTAATAATTTATATTAAATTTAGTTAGTCTGTGATAACAGGTTCGCGTGGCTTCCAAAATTTACATAAATATATCTTAATTAGATCATACTTAATTATATCGAACATCTGAAATTTTGTAAAAGATCACATCAAGTTTTATGGCATCTTAGAGTTATCACAATTTACTCTACTACACTCATCCTCGTTTTATTTTTGTTTTTGTTCGAAGGAAATGTGAAGTTTTACGCATAAAATTGATTGTTTGAAGTTTTGCTTTAAACTTACAAATTAAAAATCAAAAAATGGTAAAAAATAAAGTAATAAACAATTGTTGATTTTTTTTAAAAATAATTCCATTAATATTAAATATATGATATACTGTTTAGTATAAAACAAAAGAAAAATCATCATCCAAACGTCTTATTTGTAAAGTGTGAAATATGTAATGAAAAAAAAATTATTTTAACGAAAAACATTGCAATTTAATATTTTCTTGTGTTAAAAGAACAAAACATAAACAATAACAAATAATTAAAAAAGAGATAGAATATTTTTAATAAGAGTAAAAAAGAATTTGTTTAGTCACTGTAAACACTTAAGATTTTGATTTTTTTACTAACCATATCAAAAAAGGAAGACATTGTAAAGGAACGCGTCTTTTGTTGCTATTCTTTTTGTTGTTGTGATAATGAAAATCGTTATAAAATAAAAGAAAATTTTTTTTTTTTTATGTACATAATATAGACAAACCTACACGTGACATATACATATGTATATCAAAAAATAAAAACAGAAACAAAGAAAAAAAAGATATTAAACACTTAACCTTAACCCTAACTTAAAAGATTTAAGATGAGTAGTTATATAAAAATATCTGATCGTAAATGTGAAAATGTATTATGTTCGATTTGAGTTATAGGTTATGTTTATTATGTTATTGATTATCCTTTTAAAGTGAATAACATATACGTTCAGTTTCGAATAAAAAAATAACAAGGTATTAGGTAAAACCAAAGGTTTTTAAGGGCGCACATTATCAAAAAGGTTATAAAAAGTTTTTTGGAACTGTGATTACTTTTTTTTAAAATATAATATTGGAACTGTCAAAATTAAAATTTCAACGTTCCGGAGATACGGAGCAGCTATAATTTTTCAAAATAGTGTTTCAGATAACGGCAAATTTATTAAATTTGAAAAATTATCAATTTGTAAAAAATTATATAAGATATAAAAAGATTTAAATGTTTTAAACTTTAAGTTGTGTTATAAACATTTGAAAATAGAGTTTTTCTTAAGTTTAATTAGTTCTAGCTCTGTATTGGGAGGGCTAGATAAAAAAAATTATTCCACAACATTAATTTTTTATAAGATCTATCCGTGGTTTAAAGTTTCATTTTCTCTATATTAAACGGTGTAAAAGTTTTTTGAATAGAGGAACCGATGAACGAACAGAGTGTAACTAATAAGTAAAATTTTCAAATATTTTTAGGAAAATGTTCTAAAAATCATGTACTTTTAAAAAAAGGCACGCACATTTGTAATTATTTTGGGTTTCCATTTTTTTTTTTATTTTAATGTGGAACATAGGTAAGAGAAAACTTACCTTTAAATGATTTTACGTTTTGAATAACAGTTGTCAGTGTCAAAAATGATTTTTTTTTTTATTTTATTTTTCTGTTGATTCATGTAAATAATATAATCATGTAAATATAAAATAGTAAATATTCTTTTAAATCGTTGGTTTTCTAATTACTATAGAATGCGTAAATGATGATCCTTGATGCCCACAATATATTTTAGTATGTGAATCAATGTTTTTAGTTTTATCAAAATGCCTCACCTAATGGCTCAACTTGAGTGATGTAGAAAGATTTTCTTAACCCTTTCGTGAGTTATGGGAAGTATACTTCCCACCTGTTAAAAAACCTTATAAAAACTAAAATTTTACCGGTACGAATAATTTTTTGATTTCAGAGTCATCTATTAACAATAATCTAAATGTGAAAATATAATAACAGTGGTGGCAGCACCTCTGAAAAGTTTATTTTTAAATATTTTGGTGAAGATTCATTAAAAGTGACAGTTTGCAATTTTGAATTTGCTAATTTTGTGATTTTTTCTAGTTTATTTTTATATTTGCGAATATATTTTTCAAAATTGATAAAAAAAGTAAGTAGTGTTTATTATATTATTCTTTTAAAGTACTAAAAAAAAAATATTTTGTCTGGATCGAATGTAAAGTGAATTTTATTAGGTGGGAAGTATTTTTCCCACGGCTCACGACCAATTAGTTGTGGTGGGAATTATACTTCCCAACGAACACTACATTTTCTTTTTTTTTTTGAATTTAGATTCAAATGGATAAAATCTCAAATTTCGATTTGGAAAATCCAAAACATGTTGAGAAGGTTTTGGAGATGTGCTTTTGCTTACCATCTGATGATGAACTTTCTGAGGGAGAAGCTGATTTCGGTGCTAGGGAAGAATTGCAAGCATTAGAGGAGACATCAAAGAGTCAGACTCCCAATGAATTGATACAAGATTTTGTACTAGAAGAAGAATTTGATAATAATTTAATTTTTGATAATGATGCGAGTGAAGAGAGTGAAGAAGATGATAATGAGGAATGGACTGAGGATTTATCTTATTCAATGAATACAATTCAATGAATACAAATAAATCCGATGTAAACCACGACAAACTATTTAAAATAAGACCGTTACTAAATAAAATCAACAATAATTGTCAGGAATCTTATAGTCATTCGAATTATTTATCGATTGATGAATCAATGATTCCTTTTAAAGGTCGATCCAGCCTTAAACAATATATGCCTCAAAAACCTGTAAAACGAGGATACAAGGTTTGGTGCCTGTCAGATTCCAAAACTGGCTACGTTATAAAATTTGATGTTTACACTGGTAAGAAAAAAGAAGGTGCAGAATCTAAGAAGTTTGGTTTAGGAGAAAGTGTAATTCTAAATTTAACTAAAAATTTGCAACGAAAACCGGTTTTAGTAGCATTTGACAATTTTTTCACTACTTTCAAAATAGTTAAGCTCTTGAAGAAAAAAAATATATATTCTTGTGGTACAGTACGCGGAAATCGCAAAGGACTACCAGAAATACTGAAACCAAAGAATAAATTACATATGAAAAAGGGAGAACACAAATTTGCTACAAGAAATGTTGTAGCAGCTGTTAAATGGATGGATAGTAGGGAAGTATCTGTATTATCCAGCCTATATAGCCCAAAAGACACTTCCATCGTGCAACGTAAAAATAAAAATGGCAAGAAAGAGGATATTCCTTGTCCAAAGGTAAATAAATATTTTTTGTAATAAATAATAAATAACAAATAAAAAATACTTTGTTGCAGGTTATATACATGTACAATAAAATAATGGGTGGAGTGGATCGATTCGATCAATATAAAGAGCGTTACGCTATAGGGCGAAGATCTGTGAAATGGTGGCATCGAATTTTGTATCATTTGATTGACTTATGTATAGTAAATTCGTTTCTTTTATGGAAAATTTCAAAAAGAAATGCTGGAGATCAACTGGCATTTAGACTACGTTTGGCCAATCAATTAATTAACAACTTCACATCTAAAAAACACTACAAAACTGCTGTAAATTTTCTGTCACATAAACGTTGCGTACCAGATGATGTGAGACTCACTCAAGTGGGTTCTCATTTCGCAGAGAAATCAAAAACGTACAGAAGATGCAGGCTTTGTAGTACTAAAGTAAAAGAAAAACGTACAAAATTCATTTGCTCAACATGCATGGTGCCGTTATGCATTGACAAATGCTTTTCAAAATTTCATAATAAATAAATATTTTTTAATTTTAATTTTTGGAAGAATTTTTTTGTTTTATATGAATTGTTTTTTGTTATTTTTGTTAAGTTTTTCGTTTTATATGAATTGTTTTTTCTTTCCTTTTTTAATAAAATCACTGAATTAATTATCCTAATATGTATTTGTTTTTTGTTATTTGCGATGGGCCACGGGAAGTATAATTCCCACCAAGTGAAACTTTTGTCCAAAACATAACATAAACCAAAAATTGTTAAAAACCAAATTAGAATAGCTTAAAAGCTGCTAAAATAAGAAAAAAATATTTAATTTTCTATAGAAACGTATAGGCCCACGAAAGGGTTAATAATGTTTAGATTCTTTTTTGAAACACATTGCTCTGACTTCTTCAATAGGATTATTTTGTATTTGATTGTTGTAAAAAAAAAGTAAATCGGTGTTAATTATAACAATTGATTATTGTATCAAAATATAGGGTGGATCCACACAAGGTTAAAATTATTATTTTATAGTTAAGTTTCCTGATATTTATAGGTTTTCTATATGTAACGGAATATTCATACTACTTAACTTGTTGATAAGTATAATAAAAAATATTTCAAAGGGAATGGAACAAGCACTTTTTAAAAAATATTATTAATTATAAAAAGATAGTTTAGAAAAAGATAGTTTATAATGTAGAATGTTATCCTATTATAATGTAGCGATAGTATCGGTTTTATATTGGATCCAAAATAAAGCTAAAATTATAAACGTTTCATTTAAAGAACTTTAATCTTATAAAATAATTGAAACAAAACATCTTACAATCATTTAAAAGTACCTACAATCTTCTAAAAGTAACGTACATCTTTCTCTTTAAAGAAAAATCTGTGGATTTTGACATGATTTTGAAAAATTTTTTTTTTTTTAGTTTATAAATATTTAATGGTTTATGTTGTTTTTATTTGATTTCAATTTTTCTCACGTGTAACCTTTCCAAAAAAAAAAAAAACGTTAAAACCCCAATTTATTTAAGTAACTTTTTATGTTTTATGTTTGGTAAGAAGAATCAAGAATAACCTTTTATTTTACAATTGAAAATATATTAACAATGAGAAGAAGAAGAAGGATTTAAATTTTTTGACACATTTAAATTTCTCTTTGACATTTGTATTTACTTATGTGAAGATACATAGAAGGCATTTTTAAGAAGAATCATTCAATTATACAATAACAATAGCATACTCATATGAAAATTTTAATATTTTTTTTTAAAATCGAACTGTTTGGGAATATTTAAAAAAAAAACATATAAAGCATTTATTTAAAGATTTTACACCTATAGGCAACAATTATATTTCTGGTCATTATCATAACCAAATTATTAATCTACAAACTGAAGTGAAGTTCTATTTCTAAACTTTTCTTTTATGTTAGGCTTAAAGTTAGAGAATAGGATTATAATTTATAAATATTATATATATCATATTTCATTTGAAAAGCTTTAATAATTGCTATTAAACAAAATGAAATAATTTTTATTAGGTCAGGGTCCATTCAAAATTCATCTTAGATAGCACTGACACATCATTTTTTAGTTTGATATTTGACTAAGCTTAATATTTGACTAAGCTGCAATTTTTAGACAGATTATTTCTTTTAATAATATATATATGACCTAGTCGGTGTTTGAACCAGAAACCTTTCGAATTGAAGGCCATTGTGTTAACTACTACACCATTGGCTGGATAAGAATAATTTTTAAAAGCAAATAGGCAAACATTCTGTTAGTATATAATGTGAACTGGAACTACAGAGAACTTTGAACAAAACTAAATTATATAGTATTTTTAAATAAACATGTTTGACAGCAATGACATTGTAGGTATCTAGGAAATTATAGAATTCAAAAAATAAATTTTGACCTCACTAACAAAGCAATTAAACGCTTTACTAAATTGCTGTCTGTAATACGTATTATTTACCTTTGAATGTTTTTATTAATTGACCTTGTTTATTTAGTTAACTTCAGTTTATAAAGTAAAAATTTCGGTAAAGTACTTTCGAAATAAATCCACAATGTAATATTACAATTGTATTGAACCTAATAATATTTATTTGGATATTGCATGATTGGGGTTTATATAAAAGTTTGCTTCGAAGATATAAAGATATTTTATATGAAATTTTCATTTTACATAATTTTTGAAACAAATTTATGCTTTGATGACCGTGACCATGAGTTTATAAAATTAATTAATTTTTTTTTCTTAGTTCTCAATCCTGTAGAATACAGAGAGAAATGCAAGCTATTCCACATCTATTCTACATCCTTTACTTTTCTACTATATCCCTTTACTTTTTATTTTTAAATTTTTTTTTAACTAGAAACAATTTAACTCAGCTGCTGTCAAGTTTTGTACCCATGCACAAATTAATAACTTGTTAAAAAAATAATTTGAATTGAAATTTTTTCACTATATTTTATCAAAAAAATAAATAAATTGTTACATAGAAGAAAGTAATATTGTATTGTAAAGAAAGGAATATAATAATACTTTTTGTTAAATAAAAAAAAATGTAAAAAAATTAAAGTACGTCATAATATAGGAAAAAAAATTTCTCCCCCAAAGAAATCTTATAAAATTATAAAACAAAAACAGAATTTGGTTGGTTGATTCTTCTTTTGTTCGTCATAAGTATAAGAAGACGTCATAGTGATGGTCTGTCATTAAGCTCCAATTTAAACGTTATTACCGACATAAATCTTTCAAAATTCTATCGAAAGTATCATTTATTAACTACCGGCAACATGTTGCTCTGCTTATCATTATTTTGGTAGTTATCATAATACTTCTTACTACCTTGTTAACCGCGCATTGTATTATTTTTAAATCTTCAAAAAAAAAATAAACATTCCTTTATTAAATCAAAATAAGACCACAATGTTTTTTTTGTTTTTTTTTTTTTGAAAAATTACATTTATGAGGTTTCTATCTACGAAAAACCGTCAAAAAAAATTAAACCTTTCAATTGTTTATTTTTTTCACAAAAAATTTTTTTAAACTTTTCAGAAAATTTATGGGAGATAAAAAAATGTGTTTAATTAGTCAACTATAGGATACAATATAGAGTCAATTATTATGATGTTCAGGGTTGGGAAAATAACATTAAAATGTAACCATAAAAGCAAATAATTTAACCACTGTACAGTATAACAAAATTGCATTTCTAAACATTGAAGTTCATGACATATGATTTTACAGTTGATGATTCCGATTACATATATATATATATATGTGTAATGTTCGAAGCTTTAGAGAAAAATGGGAATAATTCAAGAAAAAAAAACATTACGATTTCTATATTTACTTTTATAGATGAGTGTAAAATGGGTTGTCATGTAGAATAATTTCAGCTGTCTAATCAAAATTTACTATCCGAGGTAAGGTTTTATAATTATGTGTATTTTGTTGTAAAAATTGGATTTTGTATTGGAGTCCTCTTGTCTCTTTCGGACGAAGTTCTTTAAGTTTACGTTCCTACGCTGCTTTGCTTCATAACATGGCACTAACTATACAGCAGAAAGTCGTTATATTTAACCATGATGTAAAAAGGCTTAGTGTATTTGCGTAGAAAGTCAAAATATTTAAAATTAAATTTATAAAAAATTTTATTGAAGAAAAATAGACAATGCGGGGCGTTTTTTTTTTCTGAATAAAAACGTAAAATTATTTATAAAAACCGACCACTTGATGGGATTTAAAAACTCTGAAAGTTAGAAGAAATAAAAATATTTTTTTCGTGTAAATGTAAAAGACAGTATGCAACGAATAAAATTGAGAAAGATTTTCTGCTTGGTAATGGTTGTATTTATTTTGCTTTCTGTTCATCCTCTTATCTTTGTATATTCACTTGTTTTTTCCAAAAAGTATTTTTTTTTTTTTTTTTTTGGGAATTGATTTGTGGATTGAAGCAATCTGTGGTGATAACATACAATTTCATAATTTATCAAAAATTTTTTTCTTTAAAAGATTTCTGACATTTGTAAATCTATATTTAATTGGAAATTCAAGTTTTCTTTTTCTTTTATCTTTTATTACTCTCATATAATATGTAGGTTTGATATGGAAATGGAATGATGCAGACAAAATAAGATGAGTTTAAAGATAGTATATATACATATATGAGACGAATTAAAAGTTTTATTTAGTTTTTTTTTGTATTTTTGTATTTTTGTTTTTTTCTTTATACTTTCATTGATTGATTTTTATTTGTTTTCTTTTTCTTCGAAGATGGTTATAAATGACAACTACAGTATCTTGAAGTATAATTGTATGATTACGTATATTTATTAAATAATTATAGGTAGGCTGTAGGATTTGCATTAAATTATTATAAAAAATAAATTAAAACAGCTAATAGTTTTAAGTTATAATTACAAAATTTAGTTAAATCAATTAAAAAAATTATTACATATATATAAAAAACAAAAAAATCCTGTAATCCATGTTTAATGATGTTAAAATGAAGGAAAATTTGAAACATTGATTTTAAACATAAAAATTTCTAATAAAGTTCATATTAATTATAGCCTATATGGTTTATTGACAAAACAAAAGTAAATTTTACGCCAGGTAAAATAACTAAAAAAATTAAAATTTACAATGTTTTTTTAATGCAATACAGTGATCTTAAATGTTTTTTATTGAACACCTTTATCCTTTTAAAAAAGGTGTGAAGTTCACGTACATTTTTTTATTTTGAATTTATTGGTTGGTTTGTTGCACGTGTGTCGATTATTATCGGGATATGACGTGCTGCCTTCTAGTACGTGATTTTCACATCTTTAAAAGAATTTAAGTCGGTTCTAAATGCACATTGCAGAACATTTTAAATTTATCAGATCAATCATTTTTATTTTATTTTTTTTAATTAAAAAAATCTTTTTAAATCAGATTGCTTTATTTATAGCATTGTTGTTTATAAACGTTTTAGGTACTTTATTGCTGTTAAAAAATTGTTTGTGCTATGTTAAATAAAAATATTCTTAACTAATTATAGGTTTAGTTTTTGATTTAAAATACCGCAAGTTTATGCAGTATTACTATGCCTAAAAGAGTTGCTCATATCATCAAGTTGATGGCAAGTAATATGAAAAGGGATACGGTAATAAATAATCAGAGAAAGTAAGTTTTTAATAGAAAAAGAAATGTGAATAGTTGGAAAATTTTAGAGTCTGTTGAATTAATTTAAAATTTAATTATTTCGAAAGTATATTATATTAGATTCAAATCTTCATGATCATATAGTTAAATGGCATTGCAAAACGCTAGAACAACTGTTTAGTTTACAACTACTGAAGACAAATACAACTACTGAAGACAACTACTAAGACTGAAGACAACTACTGAAGACAAATTGAAAAATGAAATATACATATATATATACATATATATATATATATATATATATATATATATATATATAATATATTCATTTAATTGATTAATTTTTTTAAGTACCTCTGAATATTTATTAAAACTGTTTTTTTTTCAGAATTTAACACAGTATCATCATTATCAGGTCGATTAATTAAATTTAATTGATAATGTCATTACCTTGATTTACCTTTCAATAAATACTAAAATACCGCAGCCATAACAAGCAACAAAATGTTAGCGGACAAAAAATAAATAAAAAAAAAAAAAGAAAAAGCATAAATTCCGTAAATATATTCATCAATCATTCATTTGTTGGTCTAATTTTATGGAATTCACTTAAAAATCCACGGTTTAACCACATAATATACAGTTATTATAAGCCAGAATCATTAATACATAATGATAAGAAATTCAAAATGATATGCATGTCAGAATGCTAACAGTTGGTGTATTTATAAGAAGAAGAATGGCCAGAATGTAAAGTCCTAACAGACAAGAAAAAAAAATGATTTTTTTTTATTTATTTTGTTTTTTTTTTTGTGCTTTGATTAATTTTATTCAAGTGCCAGGAAATCATATATTGATAACATTAAATTGAGCTTAAGTATAGTATTTTTGGTATACTTAAGTTACCTTTTTAAGGAAATTACATACTTTTAGATCTGCTTGATATAATATTGCATTTTTTTTGTTTTTTTGCAAATTTAGCATCGAAAATAAGTTAAACTTGTTTTGATACCATGCCATTTTCACAAACTACAATGTATGTAAAATAAACCTGTGATTGTTTTAATTTTTATTATCTGAGAAAATCTCACATTATAGACCCATTTAAAAAAAATAAATCAATTTACCAATCAACATAATCTTAGGGTTTCAGTTAAGATTTTTCTTTAGAATTTTTCAATAATATAAAAGGCAATTTTTGAAATTAAATTTTATTTTATTGAAAAATAAAAGAAAAAAAAGGAATAAAAATTAAAAACTTTAAAATATTATTGCACAATAAAAAAAATTGCACCTGTCTATATATAAATAATTTGTTATTTAATTTTCACACTACTAAATAAAATTGGTACGTTGATGAACATTTAAAATGTATAGAGTTGAGAAAATTATGATCTATTTGAAAACTATATAGATATATGTATACATATATATTATATATATACATATATAGTATGCATACAGTATGATTGTTAATACATACCTAAATTTTTTTTCTTATGTAAAATAAAAATTGAAAAATTAATCTGAAATGATGATAAGCTACCCTATAAGAATTCAAGTATAATGGGATTAAAGTTATTACCCATTTCATATATATTGGTTATTCGCTTATATATTTTTTTTTTTTAGATAATTTAGAGAATTAGAGATACCATAAGACGCCATTAAAAAAATGTGATTACTTACTAGAAAATGAAATAAAATATTTAGATATATGTATAAGAATTTTTTATTTTCTAAGAAAAGAAAATGAATACATTCGAAATTACTTCAAAAACTACGATAAAAAAATTATCAATTCAAAAAGGAAACAAAAAAATACATACTTTTAAGTACATAGTAATTGAAATGTTATTAATTTATTATCTGAAATGTATTTCTTTAAAAATCATATTCTTTGATTCTACACTGTATAAATTTTCGAAAATAATTTGCTATTCACTAAATTTTCGAAAATTATAAATTTTAAGTAAATAAGTAATCAAAATCTTCACCCAAATTGAAAAAGAATCACGAGAATTGAGTCTTTGCGTGAGAACAATACAAAATGTATAAAGTTGACAAATAAAGTGACAGAGCACCAAATTACCAAAATATAACTGTTAATACTTACTACAGCTTCTAGATATATAGTTAAGGAGTTTATTTATCTCAGAACAAATATCAACAACGTAAATATATTGGAGTAGAAATAAGGCAAAGACTATTAACACTCCTATCACGATATACTAAAGGGCAACAGTACAAACTCCTATCGTTCCAGTTCTGAAGTATAGATTAGAATCTATGCCAAGAGTAAGTGAAGAGACACTTAATATCTTTCAGAATAAAATTCTTCGTTGTGTTTTTAGCCGTAGGTTAATGGAAGCGATTTAATGGAGAAGAATTAATTCCGAATTCTACGAGTAATTCAATTAAATAATTAACAAATTAAGGTCAGGCGACTTTATCTATAAATATGCAAAATACTTAATATGTTTCAGACTAATAATAAAAACTTATATAGAATTATATTCATTTTCATAAGCAAGGCCTTGTGATCAATTTATAGATTTAAAATTTAGAATATTCAATTAAAGAGATAAAAATAAAACATTCATTTATTCGAAATTTAGATTTTTGAAAATCTAAACTTTATACCTACAATAAAAATTAAATTAAATTTTAAAAATGATTCCAGTTATCATATTTTAATAAAATTCAACGATTGCATTTTTATTCAATAAACATATGGATGGATACAGGTGAATTCTTAAATATTAACATGAATTTTATCAGTAGGTACTGTAAGGATTAATGGATGATGAGTAAATTCAATAATTTTTCATTTCAAATATAAAAAAAAATTATAAATAAGTAATACTTATCTGAAATCATAAAAAAAGACAATAAAAATTAATATTGTTGGTAAATATTTGGTCATTAATAAAAATAAAAGAAGTAATTGATATAATTTATTATCCATATGTATGTAAACGCGGTATCTTTTCTTAGATCTTCTTCTACTTATGGTTCTTTTTAAGAATGTTAATAAAAAAGATTTCTACTGTTGTTGTTGGATTTTAAAATGAATTCACTGACTGTATATATGTTTTAAACTTATCTTCTTAAAACGGTGAACATATCGAAAATTAATTTTTATAGAGGAAATTTTTTTTGAAGATCCTTAAGATTAAAATTTCTACTTTTTACAATTTAGGTAACTTGATATTTTTTGTATATGTTTTTGTTTTTGCTAGATCTGCAGACTGCACATTTTTAAAACTTTTGCAATATGAAAAAGAAATTAGAGAATTCCTAACATTCTGTTTCTAGATTTCGAAAATAATTTACAGAATCTTGAAGATATTTATTTTCAATATTGTTTTAAAATTGAAGCAAACTATTATATAGATAAGGATAGGTAGAATTGTAGAAAGATTAAAAACTATGAGAAGTATGAGTAGTCTGATAGTTAAAAAAAGAACTAAAACATAAAAAATTATTTCCGTAAAACTATTATACGATTAATTAAAGGTTGACCGGCCGGTTTTTAATAAGAGATTTCAGTTTACGAGTCTTCATATTTCATTTTATTTATATTTAAAAAGAGAAATAAATACATTTTTTTTCCATTATTTATTTAAAAATCATCCCTAAAATTTTTTATAGTTGTTTATATAACGTGGCTGTCATATATTCTAAAATAAATATTAGAAATGGTTAATATGCGGTTTGTGTTGTGGTATCGGTTTTTGTTTTTTTTCTGGTTTTAATTCGAAGAAAAGCAAGGAGTATCTTACATATATAATATAATATTTATCAATATTGAATTTTAAAAAATTCATCGCCCCAATCCAGGTCTTTATATTTGAATGTTTTGTTTATTCAAAAAAAAATTAAATATTTGATTTGGAGATTTTATACACTTTTCATATTAATTTACTGAAGAAATATAGAATTACTTTTGGAAACACATTTGATATGTTCTTAATTGAAATAGAGGATTTTTCGGAAATAATCATTTACAAAAAAAAAAAAAGAGAAGAAATTGATAGTTATGTATGACATATGACTTTATAATTTCATGACATTTTAAGATATTTTTTAAAAATATTATTGATGATTTATATTCTGCATGTTAGTAATAAATGTGTTAAATGCTATTTTTATAGATATTTATTAGATACGTATCTAAAAAATTTAGGTAATTTTATCCTTAGGTTTGTGCTTCAGTAAAGTTTTAAAATAAAGATTTCTTACAAGTAAAATATGTTTAAGTTTTTTTTATTCAGAGAATGGTTTAAGTGGTTAAGACATCGATTTTTCATTCGAGAAACCTTGGAGTCGAGTCCAGGCTGCGTGATATAGATTAATAAAAAAAATTTTCATAAAAAAATTTTCAAAAAAATATGTTCATATATTAGGTATAGTATAATTAATGTCATAGATATTAACGCCATATCTGTAAAACCATTATAATAAAATAAAAATAAAGTAATTTCTGTAAGTGATCCTAGATGGCACAGAAATAAAAATATTTGTGTTTCCTAGTTTTGTAGAATAGCTATAGACGAGACATGAGTAATAAACGGCTTAGTGGAACTATTAATTTCAGAAACTAAAGCTTAGGTAAATATGATTAATAAATGACTTAGTTGATGACCTAAGGAGAGTAGGAGTGGAATGAGCAAAAAAAATATTTTTGTTTTATATACATATGTATTTCCTTTATGCGTAAGACATTGTAGTTCAATTTTTGCTAGTTAAAGTTCTAATTTGTTAAAACTTAGAGTTCTTTTTTTACTTAAATAAGGGTAAAAGGATAAAAAAAATTTTCTTCATTTATTAGCTTATTAAATGTATTTAAATGTTCAGTTTAAATTATTTATTATTAAAAAAAGAAAAAAATTATAAGTTAGGATTAAAAAAATATCTAAAGATTTAATTTAAGACAAAGGATTAGTTTTAAAAACGTATAGTATTTTAATTTCAGCTTAATTTGTATTCCTAGACTAATTTATGCTTAAATCTACCTGAACTAAAAAGATTCTGTTATAGTTTAAAGTTAAATTAATTAATTTTGACAGGTGTTACATATAACCAAATATGATGTGAAAAATTACTTTTTATATAAAATTATAAGAATAAAATTTTTTTTATTTAAAAAATAACTAGTATTCGCCCGCCCCTCGAATTTCGATGTGTTTTAATTAGCAATTTTGGAAAAATATTGATATTGTAAGATGGCTGTACTGAATATTTATCATTTAAAACAAAAAAAATGAAAGTCGGTTGGTAGATAATTGAATAAAAGGGTTTTAAATGTCTATCATTTACAGATTAAATATTATGATGATATGTAAGAGTTTATTTCGTTTAAAATATTAGAAAAACAACAAAAAAAAAAATATAGAACCCAATCTGCAAGCTCCAGACTGCTAAGTTTAAGAATCGACCACTCTACTACTGCACCAAACCCTTAACTGAACTTTGTATGTTTATATTCAGTTATATTGTGAAATTCGTATTTCCTACCATGCAAACTATATTTTAAAATTTGTATAATGTATATAAATATGTATATTCTTTACATGGGTTTTTTATAAAAATGGAAAATTAAGAATGAAGGATAGCTGTACTGAATATTTATCATTTAAAAAAAAAAAAAAATTAAAGTTGGTTGGTAAATCATTGAGTAAAAGGGTTTTAAATATCTATCATTTGCAGATTAAATATTATGATTATACCCTTTGTATTATTTAACATAATTTCATCCAAAATTAAATGTTGTAAAGTAATAAGTTTTTTTTAATAAAATAATTTACCATGTAGGTACACTGGTTATATTAACTGATTTGTTAATATATGATTGACTAAGAAATGACCATAATATATAGGAGGAGCTTAAAAACATAATTCTGAACTTTAGAAAATGTATAAATTGGAAAAAATTATAAGAAAAGTGGGATGCAATTTACAAAAAGCTTTAACTTGATACTATTATGTATAATGACAGGCAGTTATTATAATAATAAAAACTGTTATAAGAAATTCTTTTGTTATTTTGTTAACATAAAACTTACCCATTCATGATTGCTTTTATTTTTTCCCTTATTTTTTTTTTTTTTAAATTGCATTTAAATTAAACTTATCTGATTACGTGAGTAAAACTTAAAAAAAAAAAAAAAATAATATTATTAAACTTTTACAAAAAGAAAACTTGTACTTAATTAAAAAAAATAATAATGCTTGTTATTACTTATGGTATGTTTGTATGTACTTGTGGTATTTGTAATGTAAACAATTTTACTTTTAGCAAAAATAAAAAAAAAATCAAAGAAAATTGTTCAATTATTAAAATATTTTCTTTACGTTATTTTCATCATTTCATTACTTTATCCAAGCTCATTTTTAACATAGCGAATTTCTTCTTTTTAATAATTTTTAGAACAAAATTAAATTGCTTTGACTTGATTTTTGAAATATATATATACATATATATATATATATATATAGTTACAAAATATACATAAAACAATATACATATATAATTTATATACTTAAAGATAAAACATAATTTTTCATGTTTTATAGGTTAAAATGTTAAATTTAATAAACATCAAATCATAGGTCATAAAAATTTTATACTTCTTTAAATTCAAAACCATTTATATTTAAAACCAATAAATGAAAAATAACATTATGAATAATTGTTTTATATTTAAGGATTACATAAAAAAAAATTTATAAAATTAAATAAAACATTTATTGTAATAATATATACATGAACAGGAACTCAAAAAAAAAATTAATACATAATTTTTTAATATTTTTTAACTTCTTAATATTGAATTTAGTACGTGAAAATTTCTTAATTATTAACTACAAGATTCCGCACAAAAAAACCCATTAAAAAATTCTCTTTGCAACATTTTAATATTTTACTTCTTGTAGACATAATAATATTTATGTAGTATGTACTACATAATGTATTATGTAGATATTAAAAAAAAAAAAACGTGTTTAAAATTTTGGTATTGTTTAGAAACATTGTTTCAGCGATACAAATTTTCTTTTCGTATTTTCTTTTTATAGATTATAATTTTAGAATAGGGTAACCAGAATATTATTATGAAATATAATTTTACTTTAAGAGAAATTTTTGCTGTACAAAAATAGACATGTGACAAAATTTTAAGTAAATTAAATGAAAATTTTATAATAGTATGTATATAAAAATTGTTGTGACAATTTTTTTTTTTTTTTTTTTCAAAAAATTTTTTAGAATTTGATAAATTGATCAGAAAAACTTTTACAAATATTGGAACAAGTTACATGTAAATGTCATATTTTTTATTTTAAATTTACATATTATTATGATATATTATGGATAAAAACATATGACATATATTTTACATGAGAAATGACGAATCAAACTAGTTATAAACTTAAATGTTTACAACGAGAAACAAGAAGGGCACAAGAAGCTTATCCCTACCATGTATAGTTATCAAGATAATGAAATAGAGCTTATGGAAATTCGATTGTCATGAGCACGTCCCGTTTATGCAACCATATACCATCACATGTATTCCCTAAAGTTTGTAATTCATATGTGTACGATTTACCTAAATTTAAGAAAAACATTAACATCTTTCTTTAAAATGTCTCTTCAAAGTGTCCTACCAATCCCCCATAATCCAAATTTCCTAATTTCCCAATTTCCTCAATTATCCTTCCCACATCCCTATCCGCAAAACCAAACTGTACATTTGTATTAAAAGTTCCATCCTAAAGTTTGGTTTTAAAAGGGAGGTGGTTTTGGTTGGTTAAAATCTAACACTATCCTGAGGAAGCGCGTGCAGTTCCTTTTGGTGACTTTCGAGTTTTTCACCAACCTTCGTAAAAAAAAAAAAAAAAATACATCAATATGCATAATATATGAACTTCCTATAAATAAATATAGACTTTTAATCATGTCAGAAATGAAATATCCTCACAAAATATGGGTAATCTTGATGTTGTTTCTTCTTGACTGTTTTGAATACAGTAATTTCACAATATAAGTAATCATTTTCAAATATTTGTTTAAAGTAATCATTTTCAAATATTTGTTTAGTATTAAAATATAAGTAAATTCAAATCTAAATTTTTAAACTCATATATGTATGTACATATAAAAAGTAACGAAAGCATAAGTTAATTTCTATTTTATTCAGGTACCTATATTAAAATTAATTTTAAAATTTTTATTTTAACTCTCTTCTTATTTATTTCTTTATACAAATATTTTTTTATTTTTATAGTTTAATCTTGTTGCTACTTAACCTAGTAATTAATTGCCTGTTCTTTTACAGTTTAATTTTAATATAGTACTTATTCTTTATTTTTTTTATGTTTAAGCTATGTACAAACTATGTATTTTCAGGTTTATTTTTGTTTAGAATAAAACAAGTTCTTAAAGTTGTACAACAGAACAGTTGTACATTGCTAGATATTTTCTAAATGTTTTAATAGAAAAGTTCCTTTACGTCTCAATTACAATTTTTTTAATTTGACGTTTACCTCAAAATTTAATTGTGGCGCTGCGGGACCAAATTTAGCATTGAAAATACTAAAATTATTAAAATAAGTATTTATTAATTGATTTAAATGAATGATGCAAATATAAAATACATATACTTAAAATAATTATTTTTTAATTATATTTTAAAATATATATTTAGATAAAATGGTCACCCTAATTATAAAAAAAGTAAGGAAGCAAAAATAACTCCAGCTTAAATAAAAATTATTCAGTCATGTTTTTAAGTTTAATGTCATGACTTTATTCGTTATGACATGACTAACTATGTATCAAATAAACCAATCGTATTTTATATAAAAGTTAAATGCTAGCGCGCTAAATTGATTAAGAGCAATTATTTTGTTGTTTCTTTTTTTTTTTTAATTCTAAGTGGCACGATGTACCTACATACATTTCTTTTTAAATTGTTTTTCTTTTTTATGTTTTTCCTTTATAAATATTATTAAAATCGTTTTTTAAGTGAGAATAATAATAGTAAAAATATTTTATAAAAAATATTTAAAAATAAAAATTGTTTATGCAAGTCACAGTCAAGAATCTATTGAAATGAGGCGTTCCTTAAGGAAATTTATTAAAATTTGTAATGGTCCAGAAGAAAAATAAAATTATGTAGAGATGAAAGAAGGGCACACGATGTATTTAGTATCGTACGCAGTTTTAGGGCGTATTTGAAGTTAATATTTTTTTTTTTGTTTTGTATGAAAATTAATTATAAGAAGAAGCCGATGATGGGAACAGAAATATATATATACTTTGCATCAAAGAATGAAGTGGAAAACATTTTGATTTTATACTTTTCAATTAAGTGCACTTTAATAAAATTTGCGAAAAGTAACCATAGCAAATTCAATAGCTTTTAAATGGAAAAGGGTATAAGTATCGTACGCAGTTTTAAGGCGTATTTCAAGTTAATATATATATACTTTTTTTTAAATATAATTATAGGAAAAAGCCGATGATGGGAACAGAAATATATACTTTGCATGAAAAAATTAAGTGAAAAACATTTTGATTTTATACTTTTCAATTAAGTGCACTTTAATAAAATTTGCGAAAAGTAACCATAGCAAATTCAATCGTTTTTAAATAGAAAAGAGTAAAAGAAAAAATTAAGTATTTAAAAGTGATTTTGTTGATTTTTTTAATATCCACTTATTATGAAATAAAAAAAAAAATAATCAAAGCCACTTAACATTTATATAAGCTACCGCTTTTAAGCGGTAGCTTATATAAATAATTAATGAGATTTGTCACATGTGCCAAAACTTTAAAAAATGTGCGTGCAAGAATTCATTTCACTTTTATCTTTGTCAATTTTTTTTACACAATTTTTTTCTGAAAAATTTTTAAAATACCTTAGGCTTTAAAAAAAAAATTTTGTTTGCACTTCTAGATATGTATTTGTATATTACAAATAATGATATGGTAAGTATTTAATTGTAAAAAAAAATATTGTTTGGTACATGTTTTATGATAATTGATTTTTATCAAATGATTTACTTAAGTGGCAATTTTGTTTTTAATGGCGACTAGAAAACAGAAAAATGTCGGATTTTCTATAGTTTATAATTATTGTAAATTGTATTGGTTTTGATTAATTTGGAATTTATTCAAAATATGACAGAGTATTAATCAATTTTAATATTATCTAATAATTTTTTTTAATAATTTTTAATACATAGAGTTTAAAGTTTTATTATATATACATACATACATAAATATTCATACATATTAATTTTAAATGATAATGAAAATTTTGATATGGTCATGTTATAATAAAAAGAAGTATTATAGAATAATTGAACATATAATATAAAAATTAAGACAAATTGATTTAGAAATGTTCTTACATTTAAATATATGATCGTAATTTATTATAATCCATGTTTAAATTATGCGTACATATATGTAGAAAAAGAACATGTATATACTTAGCGTGTATTAATATTTAGAGTTGTAAACACTTTAGGTATAAGTGCCAATTATATTTTCTACATTAATTTACTTTAATTTTTAGAGTTATTTGCCTTTTGAATGCTTTAGGTAAAAAAAAGTATCAGTTCAGTAATATTTAGTGAAATTGATAAATTTGCAATTAAAGTATCTATAGTATTGAAGAGCAAACAACCGCAATATCTTCGTTTCTTTTAAAAATAAAAGATAAACGAAACTAAATAAACCCTATAGTTTTGACTAGCTATGTATAAATATATAATGTATACTAATTAGGATAATGATAAAAATAATTTTATAAAAAAACTTTTCGAAGTAATTATCTTCAACTAGAACTAACCTACTGCACTCGCGTAAACACTGCTAGCCATAGCGATAATTAAGTGAGCGATAGGAATCTATGCAGTAGGAATGGATATTTTTTTAGAACACACAGTCTATAGAAGCTTTATAGAGAAAGGGATGCAGAAGACTCTCGCCTTAGCTAGGGTCAAAATCTGTTGAAAATCTGGAGACTCACTTCCATATTAAACATAAACCAGTTATCAGAATGTAAAATTGAGAAACTAATTTTATTTCTGAACTTGATAGATATCTAGAAAGCAGCCAAGTGCACCCCAACTAATCAACCAACCAATTGTCTTCAAAAACCAAGAAAATCTCTTAAAAATTAATTATTTAAGAAATAAAATAAGAGTGATGTACCAACTACCAACACTCGACTAAAGGTTTTAATGGGGATTATATTATTTAAAAGGTATTTAATAAAGGAAAGTAAATAATTAGATTTAACAATGATTAACAAAAAAAAATTTTTCTGATACATATTATCTATATGTTAAAATTTTTATACTTCTGATGGGTGTGATCACATCTATGATATAGAAGCCAAATATATAATTTCTATTCTATGAATTTTATATTTCAAAAATAGAAGCAATTCAGTAATTCAATTTATGTACTTAATTGATGTAAAATTTCAAGTTTTTGAGATTTGTGAACAAATATGTGAGAATTCAATAAATTAATTGCCTTGATCAAATCTAATTTTGTCCTACGATGTGCTGAATTTAGGCTTAAACTCATTGATAAGGCTTAAGTTCTCCATAATAAAGATATTGTAAAGATATAACCTTCAATAGATATATGGAATTTTAACTGATGCTAGAACCTACAACTGGAACCTAAAATTACAACTTAATCAGTCGCAAGATCTCTAACTTTTGTGCGGTTTATTGCATAGAACATCCAACTGTTACTCTTTGAAGCACATTTTGAGTATTGAAAGCCTCTGTAGATTAAAATTATAAGGAAGAAACATTTTAATGATTAAGTTAGTTATGTATATATCAGGCAAGAAAAACCATTCCAAATACTTTAGTTTTGTTTATACTTTACAAATTAGACTGTTATAAAATTTGTTTTAAAAAATTTTTTTTTGTACAGATTCAATTTTATTAATTTATTTTTAAAATATTTAAATAAAACTTTCAACAATTTTTTTACTAACACATAATTCTTTAATCTTTTAAGTAATTATTAACACAATTTACTTAAAAATGATTCTGATAAGTAACAAAAGGAATTTAAAAAAGGTAATTTTAATAACTTCCACTTCAATGATAACGAATTTACATAAATTACGATAAACGGTGTAAGTCGTAAATATGTTGTGTTGTCTCTTTCTGATGTCATTACAGATAAAATTCTTTAAAAAATATTCTGTTATTTTCTTAAAAAATTTTTGAGGTTAGTATTGTAATGACTAATGAGATTTTAAAATGAGTCAAGGTTTTCTTTGTATGCATACAGGATGATTTGAAAAATTACCGTTATTATATTTTATTTACATTGATAGAAAAAAAATAAATTGTTGAATGAAACAAAGAAAAAGTTTTTGTCATTATTCAATTGCACATAAATAGACTGGAAGGTGTACAAAAAATTATGTAACGAAAAATTAGTTTGTTGACATGTTCATTCAGATAAAAATTTACTTTTGTTTTGTATTTAACAAACAACAACGATTTAAAATCTGGTGTTATCGCGTTTTTTTGTACAAAAAAAAAAATAGTGGCAGAATGATAAAGCATAATTTTTTTGATTAATTTTCGTTTTTTAAAACAGTTGTGATTGATTAGTGATCTCCGATTACTAATCAATAGGGAAACAAATTATTTGGTTTCTACACTTTATTTTGACACTATATTTAGAGAAGTGTGTCAGTAACACATGAAAACTGTATTTGGTTCTAGGTCATTTGAACTTTGATTTGTTTTTATTTTTTATTATTTATAATAAATTTTTGATTGAGTACCCTTGAGGCATATATGTATGTATGCTCTTGAAAATGGGATTTTCCAAAAAAAGAAAAAAATTTAATCAGCAAAAATTAATGTGTGTTAATACTTTAAATAAATTTTACAGCAGTTCTGTTAGAAATATTAAGAATCTGTTTGACTATTGATAAGGTATAATTATTATTAGTTAATTTAACAATTAATTTAATAAGATTATGTATGTAAATACATAGTTAATTTGCGTGGTGTAACGATATTTATAATTAATTTAAAATAGCAAAATATTTGTGGAAATACACTTTTGAGTCATTTGTATAGAAGTATGTATTGTAGGTACCTATTTATTATAATTAATATATTTAAGTTTATTAATTGAAATTATGTATTTTTGTAATCATCAAATTTAATTTTTATTGTCATAAAACGAGAGGAACAGGAACAAGTCAGGAGGAGCGGGAACAGGAACAGGTCAAAAGTTATTTAAAACGATAGTGCACTACTTAGTTGCTGCTATTTTTTGATTTTCATGGTTCCAAAAGAAATTTGCATCTAGAAAGGTATATATATGTATAAATACATATTTATATCGTAGATAGAAACGTAAGTTAGTGAAACAAATTATCTTTAATTTTTGTTGTGTAGTTGTTGTATTCTTAACTAATTGAGTTACCCGATAAAATTTTAATTTTTCTGGAATTAAGATTTAGGTGTGATAAAAGGATAATATCTTATAGGTAATGATGTCGAATACATTAGGGTTCTAGTTCTAGAAAAATGGTTTTTAAGTTTATTAATCACGGGCTTTTTGATTTGTGTAGAAGATCCTAAAGTTGGCATAAAAGTGGTTAGACCGTATACTTTTAATGTTGGGCTCCCGAATCAGAACTTGTTAAAGAAATCGAACCCAAACGTAATATTAGTTTCATTCTACTTAGGTTTTCCACAATTAGATAAACTGTGTGTGAATACGTGGTAGACACAAACAATTAACAGAATTCTTATTTGTATTCAATTTAAATATATTTCTTTGAATAATAATTTGTTATATATTGAAAAAGATGATAACGCGTACCTGAGATGTGTTGTGCTTTTATTATTCAAGCGTTATTTAACATAAAATTGTCAGGTATAAGTTATCATAAATAAAATGTAATTATCATTTCAAATTACACCTTCTTAATAACAAAAAAAAAATTATCTTTTCTAGATTTATCGTTATTAAATTTTTTAATGTATTATTAAAATGTTTGTTCAATTTATTGTTTGAATGTCTGTTGTGCTGCTATTTAATGCAATATAATAATTCTTAAATGTACAAAAAATAAAGAGTATGTTCACATAATATGCATGCCTTAACATATTTTAATTACAATTTGCGAATTCTGAGGAAATAACATCCAGTCGCCCAGTCGCCAATTTTTTTTTGACACATTTTGCCTGTTTTTTTGACGTTAAATGATATTAGTAAACAAAGAATTATTTTGAAAATTGAAATTTATAAAAAATACAGGTAAACACTTAACTTCGGTGACAAAAAGATTTGTTTTCATGATTTTTTTTTCACGAAATGCATATTAAAATCATAATTAATCTTTTATTTATTTACTTTTAATAATTTTAGTGGTTAGGAACAAAGTGAAATCAAATCATGACGTTTTTTAAAAATGTAATTATTATTAATCCTTCTATAAATTATTTACTTATTATTATTGAATATTTTGACTTCCTAATATAGACTTTATTCTAATATTTTAACATAAAATTTTGTTTTCTATTTGATTCCATTATCTTATTTATTTTTTTTTACATATTTTTCAAGTTTATCGATATTTTTTTTGTATTTAGAGTTTTATTATCAAAAAAAAAATTAGAATAAGTAGATAAAATAAAAAGCTGTCATAAATTTAAACTGTCAATGTACGAAATGACGTAATTTGCTGTTTATCAGAAGATTAATAGCATATGGAAAAATGATACCTTTTTCTAATTGTGCAAGAAAAATCCTTTCAAATTATTATAGTTCTTAAAATTGTTATTACAAATAATTAAAATGCTCTATTCATTAGCTGTTTTTAATTAGGAATAATAAAGAGAAAAGGTAGAGTAGGTCCAAAAATATTCTAAAAAGTGCAGATAATTATTTAGGTATCAAAATAAAATATTTTTTTTATATTAGATTCATAGTTCAAAAATAAAATTTCTAAATATGTAATTCATTTTTTTGACAAGAAAATTATTATGAATTTTTAGTGAATTTCTTAAACACTTTATTTTGTCAACTAATGCTGATTGGAAGTTGGTTTTCTAAAACGGCGGGTGTAAATCCCGCCAAGATAAAATCCTGTCAAGACAAAATCCCGCTATTATTAAAAATACCGCTTTTCTTATAAAAATCCCGCTTTTTTATAATTAGATTTTTTTTTATTTTTTATTACAGGGAAAGATGATAAGTAAACCCCAAATATTTTTTTTGTATAAATAGTTACGTATGAAAATTTATTATTATTATTTTCTATAGAAAAAAAGAACAAATATTTTTATATTTTCAAATATTTATGTAAACAAAATTATTTTCGGGAGAATTTTAGAGTTGGTTACAAAATTAGGATTACATATATCCTTTTTTCAGAATATATTTTATAGGTACATACATATGTATATGTGAAATTTTAAATTAGGAGGGATTTAAGAGTTTAATTCAAAATCAGTAGAGTTATACGCCTTTTCCAGAATATTTCTATATTTGCATAAGTGAAATTTTCAAAAAAATGTACAGTTTTTTTGTAGTTTTTAATAAATCAAAAAACAACTAAAAAAAAGAGGGATTTTGTTTTGGCGTGATTTTGAAAAGCGACCTTTCGTATCAGACTAGGTAAGCGAAAGCGACCTTTCGTATATGATTTAAAACTATGAAAATATTTAAAATTTTTTTTTTTAAAAATAAATATTTTTAAGGTATTTATTTATTTATTTATTTATATTCAGGTACCGTGCTACATAAATGTGCCAGGTAGCTATAACCTCTGTTTCCTGGTAGGAACGTGGAGTGTACGTGATATTATGATATATAAAGTATTTACATATTGCGATATATGAATATTTTTTTTTATTTATATTATAATTATTGTACCCAACCGGGAATCGAATCCGAGAGCTCTCATTCCCTTATGAATGAGAAGCGGTGGGTCAACCACTTCACCAATGGCTGGATATTAAAGGACACCGTTATTTGTAAGATAAGATAAATATTAATGACAATTTCTTTATTTAAAATTCCATAACTTAAATAATATTTGTTCAGAATTTTAATATTCTAAAATTTACTTATATATAATGTTTATATAAATGGTATATAAAATGTTTAAAAAAATATATTTACTAAACGTAATGAAAATTACAAAAAAAAAACTACATTAAAGGTTTATAAGTAATATTTATTGATGAGATAAAGGTATAGTTAACCTGTAATTGAATACTTAGTCGATTTTAAAAACTATGTCGCAAATTTTACTGTAAAAATTGGTTTTTTGTCATATTGTCAGCTATTAAAAATAAATAAATCATGTCATCATATGAGGCGTTAAATTTATGGAAGTAAATTTAAAATAGATAATGTAATATGTTCAGTTGTTTTTTTATTTAATTAGTGATTAAATTTATTAGTTTTTATTTTGTCTTACAACAATGGACGTTTTAAAATTGCGACTTAAGAGCTACCTTGCATACATCATGCATAATAGATTATACATTTTTTACGACTATCATAATGTACGACATTTATTGCTTCTTTAATTCATTTTATTTCTCGAATCTAATATCTGCTAATATTCTAAGTAGTTACAAAGAATATATTTTATTTCTTTTGAAAATTTTATTGTTTTTTTATAGATAAATATATATACATATATAAGTAAGTAAGTTAGTAGTAAGTATATGATATAGATAGATGTTTTAAACTTAAGAGGAAGATAATTAATTAAAAAATTGTTTAATTGTTTTATTTTTTATGTACTAACAATTTGTTAATCGGTGACGAAAATAATATTAGGAATGATTTTAAACATTTTACGACTTTAAAAATTTAATCTAAGAATTGTAGCTTTAACCAAAATTTGCAAAATTTCCAAAGATACAAATTTTTTTATTTTCTATTCTATTTGGAAGTATTCTATTCAATTTGAATTTAGATTTTTACGCCTAAATCTATGTTACTAATAATATAATTCTCTATTGTCAAATTGTCATCTATTGCCAAAAAAAAAAAAAAAAAAATGTATGTTTATCTGAAAATCTCTTAAAACCACACTTTTGTAGTAAAACTATTCTGCAGCTAAAAGTTTTTACATTAGTGTAAAATGGGGGTGTAAAGTGTAAAGTGGGGAGTGTAACGAAATCTTAATTTTTTTAATCTTGTTTCTTAAAAGCTTATTTTTTCTAAAAAATATCTACTGAATTTTTTGCAAAAAAATTGTATTTATTACAAATTTTCAAAAATTTGTTTACTATAAAGATTTCGGTCAGTTGCATTCTATTTCAAATACTTGAATGTTGGAATATGTATGTAAACAAAATAAACAGGAGGGATTTTATAGTCGTTTACAAAAGTACAGCTCCGTAATAGTATGGCAATTTTGGCAAAATCTGAGTTCTAATGGCGAAAACTAAAGAAAATTTAGAATTTTCTTGATACTTTTTAAAAATTAATATACTGCAATAATTTTATAAAAATATTTCTATAGTAAATATTTATTTTTATTTTATTTTCAAACATTTACAGTAACATTAATAAATTATTATAGTTAATATCATTTTTGAAGATTATCAAATATTGACCGATCGATTAAAAAATAGAAAACAAATCGTTATCAGCAAAATATACATATATATATGTACATGTTTATGTTTAAAGGTGAAAATTTTTAATCAATAATTATTATACCGGTATGTAATTATATGAAAAAAAAACAAATACCTAGGTATTGAATTAAAATTTTTTTGAAAAATTAATTCAACATTGGTATTTTTTTTTTTTATTTCAATTTAAATTTAGAGAGTTTTTAATAGTGTCGTTTACTCAAGTTATACTCAGATTCTCTCCACAAATTAATTTAACTTCTCAAAATCTGTAGTCTAAAAAGTTGCTCCGAAATTATAATATATATAAACCAAATATTACCCTAAATGACTGAAAATTAACAAAAACACAAAATATATTTATAAAAATACATAAGTATTTAATAAATTTTATTTGTTTATAATTAATTATTTATTAAAAATTTTCACTTAAAATGAAACTAAGAAAAATGGTATACATTTTTCTTTTCCAGCAACACTTCATAAATTCTTTTATTTAAAATAATAATTATATACTTTCAGCAATATATTTATGTCATGAGAGTTGTTTTACAAGTGTACATATCACTTTGTTTTTTTTTTTTTTGAATGAAAATTTTCTTTTATTTTACCAAAAGACTAATAGAAAAATTACTTAAGTTATAATGCATATAATTATATTCAATTAATTTTTTTTTTTTGTTTTTTAAATTGGAATCGTTTCTATCCCTTTTTTTATAAATGGGATGCATATTTTTCTTTTATCTTTATTTTTCTTATATTAGTTTATCATACTACTTATTTGTTTTTTTTTTTTTGTTTTTTTTTATCTTTTGTCTTTTGAAAGAGTTTGAAGACTTTGGTTGAAGGTATTTTCTTATTGTTCCGGCGCCATTATATTCAAGTACTTCCTTAAATAATTGTATGTAATTATAAGTATTTTTTAAGCAACAATGTTGTAATAATTACTTTAATATATGTATATTCGTTTTTTTAAACAATTACATATGTTTTATATTGCATTGTATATTATGAATATTTTTAATTCTTTTAATATTAATAATAAATTTACAAAAAGCCGTATATGTATATATGTATATATATTATTATTATATACCTATATATTTCTTAACAGTAAAAATTTATTTAAAGGAATTGGTATTTAAAAAACAAAAAAAAAAATTACTTAAATAAAAATAGTAATTTTGTAATTATTATTTAATTGAGTCAAATGGTTCTGAGGAATACAAAAAATGTTTTATTTTATGATAATAATTTGATTGCCTTTTTTATAGTTGATGCTAAAAGTTGACTTAAAATAAATAAAAGCTAGAATTAATTCAGATGTTTGATTTATTAAAAAAAAAAAAGAAAAATTGTAACTAAAAGAGTAAAACAGGAAATTGACTGTATTTTAACGTGTTATAAAATATTTTAATAATTTGTAACTATTCAGGACTATTTTTAAAGAAAAAATGGTTCGGTTTTTAAAATGAATTTAAATAAACATTCGAAACATGTTTTGGTTTTTGTTTGTTTTTGCACATATACCTATTATAATCCATATTTTCTGCTGTTAACCGTTTAAAATCCTTTGTAATCCTTTTCTATGTTTCTATGTTTTCTATGTTTATGTAGATGTTTGAATGATGTTTTTTTTGTAAAAGTAAGAATAATATTTGATCTGATGTCTGAAGAATATAAGTAAGTTGTGTACTTGTGTCCAAGTAAGAACATTCCTTTTAATTTCCATTCTAAAATTAAAATTTCAATTTACATATTTAAGGACTAAAAAATGTAGTTTCGTTTATAAGTAAGTAAGTTTAAATATCATGTTTTAAATGCCCTTTAGGGTTTAACTCTCAACACAATTTCTTAAATTTTCAAAAACACTTGCTTTGCTGAATGTCATAAAAAAGCATGAATGATATTTTCTTTTTTTTTTGCCATAAACAAAAATATTTATTCTTTCTAACTTAAGTAAGTATAACTTATAACTTAATCATAATCATATTTATAGTATAATCATAATATTTTAAGTCATATTTAAAAAGTCATTACATTTAATATGTAATTTATTATAGTAATGCCTTCAAGTTATTAAAAAAAAAAAAATAAAAACTTATAAGTATACTTACATCTTGTATTTTGCATAAATTGTTAAGTTAACCAGTCCCAGTTGGAAAACAGAGTATTTTAATTTCAGGGTATTTTTAATTTTTTTTTTGTTCATCTTCGTTGTAATGAAAATTGTAAAAAAATATTTTTGTTATTTATACTTTCTCTAAAGTATGAAAGAAAATCCAAAAAAAAAAGAAAAATACAAAAAAAAAACCATCTCTGGAGTTAGTAAATTAAATTAGATTTCTTTGGTTTTAACACCTAGGTGCCATCAGCTAACCATTATTTATCACATTTAACTTTTTTTTTCCCTATTTTAGTTGATTTAAAATTATTTAAAAAAAAAAAGAGTTAAAACTTTAAAGAATTAAAAAATAAAAACAGCGGTGCACTAATCAACTAAGGTACCTTTAATCATTTTTGTGCTCTTAAAAATTTTTTTTTTTTTAAAACCAGCCTATGATAATAAACATTTTAAGACTGTATCTTAATTGTCAAGAATATTTCATTTCTAAAGAAAAATTTCGGACAAAACAATATGATTAAGGAATTGGGTATATTTAAGAAGGTTAAAGGAGGTTAAATTTCCTTTTTACTTAATTTTAAAAATATTTAGATACTACAAAGAAAAACTGAGAAGTATAGACTAATCTCTGAAATTACCGAAATATTTTAAAGTCAAATGCTACGATACTTATATTTTAGATAAATATTATAGAATATATTGTAAGCTAGTAAGTTTAATCTATTTTTTTCCCATATCCTCTTTTAAAACTGCAGAACGTTTTTACTGTAAATAAAAATAACGTAAAAAACAAATCTGAAACGATGAGGTCAGAATTAACAGATAACTTTTATTACAAGTCATAATGATCATCATAATCAATTGATTCATTTAAAAAAAAAAATCCTTAAACTTTAAAAATAACACTTCATAAAATGAGTTATTTAAAATTACAATGTAACATTAAAAAGAAGATATTAAAAATTTAATTTAAATGTCTATATATTTTTAATTTTAACATTTCGGCACCTTTGCCTGAGAATTAATAAATTTATTTCGTAGTTTTCTTTGGTTATTATATTTTAATAGTTGATGATACTTAAATGATTTTAAAACTGAGCTATTCAAGCAGATCGAAATTATAGAATAGGTGAGAGAATATACTTATTTAGTTCTGGATTTAAAAATAATAAATATTACATTTTATCTATATATGCACAATGTAATATATAGTAAAATCCCTTAATTCTATTTAATTTAAATCTTTAACATGTTTCATGAAAGTTAAGTAGAAATTTAAGATATGTCCTCAATAGCTTATTAAGAAAATCTAAGTCTTAATTTAAATCTACTTAAAATTCATTTGTTACCTTACATATTTTTTTTTACTATAGACTTAATTTAAATAATTCCAAGTACAACATAAGACAGAAAATCCTGTTTTTTATATATCCTTTTACTTTTGTATCATGTAAATGTTTTTTTTTTTTGCAGCTCCACTACATATAATTATGCAAAATGTATGTATATATTATGATGAGTACGAAATTAAAACCACAAAAACGAAAAAAATACGAAAATAAGAAAATTAATAATCAGATTTAAGAATTTTAAGATTTTTTAAAATTTATTGGTATGAGTTAAATAATAAGAAGAATAATAAGAGAAGCAGAACTACTAGATCAAATTTGCATGACATTTTCAATGTCAGGTAAGTAAGTAATTATTTTCAGTTTTTAAATATTTTCTTTGTTCCTTTGTATTCTTCAGTCCTTTACATTGTATTACGTACTTAAGTCAAGTGATGGTATTTTTTTTTTTTTTGTAATTTACACCTTTTTTTAAAGTGAACTGTCCAATATCGAGTTTTAATTATTAATGTCTGTTTAAACTATTATTTTTCTTAGTAAAAGAATTACAAGATATTAAAAACTGAGAAATCCCCAATCTAAAAATTACTTATTGTTGTAAGATGATTTTTGAAAGAAATGGTTAGAATTTAAATTCTTTAAGATTAAAGTTGATTTAGTTGAAGTTAATCGTTTTGATGAATGATAATAGAAGGCGAACCATTTTGATTGATTTTGAATTGTAAGTGCTAACTAAACCTTATTTTTAATAATGTTTTTTGTTATGGACAGAATTGTAGTCAATGGAAATATTATATTAGGTAAACCTAATGCTTTTTTTTTTTTGGTTAATGGAGAGTGAGTACATATTATATACTTAACTATTTTATTTTAACTGGAAATATTTTTACTTAAAGTGAAATCATTTTTACTTTAAGTGAAGACATTTTTACTTTAAGAGAAGACATTTATAATAGAGTAAAATATTTTCAACTAAAGAAAAAAATATACCTATATAATGAACACATAAATATATTATAGGTATATATATGCATATGAGACTCTTTATATATATACAGAGTGTCCCGTAATTAACTAAAAAAAATATGAAAATTTCATTTAAGTCCCCATATTTTCAAAACTAGAAAAGCCTCAGCTTAGCTTTTGTACAAAAAAATTACCTTTTTATAAGCGTCTATACAACAGCATATATCATTGTAGTTAATTACGGGACATCCAGTATTTATATATTACGTAAATAAAATATATATATATTTAAGTATTACATAAATTACAAATTGTTGAGCTAAAAAATTTTTATTTAAAATAAAAATGGCTTTCCTTAAAGTAAAAAATTTTAACTTTAATTAAAAATCTATTAACGTTTCATATATTATAATAAAAATGATTAGCTGAAGTGGTTTACATTTTTAAATTCAGCTTAGTAAAGTGTTCTGATAATCTGTGACTTATTTTGCATTTTATGGTTACGTACATTTTTATAACCTTTTCATTCGATTAATCTGTCTCCTGTTGTAAGCATATCTTTCTCCTCTTATTAAACCGAATTTTCTGATATTATACTTATTAGTCAATGTTAAATTACTTAAGCCAATAACTATATGCCATTTAACAACAATTATAATGCCATTTAACTGTATGCCATTAATAACAATTTTCAGTTATTGTTTTGTTTAAATCTGTAGTGAATTTTTTTAAACTCGTAAAAAAAATAAACCAATAGTTAGTATGAGTTTAATTATTTTGCTGCATGGAAATCAAATTACATATATGTATATATGTGTCATGTAGTAGAAGCAGAAGGGCGTTTATGTTTTATTTCAATCAAAAGTGATCCTTCACATTCAATAAATGTTTGCATAGATTTTTTGTGCATATGTACTTTTATTTTTAATACATTTAACAAAAATTTATTTTACTTTTTTTAAATGAATTAAAATGTTTAAAAAAATTTTGTATTTGTATAACTAATTGTATCTTAAGTTAAAAAAATAAATGCAAAAGGTTAAAAAAAAAAAACGCCTTTTAATTTGTAACATTTCAAAAAATTTTTTTTTTAGATTTAATTAAAAGCAGAATCAATTTAAAATAAAAAAATATATATATTTAATTAATTTATTATTATATATATTATAAAAAATGTCAGTTCAAAAATTTTAATTTGTTGCTATTTCTATATTAAATAAAAGTTATATTTAATAACATAAAATGTCAAACAGTTTATTATTACATGTCACATACAAAAAATTTTTTTTATTTTATGTCAAGTCATGATATCATGTGGTTGTTTATGTCATTTTAAATTTGTGTACATTGTATATATCCCACTCAACTAAAGAGTGACGCCAAATGGATTAGCAGTTACAACAAAAGAAGGAATTACTTATACGATGAATTTATTAGAAAAGTATGTATATATATATATATATATAAAAGGATATTAGTGGTGAGAGAATTGCGATAACTACAGGAGGTATCAGATTTTTAGGTTTTATCTTTTTTTATTAATATTGTCAACTAATTTTTAAAGGTTTTTAATTAATTGATAATTTTTTTTTTTGGAAAACTGTCAACTTTGACAGGTGAAAGTAAATTTATGTATTTAAAAAACTTGAGGAAATTGTTGGAGTTAAAAATATATTTCTTATTGGTTATTAGTTTACCTGAATGATAATTATAGTTATATATATAATTAATAGATCTTTAATTGATTTTGACTAGATTTAAAATGAGATGAGAAAATTAATTTTAAAATTTTACATATATCAGGCTATCCCGCTGTGGTGAGAGACACATGATTTTTTTAAAATATTGTAAATTATTAAGTTTTTTTTTTTATTTATTAGCAACCTGTTGACTATCATATTTTGATTAGTTCTTTAATTTAAAGTGGAGAATAGCAGAAGCTGTTTTAATTATTGCTTACAAGTCGCATTTTCTTGATAAAGTTTTTTTGTACATTAACTATAAGTACTTATACTTCAGAAAATAGCTGTCTATTGTTATTGCATAATATATTATTGGTTATTTATTTTGTGTCCATTGTTTTTTAATAGTCATACTTTAGTTTGAATATAAAAGGCTTAAAAAATGAATTTGTTTTTTAAAATTAAAACGCAGTCATTTTTTTAAACCATTTAAGAATAGAATTCTTTCTATACCAATATTATTTTATTGAAAAAATAATTTCAAACACTTATTATTAAGATATACTTACTTAAGACAAGGAAAAGTGTAGAGTAGATATCTCATGATACCATCATGATCATATACTTATGCTGTTTTCTGTTTCCATAAAACTTGATCATCTTTTATAAAATATCAGATGTTTCATTTAATTATTTACATTTATTACTATATTTTAGATGTCTAGCTTAATTAATTTCCATGATATGCTAGCTACCTAAATCTGTTGGGACTAAACCCGCTAAACTTAGTTATTACGATAAAACTTAAGAAAATTGCAGATGTCTAGCAATATTAAGTACGGATATATAAGGGTGTTTTTATAAAAAAAAAAAAAAAGTATGATGGCATGTATCTAATGCTAATGCTAGTTTTAATAGACACTAAGTTATTTTCATTTGAACTTGAAAGTAGTATGGCAGCAACACGAATGTGCCGGTTAAATTTCCTCGATTTAAATTGAGGAAATGAATGAATTTGTAAATTAAACTAACAATGTAACAAAACTTACATGTTTTTCAGAATCCTACCTCCTTTATTTTGTGAGTTATCGTGCAGACGAACGGACGGATGTACACAGTTAAATCGATTCAGAATTCGATTCTGAACAAGAATATATTTTATAACTACATTGGCAAACATGAACTTAACTACTTTACTTTTAATTACTTTGTCAAACGTAATGGTACAATTTACTATACCCTTCAACTCTGGATGTACACAGGGCAAATTTACAATGTCCTTGAAAATACTTTTATCCAGGTATAAAAATTGTAATTAAATTAGTACTTATATTAAAGTTAATCTCCACATATAGCTTCTTCATAGATATAAAAAGAGGAACCCTAAAAGTCTACCTTAAATTTTAAATTAAACTTTTAATTATATTATATACAGTTGATGTTCTCAGATACTTCTTTCTAAGAATTTCTAACATTAAGTATACTTATTCTGTATTTCTTTTTTTAATTGTATTTTAATTGTAAATAATCAAAAAATAAAGTTTTTTTTTTTTTTAAAGAAACAATCAAAAATGAATGTGTTAAATGTAACTAAATAAATTTACTTTTATACATTTCTCATACTTTTATACAACACATCTTCTCTCTTATACATTAACAATTGTAATTCAATTGTTTTTAACTTAACCTATTTAACAATTTTAAGAAAATGAATTAATTTCAAACATTTCAATTTAATTTAATATACTTTATTGTCTAAAATGAAAATCTTTTATAATGTTTAATTAAAACAATGTATTTTCAGATTATTTTAAAAATTAATTAATTCTGCTCTATATTCGTTTTTTTTTTTTTTGTTGTTTTTTGTACTTGTATTAGTTTGATTTAAAAGTTTATTTTGTAAATTTTCTCTATTGTAAACAAAGAATTTAACACTTAATAAAAGTAAAATTTTTGAATTGAATTATATTCAAAAAAAAAAAAAGAAAAAATAAAAAACAACAAACAAAAATTGGAAAAATTTTACACATGTAATTTGCATTTGAAACAAAATTTGGGAAATTTTTTGAAAAGAATTTCTATACTTACTTAAGTATGCTAACAAATTGTAAATATCAAAATTTCAGAATTGAATGTTTGAATTTTAAATGAATATTTTTATTTTTAATAAATTAGAATTCAATGTAGGTTAACAACCCTTTTGTTTTTACATTTGGAAAAATAAATTTTTCCTGTCGAAAATTTTCTTTTTTTGTTTAATTTTTTTTTTTTTTTTTTTTGTGTTCAGTTTTTCCTTTCTAGTTGAATCGGATTTTATTTAAAAAAAAACCATTTGTTTTTTCTTTTAATTGTTTATTTATTTTACGTTTTATTTGATCAAAGAACTTTTAAATGTCATTGCTATGAAAAATATCAAACAAAAATAATAAAAATAAAAGCGAAATTTTTTTTTTTTTTCTAAAGAGTATAAAAAGTAAATAATACCGGAATTGATACCTTTAAATTAAAGTGACCATATAATTAAATATATTTCAAATTTTGAGTATGGCTTGTAAACTTTTAATCGTGTCTGTTATTTAATACAAATCTCAACATTCTATAGCGTATATTAACATTTTCTTAATATAACCTGTCTCTCTTATCCAGTTGTACGTATATATATATGTATATATATTGTTTGGAGAGGTTGGATAATAAATTTAGGGGAAAACTTTCTGAGATTATGTATTTTTTTATAAATTATTGTTGAATTATTATATAGTTGAATATTGCAAAGTCGCCAATTTTTGGAAAACATTTTTGGTTTATGGCCACTTATGGCACCGAATCATATTTAAATAAATTATAGTTATACTAAGATAAGATAACGTGAGATAAGAATTCAAGTAAAATAATCATGTATTAGATACGAATTTCAAAAGTATATAATTCAAATGGTCACCTTAATTATTGTAAATATATATATGTACCTAAATCCCTATGGTTTTATCAGTTAAAAATTGAATTTTTCTCATTTTTCATTCGGTGTGTTTTATTTCAAATTTTATAGTATACATTGTATTGCATTATTGGAATTTGTTTATTTTAAAAATAATAAAACAAAAAAAAAAAAAAAAAAGCAGAAAAGCAATAAAACAAAAGTTTCAAAATTAAAATTGAAAACAGGAAAATTCTTATGCTTTTTGGAAAACTCAAAAAAAGAAAAATTAAAAATAAACATTAACTGCATTCAGCTTTTAAACTGAATTCAATTGTAAATTTAAAGCACTGACTTGCATATTATCTATAGAATTAATGTTTTTATTTTTGGAATCTCCCCTCAATTTATTTGTTTAAAAAAGGAAAAAATTTTATTTTTGATAATTTTTTAAATAAATGCCCTTTCAATAATTAAAATTAATTGAAATTGACTATAAAGGATTAAAAATTTGATGGTTTTTGGTTTTTTATGCAAAAATAATAAATTTTTTTTTTATTGAAAATCACTATTTTTTATCGAATTTTTAATTATTGCATTGTTTGAAATGAATTGTAAAATATTTTTATTTATATACAAATTAAACAGGAAAAACAGAAATTAAGTATATAAAAAAAAAAAATAATGTTTGTAAGTATAAAATAATCATATTCCGTTTTTATAAATAAAGTTAATGTAAAGTTTTTTCAATCATATTAAATATGATTGTGTGTTTTAATTGATTTTGTAGCTACAATTGAGGAAAAGGTAAAGACTTTTGTTTATTCATTAAAAAATTTATTTTGTAATTGTATGATTTAACAAAAATTTTATTTCATAATTGTATGATAAAAAAAGTTTTCAGAATTTTAATCTAAATTAGATAAACAGCCAAATTAATAACCCTGATTTCGATAGTCATTTCATAAAAATGAAAAATTTCATTTCATTTTAATAATTTTTTGTGATTTCGATAGTCGGGGAAAATGAAATAGAATTTAAAATTAAAATGATTTATATTTTTTTTTTAAACCGGCAATACCGGCAATTATTTTGAGGTTATGGCTATACAAAGAAAAGAAAAGCTAAGTAAAAAATTAAGTGCTCGTAAATTATTAAATATTGTCTGCATAATGAGAACAATAAATACTGACTTCTATAAATAAGTACCTGCTGTTATTTTGCAGAAGATTCCTTATCTTGGGAACAAGAAGTCGGATCAATATGATTTAAAAAATGTAGTTCCCAATACTATGTACAAGAAAAAAAGTAAAAAAATTAATAAAAGTTCCGAAAAGTCGCTCCTTAGCTTTTAGGTTCTGTTTTTTTTATTTTTTTTATGATATTTAAATTTTACTACCTACAAAATCGGTGAGTACCTTTTTTTAAATCATGTCAGAACGACTTCTAATTCACAAAATAATGAGCTTTCTTGCAACCTATGCTATCGCATAGTTAGTTATACTTTATAAATATAAATAAAGTACTTCATAATTTTTTCTTAAATCCATTTTTACAAGCAAGCATATAACAATTTCAAAATGAGAAAATTTAACGTTTTAAATAAGTATGTTAAGAAAAAACGACTATCAAAATCAGTTTCTTTTTATTTTTTATGACTATTGAAATCAAAAATTTTGTTCCACAAAGTCATTTATTCTTCATATTTCACTAAGCTTCAGTTTCGGCAATCATGAATTTCACTAAGCCATTGATTACTCGGCTGTAGCTATTATACAAGACTATGAGACGTTCTTTTTTTTATTTCTACGCCATCTAAGTATTTTCTGATACAATAATTATGTAGTAAGGTAGTCTTTTTTGTTTTTTTTTTAATGCATTTCTCTGCCACATAAATGTGGACAGGAAATTACACAACCTTTCTTCTTCAGGCGTGGCTGTAAATGTCGTAAGGGAGAATAACTCATGCGACGTGTGTGCAATTCGAACCCACACTCAATTTATATACATATCTCAAAAATGTTGGGGAGAATAAAACTCAAAAGATTGACAAGGTTTAGGTTTGTAAGTTTCAAAATGTTTCTAACTTACTTAGCTATGTTTAAAGTAGCTAAGTTCTTCTTAATATTCTTTAATTACTTTAATATTAAATAATTTTATTTCAAAAGCAGTGTATATATTTTATAAGCAGCATCGGTGTACTATTTTTTTTTTATATGATTTTTTTTTCATAAATAAATTGACTAACTATAGTTCTTAATTCTCATACATTACTTCTTAAAATTTTTATATAAATATTTATTCTAAAATCATTTTAATTAGATTGATCAAAAATTTTTTGATTTTATATGTGAATTTTATATAGGATTACTTAATATAAATAAGCAAAGCTAATTTTATTTTTCTTTATTAGTATAATTAAAAATTTTAAGGTAATATTAAAATTACTTAACGTTTTTAATAATAATATGGAATTTCTAAATAAAATTGAAAAAGAATGCCAATAAAAATTATATGATCAATAGAAATTTCCAAAAAATAAAAAAATAAAAACCAATAAAAAATAAATTTTATAAAGGAAATTCCTTTTTGCTGTTTAAGAACAGAAATTCTATTACTAATAGAACATTTTAATTTATGAGATACACTGTCAAATTTTTATTTTAGAGTGGCCAGATAAGTTTTATAATATACTTTCTTGCAATAACTATTGAAATAGAAAATATACATATGTATACTTAAATTGTGATTTCATCTATTTTCTGCCTACCGCGAAAGTTATTCTTAGTTATGTTACTTATGTGGGTGAAAAAATTATGAATAAGTATAGAAATTATTTGCTCGTAAAATATTATAAGTATTATAGAATAAGTATTACTTAGTTATGTTGGTTTTTTTTTGTATTAAAACATTATTTTTTGTATTATTTTCTTCTAGTTCTAAGGCGGTTGTTAAACGTCAATGTTTTCTATCCCTGCTTTTAATCCCCTTTCACTTTTTTTAAAATTACAGGGATCTACATAATCTTTTTGAAGCATTTAAGAAATAGAATGAAAAATTTGAAGCGTTCAAAAAATATAACCCAAAAATTAGAGAAATTCATTTTTTTGAAACGAATATTTGTATTTAAAAATTATTTTTTATTTTTTAAACTTTTGACTACCTCATACTTTTTGTGTCTTTAATAATAACAGGTAAAAATGTCCAAAAACATGTATAAAAGAAATGTTTAAAACAGTGGAACAAAAGTGGATGCAAAATAGAAAAATTTCTATTTTTCAGTTTCAAAAAAAGTTAACAAACAGGTACGACAAGGTGACGCTTTAAGTATAAAAAAGCGATAAAAATATGACGTCTAACGCTAACTAAGTTTTTGAAAAACATTACAACAAACCTTCATTTTTGCTTTCGTTGGCCCTAAATTCTAACGCTAACATAAAGGGGCTCTAAATATCGAAAAAATACTATAAGATAATTAACCAATTCAAAAACACACAAAATACTTTTTTTAAAAAAAAAAAAAGAAGGAAATCAACAAAACTACAAAAAATATTACAAAATTAATGCCACGGCGTCTGATCACTCTGATCAAATATAAGATAAAAATAATTTTGAACACACGAATATTGAAAAATATTATATCTTTCAAAATATCTTAAAGCTACTTAATTAATAAAAAAAAAAACTTTTAAGTATATAGAAATAATTTGATAAGTTTATTTTTGTATCTTTTTAAACGCTTAACAAAAAGAAAATTCTGATACTTATATTGGAATTTTTGTTGATTCACAAAAATTAGAGTGAAATAAAAGTGATGATCTTTTTGTCACAATTTTTCATCTTAAACAGATTTATACTTAGTAGAAAATATTTATTTAGTAAAATTAATAGCATTCCTACACTTTTTTGGCATTATTTTTTTGTATGATTTGTTAAATTTATTAAATAGAAAGACTTTTGATATAAAATGTACTTATGTAGGTATATAGTTATTTTTTATTTACACAGATGTAATAAAAGTTTAATTTATTATAGATTCTGAAGAATAATCATCTTACATGCAGCTCTTTTGGATACACTTACATATTTTTCTAAAAACACACGAGTTTATGGATGACTATTAAAATTTTATATGGATATTAAAGACTTTTAATAAGTAACCAAACCTTGCAGTCTATATTGATTTAGCCAACTATATAAAGTAATTGAAGGCAGCCACTTATTTTAATAAGTTTAACAAAGTAGGCTTTTTCTTTAAGGTTTTACTTATAATTTTTTCGCAGATTCTCAGAACTATACTAATAAATTCATAATTTTATTGTTTTCACTATGTAATTATCTGTATAGATGACTTTTGACATTAGTAACAAACATTAACTGTCATTATAATAATTATTATAAATATTACCTGTTAATAATATACAAAATGTTTTCCAAATCTGTTTATTATTTCTATAATGAAAATAATAATACATTCTTAAAAAGTATATATTTTGTCGTTATTTTATTTCAACTAAAATTTTTAATAAATGCAATAGAAATGCATTAATTTTCACTTATTTTCTAATTTTTTAATTAGTATTTCTAACAGTTTTTTTTTATTTTTGTTGAAACTTTTACAAGTATTGAGAAAACGGTACTTTTTTTTTATACTAAAACAAAATCTTAAAATTTAAATTTAGAATCACTGTTGATGATGACAATGTTTGGAATCACGGAAATGCCAATGACACAAATGTGTACACATTTTTTTTGTTTTAAATTTTGCTTTAATTTTTAATTAAATTCAAATCGCAGATGCGTTTTTTTATTTTTGAGTAATTTATTTTTTGTTACACAATTTTGCACGTACTTCACTTAATGGTATTCCAATAAAAAAATTATGTATGGTATCTATTTACTTCTTTATTTTTTTTTTAATAATCCTAATTTATTTTATTTTTATTTTCAATCAAAATTTAGGTAACTTATATAGGTACATACATTCTTATCGTAACATAAGAAAATAAAAATTAATATAAAATTTACGCGTTTACATATGGTTCGAAATATCCGATTGCGCTAAATCCACCTTAACTGTCCGAGTGCTTGTTGATAACTGAATACATAAAAAAATGTTTTACCGTTTTGTTTTGTTTTGAATGCAGCGCAAACAATTTAGTTGTTGTTTGATTGAACGTTTATTAATTTTAAATTTATAAATTATAATAAATTGAAAAGTTATTTTATTTTCTTTTATTTTTTAGTTTGAATACTTCTGTTGTGTTGTTTGTATAATTGTATTTTGTGTTAATGTTGGATATCAAAAGTTTGATTGAACATGAGTGTTCAATTTTGATTCAAGTTGAAAACAATTAAAAAAAATTTTGTTTTGTTTGTTTATTGTTGTTGGAAGGTCGTTGAATTTTTATTTTGAAATTTTTTTTTGTGTCGCTTAAATTTCAAGGCATTTTTTGTATGAATTATTTATTTTCCATTTTCTGTTTTCAATTTTATTTTCATTTTTGTTTGAATGAGAGAGAATTCAGAGCTCGGAAGTTTTGGTTGTTTTATTGATGTTTGGTATTATTACTAGTCTAGTATATTATATGGTAAGTAATCTGGTATTATGTTGATTAATTTTGTTTGAAAACAAAATTTGAAGTTTGAGAGTGAGATGTCTTAGGAAATTTAAAGATCATACTTTTGGTCATACATAAAAGTAAAATGAATTGAAAAATTATTTCGTGAAAAAATGAATTGAAAGTGCAATAATTATTACAAGAAATGCAGCCATCAAAGAATAATTAAGTTAAGAGGTCTTTTTTAAAAAATTAAGCACATAAAGGTAATAGGTATACGTAAGATCTGTTTGATAATGATCACAATTCACAGTACATACTACACATGAATGTTCGATGGATGATCATTTACCATAATATTTGGTGATATTATATAGATCACCAAAACTAAAAAATTAACGTTTTTATACCATTATATTTTTTCGAAATTTATGAAATTATAGTTTTCTTACGATAGATACTATAACAAAACAAAAATTAACACTTTGATTACCACTTAATTTTTAAGGTACTTATTTAACAATAAAAAAAAAAAAATTTTTACTTTTCAAATGATATTTTGTGCATAGGTAATTCACTTTTGTTTGTTTGAAACAAATATTTCATATATATAGGTACACAAATAGACATTTTTTTTTTCCTTACTCCTTATAAGGAGCATAAGATATCCACTAAGTCATTTATTATTCATATTTGACTAAGCTTCAGTTTCTGGAATCATTATTTCACTAAGCCGTTGATTACTCGGCTGTAGTTATTGTACGCCATCTGTTATCTTACACAAGAATTATATTTTATTATTATTTTTATTATATATTTACAATATGATATTAATTATAATTTATAAGACATAATATATACTTATTTTTAAATTAATTATATTATACTAATTACCTATATATTATAAGAAAAATCTATATTATTTTATCAATCTATATGAACCAGCCGAGGTTTGAACCCGGGACCCTTTGTATGAAAAGCCGGTGTCCATTGGCTGGATTTCTTGTAGATACATACAATAATATGTAAATAGGTCTGTAAAAATTTTTTCTTTACTTTTTATGTTGAAATGATTTTTAAAAATTTTGAATTCTGATAAAATTTCATTTCGAAATATTTTTTCCAGTAAATTTGAAATTTAGCCGAAAAAAAATAAAAATGGAAGTATTTTCAATATTTTATTAAATCGAAAAAAAAAGCCAAAAGGGCCATAATAAAATTTATTTTCATATAAAAAACAATGGCTTACCTTAGAAGTATGCTTTAGTAATAAAATGATTAATGATCAGTGCATTGTTAACTCATAAAAACCAAATTTTGTCAACCAAATGTTGTCACTTTTATCAGTTAATATTTTATTATATGTATTATATTAGTTTAACTCATGTCATTCTCTTATATATATATACCTACAATAAATGATAGTAGAATCTTAATGAAGAAAAACCAGATTTCTTAAAATTTAAAATATTATAAAAGATAAAGCAGTCAAAGGCATACAAAGATGTCATAAAATTATTATTAAATTAAATATTACGGCCAAATTACGGCGCTTATATTAAAATTAAATTTTTATAATTTAAAAATTTTTGTTTTTATGAAAGTAGGTAAGGTATGTTTTAAATATTTTTCTACTAATTGATTTCACACTAGATAATTAAATAAACTCAATACATTTTGTTTGAGTACAACACAACGTCATATCAAAATCATAAATCAATTTACAAAAACCTATTGATCGGAATCAAACTTTTTATTAAATCAAACATATCTTTCTTAAATTGAAATATAAAATGTTTGATGCAACATAGTTATTGATTTAAAATTAAAAGATTAGTTGGATTAGTTGTTAGATTAAAGAAAAACTGTAAATTAAAGGTCAATTATCTCTTGTATTATTTGTTTTTGTAGTTATATCCTTATTTAATATAATACATTTGGGTATATTTAATTAATTTTCTTATTTTTGTCAGTTTTTCTTAAATATCTTTTTTCGATCATATCCCCACCCCATACATATTTTCAAGGTTCGAAATATTTTGTTTTTGTAATTTTGAAAAATTACTTAATTGGATAAAATTTAATACAGTTTTGTTTTTGTTCTTGTGAATATCTTTGTCTTAACGGGTTTTAAGTTTAATGAATGAAATCAATGGAATTAGAAAAATTAAAATTGATGTGTAAAAGAGATAGAAATAAAATATGTACTATAATTACCATTTATTTGTCCCTATAGTATTTTAGTAGTTTTGATTAAAACTGTAAAAAATCAATGTGTCAATATTACGATTTTTACAATTTTGACAACTTTTAACAGTAACTTGTTTGGAGTTTGGACCGGTGATTCTACATGGGTAAATTTTCACAACTAATATCATTCCTTATCTATTATAGGTATAAGAAAAGTATAAAATTTAGTCTTTTTCTTGATTGTTTACAGGCTTTTAAAATTTATTATCGGGACTTTGAAAAAGAAGTTTTGCTAAAAAAAAAAGCTATATGCAAGTCAAAATATGAAAAAGTTTTGAATCTTTATAACTTTTTAATGACTTCAAAACAGGGAAATTGGGACTTTTATTTTGTACGCCAGTGTATATAAAAGCGGATTAATTTTTAACAAGGTTTCATACAAATTATCGTCTTTCGGCTATTTAATAAAAGTACAAGTCAATAAAAGAAATTAAATAAAATCAAGGGCGAGAAAAATTTTGATGATATTTGCAATAAAAAATGTGGTTTTAATTTTTTATTATTTTCTTTTTTCTCTGTTTTATATATTTTTTTAATTAAAAAAAAGGAAATTAAAATAATTTTTCTATAATTTGTATTTTCTATATATTAATATGAAGCTAGAGTTTAGAGGATTGTTACAACATTAGGTAGTCTTTAATAGAAATCACATTTATACATGCATTTTATTACAAATAAAAATATGTAGGGACTTAGGGAAATAAGATTAAATATGAAGATGTTTCGAAATATCATAAGAAATATGTAAACTTACAAACTTACAAGACTTGATAGGGAAAAATTTATTTTTGTAGTTATACCTAGGAAGAAGACTCTGCGATTCATTGTACTCTTATTGTTCAGTGACTGTTCAGTGTGACTGTTTGGTGATCAACATTTATATAATGCCTCATCGAATCTATCTGTTCTCGTCAAGAATCGAAATTTTTACTGATCGAATACTTTTACTTCAAAACACCTTTAAAACAACTTTTATATATTTAGAATGGAGCTTTGAACCACTAAATTTTGTTTTTTAAGAAACTTTTCTACTAGACTATATGTCTCTGAAGCCCATGTAAGAGTCTTGAATGTAAAGCTCTGATGTTGTAAAGCTCTGTTGGCTCTTGCCTTATGTATATGGAACATTCGAATTGTAGTCGAAAAAATTATTGGCAATAGATGACACATTTAAAATAATTCATTATTGCTACATACACTTCTGTAGCGTTATTTAAAAAAAAAATGGAAAACAATCTAAAAATGCGGATATAGGACGTTTAATTTATTTTACTATAATTGTAAGTCGGTGATAAAATATTTAAAAGAATCTTATTTAAAAAGAAATTGAAGGAATTATAGTAAAAATATTTAATAAAATTTTTTTATTATATGTATTTAAAAATAAATTATTTAGTTGCATTTAGTTTAATTGTGTTAATAATTTACACAAGGAAGAAGAGGAGGATATATGACACACTAAATAGTGATAATGAGCTAAAGAAGTAATTTTAGGATTCTATGTAAACTTAATTGATGATCTATAGGACTTTTATTATATAAAAGTTTAAAATAAGATTGAAATTTTCTCACTGATTGAACACTAATATTAAATTTTAGACAATTACCTAGAATAGGAAAACTTTGTAAAATTAAGGAAAAAACAATTTAAATTTTTTGTTATTGAATAAAATTAAGATAGATTAATCATATTATAATTGGTTTTGACAATAATTAACAATTTTAAATATGTTTCTGTCGATCAAAATATTTTTAATAGATATCATATATACCTATAGCAAGATTTCATAAAGCTAAATGAAAATTTGAATATAGAGCAATTATTTCTCCTCTAATTACCTATTTTTCATTCTTGCCAACCTTTATAATGTTTTAAATCGAATAAAGATTCGATCTAAATTGATAGCAAATAAAGAGTTAAGTATCTTATATCCATAAAATTTAATAATTTTTTAAAAAAATTTAGGAGATTTAATAACTTAATTAAGTACCTACTGAATTATATTTATGTAAATTTCGGATATGTATGACAGCTATCGAACCCGTTTCACCTCACTAACCTCATTTTACTCTAATACTTTCCATAAGATTTGATCATGTTTTATAAAAATTCGGTGGTCTTCCTTTATTAACTATATAACAAGATATGAGCAAATAAATAAAGTTATCCGAATTTGATACATTACGCTAATCAAATTTTGTAGAAGTGGTTGGGATGATATGAATGACAAAAATTTGAGAACATTCAGGTTAGACGGATTTATATTATAACACTTACATATATATAAAATCGAACTTAGACGGACTTATACATAAAATCAACTCATAATTAGATTCTGAACAAGAAAATATATATATATATATATATATACATTCCTATTGTTTTCTTTAAGGTGTCTTAAATGTAATGGGAATTTTATTCGTAAATTTATACTTAATCTTGAAGTATGTTCATACCGGTATCATAATAAGCACACAGTTTAAATTCATGCTTTAAAACTCACTATATACAGTTATATAAAATGTAAAGAATTGGGATTTTAATATTTTGTGTTTTAGTTGAATGCAAATTTCTTCAAATAAAAATAAACGATAAATTCAAATTAATAAACTATATCTAGTAATTGAATGAAATCTTAAATAAAAGACTTAAAAATAGGATTAAATAGTTGACAATATTATTTAATTATCGTTATTTATATCTCATAAATTTATTCTAAAACTGATGCAAATTTCTTAAGTTTATCATTAAAAAATTTAATGGTTTATTATAAACGTTTTTTAAAAATGAATTTATTTTTCACATTTTAAAATGTTAAATTAAATTTAAATTGGTTTAATCTTCTTATACGCTCTCTTTATTAGTGTTAAGCGTATCTCTGAGATTTTTTTTAGTTTGCAAGAAATTACAATAAGTTTTATATAATCCAATTGCTTTGGAGACAAATTTTTATATGATATTAATATAAAATAAAGAATTAGTCTTTACGACAAGATATCTATAATTACTTTGATTCAGATAGATTTTAAATTGATAATATTAATTCAGGGAGAATTTATTTTATTGTTAAGTAATTATGTTATAAAGATTTGCTTGTCTCTATTTTATTTTAAATAAAAAATGATAATTAAAATCATTAAAAATTCCATTAAAATGCATCTACAATTAATTAACTCACAGTGAGTGCGGTATCTAATAAACACTATGAGCAATTAAGAAACAACTTTTTGGTTAGTGCTATCACATTTTTTTTCTTATTTAAAATGAGTGTGTTTTGATTTAAATCTGTTAAAAAAGCATTTTTTTTTTCAAATTTTATTGAGGATTCTTTTGGCTCCGAGTAAGAACAAAATTGGGGATTTATTTCATTGATTTCATTCGTTTTTTATTTTTTAGATATGGCGTATTATTTGCCGAACATATTTTGGGATGTCCTTTATATTAGGCTGAGTTCTTTATGGTAGGTATTATATGAGGTGGTATATAACCTATGGATGGTTTTGCACGGAGTAGAAATAAAACCTACAACAAACTTTTAAAAAATTATTTTTTAACTATATGCAGTCATCTCAAAAAAAAAAAAGGTAAAATTCTTATAAGAATTATTTTGAGTTCTTATTTCATCTGAAATTATCCCAGAAAACAAAAGGAAGGGGAAAAGGGGAATGAAACAACCTCTCAAAACTATTACTTTTACACAGTTTTATCTAATCGTGTTTAATACTTTTTAAAAATATTATATTATATTAAAGGTAATTTTTATTTTATTTCATAAAAATAAAATTTATTATTGTTTTTATGAGTGTAGGGGGGGTTTTAGGTAAGCTATATTATAAAAGATTATAATTCCATTCTATAAATACAATCAATAATCTTATACTTGTATTCAAATATAATGACCATCCAGTCGGTCGGAATTTTTTTTTTTTAAAGTAGTAATAGAAGTTTAAAAATGCCAATAGCATGGCACATAAGTAATATTTGTTATTTTTGATTTCCTCAATTATAAATAGTTTTATATTAAATGGGAATCAGTCTAGAATTGAATAAATAGATTGCTTCTTTCGTATTTTTATTGTTTGCGTTCCTTTTACAAGAAAAGTGTAGTTGAGAGTAGTTGGAAGTAGTTGATAAATGTAACGTTAATTTAACATAACTGTATTAACTTCTATCTGCTCTTCTTAAAGTCTGGTATATTTGAGAGTAGTTTATTCTGTAAAAGAAATGCAAACTTTAAACTTCTATTTAAATTAAATATAAATTCTTAAATTGTTCTGTAGTTTATTAACAAAACAATTCTTTCTGTCTTCGTAATTAACGTTTGTTACCTTATCTTTTAATAGTCTCATATTTTTGTGGTATGCTGTTACTATTAAAAACAAAAAAAACTTCTAATTTGTATAGTTTTTCATAATTACTGAAAACAAAACTAAGAGCTTCGATAACCGTAGTCGTTATATAAATGGCGTATTAATCGAGCTAGTAAAAAGGTTCAAATCGTGGAGAAGTGTAGTAATTTTTTCTTTTTATTAAAAGAGTGTAATTACTGACAAAGTAATATTTTTTACAAAATCCCCTTTGCTATCGAAATGTATAATATAATTATAAAATATATACATAAATATATACATATAATATACATATAATACATAATATATAAGATTACAATATATGTAAAAAATATTAGTTACTATTTAACCTGTAATGGCTTTAGTGAACATGGTTTTAATATAAATAAACAAATAAATAAAAAACAAAACTAAATAAAAAGAAAAAAGAGTTTCTTCTAAAAGAAACACCCTATGTTTCAATATGTATAGAATTTTTAATAAAGACTTTGTTGACAGTTTATATAAAATTTCTCAACTCACAAGACCTTGTCCTTTATTAAAAGTTTTAATTATTATCTTTACTATCATTGAAATCATTATCATTGTCATCATCAACAGTGAATTTTTACTTGTACAGTGATAGAGTAGTGATTGTCTTGAAAGTAACTTGTCTTTGTATTGCAAAAAAAAAATTTTTTTTCAACATAAATATTAGCGCTAATTCGTTATTTTAGTACAAAAGAGATAAAATAGATAATTTTTTTAATTCTCCTTTATCATATAAAATTTATTTATATTTAAAAGATACTTTTCAGGATAATAAAGATGTCTGATATTTTTTTCATTCATTTTATATGACATTAAATATGTCGCTTAAATATATAATAGATATATAGATATTACTTTGGTTTTGGTACTAAAAAAAAGTGATTTTAAAATTTGTTCGTTCGTTTCTTTTTTATTCTTAGAAGAAAAAATTTCTGCATTTATAATTTTTCCCATAATTTTTATTTTCATAGTTCTTTTTTCCTTTTTTTTTTGTCTTATTATTTAATTATTTACATAAATTCTATTTGACAAGTTATTGGAAACTTTTAAAAAGAAAAGAAAGAACAAAAATTTTTATTAAAGTTTCAGGTAACAACCAGGTGAATTAATTTATCTTTTTCAACTTTTTTGTTTTTGTTTTTGTTTTTTTTTTTGTATAATTTTTATTCTAAAATTGAATTGGATGAATTTAAATGAGTTACTGCACAATAGGATGGAGCTAAAGATGTTGTTACGATTAGATGAAAAACTAATTTCTTAGAATTTTAAATAGATATAGATATATTCTAAGATTTCTATAGAGTTCAATAGATTTTTAGTTATTTGTGACTAATGAAATTGAATTCTAAGATTATTTAAATTTGAAAAGAGAGTTAATTAAGAAAGAAAATGACTAATGAAAAAAAAAAAACAAAAACAAAAACAAAAACGAAATACTAATCGTTCACGTTAATCAAAACCGAAAAATGAAACAGAACATATTATAATTAAAGGTTTACTGTCTTAATCATTTGATTAATAATTATATAACAGTACAAAATGATAATTTATTCATAATATAATCAACATTATGATAATCATAATCGTGGTGGTATTCCTTAACAAAGTTTAATAGCGGATAAACAACACGTTTACAAATATTTATATACCTAACAGGCAACCTTATAATAATATGGACTCAAAAGATTATTTTAATTCTTGCTTAAAGCCCTTTTATGCTATGTGGATTTCTCAAATGAGAAGTCAAAAATAAAAATGTCAAGAAAATTAAATATGAACTGAAATGTCAGAAAAATCAAATGCAAATTTTTGGCCCTTCTAGACTATTTGAGTATATCGTATAATAATTTATCATTTTCTTTTTTATATCAGAATTATTATTATTATATGTATATTTTTGTAATATCTTTCCACTATTTTCAAATTTGTTTTGAAGTTTTCCATCGCTCTCTAATTGTTTTTCTATTTTAATTATAGTTTGCACATAGTTTTCATATCAAAATGAAAAATTCAAATGTCAAAATATCATAAACTCAAATGAAAACTCAAATGAAAGTAGAAAATATCAAAAATTAAAAATATCATTTGATTACTCAAATCATAGTTTCTAAATGTCATTTTCAAAGCTTTTACACTATATATTTTTTTATTTTTGAGTCGGCTTTTGAGTGGATTAAATGAGAACTCCACAGAAAATCCATATAGAATGTAGAACGGCCGTTAGTTAAAATTTGAATTAAATTTTTTAAATGCTACCGCAAAAATGACAGTTAATACAGTTAACAGGTTTTCATAAGTAAGTTTAGTTTATTGAATTTAAAAAAGTAAATGGAAGAACGTTATCGAATTATCAAAGAATTTTCCAGCTTTTACTTTAATTTCATGTGATAGTTCTAATAATTTAAGTAATTTAGATGGATAATTTAAGTAATTTAGATGGAGAAATCAGATGACTTTGAACAATAAACAAATAATGTACGTGTGTTCTTTAGAAAGTCTACTGCAAATTGCTCAGATTTAAGCGGTTGGCCACGTATTATATTGTTGTACATATCATATAGAATAGGAATGTGGCATTTACTAAAACCAATATTTACGTTACTGTTTAAATGCAACAAAACGCATTGAAAGCTGCTTATAGTTGTAAAAATATGCTGCACACATAGATGCAATCGTGAATTCAATGAAAAAATCTACAACATTTGAAGAGTATTGCAGCAGAACTTTTATATTTTACGATTTTAATTTTTTTTTGTAAAAAGGATGACTGTATTTAAAAATTAAAAAATATTTAATAAAAAACGAAAAACATGAAAACATTTTAAACCACACCATAAGAAATGGGAAAAAGACATGATTAAATGATCATTTGATAAAACTGTGATCACTGATTAATTCTTATGTGAATCCAAATCTGTTAAATATATCTATATATATATATAGATATACATATATACTTACTTTTACTTAGTTTATATCTTGCTTATCACAATAAGAATTTTAAATAAGTGTTTTTTTTTTTTTACTGGTTTGTTGAGTTATTGATGCCTTATCGCTCTTGTTCATTTTGTTTTTTGTCTGCATTCTTGTATTAAATATACACTTTCTCAATATACTTTTGTAAACACTAGTAGCTATAATAGCTCAACTTACACATATACTATTATTTATTTATTACACTTGATTGAATATAATATATATATACTTTTTTTTTTTTATAAATAACAACCATAAAAATTGAGTGGTAATCTGATGTTAATCTTAAATAATGCATAATCCTTAAGATGTTAAAAAAATATGGAGTATTAATTCTATTAATTTGTGGTAACCAAAAAAAAAACAACAACGCAGTCCTTCAAACAAAAAAAAATATTTCTGAAATTTCTGATCGATTATGATACATAGTTTTTGTACGTGCTACTTATGTCATATACAAAAAAGGAAGAAAGATTTAAAAATAAAAATCAATGTATACATAAAAAATTAAAAAAGAAAAATCTGCCTGTGGGATACTTTAAGTGTTATTTTAGGATATCAACATGCACAATTTTAAGTAGACTATATTTAACAGGATGCATATTAAATAAAATGAAAAAAAAAAATAAAATAAAACAAAGGTAATGGCAGCTGTTTGGTATCATTAAAAGAAATTTTAACACGTGATGCTAATAGGTTACAAAATTAGCAAAATAAAAAAAAAACAAAACTACAAAAAAAGGAATAAAAAATCATACAAAGCCCTCCAACTTTAAAAATTCTTTTAGTATAATTTGTGGCATCATACTTTTATATGTTCATTATGTTACAAACTAAGTAATCAACAAGATACTTAAGGCATTTTTTCAATTTTCCTTACAAAAAAAATCTTGTTTTAAGTCATAAGTTTTGTACATTTCTTTTTTTCTGCAATGTATACCCAACATAATTTTCATTCAAACCTTCATTCATTTTTCTTATCATTAGATGTATTAAATATATATATGATTGTTGTATGCCTAAAGGAAATTTTTGAAGAATTATTTCATTATTATGTCGGTGAGATTTTGTCTCTTAGTGAAAAAAATAAATTAAAAAAAAAAAAAAAAGTGATTCTATTAATCTGTTGATATTATCTGTTAATTGGACATAAGTTATTTTTTAAAAGAATTTCCAACACGAAACATGAAATATCTATAGCCTATACTATAAATGTGACGTAATAAAATCCATCTGTTAGGGTATAGTACTAATATGTTTGTTCATTGTAATTTATTGATACAATTGAGGAATTTTTTAAAAGATGTTTTTACATGGGTTGGTAAAATTTTACATTTATTTCACACCTTCCTCATTTTTCTTTATTAAGATCAACTTAATTATAATTTATGAACAACTGTGAAACGCTAGAGCTTATTTCATTGGAAACATATGATGGAAAATCAAAGTATGATTGCTTTTATATGACTAGCGCTTATAGTCACTAACGATATTTTTAGTTTGGTTTTTTGTTTCTCCCATAACCGTAATTATTTCATTACCTTTGTTTAAATCGGTATTCTAAAATATTATTTGGATTTTTGTTTTATTTTGTACGGAGACAGATTAATATTTAAAAAAAAAATTTGATAAACTGTGTTGCATAAGAGGATATAATGAAAATTGTCAGTTTTCCTAGTGTCAGTTTTGAATATCTGTGACTTATAAAGTATAAGTTAAAATTGTTTAACTACATTTGATATTTGATTTGTTATACTACCGATTTATATAGGCTTAATTATTATTTTGCCATAAATTTTAAATCAATATTGAATGGTAACTGAATCTACAGTTTTCCAATTTCGGGAGTTTTAAATTTGAACCGCCCTAAATGAGTGGTCGATATTCTAGTTATTGCGTTGAATCTCATTAAAATTTCAAAATATTTATGTTTTGCATTTATATAACGATTCTAAGGTCAAATTTTGAATACATATACTTTTAATGCTTAATTTGCAAATTAGATCTATATAATGAATAAAATAATTATTTTTTTCAATGTAAACATTTCTCCATAATTATAAACATTTCTAATTTTTAATTATTTTATATTGAAATGTTGAAAATTTGTATATAGATTCTCTTAAAATTAAAACTGGCGCTTAATATAATTTATTACTTTAATCATGATTTTAAATCATTTATAATCAATAAAACTTAAGCACAAATTAATAATATTCAAGGAGAATGCTATTAATCCCCTTAAATTAAATGATCTTAAGATATAAAAAAAAATTTGTATAAATATATATATTTATTTAAATTGCGTTAAATTTTTTTTTAAGATAAAATGAAAATTCCATATTTTGAACTTAATCCAATTAAAAATTATAACTATTGAAGACAAAAATCTTTAATCTTCTTTATGTTATCTTTTAACTCATAACTAACAAAACTTAAATCTAATTAATTCCAGATGGAAAAAAAATATTTTTTTCTTAAAACAAAACCTAAGCAGAAAAACAAACAAAAAGAAAATAGAAAAAAAAAAAAAACCATAAATGGAATTCTTTAACAATTACCGGCAACGGCTTTCTTAAATTTTTACAAGCACCTAATTTGGTTTTTTTTTTCTCTATTTTATCTAACGATCGTCATAAAAACTGCGTGCAATATAATGCGTTTAAAATGATGATGCGCTATTATTATTATTAGATGCATGTTATGATTATTTTATATGAATCTTAAAATCATAAGAAACTAAAAAATAGAAATTAATTATTTAAATTAAATTAAATTAAATAAAATAAAAGTGAAATTTATATCGGTATTTTAATAACAGTGTCCCAGTTATTCTGAGTAATTAGTTAAAATTGTTAAGAAGAAGAACAAGAGAAGAAGATGTTTTCGATAACCACCGACTGGTGTGATGCCTGCCTAATGCAGTGAACAAATTTCAATTCTAATACATATATATATTTTATTTCTAAAAGTGGTCGTGGTTTATGCATCATGTGCATTGTAGATCATATTTTAGAGTTTGAAATGGTTGTATTTTTATGGAAGACGATGAATTATTTTAAAGGGACAACTTTAAAATTCACCTGTCCAAGGTTGGCGCTTTACTAATAATTTAGGCATTGTGGCTGTAACCATTTTTATAGGACTCATGGTTTTCCTAGAAAAAGTACAGAACAAAGATATTTGATTCTAATACTGTCTTGCAATGGAAGGCCGGTATTATTTTTAAAATTTTATACCCGTCAATTTTTTATTGAAAAAATTTGGTTTAAAGAGAGGAATAAACATCGAAATTCAAAACTTCAATATCTGCAATCAATTACTATGTAGAATGAACTGATAGACGAAAATATATTTTCAAAAATGATAATTAAAACTATCTTAAAAAAATATAACGAACATAACATGAAATGTTGTAGATGAGTGCATAAATAACATTAGTTCAACCATATAAGAAAAAATTGATGAAGAAGTTCAAAAAAAAAAAAAAAAATGCAATGCAATAATAAAATATAACCGTTACTAGAAATGCCATACCATATACCAGAAATGGAAATTTAATAAAAAAAAACCTACTGATATGACATTTGATCTGTATTTCATCTCTATATGATTTCTATAGTAATACCATGTATATGAATATGTTAAGTAGGTCTAAAACTTATAACTTATAACTTTTTATGAAGACGCCTAAAGCATTTCTTTTTTATTTTTTTTTAGATGAAAGAAATGGAAATTAATAAACCAAAAAAATAGAAAAATTAAAAGTGGATGAAAATGAAGATGAATTCAGAGCACCTCAATTCAAATTCATTAAGACTTAAGCATTATAAGCTTTAAATATTTAATTTAAAATTTTGAATGGGTGGCCCCAATTTTTTTTTTTTGTTTTTTCTAAATTTTTCTTATAGCAGAAAAATTAATTTGAATATCAATTTTTGTCTTGTATAGGCATTTTATAGATATCTGATCATCAATATGGTATCTAATTTGGTAATATATTTTTTGTGTGTATATTTGATATTATTATTGATATATAGAGTGAAATTTAATATTTCATTAAAGTGCATTTACATAATAGTTTAATAGTTTACAAGTAATAATAACGCCGATGTTTCATAATCTTTCGTTTTGTACTCACAATTTACTTGATTTGTGTTAATTTAGTTTCATGTTTGTTTATTAAAATCAAGAGTTATGAACTACACTCTAGGGACATCATCGTAAAAACCAAAAATTAAATTAAAAAAACAGGAAAAATAAAAATCAATTTGGTTAAAATGATTAAATCGTACTGATTAAGTTTTAATTTTTAAAACCTCGATGATATTCTGTTATTTGCTATAATCGTCATTTAAATCCCATTGTTCCCATCCCATGGTTCTTCGATTAAAAAGAATTTTAGAATTAAAATTTTAAAAGACTGTTAGTTTAGATCTTCATCGCATATGTTAATACATATAATAAAGATGTAATGGAGTGGCTATACCTTTGAGGAAATTTAAAATACTGCTAAATTCTTAGCATTGCAAAATATACACGATAATGCTCGCAATACCCCATGAACTTTTTTGATTACCCCGAATAATTTAAAAAAGAAATCTATATTTTAGATTTCTATATTTTAATCTATATTTTCTATATTTTACTTTAGCAAAAAAAATTAAGACAAATTTCATACTAAAATCTACTATAATTTTTGACAAACGTGAGGGACTTTGTGTAAACTTCAAATTACTTGTCAAACAAAACATTTTACAACAAAATATTTTAAACGTTCCTTTAAAATGAAAAAAATTAAAGAAGAAAAAACTGTTTCTACAGTGAAAAAATGTGAATTGAATTATTTTGGTTAGAAAAACAGCGCATTTCTTTACCAATTAAATAAAAAAAAAAAATAAAAAACTTTTTCAAATGATTTTTTAATTTGGAGAAAAAAAATTATTTTTCCAACTGTCAAATTTAATTTTTTTAAATTCAATTTAAAATATTTCGGCATGTTCATTTTATCATGATTTATGTGTTTTTTTATTTCTTTTTATATTTTCAATCATTTTCATTATGACAATCTGCTCTAAAAATAAAATGACTTTTTTGTTTTTATTTTTTTTGATCTTTTCGGCACACTTAGAATTAGTTCCCATTGATATAGTGACAGTTACATAATACAATATATAATAATATCATATCATTTCACCTTAATTTAAATTTGATTTTTTGTGATTGTGGTGAGAAAATTATTATTGAGAGGTTGCATATATGTTTAAAAATATAAAATTTGAAAACAGTTGGATTTTATAAATTTAATTTATTTTTATTTAATTTAATTTTACATTGTTTTTTTTCGTCGAATTATAGGAAATTTTTAAATTGAAGAAAATCTTGAAAATTTGAAATTTTTTTTTCTTTTACTGCATTTCTCTGCCACATAAATGTGGACAGGAAATTACACAACCTTTCCTGCTCAGGCGTGGCTCTACATGTCGTAAGGGCTAATAACTCTTACGACGTCTGTGGGCTTTGAACCCACACTCCCTCGATGTTTACAGCGTATTTAATACGCTCTTACCCACTATGGCACCGAGGCCACCAATTTGAAATAAAACCAGAATAAAAGATATTTATTTCAGATCTTTATACAATATAAAGCACAAATATTAGAATTTTAAATGTTAAATTCAACTTAGCAATCTAAATTTTAAATATGAACACACTATTAATTTTTTTTTACATAAATATTCTTCAATAAAATGATACAATGCGATCAATTTTTGAAAATTTAAAATAAATAATGCAATTTTACAAAAATCATCAATAATTCATTATAATTCTTTTAAAATTTAGTTCAAAGAATATGCGCTAAATAAAATGAAATTTATTTTTTTCAAACCAAGAAATAAATCAAAATTTAAAACATCATTTACTATGTGTGTCAAATAAATACTGTCTCCATATACTGCGTGTGCCACCGATAAGTTTTATATAGAATAGGAAGTAATAGAATTAAACAAAAAATTCTATGGGACGGGTTGTTTATTTGTGTATGTTTTTAAAAAGAAAATCATATCTTTTTAGTGTGTGACTTAGGGGATATAGTGCATTAAAATTTTCAGATTCCATATAAATGTCTAAAACAAAAAACCTAATTATCTTAATAATTATAATATTTTTAGTTTTAGAAATAAATAGTAATAATTTTATGTTTTTTTTTCGATTAGATGTCATTTTTTGGGTAAAAAAGCCTTATTAATGTACTCATTTTATTTAATTTTTAAATTTCACAAGTTCTCACCTTTATTTGTTATAATATTTGGCTGACTGTGATAAACAAGCGTTTTATGGAATTGAGATACACAACAAGTCACAAGATCTAGGGGAAAGCACTGTCGTCTACCCCCCCTACAAAACAACAACAACTCATACATGTGATTACATCATTAATTCTACCAGTACAAATATAGCTATAAGGGTCGTATGATATATTTACCATCTACTTTTATGATAGTGTAAAGGAAACGAGATAAATAGACGACAGAAGACGAATTTGTTAATATATCTGTTTTTTCGTCCTTAAGTTTATTTAAAAAACAATGGAACTATTATTCTGAAATATTTCCCAATTCATTTTAATATGATTGTCACCTTTGCTATTAAACGAGTCAGTTCTCGCCTTAAATATTCGGACGATGGTTTCCACGGCAAGTGCCCATACTTTGAAGAATTTTTTCTAAAAAAAATTCCTCTCTAAAGTTTTTTTCCTTTGGGTTTCTAACCTCAGTCATTTGCCAAGTACTTGTATCATCGTCTTTACCTCTAGTCTGCAACCTCTACACAGTCTACACAATCCAGTCTTGTCTCTGTCTATTCTAAACTTTCAGAATTTACTTTCGAAAACTAACACTAGAGTTTCAAACTAACACAAAATTTGGTAATGGTAAAAATATTATAGAATTGAAAATAACATCTTTAATTAACATCTTTAATTATCTTACCTTTATAAATTTTTTATCTTTTCCTTTGATCTTATAAATCTTCAATAAACTCTTCATGTGAATAAATAAATAATTTAATACTTTTAAGATTATAATGAGTGTGAGTGCATAGGTGATTGCTTCGAGGTTTGAATGACAAAAAAAAAACGTAGAAAATTAAAAGTTGGAACTTTACACATATTTAAAAGAAAGTTAAAAAAATGGGTTCTATTTACAAGACTTTTAAATTTTGTATATACGAAAGTGAAGCTTAAATATCCACTTTTATCATTTCTATACTATATTATTTATTTAATTTTAGCCACTGTAAATTGATGCTTCAAAGTCTACTACTATAATTTCTTTATTATTTTATTTGATTTTTAATTTTTTTCTTTTACTATCATTCTATTTCTTTTACAGAATTTTACATTATTTTTTCCCATTAGCACAAAAAAAATGGTAAAAATAAAAAAAAAAAAAATATTTTTTTTTTACCATAAATGTCATCAATTTGCACCTTTCAGTATATTCTTTTTTATGTCTATAATTCATACTAATTGGGGCTCTTTTTTTATACAGATTGCATTACAAATACTTCAACACTTTATTATATTTATATTGATTCTATTAATAAATGCCTTAGAATTAGTCTTTCAGGTGAATATTCAGTTCTAATATTGGATCTGTAAAATAAAAAAAATAAACTTTTTGTAAAATTGTCGTGTCTTGTATTAATACCTTCTGTATGGTGGTGAGTTTTTGTTTTTATTTAAAATAACAAAAATATTTTTGAAAATAATATAAGCGAAACGATAATATGATTTTTATTATCATTAAGTAGTTACCATTACCATACCATATCTACATATATTTTTCTAGCTTTTTCTTTTTTTTGTTGTTTTAAATTCTGTTAATTTAAAATTATTTGAATAAAAAAGTTATCATCATTATGTTAAAGACAGATTGGAGACACACAATTTATGTTATGATATTTATTCAGAGTAAATAAAATTGAATGAAAGAATTGTATGTAATTGGATGGTGGTCTTATGATGATATTAAATCATCTAAAATTATGTTAGCCTTGGAAACAAATTAACTGAAAGTTCATTCATTCATTCATTTGTTCATTCATTTTTATTAATTATTATGTAATTTATTTACTATTTGGTTATTAAATATTTACATAAAATTATTTTGGTTGTAAAAAATAATATTAATAAAAAAAAAAATGGAGTTTATAATAGGTATATTATAGTTTAATGTGATTAGAGAAAACATAAATTTTAAATTAAATTACATAAATTTGTTGAAGTCTGAACAGAGATTTAAAAAAACAAGGCAACGGTTTTTAAAAGTGCACATTTCCAAAAGATAATAAAAACTATTTAGAATTGTGACTTCCACCAAAATTTTAAAATTTCACATAAGAAAAAAATGTAAAAATAGGATTTTTTTTACAATTTTTAGGGGCTGTAAATCCGGAACCCTATATAACTAAGAAAAACCGTTAATACACGTAAAAATATATTACTGGAGCTTCAATTTTTATATCTTTTCGAACAAAATTTTTTACAGGTGAATAAGCTAAACAGGTGTTTAAAAATAGCAAGTTTTCTATTTTTGAGGTCTAATAGCTAATAAACAGGGGATGATACAAAAAATATTTTCTGAGGAAACTTATACTAATTCTAAAATTTCTTTCTTGCCTTAAAATTTCAAGCTTCTATCAAAAAGTTTTTAGATTGTAAAACTACTACGCAAAGCCTGAGATATAGATATCTGAAAATAGGCCTTTTTTGCAATTTTGGTGGGGCTGTAGTTTCCTGATGGATGGGGCTACATTAAAAAGTTGTTCCACAAAATTAATTTTTTTATGAGACCTACCCATGGTCAAAATTTTTTCTCTCTATCTTTAACGGTGTAGAAGTTTTGTAAACAGACGGACGGACAGATGGACAGAGTGAAATTACTGAGCACATTTTTTTAATTTTTTTTTGGAAATGTGATAAAAATTATAAGAGAAATTTATTAATTTAGTTGAAGAAAATCTACTAAATTACTGACAAATATGCTTATCAATGAAGAGTGACGCTAAGACTCGAATACCCAATATGTAAGTCGAATACCCAAATATAAAAGATAGAAAGCCCAAACAGTAAAATAAATTTTCTCCCACAGTATGGTATAAACAAGAGCAAATAATTACATTTTATTGAAGTAATTTAGGATTAGAATTAAGATCTTATTGATATAATATGAAAAAGTAGAAAATTAGTTTTGAAGCTAATGCCTTTTGAAAAAAAAAGATAATCAAGACAAAAGACAATTAAAATGTTAATAAACTTGCAATGATTTACAATAGTTATTGTTACAAATTTTTGTCAGATATTTAATTTATAATCTGTTTTAGATAATAATTCAGGTCGAGAGAAAGTGCAAATAACTTACATGAAATGAGTAACTGATATATTATAGTAAATAAGAATAAATGCTAAGCCATAATGAGTCTCCGTAAATATATAATGTGCTCTTAACATCGCTCAAATGTCAGCAGTTAATGCGAAACCAATTTTTTCACTTTTTTACTTTTCTTCGTATTTAGATCTGATAAGCATGGATTTTATGTAACGTTTTTTTTTGTACTTACACAACACTCATAGAAATGAAACTGCATTTTTTTAAATTGTGGCTACTACTCCTAAGATTTTAAAAATCTTTTGAATGTAATAAAAGTAAAAATTAAAATTTAATGCTCTATTGAAAAACTTGGCCTTATAAAATAGTCTCAATAATCGGTTGATCCAATGATTGATTTATTCTGAAAATATATACTATAAAATTTTGTCGGGAAACTAATTCATAAATTAGCAAAAAATTGGTGTAGCTCATATAAATATGAGACAATAAAGGTCCAAGTTATTTAAAAACAAAAACAACCAAATAAAACTATGAATTGCGATGCGGTTTTACAACAATACAGATAAGTTATCTATATTAAATACATATTTATTATTTTGTGCTGCTAAATTTTTTAGAAGCCTGTCAAATTTAATTTTTCCTAATAGCTACTAAAAAAATAACTAACGTAGTTCTCTTAAGATGAAGTGTACCTCTCCTAAAAAATGACAATTTTAATTTTTGGTTTAAACCTTAGCTAAATGAAATTCACAATTAAATTAATAGCTTAAGTAAGGCGAAAATAATTGTAATTATGTTCCTTTTACTCAAGTAAAGGAGTACCCAAGCAAACAAGATTTTGGTTCATATGCATCTTTATAAAATATAAAGAACATATTACTGCAACAGAAGGATTTATTTTATGGCATTATAATTAAAATTTAAAATAAAAATTAAATTTATGGTATTGAAAATTTAGTCACATTAGTAAATTAAAAATATATTATACTTATTAGGTATACTTTTTCTTTTTCATAAAATTAAAAACCACATTTAAATATAGTATGTATGTACAACTTACAAGGCTTTCAATACTACCTGAATATCACTAGCACCACGCTACCATCATCATTATCACCATGACCACCATTTATGTTGTTATCATTTTATTTGATATATATTCATTATTCATAATTTCATAAAATTTACATAAATAACAGCTCGTATCTTATCACGTTAGTTATTTTTTCTCCTATTTTTTTTTTTTATTTAAATTAAAATATTAAAAGTTGCATGTTGTGTTATATTTTCTTGTTTTTTTTTTTTTTTACAAATAAAAAACTAAATTAGAAATTTTAAATTAATTTATAAATGCAAACATGTTCATCTGAATTTACATTAGGTACCAAAAAAAAAAAAAAAATTGAATTAATTTGACATGAATGTAATTTTTTTTTTTTTTTTAGGATAAATCCATTATAATTTTTATAGATTCTAACCTATATTTCATAAGTGTAAAGTATCTGGTTATATTGAAATATATGAAAAAAAAAACACGAAACCATAATCAAAAATTACGAAAAAATTATAATTATAATTTTATTAAATTATTTAAAACAATTAATAAATTAAATGAAGTATCTACCACATTTTTGGTCACATATTGGATGTGTCATGACATGATATAGTATTACCCACGAATTAATTTTTGTTTTAATTAAAAAAAAAAAAAAATTATAATTATTATTATTATTAAATTATTGGTAACACCAATAAATAACGTGGTAACACCATTCTATTATATACTGATTAATTTTTTGTGGTATCTAAGTGGTAACATATTTATTTAATTGAATAAATGCATATAATTGGATTTTTTTACAGAATCAGTTATAGAACTGTATGATTTAGTATACATATACATAGTTCTAATATATTAGCAAAATAATTAATTTATAAAATGTAAGAAAAATGTTAGATAACATATGTATTAAACCTAGTTAAACCCATTATGTTTGAAAATCAGTTTTGCTCAAGATCTACTCAAGCAAAAAACGCCCTAACGCTTCATATAAAATACCATATACATTATATATTCTGAATAAAACGATCCCAGTAGAGTAGACTGTGTCAACTCTCGGATATTCATACAGGTATCTCTGTTTCTATATAACTTGACACTATATCTAGCTTGACTACTTTACGGTGTCACAATCGTAATGGCAAATTTATAAACATAGTTCATCCGGGTATAAATACGTGTATATGTATATGTTTCCGCTTTTTTTCATTTTAATAAAAACTCAGAATTTTATAAACTCAGTATTGTGCAAAATTAGAACTTAACAAGGTTAAAGGAGCACAATTTGAAAAAGACAATAAAACGCATTCTATATAACTTTGGCTAGACTACTTAGATTGTGATAACTTTTACTTCAACATATTCAATTTTTCTTACTTAGTGCTTCAAGACATCTATGTCTTCTTTTTCTCACTTTTTTATACTAAAAGTGCTCACTTTTGATTCCCTTTTGTTCACTTTTTTTGAAACTGGAAAATAGAAATTTTCTTATTTTTCTTCCCCTTTTGGTCCAGTTTTTTAACATTTCTTCTATACATGTTTTTTGACATATTAATTATGGTAAAACTTGAAAACTTTTCTGAACTAACTACATATTTTTTTTAAAAGTAAAATTTCTTTATTATGGTCAGCACAAAAAATTAAGAGATTTTAAAACTCTTCAAAATTTTAAAGAACCAAAATAATTTTCAAATAAATATAAATAAACGTTTCAAAAAAATGAATTTCCCTCTTTGTTTCTTTCTATTTTTTAAATACTACAAAAAAGTTAGACTCTTGCAATTTTAAAAATGTGTAGAAGAAAGGGATTAAATAAAAGAATAGAAAACATTGACGAGTAACTGTCGTCCTAAATACTTGTCTTTAAAAATATAAGAAAAGAATTTTCGATTTTTGACCCTTAATAGCTTTTTAACAGCGAAAAGTACAAAAATCTTTTCCTAAGATAATTTATGTCATTTGAACTTATACAAGATCTTCCACCTCTCAAAATTGCAAGATTCTGCTCATATTGTAAAATTTTGGTTTTTTATAACAGTAATTTTAAATTTATAAACTTTAAAAAAATTTGCTGTCGTTTGAAGTTTTTAAATTGAAAAAAATCTTAAACAAAACATTTTTTTAAACTTTGGGACGCGAGCTATAACTCAGTAACGGTTAATGCTTCACATTATTTTTAAGAAATTTGTTCATGGTTAAAATTTCTTTGTTCCATCTTAAACCAGTATAGAAGTTTTGTAAGCAGGCGAACGTACGGAGAAACTTCAGAGTTAAACTAATATCGAATTTGATACAATACAGAATATATACAGAGTTTTATAAATATAGCGATATTTCGGTAAATATGAAAGAAAAAGCTTAAGAAGATCATAAAAAATCATAAGTGTAAGTTTAATTTATGCTTTTTAATTACTGCTCCAAACATCCGTTTCTAATCGAAGAGTTAAAATACAATAGTTCGCAACCAATTAGCAGATTAATAGATCGTCATTAACAGACATTTGGCTCAAATTGTAATTCGAGCTTAACAATCTAACTGACTTCCATTCTAATTTATTTTCTATTATTGATTTAATTGTTCAAACTGAGAGGTAAAAATTATTTTACTATAATTGTACATTACGCAGTACGCTGTAGATTCGAAACACCACTGGAAAGTTCATGTAAATAAAAACTAAAAGAACTAAAAATAAAATACTATACAAAATGTTTTATTGTTATTGGTAAGAAACTTCACTCTCTAAATGTATAATCAAGTTATGTTTAAATAGATATTAAAAGAGTTAAGATATATTAAAGATATTGATTGTATTTTATAAAAATTCCATAGCACAATAGTATAAAGCATAGTAAATGCGTGCCAATACAAAATTAAAACGTTTGCTGTCAAGTAAACCAGAAAAAGTACTGATACCGCTTCAGAAGAGGTTTTAGACACTTATAAAGATCTAACTGCATGAAATAACACAAAGGATTTGATAAAAATATGGCACTAATTTTAGACATGGCATTAATATTAAATTTTTTTTTGCATTAATGAAGAGTTGAGAAAATTTTATTTTATGTTGCTTTTAACATGTCCAACCAAAAGTAGATTTTTGATAATTTACAGAGTTGTCACCTGCTCCAAACATTTTTAAATCAAAATGTTCAAATACTATAAAATCAATTTAATTATATTTAGATTTCTTGTATAAATTTAGTTTAAATACTCGAAATAAATACTCGAATAAATTTAAATTAAGTTTAATATACCATGTTTCTTATTTTATTCCATCCCATATAGTCTTACTACTTTTAGTACAAAGAAACATATTCCTAAATTGTATAAAATAAAAAAGGAAAAAAAAAAAAAAAATTAAATTAATTTGTTCGAATTAATCATGATTATTAATGATCGTCTCTATTCGTTATAGCCTTTATAAACTATAGTCATCAATAATAAAAACCTTAAATCCAATAAAAAAAAATTTAAATACAAGATTGTGAAGTTAATCCATTTTAATTAAACAATAAGTTGATATATGGTTATTGACTATTTAATAATGACTATTTAAAACTAAAAAAATATAATGACTTTTTATTTTACCTATATATTTCCTTCTTAAAATGGCTTTCCTTAAATCCTTTTTCTTTTATAGCATTTGTATAATTCCTTTTAGTTTACTTGAAACTTCATTTGAGTCTTATTTTTTTTTTAAACTTTATTAAAATGTCATAATATTTCTCATATTTCTCTGCTACTAAACTATTAAACGACACGACACTTCTTTAAATGCATTTTGATATAACAGAGATCCTCCTCTAAACACCCTCAATAAATAAAACTAAAATAAGGTCTTTATAAGTTATTGACTTGTTTTTCTTTTTTAATTTGGTGTCAATATATTTTCTACTTTAAACTAAACTGATCCGATCAGATCTATAAAGTGTATTTTTCTCATAAAAATTAAAATAAAATAAAATAAAATAAAAAACTAAAATTAATTGTATTATCAGGAAAAGTTAATAAAAATGCGAACGCAAAACCCCTTCAATTAATAAACAGTATCATTATCATCATACATATCCATCTATTCATTTATTTATTTATTTATTAATCCAATGGAATTTCATTTCAATTCTAATGATATGTAGACATAATTTTAGAAAATAAACAAAAAGATTACATCACAATATTCACAATAAATAAAATTTGGTATACAACGAATAACGAAGTCATTGAAAAATATCAAAGGAATTTCTATATGTATATATGTGTATTTTTTCGTGGGATTCACTTCATTCACTTTTTTGACTCATTCTCATATTCACTCTCGTTTTTTCGTCATTTTTGTTATTTTTTTCTTATGTCAAGATTCACGAGTCACGTTATTAAAATTAGAAGAACAGTCGTTATTTGGTACCCTCTATAGAAGAGAAAAGAATATGAAACATATGTCATACATATTATATATATATATGTATTGCCCTTGATATTTAAGACTCACTGTATAGATTATATAGTACAGACTATGGTGTATGATATGATTTTATTTGGGAGTACGAGAAACGTGTACTTATATACATAATCTGTGGTTCCCTATGTTGATTTTTTTTTTTTTATTAAATTAATTTATAATGTGGGTTAATCGGATTTATCATGGGACTTTCAACATTTATATGAACAATTTATTATGAAGTTATTTTAGTTTTAGTTTTAATTTCGTCTATGTTTAGAAATTTTTTCTTTAATTCATTGCCAGAAATGACATTTGTGTTGAAATTTTTTTAAGATATGAAAATTGTGTTATACTTGATGATGATACATTAGTAATTTTAATTATTTGAAATATTTTTGTAGACATTAGAAAGAAAAATAAATGTTTAGAATTATGATATTTTTAAATTGTGATACTTTTTGTATTTTGGTGGGATATATTGTACATTTTTTGTAGATTTAAAAGTCCACATTTTAAATCACTATTGATTAATTAAAGGAAAGTTAATTTTGTGTATGATAAACTTAAAAGAATTAAGATAAACTTGAATATCATTATGGTGCCACTTCTTAGGTTATTAATATAAATATGAAACGAATAAATATATGATTGCTAGATTAGGCTTTATTTAATATATGTAACTGAAAATCTCTAGCTTTATTATAAAATATAAGCATGTAAATAACTTTAAAAGACATTATTGATGTGACCAAATTAGTTGTGTTGGCACTGGTCTAATTATAAAAATTTAACTTTTATAACTCGATACAACATTTGCAAATTATTGTTGCACAATACAATACAGTTGGTTAATTAGCTTTTGTGCTAACAAAAGGCCGATTTCAGTGGAGGGGATACAAAATTGATATATGCTATTCTAGAGTAGCTAAAGATCAATTACCACTACAAAGACCACGTGACGACGTCGAAATGACGAGATACCGTGATGATAACGGATTTTGATTCGCAGTACACTGATGTTAGATGTGACGGCAACGTATTTTTTATCATAAAAATTGATTATGAATAATGTTTGTGTTTCATATACAGATTAAACTACTTTTTTCTACTGTCAAAATCCACCAGACTTGAGAAAGAGTAGATAGGAGTAGATACGAGTATGTTAAATTAGCGTTCCATTTATCAATTCTCAACTACTTGTTTCATGTAAAAGGAACGTAAACTATATTTACACATAACAATGGCGTCATTTTAATTTTTATAATTTTAATTCATAATATACATTTCTTATGAATAAATTCACACTGTACTGGTAACAACGACATCGCTTTGCCACCAAAAACAAAATTTGTTGAGAAGCTGTCGTTACCTCAAAATTCGCGTCACAATGTTGTTACGGTGTCGCCAATTTCCATTGTAAAGGGAATCGACCTTAACTTAATGAATACTGCATTTTATTGAGTACAATTAAAAATGACATTAACTCGGCCATAAAGTTTGAAGTTATATACAGAGTAACTTCCTTTTGACTATATTTAACAAAAAAGATATTTAACAGAAAAAAAAATATTTAAAAGTAACTTATAGTTAACAGTAAAATTTTATTTATTTAATTGTAGTAATAAAAAAAACTGTGCTGGCATATTATTTTCGAGTTATAAACTTACTAAACTATAGTAATTTAATGAATAAATGCAATTTTAAAAATAACCTTATTATCTATATTATAAGGATTCTCCAAAAATGACTAAGTCTTATCATGATTTTGATAATGAAGGGACATTAAAAGAAACGATGAAGTTAAAATTATTTTATAATCATTAGTTAAAACAAAGCAATTGATGGTATGCCAATTTTCGATAACAGAATAAGCTAGGTGACAACAATATGTTGATGATCATTTAATTTTTATTGGGTAATTTAAACAAGGGGCTATAATATAGTGTTAAAGGAACCATATATTTAAAAGTAAAAAAAAAATTTAATTATTCTATGATTAATCACATTTAGATAAAGAAAAGTTTTAATTGGCTAACAGATAAAAATGGTTTACTCCTATCATATAATTTTCAATATTGAAGAGTGCTGCACGCATTAGAACAAATATGAGAACAAAGCGGTATTCTTTAAAGGGTATCTTTTATAATATTAAAATTCTTTACAAATATCTATCTGTGTATCAATCAAATATATATGTATACCAAATAAAGTTACGTAAGAAATAACAAAAACGAGTTTTTTATTTTATGCAAGTTTTTATTCAAGTAATTGATGAAAAATCTTACTAGATGGAGCAGATGATCATAGAGTTAAAAGAGATTACAGAATGAGCTTAGAGAAAATAAATTCCATTTAATCTAAATTAGATTAAATGTCGGTGGTCTATTTAAGTGATTTTATTAATTAATTTTGTAATATTTCGCTTTTATTTTTATTTTCTTCATCTGTTATAAAATAGATGAAAATCAAATTAATCTGGACCAGTTTTATTCTTATGTAAGTACTTTAATGTACATTTTAAAATGGTAGTTTTTTTTTTTTTTTTGTTTTATATATAAATTTTTCGCTTAATTTTTCTTTTATATCTTTAGTTGTGAAAAATTTTCTCATGAATTGAAATGATACCATATTTCCGGTTTCTACGGTGTATTTTGTACATCTGGCACTGAGATTTTCATGACATGGAATTAAATTGTTGGTATAGAAAAATTTTATAAAGGAAATCTACATGGAAATAATATCTTAGATGTGTTGTCTCTAATCAGAAAATATATAAAAATTTATTAAAAATTGATTGTGATAAAGATGAATTGCATTGATAAAATTTGAATACAAAGGAAGTTTTAAGTAAGATGAGGTCGTTTTATATACTTTAACATAAAATTTATTATAAGAAATAATTAGATAATTAATTTATTGTATATATATAAGATTAAACTTCTTTGGCTATATTTTTTATAGCGAATTTTGATTTTTCCAACACCATTAAATATTTAATATTAAATAAAAGATTTTAGTAACGATAGATAGAAAATGCAATATAAGAAAGATAAAAACTTTTCTTAATCAATCGTTTTTATTATTAACCAATACATTACTAATTACTATATATATACATATACATTTACTGTGACGCCGATATTGAAAAAGAAAGTTAAATTCGCTAACGTTTCTTGACTTTTATTCATAGTTTTATTGCATAAGAAACTTAAGGTATAAATTAATGCAAGTTAAAAATTGCAGTAAAACTAATACATGATTAAAAATAAGAAAGGTAGAGGAAATAAAGCCTAGAGCAACAAGATCTAATTCGAAAAATTTCGCGGTAGGTTTTATTTCTCATTTCAAAGAGAATTAAAGCCTATAGGCCTTATTTTACTTTAGAAATATTATATTATTATTATATAATTCCAATTATAAATTTGTAGCCGACTGTAAAATCCGAACATTTTTAACAAGTTTCAAACAATTTTCTATATTCTGGTCAGCCCTGGGGCCTTCGCGCCCTTCCTTTCGAGCCACTCTTCTCCCTTAGCCGATCTCTTCACAACTCCCTTCAGACTAATCCCCTAGAAGGAATTAGAACTGCTGCCTCTACTACCGCGCCCGCACACAACATCGGTGCCGGGAACGCGGTCGCGGGCGAAAATGCGCGGGGGTAGCAGCCCTTATTCCTTCAAAACAATTTTTTTTTTGTTTTTCATAAAAATGTCTAAATGTTCACAAAATTTATTATTATATTTCACAAAGAACAGTCAAAATTTATTACTTTTGTATGGAAAGCTGAAACATTATTCTTTTCCCCCATGATTTCAAATTCTTTGTAATTAGGAGAGATTTTAGAGTTGGCTTCAAAATCAGAGTTAAATTAGCTTTTTCCAAATTATTTATAAATATTCTAGAAAAAGCTGTAATCCTGATTTTGTAACCGACTATAAAATCCCTTCTGTTTTAGAGTCCCGTATACTTACGTATATTCATATTTTGGAAAACGAGGCAATCCAGATTTTGCAACCAACTCTAATAACTGAACTAAGTTCGACAAAATTATTACATTACATAAGTGAAATAAGTTTGAATGTTGAATTTAAACGAAATTTTTAACTTATCGAACTTATTTTATTATGAACAAACACTGACTGAGGAACTTACGGAGTGAAATGTGCTAAAAAAACAGAAAACATAAATAAGCTGAAATATGGGAATTAAATTATGAAAGAAAAATATTAAAAAATGTTATTATTGGAATAATAAATTAGAATTAGGCTTTAATTCCATTATTTTGAAAAAATAATTAGGCCTTATTTCTCTTTGGAATAAGGCCTATTAGACTTTATTGCTCTAGGCCTTATTTCCCTCCGCCATAAAAAATTCAAGTAGCAGAAAAAATAACTTATTGAATAAAAATACCTAATGAAAATATTTTAAAAATTTTGAATTAATAAAATTTCATTCTTTAGTTACCATTTTTTTCTATTAATTGCAAAAACTGTTTATCCAAAATAAATTTCTATTTTAAAAGATAATTTTTTATATATACTTGAAATGACCACTTGGATTTTATATCTAGATTTCTGTACAAAAAATTCTGAATTGGTCGATTAAATAAAAAAAAATAAAATAAAACAAAAAAAGCAGAGAAATTTCATTCCGTTCTTTATAAGTTTTTTTTAGAACAATGTACCACAAAAACTTTCATTCTAACACCGACCATCATAATTTATATTACACTTTTGGTTTCTTTAGCCTTTTTTTCCCTAAATAAATATTTTGGATTATTTTTTAGGTATTGTACTGATATTAGTTTAATTTTTTTTTTATAGAATCTATAATTTAATTATGTATTTTTTCGTATGTCCGTCTCTTTATAAATTAATTTTGAATTCTAACTTGAAAAGAAATATAATATGTTGAAGGCAATTCAAGCAAGTCAGTCTTTAGTTTAGTCTTCCATGCTGGTAATCTAATCATGATTGAGATAATCTTGTATAATTCCAAAATACTATTAGTACCAATGTTTTTTACTAGTAGAAGTTTTCAATTTCCCACCTCGATATCCGACACCATCATTAATCTATTTAAAAACTAAAATGCCAATTAACTAACTGTAATAATATCTATTAGCTAAAAGATGAGCTTTAATTAAATGTTAAAAGTTGTGGAATTTCCAATGTTTAATTTTTTTTAGAAAAAGATTAATAATAGAAAATAGAGTAAGAAAATAGATTTTAAATTTATAACAATATTGTAAACGAAGTTGGTAGTGTTCACTCTTAAATGTTGTCATTTTTGAACGTTGTATACAGTTTTCGGCAATTTTAGGCAATACATATAGGATGGAAGATGATTCTACATTCACGATACTTATCACCAACGAATTTCTGTTTGTGCATAATTTAAGAAAATTTTTGGGCATAATTTAAGATTCGTTTTACAAAGATTATATGCTGGAATTGAAAATAAAATCTTTAGAGTTTTAAGTGCCCAATTTTAATTTAAACTCTGAAATACAGACTTTGTCCAATAAAAATTTGATACATTTGAAAAATTCAGATTGGTCTGTAAAAATGGTAAATGAGTGAAAGAATATATCCTTTGGTGGAAAACTGTCCATATATCTTGTATTTCTTGTAACCAATTAAAAATTAAATGGTTAATGGCTCGAACCCTAATATTTAATGATAAATTGTGGTGTTACGTATCACAAGTCTAACATGATATGGATGTTAGAGTTAACGTCTCTTTAAAAAAATAATAAAAAATATGGTAATATAAAAAATTACTACATTTATTTAGAAAATATTTCTATAATATCCTCTTAATTTTTTTTTTTACTTAAAACGTTTCCAAATTTTAAAATTATATTGAAAAATTACGGTATAAATAATGCAGGTGAAATAAAATGTACTTAATTTTAAGTGAATTTTGTTTCTATTATTTCGATAACTGTAAAAATTTTATTTGTTTAATACTTTTACGTAGTCTAGTGAATTGAAATTAATTGCTCTTTGTTATGTAATTTTAAATGAATAAAAATAGCACTTTTGTTACATGTATACATACATAAAAGTATACGATAAACTCACAGTATGTTCTATATAATAATATGTAGTATCCATTTGTCTAATTCTTAACCCTTTTTGTAATTTTTTGATTTTATTTTTAAATTGTAATCACCGGTATTCCAGTATTTTACATAAAATGAACTATAAAATAATAGTAAGTTACAAAACAATAAATTAATAAATAAATGGGTCTGGGGTTTTGCGGTTTTAATGCAGGGTAATTTCTTTTAATCAGGATCGTAAGTCATGCATAAAGACTTGATTATGGGAGAAGAAGGAGAAGGAGAGAGACGAACAAGAAAGTAGTTCTGAATTCAAAAAAAAAAAAAAAAAAAGTAGAATTGTGTTTTTTTTTTTGTTATGAAGTGCGTCCATTGAACAATTTTTCTCTCACCAAGATTTTAGAATTTCGTTTCAGTAGAATTATTTTTGGAATTGGTCTAGTTAATATAAAAATTTTATTTTATTGTTATTTTGTACTTGCACATGGTTTTATTTTTAGATTTTATTTAGATAAATAAATCTTGTTGATGGTATAGTAAAAAAAAAAGGTAGTATTATGATAGTATTGTAAATCAAAATGTTGATAACACTGATAAAGGGTAAAATTGCTTAAGAAATTTCTTTCGCCGAATCAATGTGAAATAATATTACCTATAGAATTATTTTATTTTCACAGGTTTATTACCTATTTAACACTAAAAAAAAACAATATAAAAATTAAAGAAATTTTGAAGCCCGAGAAAACAAATTTGAGCATTGTTTGAAAGAAATATTTTTAGGGCTGTGATTTAAGGTGATAATAAACTTGGGACCTAAGTACAATTTAAAATTTGTACTTATTACGGAAAATTTTATTAAATATTTTACAGTTTAAAATGATATTATTAAGAATTATGGAAAAATGTTGAATTTGATCATTTTGAGGAAGTTATTGTGGGCGCATTCCTTCTGTTCCTGTTTTCATTATATATTTTAACCCTATTCAGGGTTCCATGCTTTTATGGTTTGCGCTAAGTACTTTGATTCTATTGGCGTTTTACTGCTAGGCACTTGTAAATGATCTTTGAAATTTGATCTTCCACCATTAATTGATCCGTTCATTCATTTTTGATCCGTGTTTGTAAGGTATGATTAGTTATTTACATTAGTCTGCACTTAATTGTTAATTTTTCAAGTACTTAAAGATATTGTTAACTTTTTTGCAACATTAATTGTAATAGAGAGTAATATAAGAGTAATAATTGACTAACGGAATATTTGTAGAGTTGTTTGTACTTACATCGTTTCACATCCAACTGGTATACCAAGATTAAAACCAAAATTTTACTTATTTTAAGATCCTAAATTCCATTTGAACTAAAATGAAAAACATTCTCTTAGAAATTATTTTTAATTGAAACCATTTTAAGTGTTTTGAACTTCTAACCAAAACTAGATACCCTTTACATTTTTACCTGCACTCTTATTTTAAAATGATATTTTATCTTATCTTAACGTTTTAAGAAAAATTGTGAAAATTATTAAGAAAATAAAAAATAAAAACAAAATGAAATGAAATGAAAATAAAAGAAAGAAATTTATTATCTATAATATTTTATGTTTAATTTAGAATTCTTTTTTTTTTCAAACCTTTTCTTATTTTTTTAATTCTAAATAATTAATTTAACAATATAAAAATAGAAAATAAACAATAGTCCAGCATTTTTTTTTCGAATTTATTCTAATATCATGGGGCAAAAATTATGAATTCAGGTATTAAACGTTTAGTATCAAAAGGTATCAAAATTATTACCCTAAATTTTCTGTAAATGAAACAAATAAATAAAATAAAAAAAAAAAAAAACAAAACAAATTAAAAAGTAGTGAAAAGAACCCGCGAACATTAGTTACGCACTATGGCTACCATTACATAATAGAAAATCACAAAAAAAAAAAAATATTAAAATAGAAAAACAATAGGGCACCCACCCTTGATTTAAAAGACAAACGCCGGTTAGATACTTAGACCTACAGCGGCAACACCGGTACACATTGAATGAATAAAATTTAATTCTTTATTATGCATAATTTAAAAAACAAAAAAAGGTTCAATAACAGTTTTGTTGATTTTTACTGCCATTAAAAAATAAAACCAGAAAGAAAAGATATAAACTAGTTATTTTATTTTTGTTTGTAGATGCATTCAAACGGTATTCTAATTCCTAATACTACATGTATTCTTCTAGTCCATTTTTTTCATAACGTTCATACAAAGTAAATGTAAAAAATATAAAAAAAATAAATTTTGTTTTCTTTTTTTTTTGACAGGTGATTCGAGAGTCACATATTATTTTGTTGCCGTCATTAAGTATTATTTTTTATTTTAAAATTTTTTTTTTTTTAACTGCAACTAACTTCATAAATAATAATTTTCTTTTTTGGTACCTATACGATTTAATTATTATTAATTAATTCAATTATTCAAAAATTTAATGACAGTTGTAGAAAGGATCACTGGTTGTACAATTTATTAAAATATACATAAATGATATTCAGATATGTATATAATGTATATAATGTGTAATATTTTAAGTATGATAACTTAATATTTAATTTCGTTTTTTTGTTATTAAAATGTCATAATGATGTCAGGACTCAGGGTTGACCTAGACAATTTTAGTTTTTTTTTTATTTTTTTTTTTCTGTAAATTATTATTTTAAATTGTAATTGGTTGAAGGGTTGTGTTATTCTTATCTTATTGTAAAATTTTAATTACATTTATGTATGAATATTTGTATAGGGAGACAAAAAAAAAGAAATATTTAAAATAATATAAAATGATTATATATTAAGATAAAAATTCTGTAATAATTATTATTTTAGTATTTGGTTAAATTTAAAGGAAGAATGTATGGTAATCCAGTTGAATTTAAAGACAAAAAAAATGATATATTGATATGAATATGCATTATCAATGTGGCGGCCCTCTTTTTCAACAATATTACATTGAATGAAGGAATGTATAGTTCTTTTTAGAATATATTAATTCCTCTTTTCAGTTAAAATAAATTAATTAAATATTTTCAGCCTTTATTCTAGTTGAACTATTTTCGGCATCGTTTGATGAGTTCAATAAATTTTTCACTAATTAATTCACATTTTACATTTCACAGTAACCCTAAAAGGAACTGTTCAAATATGCTAAAAGTTGGACTTCAAATATGTATTAAATTAGTTTGCTTAATTTTTCAATTTATAAACGATTATGTATGAACAAATCAATTTTTGTTTTCACAAGAGTTCACTAAATTTGGTAATTTTTTTTATGAATTTTATGTTCATTTCCATATTTTATATTTTTATTTGAAAAAGTAAATTTCAAAGCCGTAACTCTCTAACTTAATAGCCATCGTTTGTAAATGAATGATCCTATCATGTTTATATGATACGATAAATTGTAAAAGATTATTTTAATTCATCTGAAGACAAATAATCTGAATTTAACGTTTGTTTTTTATTATTAATTTATTTATTATTTTAAATTACTACCATTAGTACCAATAAAAAAACATCAAACTCTAAAAAAAAAATCAGTAGAATAAAACTTCTTACAACTTTAAATACAATTAAATTGCAATAACCTGATATTAAATTTTGGAGTAACTCCTTATCATTTATTTATATTTTTATTTCAGGATGTCATTAATCATTTATTTTTTCTGCTTTAAATTATGTATATGTATATGTATGTATAAATTAAAAAAAATTTGTGGTACAGGAAACATTGACATACAGTCAAGGTTATTTAAATCTTATAACATTATGTTTCTGATTAAAAAGTTGATTTCTTATGATAATAATTATGAAATTAAAAAAATTATCAAAACAGATGAAATTATATATAAAAAAATTTATAAAATGTATAAACTGCTGTAAAAACAATGTAATGGCATGTAAACAGTGAATATAACATTGTGTTATCAATATAACCGTCATGTATATTGTATGACATGACTTACATTTTGAAGTATATTGGAGTACTTCATAAGTTGCATCATATAAGACTTTTTCCGTTCTCTAAAAAAAATTTTGTATTGTCAAGTTATTAATACGAATCATAGACAAACACCTACATTTCTTTTTATCTTATATAAGTTATAATTTAAATTCACTTAGAAACTGCGGTTATATATTTAGCTGAAGTTTTTTCAAAAGTACTAGATATCAGGAAGTCTTTTGGACTCAATTTTTTTTGTTAATACTTTGTTGCAAACTGATAATTTGATATAAAATATAATTTTTTATATAAAACTAAAAATGTTTATGCAACACTGTCATATTATATATCATGTTAACTCATTTACTCCTTTATTAAATTTTAGCATGACAACTTAAGTGACAATAAATACTTGGAAGATAATATTAAAACACTTTGTTATATTATTATCTTCATAATTATTAATCTTTTTAGCACTGTATTAGCCAAAATTAAAAGAACTGGAAATTGTAAAATTAATTCACCAATATAAGTGTATAAAATAAACAGAAACCCGATAAAAATCTTATATAAATTTTAAGTTTAAACTTCAGAATTAATCCATAATTTATAAATAATATCAACAAAAATTTATCGTATCTTTGAGTTTCAATTGATTATACCAATTTAAATAAATTAAAATTCATTCATTTGAAAGGGTATAAAATTCAGTTCTTTTTTAGATTTTCCTAATATCTCTACACATATATTATGTATATGTATATTAGTTTTTATTAATAATGAAAAGGAATTGAAATTAAAAAGAATTGAAAGTATATGTGAAATTATTTTTGCATGATAAAAGCTTATAATTTTTTCAGGATAAAGAATTTTAAATTTTTAGGAAGAATCGAATATTTAATTATATTACATTTTACAGTGTTAAGAAAAATATAAATGAAACTCAAAATTATATTTTAACTTCATTTACAAGGTTGAAATATCAAGGTGATAACGGCAGATTGTATCACCACATAAGGAAAAAGAGTTACTTGTAATGATCACATTATAATATAGCGTTTTCCATATTTTTTTAATCTTTCAAATTTAATTTTTTTTTTCTAAAGGAGGTGGGAATCTTCAAAAGTAACCAAGAATTTCCCCTTGGTAGTGTCAAATTCTTATTAATTGAACCCACCTCTCCCTTTACCTAATATAATAGAATGAAACCGCAGTATATTGTCTTGGAAGTAGGATAGGGCAAGGATGCCGAAACATAGAATTGGGAGTGGGATTGAAGGGAACAATAATTTCGTCGATTATTATTACTATTTTGCTAACAGTGACTATAACCATCAACAGTTACAACATGCGGTATAGTATATAACACCTTCCTGCATGAGATAATTAACTGAAGGCAACTCCACTGTCACTTTATATCAACTATTATTATTGGTGTTGGTATGTAGTTATTAATAATATTATTATTTACTACATAGGTAAATATATCAGTGGATTATAACGTGCAGTAGTATATATTATACCTTACACAATGATATAACCAAAGATAGTTCCACTGTAGTAGCTATTATTATTATTATTATTATTATTATTATTATTCATACTATTATTATAATTATACGATGTACATTATTACAATATAAAATGACTAGATATTATTTATATCACCTGATCGAGGTTTAAACTCAAGATCCTCAAATTAAAACGTTGGCTTCTTAACCACTACGCCATGAGTCAGATAATTTTACATATCCGTCATTTTTATTTAGAGTGGAGGTTTCTATTAAGTTTTTTTGTTTCTATTTCAATAGAAAGGGGACTAAATTTCAGGTTTACAATATTTGCACTAAGACGTTTACATAAACTAACTTCTATAGCTATTTTGACAGGTTTCATAAAACCAAATGTCATATAAAAGGATTTTGTATGTCATCTCATATAACTTTAGTAGAAAAATATATAATTAACTCTTTAGAAATAAGAAAAAGTTATTTTTGTCCTATCAATTTACGAACGGTATTTTTTTTATTTGATTGTTTCTGTGTTGGACAGAATGCATATGAATACTTATTTGCTATAAATAATATTCAGAAAAAAAATTTATGTTCAATATTTAATTCATAATTGTTATTTTATTATACATTATACAACCTTAGCGATCTAGCAGGTAAAAATGTGAAAAGTTTCGCTTTGCAAAAAGCTCAAATTGGTTTTAACGAGTGGGATAGAAAAGTTTCTATGTGGTATCACAATGGACCAAATACGGTCTAAGTGTGCCTTTTTGGCAGCCACCTTAACCTAACCTAAGCTATTATACATTTATATTTTGATGCAGTATTAATTTCAAAATTTGAATTACATAATTGCATTATGAATGCCAAAAAACAACTACATGATAACGCCATCACCTATTTTATTATTGAGTCACTATTTAAATGCGTGAATTATAAAAAAAAAAAAAGGTAGAATGTAAACCAACGGTTTTTAAAAGCGCACATTTCCAAAACACAATACAAACTGTTTAGAATTGTGACTTGAACAAAAATTTGAAAATTTAAAAAATAAAATTTTAAAAATTTTTTGTAATTAGAAAACATGTGAAAATAGGACTTTTCTGGAATTTTGAGAAGCTGTAAATCCGGAATCCTTTATAACTAAGAAAAACCGTTAACACACGTAAAAACATATTACAGGAGCTTTAATTTTTATATCTTGCCGAAGAAACTTATACTAATTCTAAAAGTTCTTTCTTGCCTCAAAATTTTAAGCCTCTGTTTAAAAGCGTGCCGGAGTTATGAAAGTAGAAAAATCATGCGGAATTTTCAAAGGGCTTTTTCAAAGTTTGAGGGGGTGTAGCTCCGTAATGGATGAGGCTACATGAAAAAGTTGTTCCACAAAATTATTTTTTTTTATGAGACCTACCCATGGTTAAAACTTTTTTTCTCTATCTTTAACGGTGTAGAAGTTTTGTAAACAGACGGATGGACGGACGGACAAAGTGAAACTAATAAGCACATTTTTTCAAAATTTTTTTGAAAATGTGCTAAAAAGAATGAAATAAAGTAGAAAATAATAAAAAAGCAACTAGGATTACATTACGTGATATTTTAAATAAAATTTTTTTTTTTTTTTTTTGTATATCTGATATAAAACTTTAACGTTTTTCTCAAATTAATTCTGAAGAACAGAAGTTGTAAAACGTTTACTTTAATTTAATCGCATTTATGAAATAAAAACAAAAAACCAAAAATAAAATAAAAAAGTTTGCGTGTTTCATCTATTTAAAAAAAAATATCAGGTAAGAATATTTTTTTTTTTAAATTGCCACCTGTTCATTGAGAGAATTAATAAAAAGAAGTTTTGCAAGTTTTTGATTTAATATTCAGCAAAAACATAAACAGAATCTTTAGGTAATTTTTAAAATTTTCTTCTAGTTAAAATATATTTAAATTTTTAAAATATATTTAAATTTCGGACATTAAAAATAATTATTTATTTATTTAACATATATTATATAGAAATCCTATAAATAATTATAATTAAGCTCGTCACCTTTACGAGTACATATAATTAGTGTTTATTGATCTAAAGATTTTTAAAATTCAACTACTGTTTTTAATGTATAGAATGAATGTTCTTATATCATAATTAGATGTTTCAAGCAATCAATATTATTTTTTTTTGTTTAAACTGAAATAATTAAGAAATTATTTTAAGATTTTTTAAAGATTACTATAAAAATATAAGCATGAATAGTAAATTTAAACAAGGTAGAATGTAAACCAACGGTTTTTAAAAGCGCACATTTCCAAAACTCAATACAAACTGTTTAGAAGTGTGACTTACACAAAAATTTGAAAATTTCATATAATAAGAAAAAATGTGAAAATAGGACATTTTTGAAATTTTGAAAGGCTGTAAGTCCGGAATCCTATATAACTAAGAAAAGCCGTTAACACACGTAAAAATATATTATTGAACCTTTAATTTTCGTGTCTTCCCGAAGAAAAATTTGTACAGGTGCCTAAGTTAAAGGTGTCTAAAAATAACAAATTTTCAATTTTTGAGGCGTAATAACTCTTAGGGTTTTACCCTAAAGGGTTAGGGAGAGGGTTTTACCAAAAAATTTTCTGAGAAAACTTATACTAATTCTAAAAGTTCTGTCTTGTCTCAAAATCTCAGGTTCCTATCTAAAGGGGTGCCGGAGTTATGAAAAAAGAAATTTCATGCAAAATCTGGTTTTCACATAACGGTAAATTTAAATCGTAAATTACAAAATATTACATAATTTTGATATTATTTTATATAGATAATAAAATTTTCGATCTTCTGGCGGTTTTAGATTGCAAAATTATTACGCAGAGCCCGAGATATATACATCTGAAAATGGGGCTTTTTTGCAATTTTGAAGAGCTGCAACTTTGGAACCCTTTACAACTAAAATAAACCTTTAACACACGTAAAAATATATTATTGTAGCTTTAATTTTTATATCTTGCAGAAGTAAAATGTGTACAGGTTCTTAAGTTACAGGTGTTTAAAAATAGCAAATTTTCAATTTTTAAGCTCTAATAGCTCATAAACAGGGGGTGGACCGAAAAAATTTTTTGAGCAAACTTATACTAATTCTAAAAGTTCTTTCTTGCCTCAAAATTTCAAGCTTCTATCTAGAAGCGTGCCGGAGTTATGAAAGTAGAAAAATCATGCAAAATTTGGTTTTCACATAACGGTAAATTTAAATACTAAATTTAAAAAAATTGTATAATTTTGATATTAATTTACAAAGATAAAAGAAATACCTGTCGAATGACGTTTTCAGATTGAAAAAATCTTAAGCAGAACATAAGATATATGCATTTAAAAATAGGGCTTTTTCAAAGTTTGAGGGGCTGTAGCTCCGTAATGGGGGGGGCTACATGAAAAAGTTGTTCCACAAAATTATTTTTTTTATGAGACCTACCTATGGTTAAAATTTTTTTTCTCTATCTTTAACGGTGTAGAAGTTTTGTAAACAGACGGACGGACGGACGGACGGACAGAGTGAAACTAATAAGCACATTTTTTCAAAATTTTTTTGGAAATGTGCTAAAAACTGTTAGAAGTTTTTGAATTAAGAAATTTGATTTCAAAATTTCACTGTAATTAGACTTGAAGAACGAGTAGTTCGAGTAGTTTTTAACTTCGTTATATTTTATTTCAGAAGAAAGATTTTATTTTGGAATTATCATTTTTGTTCCTTTGGGTATCATATTAAGAGCTTTTTATGTGCTTAAGGAGGGAAGAAAATTTAGTACCTAAATCGATTGATGTTATAAATCAATTTGTGAATGAAGAAACAAAAAATTGCTTAAAATTCATTAAGAACACAAACTTATATGAGAGTCTTTTAAAATTTAAGTATTTCCCACCTAATCAATTTGTACTTCATTTGGATTAATCGTTTTCTTTGTAAGTGTTTTTTTAAGGGCGTTTTTATTATTAACTAATTTAAAACTCCCATATTAACTTGCGTACGAGAACGTCTCAAAATCCCAAAAAGTTATAAAAATTTAAAATCATAAAACCAAATTTCAAAATACCAAAATCCCAAAACTGGAACATTCATTCAACACCATTATATGTTTGTAAGAAAAGAATTGGTGGCATTTTAGAGTTGGTTACAAAATCAGAGCTTCAATAATTTATTTTTAAAGGGGTAAATAAATTATTTGATGCTAAAATATGCATGTAAAGAAATAGTTAAGAAAAAATTGAGGATTCAGGGTGATGAGAATCAGGGTTTTACACTTTTTCCAGAATTTATTTTATAATATATTATTTCGAATAAGTATAATATATTTTTTTAGATCTTTTTATTTAAATTTTTTTTTTTTAAATTCTCTCAAATAGTACTTGAATCCGCGAAAGTAAGAATAAATTCACAATTTTGATTCTAATTTGAGATTTTGTGGACAATTTTTGTGATTTTGTAATTTTATGTTTGAGATTTCATAATTGGGATTTTGTGATTGAAATTTTGAGAAATAGGATTTCGTACCCAAACCCTTGCCTTGATACCTTGATAAATAACTTAATAAATTTATGAACAATTTTAGATTATACGGTATCGGGATTCAATGGTTACTTAAAAAGTTTACTAAAACTTAACGGATTGTATAATTAAATAACATGAGAAAAATAGTTAAAATATCTCATTTATAAAAGTCTTAAAGGATTTAATGATCCAAATTAATTAAAATTTTTAATAATGATTATATTTTATTATTTTTGTTGTACAATTATTTTGGAATTCTCTCGAAACAATGTATTTTTAAATTTTATTATTAAAAAATTATTTCCATATATACAAAATAATTTTCTCCTTATCGGTACTTGTAAAAAAATTCCAGACAAAACAAAACAAAGAAAAAAAAAAAAAAATATTTTCATCTCTAAGAAATTATTAAAATAATTCGTAAGTAGAAAAAACGTAAAGAGTAAAAAAAATTAAAGTTCCCCCAACAGTGAAATTTTTGTTTTTTGTTTTTTTTTTAAAAGAATTCTTTTCAGATTGAATTGAGTAGGTATATTGGTCAGCTAATAATAAATTATGGGGCTTATTATTAAAAGAATTTGAAATCAGTTTTATTTTGATTTTCTTTTTCTTTAAAAGTTGAAAAAAAAAAAAAAAAATAAATATTATTATAACATTGTATTATTAGAAATCGAACCAACGTTCCTACAACATTTTTTTCTTTTATATATTGTTAAAATCTTTTGTGGTTGATAAATTCTCAATTATTATCTTAAGATTTTCTATAAATAGTCATTATAAACATCTTTTATATTGTAGGCTAACAATTTATGTTACAATACATTTTATTAAAAAACAGTATATTGTGACTGTTATTCAGTTTGTAATACATACTACGTAATGTTAAAAAAAATGTAAATGTAAATTAATGAATTTTGTTTGCATACGTCATGTCTATAATAATTGGAAAAATTAATTTTAAAACTTCATGTAGTTACAGTAAGTAGAGGAGAATATTGGGTTTAAGTCTGACGAGAACATGAAGTCTTAATAATTAAAAAAAAAATTTAATTACTATTATCCTTTTTAAGACAATTTTACGTTCGTTAAATCACAGTATAATTAAATTTCTTACGTCATTTCAGTTTGATGATTCTGAACTGTGACATGATCCGATTTATTAACACTAACATCTTTGGTTCTCATTTAAATTCGTTAAAAACATTCGAAAAACGAATTTAATGAATTCAATTTTTAAGTACCTTATTACAATCCAATTCAATTTTTAAGTTTTTATAATTTTTATTTATTTTTATAGCATACCATACCATATATACTTTCTTGACACTGCTCACTTTAAAAAGCTTGACATTTACAAGTACGCAATAGAAAAATTACATAAAAATTTCTGCATTTTGGAATTATCTTACAAATATTAAAAAAAAAAAAAATAAATAAAAAAGAAAAGAAAAGGGAAAAAAGAAAACTAAACAAAATCAATTCAGCAAAAATTAAAACCAGAAATGTTTAAACTTCAGAAAACCCTTATAATAATGAGTTTGAATGATACTCGAGAATATTTACTATTAAATTCCAAAGTTCATTTTAGTAGCATTTAAGACTTTTTTTAAAAAAAAAAACCCCCCTGACAAAAACAACAAAATTATTCTTTTATTTAGATAATATATGAATTAAAACATCATATTTTTTTTAACCGTTTTCTAAATTACTTGGTGTTGATTCTCTTAGATCGAGATAGGAGACGAACACCTAATTTAAGTCGTCTTTTACTCAAATCTAACTGCTGCCAGTCGATGATTTACTTTATCATGTCCGTGGTAGCATATTATCTGTTATCTCTGGCCTTACAGGCTCTGTTACCCAATTCATGGCTCTCTATCAGTGAAGTCAAAATGAAGCCTATGCATTGTTGAAACAATATTTGGGAAAACAAAATCCAAGTGTATAGTAAGTATATGTAATGATATATTCTAAAATAAATTAAGATATAGGTATCCTAAAGCAAAAAAAAACAGACAGATTATTAAAAATCGAATCATTATTTCATTGGTAGTTGCAGATATAACACTTAATGCTCCATACCAATAAAAACCTGAAAATTATTTTAAAATAAATATGATAACTTTTTTCAAAAGAAATCCACATCTTTGGTTTATTTTTATTTTAATATTAACTTTTAACTTTATTATGTACTTTTGTACTTTTATAAACGTAATTATGCGTTTATTTATTTTTTATAAAGGGTCATGTATGAAATCTCGATATTTTTAATTTTGCTTTTATCTTAATCTTAATAAAGAGTTAATCGCGTTTAATCTTAGCCAGCCAATACAAATGTGAAAAAAATCTTAAGGTATTTGCCAATCAACACAGAATATGTATGTGGAAGAATCTGAGTATCGAGGTATTTTATATTTGGTTAAAAAATCAGCATTATACACAATTTTCAAAATATTTACATTTTTTTCGATATTTTTTTTTTATTTAACCATTTAAAAAATAAAAACACTAACTTTTGTTACTGAAACGTCACTTTTTTTAAAATTACGTTTTATTTTTAAAAAGCTAAATTTTGAAGCCAGCTAGCATGTTTTTAACAATGCAAGACTTTAAAAAGCAAAATTAAAAAAAAAAAAAAATGAGATTATAAAAAGTGGGATTATAAATGTTGAAATTTCCTACCGCAACCGTTTATAAGTTATCGAATTAAAATAAACATTAGGGCAGTATATAGGTATAATTACTTGTTAAAAAAATACGAAATGTATTATTAGGTAGCAAAATAAAATGATAAATAAATAAATAAATAAAAAGATTTAATTTTTATTCAAGTTGAAGAAGCAGGTGCTTTCTAACTGTCCAATATCATGAAAAAAATTATAATAACCAGCAATGGTCAATAATTACAAAATTATTATCGGTTTCAGTGAACTTTATTTTATATATATATTTTTTTTTTTTTTGTAATCTGAAGGGTTTCCCTTAATTTCTATGAAAGTCTTTTATAATAAATATATAAAATACAAAATTAATGTCGAATACAAAAATAATGTATCTTTTTTCATTAAACTGATGATTCTTTAATAATATTTTAAACTAAGGAGAATGTTGAACTTATGTATGTATATATTATTTTTGATTTAATGATGGTTTAAGAAAAGTGTTCGGAAACAGTATCTAGAAATATTGTTAGAACAAACAGACAACTTTGAGGCTTTAACAAATTAAGTAAGTTAAAAGTTTTCAAATCTTTTAAATTAACATTCAATTTGAGCCCTTTCAGTTCTTTCAAGTTTTCTCCAATCTGCATAATTAATAGAATTTAGTCAAAATGATTGGTTACATCTTTTGAGACCTTATGTAAATACCTTAGGCAAAAATACATATTAAACACGTAGCAGTTCTGTAAACTTATCTCTATCATTGAAAGTGAAGAACATTTTAAGCTTCTCTGCCGATAACGGATATTTTTCGTTCCTTTTCCAATACATGTTTCCAAGACATGGTATAAAGTAAATAATAGGTGAAAATTTGTAAGAGATATAATAAAATTGTTATCCTTTTGTTTGTTTTTTTTTTTCATTGGGTATGAGATAGAAAAATAATTCATTTTTTACTTATACGTATTGGTATACCCTAATTTAATCCAATAATATGATTTTTTTTTGTTTTGTGATGTGTTGTTGTACATAAGGAGTCTGAATGTTTTATATATAAAAATATTTTTAAATATACAAATACCGATAAATTTTAATTGTAAATGTCTTTTGGATCAATTTTAGAAAAAAATTAAAAAAGGGAATGGCAAAAAATATATAATGCAAAAATCCTGTAAATTTTTTTTTCTTTTGTAAACAACTTTTAACACGCAATCTTTTTTTATGAATTCTAATCATTAAAAAAATTAACATTTTAAATTTTAAATAAACAAGGTGTCTTGTGCTTAAATTTAAAATTTAGGAGAAACTTCAGTAAAAATGATATCGGGAGTTTGCATTTGGATCTATAAATTGAACGCTCTAAATTTCAAATGAAAAATAGATGGTAGAAAACAAGAATAATTTACATTAGAACAACTGTCAAAATTGTAGGATTGAGATTGTTTGTGTTTCTTTTACAGAGTAAACTACTCTTTTATACTTTCAATTATATCAGCCTTTGACAAAGAATAGATAGCAGTCAATAAGGTTATATTAAATTAGTATTCCATTTACCAACTATTCCCAAAATCCCAACAACTTTTTTCGTGTAAAACGAACACAAAAATTGAGAACTTTGATTTTGTTATTAAAATTTTAATAAATTTAAGTTTTAGTTCAAAGTTTATTTACAAGAATAAAAGATATATCAGTAAAACCCGCTTCAATACTCTTACAAAATCTAAGCAATTTTGAGCACTTATGCGAGTAAAGCACAGAACCGAACTCGGATAAGTGCTTCAAGGAAGGCACTTATTTAAAGTCCCTTTAATTGCCTTATGATTGCCATTTATCCATAACTAATGACATTTTCTTACACAAATTTTCTGAAAATTCAATAGTATAAGCCGGTTTCTGGTTTATTTAAGTATATTTCTGGTTTCTAAACCGAAAAACAGTACTTATCCGGAACGTACTAAAGCGAATTTTATTTAAGCATATCTTTCATTGTATTCTTCCTCTAAAGAAAAATCCAAAGTTTGTTGTAAAAATGGATTTTGAGTTAAAAGAAAAAATTAAAATAATGTAAATAAAATTATTGATGAAGTTTTTTTTATTATATATTGCAGGTTACCTTATAAATTATAACAAAAAAATATTTCTTTTTATTTAGTTAATCACTCATTTATAATGGGATAATGGTATGATGCGTTAAATCCTTTCTTTCAATACAATCAAACATTAACGCAAATCAGTTTTATGTTATCTGTTTAACGTTAGTGAAGTGATTAACTTTTAAGTATATATTTAAGATCATACATACATACATTACATACAAGATAGTACATACATTAAGATCATATAATCGTGAACCATGAATCCTACCTAGAATTTAAAAAGATTTTAATCATGTCACGAAATTTTCATTCAAATTAACATAAAATTGGAATAAAAAATTAAACAAAAAAAATATAGGAATAAAAAATATTCTTTAAGAATAAATAGTATTAATATAAAAAAAAAAAACGCAACTTTTACTTTTAATATGAACTTTGATTTTCCATTTCCGGGAAATTAAAATAAAAAATATGTAAATCTGATATCAGATTTATGTAAATTTGGACAGTAAGACAGTAAAATAATTCCAAAGCATATACGTATAGTATTAAATTCATCTATTTAGTAGAGGACTTTAGAACATAATGCAAATAAATGCCTTATGGCATAATTTTTGCTATTTCTTAGACTTTTATTTAAAGTTTTGATCCTGCACAAAAAATTTCTTTTAATTTTTAATTATATTGCAGTTATTTCAAAGCCAATTTAAAATGTGTTTTATGTCAGAAATTAAAATTCAATTTAAAGATTTTATTTTTAACAGAAAAAAAGAAAGAAAAAAAAAAAATGACACAAATTATCAGGTATCGGTTTTTAAATTGTGTTTAATGATTTCGCACCTGTCTATTATTTTATAATACTTTTTTTTTTCCTAATATTAAAACAAATTTTTGTTAATTTTCTTTCTTGACAATGGTTTCCATTAATCATTTCTTTTATCTAAAATTTTTCTTTTGCGTTTCTATTTTTGTTACAAGATTCCAAGAAAGTTAAAGAAGTGGCTACGCTAAAAAAAAAAGTAGAAATGTAATTGCTTTGAATTACATTGTTTTGAAATCAGATCAAAATAGAGCATAAATACGGAAAAAGTAAAAATTTCAATCCAGATGGAATTTTACCAGCATAATTTAGAAATTGCAATTTTTTTTATCCCTAATAGCAAATTATGTACAAAAAAAAATATTGTAAATAAAATGTTATCTGGGAAGCTATTTCTGTATAAAAATAATCTTTGTATGATTATAGGTTTTTTTCTATTTGGCAAATAAAAAAAAAAATCTAATTTCCTTAGCTCTCAGTTTTTAAAAAGTAGTGACTGATGTCTTAGGTAAATTTATATTTTTCTTTTGTAAAAGTAAACTAAAGTCGGGATAAGAACTTTAAAGTAGACAACTTTGTTTTAGTTTTACTATATATTTGAAGAAGGTATAGAAGAATCATTGAATGTTCTTAATTAGTCTTGTGTTAAAATTTCGAAAATATAAAAGATATTATATTTTGGCAAGAAATTAATTGTCCTTAATATTATTCGAAGTCCTCTCGTCGAATTTTTGTTATTTTATATTTCCAATACTATGCAATGTTTTCAATTTTAAATAAGAGGAAGAGGATATTCCACGTCTTAGCATATTATTTTATTACGTCTTAGTTAGATTAATTTTATTTCTATGTAGTGTATAATGTTTATGTATTAAAATCAGCTACTGTAATTGCAACTGTGATTAAAAATCTAATTTGTTTAGTATTTAAAAAAAAAAAAGGTAAACATGTGAAGGTGGTATGGTAATTTTTGTTTTGTCATTTGATTAATTTTGCTTATATTTATTATTAATTATTATCTGATAATTGATTTTATTTTTTTTATAAATCAAAATAAAAAAAAATACAATAATAATTAATTTATTGTGACAGGTGTCGTTATTTATGAAAAGTGTTCGCTAATTTTGTTTGCTTATTTTTAATGCATTATACATCTATATATTATTAATATATTAAAATAAAAATATTTAAATTGATAGAATTAATTTAAATAAAATAATAAATTTAAAGTATTAGAAATTATTCATAAGTTTAATTACCATAAATAATTAAATTTTTTGTATTTTATCAGACCAATGTTGTCTAATTTAACAGTTATTTGCAAATATCTATACTTGATTCTACAGGGCACATACTCAAAAACTGTCGAAAATTAACTGCCCAACAATAAACTCTCTATAGAACTTTAGTTTCTTAGTAGTATTAGGGCTGACAGAAGTATTATAAGTGGCGATAAAATCCACAACAATTAGATATAGAAGAAGCACAATGGATGGATCTACATTAAAAGGCCACAGTGTTACTGATATCCCTTAAATAATACTTATCTAATACATATATATAAGATACCTAATGTAATACTTGAACAAATCCTAAATATGAGATTCCTTAGTTTTTGGTTTATTGCTATAGTATAATACTTAATAAATAGATATTATTGTTCGAAATTAATGTAGCCCATGATAATGTATAGTCTTTAATATGAATAATATATTGAAGATATAGTCTTGAATCTATACACAAACTTAAGAGTTTCCACTATTTTATTTCCACTTTAAAGGATATTTTTAAAAAATCCAATAGACAAATCGAGCTCAACTAAACCTTTTTTGGAATCAAAGCCAACCATCAAAAATAATAAACTGGAGAGGCTAAATATAACATACAATGTATTAGAGTGATGGTAATTTTTAAATTATGGCTATCACTTTTACAATTTGTGTTCATTTTTCACTTTATTGATCGCTTCATTGGAAATGATGCATTAATTCATTTTAATAATATGAGGGTGGACAGATTCAACTGCTTCAAACTAATTAAAAAAAAAAACATGTATATATATCTCATCCAATGAATATTCTGTATACATCTTTTATTAAATTTATGCGAATAGAAACAATCGTGTCATAGGTACTATAAAACAAACAATTTATCATAACGGTATTATGTTGTAAAACAAGATTTTTTTTGGCAGGAGTTTACCATTTTACATCTGGTAAAATGCATTTGTAACTAATTAAAAATTTCAACAAATTTTTGTTGAAAATGTTTTTTTAAAATCAAAAAAAAAAAAAATTTTTTTCCTGTCAGATTTCTTTTGGGGTCTGAAAAGATAAAACAGCTTTTCACTTTCATATAAATTTAATATGATTGATTGATAGAAATCTTTAGGTGTATTTCATAAAAATCAAGAATTTATGAAATATTTTTTGTGTAATTAAAAAAAATTTTCCAATATAAAAGAAAAATATTTTTTAAATGCCAAAATTTTTAATTACATTTTATAATCACATACATATATAATAAGACTGAGCAAAACGAAAAAGAATTTGTTATTTTGATTGATTTTGGTTATTGCAAAGCTTCATTTAAACTTTGTAACAAGTTGCATAATTAATAATTTACAAACGTTTTTGAATTCTTAATAATTTTCTATGAAAATTTTATTTTAATTAATTCTTTTATTAAATTTTATAATCAAGATATTAATTAAAAGATATTTTTGCAATTCGTTGTAATACATAAAATAACTAAGTGTTAGTCAATACTACCATTTATTTATTCATTTAGATTGAATATTAATTAGTTGTAGAGATTTTTAAAATATGTAATATGAGTTAATTAACAAAATATATTATAATAAATATTGTATTGATTAAAAATTATAAAAGTTTTGTGCAATATTTTATTATCTGAGAATTCTATTCCTGTTCTTGGCATTGCAAAGTTTACTTCCTTTAAATACTCGCGTATAGCGAAATAAAAAAAAACTATTGAGTACTACAAAACTCTAAAAATGGAAATTCTCTCTAGTGGATAAGAACTGAATTTTTTGGAACTAAGTATATAGCGGGGCCTCGGTAGCCAAGTGGGTAAGAGCTTATAAAATACGCTGTAAACACCGAGGGAGTGTGGGTTCGAATCCCACACACGTCATAAGAGTTATTCCCCCTTACCACATTTACAGCCCCGCCTGAAAAAGAAAGGCTGTGTAATTTCCTGTTCACATTTATGTGACAAAAAAATGCATTAAAAATAAAAAATAACATAAAAATAAATATATAGCATATTAAAACTATTATTATCAGATGAAAATAAAGATATCTTTCATCTATCACGGTAAAGCATGAGGTAGAAAAACAATATTATTAAGCTAAAAATTGTTGGGTTGAGTCCGAAATCTGAAAATCAAACCCCAAATTCAAAATTAAATTCTAAAAAAAGAAAATTACAAAACAAACATCTCTAAATTAAAAATCTGAAAAGAAAACCTTAATGCACAAAACCCCAAAAAAAAAAAAAAAGATTCCAAATGTACAAAATCTTTTTGGAAATCTTTTGCGTTTTAAAATCTCGTTCTTAAAATATATATTACCTATATATATATATATTATTAATTGTAATATAAATTTTGGAAAGGAGGGAAACTCTGATTTTGTAACCAACTTAAAATCTCTCCTAATTCAGAATATCGCATATATATTTAAATATTCTATAGCATGAGGGAACACCTTGATTTTGAATTTAACTCTAAAATGGATACTGGTTCAAAATCACTTATATACATATGCTATATAATAATTTATTTGACTATTTTTAATTTTTAAATACATAATAAATTGTAATTTTTTTGTTGCTTGGGATTTTATAAGTTGAAATTTTCGAATTTTGAGATTCTTTTTACTCAGATGGTTTTTTTTTTCAGCAAGTTTTCCTTTTATTTAAAAATTTTCATTTTGGTGGACTCCCAAATTGTTATTTTTTTGTTAAGATTTTGAATATTACTACTTAAAAAAATCTTTGAAATCGGTATGTTATCAAGCTGCCATTCATACATAATTATATCTAACAATTCATTAAATTGACACAATTTTACATTACTGACCAAATTGATAGATTTGAACAGGATCAAAATACTAACCAGATGGTTTTAGGGAAATAATAAAACAATAATTAAATATTTAATTTATTTTCGAAGTATTATTTAAGTATTAATTCAAGGGAAAGTGTTTATAAAATAAAAATTAATAATTGAATTTTTGAGGTCAGATTCCTAAAAAGAAATTCGACTTAAAGTTAAAATAATAAAATGATTTATTTACATATAATATGCGAGTATTCCAAAACAGATTATACTATAAGTGTAATGATCCTTAGATCATTAATAAATGAATGTTAATTTGAAAAGAAGATGGTAATATAAAATATTTTATAACTTAGTTTTTACTATAGACAACCAATTAACAAAATTTTATTAACAAGTGATAAACACTTTAAAACACCTAACTACTAAAAAAAAAAAAGTTAATAATATCTAACGTAGTTAAAAAAAATCGTTAATGCTATAAGAATATTAAAATGTTATTTCTTTATTAATAAAAACTCATTTTATTTTATGTTTCATGGTTTACCAAATTTTATTACACTAATCTGATATGACTTTATGAATGATTCTATTAAAAATGTTTTTTTATATAAAATTTTTTGAAAAAAAAAAAAAAAAGTTAAAAAAAATTAATAAATTTTTAACTAAGTTTTAAATAATAAAATAAAACATTGTAGCAAATTTTTTCCATCAATATTTACACTAATCACTTGAAAATGTAAAAAAAAAATGTCAACATTTCTATTTGTTGCTTACAATGGTTTAACTTTTTTTTTTCGTTTAAGTATTTTAGAATTTTATTATCATGTTTAATGTTACAATATTTATTTTTACCTGTCTGTATATAAGTTTTTACTGAATAATATTTCAGCATTTATTAATATGATTTAAAAAATATAATACCTACCGTCGGTGTATTTATAGATATTCATTAAAATTTTACGAAATTAAGTTCATATATCTAATGGCTACCTGTATTATGTAAATATATTCTATTAGAATATTAGAGTTACCATTGTTTCGCTTATAAAATTTTGCTATTAAAATATTCTTCTGCAAAAGTTATACCGTTAGGTAATATATGTATATTTTTTTAAGTGCCTCATACTTTGTTGAGGTTGATTTTGCCTAATCTGAGGCTTCATGTATCTATATACTTCATCTCATATACTTCATCTATTATACTTTTGTTCTTCTTCTTAATTAGATACATTTGATGCTCTTTAATGTTGTCTTTCTTCAAAATATTCATTCATAGAAATTGAGTTGCCCTTTTATATTTTAAAAGTTATTATTTTAAATCTTTAAATTTTTGAACATCTTCTTGTGCTTTTCGCTTTACTTCATATCTATATGGAGTATTGATCTGAGAAAAACTTACATTTTTGTACTGTGAAGCTTAATGATTCTCAAGTCAATGTGAATGAAATTTCATTCTATAACAAGCACTTGTAATTTTAATTCCACAAGGCCGTAATAGTACAAGATCTAAAAGTTTTTTATGATCTACACATAATAATATCAAAATTCTAAAAAAAAATAAAGTAAATTTTTAATAATTAGTAACATACACTTACTTTGGAACAAAAAATAAACCCTGTACTGAGTACTACGACACCTACATGGGTATAGATAAAAATGAAGAACCTGATCGTGTTACAAAAAAAGGATATAAGTTTCAGGCTATTTTTTGGCATATTTAAACACAAAATAAAAGAAGCTGAAAATGGAAGAGCAAAACTGCAAGAACAAACTATGGAGTGAAAATTTCGGTGTTAAACAATCTGAGAAGCTTCTGAGAAATTATGACCGGAAAAGATATGAAAAAAAAATCATAGCACCCAGTAAAAACAAACTGAAAATTCTTACAGGCTTCCTGTCGGTGCACTGACGGCCAAAATGGCACTTAAAGAAATTTGGAACAGAGAATGAACAGGTATACATGTAGATTCTGTCCAGAAGAAGAAGAATCTCTGGAACACATACTGAAGAACTTTCTCAAAAAAAATTTTTCCATAACTAATATAAAATTTTAATATTTTTTTTAAATTTCAACACAAGAAAAAATCAAGTGCATATTTAGATAAAATAAAGTTTTTATAATTTTATAATTGATTTTCCGTTGGCCCACATCCGTGAGGAAAAGGACCCATCAATTTGCAAGAACATTGGATGTCTTCGTGAATTAAAATTAAATAAATAAATAAAAATAGATAAGATGACACTGGGAGAAGCTTAGATGGAGCTGTTTGTTCGCGAGGAGTAGACTATCTGATTGTTATCTATTTGTACCGCCTTGATACCAGGATTGATTAATCGTAAATGTTTTCTATTCTTATTATTAGCTAATAATTAACTTATTATTAGCTAAGCTTGGACGTTCTATTTCATAAATTAATGTTATACAGAAATGATTAAAAGCGTACTAATATTGTTCGTCCTAGTTGTAATTGCTTCTCTTAATGTACGGTATTTTATTCAAAAACATACTATTAATATGGTGACTTTAATATTTATTGGTGTCTTCTTGTCGAAATAAATGGTAACGATTTCAGTCTCTAATCATAAAATATTTATTGCAGTGACAAACAAAAAAAACATACCACCAAACGGCATCATAATTTCCATGTCTATATCTCATCTTATAATAATGCTGATTTGTTCATCGTTTTACTTGTAAATATGCTCTTTAAAAATTTTTTTTTTTAAATTGCATAATCAGTGCCTCTACAAATAATAAAATCAAACAGACAAACAAAAAACATCCATTAAAAATGTCAAAAACAAGCACAGAAATAACAAATATAAAAACGTAAATGTTTTACTTCGCACCGTCGTGCGCCATTCGCACACAAGGAATGAAAAACGAAAATCTGCGGGAAAAAAGTTAAACTTTAAAATAAAAAATCAATATAAAAGCAAAATTGAAAAAAATTGTTCAAAATCGTTCTCTTAACTTTAATGCAAATTAAGTAAGAAAATAAAAAAAAAAGATATAAAAATTAAAAACAGTGTTATAAAAAATATGCAAAGTGAAACCGATACTTACTGGACAAACAATAATAAAAAAGAGACAGAGGCAGAAATACCGCCAGACTACCACGCGTATTATAAACTAAAAGAAAAATGTGAAAGAAAACTATATACATACATATATTCATTATTCATTGTCTTGATTATGTCTTTTTTAAAAGTACAACACACATTGGTTGTGGAATATGTATATATACAAAAAAAAGTATTCAGCAACAAATATAACCGCCACAAAATTCTTCAGATGGCGTCAAGTTTTGACCCTTTTGTTTTTCTTTTTGTTTTTTCATTTATTTGACATTTTTAGTAAATTACAATTTTTGTTTGGATTTCATATTCACAATAGAAGTACTGTTGAGTAAAATTTTAAAAGTGTTACAAAATTCATTCTCCGATTTTTATTATATTATTCCAACATTAAGTAGTGGTAAAGATTTTGCTCTAGACTGGGTAAAAATACATTCTCCAACGTTTATTATGGTTTTCCTAACTTGATTTAGAGATAAATTTTTTGAGTTTCGAAATTGAAAAGTTGTCATGTATTAAAGTAGGGGAGAAAGCCATTTATATCACCTGACAGTTATTAAATTGCAGAGAGTACTCTAACGATGTAAGAGTGCTGGTGTAGATTTATATAGGTGACTAAACTAAAAACGAAAACCAGAAATAATATGTATTAATATTATAGGTACTGCATGTGTTGCTGAAGTATACTCTAACTCTATACTGGTACTGTATACTGGTACTGTATAACTGTTGCTTGGTTATATTAAAATTCATTAAGCAGCAATTCATAATGCTTTTCAAGGTAAGGTGACAAACAAAATTATTGAAAGGGACCTGGTAACTTGCAGATATGAAAATAACAACTGAAGTAGTAAATAAGTTTTTATTTTAACCAAATTTTTAAAAGGATTCAATCTGTAAAAAGGATTCAATAACTGCTTAGCATACGTTTTCTCGAAGTTACACACAGATTGTTTATTGTTTGGTATCCCACATGTTTTATAGAATTAAATTGAAAAACAATACATAATCGGTACTAAACTAAAGAGGAACCTATAACAGATATCTAACTAAATACCCTGCAAATTAGTCTGCCGTGAACTTTATTTATTTTGAAAACATAGCAATTATCAATGTTCTATCACAGGACTTTGCTCCTGCATTTTTAAAATTTGATTACTGTCAGTTTTTGCAAGGTGGAATTTTATACCATTCGGCTAAAATAGCTCTTAAACATAAATTTCTTATTTTATATACCGAATTCTGGCAATATAAATCTTGTTAACAACTTGGTACAATCATCAAATAAAAACCCAATAATTTATAAATCTGTTTTCTGTTGTTTATGTCTGAAAAATTTGAACTGACAAAGTCTATATGCGTTAGGTAATGTATCTTATAGTTAGTTAGACTAACTGCCTTGCATATCATTGTTGTTACTATTGTTGAATTGCTTAGATTTTTTTTTGGCGTTCTCCTATGGTGTTTTTGTTTTCATTTTCTTAAACGCATTGCTTGCCTTTTTTTTCTCGTTTATTGTTTAACAAAGGAGAAAACAACAAAGAAAAAATGTAAGATAAAATAAAAAACATGGCACGCACATAAATTATTTTTAAAAAGAGATGATTTTTTAAATATAGAATGATCATTAATGGTTAATGTTATGTTGTTGTAGGTGAGGTCTTCATTATTTTTTAATAAAATAAAAAATTTTTTTTTTTTGTTTGTTATCTTTCATACCTAGGCATGATGTATTTTAACCTGTGATATAATTCCGAAAAAAAGAAAATTAATAAAAACTATTTAAGGTTGGTTTTTTATTGTTTTTTTATTTTGTTATTTTTTTGGTTGTTAGTAAGTAAAATGATGAGAAGCTGAACATCCTTCTTTGTCTGATGGACAAAACATTAAATTGTTTACTACGTGTGTGTTTTATGCATAGGAATGAAAAGGGTTCTTTTGCTGAATCACTGGGAAGTAATTTTATTTGTCAAAAACATATATATATATATATAAAAGAAGGAACTAATTTGAAAGAAAAAAAAATTCTTTACCCGGAAGGGTCATGTACATTGCCTAGCTAGTACATATACATGTATACTTAATATCCTGCTGAGTTTTATGTAATGGAAATGGTATTTGGGCGTATGAGATAAGAATACAAAATTAATTTGTTTTTAATTTATAAAATTATTATGATGATGGTTTTTTTTTCGGCATGAGATTAAGATAAATTCTTAAAAAATAACCCAATTTTTTAAGAATATCATTGTCAAAGGACTGTAATATTCTATGTGTTTAATAGGCGCCGGAACAATATTAGAATAGAGGAATACTATTAATATTGTGGTCATCCACTGTGATTTTGTTATGATCAGTATATTATTCTTTTTATTGAATTTTTTTGTCATAAATGAAAATCTAATGTAATATTTTGAATACGTTTTCATTTTTTCTTCATTTTAATAATAATTGCTTGTAATAAAGTGAAATGATAAAATAGAAGAAGAATTTTTAATTAATTTATGACTATTTAATAAGTGATTAAAAAAAAAAATATATAATTGGTTAATTATAAGTGTAGGTACATGTATTATATAATGGTTTTGAAATTAAAGGTTTTACTCTGCTATTTTTCCTTATCTTTACGATAATTACTAAATTAATTTGTAAATTAACAAAATAAAAATGTGAGAACGAAGTTTGTGATATTTTATTTTAATAAAGTTTGTGATATTACATGCCTGAAATATCAACATCCATAATAGCTTTTAGGTGGTTTTTTTTGTATCAGAACTTGTCTTTTATTGTAATATTTGCCAATTGAGTGTTTTCACCTTACGCACCTCCTTGACTTATAAGTTACATTAGGTATGTGCAATTATGCATTTTGTTTCTTAAAGATACTTTCCATTGTATTAACTATACGATTAAATTGTACAACAAACATTGTTTTTCGTCTGATGTGTTATGTTATTATAACTACATATATATACATTATTTCATGGTTCGGTCAAGAGTTATAACAGTTTTTTAAGCTTAATATTATTTAATGATTATATATAAATCTAAAACATCACTGAAACAATTAAAATAAGAGCAAAAAATTGGTCACCTCTGATATTTTGAAAAAGAAAAACCTAGAAAAAAAATTTCGCAAAAAAGATTCTGGAAACCAAAATATTTCTGAGATAAATTTAAAAAAAAACAAGGTAGAATGTAAACCAACGGTTTTTAAAAGCGCACATTTCCAAAATACAATACAAACTCTTTAGAATTGTGTGTTGCACCAAAATTAGAAAATTTCATATAAGAAAAAATGTGAAAATAGGACTTTTCTGAAATTTTGGGGGGCTGTAACTCTTTAACCCTATATAACTAAGAAAAACCATTAATACACGTAAAAATATATTACTGGATCTTTAATTTTTATGTCTTGCCGAAGAAAGCTTTGTAGAGGTGCTTAAGTTACAGGTGCCTAAAAATAGCAAATTTTCAATTTTTGAGCCCTAATAACTCATAACCAGGGGGTGGTCCAAAAAAAATTTCTGAGCAAACTTATACTAATTCTAAACGTTCTTTCTGCCCTCAAAATTTCAAGTCCCTATGTAAAAGCGTTCCGAAGTTATGAGGGTAGAAAAATTATGCAAAATTTGGTTTTCATATAACGGTAGATTTAAATACTAAATTTAAAAAATTTGTATAATTTTGATATTAATTCACAAAGGTAAAAAAAATTGCTGTCGAATGACGTTTTCATATTGAAAAATGTTAAGCAGAACATGAGATATACAGATTTAAAACTAAGGCTTTTTCAAAGTTTGAGGGGCTGCAGCTCCGTAATGGATGGGGCTACATGAAAAAGTTGTTCCACAAAATTATTTTTTTTATGAGACCTACTGATGGTAAAAATTGTTTTTCTCTATCTTTAACGGTGTAGAAGTTTTGTAAACAGACGGACGGACAGAGTGAAACTAATAGGCATATTTTTTCAAAATTTTTTTGGAAATATGCTAAAAAATTTAGAAAAATAAACTGGAACGAAATCTTGAAATAAAATAATGGAATTGAACTCCTTTGTCTATTGAACTCGTTCGTCCAAATTATTTTTTTTTACATATATACATATTTCAACAATAAGACATTTAAAATGTTGAAGACTGCCACTTTTAAACCCGTGCTAGACAAATAATTAAAACTTTTATTTAGTACCCAACTGTAAATTCCTTGTAAATTATTTCTTTTAGATACATATTTCAACAATAAAGCACTTAAAATCTTTACATATCCTTGAATTTTATTTTAACATTTTTCTAATTTAGATATAAAACGCATTAAATGAAGTTTTCGAAAAATGTTGAAAGAAGGTTTTTCTTTCGTTCAAGAATTTCAATATTTTGTCCCGAAAAAAAAATTTTAAAAATAAAAAATACAAGATTATTTTGTTCAAGATAATGTCGTTCGTAACCCCACTAAAGTCATATACCATATATAAATATGTACAACATTGGAACTATACTTGTATGTATATGATTGTAATAAACCGCACGTAAACTAATTTGATTAAAAAAAATTTTTTTTTTTTTTAAATTAACTACTCCAGTAATTAAAATTGAGAACATAATATCAATTCCAGTAATTCATTGTAATGGAAAAAATTAATCTAATTTTACTATTCCTAAAATTAGTTCAATAACATATAAATAAATAAAAAGGAAATAATTTTCGGTGTCCGGAAATAATGCGCCAGGAAATAAAGTCGAAACGGCTTTATTTCCCTTCCGATGCGGAAATAATGTCGAAATCGCGAATTAAAAAAATTTGGCTTTATTACCGCTTTAAAATAAAAATAAAGCGAATCGACCTTATTTCCTTTTTACAAATTTTTCATTTTTTCTTTTGATTTTGAAATCAGTGATACATGATGGATTTCTGTTGAAATATGCATAAAAAATAATTAGTAGGGATTTTAGACTTGAATACGAAATCAGAGTGTTCTATTTTTCCAGAACAAATTTAGTCCGGAAAAGGGGGCAAACCTGATTTTGTAACCAACTCTAAATACCCTCTTAATTTGTTTTCAGGTATATTAAAAGGTACAGTGACAGAACGCCCGAGGAAATAAAGCACGTATGCATATGTGAGTTTCTGAATTGGGAGAGATTTTAGAGATGGTTACAAAATCAGATTTATACGCTTTTTCTAGAATATGTATATAATCCTCCTAATTCAAAACTCGAATATACATATTTCTATATATTTTGTAAAAAGCATATAATCCTGATTTTGAATTCAATTCTAAAATCTCTCACAAAACCCCTGACAATCGGAGTATTACTTATATACATATTTTCGATAAAGCATATAACCTTTATTCCATAACCAACTCTAAAAGCTCTCCCAAATCAGAATCTCGCACACATACATATTAGTAAATATTCTGAAAAAAGCGGATACCCCAATTTTTATTCCATTACTCTCTTCTGTAATTCCAAAAGTTTTGGAATTAAAGCCGGCAGACTTTATTTCCTCGGGTGTTCTGTCACTGCACCATATTAAAAATGTATTATTTATTTTTGTTTTATTTATTATTTTAATTATTTCTAATATTATTTCTAGGAACTTAAATATTTTTTTGATATTAACATCAGTGGACGTGTGTACCAACCGTGTAGGGAAGCGCCCGCCGGAAGTTCTCAACAGCCTACCGGCTACTTGATGCGTTTGTCTCGCCCGCCGGTTACCGGACGGCAGCGTGCGGTTGGCGTACGCCTGGCAGCCGCGTTCGCGAGGTTTGGCCATAATATGGAAAATAAAAGTATAGTTGTTGAAAATATTCGGATTTTATAATCGGTTACAAAATGAATGTTATCCGCTTTTTCCAGAATATGTAGCTATAAATATTCAAAAAATTTGTTATTAGTAGTTAGAAAATATTTAAAAAATTTGTTATTAACATTTATTGTGTTACATCTTTTAGGTTACGGTGACCGGAAATAATGCCCCAAACAATAAAGTCGAATCGGCCGATTCGGCTTTATTTCCTGGGGCATTATTACCGGGCACCTAATTTTCCTGCTACTGTTTTTCTCTATCCTGATATATTCCATAAAAAATTATTTATCAAAAATAACCACGGTTGGAATTAAAATTGTATTAATGATCCAAATTACAATGATTTCAATTATTTTTCTGGGTATAATATGTGTATGTAAATGTATATAATATGTATGTATTGTACATGTAAATTTAAGTTCCGGACATATTTTTTATTGGTCAAAAAATTAAAGTCAAAATAGTATCCTATTAACGTTAATTTTCAATAAAAATTTCAATGCAGAAAATATTCATTGTATGTTAGTAGTATAGAATTAAATTTATTGAATCCCATTTGGGATGTACTTATGTACATGTCATATGCATAGAGATGAAAATGTTATGATATTCGACTATCGATTTAACAAAATTATTAATGAATTGAAATTAGTTTCTTATTATAATAATAAATTGTGATTAGTAATAATGTGTTGTAAATTAGTATAGAATTTATAAACAAAATATTTATAGTAGAAAATTGAGATCTAATAAAATATTGAATTATTAAAAATTATTTGATGGCCAATCTATATGTAAGTATATCTATTGATAGGTATTACATATATGTTTTTCTTTTTAATATTATGTTAATTGGGTCGATTATTATGTTTTTAAGCTTTTATACACTTTTTTTTTTTTAAATTTTAATAATTTAAAACTATATATTAGATCAGTTACTAGGTCACTTAGTATTTATTAAAGGAGTAGTTATAGTCAGATATATGTTAATATATATGTTATATTTATTAAACATTGATGTAAAATGATTTGAAATAATTCTATATTGTATTTGTAATGAATATGGGTGATAACATTTTATTAGGAAATATTTTATAAATTTAATTTTTAAATTGTTTATAATATAAAATTTTAATTGTTGATAAAAAGATAAATTCTACGGTATATATAGTTCAATATAAGTACTTTTTCTTTATAGAGTATTTTAGTTTCGGAATTAAGAAAAAAAAATTTTCAATCAATTTTTATGTCAGATTTAGATAATGTTGGTAGGGAGAGCCGTTTTTTTATATACTCGTTTATGGAATTATATCTTATAAAATCGGAAAAGAAGTTGTTTCGATCCAGTTCAATTTATTGGATTCATCAGTAGGTATTAAACTTATATAACTAGAAAAGTTCTAGATTCTAAATTAGTTCTAAAAACTGACAAACTATTTTTCCAGATTCCCTCCAAAATTAACATTTGTGTTGAGTATTGTTTGGAAAATCCGATATAAAGATACACAGTCGCACAGCGTATAGAAATTGTTAAAATTTATTACAAAAATATTAAAACTATTCGGATTACATTTATATTCGCGCATTACATGAAACTTATTTTTGGTTAAATGGCTCGTATATAAGCACAATTGTCACATTTGGAATGAAGAAAACCGGCACGTTTTTCATAAAATACATTTAAAAAAGGTTTAAATCCACAAAAACAGTTTGGTGTGGTTTATGGTCTGAAGGTGTAATTGGACCGTATTTTTTTTAAAATGAAAATGGTATTGTAGTTACCGTTAATGAAGAACACTACATCAGAAACATGATTACTGATTCTTTTTGGTATGAATTAGATCATTTTGACTGGGACGATATCTGGTTTCAACAAGATAATGCAACATGCCATATATTTTGTTATATAATCAATTTATTGAAAGAAAAATATAATGACAGTGTAATCTACAGAAATACCGATGTAAACTGGCCAGCAAGATAATATGATATAACATCATTCGATTTTTTTTTTTGAGGTTATATCACTAAATGGTTAATGGTTAATGGTTTACACCACTAAACCATTCACAAACACTCAATAATCTTAAAATCAGATTTATATGAAAAAATAGCCAAAAATTGGTGTCCCAGAATCGAATTTTTAAAAAACTCCAGAGGCGGAACAATATTTTATATCGTTTTTGTTTTTTTCAAATTAGAAATACTTAGCTCTTATTTGATCACACATGAATTACTATGTAAGTACATAATTATTTTTGTAACTTAAAAATCTTTTAAATAGAAATGAATTTATGTTTTCAATAGTAGAAGAATAAAGTAAACAATAAGAGAAAATATTTCTTAAAATTTATGGTTGACTGATTATGGCGATGTGAGAGCTCCTTGTTAAATCTATCAGTGCCGGATATTTAAAATTATTAAATGACGAAGAACATAGTTATACAACTTATGCCTAATTTTAAAAAATTGAAATGTTTTATCTTCCGAAACTGTTCAAAAGATACAAATGGGTTGACACATTAAATGCTCAATAGTTATTGTTAGCTAAAATTTTATAGGTAATGTTTATTTTCTTTAATAATGTCGTAGTTTTTTCATCCTCTTTTTTTTACATTTTATTATTATTTACAATAGTTTTTACTAACACAAGTCTCTTCCTCTTAGAGTCATTTGCAACCAAGTTAAATATCTATAAAATAGTTTTTTCACCAACTTAAAATGCATAACAAATTTATAAAGTGAAGAAAACGAGTTTGGGTAGCTTTTAAACTTTATGAACTTATACTAAGAAAGTTTTAGCAAATTTCGGAGAAAATTAAATAAGAAGAAGTTAAATAAAAAGTTTAAAATAATTTTTTCATTAATCAAACCCAGAATGTTATGATTTTAATAGTTTTCTTTAGCAGTTTTTGATTAATTTTCTTATTAATTTCAATTTGTCTGTCAATAATAATAAATATTTTGTCATATTTACCTATAAGCATTAATAAATTCAAAAATATCATTATTGAATTAATATTTAAACTTTCAAAGAGAGAAGAGACTTACGGGTTAAAACAAATGAAACATATAATGGTGTAATTTACAAGAGTTATTTTGAACACGGCACTTACAGTTATGAGATCTGTTTCTGATTGAAAAAAATGCTTACTGTAATGTCTTGATCATATACGAGGTTCAACAGCTCTGCGTCGCATATTTCTTAAATGTCAATGAAATTTTAAAAAACAGAAGTAAAAAGTTTTTGAAAAAAGAAAGCTTTACATTTCAGAAACTTAATTGCTTGTTGCTTTCAGTTTAATAATCAGCGTAGGAAATTTAAAATAATACTATTAGGTTAAAAAAAAAAAATTTTTTTTTTGTTTCTTAAAGAACATCTTTTAAATGTAGGTATTTCCTAATCAAATATGTTATATAATCTCTGAAATGAATATTATATTTCAAATTAAAGAGCCCAATGAATCCCATGTAATATTTTTGGATTTAGTCAACCATTTTCATTAAGTAAATTGAATGTCTTTTTTTTTTCGTTTTTATTTCTAGCTTATAATTTTCCGGTTTGTTTTTTTCTTTTGTTGTCTTTTAACATGCATGCAATCATCAATTTTCAATCCATTAAATAAAAATCAATTATTTAATTGAAATCGAAAGAATTTTTTTTTACTCTCTATAGACAAAAATGGAACTTATCAAATTACAAGACCAATTCTTTAGCTTTTTTTTTGGTTTTTTTTTTTTTTAAATTTTAGTTTTGTAGTTTTTGTGTTAGAGTAAATATTTAATCTGATTTTGGAGAAGGAAAAAAAAAAAGCTTAATCTGAACCTACAGTGCTATTTTCATTTAATAGAAAGTATCCTTTTTCATATATGAAATTATTTGAATTCAAAAGAAGAGAAATTTTATAACAATACATTAGTTACCAAAAATTTTTTCGCAAACAATGAGCTTTCATTTTTTACTTCAGTTATATCTATATGATTATCTAATGTTATTTAACAGTGAATTTTCTTTTTCCTTGCTATTTCCTTTTCAAATGTCGCTAACTTTGTGTTTAGTGTTAATTATTGTATTTTGTAGGTGGTTTAATTAATCGTCTTCAGCATGAGTGTTTAACATAATATCTCGTTTTCACCCTATTTATCTCGCTGATTCATTTATTCTAAAAGCATTACTTACTTTCGAAGTTCTTCTTTTCATTTTTGAGATAAAGCTATCTAAAGGTATGAGGTATTGGTTATCATTTTGTTTTTCATACGCTATCCAACTACCCAAAACTACTACGAAAGCCTTTCTTTATAAAAAGTTATTGTAAATTTAGGTAATCGGGAGAAGTGATCGGGAGAGAAATCGGATTATAAAAGGAATTTGGAAATTAAATTGGAAGCAAAGCTGTATATGTTGTTTTGCTTATATAAATAAACTATATGCATCAGACAGCAATACATTAGATGGAAGCATGTTACATATTTTAGCGGTTATCAACAATAAACGAGTTTACATAATCAATTTTAAACCATATAAGCACTTGAATCCTCCACAGTGTTGCGTTAAACCTAATATTCGATGTAATATTTTGATCCATTGTTTCTTCTACTTGAACATGTATGTATATCTTCTACTTGAAGATGTACTTAGTAAATACCATTGCCTAAAATTAACAGACAGGAATTCAATTCATTAGATATATCACTATTGGCACAAAACAAAATAGACTTTTAACCACAGGAAAAAAAAAAAAAACTTAATTCTAATCCAATAATAATATCCCTATAATATGTACACATATATGTGTACATATTGTGTACATATGAATACATATATGTATAACACACGTTTAGTTCATCATTTAATTCGGAAATGTTTATTTTTAATCGAATGATTTTGTTTTTTTTTTTCAACTCTTTACCCTTCGGCACTGTTTAAATAATCGATGAATCTATCAACACTTTTCAACAAAAAAAGATTTACGATTTAAATTCTCTCTCAATAAACAAAAAAAAAAAAAAAATTTATATTCCAATTGGATTCTTTTAAGGGACTATGATGATAAAAAGGTCATAATATCCACGATGATGTGAGTGGAAGAATTTCTACTTTTTATCCTCTTCTTCCGGCAAAAAATAAAAAAAAAAAGTATCAAAGCCATAGAAATAATATAAATTACAATTGAAATATGAATGCACCAGAGCAATATTTTGAGTTGTGAATTCATTCAATTTAATAGTTATTCATTTACTCTGTATATGTATTGCATTCTATTGTAATGCATTTAAATTGGGGTGTATGACCTTCTGACAGATTATGTCCACATTCGAAATTGTATACGTTTCCGTATTGTAAAATACACAATAAAAAAAAGGAAAATCTAATAAAATAAAATTAAAAAGAAATAAAGACTCAAAAAAAAAAAAAAAAAGAAAAATTAAATCATACTTTTAAAGTTTTTTCGTCTGGCTAAGAGCCATTCATATTTGAATCAAATTGAATTAAAGCCTAAAGTAAGGAATCAACCTCAATACTATATGTTTTTTTATTTTTTTCTTTTTTTTTTTTTTTTTTTTGCTGTGAAATAAAATTTCAATTAGAAGAAGAATAGGTGAAACAAGAAATGCAACTTATGTTTTTTTTTTTGGTATATAAGAGTATATAGTTAAGCACTACCAACTATTAGTTTAGAGTTGATTGGAGCTGATAATGTGCATCTAACTAAAATACATTTTATATTTCTTCATAGAAATTGAATTGTTTTATTTTAATGAATTGAAAATAAGAAGGAACGAATTTACAAATAAAAAGCAAGGTAGAAAATTGCATATAAAAGATTTTATAATTTTGCATTTTTATGTGAAAGAAACGTAATAAACATAGATGATAACATCTTCTAGACTGTTACTTTTGAGAATATTATTGTTAAAATAAAAATTAAAAGATATTGTTGCTGCTTTTTTTTTGGCATTGTTAGGTGTGGGCTTGAATTACATCTGACATATTAGATAAGTATTTTTTCTTTCTTTTTGTTGTTTTCAATTGTTTTAAAACAACTTATGTCGTACTGTGACTAACATATTATACATATAAAGATTCAAACTAGTTTAAAAAATGACATTATCCACAGTATTCTTTTTAGAATAACTCATTGTAATTCGTATTATCCGCAAAATTTTAAATATTAATTGGTACTTCTTTTACCTAATTTTTTAAAATGAAGAGAGTAAGTTGTGTGGTAAACCATGAAAATCATATATGGAACTTTATAATACAAATATTCAGACATTGAAAAGAACAAAATTTGAAGGACGAACTTTGAATTATCTTATATTATCGGGGCATTCTTCGGTGTGGGGCTAAATATCTTTTGTAAAATAGAAGACAGAAGATAGCATTCAAAGAAAATTAGCATATAAATATATATATTTATTTAGTTATTGAATATTCCCTCACCCCATACAATGGGATGAGGAAACACAGCGGGGCAGCCTTTCCTTCTGTTAGGTGGCTGTATTTTATATAATATTATAAGATGAGTTGGAATTGGATGGTTTTTCATAAGTTAAATGTAGATAATGTAATATACAAGCTATATATTTCTTTTTTTTAAATAATTTAATTTTAAACTGCAATGCATACAAAAAGTTTTTTATGAATAATATTTTTCAAATTTCTCCAGTTGTCAAACTTTATGATATTTCACAAAAAAAAAATGTATTTTATCAGATTTCATTAATTTTTGTTTAATTTCAGATTTTTAATATGTTGTATCTGAAAGTAGAACATTATTTTGTAGTTTCTCACTACCACTCAATTTTAAATTTAATTTACCTTTTAAGAATAAAGAGAAAGTATAGTGTCCAACGTTTTTGTTTTTTATACGAAAGGACAATATTTAATATTTAAATTGTTCTACTTTTTAAATGTTAAAAAAATGTAAATATAAACAGAAAGAAAGAACAAGGAAAAATGGAACACAAAAAAAAAAACAAAATACAATACAATAAGATTATCCTTAGGCAAACAATTCTCTTAGTTTTTTTCCTCTAGAGTTTTACGTTAGTATTTTTTTTTTTTTGTAGTATTTCTGTTCTGTTTGAGTACTGACAGGATTCTGTTCCAGACTGAATATAATTGTATATTTTTTTTTTTTGGCATAAAATGATATTTTTTTACATCGTTTTTTATTATTTTTAAGATTAGAGAATTTTTGCTTATTAAAAGAAATAAATATAAACAATTTATTAAATTTTTTCATATGTGCAATTCTCTAAGATCTTAACGATGAATGCTTATTATGGTTTTTAACGATATTTATTTATTTTAAATAGGTTGTATATACAGAAATTAATGAAGGTGGCAAAAGGTTGGTTATATAATATTTATCATATACTTATATACATATAACATTAATTATACCCGTATGAACTATGTTCAAGGGTATAATAAATTTACGATTACGTTTGTGACATTCTGAGTCGATTAAGCCATGTACGTCCGTCCGTCCGCACGATAACTCAAAAAATAATGGAGCTAGGAGGCTGAAATATTTTTTACGTCACTTTTGCAAAATTGTTAGTTTAGTTATTTAAATCCAGCATTTTCAGCCGCCGGGTTCGAGTAGCTGCCATACAACTTCTTTTTTTAAATGAAAATAACTTAGTGTCTATTGAAGCTAGCTATCTGAAATTTAGTGAAAAAGTGTCGAGTTACATGCCAAAAACTTTTGTAAAATTTGATTGGTCAGCAGCCCGTTCAGCCTTCTTGCATTTGTTGGAACTTAATGAAGCTAGGCGCAATAGATTCGGGTAGCTGTCATACAACTCCACAATTTACATAAATATATCTCTGTAGTTAACGTCGGTACTAAAACATCTTAATGTTTTTAAAAGATGATCAAGTTTTATAGAAACAGGATATATTACGTTCATACGGGTATCCCAGAGTTGACACAGTCTACTCTACTGCACTCTTCCTAGTTTTTGTTAATAAAACTATAAGCTTTTCCTATAATGGGAAGTGGGAAAAGGGATATGTTGATTACTTTTTTAGTAATTTTGTATAATTATCAGTTTGAAAAACTTTTTACCTGTGCAGAATTTTAATAAGACTCGGTTAATAAACCGGATGCTTGCAAGCACTCGATTATCGATACCCCTTTATACATTTTTATAGTGTGATTAAATACAAAAAGTAGTATACAGATAAGCAAAGGAAACTAATTATTGAATTTAAGAATTATCATACTTATCCATATTTGAATAATTTTTTATCATTATTAGAATAATTTTTTATAATTTTTTAAGTTGATCTTGTTTCCTTTCAATACATTGACAAAGCAAACAACGTAAAATTAGTAAAATAAGCATTGGGTCATCACCTAAAGATCTTTAATATGCTGTTAATAATTTTCTCCTGTTTATTTGTCTTCTTATCGAATATGGTTCTAACTTTTAAGGATATAATATATTTGTCATTATGTTACATCTTCAAGGAAACGAGATAAATATGAAAAAGTATATATAATCTTGCTTTGAATAAAGTTCTGAGTAGATTTAAATATGTGCGTCCGTCCGGTTGTCCACACGATAACTCATAAAAATAATTGATTCTGAAACATTTTGGTTTTTATATAAATGCCAGTTGTGCTACTGAAATTGAATAAAGGTTGAATTGGCGAGTATAGCTGGCAGTCAATTTATGTTATTAATTTAGCTAACTCAGTGTCTAATACAGCAGTTTTCTAAAATTTTATTTTTACACTGTTATACTAACAACCTCTACAAAATTTGTATGGTCTAGTACATAAATATATCTCCGTACTTAATTAAGTTCGAGTGAGAGGGTTTTTTTTTTGTCTTTTTTTAGTTTATTGCCCTGGCACATAAATGTAAGAAGAAAATTATACAGCCATTTCTTTCCACGTGCAATTGTAAAAGGCGTAAGTGGGAATTATTCTTACGACGTCGTCGGGATTCGAACCCCCGCTTCCATGGTGTTTACAGCGATTTTTATAAACTCTTACCACTAGGTCACCTCCTGCGGGTATTTATTTATTGTTTCATTCGTGGTAGTAGAAATTATTGGTTAAAATTTTGCATATGAAAACATTTTTAATTACACTTTTTCTTTTTAACTTAAATCAGTCTCGATGCTTTAATCTATAGGGAGATTAATTTACTTAGTTACTTAAAATTACTTAAAAAATAAATTGTTTTATCTATTTATTTTATTTCACCAGTGGTTCATCAAATAATAGATAACATAATATCACTTTTTTACAAAATTAAATACATTAAATATGGTTGAACCAATCTTTCCATTATTCACATTTTATAGAATTCACAAAAAAAAAAAAAAAAAAGAAACATATAAATAAAATTAATTTAATCAATAGAGTCTTTTTGTTATTGTTAAAATTCATTGTTATTATCACATATAACTGATCCGAGATATACTTAAAGATACAACACTTTACAACATATATATATATTTAAATATTTCGAAGGTTTTTATTTTTTTTTATTATTTTATGTAACAAAAGGAATAAGGATAACTTTTGTAATTGTATTTCCATACAAATTTTCAATATGCATTACTTTCAAATTATACACATACATTTATATAAACTTTTATTTTCATCGTTTCCTTTAACATTACACAGGAAATCCTGATAGTTACGTTAAAATTTGTGTTTATTTATATCCTTGTTGAAGAGAAGTAACTTATTGCAAATTATATGCATATTCCCTTTACAATAAATTTGAAGCATTCATTTTATGTGGTCCAGTTTTTATTTTTCTTTCACACTTTTACTGATTTTATATAATTCGATTCGAACTATGTTATTTTAGTATCTCTATACATAGTCTGTAGTGTGGTAGAAGTGGTATGGTGGTATGAGTCTGGTAAAAATATTATTTTGATTTTATTAAAAAGAAGAGTTGATATCAATCATAAAATCAGAAAAATTTTATTATTATTATAATAAAAAATTTGTGAAATGAATTGTTATATAAAGTTCAATGAACATTAAAAAAAAAAAAAAAAGAAAAAAATAAAAAAAAACTTTCAAAGTTTGTTTAAAAACGATAAGAATTAAAATATTCTGTGTATACATAGTGAATGAAAATAAATGATGAATGAACGATGAAGTGGTGATGAATTTTAATGAAAATAACAAATAAAAAAAAAAAAACCATGAAAAAAATGATTGATTTGTGGAAAATTTTTGATCAAAAATTTAAATGATAAATTTTCTTTACAAATTTTTTTTTGATGTGTCAAAAAAGTGAATTTTTCATTGTTATAAGAAACGATAAACGATTTTAAAGAAAAGTATCTTGAGTAGGTCACATATTTATTTTCATGTAATTGTGATGCAATAACAAATTTTTGTTAGCTTACTAAAACATTGGGGTTATATTTAATTAAATAAGGCAGAATGTAAAATCGATGGCCTTTAAAATTGCATATTTTCCAAAAGTTTAGAATACTATGATTGTAAATTTTCTCAGAATTTTATATGTAAGGGAAAATTGTAGAAAATCAAGGAACACTTGAATTTCCAATTGGGTCGTCAATTTTAAGAACTTCCATATTAATTAAAAGAAAGTCAATAAATACACGTAAAATTATAAAGTTGAACATTTAATTTTTGCATTTTATTTTGAAAATACATGGGTCTAAAAATAGCAAAATATCAATTTTTAATCTCTAATAGCCCTTAAACAGGAGGTGTCACACAAAAATCCGATTCATCTGATACAAAAATCTAATACAAAAATTTCTCAGATAACTTATGCTAATTCTAAGAAATTTTTCTCGTCTCAAAATTTCAAAATAAAAAAAAAGTAAAAGCTTGTAAAATTTTGTTTTTGATATTGATTTATCAAGGTAAAAAAAAAAGTCCAGTGGTTTGGCGTTTCTATATTGATAAAGTGTTAAGCAAAACTTGAAATAGTTACAAAAGAAAATTTTTCAAATGTGTGTTTAAAACTGTGCCAATAAAAATTAAATAAAACTTATAGAATTTATAGAATTTTGATAAAAACTGTTAATAAGAATTAGACCCATTAAATACCCATAAAATACCCATTTGTAAGACGACATCATTTTTCGTAATCTAAATTATCTATTAAGCGTTTCTAGTAGCAAAAGAAGATCTTTACTCAGTTTCTCTGACTGATACAAGGATATTGTATTACAAGTTGCGTTTAGTTGAATGAAACAATGATGAATTGAAGCGCTCAAAAATATTGAACATTTTGCAGCAAAATTTAAGTATCTGTTTAATAATTTTTTTAAAAATAAAAAAAAAATATAGATATAAACATCAAATAAATCACAGCTCGATTTAGCTAATTTTTTTTTTGCTGCAAATTTGTAAAGAGATTTATTTAAGTGCTTGAAAAAAAAAACATTCAGTAAAGAATTGCTTAAATCCGTTTATTAAATTTAAAGTGGTTTACGCAACTGAACGCACCCGTTTTATAAAAAAATAAATTAAAAAAAGTTTTAAAAATCGTTTTTTTTTTGTTTCAAATGAAAGTTTTTTGAAATTTTTTGAAATTTTTTAATAGATTGTCTATAATCTCCATTTTTTAGCACATTTCCAAAAAATTTTTTTTTAAAATGTGCCTATTATTATCACTCTGTCGATCCATCCGTTCGTCCGTGCGTCTGTCCGTCTGTTTACAAAACTTCTACACCGTTTACAAAAGTTCTAAACCCCTCAAACTTTGAAAAGGCCCTATTTTTATAAGCATTTATTTAATGTTCCGCTTAAGATTTTTTCAATCTGAAAACGCCATTCGACAGGAACCTTTTGCTCAGAATATTTTTGTACCAGCTCCTATTTAGGAGCTATTAATCAAAAATTGAAAATTTGATATTTTTAGGCACCTGTAACTTAAGCACCTGTAAAAATTTTTCTTCGGCAAGACATAAAAATTAAAGGTAATATATTTTTACGTGTTTTAACGGTATTTTTTAGTTATATAGGGTTCCGGACTTACAGCCCCTCAAAATTCCGGAAAAGTCCTATTTTTACATTTTTCCTTATTACATGAAATTTTTAAATTTTTGTACAAGTCATAATTCTAAACAGTTTGTATTGTCTTTTGAAAATGTGCTCTTTTAAAAACCGTTGGTTTACATTCTACCTTGTTTTTTTTATTATTTTTACAAACATTTTCTTATTAGTTTCATTATATGTTCATTCATTCACAATGTTCTTTAGTTTTAGACAAATCAATGAAAGTTTAACTTAAGTAAAATATTTTATTGTGAAAAATTAATTTTGCAGACATTTTTTTATCTAGCCTCGTTACGGAACTTCTCAAAGTCGATAAAACTTTATTTTTAAATAATTATTTATAAATTAAGTTATATTGAATTTTATTTTAATTTAAAACATAGAGTTTTCTTAAAAAAATTTCAAATTTTGAAAAATAATTACAACTTTAAATTGTTTTATAATGTATTCTATGTTATCATTTTATAAATGCAGGCCTGCAGCTATGATAATTCTCCGCCATATCAAATTTTTAATATTTATAAATTATCTTATTGTACTTAATTTATTATGATGTCTATAAATCAAGGTTCTACATGTAAACTTGTTAAATGATAATAAATTGGTTGCTTTGGAACATTAATTTATTTGTAGTTACTTTAACATAATTACTTCCTCTTATTAATTTTAACATTTAAACATTTTATAAAATTAAACTTAATTTAATTGGAATAGAATATTTAAAATTAAGTGTTGTTTTAAATTTTTCATAATTGCTAAAATATATAACAAGTTAATTTTCTTAAACGATTATCTTTTTATACTTTAAACAAAGTATTTATTTTTCGTTAATGAATTTCTTTGCAATTCAAATTTTGTTTTTCAATAAATTGTGTTTTCCAAACTTTAAATAATTTTGGACATTAATTACATTGGACAAAAGAACCTCAAAACCAAAAATCATAAATAATATTTTAATTTTTGTAATATTGTGTTCCATTGTCAGTATTTCCCACCTTTTAAATTTTTGGTTTGCCATAAATTCCTAATTTTTTTTATGATATAGTGATCAATCGCTGATGAAACATAGTTCCAAAACTGAATTTGTCGATTAAGTTCCAATATTGAATGGAATTGTGACTTAAGCAGTTTAGCACGTAGTCTTTTTTAAGTACAGATTTAATATATGTAATTTGTTTAGTTTAACTTTTATGCAGCATCACTGATCATAATTAAGAGTCTTCATTTTTTTTTATCGTCTTTTAGTTTCTGAGATAATTAAAACTTAATATTTTTTGTTTTTGGTTTTTTTTTTTTGTAATAAACGTGAGTGACATTTTGAGAAATTCTGAATTAATTAATTATTTTAAAGATACCTTTCGTAAAATCACTTTAAAATAAATAATTCATGTTCCTGTTTTAAATAATAAATATATAAATATATCATGTAATAATTAAAAAACAAAACTGAGTAATTAAATCATGAATGTTATTCTCAAAAATATAAAATTAACATCATTGTAGTTTAACATATTAAATTAAAATATTTTTTTTTTTAGGTTAGATCTTCTTTGATTATGAATATAATTATTTAGAGTTGTGCTAAAATCAGCACATCAACAGTTCTTTCAATCATCTCAACACAGTACGTAATGTCATAAATCAGTTAACGAAAACAATCAACAACTTAAATTAATATACAATTCTGTTTTGAAATTGTTTCGCCATCTTGATTTATTTTAGTACTATAGAAAAGAAAAGACTACCTATTATAAGAAAAACAAGATTTCATATTCGTATGTGTATTATTTATTAGGATTTTAGCATTACTTCCGCAGGGACAGTGAATAATCAAAAAAGGTTTTTCAACCTTGAAAAGATGTAAAACTTTACAGGGATGTACTACAAAGGATTTACTATTTTTTCAAAGTTTAGTGCACTATTTGAAGGATATGCTTCGCGGAAAGGAAGAGTAAAGTTAAAATGACGTATACGGATATGTAACATTTAATATTTTGGGTAATTAAATGTTAAAACATGTATTTGTGATATCAAGTGTAAACTGAATGAAAAAAAAATTATTGGTAATTTATGGCGCCGTAAATTAAGGCCCTGCGAAATAAAGCCCTCAAGGAGTTATTTCATATTTTATTTACCAAGAGTCATAAATTAAGTTGAAAGAGAAATAACACACCGCAGTTTTATTCTCATATCTTGGGGTATTATTTCTCAATGAAATTAATAGATGACGTCGAATTCACATATGATGTTGCAGATAAAAATAAATAAATAGATTTTTTTATAAAATATTTGGCCGTGAAAAGAGATGATTAATTTTAAAAGACGAATAAAAGAAAACGTAACATCTTTGTTGACTATTGAACGCCGTCATAAATACACGGCCATAAATACAATAAACACGCCAAATTTTGCAAAAACAAAATATATTCCAAAATTAGAAGCAATGATACGTTTATTTATGGCAGCTATGAAAAAATTTTTAAACAAGGGTAATATTTTAAATTTTTGGTAGGTTTTAGAGCATTCTGTAGAGAATTTATTTTTAAAATTAAAAAAATTAACTATAAAACACGAATGATTTTTACAGTTTTTGCTTTTATAAACGTTTTAAGTTTTTACATTAATTGCTTGACGTTTACAAACATAAGTCGTTTGTGAAAAATAATAAAAAAAAATGATTGATCTTTATAACGATTTAAAAAAGCATTCGTTTTCTTTTATATAAATATTATAGTTATGATGTAAAAAAGGAATACCTACTTGATATTTTGTAAACGGTTACATTCGGAAATATGGTAAAAGAATTTCAATTAATTAATTAAAAATATGTATAAGAGTCAAATTATTTAAATTTTTGTGGAACACTATATAACATTATGTATATTCTGCAAAAGTGGAATGTCAGTTTTGGCACTCCCTTATCTTTTAATTAAATAAAATAAAATTTAATATATAGTTTTGTTACTAATAACATCCAGCGGGATTTATTCGACAGCGGCGGGATTAATTCACGATCCCGTAATATACCTATACATTGATCAAAAATAAATTTGTCAAATGAGAATTGATCTTTATTATCTTTAAATATTTATGACTAACGTAAGTTACTTTTCGGAAGTATTTCCATATTTTAATTTTTTATGATAAGATTTGATAAATATTCATGAACTTTTTCTCTTCGGATTTTCTTAATTTTTCTAAAGAAAAAAAATAAAATAAATTAAAATAAATTATTAATATCCAATTTATTTCATAATTATTTTTTATTTTATTAAAAATATAATTTATTTTATTATTAATTTTATTTTACTTTATTATTTTGTTTATATAACAATATTTATTATTTTAGGTTTAGTTGTAAGCCTAGTAAGAGACCTACTGTGAAAATTTAACAACTTGAATGATAAACAACTTGAAAGAAGGTGACGATTTAATATTTATTAACTACAAATCAACTGGTTACAGCCCATTATGACTTGAATGTCTTTATTTAATATTATCAAGTGACTAAATTTGTTCATTTAAATCATATGCAAAAAAAAAAAAATAAAATAAAAATAAACGTCAAAAAATTAAAGCTAAAATTAACGTGACATTTTGAGTGTTTGTATTGTAAGAAAAGTCAGTATATGTCAGTATGTGCATATATGCAGATAATGTATTAAATATTCATTAATTTGTTGTAATTCTACTTTTTTGTTACCATTTTAGGGACATGATGCTGATAAGTAAAATGAAATATTTTATGTAGGTTTGTGAATTTCATAATATTAGAAAGAAAAGATTCTTCTAAATATTTTACTGAACCTACATATATTCTTTCCTTCTGTTGTTTACTAATTGATATATATAAGTACGTCATTATATAAAGTTGTTGTTTGATAATTGTATATTTTATTAGTTTTGACGCTTTAGTAACTTATACTCGTCTATATAGCACTACAGGGGATAATATTAATTAAAACAAAAGTTTATCTTTACAAGATCGAATATACAATACTAACATCCTGTACAATAGTCTAATTTTTATTATATGGTTTAAAATATCTTGAGTTGTGTCATAATATTATAATTAACGTATTTTCACAGTACTCGCAGTTCGCACTAGAAAATAATTACAAACAAGAAAACCTTTTTGACTTAAAGTTTAATTTAAAATACTTAACCCTAACCTAAATGCTAAATCTAAATATATCATTTCAGCTCTGATCCACTAGGCTACCGAGGCCCCACATTGTTTTGTTACAAAGAATTTTTTTTTACAGTTATTTAAATGATATAAATTATTATGTTTATATCTTTTGATACTTTAAATTGTAATTAGATCTGAGGACTTATGATTCACTTTATTTATGTTATAACTATACCAATACGTGTTATAACTCAATTTATGGATCATAACTGTACTAATGGAATTCTAACTTTTTTTTCAAGGGATTTTTTTTTTTCATTTTAATATACATATTATACAGTCAAAAGTACTATGAGAGTTATGACACGTCACCAATTTTGTTATTTTAAAAATAGTGACGCGGAAATGTAAGTATATGTTTTTATAATCGCTTTACGTTTAAAAATTTTAGTATATGTAATTATAAGCAACCAACATAACTTTTAGCTATTTATGTTAATGAAAAATAGAACATAAATCGTTACATTTTGTTTTTGATTGATTGCAAATGGCATTCCTTGAAAGTTAACATTTTTTTATGACTTATTTATGTATATATTTCCCGTATGTTAGATCAAGGTTCTTGTATTTTAATTCAGATGTCATTCTGGCATACCATATCAAAAATATGCAACTAATAATTGGTTTTTTTGTTTTTTTTTTTTACTTTTATTGAATGTAAAGGTTAAGACTAATAATTATGTTAATCAGATATGTTAGTGATGTAAAGAAATTTTTTTTTTTGGTATCATTTAAATTTATTATTAAGAAAATTTAAATAAGTTAGATTATAAATTATAATTATTTTTCAAACTCTATTAGAGGTTAAAAAAAATATATGTACATTGAAAGAATAAAAAAACATGTAAAGTTGGTTTTAAAAGCAAAATATTTTTGGGAACTTTCCTTACGATACGATTATTTGAAAACATTGTTAATATCGAAGATAATTATTGAGAACGTCCATTTATTGAAAATATTTTGTATCATATATTCAAATTGAAGAAGATGTATAAGTTAGTTGTTTCTAAAGTAAACGTTTGAAAAGCATTGGGATGAAACAAATTAAAAGAAGCACAATAGAGCAGTTGTTACACTATTATCATACAGCGGAATAGCTACTTAACAGCGAGGTAATACAAATCATTAGGGCCCATTAGTAACTGGTAAAATAGAGGGCCCAAACATTTTTTTAGAAATTCATATTAATTAGTAACCTATGATTTAACATATAAAATTGGATAAATTTTAATTGCTAAACTTTGTAAAGCATACATAAATACAAATTTAAAAAAAAACACTCACAAAGTCTTTACTTTACTTCTATTTCCAATATAATTTTTTATAATAGTTAATGTAATATATGTTTGTATATATTACGAATTTTGTTAACTTAAATTTTTGTTGCTATTGATGTGAAAAAATCTATTGAATGCCTTTACAACAGAAATTTTTATGCATGTGCAAAATTTTACAGTGGTTTATATAAAAAAATTTAAAAATTCTAACAAATAATTTCGTAGAAGGCTATGCAACTATTTGAAGATTTAAATTTAAAAAAATTAAATATAGATATACTTGCTTCATTTTTTACGCTGTCAGTGACAGATTCTAGAGTCAAGGTAAAAATGATGAAAGACTATAAAAGAAATTAAACAGCTCAAAATAGACTTAAAAATCTTACTTTGCTAGTTATTGAATCAACAGATGAATTTAAGTGATTTACTTCAAAATTTTGTTAATGCGAAAGCAAGAAAAGAAGCTTTTTATCATAAATAAATTAATAGAGGTCCCAATTTTGTTGGTTGCATTAGAGCCGAAAATTCTTAGCTACGCCACTGTTATCATAATTTAAATTTTACTTAATTTATAGTAATTTTAGTAAAAGAAAGTTTCAAAATATGACTATAAATTAATGTAGATTAACGAGCGAGTAAACTAACCGAACCTTTACAAAACTGAAGGGAATTCATTTTACTAACTATGGCAATTGATTACTATGAGTTACTACTAAGAGTTTTATTAGAATATTAAAAAAATAAGAGATTTTAATTTACAGACATACATAAGATAAATCTGCACAGTGGGATGGACAGAATAAATAATATAAAAAAAAAATTTAACACATTGTTTGAAAAAAATGCTTTATCGAAATAGTTTAAGAACGTGAACTGAGAAAACAAGTTCCGATCAATTGTCATTCTCTAATGGGAAAATTTGGGAAACACAGAATTTTTTGCCAATATTCAATAGAGAAAGAAAATTGTATATGATAATTTGATCGTCAAAAAGTAAATTCTGTGTTTCCCAAATTTTGGTATCATACCAAATATCACTAATAAGATCGTTGATGTAATGATGTTATTACTGTCCGATATAACTCTATTCAAAATAAAACAAATGATGGCCCATAAAACAAAAAGCCCAAATTTTCAAAAAAAAAAAAATAAAAAGGATATTTTCTGTAAAGAAATTTTTTAAAATAAATGCTACACTGTTTTTAAACAAAACTCATATAAATTTATAAAAAAAAACATAAATAAAACTTGAGCTTCAATATTTGCAGCTTAACAGGTGTTCAGCTTCCAGATGCCTAAAATTAGCAAATTCGCTATTTTTAATTCCTTCCAAAGAGGGAGAATACAAAAATTTGTTTTGAAGTATTGATTTAAAACAGTATAAGGGTTCATTCTTAAATATCTTTTAAATTCAAATTTCAAGTTACTAATCTTAAGCGTAGATTTAGAAGATGCAAGAGTTGAAAAGGTTGGCAAATTCTTCTTTTCACATAATTGTATGTGCAACATAATTGTTGCATGTTCACATAATTGTATTGTGTCTTTGTTCATTTTTACAAAACTTGGTAAGTTTAAGCTTATATTAAAAAAATATTCAGTAGAACTTGAATAATCAGAAATGTTAGAACAATAAAGAAATTTTTAGAACATTTCTCGCTATACTCCCTACCGGTGGGTTTTTATAAAAAAGTTAATCTACAATTTGTCCCTTTTTTTATGAGCTACTTTCTTATTTTTTTTTGTGTAGGTACAACAGTGCTTTTATAAAGGTAACAAAACAGACGGCATTTCTTTATTTCTAACCGTATGATAACAGACGGATGGACGAATGGATGAACGAACAGAATGAAACTAATAAAGAAATTTTTCATAATTATAATAAATTATTATAAATTTAATATAATTTTAATATCACAGAGCAAAAGCTTATAAAATTTCCTTAAAGTTCATAAACAAAATAATATGATCAAAAAATACATTTATGTAAGTATCCATTTTTTTTAAAGTTGAAAAATCATACGTGTATATTTTCCGTTGGGATTCATTTGTTTTTGATTCTCTTTTACACTCTATATTTACAATTTGATGCGTCTGAACACTTTATTATAAATTATTCAAAATCTTTTTAAATTCATCCAGATGAATTTATGATTACATTTTTGTACTTCACACCTACTAAATAAGCGCAAACGTAAAAAATTGTTTATGTGATGTTTTAATATTCTTTTTCAATGGTAAAAATAAATTTTCAATTTTCCATTCAATTTTCTGAAAAACAAAAAAATAAATTTTAAAATAAATTTTATTTTGCTTATTTTGTTTTTTTTTTATTTTCATGAATTAAATTTATGAGATGATCCATGGAAATCATTATTTCAGCACTTTATAGAATTCAGAAAAATAGGAAAAATTAATGACTGCATCCGTAATTACATGCATTTTTAATTTCTTTTTTTATGAGTTTAATTTTCGTTTTTTTTTTGGAGGGCGCTATCTTGAATTTAAATATAGAAAGAAAAAAGCAAAATAAAATATGGAAAACAAATCTTGATGATTTATTCAAAAATAGATAATATATTCTGTCATATAACTTTCTTTTCTCTTCGTTTAAATACAAGTGGGGAGTTTTTATTTTATTTTGAATTAAAATTTAGGCCAAAGCCAATAAATTATGAGAGTCTATATAGGAAGGGAAATATAATGCTGGGTGCAATGAAATTTTCATGAAAAATTATTAATATTGTTAATTATTAAACCGCTAATTGTTGTTTTAGGATAAAATGCATGCACAATATGTGATTTGTTAAAAGAAACTTGAGGAATATTAATTACAATTTCGTAGAAAATGGTGATTATTTCTTTATAGAATTCAGATCTTATTACAACTTTAATTTGATTAGTAATTTTCTAAAATTTGTTTGAACTTGACATTTTATATACAATTTTGTTAAATGCATTCATGCTACTTTAGATAGAATAATCGGAAATAGTAGAAAATGAAAGAATTAGTAGAAACGAACTGTGAAATAAACGCTGAGACAATTAGTATACCTTATTATAGGCGCTTATTACTGAATACTAAATAGAGAATTTGGAATTTGGAGAATGAATTAATTTAGATAGAAAAAATATTCAGAATAACTTGAGATATAAACATTTGAAAAGAGGAGTTTTTCCAACTTTAGGGAGCTGTAGCTCTGTGGGGCTAAAAAGTTCTTCTACAAAATTAATTTTTTAGTGAGACATAACTATGTTTAAAATTTCGATCTAAATGGAGTAAGAGTTTTGTAAATAGACGGAGAGGCGAACGGACTAATGCCAAACGGGTTTTTTAACGTGGTTGCAAGAGATTTTAAAAATTGTTTTGGAAATTGTTTTAAAAAGATGATAATAACCAATCAATATTTTAGAAGTATAACAATAGTTATATTGAATCAAGTATATTTTTTATCTTACCAACTAAAATACGATTTTTGAAATTTTATGAATCAGATTATGCAAATATTCAATTCAAAGAGAATTTCTTTATAAAAATCAATTCTTTATAAAAAATTGTTGTGCCATTATAAAATCAATTCATACGTGTAATTCAAATGAATGTTCAAATTTTATCAAATATTTTTTTTATAAATCTGAAGAGAAAACATTTTTTTAATTCTTACCACGTAAAAACTTATAATTGGCTAAAAGACATGTAAAATTTTATATTTGAATCTTTTAAATGTTTGTCCAATTTAAAATAGGATTATTATCAAAACACTGTATTTCGTTTAACTGTATGTCACTTGCCTGTATTTCACTTGACTGGATTTCATTTGTAACCATCTCTGAAATCGCCCCTAATTATATGTTTTACATACAGTTAATTGAAAAACAGTCAAATGAAATATGGTCAAATGATAATAAAATGAAATACAGGAATACGACACGGCTCCCCTTAAAATGTGCTGCAACGTTACAGTAACTTATAATATAAAATTTTTAAAAAAATAAGTTCTCTGCTACCTAAATTTCATTAAATATAGCATTTTCTGGTCATATTCAGGTTTTTACTAAATGTTCTAAAGTATTTTCTAAATATATTCAGGTATTTAGTAAATATAAGTTCAGATTTTTCTTTTTTTGGATTTCAGAATTTTATTAAATGAATTCAGATTTTTACTAAAAAATTTAAAATTTTTTTTTTGGAATTCCGATTTTTACTAAATATATTCAGATAATTTTTTTGATTCGAAAATTGTAAATATTGAAACCTTTCGGTTGATAAACATGTAAAAATTCTCAAAAAGGTTTATCGTAGACTTGTCTAACTTTGACCAATTTTTAACATTAAAAGTGTAATGAAAATAAAAAAACCTATTTTAGTAAAAAAAATGGAAATTTTTACAAAATATAACAAAATTATATAACAGAATTTTTTATTTTTTGTTTAAAAATGTTGTAAAATTTGAATATTAACATAAACTTTATAATAATTTCTCACGTTCTAAAAATTCACTTAAATTTTTATTCACAGAATTTTTTTTTTTTTTTTTTTTTAGAAAATTCAATTATTGAATATTAAAATTTTTATTGAGCACCAATTAAGTGTCTTAAATTCCAATCAAAATTTCTTTTGTATCCAATAAAAGTCAAAAAAACAAGATATTAATAGTTCTAAGAAAAAGTACACCCAGTTATTGATAAAAACAAAAAAATATTATTTTAAAAACTATTTTACATTCCATATTCATAATCAATACCATTTTAAGAATTATGAAATTCTAATGAATAGTTGAGTCAATGAATTCCAATTAATTTTCAAGTAATATGCAATCATTAATGTACGCACGTACAGAACACACTTCTTTATAGATTTTAATACATTTATCTTTTAATAATACTTTTATCTTTTTGTTCAAGTAAACTTGACCTAGGCCGTTAATAGCAACTTCCTATGATAAAATATTAAACTTATGTCGTACAATTAAACTCCATTAAAAGATTAATGATTCAATTTGCTTTTAACATTTCTGAAAACTTGTAGATTTGTTTATTTGTTTTGTTTTTTTTTTTTGTTTTTCAATATTGTTAAAAAAAAATTGTTATAAATTATTTTAAACTGAATAATAAGGTTTTTAACTGTCAGTCGTTGTATGTTAATTCATTTAAGGAATGTTTTAATGAAAACAGATTATCATATCACTAATCAAATATAACATGTTTTCATAACTAATATAAATAATTGCATAACTAATCAAATTAAATTCAAAACTTTATAATGGTCAAAATAAAAGTGATATTACAGCTTAGAAATTCATTTACCATAAACAATATTATATTTATGTCAGGAAGAATAAACAAAGATAAATACAACTTACTCCACTTTTTACTTACAACCAGAACTCTATACTCCAGTGCTATTGTAACAATAGTGTCCGTCAACTTCTCTGCAACTAAATCCCTGACTCTTTCATTTTAAAATTTCAAATAAACTCTATGGGCGCAACAATTTATCAAAACTAAACGTTTGACTTATAGTTAAAGCACATGTGAATTTAAAATTGTATACTAGCTTGAATATCCAAATATTTGAACAAAATAACTGGTATTCAAATGATACAAGCTTTGAAATCGTATACATTGTATACAAATTGAGCTTGTTGAAGCAGTAATAATAAAACTATATTTTACATATTATGTTGTACTCATATTGCAAAGTAGCCTAGCACAAGTTCGAATATTTTTAGAAACTTTTCAAGATCAACCTAAAAAAAAGGCAATACTAGTGAATAGTGATAGTTTACTAAGAGTATCTGTGATGGATACTTTAAAATATATAGGTAGATAAATAAATAAATAAAATAGGTTGAAATGATTGATTAGCAGTTCTTTTAAAATAAAGTTAGATATAATAAATGAAAACGTCCAACGACTTTCAAATTGTTTTTGCAATAATTGTTATTGATGTATGAAATTTGAAGTATCCGTTTCAGTACATGCATTTTATTGGGGAAGTATACATACGATTTTTGGAGAATTCTTGAATGGTTAAATAACTGTTATCAAATATTAATTTTAAGTTCCTTATTTTTAGATTCGGTCACTTATAGCTTTATTATCTACTGTTATCATAATAACGTTAAAAATCCTGATTTAATCTTTGTGTAACTAATATAATGGATTATGGGTTCAAATTTTTTTTTTCCAACATTTATTGAACAAAGCGATTAAATAATTTTTTCCGGAAGTTGATTACATACATATACTCAAACTAATGATTCGGAAAAAGAAAAAAAAAATAGCGACATCTTTGGAGGTCGCTTATATCTTTTTGTTTTTACTTTGTTATTGTTGGCGATAATGTAAGACAGCTGTATATTTCTCAGAATTTTTATTTATTATTTTGGATTTTTTTTTTTCTTCATTAAAAGCGTATAGTAACTAATGAAAACATTTTTGTTTTGGGGTTTTGTTGTCTTAACTAATGAATTCATACAGCCATATGATTTCAGTTATATAAAATTTAATTAATGATGACATGAATCACTTGCAAACCACATTATAAACAACAACAAAACAATGTTAACATTAGCAACACTAACAAAATTAGCTGTTATGGGAATGGTGCCTATATTATGAAGCATAAAAAATGGTCATATGGAATATGATGTATGGAAATGATGACGTGTTAATTGTCTTATGGGCCAATAATGAAGAATAAGGTATTTTGTACCCAATATATATTTGTACTTTATTTTGGTGCGTTGTGATTGTTTTAATAATATTTTGTTTGTTTTTTAATTAATAATTAAACTAAAAATAAAATAAAACTAATAAAACAGGTGTGTTTTGTAATTTTGTATTGTTGGTCTGTTAATATGAAGTGGAAGTTACTTAAAAAAATAAATATAATGAAAATGGCGCTTGTAGCAAAGCGCCCTAAAAAATTATTAAAACATTTTAGTTATATTTAATTCAATTTTGATTAAAAAGGTGAAAATAATTGTTTTTTTTTTGTTCTTGTCAAATATTTAGTGGGTAATGATTTGGAAAAATTGTGAAGTTCAATTCTTGATTATTTTTTTTGAACGTGAATTCATGCGTGCTGCATATATTCACAATAAAAACTTATATTGAATTCTGTTAATTTGAAGTTTAGTTGAAGTTAGTTTCATAATTTAGATTAGTACGATTTACTAAAAGTTAGTAAGTTAGATTTAGAAAAAGTGAATGCAAAGAAATAAGTTTGTTAACATTTAAATTAGATATTAGGTAATCAAATGGGAGTTAAAAGTTAATTTTCAAAAGGATTAAAAACAAATTATAAACAAAGAAGAATGCAAAACCAAAGGTAGGTATTTAATTAAAGACCCATATCTTCAAAAAGATAATAAAAAAAGTTTAGAATACTGTTATTTGTACGGGCTGGCCACGAAACACAAAATCCCAGAATACCAAAATCCCAAATACCAGACCACTTTCGTTATCATAATTCGTTTTGAATTTTTTTTTTCAGATGAGGGTCTATTGGGTCCCCATCGATATACTGAAAACAAAAATCTAGAACAAAAAAGATCTTGAAAAACAAAATCTTGAAAAACAGAAACCTGAAAAAAAAAATATTGAACAAAAAAATCTTGAATTAAAATTATTTATTTTTGAAATGATGATTTGAAAAGATAAAAATCGTGGGGTGCAGCTTCCAAACCCTCGCTAAATACATTATTGGAACTCTCATTTTGCATCCTGGTTTTGAATCCAACTCTAAATTCAAAACGAACTATAATATCAAAACTACTTTGGGATTTTGGTATTTTGGTATTTTTTTTTGGGATTTCGTTGCGTTCCATTTGCACATGTAAATTTTATTAGAATTTTATAATAAGATAAAATATGAAAAATCAAGAAACACTTTTCTCAATATTATTGTTAAGAAAAGTTTTATAATTAAAAAAGCTGTTAAGACATGTAAAACTCTAATGCTGGAGCTTTAATATTCTGTTTTATTTTGAAAAATTTTGTACATATGCCTAAGTTTCAGGTGTCTAAAAATAATAAAATTCCTAAACTCCTAGCTCTTTTTAAAAATTCCTAGCTCTTAAACAGAAAGATTAAATAAACAAATTACCAACTGAAGTAACTTGTATTAATTTTGTAAATTTTACTTTAGAAATCCTTTAGAAACCTTTTAACCTTTGTGAAATTTATTATATTAGGCAATTTGAAGAAAATTATTGAAAAATTATTATCTGTTTCATTTTTTTCATTAGTTTGTCCGTCTGTTTACACAATTTCTTCGTCGCTTCAAGTAAAGTATTAACATTTTAACAAAATATTAATATATAAAAAAATTAATTTTGTAGCAGAAGTTTTTTATGTAGCATTTTCAATACAGATCTAAAATCGCTAAAATTCGGAAAAACCTTATATTAATAATGTTGAAACTTATATTTTACTCTAAATTTGTTCAAACTAAAATTTAATGTTTAAAATACTTTATTATAAAGTTTAAACTTTAAAAAGACCTCCAACATCTTTCATAAAGCACTATTAGGAGTTAATATTTTAAATTAAAAACTTATTATTTTCATACCTTAAATCTTGACAATTAGGTATAAAAAATTTTTTAGATGTGCAAACGTCTTTACTCACTCAAAATTCAAATAAACCTTTTGTAAGAAATAAAGAAAAAAAGGTAAGAATTCTTAGAAAATTAAAAATTTTGATTAAAAAAATAATCGCAATTTTAGATGTTTAATATTGTTTTCGAAATGTGCCTCTTCAAAACGTTTATTTCATATATTACCTTTGTATTATTTGTTATTTGCTGAATTTTATTTCTATTGAATTTTACCCAACCCTACTGTTACTGTTATAATAAATTTATAAAATACTATACTTCAAATAATTTTATTTTTATTATTTTATAAATAAATTTTAGCTTTTTATAAAAATTATTATTTTAAACTTAAGTTTATTTTCTAAAGAAAATATTAATATAAAAAAAAAAAAAAAAAACTGTATCAAATTTTAATCGATTTTTAATTCAATTATTCTATACATATAAAATCGATTATTATTATAATACATATTCTTTTATTGGTATCAAAGCTAAAGGCGTTACATTGTGATAATTACCTAAGCTGTAATTCAATCAATCGTTTGTCGGCTTATTTATAATATTTATAAAAATTTTCTTTCATCTTTTGAAAGTTTTTTTTTTTTTTTATGTTGTTTTTTAGCTTTAAGCTGACTGTTGTTTTTTCTTTTCAAATTTTTTTGTAATAGTGTAAGTCGATTGTTATTGAATACCAATCACAGTTATTTAAATATAATCGATTTTTTGTTCGTCTTCTAGGTTCGATAAAATCTATCTTATTTTTTTATTAATATTAATATTGAAAAATTATATGTTATACATATTGTAAATTTTTATTTTAAACATATTATTGGCGTGGAATGAAGAAAGAAATAGATAAAAACTTATAAAATGATTAAATTAATAATTTGAGTATTAAAAATTATTATTATTATTTTTTTTTTTTATGTCTAACGAGTTTTTTATGGATTGATTATATTTTTTTTTTGTTTCTTTTTTAAATGGTGGTTGATATTTGGTATTTTAATATTGGAATAGAAAACAGTGGTGTTGCATTAATTTAAGTATTATTTTTATGTAAAATGAAAGATTTATCTTATTAATAATCACTTACAACATATATATTCAAATCTATACATGTAGGTATTTTCATTTTAATTTTTTTCTGTTTTTTTTTTTTTAATATTGAGTAAAAATCAAATATTTTTTTTTCGTGAAAAATTTTATGGTTAGGTAAACCAATTATAAATTTACATTGATTCTTATCTTGCGTATGTCTGATGTCTTAATTTTTGTTGGATTTACTATTATAGATTACAATATTTAAATTAAAAATTTTCAATTGTATGGTTAAAACTATGTACAATTTTAAATATTTTATTATATGGGAATATAAGATTATAGTTAAGAGTATCTTGAAAATGTTTAAGTCAGATTTTTTTTTAGATTTGTGTACTTTGATTAATTGAGTGGAACATGTTGTTGAAAGTTAAAAAAATTTTTTTTTGGATCTGATTATTTAGTGATGTTAATGGTGTTGGAGGCTATCAACAAATTGACAGGCAAGGTAAATTGTAAACAAAAAAAAAAAAAACAAAACAAATATGTGATGAAAACAATATGTTCTAAATGAACGATTATTTTTTTTGGATTACCAAAGCAATATTTTTTTTTATTTAATTATTTTTCATTGACCGCATGATCTTTTGTATGAATTTTAACACTATAAATCTATTTTAAATTTAAAAACAAAACTAAAACGACACAACACAAAATGAGTATAAAAAAATCAAATTCCAACTCTCAAAGTTAATAATATTAAATATATTATCGCGGAAGAAAAAGCCAACCTACTGGCTGAAACATTTTATGATAAACATAAAAAAAAAACTATAGATTTCCATTATCAGATTACTACAGCCACTATAAATAATACTTTATATTATTAACTCCAGGTTGTAAACTTTTCCGAACATTATCTAATTAAATCAAAACAAGTTTGTCATATAATAAAAAGATTGAAAAAACGAAAATCTTCTTCAAACAATATGAATTAAAAATCTTGGTTGAATAATTGACATTTAAGAGTAAAACAGCTCTCTTAGAATCGGTTATTTTCAAAAAAATTGGAAAATAGCCAAAATTATCTAAACCTGTAAAACCACCGGAATGTTCACAAAGTTACAAGCCAATCAATCGGTATTGGCAAAATATTCAGCAAAATATTTGAAAAAATCATTAAAGAAAAATTTGATCACTTTATTGATATTAATAAAATATTACCCGACAAAAAGTTTAGATTTAGATCTAATCATTCAACCATACATTCACTTATTCATCTTGAAAAATTCATTAAAACCAAAAAAACCAAAAATCTGTGGGTAAATGATAGTTTTACACATTAATTCAGCTTTCGATACAGTGTATGGCAAAATCGATTTATATATAAGTTAAAAATAATTAATTTAGATATTTACCTAATAAAAATTATACCCACCCACAATGTACATTCATTTCCTAGGCGAAAGAGAATTTAAATTTTTTTTTAATAGGAGCAAGCTTCATATCTTTTACCATATCAGCAAGGGTCTTACAACGATCTGTCTTAAGTCCCATATTATATAACATATTCACTTATGATTTTCAACGTACCCAATGTATACATTTATCTATTTTCGTCGACGACAACTATTTTTACATCAGACTCACACAGTTTACACATAATTAAAAAACTGCAGGAAGCATTAAATAATGTTGAGAATTATGTCAACAAATATAGAAAATCTCTATTAACGTCCAAAAGATTAATTCTATATTTTTTACAAAAAAAATAAAGAAAACTTGAACTATTACCGATGACAAATATAAAATGATATAACATAAATATTCCCTGGCTAGATTTCATTAAATACTTAGGTGTTTATTTTGATAAGAGTAATGTAATGCAATGAAGTTAATAAAACTATAATAATACTCTATCCATTCATTAACAATAAATTCTATATGTCAAGATCAAATAAAATTATTATAATAGAAGTAGTATTTCATCCAATGATATTGTATGCTTATCCATTATTGTTTAAAGTAGCAGAAATAAACATATCAAAACTCCAGATAACTCTAAATCAAATCTTAAAAGTTAATACTTAATTTATCATACTATAATAAATTCAACACCAAAACTACACCAACATCTAAAAATGTTTTTAGTTTCACAAATAATTGAAACAAAAACCCAAAGCTTAACTTGAAAAGTATCAAATATCAAATAATGATTTAATAAGTAATCTTTTTGTATAAATTGCGTGGGTCAATTAAACATTACAAATTGTTATTTCATTCTGCAAATAGCTATAAATTAGTTTTAATTCAACATAGATTGGTAAGTTAATTTTTCCTATATAGATATAAATTTTATAAAAATATAAATAATTAAAAGATTTTTTTTCTATTTTTCCTTAAAAATTCCCAAAATCCTTAATATTAGGAAAACAAATATTTTGAAATTTAATGCTATAAAATATTATCTATATTTCAGTTGTAAAATCGATATATCTAATTTCTGTATAGTATGTAAATATGTATGTAATTAAAACAAAATGTAATAATAAAGAAGCAATACACAGGGTGTTTCAGAGTAGATGGTCTTCCTTGAAATGGGTTATTGGGCATGTCGAGACGAACAAAATATTGTATTGGAGGGTGAATTGTATTGTATTGGTCTACTCTGGACCCATTTCGAGATATGAGAGGTTAAAGATGTTTTAGCGACTTTTCATAAAAAAATTTATAACTTTTGAACAGTTTGCTATAGGAAGATAAAAAAAAGGTTTGAAAAAGTTGAAAAGTTATAGGTTTTTTTATGAAAAGTCGCTAAAACATATTTAACACCTCATATTTCACAAAGAGTCCAGAATAGACCTCCCTCTCCCATACAATTTTTTGTTCGTCTTGACATGCCCGATCACCTATTTCAATGAAGAACATCGAGTGGGAACCACCCTGTATATACTCAATTTTTTGAAGATATGGAATTTAATTCTTAAATTTTCTCATATTTCCTGATTGTATGATTTTAACTTCTAAAATTTTACAAACCCAAAACATGGAATTTTATTTTTCGATTTCCTGTAATACATGCATTTTTATTCGAATCTTTGTATTCAGATTTTCTATAGACATTAATTTTGTAATTCTGATAATTAAAATAGAATAAAATTTAACGATGTAAAACTATGATGAAAATTTTAGAAATTTTAAGTTTTACTTGTATTTTTGAATCTATTTAATTTTACTGAAAAATAATTTAATATCTTAAAGTATAGTAAAGTGTAGATGGAAGATGTTATTAATAAACAAAAATGATCTTTGCAAATATTTTTTAATTTAAAAACTATTTAAAATATTGAGATCAATTATAACAATTTTTTTTTTTTTAAATACCTATACTTAAAAATGTAATACTAAAGATTAATTCACATAATTATCGTTATTAACCTGTCAATAATTTTACATTTAAAGATTTTTAAACATGAGAAAATTTTTATGCGGATGAAAAATTATTAAAAACTTATAAAATCGTTTTATTCATTTTTAAAGTGTTTGTGACAGAATTAAAAGATGAAGAAGATGAAACCGAAATGAATTGCTATGTATACAATGTAATAAAATATTTAAAGAATTAAGGAATAATTTCTAAATTATTAATTGCAAAATCAGTTCTAAGAAAATTCTTTTCAAGTGCCTACATATAGAAATTGTTTTATGAACTTTTTTTTTTGTATTTTAAATTTTTGCGATTTTTTTTTTTAATTAAAATTTTTTTCTATGTTAAAAATAAACTTATTTATGAAATATCTTGTTTATTTTTTTCATATAAAAACTTGATTTCACATAGTTTTAGTTTCTTATATTTTATATTTTTTTTTATTTTTGCGTTCTTAATTAATTAATTGTTGCAATTTATTTAATTTTAATTATGACTTTGATATTTACTTGTCTTTTTTTTAGAACTAAAACGAAATATTTGATGGGGCCTGGGTGGCCTAGTGGTCAAGCACGTGGCTTATTAACCGAAGGAATGCAAGTTCAAATCCTGCACAGGTAGCAAATTTTATTAATTGAAAAGAAATTCCACTTGCTACCAAATGTAGTGTAAATATATAATATAAACAAAATAAATAATATAGTGTATAATTTAATAATAGTCTTCGACCTATAATAATGGCCTTAGTAGCCGATGGTTTTGTTATATTGCAATATTCTATCTGGTTTGGAAAATTAATATTAATAAATAAATAAATAAATAAAATAATGATCTGCACAATTTTTTATATGATACTCTAAAGCTTAAGGACTATTAAAACACAACGATGCTGGACTATATCCCGATAAAGTTCAAAATATAACTATTCCATATTAATAACGGTATTTTCTTAGTAAAAGGGCTTAAATGACAATTTTTTTAGTAACAATTGGAAATGGACTCGACCGGATGGTTTTTGCTTGTTTTGACCTGCTCTATTACTCCTTGAAATTTTTGCTTTTTATTTTTCAAACACCCTGTATATATAATTCATTGTCTTGCATTGACATCTTTCTTCAAAATACACCTCCTAATTTATCTTTCCATCCTCTCTAATTCATAAATTTTTCAAATTTGATTCACCAAGCCTCCTTCTTACACCGTACATTTGTATTAAAACTTCATCGTAAGATTTGGTTTTAAATTTTTTTAGTAACAATTGGAAATGGACTCGACCGGATGGTTTTTGCTTGTTTTGACCTGCTCTATTACTCCTTGAAATTTTTGCTTTTTATTTTTCAAACACCCTGTATATATAATTCATTGTCTTGCATTGACATCTTTCTTCAAAATACACCTCCTAATTTATCTTTCCATCCTCTCTAATTCATAAATTTTTCAAATTTGATTCACCAAGCCTCCTTCTTACACCGTACATTTGTATTAAAACTTCATCGTAAGATTTGGTTTTAGTTACTTAAAGTCTAACAGAGAAACTTTGTGCAGCTACTTTATTTAACTTTCTATGTTTTTCATCGATTTAAGCAAAAAAAAAAATTAATATTTATATCCCGATGACTAACGCATAGAAAAGTTCTAATGTCAATAGGCTAGCAACCAAGTTATATCTAAGTTAATTTTCGTTCAATTACTGTAAAGGAATTGGCAGAATATTCGTACAATTGCGACACATGAAAAACTAATAAAAGCGTACGATCCCGATGACTAACATCATTTTAAGAAAATGTAAGATCATTCCCAGTTTAGGTATTTGTAAGTTTTTTTTATGTCAAAAAAAAAAAAAAAATATAAGCATTTTAACGTTTATAAGTTAACGTATTGTTAAGTGTTATCCTGCTGAAATCAATTATGTAGGAACTTTTAAGATAAAGTAACAAAGAAACTTGCATTATTTTGAGGTAAGTATTGTAGATAATTTACTATCATAATATTTTAGTCTGGTGGTTTTATTAAAAAATTTGATTTTATTGATTTTAGTTCCTAATATATCCAAAACATTAAGGTTTTACCAATTGCCTATAAGAAAAATTACTTTTTCATATTGAAAAATTAGTCAATTAAGTTTGAGCTCAATAATTATTTTAAAACTGTAACTTTAACTTCATAACTGGTGGGGATATTTAAGTTTTTTATGAGGTTACGTTTGGCGTTACGTTTGGCAAAGTTTTACAGCTTTATTTGAAAAAGTGTAGAAATTTCGTAAACAGTCAGATGAACAGGCAGAATAAAACTAATACAAATATGAAATTTCACACATTGAATGTGGTCGATTTGTTTGATAAGAAATTTGATTACTTTTACTTATTTAATTTAGAATTACATAAATAAATTGTGTCTGTAAAACTAAAAATCTAATGAATATTGTATAAAAAAAAATTTATGTTTAAACATTCGAACAATGGTTATGCGCAAAAATAATATTAATTATTTTAGTCATATCAACATGGAAGTAATTAACGCATTTAATTAAAAATTTTCTCGTAATCTTGCAGCTTTTCAAATTAAATTTTCAACTATTTTTTTTATAAATTACCGCAGACATACACTACTAAAGCAATTCCAAAACAAAAAAAAAAAACAATAAATATACAGAAATTCAAGAAGAATAAAATAATTAAAAAACGAACCGTAATATTAAACCTAACCTCAATTACATTTTGACCTATTAAGGAGTTAAAAACTTAAAAAATCACCATATAATATATATAATTTGCAGTTCACCATAAGTAAGTATGGTGAAGAGTCAAATTGCATTAAATGGTGATTTTTAATATTTTTTATTTTATTTTGTATTTAAGCCATAAAAGACTTACAATTTCATTTTCTCTACAAAAAAAAAAAACACAAAAAATATTTTTTCCTGCAGTTCCAAATTAATTATGTTGCATTACGATATAATGAAAATCAAAAAAGAAAAACAGATTTTGCTTCTCTTTTTTTTTTTTTTTGTGTTGTAAATTTGAATTAAATTAAATCAGTATCAAAAATCCTTTACAAAGTATTGTAAAGAATGTAAAACACTACATTTAATCTAATTAAAAAAAAAAACATCAGACGCAGAAGAGAGAAAAAAAAAAAAAACTGCATTAATTTTTCGCCATTACTGTATAGCAGGTACCATACTGTGTGGTGGCGATAAAATTGTAAATGAGGATAAAAAAAATGAAAACATGTGTAAAAAAAATACTTTAATATTGCAATTGAAACAAAAGAAAATATATTTTATTTATAGTCCCTTTTTGTTGGTTACATGAACCCAATTTAAGTTAAGTCCTGAGTATTCCTGCTGACTACTTATTTTATTATAGATTAGTTGTTGAGTGCTTGTTTTTTAAATCAATTTCAAATTAACTTTTCAGGCTGTGAATTTAATGAATAATGTATTTGTGACTTAGGAGATGAGACTTAATAGGATAGGTCAAAAAATTTCTATTAATCAAAAATGATTATTTTATATACGTTCAATTTTCTTTTCATATTTATGAAAATACACCATTTTGTAAAACAGATACTTCTAAAGATTTTAATATTATAATTTCAAAATTTTGAAATTGATGAGCATGCCTTCTAAGTTACGATACAATAAAATTGTGTTGCAGAAAATTTTCAGATAAGAATACAAATTAGTGGAAATGACAAAAAAATCCATCTGAAATCAAATTGGAAATGAAAATGAAAAAAAAAAACAATTCGTTCATTAATAACGGTTCTTATTGAAATTTTTTTTTTTTTTAATGTATACAATTAATTTAATTTTTAAATTTCCCCACGTTCTCATTTTTCATTAATTTCTATCATATCTTTCACCATTAATTATTATAAAATTGCATAATTTAATATAAACTTGCTGTACTTGATGTGAACTTGCTACATTTTTAGACATTATTAGATGAAAACTATGATAATTTTAATCTTTAACTTTAATTAAGTTGCTTTGTTATAGACAGATGATTTTCTTTCAAAATCATTTACGAAACACTTTGAATATCATTATCTTGAAATTTTTGAAAAAGATATGCTTCCCCTCCGGTAAAATTTCTTCTTGGATTTGACATTGCTTCCAACTACTTTAAGGAAGACCATTGAAAACACCGTGAACACCGTGTGCATTAATAAATATCTAAGTGTTTTTAAGGCTCCATTAGTGATATGGTTATATATTAGGTAAGTATGTCATATAAATACTCTGGTATACGATCAAGTTTTTAAAAAGAAATTCGAAAACCAAAAATGACCAAAAAGAAACTACCTAATTATTATTCTTAGAAGATATGTTAGAATGGACAATAAAGAAAAAAGAATACTAGTTTGGTATTTGAATATAAAAATAATGTTGCCATCTCCTATACCAGGAAAGAAGAAAGAGTAAAAATGTCCGAAAATATCATGTTAAGTACATTTGTGTGTTATTTTATACTAAGCCTAATATATTTTTACCGGTGTAAGATAATCTTAAAAGTTGATAAAAAAATTGCTTTTCCAAAATGGTCACATATCTAAACAAAGTTATACTGAAGTAAAAGTGCCATATGGGACTTCTGACTCATTGAAATGAGTTAAAAGTCCAAATGGGACTTCTAACCATGGGACTTTTGACCTTGCACCAATTATTTTCTTAAAAGTATCGCAAATTGAGTTAAAAAAATATTTGTAGTTTTATTGGTATAGAAAACCACATTTTGACACTTTTTAGAATTTATTCAACATACAATGACACTTTTAGAACATGCAATATACAATGACAATATTAGAACATGTAATACAATAATATAAAGCAGGAAGTCTACCACATTCATTGGTTCTTTTTTTTGTTTATTTATTTGTGTACTATATGCATTCTTACCGAGTGCATTCGATTGTAAAAAAAAAAATTGGAACAATAAGTCTAGAAATAAACGATCATTTCTTTTCTATCGATCCTTTAAATTATTTGGTTACTAAAAGTTCTTTTTTTTAATTAAAATAATTTTTGTTATCCTGTCTTAAAGCAATACAAGGAAATTTAATTAATTTGCAAATGATTTTAACGTTCATGCAGTTGAAACTCTTAGTTTTATGCTGTTTATTTAACTTTTTTCCACTTATTAAACTAATGATAAATGTTATTTAATGGTTATCACATCATGTTAAGTGTTTTAAAAAACAAAAATTGTTTTCGACAGTTGTAAAAATAATTTTGGCATTAAATGCAATTTTTCAGATTCAGCCTATGGTAATCCGTTTTTCATGCTCACGTCACGTATATGCAACCATATGCCATCATATGTGTTCCTTAAAGTTCGTAACTCATATGTGTACTATATATTTAAGTTTAAAAAGATCATTTTCATCTTTCTTTAAATACTCCTTCCAAATTTTCCTACCTATATAAATCTCTGTAATCCGAAATTTCCTAATTTTCATTTCCACAAGAATATTCTTATCCTTACAACGAAACTGTAAATTTTAATTAAAAAGAGTGTGGTTTTAGTAAATTGTCAGATTGCTTTTGTGTTTAGACAATATTTTGTTTAGGTTTTTTAACTAAATAAAATCTTTTGATTACGACATCTTTCAGTTATTTCTTCAGACATAAAACTCTACCTCTTAAAGTATATTTCAAAAAATTTGGCTAGAAATTTTATTTTGAATTTGTGCTTCTTGAGATCTACTTATACAAGCTGCAAAAAACCTACTGAAGTTTATTGGTGCAATAAATTACGATTTATTATACTAGTGCTCAATTCATATGTAGGAAGCAAATATATAAAATTGCGGATACACTTCCGTAAAGAGGTGAAGTGTTATAAAGATGACATCATCACATAACGGTTTTTTATATCTTAAAGTTTCCGAATATATATGCCATTAATACAAATGCTGCCATCTAGTTGCCGACGATTGTGAATTGTTTTCTTTTTCCTAAGGGAGGTGGAAATCTTCCAAAGACACCAAGAATTTCCCCCTTGGTATAGTGTCAGATTCTTACTGACTAAACCCACCTCCCCCTTTAGCTAATATAATGGGATGAAACCTTTACCTGCAAACGCAGTATATTGGCTAGGGAGTAGGGATAGGAAAGGATAGGAAATGGATACGGAAACATTGAATTGGGAGTGGGACTGTAAGGAAATAATGAATCCGATTATTATTATTACTATTTTGCTAACAGTGACTAAAGCCGTCACAACAGTTACAAAATGTAGTAGTAGTATATAGTATTACATGAGGTAATTATTGAAGGCAACCCCCACTGTCACTGTAGCGGCTACTATTATTGGTATTAGTATTCATATTAATATTATTATTATTATTATTTTACTACAGAGTCAGCGCCATCATTGATTACAACGTGCAGCAGTATATAACACCTTACTTGCATGATATAACCAAAGATAGCCCCACTGTAGCAGCTATTATTTTTATTACTATTATTATTATTATTATTAGGAGGTATTTTAGAGTTGGATTCAAAATCAGGATTGTCGCTTTTTCCAGAATATTTATTTATATATGAATAAAGCAGATTCTGAATCAGGGGGGATTTTGTGGTTGGTTTAAAATTTGTGGTAGCCAATAAGCTTGCCGATAATGCAGTAATGCATTTTAAATAATGTTAAATCCACATAATTTACATCAATAATCTTTATTTATATATTTTAATTTCTGTAATTACAGATAATTAGATAACCTTTATAATAAATAGAAAAATCGTATTCTTGTATATACATATATATATATATATGTATATATAAATATTTTGGAAAAAGAGCTATATCTGATTTTGTAGCCAACTCTAAAGTCTTTCCTAATTATATTTTTACATAAATATTTCAACAACAAAACTTTTAAAATGGTGGGGGTTGTTCTAACATTCAACAAGAAAATAAACAAGGGAAAATGTAAACCAACGGTTTTTAAAAGCGCACAACTACAAAAGATAATACAAACTGTTTAGAATTGTAACTTACACCAAAATTTGAAAATTTCATATAAGAAAAACTGTGAAAATAGAATTTTTTTGCAATTTTGGGCGGCTGTAAATCCGAAACCCTATATAACTAAGAAAAACCGTTAATGCACATATAAATATATTACTGGAGCTTTAATTTTTATATCTTCGCACCGAAGAAAAATTTGTACAGGCGCCTAAGTTACAGGTGCCTCAAAATAGCATATTTGCAATAAGTCCTAAATAGGGTACAAAATAGGTGGTACAAAAAAATTTTCTGAGGAAACTTATTCTAATTCTAAAAGTTCTTTCTTGTCTCAAAATTTTTAAAGTTGCTATCTAAAAGCGTGCCGGACTTATGAAGATAGAAAATTCATGTAAAATTTGGTTTTCACATAATGGTAAATTTAAATAGTAAATTACAAAATATTTCATCATTTTGATATTGTCTTATAGAGGTAAGAAAATTTCCGCTCTTCTAGTGTTTTTTGAGATTGTAAAAAACTATTACGCAGAGCTTGAGATATATACATATGAAAATAGGGCTTTTTCGTAATTTTGGGTAGCTGTAACTGTGGAACACTATATAATTGGAAGGAACCATCGGTACACGTAAAAATATGTTACTGGAGCTTTAATTTTTTTGTCCTGCCGAAGATAAATCTGTACCGGTGCCTAAGTTACAGGTGTTTAAAAATAGCAAATTTTCTAATTTTGAGCTTTAATAGCTAATAAACAGGGGGTAATAACAAAAAAAATATTTGTGGAAAGTTATACTAATTCTAAAAGTTCTTTCTTTTTAGTTCTACTTTTTTCTAAGTTTGAGGGTCTGTAGTTCCCCGATGGGGCTATATGAAAAAGTTGTTCCACAAAATTAATTTTTTTATGAGACCTACCCATGGTTAAATTTTTTTTCTCTATCTTTAACGGTGTAGAAGTTTTGTAAACAGACGGGCAGACAGACAGACGGAAAGACGGACGGATGTGCTAAAAAGCAAAATAAATGTATGAGAAATAAATTATGAAAATGTTTTTTTTTATTAAAATTGTTGTTTCACTTTCAAATTTGTGTCCTCTGGTGGGACTATTTGTTAATATATAATATACCATACTTATTATATACCGTTGAAAAGAGTGTGAAGATCTTTCTAACGGTATAATAATAAATATAAGGTGTCTTTGAAAATTTCACATATATAATTTTCGATTTTTTTTCCCAAAAATTGCCACTTTTTCGACCACTAGATGACGGCATAGGAACTAAAACGACATATGTATTCAGAAACTTTGGGATATAAAGTACCGTTATATGATGACGTCATTTAAATCTATGATCACCTCTTAACGGAAGTTTACTCAAAATTGAAACCAGTTGCATTATATGTTAATCTAAATCATAAAAATTCCCAGACACAAATTTAGCCTACAGTACAATAATTCTTATTCTTTTTATTTTAAAATTTTATTATACTCATACATAATAGGACTACGTTATTTCTAGTAATTTGTTTTGTTATGTTACATGTTTTGTTGTTATATTGTTTCTTGTTTCTGTTTGCTTTGTTTGAATGGTTTCGTTTTTTTAGTTCATTTCTTTAGCATAGAAAAAAAAATGTTCACATTAAATGAACGGATTCACAGATCAATTAAGTTTATATAAAACACAAGTAGATATATATTTCAATATTGCAAAGTTCTTTTAAAACTTATGTAATCTCAGGTTCAATATGTTTTTTTTATGGATAAAAATGTGCAGATGCGAAGTATATTGCTTAAAATGATTACAAAATGAAAAATCCACTGTGGAGGCTATGGAAGTTCTTTAATTTTGGTTTCTTTATTTTTTTTTTTAATGATTTCATCGTGATGAATTACATTTGATTATTTATTTTGTATTGTGCAAATTAACTTTTTTTTTCCTTTTTGTTGATGTTACACATAATTTTTGCCCCCATGTTTTTTATTTAATATTTTTTTTTGGTTCTTTTATATTTCGTGATACAAAAATAATTTTCATTCCTATTTTTTATGTTTTTTCTTTAGGAACATACTGAATTCTTTCTAGATATAGTGGGCGTTTTAAGTACCGGCCAGTTAATGTGTGGTGCAATTTGTTTTACAAAAATAAAAACAAAAAAAAAAGAAAATTGCGTGCAAAAAAAAAAAAAAAAATTGAACTTATAATGGTGTTTCTTACGATGATGATGAAGTTATTAACTCTGATTGACTTACAATTAGTAAAATTTTCCGCCAACATTGTATATTAAATTATATTTTTTGAATTAAAAAAAAATAAATAAAAACAAATATGTACCTATAAAGGCATAAATTTATTGTTTATGTGAATTTAACAGATTTTTGTTGTTGCATTATTGACGGTTCACTTCAAAAGGTAAAAATAATGTTAAACTTGGTGAAAAAAACCTTAAATTATGTTCATGTTCAAAATGAAATTTCAAATTACTTATTTAAAAAAAAAATCTGTTCAGACAAAAAATTGTGAAATTGATGAATTGCTTCAATCTTCATGAAAAAACAAAAATTAAATAAAACTATCGGTTTGTTTGTTGTGATCATTATATTCCTACTTTAGTTTTGTATTGTAGAACACTGTGTAAATTTTGTTATTAACACGCTCGTCATTAATTATCCTTGAAGCAGATCTAGTATACTAAATTTTAGATCAATTTTTAATCTTTCCTTAAATTAATTTATCGTATAGCTCATTGTCTGTTCTGTTACGGTCGAATAGAAAGAATAACAAAAGCCCTCCGTATATTACAGATCAGGAGAAGTCGCGAAATCACCAGTATCGTTTGGACCAAGGTATTGAAGTATTTTGAGCATACAAAAAAAAATTTAAAAGTCCTAAAATTCATCTGAAATATTCGTACATTTGTGGTAAGTAAATAACTTAATCATTTATAGATTGAAATTGTTTGCCAGAAACGTTAAGTTGACATTGTAAATGTTTACATGTAACATTAAACAACAAATATAAAAAAAAAATAAACATATATCTTTCTTAATCAACATGTTTTTTTCTCATAATGGATTAAGATTTTTACTAAACTTATATATTTGATACTTAAAAAAGTAATAGGATCATACTACCAACATATCAATCAAACTCAATGGAACTACTCCACCTCATTTTTGAAACTCTACTCCTCCAAACATTACAGGAAACCAAGACCCAAAAATCTCTCAAGAAACCTTAGACTTAAAATAACCTAAATAATAAGCGCCGCTATGTAATTTCTGTACAGAATCACTATTACTTAAATTAAACATACAGTACATTCGTTTTCCTACAGCCAACCCAAAATAAATAACAACTATGGAAAACACATGTTTTCTGTTAATGGAATCTACAATCAACTACAATCAACTAACATAAATTAAATTTGTTTTTTATTAATGAATATTACACCTTCCGTATGAACGTAATATACCCTGTTTCTATAAAACTTGACCATCTTTTAAGAACTTTCAGATGTTTTAGTACCGACGTTAACTGCAGAGATATATTTAAGTAAATTGTGGAGTTATATGACAGCTACCCGAATCTATTGCACAAGCACAACAAAATTTTACAGAAGTTGTTGCCATAACTTGATCATCATTTGTAAGATTTCAGACCCCTAGCTTCATTAATTTCCAAGAGGTGCAAGAAGCCTGAATCGGTTGTTCTAGACCAACCAAATTTTACAAAAGTTGTTGGCATGTAACTCGACACCTCTTTACTAAATTGCAGATTCCTAGCTTCAATAAGCAATGAATTATTCTCATTTTAACGGTACCATCGTACCATCACAACCAAATTTTAACGGTATTCTCATTTTAACGGTACCTGTCATACCATCACAACCAAATTTTACAGAAGTTGTGGCCATAAAATTTGATCATCATTTGCAAAATTTCAGATACTTAGCTCGAAGCCTCCTAGCTCCTTTATTATCGAGAGTTATCGAGCGCACGGACAGACGTACATGGCTTAATCGACTCAGAATTCATATATCTAGCTCGACACACTGTATCTAGCTTGACTCCTTTAAGGTGTCAGAAACGTAATGGCAAAATTTATTATTCCCTTGAACATAGTTCATACGGGTGTAATAAATAAAAACGTGTGAACAAAATGCGGAATATTTATGAAATAGATGATCGATCAAAAATTCACTACTTCTGATGAAATTCAAATCACTTTTTGTCTAAGCCATAAAAAATATCAAAGATTTTAATAGGATTCTATTAATTTACAGCTTCCATAAATATTTTTGTTTTACAATATCTTATATTTTATTCTCATTTTTAGGACATTTCCAAAAAAAAATTTGAAAAAAGGTGCCTATTAGTTTCACAATATCCGTCCGTCCGTCTGTTTACAAAACTTCTACACCGTTAAAATAGAGAAAAAAAATTTTAACTATGGGTAGGTGAAATAAAAAAATTAATATTGTAGAACAACTTTTTCATGTAGCACCATCCATTACGGATCTACAACCCCTTAAACTTTGAAAAAGCCCTAGTTTTAAATGCGTATATCTCATGTTCTGCTTAACATTTTTTCAATCTGAAAACGCCGCAGAAATTTTCCTTACCTTTCTAAGTCAATATGCAAATTATATAACTTTCTTAAATTTAGTATTTAAGTTCACCGTTATGTGAAAACCAAATTTTGCATGTTATTTCTTTTTTCATAACTCCGGCACGCTTTGAGATAGGAACTTGAAATTTTGAGACAAGAAAGAAATTTTAGAATTCGTACAGGTTTTTCCGGAAATTTTTTTTGTACCACTCCCTGTTTAAGATTTATTAGGGCTCAAAAATTTAAAATTTACTATTTTTAAACACCTGAACGTAACATTTTCTTCGGCAAGATATAAAAATTAAAGCTTCAATAATATATTTTTATTATTTTTATATTGAGTATTAACAGTTTTTCTTAGTTGTATAGAGTTCCGTATTTACAGCCCCTTAAAATTGCAAAAAAGTCCTATTTTCACATTTTTTCTTATATGAAATTTTCAAATTTTGGTGCAAATTACAATTCTAAACATTTGAAACAGTTGTATTGCATTTGGAAATGTGTGCTTTTAAAAACCGTTGCTTTACATTGTGCCTTGTTATACCCGTATGAACTATGTTCAAGGGTATAATAAATTTGCCATTACGTTTGTGCCACCTTAAAGGAGTCCAGCTAGATATAGTGTCAAAGGTATGAATCCGCTCAGAATCGAATTCTGAGTCGATTAAGCCATGTACACCCGTCCGTCCGTCCGCACGATAACTCAAAAAATAAAGGAGCTAGGAGGCTGGAATTGTTTTTACGTCATTTTTACAAAGTAACTGCCTTACAACTTCGAGTAGCTGCCATACAACTTCTTTCTTTATATGGAAATAACTCAGTATCTATTCAAGCTAGGTATCTGAAATTTTGCAAATGATGATCAAGTTTTATGGCAACAACTTCTGTAAAATTTGGTTCTGCTGGTGCAATAAGTTCGGGTAGCTGCCATACAACTTCTCTTTTTAAATAAAAATAACTCAGTGTCTATTGAAGCTAGCTATCTGAAATTTAGTGAAAAGGTTTCAAGTTACATGCCAAAAACTTTTATAAAATTTGTTTGATCTAAAGCAGCCGGTTCAGGATTCTTGCATTTCTTCGAACTTAATGAAGCTAGGCGCAATAGATTCGGGTAGCTGTCATACAACTTCACAATTAACATAAATATATCTCTGTAGTTAACGTCGGTACTAAAACATTTGAATGTTTTTAAAAGATGATCAAAGTTTATAGAAACAGGATATATTACGTTCATACAGGTATCCCAGAATTGACACAGTCTATTCTACTGCACTCTTCCTCATTTTTTTATATTGTTATTTCGTGACTTAATTTTCTACTAATGTTAAAAAAAAATTAATATAGTTAAGCAAAGTATGAGTTGAATAAATGATGTAGTATTCTAAAATTGGGTATCTATGGTATAAATAACATGGGATTATAAAAAAAAACAAAAAGTAACTGAAAATTATGCATCTTTTAGATAAAAACAAAAAAAAAAAGATAATATTACATGAATAAATTTCTTAATACATATTTGAAAACTACAATTTCCTTTTTTTAAAATTAAATAATAAAAATTTTCAGAGAAGATTTTAAGTTGTGTACCATACAAATATTGGTTTTTGTTCTTATAGGTTTCTGGTTTAAAAAACTAATTAAATTTTCTACGTTTTAAATTATAATTTTTTTTTTTTGTTTTTTTTTTATGATTGTTTTCATATTAAAACCGAACACCTTTTGCTTTAATCAAATTAGAAGAATGCAATTTTAGATTACAAGGATTTATTATTTCATTAAGGTATAAAAGAAAATTGAATTGGTAATACACAATTAGAATTTTTTTTTTTTTTTTTTCTTTTAAAGATAATTTCAAAATCTATTTGATTTGATTTACCACAATTCATTCTGTTTTTGGTTCATTTTAATAATTCATGTTCTATTTTATTTTGAATTTCTATCATTATTATCTGTTATTGGTTTATATTGTGTTAAAAAGAGATGATATTGTAGAGTATATTGCAGATATATATATATACAATTTCAATGTACTGGAAAAAATATACACTTTCAATCAAAATGCTTTCAATTTGTATATAAAAAATTTTCAAAAATAAAAATTTAATATAAAATGTATATACGTATATGTATGTATGTACTATGTATGCATAGAATTACGCATTCAAACTAAATAATTTGATCTTAAATATTTTCTATTGGAATTATTGTGACATTCAATTTTCATTCTGTACCAACACTTTATATCATGTTTTTGATATACATAAAGTATATGTATGTATACAATCCGTTAATTCTTTTATGTTTGAATTTTGATGTTTTTTATACTATATATATTGTACATCTATTATAAAACATTTTCTGCAGTTCTACACATATATATATATATATTGATTGATTGATTGACTGACTGACTGCAATTATTTACGTCCGAAATAAAAAACAAAAACAAAAAAAGAAAAATGTACCAAAAATATTTTAAAATATTTTCAACAAAGGTGTGATAAATTAGGGCAACATAAAAATACAATGTGTGAAAAAAAAATTTTATCATGAGCTATTCATTTTTTTTTATCTATAATATTTTCGTTTTTCTTTTGGGAACAGAATGTTGGGAGCAATGTTTAAAAATAAACTATTGAAACTGAATTAAAAATTTGTTTTTTTATTTTTTGAATATTCGAATGTTGAATTTCATCAACAATGAATACTTTGGTGTATACTCCATTCATTTCATATAATAAAATAATAATAAAAAATTTTATTCATGTTTCCGGGAATAGGATCAGAGAATAAAAATTGTTATGATTCTGATTATAGTTTTATTTGGATATGTGACACATGTTGTTATAAAATATACACATATATATATACATATATATATTTATATATATAACATGTTGAATTCATCACAGTTTTAGAAGTGTTGATTTTTGATAAAATGACAAATAAAAAAAGAAAATATAACAATATTTGATTTTAGTTTTGTTAATTTTCTGATAAAATTTTACGTATCTGAACAATAATCATGAATTAAAGTATTAGATTTGTAAAATTAAAAATATAAAATTAAATTAACTTATATATGATGTGAAAATGAAATTATTCATTCACGGAACTGAAGTTTAGTCAAATATGAATAATAAATGACTTAGTGGGTGCCATATGCTCCTTATAGGAATGGCAGAGACAAAAAACAAAAAAAAATTATATGACCTAAGATTTAAGAAGAAAGGTTTTTTTCGAAAATTTTTCTTAAACAACCTTTTCGATCTGTTAGAGGTGAACTTAACAACTTATAATAAATTTGCCATTACGTTTGTGACACCTTAAAGGAGTCGAGCTAGATATAGTGTCAAAAGGTAGTGTTTTGCAAGAAGCTCCGATGAAGAATGGTTTAATTAGAAACACTGATCCAGAGTATCATAACGGGGGTAAACTAATCTAAGTGTGCATTTAAAGCTCCTTTCTACCTATAGTTACCGACGTGTATATAATGATGTTTTTTCTTATATGTATTTGTTAAAAATAAATAAAGATTATATCTTTTTATTTACTTCTCTTTACCAATGAATGTTGGTACTAAAGTGCAGAATGTTGGTACTAAAGGATATATAATTGATCATTAAAGAGAAATTGTTTGATCATTAAAGAGAAATTGTGTTTGATAGATTAAAGTTCTATATACTCATAGAGGACTTGTTCTCGTTTCACACGTCTATATAGTATATTTCCTATGATTCTCTCCTATACTGACCTCACCTACACTCACCTCAAAAAAAAAATCTATTTCAAATGATTTTAGTAAGTAACCTAAAATAACAGTTCTATGATAGTTATGTTGTAATATTTAAAAAGAAACCCTAAGATATGCAGACCCTTTAACATTAAAGATGCTTTTTAGGCGTTTCGCAAAATACATAAATTATTACAATAGGAATAAAATGAGAATAAGAATGAGTTTTATATTATATAATTGAATAGGAAGTAAGTAAGAGAAATGTTTTCTTATTCTAAACTTACTGACGCAACAGAAACATGTACAATCAGCAGTGTATAAACACTTTTCGAAGTTCTAAGTTTAGATCCCAAATTAAGATCCACAAATCGAGCATAAAACAAAAGAATATACAAATCCAATTCAAAAGGAAATTAATAGTTGAATTGAGTATCAGCTCAACAATACGAAAGAAATTAAATTTCAACTTAATTGGAAGATTTATGATTAATTAAATGAATTCTTCATTAAAACTTTCATATTTTTATTGAAATTTCAGATTACCAAAAGTTATCAGAGACAACTATTATTATATTAATCACCAAAATTGGTTTTAGTGTTTTGATTAATTTTATAATATACGTACCATCTTTTGTGTAATTCTCACATTAAATTAATTTTGTTGTTTTTTTTTTTCTGTTAACCCTAATTTTCAATCTATGGGTAAATTTTTTACTAAATTTAAATTTTTGGCATTTCCGATTATAGTGTTTTTACTGAAATTTTTATATACTTTTGTCTATTTGGCAAAAAATTCTATTTTATGTGAAATATTTTATATACATATATGTATGTTAAAATATGGGTACTGTAACTCCATATGAGTGTACATAACAAATACTATGTAAATTTTCGTCAGATAAAATTTCAATTGAATTTTATTTAAAGGTTTTGTAGGTTTTTTAATATACTAAGTAAAAATATACCAGAGTAATTTTTTTTGTAATGTTTTCTTTTGAGGAAAATTTGAGGGTTAATGTTATTTATTACCTTTCATCGTCAACATGAACTAAAACAAAACATAAAAATACCTTGATTTTAGGTTAAAAAATATTATAATCAAAATGTCAGTCTTTTATACAAGTGATGTCAGAACAACCCATTGCTTAGAGCTAATATAAACTACACTATTGTATATTATTATATATTTACTGCTGGCAATGGCATAGCTATCATAATAGTGTTATATAAGTTTTAATCCACCGTTGTAGTTTTTCATGTACAGTAATAGTGAAAAGATGAAAAAAGTCATTGACTCACTTAAAATACCATTCTTTAAAGACAGCAATGAAAATATTGAAATTAAATATGTATTATAATTTATAGTATATAGTAAGGTATAATACCTATTTATTTATATATTACAAATTAACAATACTTAAATAAATTTTAATGTGGTACATAGGTATGTATGTACCCCGATTTATTTAAGAAAAAAAAATTTTTTTTTTAATTACTTTTAATTTTAATTTGGTGAAATGATTTTTGTTGCTGGTGTTGCCGCTTTCGTTTGTATTGTCCTATTGTTTTTTTCTTTTTTTTATAGAGAGTAAAGTTTGCCAATTTATTTAAATTTGGAACATTCTAAAAATAATCGATTAAATTTAAATTCGATTAAAAAATGATAGTGGCGCTGAAAAAGAAACGGTATGAAATCATTCATTAAAAATTTATTTTAATTTTAATTAAATTTTATTTTCAGTTTTAGTTGTTTTGTTTTTTTTTGTTTTGTTTATGTTTTTTTTCGTGGTAGACGAAATTAAAAATTAATATTATATGTAGCTATACATTGTAATCAATAAAAGAACATTAATTAGAGCAAAACAAAAAATTTTGTTAATTTAAAAATAAACATTATAGAAAGAGAATCGAGAGTTTATTATCGTTTTATAAATTGCAATTTAACGAAAAACTTACGCATTTTGTTTTTGATTATTTTTAAATTAGATTTGTAATTAATTTCATTTTTAAAATCAAACAAAATTAAAAAAAAAAATAAGATTTAATTAAGAATTGAGTAATTTTGGTTTTCACACATCTGTATGACAACTTTATATTTAGTTTTGTAATATTTTAATCTGTGATATACAAAATCAAATTAAAATTCTTTTTTTTTTTACAGTTAATAATTCTTTAATTTTTTCTATATATATACATTTTTTATTTTTGTTATTGGTGTATTAAATAAAAGTTCCTACGCTCTCTTAGATAGTAGCTAGAGCATAGTACTAGTCTACTGCAGTTATAATAGTGTAAAAGTTATACAGTACGATACCAGTCTAAAAGTTAACCTAATAGTAAAATTTATGCTAATTGAATTATCAATACTATGAGTTATGACTCAATGGGTTGGGTTGGGTTGTTGAGCAACAGAATAATTAAAATGGGATAAAAATTGAAAACGGTAAAATCTAGTTAAAGATTATTTTGTAATGAATGCTATTATTTTCAAGATTGTTCAATTAGTTTGATGTGTAAAACTAATTGTAGAAGAAAACAAAATTTAAAGATAGTGAATTTATTTTAAATTTGTTTAGAAAAACGTTTTTAAAAGTCAAAGGGTATTAGGAGAAACTCTTTTAATATAACTATAGATGTTGCATAATATGAGTTTTGAACTTAACGATGTTATTTATAAGATATATGATTTTTTTTGGATTATTTAAGGGATTTTACCGTTTTGTTGTAAGTAATTTGCAGTATATTTTTGTTTCCTTTTCACTCCTATATAAGTAGCATACGTCATCCACTAAATCATTTATTATGCATATTTTACTAAGCTTCAGTTTCTGAAATCATTAATTTCACTGAACCGTTGATTATATGATTGTAGTTATTGTACAAGACTACGTGGCTTAAATATTTTTTTATTTTTACACCATCTATTAATCGTATACATATAAGAATTATTTTATTATATATTATAATATGATATTAATTATAAGACAAATTTATATTATTTTTTTATTAATGCATATTGCCCAGCGGGAGTTGAACCTGATACTTTTAGAATAAAAGGCCTATGTCTTAACCACTACACCATTGGCTGTATTTGCAATATAAATAGAATAGTTTTTTTTATTTTTTTTTTATTGCATTTCTCTGCTACATAAATGTTTACAGAAAATGACACAGCCTTTCCTGTTCGGAGGTGGCTGTAAATTTCGTAAGGGGGAATAACTCTTACAATGTGTGTGGGATTCAAATCCATACTCCCTCGGTGTTTACAGCGTATTTTATACGCTCTTACCCACAAGGTCACCGATGCCCCTTATAATAGTTAGATTCCATTTAAATACATCTTAAGAAATTGTTAATGCCTCCTGTAGAAAAATTAGTTTTTCATCAGTATAAATGAAATATGTTGCAACCAAGTTATTATCAATTTTTCCTTTATATGCCTTAACTATTTAAACTTTCAGTTTAGTGCATTTATGACTATCTAACTTTACGAAGTTTTAAGAAGAAAAATTACAGATTAGACACTTGTGTTAATAAGTGTTGTACATTTATTCACTTTACAAATATTTTTTAAAAATAATATTTATACTTGTTTTCTTCGAGTAATAAAAATATAAAAAAAAAAAAAACATTTTTTTTATTATCATAGATATAAATTTAAATTTAAATACCATTAAAAGCCAATGTATTAAAATAATATAATATGTGATTATAATTGAGTTTAAATAATTTCAATATTTTTTTATTTAATTTTGTTAGAAAATTGTATATAATAACAGTATATAACGATATACTGATTAATTAAAAAACAAAAGTATATAAATGGAAAGATTAATCTTTAATGTAAATGGAAATTAAAAATGGAAATTTTTTTATTTCTAAATAATTCAAAGTTTTTGCATTATTTGCAATTCATATATTTTCAGATTTATCGTATTTAATTTATCTAAATTATTGACAATTTGATAAAATCATTTACTTAAACATTGTTGTATTAAAAGCTTTTAAATAGAGGTTTAATTATCTATAATAGATTTTATTCAATTTAAATTTTTGGAGATTACATTTAGATGCATTTTTATTAAACCTAACAGAAAAAATTATACAATAGAAAATAATACATTCATTCAAAGTGATGAAATCTTTTAAATAAGTTGTAAATAAAATATATTTTAAGTTCCAAATCGATTCGATCTTTAATATAATAATTTTTTTTTTAATTTATACTTGAGCACCTATTTTTGGTATTAATTACCACAAATTAACCACCGAAAAGTTATTGGGTAAATGATGAATTGCAAAATGTTACTTCAAACTAAGTTAAATGATGAAAATGGATCTAAATGAATATGAATAAGAACAAAACAGGTAGAGGGGATCCCTGAGGACTCAATTCAGAAATATCCTACTTTAGTACGCCATAAGAATAGCAATTGAGAATTAGTTGTCCATTCAAATAAATATCAAATTCATATAATTTTAAGAATGCGGTTTTATTTGGTTTTATTTGCAAAAAACTAACTTAAAATCATAACTATCAGCAAACTGCGGCAGAACTTAAATGATGAGATTTATATTCCACTTCAAAAAAATAATTTCGGAAAATTTTTAAATGTCTAAATGTAATCTTTGTAAGTCTTTATAACATGACAATAATTTAAATTGCCTTTTAACTTATGCCGACGTTATAAATTTAAAACAGTATTGAAGAAAATAATAAATGTAAGTGTACATATGTATATATACTCGTATATATATAGATAAATATAATTAATCCGATATAAAATTAATATCAGGTATACACCTGTATATGAATATGTTAAAACATGTTTTAATTTTTTTTATCATGAAGCGTGTTAACACAATAATATTGTTCAGTTTTATTTTTAATTTATTTCTAATCAGGATTGACATGACCAATTTGATAAAAATTTGAAATAATTGACAATAATTACTCTTACTTGTTTTTTCGTATAAAATAGAAGTTAAAAAAAAAATGGCAAATATTTTAGGTTATCCAGATCCGAGTGTTAACGCTTTCTACAGATTCTTTCATGACATAATATATGTAAAAGATATGCTTAGTGGCTGTAATAATAGAAGATTTGCTGCTTAGGGTGAATAGCATTGCAGCATACAGCATATGAAATAAGCAAAATAATTGAAAATTTTGTTTTCACATAACGGTAAATTTAAATACCAAATTTAAAAAAATTATATAATTTTAATATTAACTTTATATATTAAAAATTGTCCTTTTTCAAAATTTGACAGATTCGTAATGATTTCGGGTACATAAAAAGATTATTCCTAAGATTAATTTTTTTATGAGGCTTATTTATTATTAAAATTGCATTGATCCGTTTTTATCAGTGTACAATCGAAAACAGACGGATGAGCGGATAGAGTAAAAATTATATATCTATATCTCAAACTTAAAATCTGTTAAGACCACAAAGTTCGTTTTCGCTACCATATATTTTATTATCGCGCTTTGTTTTCTAGAAGTTCTTTACATTAACTTTTAAAAATAAAAGCTTTTCAAAATAAAGGTTTTTTGTTAGACATTTTTTTTAGCTTTTGAAAGTTAGACATTTTATTTAAAATTCCGATCAGTTTACGTGTTTTGTTCAGGTCGCCGGTCGTATTGTGTCATTACTCAGATAGCAATATATGTTTCAAATATACTTATGTACTTTTCCAGAGGAAAAATACACCTGACAGATCTCAATTTATAACATAAAATTTTTAAAAAAGCATAAAATTACAACAGGAAAAAATTACAAAAAAAAAAAAAATAATCAAAATGGAAATGGAAAAGAAAATCATATTTCTCCTAAAATATTTTGTAACCTGTCATAATTTGCGACAAAACTGTATGCTTTAAAACCGTGTTCTGTTCAGTTTTTATTTATTTTTTTTTAAATTAATTGATTATTATCATTTTTTATTTTTTTTATTTTTCTTTTTATTTAAATATTAACTGACATATAATTTGACTTCAACACCAATTCCAGTACTGAGAAAAAATAATTTATTTAAAATGAAATTTTTCATTTTGCTTTTTAGATTTTTATTTTTTATATTCGCACGTTTATGGAAAATATTTTTTTTTACCGTAAAAAAGATACAGATATATAAATGGTATATGAAAGGAAAAACCTGACATATTTAAAAAAAAAAAAAAAAAACAGATTATTTAGAAAAGATAAGATTTACCTGTTTAAATATGCAAATTGCTAGGGTAAAAAAAAATTTGTATAATTTTTTAAAATGTTTCTAAAAAAAACATGTTTTTTTTTTTTGCAAAATTCAAAACCACACGGTTAAAGAAATAAAAACTAGTATAGAAAATTTTGTTCAAACGTTTTGCTACCGTTGTATAATATCAAATTTCAATATGTATCTCTAGATGTTATATTCAGTTAAAGGATAGAAAATTGTTTTGTTTTTGTTAATTAATATTAAACTTACCTTGGATATTTACCTTTGTTAATTAATTGTATACATAGATATATGAATATGATGATAGCAGTTGGAAATTGTTAGTTTTATTATAAAAAAAAATTGAGATTGAATTTGTAACAGAAGTGAAGATAATGAAAAAAGCAAGCTAATTATTTGATTTCAGTATTTCTTGCTAGTTTTCTTTATATGGTTTTCTTCTGGGTTTGAATCTGGGAAATGAGTTTAGAACTAATTAGAAGATCGAAACTGACTTAGAACTCAGAATTAGCTGAAAGAAAATGAAACATTTGGTTACGTGTCCTTATTAGTGCCGCTCATAAGTGTTAAATAATGTATAGTTTCTAAGTGTCAGATAAGATATTCTAAGTAAAGCCTATAAGAGGCAACCAATATTTTGTTTTGAATTAGGTTTAATTTTATACTGATAACTTTTAATAAATATAAAAAAAAAAAGATAATTAAACACAACTTTTATTTTTATAAAAGATTTAGAGGACTGACAATCAAAAATTTTTTTAACGTTTCAATACATTTATTATTTATTTTATATACATATAAAAAAAGGAACGTATAAAAGATTGTAATTAAAAATAATTTCAAGGACAAAATCTATATATAATGTGTATATTTAGTAAAATGTAGTTAGTAAAGTTTATACTAATTGAAGTAATTGTTATGTTTTAGAAAATTTTCTTTTTCTGTTAGAAAAATATTAAATATGGCCGGAACACATTAATTTTAGATAAGATAAAATTGAATGGGATTAATTTTAATTAAAAATAACTAATATAATCTTAAAGAATTTATTATTTATTTTAAGAATTTATATAAAATGAAATTATATATTATAATATTCAACAATATATGGGATTTCGCATTAGAAGAACATATACCACAAAATTTTAAAAAATTACAAACAAAATTTCAGGTATTGATTAGGATCTATATGATCAGAGAAAATACTGAAAAATTTTTGTATAGTTATCTTTTCATATAATTTCCAAAATAACAAGAATAATTCAGATATAAATTATTTTTTTTTGTTCCTTTCTATTTTTATAACATCTACTCATTTATTCCGCATCTATTCATTTATTTATAATTCAGTCATTTATTATTTATATTGGATTAAGAAACAGAATAGGCATCATTAGTTTCACTAAGTCATTGATTACTCGACTGTAACTATTGTGCAAGACTATGAAACACAAATAAATTTTTTTGTACGCCATCTATTATCTAATACAAGAATTATTTTAATATTTATTTTTATATTATACTAATAATATATTACAAGACAAATCTATATTATATTATGACCCAGTCAGAGTTTGAATTTGAAGCTTTTCGAATAAAACCTCAATATTTTAACCAATAAACCATTGGCTGGTTAATAATTAATTGTTGTAAACTATATTAAACAATTAATTTAGTTTAGAGAATATGCCTCTATTAAGCTAATGCTATGATTTGTTAAAGTTTTAAAGCTATAAAATTGAACATTATTGTATAATATACATTATACTAGAAAATCCTGACATACTGACTCCCTTAATAAACTACCTAAAAACTACCTAAACTACCTCATTTTTACATCAGCACCATTAAAAAAACGTTGGAATCACTTACTTACTTGCTGTAATAGAAAAAAAACATAAAACAAATCTAAACACATAAAATTAAAAATGTTGGGTACAGTTTATTAATTTATTCTCGCCGTTTTTTCGTGGCGATAATTTTTGACAGTTTTTTAATTATTGAGAAAAAATGGTCCACGCTAAAAACACATTCAGGGTAAAAGTTCGTGCCGATATCTCAAAAATTGTTTGAAACACATGTATAAAGTGCACAATAAAAACCGGCGAAAAACCAACCAACACCAACCGCTACGACATTTTTTTTTTGTTACATTTAAAACAAACCTATAATCGAAATAATTTTAATATTTGTTAAAATTTTACTCTCTATTTTGCTTTAGTTTTAAAAAAAATTTTTATGTCGATGAAAAATAGTTGTTTCGCCGCGAAATTACTTTAATTATCAAAACTACTTTCCAGTCTTTTGCGTTTATTTTTTTTTGCTTGAAAAAAATTTGCTGAATTTATTTTATTTAAATGCACTTTAGAAGAGGTCTTTGCTATATTTAATAAAAGATTCATGTCTCTGATAATGAAATTTCATAAATTTTCGGGGGCTTTTCTTTTGTGACGGTCGTTTTCGACAGCTTTTTAATTTAATGGTCTAATAATAAATTAGTACAAAATTATGAATCTATTGTGAGAGAAGCCTTCTAAAATGATATTTTCTATGTTAGTTTTTTTTTTTTTTTTTAAGAAAAATATCCATTTTTATAATATTTGGTAAGTCCCAGACTTCTGTTATGAAATATGATTATTTAAGTCTGCCGAATTTTATATTAATAAAAAAATTTCGAATATTTTATGTTATACCAGTTATACCGAAAATTTAGCTTAAAAATCTAAATTTCAACCTAAATAAACAAAACTACTTTAAAGTCTGTTACGAAGCTTTTACCAGCTTTTATACTAATGAAAACAAAATCAAGAATAAAATCGGCCTATTATTTTTCTTACAAATATGAGGCTTACTATAAACTTTGCTCTTTTCACCTTCAAGCGTTTTAATTTTATTAAGAGTACCTATTTTTTTTTTCCAAAACAAAGATTGAAAACGCCAACAGAAGATTAATAATTTATTTTTAATTTACCGCTGCGACCAGTTCATAATGGTGGTGGCGGTCAAATTAAAAAATTAAAAATTTGCTGAATTTATTTTTATTGAAAATGTGTTTTTTAAGTATGTACTTTTCCTTTTTTGACTGTACTCACTTTTAATGAACGGTAATGAACGATCTCTGACAATACTTCTAGTGGAAAATTTGGTCCCTGGTAATAATATTTACTAAATTTATTTATATTTTTAATGAACGGTTTGTGTCTCTTGATAATACTTTGAGTTAAAGATTCGTGTCTCTGGTAATAAAATTTTAAATTATTAAATAAATATACAGAAATATCATCATTGCCAGTTTAGTTTACATACAGTGTGAGTGTTTTATTATAGATATAAAATATTTTTTTTTACATGTTGGCAAGGTCTCGCCAACATCTTGTGTATTATATTATAGACTAGAAAATCCCCTGTGCAATTGCACAATTTCTATAGATTCAAAAACATTTACGTTATTATACTAACTCCCTTAATAAACTACATAAAAATTTCATTTTTACATCAGCACCACTAAAAAAACGTTGGAATCACTTACTTACTTGATGTAATAGAAAAAAACATAAAACAAATCTAAACACATAAAATTAAAAATGTTAGGTACAGTTTATTAATTTTTTCTCGCCGTTTTTTCGTGGCGGTAATTTTTGACAGTTTTTTAATCATTGAGAAAAAATGGTCCAAGCTAAAAACAAAACCGGCGAAAAACCAACCAACACCAACCGCTACTACTTTTTAGCACATTTCCAAAAAAATTTTGAAAAAATGTGCTTATTAGTTTCACTCTGTCCGTCCGTCCGTCCGTCCGTCCGTCCGTCTGTTTACAAAACTTCTACACCGTTAAAGATAGAGAAAAAAAAATTTAACCATAGGTAGGTCTTATAAAAAAAATAATTTTGTGGAACAACTTTTTCATGTAGCCCCCCCCATTACGGAGCTACACCCCCTCAAACTTTGAAAAAGCCCTATTTTTAAATGCATATATCTTATGTTCTGCTTAAGATTTTTTCAATCTGAAAACGTCATTCGACAGGTATTTCTTTTATCTTTGTAAATTAATATCAAAATTATACAATTTTTTTAAATTTAGTATTTAAATTTACCGTTATGTGAAAACCAAATTTTGCATGATTTTTCTACTTTCATAACTCCGGCACGCTTCTAGATACAAGCTTGAAATTTTGAGGCAAGAAAGAACTTTTAGAATTAGTATAAGTTTGCTCAGAAAATTTTTTCGGACCACCCCCTGTTTATGAGCTATTAGGGCTTAAAAATTGAAAATTTGCTATTTTTAAACACCTGTAACCTAGGAACCTGTACACATTTTACTTCTGCAAGATGTAAAAATTAAAGCCACAATAATATATTTTTACGTGTGTGAAAGGTTTATTTTAATTGTAAAGGGTTATAAAGTTGCAGCTCTTCAAAATTGTAAAAAAGCCCCATTTTCAGATGTATATATCTCGGGCTCTGCGTAATAGTTTTGCAATCTAAAACCGGCAGAAGATCGAAAATTTTATTATCTATATAAAACAATATCAAAATTATGTAATATTATGTAATTTACGATTTAAATTTACCGTTATGTGAAAACCACATTTTGCATGAAATTTCTTTTTTCATAACTCCGGCACCCCTTTAGATAGGAACCTGAAATTTTGAGACAAGAAAGAACTTTTAGAATTAGTATAAGTTTCCTCAGAAAATTTTTTTGTAACGCCCCCTCTTTAAGAGTTATTACGCCTCAAAAATTGAAAATTTGCTATTTTTAGACACCTGTAACTTAGGCACCTGTAAAAATTTTTCTTCGGCAAGACATGAAAATGAAAGCTACAATAATATATTTTTACGTGTGTGAAAGGTTTATTTTAGTTGTAAAGGGTTTTAAGCTGCAGCTCTTCAAAATTGTAAAAAAGCTCCATTTTCAGATCTATATATCTCGGGTTTTGCGTAATAGTTTTGCAATCTAAAACCGGTAGAAGATCGAAAATTTTATTATCTATATAAAACAATATCAAAATTATGTAATATTTTGTAATTTACTATTTAAATTTACCGTTATGTGAAAACCACATTTTGCATGAAATTTCTTTTTTCATAACTCCGGCACCCCTTTAGATAGGAACCTGAAATTTTTAGACAAGAAAGAACTTTTAGAATTAGTATAAGTTTCCTCAGAAAATTTTTTGGTAACGCCCCCTCTTTAAGAGTTATTACGCCTCAAAAATTGAAAATTTGTTATTTTTAGACACCTGTAACTTAGGCACCTGTAAAAACTTTTCTTCGGCAAGACATAAAAATTAAAGCTTCAATAATATATTTTTACGTGTGTTAACAGCTTTTCTTAGTTATATAGGATTCCGGACTTACGGCCCCTCAAAATCTCAAAAATGGCCTATTTTCAAGTTTTTTCTTATTACATGAAATTTTCAAATTTTTGTATAAGTCACACTTCTAAACAATTTGTATTGAGTTTTGGAAATGTGCGCTTTTAAAAACCGTTGGTTTACATTCTACCTTGTTTTTTGTTACATTTAAAACAAACCTATAATCGAAATAATTTTAATATTTGTTAAAATTTTACTCTCTATTTTTCTTTAGTTTTAAAAATGTGTATGGCAATGAAAAACAGTTGTTTTCGCCGCGAAATTACTTTAATTACCAAAACTACTTTCAAGTCTTTGCTTTTATTTTTTTTTGCTTGAAAAAAATTTGCTAAATTTATTTTATTTAAATGTACTTTAGAAGAGGTCTTTGGTATATTTAATAAAAGATTCATGTCTCTGATAATGAAATTTCATAAATTTACCGGGCTTTTTTTTGTGACGGTCGTTTTCGACAGCTTTTTAATTTAATGGTCTAATAATAAATTAGTACAAAATTATGAATCTATTGTGAGTGAAGGCTTCTAAAATGATAATTTTTATGTTAGTTTCTTTTTTTTTTTTAAGAAAAATATTCATTTCTATAATATTTGGTAAGTTCCAGACTTCTGTAATGAAATATAATTATTTAAGTCTGCCGAATTTTATATTAATAAAAAAATTTCGAATATTTTATATTATACCAGTTATACCGAAAATTTTGCTGAAAAATCTAAATTTCAACCTAAATGAACAAAACTACTTTAAAGTCTGTTACGAAGCTTTTACCAGCTTTTATACTAATGAAAACAAAATCAAGAATAAAATCGGCCTATTATTTTTTTCTTATAAATAAGAGGCTTACTTTAAACTCCCTTTCTCTGCTCTTTTCACTTTCAGGCGTTTTAATTTTATTAAGAGTACCTATTTTTATTTTTTTTTCCAAAACAAAGATTGAAAACGCTAACAGAATATTAATAATTTATTTTTAATTTACCGCTGCCAGTTCGTAATGGATGTGGCGGTCAAATTTAAAAATTAAAAATTTGCTGAATTTATTTTTGTTGAAAATGTGAGTTTTTTAAGTATTTACTTTTCCTTTTTTGACTGTACTCACTTTTAATGAACGATTTGTGTCTCTGATAATACTTCTAGTAGAAAATTTGGTCTCTGGTAATAATATTTACTAAATTTATTTATTTTTTACTCTTATATGTTTGTGTCTCTTGATAATACTTTGAGTCTAAGATTTGTGTCTCTGGTAATAAAATTTTAACTTATTAAATAAATATACAGAAATATCATCATTGCCAATTTAGTTTACATTCAGTGTGAGTGTTTTATTATAGATATAAAATATATTTTTTTACATGTTGGCAAGGTCTCGCCAACATCTTGTGTATTATATTATAGATATAATAAACTCAATATACATTATATATAATAAACTCAATACTTAGAACGTTTTTAAGGTTTTACCTTTGTACTGTTTTTCCTTTGCCTAATAAAACGTCAACAGATTTGTATTGGATTTAAAATATTTTTCTTTAAAATTGTATTTCGACAAATATTCCAAGATTTTTTTTTTTTATTTAATTATTTTGCCACATAAATGTGATAAGCAAATCAGAAAGCCTTTCCTTTTCAGGCGTGGCTGTAAATGTCGTAAAAGGGAATTATTCTTACTACGCGTGTGGGATTCGAAGCCATATTGCCTCGGTGTTTACAGCGTATTTTATATACTCTTATCCACTAGAGGCAACCGAGGCTCTATATCCTAAGATATGCATTAATTTATTTTAAATTGCGATATTTATAAGAACCTTTATTTTGTCCAGCCTTTGAAAAAATTTTATTGATCCAATTAATTTAAAAAATAAAATTATTTATAGATTGCATATAATACTGCTTTTTTTTTCTGTTTTATTGAAATTACATTTAACATTGGAAAATTTGATTAATCATATTTCATATTTTTTTTTAATTTATTACCATTTTTTGAATAAGATTTATATAAAACTAGACAATTAGAGCATAGTTATTCACAATTAATTTTATTATTTTGTAACAATTTAATTGTTTGGGCGTGAAATAAAAAAAAAAAATGATTTCAAATTATATTTTGAAGGCCGGTCTTTTGTGTTGTATTTATTTCAAATATTTTGAGACATTCAACTGGTATTAAAATCCGTCAGAAATGGCGACAAAATAAAAACAAAAGTATTATTTTTATACAATAATTTTATATCATACTTTTTTTTACTTGAGGGCAAAAATCGAAGACAAAAATAAAAAACCCAGTATAAAATCAAAAATAAAAAGGAAACAGAAACAAAAATACAATATTAATTAAATTTTTTGAAATTACAAAATCGAAATGAATTTATTTTTAGAAAAATGACAATCAAAAAATAAAATAATTTCATTTAAAAAAATGCAATCAATTATTAATTCGGGTGGAATGAACTTTGATTGTAGTACATGATTATTATTTAAGAGATTTATTATTTAAGAGAGAGAAGAGAGTAAATTGTAATATCTTTTATTTTAATTAACTGATTTTGATTTATTATGAATAATTAACTAATATCCACATTTTATGATATTAGAAAATGTTATATGTATTCATTCATCTTGATTTTCCACCATTTACGACGTAAAATGAGGAAATAAATAATCTTTTCCTTTTCTGGTGTAGTTACGGTACAAGTATTAAATTATAATTATATTATTATATATATATAATTTTTTGACCTGACCGGGGTATAAATCCGAAATTTTTCATTTAAAAGGCCGGCGATTTAGGACTGTGCTCAGATGAACATTTAATAAAACAGAATTAAGTATAGAGAATTCTTAAGATTAATTTTCTGAATAATTTTGGACATATTCTTGTACTATTCCAAGATGTATTTTGCCGAATTATATCTGTAATACTTCCAATTTCCAAAAATAACTTTCATATAACTCTAACCTTTTGTGACGAGATATGCTTATCAGCACAACCAACAACCGTTTAACACTGTATAGGAAATATATAGTTAAATAAAAATAAGGCGGAAATATAACCAAATGTTTTTAAAGGCGGCACCATTTTCCAAATGGCAATACAAATAATTTAGAATACAGATTAGAGTCCAATAAATTTTTTTGATTTTTGTTAAATTTTATAGATAAGAAAAATCTTGAAAACTAAAATTTTTCTTCAATTTTAAGAACATTCTTCATAATTATGAAAATTCTTTAACACCTTAGTTACCAGATGTCTCAATATTTCAAATTTTGACAACTAATAGTCGTATCTTCCAAACAGAGGGAGGGTTAAATAATTTTCTGATATAACTTATGCTAATTATAAAAAATTTTTCTTTTTTCAACTTCCTTCTACACGCATTTGAAAATAGGGCTTTTTAATATCTTAAAGAACTGAAGTACAGTAATGGATTGCATTGTAGTTCCGTAATGGAAATTAAACAGTCGTTCCTCAACATTATTTTTTTTATGAGATCTATTCATTGTTAAAATTGCATTGATCTATTTTTAACTTCTATGTAGAAGTTTTGTAAACAGACCAACATAGTGAAACTAATAAGCAAATTTAAATTTTTTTTTTTTTTTTTTTGAAAAAAGTGCTAAAAGTAGTAATTGAAATAATAAGTTTGTTAGATGTTCTTTATAACAAAATAAATTCCTTTTGATTTGAATGAAAAATGTTTAGAAGCACAGGTACGAATAAAATAAATTTTTAGAAAAATGACAGAGGAATTGTTAATACATAATTAAGTAATTAAATAAAGGAAAGTCTTTATTCATTGGTTTGTTCTTCGAAACTGAATATTATTAATTTATTAAAAATAATATTTTCTTAAAACTACAAAATAAAATTAAAACTAAAATTCCTAATTCTTTGACAAAAAAGAAAGGAAAATATATATGTATTGAGTTACTTGAAGTTTATAGGTTCATTCAAGTTTTCCTACAGTACAACAAAGTTAAATTAAAGTTATTTTAAGTAGTATTCAAATTTCAAATCAGATTATTAAGTTTTCTCACGCTTGTATTTAAGATTAATAAAAAAAAAAAACAGTTATTAAAATGAAATGTCATTATTAAAATGACACATTTAGAATCCGTATATATGGCAATATAGATTCTTATATTATTGACAGATGACAATTATAAGAGTTTAAATTTTTAAGATTTAAATCAATGTCTTATTGAAAGATTGAAAAAATCACAAATATTTGAATTGAATTTAATTTTGTTACAAACCAAAATAAATTTATTTATTTAGTTTACATTAACTTTAATTGGCAATATAATATAACTATTGATAATTGTTGGTTTATTTCTATTTAAAAAATATGCAAACAAATAGTAAAAATTAAATAATTACTTTGAAAGTGCCATTAGGGCGTCTACATATCCACTATAAATAGGAAAATTTACAAAAAAAAAAATTATTTAAATTAAATTTTATTTATTTGTAAGAAATGTTAACATTTTTATTATAACAATTTTACAATTTCCTTTAAAATAATTAGTTTTAAGTACAAGTTTATGATCCTTCTTCCTTTCTTAAATCAATGAACCTTTTTTCTCTAATGAATTATTTGATTTAGAAAATCATTATATGGGCATTAGAAATTTTTTCGTAGGTTAAACGAACAAAGTGGTTGTCTACTAAAACACTAAAATTACGTAGTTATTTTGAACTTATGACACGTAATCGAATTGCGCAAATTAAATAACAATAAATACTCTATACAATCTATATATATGAACACATATAATAGATGAACTAAAAGAAAAAATTATAGGAAAAAAAATGTTACTTAGTAGGAATTCAATATAACAGTTTCAGAAAGGGTGGAAAACTCTATGCTTCCGCAGCATAATTCGAAACACAGATGTTAGGTCAAAAACCGAAAGTATTTTTATTTATACAAATTAATGTTTAAATGCTAGAAAACTTAAAACAGCATTACCATTAACAATAAATTGATCTTTGTACTAAATGTGAGTGACAAGCTAAATAGTTTTTTTAGAGAACGCCAAAGAAAACTCTTTATCATTAAAACAACAACAAGTTTTCAATTTCAAATAGAGAGAAATTTCATTCCCAATATATACAATAGAATCCGAAATTTTAGTTTTTCTAATCAAAAATATGATTATACAAGATGTTAAACAAAAGAGGTTATAAAAAAATAAGGAGTACTTTAATTCTTAGTAAAACTCGATATAAATATTTCATTCAGATTTTTGAAAGGCCGTTGATAAGTTTAAATATCTTAAGCTGAGATTCAAATTCTAGTGGTCAAAATATTCTTTTTATAAGCGTATATATAATGGACACAATAATTACAAAATATTTTTATTACATTTGGCCAATAAAAATCAGTGGAAATTTAATAAATAGTATTAATTTATAAATTAAACAACTGCGATATTTATCGAAAAAAGAGTTTTAAATTTCAAAAGAAACTTAACATTTATTAATTTTTAAATAAATTTATTTTAATGGGGTAATTATTTAAATTTCCCATTAAAACCTTCAAAGAGTTGGGGCTTTTAGTTATTTTCTTAATAAAAAAATATTATATAAATTCATTATAAAATTAATATGACAAATTTGAAATTAATTGGACAATTACGATACTAAAATTTATAAAAATTTATTTAATGGTCAATTTATTGAAGGGTAAATAAATACCAGAAAAACTTTGTTAATTTTCCAATAAATTAAAAAAAAAATTGGCAGATATTTCGTTAAAACAGGAAACTTTCTAATAATGGTAAAATCTTTTTTTAGTTTTAAAATTATTATTATAAAGCATAATAAAAATAGAATTATTTTCATTTATTAATCGATTAATTCCACTCTTCGATATTTAATTTATGGAATTAGATTTTATGATTATCAATTTTTGTATATATGTATTTATAGTTTAGTTTAGTTATTACAACTTGAGATCTTTTAAAAAATTATTTTTATTTATTTTGAAATAATTTTAAACAAATATATAAATAATTGAAATAAATAAATAAAATAATAAAAAAAAATAGTTTTTTTTACTAAACTTGTTTAAACGTTTTATTTATCAAAACAACAAAAAAAAAAGCAAACAAAAAAAGGAAAAAAAACATTCCAGATTCTTTTTTCCTTTCTTAAATTTTTTTTGTTCTCATCGTTTGATTTTCGCAAAGATAAAATTTCACAAGATAAAAAATAAGATCAGAACAATCACAACAATAATAATAATAATAACAACAACAACAAACAAATTATTTTCAATCTCCAGGAAACATAAATTTCATACTAAAAAAAAAAAAAAAAATAAAAACAAATTAAATTAATTTAATTTATTAACGCGATTTTAATTTTCTCTTAAAACGATATAAAATTCACATTAAATTTTTTTTTACCACACTAATTATTCAATACTATGTGATATAACTTTTATGATACTTTTGGAAATTTTCTAAATGGATTTTGAATTGAAGAATTATTTTATTTAATATTAAGTTGTCGTTGTAATAGTAAGTTGTCAAAAACTTCTTAACGAGATGACCAAGCAGTTTAGCATTCAGCTTTACTGGGTACCAGGTCATCAAGGTATTCCGGGAAATGAAAAAGCTGATGAACTCGCACGAATTGGTACAACCTTATAAGTCCTACCGGATAGGGTAAAACTGGAGGTACCTCTATCCACAAGCAAAACGTTATTTCGAAAGGAAATAACGGATGTGGTAAACTACAAATGGTCACACTTGACCTCGTGCAATATCACAAGATTGATATGGCCCAAAACCGATTTAAGACGATCCAATGATCTGCTTTCTCTCAAAAGGGCAGACATTGGAATGACAATAGGTATAATCACCGGTCACTGTCTAATAGGGAAGCATGCCAGAAGTTTTGGCTTATCCGCAAACGACTATTGCAGAGCCTGCAAAGATGAAGAAGAGGAGGAAACTACTCTCCATCTCTTTTGCAAATGCCCGGCCTTGTCGGCAAGAAGGAATACCCATTTGGGGCAATATCTCTTCAACAACCTTAGGGATCTAGCAGGTAAAAATGTGAAGAGTATTCTTCGCTTTGCAAAAAGCTCAAATTGATTTTAACGAGTGGGATAGAAGAGCTTCTATGTGGTATTTAAATGGACGAAAGACCGTCTAAGTGTGCCTTTTTGGCAGCCACCTTAACCTAACCTAAGTTGTCGTTTGTTAGTTTCACAAATTACTTAAACATTAAATATAGCAAAGAACATTTTTTGGATCGAAGTATTTTTATTGCCCTGTTTTTGTTAGCATCATTCACTCACTACTCACAAAGATACTCATTTAAATGCCTATTTATAAATAGGGAAATAAATTTATTTGAGTACAGTTAACACAGAATTTAAGAAATTGGAATGAAACATAAACTTAAGTAACATTCAAACTTTTAAGTATCTGTTAGCGTTTTTGAATGTATTGTATTAAGTATTATCAAGTATTAGCTTACTCTTGATAATAAGTAACTTTGCGAAAATACTTGAATATAGCTTTAAATAATTTATTTACATAAATTTATTCAACTTTTAATACCTTTCTTTTCAAGTACGAATATTTAGTGTAATTATAAACAGTTCAAAACCAAAAATTTACCATCTAATTAAGTGCGAAGTGGTCTCGATAAACTAAATAAAACTTGAAGTTTGACTTCGATAATCTATAGTGCCACCTATAGTTTGATAGCTTCGTAAAGGTTCATATTTTCTCAAAAATTAATAAATTTGTTTAGTGTCCCTCTGAATTCATTATTACTTAACCCTTTTGATAAATTGATATATGTCATATCCTATAGTTGACTTGAATAATCTAAAATTATATATTTATATCTGTAAATATATTTTGAATTTTTTTTATTGCTCATACCTGGATTTAAGATTTATAATGACGCAAAATAGTATATTTTTATTTTATTATATACCTATATAGGATACACGCTTATTGTACATACTGGTCTGGTACACGCGTATTTGATTATGTTTATTTTATATATATACATGCTCCAGATGTAATCAAATCAGTCTGTATCTTCTCTGCTTGAAACAAAAAAAAAGCAAATAATTGAAAAAAATTAAAGAAAAATCAACTTAATTTCTGTATATGATTAAACTTTTTATATTCAGAACAGCTAGGTTCTCTTTTTAGATTAAAATTATCAGACATAATACAAAATTTATAAAGGATTAATTTGATATTATGGGATACACTCGCTTTAAGTATATTTTTTAATTTCAATATAATTTTTTTTATTATTTGTTTTTTTTTTTTGTACAAACAAATTGGTTGAATTTTAAATAAAGTATCAAAATATTTATTTAATTTCTTTTAAACTTAATTGAATTTAACTAAAAATATTTTTAAGTTTTGTTTATTTTAAATAAAAATTATATTTATTTAATTTCTTAAATTTGTAGTATTTTTAAATTTCCGAACCGTATCTCTGATTAAAATGGATTTATGGAACTGCATATTTGTAATGTCAATTAGAATTAAATGTATATGTAAAAACATGATTTCTTTCTATTACAAAAATCATATGATTTTTATTATATTTGACATTTACATGACAATTGGAATTTACGGTGGAATTTCAACAATTAGATACCATAATGAATATAATTTTGATGCAAGAGTACATGATATTCATTAAAGAATTTATATTACACTTAACTTTTGCGTAAGGTGTTAAATGCCCTGTTTTTGATTTTAACTTTTGATACTAATATACAAGATTACTCAATTAAATCTTATAAATAATTCAGAACTAAAATATAATAGTTTCATCTTAGTGGTATATCTCTGATTAATGATATGGATGATGTATTTGGATAAAAAATTAATGAAAATTTAAAGCAATTTAAAAAAAAATAAAAATAACAAGATAATTTTTCATTAATCTTAACAACACTATAATATTACGAAACAGGCGGTATTTATTTAATAGGTTAATTAGCCATTCATTGAATGAGCTGTCAAGTTTTTAATTGAAATTTTAAAAAAATGATGCGGTGTAATTAATTCTATAGCCATGGTATAATTTGCTAATATCAATTTTCATTATTGTTAACTAAGGAAACTCTGTTGGATATTTGTAATAATATTACATATGTGTTATTTTAAACTTTAAGATGTTGATTAAAACATTAATTATTATCTGTTCATGCAAGAAAAAAAAAATGGGAACCAAGGTCTTTAACATGTTTCTGAAATATAACATCAATTTTTTTTAAGTGTAATTGGGTACTTGTTAAAGAAAATATTACTAAATTCTTTTATATATAAATTAATAAATACTTGTTTATGTTAAATTAAAATTATACTACCTAAAACTTTTGCAAAATTACAAAAAAAAAAAAAAATTCTAAGACAGATTTCGAGGAAATTTTACATAAAATATTTCACGTGGAAACCTCTCTTTCAATATTTTGTAAATATAACTTTTACAAAAAATCAAACTTTAGATTTTTTTTTGTTATTATTTTGAAAATTTAATATACCATTTATAAAATGTACCTATAGGATCATCGCCAATGGGGCTTTATGTAAAAGTTTTGCATGCTTTGAGTGTTTAAAAAAATTTAATAACAAAAATTGTATAACAACATAAGAGCAAAATTTCTTTTAAATAAGTTTTGGTTTAATTCTTAAGAATAATATTTATTTTTGCATTTTGTTGGTGATCTTTTTGAGAATTTTAGGCATTTAGAGAGATACAAAAAACTTTTGAAATTTTATAGTATGTAAAATAAACCTAAACTTTTTTTTCCTTTCATTTTTTTTTTGACATACTTTTACTTTAATAAGTACAGTAGCATTAGGTAAGCGTAAGTTCCATTTATCATTGAATATAGATTTAACTTATTTAAAATGATAATTTATTTTGGCTGGGAGAACTAATGACGTTGGATTTATCTGAACTAATGTCGCAAAATGAAAAGAACTAAAGTAGAAAATGGTAAACTTTGACAAACTTAGACAAAAACTAAATTAAACGGAGGAGTAATTTTATTATACCCGATCCTATCGTACGGATATAAAAATGGTAAACTTTGACAAATAAATTCGAAGAAAATTGACAGCCACAACTGGAAAGGAAAGGTTGTGTAATTTTCTTTTAACATTTATGTGGCAGGCAATTAAACAAAAAAAAAAAATGTACGCACGTCTTATTAATTTAAATAATCAATTGTAAATAGGTATACTATTTAATATAATAAAATATTAAAAGAAAATTAAAATGTAACTCAAAATGGTTTTCCAAATTTCGAATGCAATACGGTAAAGTCTATATAAATATATTGCATATGTTTTGTTTCCATATAAAGTCTTGTAGTTTCAGGCAAACTTTTAGTAGCTTAACTTCAATATAGTTTCAAATTATAAAAATCAACCTGTATTTTATAGTGTTGATAATGGGAATAAGAATAATTTAAAAAATTAAAATTTTATTTAAATAAAGAACTTCGTACAAAAGGAAGTCAGCAAATTAAAAGAGGAAATGTACCGTTGAGCCGCTTTTTTTTATACCCGTATGAACTATGTTCAAGGGTATAATAAATTTGCCATTACGTTTGTGACACCTTAAAGGAGCCGAGCTAGATATAGTGTCAAAGGTATGGATCGGCTCAGAATCGAATTCTGAGTCGATTAAGCCATGTACGTCCGTCCGTCCGTCCGTCCGTCCGTCCGCACGATAACTCAAAAAATAAAAGAGCTAGGAGGCTGAAGTTTTTTTTACGTCACTTTTGCAAAATTGTTACTTTTGCTATTTAAATCCAACATTTTCGGTCGGCGAGTTCGAGTAGCTGCCATACAACTTCTTTCTTTATATAGAAATAACTCAGTATATATTCAAGCTAGGTTTCTGAAATTTTGCAAATGATGATCAAGTTTTATGGCAACAACTTTCGTAAAATTTGGTTGTGTTGGTGCGTCGGGTTCGGGTAGCTGCCATACAACTTCTCCGTTTAAATGAGAATAACTCAGTGCTTATTGAAGCTAGGAATCTGAAATTTAATAAAAAGGTGTCGAGTTACATGCCAACAACTTTTGTAAAATTTGGTTGGTCTAGAGCAGCCGGTTCAGGCTTCTTGCACCTCTTGGAAGTTAATAAAGCTAGGCGTCTGAAATCTTGCAAATGATGATCAAGTTTTATGGCAACAACTTCTGCAAAATTTGGTTGTGGTGGTGTGACGGGTTCGGGTAGCTGCCATACAAAATCTTTTTTTAAATTAAAAGAACTCAGTGTCCGTCCGCACGATAACTCAAAAACTAGAGAAGCTAGGAGGCTGAAAATTTTTTTACGTAACTTATGTAAAATTGTTAGTTTTGCTATTTAACTCCAGCATCTTCGGCCCCTGGGTTCAAGTAGCTGCCATACAACGTCTTTCTTTAAATGGAAATAACCCAGTGTCTGTTCAATCTAGGTATCTGCAATTTTGCGAATGATGATCAAGTTTTATGGCAACAACTTCTGCAAAATTTGGTTGTGGTGGTGCGACGGGTTCGGTAGCTGCCATACAACTTCTCTTTTTAAATGAAAATAACTCAGTGTCCGTCCGCACGATAACTCAAAAAATAAAGGAGCTAGAAGGCTGATATTTTGTATACGTCACTTTTGCAAAATTGTTAGTTTTGCTATTTAACTCCAGCATTTACAGCCGGCGGGTTCGAGTAGCTGCCATACAACTTCTTTCTTTAAATCGAACTAACCCAGTGTCTATCCAATCTAGGTATCTGAAATTTTGCGAATGATGATCAAGTTTTATGGCAACAGCTTCTGCAAAATTTGATTGCGGTGGTGCAACGAGTTCGGGTAGCTGCCATACAACTTCTCTTTTTAAATGAAAATAACTCAGTGTCCGTCCGCACGATAACTCAAAAAATAAAGGAGCTAAGAGGCTGATATTTTTTTTACGTCTCTTTTGCAAAATTGTTAGTTTTGCTATTTAACTCCAGCATTTTCGGCCGCCGGGTTCGAGTAGCTACCATACAACTTCTTTCTTTAAATAACCCAGTGTCTATCCAATCGAGGTATCTCAAATTTTGCGAATGATGATCCAGTTTTATGGCAATAACTTCTGTAAAATTTGGTTGTGATCATATGACAGGTTCGGGTAGTTGCCATACAACTTCTCTTTTTAAATGAAAATAACTCAGTGTCTATTGAATCTAGCTATCTGAAATTTAGTGAAAAAGTGTCGAGTTGCAAACCAAAAACTTTCGTAAAATTTGATTGATCTAATGCAGACGGTTTAGGCTTCTTGCATTTCTTGGAACTTAATGAAGCTAGGCGCAATAGATTCGGGTAGCTGTCATACAACTCCACAATTTACATAAATATATCTCTGTAGTTCGGTTCTAAAACATCTGAATGTTTTTAAAAGATGATCAAGTTTTATAAAACAGGATATATTACGTTCATACGGGTATCCCAGAGTTGACACAGTCTACTCTACTGCACTCTTCCTCGTTTTTCATTGATTTAAAAGTTTTGCCTAAATGAGCTATGTATCTAATATCGATCTATTATTCTACAAGATCTATTATTTTAAATCAACACATCTAAGGTAAATTTTTGTAATCCATTAATATTATCTATTTTAAAAATGTTATTTTTTTCCCGTTTATCTTTTAAAAATTTAACTTTAAAAATAAACTTATAATATTATACAATTCAAAAACATTTTACCTCATATTTAACATTGAATTTTAAATTATATTTAAAAAGAAAAAAAAGACTAATTTTTAAATATTTACTTAAAAGTTCTCCTGTAGGATACCAAATTAAAAAAAAAAAAAAACAATAAAATAGCCATCATCTTAAATAATAATATGTACACAAATAAATAAAACATTATTTCGAGACTCGATAACAAGCAACTCAATGTTTTGTTTACATTTTTAAATTTATTTATTTTGCCGTGGAAGAGTTGTTTTATTGTTATTTTATTATTCAAATAAACAAAATTATATATTTTTTTTTCAATTTTGTTAATTTTTTATTTTAATTCAATTTATAATACAATAAAAAAGTTAAAATAAAATGAAATTAAAAATAAAAATAAAAAAACATGGAAACAGACAGATAATTTCAAGGTAATTTTATAACTCTCTATATTTGCTTGTTTTTCATTGATTCATCATTTCTCTGGTGTTTTTTTTTTATTTGTTTTATTTTGTATTTTCTGATAATTCCTCGGAAATTCACGAAAATTTTTTAAAAGCAAAACAAAAAACTGAAGAAAAAAGTTGTATTCACCCTATTATAAGGTATGAGGATAATATGAATATATTAAGTTATACTCATTTTTGTTTCCTTTCCAAAAACCATATCATTCGGGTGCTTGTGGGTATCACAATTGAGCAAAATCTTATAGGAAATCTTGCTGACATTTAAAAGTTTGACTTTTATGATTCTTTCAAAAACTAATGATTTTGTAGGAAAAAGTTTTCACAGTTTTTAAAACTAACAGTTAGGACTTTTTAAGCTCAATACAACCTTCCTGCCAAATTGGTCATTATGCATTTACTAAAACATTTTTGACGTGCCGGATGTATCACAACTAAAGTAACCTGGAAAAGAATAACATTATACTGAAAACTGTAGTTTTAAATAGAGCTATTTATAATAATTGCATAGTATTGGGCGTTATAAACAGCAAAGAAAAACTTTCACTAGAAATTTTTTTTTTCAGATTAAAGTACTTAAATTTAATTTTGTTTGTTTATCTTTCTCTACCTCTCTTTTTTTTGTTGTTTTTTTATTTTTTTGGAAAATATTGCAGATTTCTTGTTGACTTTTTCATTTTCTCATAAATTTTTCTCTTATTCTCTTAATTTTTTTCTTTTTTTTTTCCGTTTTGGAAGTTAATAATTTAAAATTTTTTATGGTCTGTTGATTAAATACTCACTGGACACATTAAAAAAGAAAAACAGAGACAAAAAAACATCTTGCTGTTGTGATATTATACCGTTATTATAATAAGACTATAATATAAAGAAAAAATATGATAAAAAACAGACGAAAAAAAAAAATATATATATAAAATTTAACTGAATGGGATGCTTGTAGGATGTTATAAATAATCTGAGACTTATAGGAGCCGGCCAAAAAAAGAAAAATAAAAAACTGAATAAATATAGAATTAAATATTTTTTTTTTTTTTTATTTTGACTGAACGTCATTATTTTGTAAAATAAAATAAAAACAATGAACAGAATTTATTTTTTATTTATGTATGTATTTATTAATATTTGTTTTTTAAAATGAATTCTATTTGAAAAAAATTAATGACTTGATTAACATTTAAATATAGGCGGTATATCGCACATAATATAACATATTTCATCTCTCTACATCTTATAGTAGAGAATATAAAATTTTATTTAGTTCTGAATGATTTTAAAATGGCAAGTTATAAACTGTTTTATTTCAATTTTGTTCATGTTATTGTCACATGTTTGCTCTTAATATACATAAATAAATATTTTGTTTTATATAGAGGGCAGTCTTAAATTTAAATTTTATTGCTACCTATTTTATTGCTAACAGAATTACCAGAATTAAATATTTTCTTTAATTAAATTTAAATTTAGTAAATTGCAGCGAATGTGACAACAAAATGGCTGGAAGTTTGAAGAATTTGAATTTTATTGTATTTTTATTTTTAATAAACCAAAACCAGATTTTTAGTAAATGATGTTACAGCTAACAAAAAATAAGGCCCAGATTCTTAGCACAATCATTGTTATAAGGCCCATAACGCCTTACCTTATATAATGATTCTTAGCATAATCACTGGTTCTTAATTATTTGGTTCTTAAAAATTATAGTTTTTACATTCTTGGAATTACATATTAATATCAATAATAAAAAATCGAAATTTATAGTAAGTACATACTCGTATGTACGTAGGTAATATATTCTATAATTTAAGGGTAATACCCTTATAATAACACCCTAATAATAATAGAGTATATGATTAAAATTAACTTTTTAGTTTAAACCGTCAAAAAAAATATACATTTAAAATAGCTCAGTGCTTCATAGCAATGATTTGACAAATTCTGGCAAGAACATATAAACAATAAAAAAACATATTTTTAAAAAATTATGATTATTAAAAAAATTTGTTTTTAAAATAAATTTTAGACAAGATAAATATTATTTTTAAAAAAAACTTCTATTTCTTCTTTTTTTTTTCATTTTGATTGTCATTTTGTCACAGAAATTTCACACAAACCAAAAGAACAGAGCTCACAAAAATAAAAAAAAATTTTTTTAATTTTTTTCATATTCAAAATTTTTGATTGATGATTTTTTTGATTATTAAAAGTACCGTAATTCGTGGTAGCACGGCGACAGTGTCGACAATAGTGGCGGGTGTCAAAAAAAAAAAAAGTGTGTTGAAGAAAAAAAAAAAAATTCAGCTAATTTCAAGGTTAACACAAAACAAAAAACAAAATTTTTTATAACTTTTTAATTTTCCCAGAATAAACCACAAGAATTGAGAAAATTTATGTAGTGAAAATTTTCTGGTGAAAAAACAATAAAAAAAAATAACTATGTATTTATAATAAAAATCTCCGCGTAAATACAAGTAATTGATTAACAAATCATTTAAAAAGTACATACATATGTAATTGTTTTTAAAATGTGTCATAAGTAATTATGGTGAAAATGATTTGTTTTTTTTTTTCATAATAATTTGGAATGATTAATTCAAAACAATATGAAATTAATTTTATGAAATATTTACAACAGGTGTAAAAAATATTGTTAATTTTTTTGAGTTTTTTTTTTTTTGCTTTTTGGTTTTACTAAAATTAATATTTTGTTTCAAGATCACAGAGAACTTGAATACTTTATTATAAAAATGTTTATAATAGAATGAAAAATTAAAAACATTAACTAAGAAAACCGGGTGCGATGACAGAATTAACGTCTACAGAATTAACCCCCAAGAGTTTGGGCGTTATTTCCTTTTTAAGAACCGGTTATTAATAGTATAGATATAAGATCCGAGACCTTTAAGTCTTTTTAAAAAAAAGCTTAAAAAAGTTTATATTAAAATTAAAACACAGATTTTACAACAGAAACACTGTAGTTTTACTGAGATATCAGCCTCCTCAGCTTTGTATATAATATGAAGATCCCAGGTTTAAATTCCGTGTAAGAGCACATCCCAAAAAGTAAGGTGTCCTTGTTCAGTTATTTTTATGTAACTAAATGAATAAAATAAAATAATAATAGAAATAATCTTATATCCATCATTGTGACCATAATCTGAAATATATAAAGCTTTAAAGACCATATTTATACCCGTACGATAGGATCGGGTATAATAAAATTACTCCTCCGTTTGTAACACCTCGAAATAAGCGAGCTAGATATACCTTCAAAGGTATGGATCGGATCAGAAAAAAATTCTAAGACTTTTGAGCCATGTCCGTCCGTCCGTCCGTCAGCACGCTAACTCAAAAACTAAGAAAGCTCGAATCTTGAAATTTACACAAAATATTCTGGGAGTAATTTGTAGGTTCCCTATTTTTTTTGGTTGAGTTTGGACCAAGCCTTAGGGTAGCTCTCGAACACCTAACTTTTAAATACCGACATTTTTTTTGAAATAGAGCTATGAAATTTTAACTGCTGATAGATCTCACAAAAATATTAATTTTATTTTTAATACTTTTTTTGTGTAGCCCCACCCGTTAGGGAGCTACAGCTCCCCAAAGGCTCAAAAAAGCTCTATATTTAAATTGTTATAGCAAAAGTTGTATAAGGTATATCTTCATTTTGAAAACGCCAAACGATTACTACTTTCATTAGCTTTAAAAGTATATATACAATAAATATATATTTGTGGCATACGGTGTCTTAATTTACCGTTATGCGAAACTCAAATTTTACAAAATCCTTTAACCCTTCTATATTCTAAACGGTTTAAGTTGGAAACTGAAATTTTGACATAAGTTAGATCTTTCAAAATTAGTATGAGTCATTTCAGAAATTTTTTTTGTATCACCCCCCGTTTAGGAGCTGTAAGGGGTCAAAAACTGAAAATTTCCAATTTTTAAACACCTGTAACTTGAACACCTGTTAACATTTTTTTGAAGTAATACACAAAAATTAAAGCTTCAATATTATACTTTTATTTCTGTAAATAACTTTTTTTAATAATATATGGTTACTTTATAATTGACGAAAGAGTTACTTGATTTTTTCAAATTTTCTAACAAATTTCTTTAACGAATTTTTTCCATTTTGTTTTACTCGATAATTTGAAATTGTTGAGGATATAATGCGTAGTACAAAAAAATGTAAATAAATAAACAACATAACGGTTGCTTGAAGAATTTTTGTTTATATGATATTGATATATATACATATACTTATATAATATCATGTTTATTTACATATCGTATATGTCACTAGTGAATAAATGATAAGAGTATATATGTATATTATATAGCGCCGTATTTACATACATATATGTATTTTATTGTACTTATAAGAAATTATTCTGTCAATGGAATATTTAAATATAATATAATATAATATTTAAAATTATATTTACTATTTTGTACTAAGTAAATTTAATATACATTTACCGCTTAGTATTAAATGGTACTATAGAATATTTGAAAAAGTTTTGGATTGATAATCGTTATGTGAAAGGTTAGAATCTGCTTTTGAAGAATGTACATATAAACATATAGTTTGAATATATGTGCAACCCATAGTTCTAGAAATTATAAAATTCACCCAAATTATTTTAAAATACTAAAATATTAAAAAAATAATATTGTGAGCAGAGTGACAGGCTGTGAACATACTAACGGTTCGTACGGGTATCTAAGAGTTGACAAAGGCAACTGTATTCTTCCTCGTTTTACCATAGAATCACTTATACATTTAAGATTTTCCTGAAAAATTAAATTTCATGCCTTTCAGACATTTTAACTATAAATTGATAATAGCATGCACTGTATCTATTAATTCTTATCCTAAAACTTCCCTTTAAATCTGATTTTAAATATTTTCTCTTGTTATAATTGGAGTTCAATTGTTATAGTATTTTTATAACCTTTTATATTTCCCTTAGTTATGAGTATGTTATTTCAAGATTTTTTTTTTAATTATTTTTAATAGAAAAAATTCAAAACTTAAATCCTTGTTAACATTAGTATGTACATATATGAATAATTTTACATAATAATTTCCTCATTTTCTTATAGTAATGATAATACGAAGTGATTATAAGATATTTCTTCACCTGCACTATACTAATTTTTATTAAACAGTTTATTATATTAAAGTTATACTGTCGAGCATCTATCTACATATCTTACAAATAACAATTACTGCAAGAATATAAAAATGTGTTTTTATAAGTCAACATATATATTATAATATCTTTAAAACTTTACAATAATGTTTTATAAACCTTAATCATATTATTATTCTGTTAACCTAATCTTTAAGATATACTCGTATATGTATATATTATTTTTGCAATTAACTTAGTATAAGTGGTTAAAAGAAGTGTTATTAACTCTTCCAATCTATTCCACAAGAATCACTGAATTATTCATTATTTTATGTAAATAAAATACGTCCCTTATACATTCCAAAAATTTATTTGTTAATAGAATTTATTTAGATGGTATTTTGACGGTACCATTAGGTTTCAAATCTTGTTTTTACTATTTTTTTTGATAGATCATTTCTCAAATGTCACAAAATATCGTGAACTTATCAAGGAACATATTATTATAACTAATCTAATTACTAACGGTGTTCTAGAAAAGCCATTATAAGGTATCAAAGTTTGGTTTTTTCTTCAAGAGTGTTTTTACTGATTTGTTTTTGCTTTACTCTCTATAAATCTCTAGATATATATCTAGATATCTATAGTCAATCTGAAACTATACCCGAGTTTCCAATAATACTCACCACCTTTAAAAACAAAATGCAGGAGGAGATCTTTAATACAAGTAGACAACCAATGAATGTATACACGAGATTCCAACAAAAACCACCAACTTCAAATCCTATATAGGACAGACTTTAATACAAGTAAACCGTTTGATTTTTACAGATAAAGATGTAAGAAATTTATATTTTGAAGAAAGGAGTTTTGAGAAATTTAGGATTATAATGAATGGGAGGAACTTGTAGAGGGATATTTTGAAGAAATATATTAATGTTCCTGCTAAACTTTAGTAAATTGTACACTTATGAATAATTCATATACTATAATTATAGTGTACATAAAATTTTGAAGATTATCCTGAAGAACATGTTCAGAATATTAGAATTTCGGAAAACTTTTTGGAGGTATAGAAATTAACTTACTCCTCTTTGTATTAACATATCACTATAATCTACATTACATCAATGTTTTAAATATTTTATTTCAAAGTTATCCTGAAAATTTCTTATTAATCTTATAAAACTATACTAAAACTTGGCTATTCACTTCCTACTTACCGTCACTTCCTACTTATTTTAAATATCTTAGTTTTAGGATTTCTCTCTCCTATTATATCAGGTTGTTTCATAAATGTTGTCTTGTATTGTTTGACTGTTTCCAATTTTAAAAAGAGACCAAACCCCACTCCGAACTTATTGTAACTTTATAAATTTCGTTAAATTTATTTATATCTATATATTATGATTTAATCTTCTTCCAAAAAAAAAAAAAAAATAACCAAATTCAATAATTTGAAGGAAATGTTTGTACTTTATAATTTCATCTCAGTTAATTTCTTTATACATCTTAGGATAAAGTTCTTTTATTATTCGTACAAAAACTGTTGCAGTTTTACTCTTTTATATGTATCTTGTAGACAATGAAAATTACTTTATTGATGTACAAATAAATATTCCTCGCCGCAAACAATCCCAACGCATAACGGATGAAGTTGCAAGGACTTATTTCTAAAAAGTGGAAATTCATAGGTGGTTCAAAATTTCAGAGTCTATTTATGCTAGATATCGGAAATTAAGTTTTATTCCAAATTTTGACACAATTGCAAAATTTGGTTGATTCAGATTTCACAAAGAATATGGATAACTGTCATACAACTTCTTTTTTATATAAGTATAACTCAATTTTTAAATAAGTTGATATTTAAAATTTTCCCAAAAGAAGTTAAATTTTATGCCAATTGCCAAAATTAGTTACTCTAACCGACGTAACCGGTTCGGGTATTGCTGCGAAATTTTAATATTTGTGTATTGGCACTTGAGAAGCTAGATCTTTGAAATTTTGTACAAGATTATTAAATTTTATGACAACAACTTTTTTTTTTCACTAAGAGAGGTGGGAATCTTTCAGGCACCAAGAATTTTCCCTTGATAGTGTCAGAATCTTGCTGACTAATCTCACCTCCTCCTTTAGCCAATGTAATAGGATGAAATCCGTATCTACTAACGCAGTATAAATTGGCTAGGGAACAGTAATAGGAAAGGATAGGACAATAGAATGCGGAAACATTGGATATGAAGTGGCATTATAAGGAAACAATGAACCCGCCTCATATTATTACTATTTTGCTAACAGTAGCCGTTACAACAGTTACAACATGCAGTAGTATATAACACCTTCTTTTATAAAGTAACTATTGAAGGCAACCTTCCCGTGTCGCCTTTGCTGCTATTATTATTGGTATTAGTATTGCTTATTAATATAATTATTATTTTACAACAGAGTCAGGGCCATCAGTGGATTACAACGTGTAATAGTATATAACACCTTCCTGCATGATACAACCAAAGACAGTTCCACAGCTGTAGCAGCTATTATTAATATTATCAATATTATTATTATAACTATTAAATATTGTCGTTATTATTATTATCACTAATTATTATTGTTATTATTACTATTGTTGTTATTATTAATTATACGATATACATTATTACTATATTTAATTTTATTTATATGACCTTAACGGGGTTTGAACCCAAGACCCTCTGATTGAAAGCCTGTCGACTTATAACTATTACGCCACCAGTCCGATAACTTCTATAAATGGTTTTGTGCCCATTGAGTAACTTATTGAGTAGCTATCATACAACTGCAAAATTTTAAATAAATGTATCTCAGCATTAATTAAGTGCAACCTCAAATACCCTAAATTTTTTAACAGATAATTAAATTTTATGGAAACAGCATATAATATGTTCGTGCAGGTATCCTAGAGTTGACACAGTCAACTTTACACACTTTCACGTTTAATTTAAAGTTAAATCTCATTAAATTATTTTTTAAATTTAATTTAATTTGCAAATAAATTTTCATTATCCATATTCATTAGAAATAAAAAAAATAGAACGAAACTCTCACACAAAATTTTTTATTTATGTTTAAATCTGTGTCATTTGAATTTAGATTGCATTAAACAAAAATATTTACAATTTCCTTTTTAATAGAGCATAATTTTGTGTTTAATTATAATAAAATGAGAATCTATACAAATTAAGTTTTCCAATTTTTCTATTTGAATCTTTTAAAATTACATTGGTAATATTAGTTTTACTTATTTTACTAGTTTTCATATTGAACATGTAGACAAATAAATAAAACAATAAGTATAGAAAATTTACCTATATCTATATGAATTACAATCGGGTCGGCTAAGTTTAACGACTTTTAAAATATCGATTCTAAAATATCGGTTTTAAAAAGGGTCGACTTTAACAAAATATTGACTTTCAAAATTCAAAAAAAAAAATTCGCCTAAATAAATGATCGAAACTCTGATTTTGTAGTGTACTATAAAATCCCTCCTAATTCAAAATCTCACATACAGATATATATAAATATTCTGGAAAAGAAGAAACCCAAAATGATTGAATTTAAATCTAAAATCAATACTAATAGTATGATAATGCTTACTGGTTTCCATTTGACATTTTTATAATACACCTCCACTAATAAAATTATTGAAACCTTGATCTTGAATTCAACTCTAAAATCAATACTTATAGTGTGGTATGAACACCTATGCCAATTTCATAACAAAAAATTGAATTTTCACAGTACATATGTAACATTTAGTACAATCGACAATTTTTTGGAGAAAAATAATTCGACATTTTGTCAGTCGACTTAATAGAACTCTATATAAAGTAAGGATCCAATTACAACAGGGGAAAACTAAGTATGTAGAAAATAAAAGTTATCTAAGAGGTTTATTTTTTTTTTTTCAATGCATTTTTCTGCCACATAAATGTGGACAGGAAATTACACAGCCTTTTCTGTTCAGGCGTGGCTGTAAATGTCGTAAGGGGGAATAACTCTTACGATGTGTGGGATTCAAACCCACACTCCTTCGGTGTTTGCAGCTCTTACCCACAGGCCACCGAGGCCCCCAAGAAGTTTATTTTAATAAATCTATACAAATTTTTATATTGTGCAATTTTGAAAAAGAAAAAAACTTTAAAACCAATATCGATAATATTTATTCACTAAAAGTGCAATAAACTTTATGAATTACCTTCGATACTAAGAAAATAGAACATTAAGAAATAAAAACCAAAGATGCATTCATTTACAGATTACATTCTATATCAATTTTCATTTAATTTCAATGCTCTAAATAATGATTTATTTAGTTTTTAAAATTTTACATTTTAATAGTTATAAACAAACAGGAATTTTTCATTTCGAATCCCAATGAATCCTTATTGCATTTATTCTTTTTCTTTTCCTTCCAATTCTTAAATTGTTGTTCCTTAGTTTATTCTTAAACAATTTTTAACATTGTATTTAGGTAGTATTGCTCTATTATTTTGCACATGTAAACAAGAAATCCTTTCCTATATTATATAAAAAATGTACATATATATTATATATATGTAGATGTATAATTATCCAAAGGTACATATTACAATTTCAATATAAAATAAAAAAAAAAAAAAAATGGTTTAATTATTCAACTCAAAACACATTTGGGTTGCCTTTAACAATTTTACTTAAGAATTTAATTAAAATCTCACTGGGGAAACCAAAAGTTTCTATACTCTTATACAATTCTCGTTTTTCTTCAATTTAAAATAAAAGAAGTAAATAAAAATTTAATGAAAACCTCAATTCCATAATATATATACATATGTACATAAAATCAGACTATAGTTTAAATTCCGTAAAACGAATATACCAATTTGAAGGTATCCTTCGAAAGAGGGATTTATTAAAAAAGAAATCAATTCTTTTTAGGGTATTTTTTCGTAACTAAACGATGATCAAAAATAGGTTTAATTTAAATTAAAACCTGAAAAATTTCTTAAATATTGACAATAATAGGTATTCTCGGAAGTCAAATTTATTTATACATAGGACAATGTTAGTATTTACGATTTCAAAGGTATTTAAAACATGTCCCAATGCTCGCGTCGCTTTGACATTTAAGTAGAATATTGATTGTTAGTCATAAAGCGACGCTAGCATTGGTCTTTATTTTATTTAGAATGCGATGCGACGAAGAAACAGCGCTAGAAGTGGCGCGAGCATTGGGTTATCACCTTAAGTTTATGGTTATACTCATAGTAAAGGGTTCTTCATTAAGAGTTCAGCTCAAATATATAAAATTTTTTCAGAGTTCTTATTTTATTAAAATTTTAGCATTTTGTAAGAACCTAATCTCTTTTCTGACCTTAAATTAGGTGTTAATGTGTCAGAAGTCACTTATCACTGTAAGACCAAAGTCCCAAAAAAAAGATTAAAAGTCCCATGACACTTCTGGCTCAATGAAGTAAATTAGAAGTCCTAATTTTGTTTTTGTAATGATTTAGAATAAACAGACACGTCCACATTTAGATTACTTTTATCTTTAGAACATAATTACTTTTAACACATTAAAATTTCTAATCATCTTTTTAAAATATGAAGCCAATATTTCCAAAGACAATTTTTAGATAAATTAGGGGTTGCTCAAAACAAATAGTTTAAATAGAATAAATTATTGCTCTTAACTTACAAGAAAACCATGTTTACGCATTACTTTCAACTCACTTTTTTCAAATTGGAATTTATTCTTGATTTTTTTTTGTCGGAAGTAAATCTTTCAATTAGAAACTTCTGCAAAATTCTTAAATTTTTTGTTTTGTTTTCTTTTTTATTATAATGTGCTGTGGGTGTACTTGCTAAATATTATAAAATTACAAACCGCAAAGTGTAAATATTTGTAAAGAATTTTCCCAAAGTTATGCAATAAGAAAATCCCTATTTAATACAGGTAACATTTTTATTTTAATTTCAGAGAAATAAAGATTATAGTATCCTTGAAATTTATATTTAACATAACTTAAACGCATTAAAGTAAGTATAATTTTTTTTTATTTTTTTTTAAACCTCTGCACTATAAATTTTTGTTGACGAAAAACCACGGATTTTCATTACACAGTGGTCTTGAGCTCATTTTAAAATTGTTTTGTATAATCCCTAGCCTTTGTTGTGGTATCTTTTGTTATTTTAATGTTTTTGCATGTAAATTTAGAGGAGTTTTATTTGATGACATGGGAATTGTTCCAAAAGAGCAAAAAAAAAAACAAAATATATTTTTTTTTGCGCGAAAAAGAAAAAAAAACAAAATTTTAATTAGTAAACATTTTTATTATGACTTAAATTGTTTGAATAAAAAATGTTGAAAAATTACTTGTTTTACTGTTGTTCTCATCAAAGTGATGCGTTTCTGACTGTTATTGTTATGTGTTTTGTGTTTTGTGTTTTTGTATACATAAGTGAGATCAAAACACTAAACGCACGTTTTATATCAAATGTATAAAAAGAAAAATAGTTTTAGGGAAAATTATTTTGGCGTCAATGTGATTGCCCTGATAAATTTTCCAATTTGATAGTATTTAGATATTCAATAAAGGAAAAGTTATTCTAACAGAAATTTATATTAATTTTCTTTAAATATTATTAATTTAATTGTCGATCTGTTTAAATCCTTTACAAACATTCTGAGATATGACAAGTAGATTTTACGAATTAACTTTAAATACTTCATCCACATCTTTATCACGTGTCCACATATTGTTGAAATTAAAATAAATATTTTATCGTCCTTAATATGACGCCTAATGATAAGAGAAAATTTTATGAACCAAATCCATTTATAACGTTTTGGTAACACAAAAACACATAGGTACAATATTTTTAAAATTCATACAGAGTGCATCAAATACGTTTAAAAAAAATCTTAAATAATTGTCAGTTACTTGTTTTAACACAAGTTGAAGATATTATCTACAATGAAATATGTAAGGAAAATTACATGAAATTAAAAAAAAACTTGACGAATGGTTAGACCATATTCTATATAATTTAAAATAAAAAATCTTCATTCAAAAAAAAACGTTACCTAAAAGTTTTTGAAAAAAAAAATTTGAGAGTTTACTTGTTCAAATACATTATTAATTTTTATAAGGAAGGAAATTTAAATTGTATTGTATTTGCAAAAGTGTTCATAAACTGTTCGTATTTAGCGGAAATGTGTATTGGAGATTGTTATAACCAGCACGTTATTTCATAATTTTGTATAAATTTTGTGGAAGAACAATTAACCTAAAAATTTTTTAATAATTTTCTAAGAATTTTCAAAAAACACAATTTTAGTAGAATTATAGGACATTCAAATGATTAATAAGTTATAATATGTTTATGCTAAAGAAATAACTTTTTTTTCTTTATGAATTGAATGTAAATAATAATTTGGGAACATTAGTGGATTTCTTTTCAGGCTGATTTAAAAAATTGATTTTCATTTGATTGATTAAAAAAAAAATTTATTTGTAAACGTAATTAATATGCTAGTGTTGAAATGATTTTCTTAGTAAATCTTAAAGAAAAGAGAGATTTATATTATTGTCAATAAAATAATATGTAATATGGCCAATTAAAAATTATTTTTTTTAACTTTATTTTAATCTTGTCATTCAAGTTTACAATATTTTTATAATTTTTAAAGAAAATTCATTAACAGCGCCTGAGTGTATGCAATTACTAAATTTTATTAGATATGTCATTTTTGATTTAATGCCAAATTTCTTGATATATATAAGTTACATTTATTAGCTCAGTTAAAAAAGAAAATGAAATATCAAATTCTAATCTAACACAAGTTAATTTTCTTTAAATGTAATAAGTGTTAGGTACTTGTAAAATATTTATACGTGATAAATTCAAATCATTTTTTTTTTTTTGTGAACAAGTAATTATAAAAGAACAATTTTCTACAATTTAAATTGTAAGGAATATACATAATTTGAGGCAATTTTATTAGTAAAAGTCTAATTTATGACAATTTAAGATCTCTAATCTATAATGATCATGTTACCCCATTGTTTCTAAATAAGAAGTAATAAAAGAAAATAAAATTTACATTAATACTTCAGAATTCCAAATAGGTACAGTATGTTTTGAAAATTGAATAAATTTTTCCAATAATTATGGTTAATTTAAAATTTCATATTAATTTATTCTTCGAAAAAATGTGCTATATAGTGTTATTTTAAGACTTTCGGTTCAATTTTGTAATAAAGTAAATAATCTCACCATTGAGCCATTTTTTAAAATTGATTAGGATAATTTTTATACTATTTTTAATATAAAACAACTGAAACAAAAAAAATCTTAGTATATTCTATATATATCAAGATTTTCATTCAAATTTTAAGAATTTTTTGACACCCTTGTAATTTAAATACAATGAATGTAATTCAAATATCTATAAAATTTTGTTTCATTTCAAAATGCCAAAATAAAGTAATCTATGGACTAAGTGACATACTGTTAATTGGCATAATATAAAATTTGACAAAACTAAATATGCACTGTCACAGATTTTAACATAAACTGGTATTTAAATTTTTATGTTAGTATTTAAAACTGAACAAAAATATTTGGTAAAATTTTTATAAGCAAACCTTAATTTATATTTAAATTTTTTTTAAAATATTAACATTTTAACTTTGATTTTACATTTTTCAAACACCATGTTTATAATGTAAACAAAATCATTTACAATAATATAAAAACAACATTTTTATGTAGAAATTGTTGACTCGCAAATTTCACTGAACTTAATAACAATAAAAAAAAAAAAGGAAATAATAATAAAAAAAAAAACATGTAGCATAGAAGTGAAAATTTTCCACATTTTTCAATTAACATGAATGTTTGCTGAACAAGCAGAGCATATATACATAAACATTTACACATAGTTTTCTGTTTCCTTTTATTTAAAAATAAAACAGTTTTGTTTTTTTTTTGTTAATCCTCTTTTTTTTTTTTTTTTTTTTAAGTTTTTATTTTTTTTTTAATTTGAAAAAGTTTTGCATGGTAGTAACAATAAGAGCAACAACAACAATATAAGTTTTAACACTGCTAACTCTAGTACTAACATTAACACTAACTAACTAAACCACACTACACTGAATAGCAACAACAAAAATAATAAAATAAAAATAGTATAACATAACATAGTCCCCATGGGTACACTTAGACCTCTATTTAAGGAAAAAAAATTTTTTTGTGTTGTTTTTTTTTTGTTTTTTATTATTATTTTAAGAGGGCAAAGCACCATCATTAATTCGTCATTCAATACTTTAACGAGCACTACTCTCTTGTTCTATTTTATACACACACATGCAAACATGTTATTTAGTTTTATATTTTATATTTTTAAGCTTTTAACAGCATGTGCACTGTTGTGTTGATTTTTTTATTATACAATTAATACATACATTGAGACATTATATAATTATTTAGTTAGTTGTATTGTAGTAATTCAAATTTTCAATGTATTATGTATGTGCATACCGGTTTTGATTTCTTGGAAACTCTTATTACATTTTCCAAATAAAATTTGGAAGTGTTTTTTTATAGGAATGAAAAATAGGATAACTGTAAAAATTGTCTATATTATAGTGTTAGGAATTGAAATTTTATTTACCCTTCTTCTTTTAAATGTCAATTACAGAATGAGCCGATTAAAAGGTTTGAAAGATTTTTTAAGAAATTTTAATAATGTTTAAGTATTTGCAATGTGAAAAGACCTTTCTCTTTAATAATAATTTTTTTTATAAATTATGTTTCTAGTGTGAACCATCGATTGGTATAAAAGACGATGTCGATGTTTATTGTACACAGTTGCTAGCTAGTTGTCAAATAAATAAATAAACAATGGTAAATTCGTCGTTTGAAAGTTTTAATTTTTTTGATAGTTGAATAATTCGGTTATTAACTGGAACGTTTAGAAAACTAAAGCTATATCGTTCTTAAGAAGAATAATAATCCAATAAATGTTTACAAAATTACTTTCTTATTTTTTCATTTCACTATTGCTATGTTAAAAAATAAAAATTATCTTCTCTTTTTTTATAAATTCCCATGTTTTTTATTAAACGCTAGCAGAACTCTGCAATAAAGAATAATATAAAAATTAGGAATAATCATTTGAAATGAAATTTTATTCTATTTTTATTTTAGGTAATTTATACATGCCATTGATTTCAAATATTTTAAATGCATATTAAATACATAATAATATTTAAGTGTAATTTCAACGGATGTCGACAAACGTTAAATCCGTGTATGCAAACCCTAAAATGCAAACTGATTTTATTTTATATTATTGTTATTTTTTTTTTTATCACTTTGTAAATAAACATCAATCCACATACATTTAAACGACCTTAAGGGTGTAAGTCAACGTCATTTGAAGTAACTCTCATTAATAGGCCTCTCTATAAAACCAGTTTTCCTGTTCTGATTAGAAAATGAATTTAAATTGAAAAATAACTGAATAATTATTTGTAAAATAACGAAATATAAAATGAATATACATAAGTATGAATATATGCACTTGTGTACAGTGTTAGTAGATGGAAAAATAAAAAAAAAATTGGAGTCTTTAAAAGTAAATTTTAACTAATTCTATTGTAGTTTTTGATTTATTTTTATTTTGTATGAATGAAATTAGTTTTTTTTTTTTTTATTTTTTATTTTAATTATAGAATTGAAATACGAAGAAAAAATTTTTAAAAAAAGAAAAGTGATTAAACTATAGTTTCGCTTATGTTATATATTTTTATGTTATGTATTAAAACGAGGAAGAATACAGTTGCCTTTGTCAACTCTTAGATACCCGTACGAACCGTTAATATTTTCATAACCTATCACTTTGCTTATATTATTATATTTTTAATTTTTTAGTATTTTAAAATAATTTGAAATCGGCAAGCTACCCGAAGTTTTGGTCGGATTTCAAATTGATCAAAATAGCTCAATCGACTTAGAATTTGATTCTAATCCGATCTATACCTTTAAAGGTATATCTAGTTAGCTTATTTCGTGGTGTTACAAACAGAGGAGCAATTTTAATATACCCGATCCTTATTGTACGGGTATAAAAATGTAAAGTAATGTAACAGTAATTTGACATATTGATTTGACAATTAGATGGAATTTCCGTTGCATTTTTATTTTATTTATATTAGTGTAAAATGGCCTTAAACGTACTAACGTAATATTTTAATTTCCTCTTTTTTCTTTTTTTATATTAAATGATTAGATCTCATTTGCAAAATCTCTTCGGAATTTCAATATTATAATTTTCACAAAACTGACTATACAGTTTAATATAGCAAGTTATGTGCTATTTAATGTCTTCTTCTGATAGAAAAAAAAAACGATTGTAAAATGTTTCATTTGTTATTTTAGTTTTTCAAAATATATTTTTTTAATGTATAACTTTGCTGTTTTTCTAACAAAGTATCAGTACAATTGTCGATGTTATGTTACACTTTAATGTCTTTGTGATATATTTTGTAGAAGCAACAATGTAACTTTCAAACAGCTGTTAGTGATATCAGAATTTTCTTTTCATATAAGCATCCGCCAGATTTTGAAGACACAATGAGACGCAAGCCTTTGTACCTGATCCATATAACATATACTAAACTGTCTTTATTGGAGTGTGTGCCTTTTTTTTTAGAATTTAAACCTTTGAATTTATTATATATTTAATATAACCTTTATTATATATTTTTAATTACCACAGTTTTAAGAATTTGTTTATTTTCATGTATTTGGTATAAAACATTAATGGGTAATAATCCTATGTTTCTGGTAAACTAGCCAGTCTGACCAGCAAGTATAACTGCTTTGGTGAAACCACCTTAAAATCTTAATATATTTTTAGTTTCTTTTCAAATCTGATTTTTTTTTTAAATCTACCTTTACTATTTGTAAACTTTCTGTCATCTAATTCTGTTATTTTTTTGTTATCTATCCTAATATCTAAGATTTGACTCTAATTTTCTAATAATAAGTAGGGAAATATTTTCTGATTTATTTCTCAATTTAAAGATCCTGAATAGGTGGTCTTAAAGTATGTATATATGTATCTGGCATATAAAAACGTATTAATTTGTTAATAATAACCTAGAATTTGTGCCATTGTTAACTTGTAGTAGAGATGATAAAATTTGAAAAGAAATCAATGCTATTCATGCATTTTTTTTTTTTAGTTTATCATTATAAAATGTGTTTTTCAATATGTAATTATAGATGGTGCTGCATCAATAGAGTGATAAGAATTTTTTTTCACATATTAAAATCAAATATTTCATGTAAATATGATGAAAGCAATTCATGTTATTACAGTATTTTAAGAATTATAGGTTGGAGTTGTAGTTTGCTTCATTAATGCAAACTTGATATTAACAGCAGGCATAGAATTTAGTAATAATTGCAGGAATATGATTATATCATTGGAAAAATATTGAAGTTGAAATTTTCTATTTGCTATAACAACAAAATGTATATATATATATATATATATATAGACGTGAGTAAAACGTGAAAAAAAAATTATTCTGATATTATTTTTGTACTCTCGTGTAAGGAATTTTTGATGGAATGTGTATAAAATGAGATAAGGGGGACTTGAATCTTAAAGAAAATATGCATTTTCTTTTCTGAAATTCTTTTGATTATAAATTTATTTTTCTGTTTCGTTTATTTTCTTGTATATAATTTGTATTAGTTTTTTTTATATAGAAAATGAAAAGTTTCCTATAACTAAAACATTAAGGACAGGTGTGTTAAAATTTGATATTTTATTAATATAACATTTCATCAGCAAAAGAAATATAATATTAAACTAGTATTAATACAGAATGTACAAAATCATGTTTGAGAAGTAATTTTAGTTAGTTTAGTAAACTTTTGAGTAAATATTTTAATTATACATTGAATTCATTCAACTCAGAAATTATTGAGTTCAACAGAAAGATAAGCTATATAGGATTTTTTAAAACAATTATTTAAAATATTTGATTCTGTATGTAAAGATGCATTAAAGCTGCACTGTTCTTGTCCTCTATTATGCCAATTTAACCAATTTAGAAAATAAAAAACAAAAAATGAAAAACTTTTGTAAATGTATAGCTATACAATAATTATAACTAAAGTATATCCAAATATCTATGCGCTCTAATTTATACTCAAAAGTGCATACTAAAAGTGCATAATCCTATTCGCATTTCGCTTAAACTTTAACTGTAGGTGCATAAAAAGAGATTTTGTACCGGAAGAACTAAAAATTCTATAGAGTAGATGAAATTCATGTAATATTCGAATAAAAGTATCTAATAAGACAACTCTTCTACTTTTGTATAACTAATACTTTTTTTGCGAAAAAGACCGAAAAGAAATAAGAGCCACTTAAGCGGGCAGATTTTTATGTTTTGAAATATCTTGGAAGTAGACTGAGGATAATTGAAAGATGCTGAAAAAGAGTTGTACGAGCATAGTTCTTGTATCAACTTATGGGACTTTAATCTACTAAACAACATTTCTCTTTTTGACCCAAAATAAGGGACTGTTAATAGTATAGATACTATTTGTACTGTTTGAATAAGGGAAGATTCTGCTATAGAATAAATATAGGTTTAAGGTTTTCAGGATTGTGATGAACGAAAATGTTGACATTCTATTTAAACTTATGTGAATTGAAAATGTAACCATCCCCAATTATAGAGGATATATATATATATGAGATGTACATTTACGAATTTTTTCATTTAGGAATTCAAACTACGTACAGATGGACAGCGGATGCGGACATTATAATATTGTTGTTGAGTATATTAGTTTTGACTTTTCGATAGGTTAAGGTTAGTAAATAACGTGAAATAAAATAAATTTGCAAAAAAAAATTTTACTAATCTATAGTATAGCGAAAGATCTTCTATGTCCTACGTAACTCAATACCTTAACACTTATATGCTTATTATCAGACTAAAATCACTTGTAAATTATAAATAGGGGTTATTGTAAAATTTCTTACCAAATACCAAAAAATTGAGTCCAAATTAATATTAATATAAAATGTTTACATTGTATTGAACAGAAATCTCATAACACTTTTATTTTCATTTGTAAAAAAGGCGCAAATTCAAAAAAAAATTTCATTTTTTAGTCACCTAAGTAGATTGGGTTAAAAAAAAAAAATATTTGTAACCTTCATTTAAAGATAAATTTAAATTAAGACTCAAATTAGTTAGTTAAAGTTAATTAAAGAGCATATATATATATATATATATATACCTAATAGAGCAATTCAATTATATGTAATTAACAGCTTCTGTTTTTAAAGAATATTAATGTTTCTGTTTTATGTTTCTTTTATATGAATCAATGGCTGTTAATGTTACTTTTTGCATATACATATGTAATTATATTTATCGTAATAAAAGTGTTATACAGTAACTGTCAATTAGTTTCGTTATGCAAGAAATTTAGTATTTTTTAGTTTTTTTTTTAGTTTTTTCAATCGAATTTAAAAATATTTTACACTTGGGATGGGATACAAATTATAAAGTTTTAACTAATAAACATAAATTATTTAAAACATTCACTTATATTTAAAAAGAAGGAAAAGCACATATATGTGAGAATATTTTCTTTAATCAAAATTTATAAAAAATCAAGAGTTTTTACTACATTTACTACACTTTTTTACTACATTAAAGGGAATAAAAACAGGGCAAATGAATCGAAGTTCTAAAATAGTAAATTAATTTTTCTTAAATTAAAATATTTATTAATTCTTTTTGACTTTTCAGCAGGTGAAAAAAACGGTTTTTGTTTCGGTATTGATGTGTCTCCCCGATTGTTTTGTACAGTTTTTGGATGAGAAACTTATACGATTAACGAATCTTATGAAGTTTACGACAGTAAAGGATGAAAAATTGTGTGTGAAAGGTAAATGGTAAATGCTCAAAAAATGTAAATATCTCTAAAACAGTTAGGGCTATTTAAGTCCTAATATAGATTGAATGTTGGTCCTCAAAATAATACGAGTATGTGCATATTATAGGTACAATTTCTCCATTTGAGTACAATGTAGAAGTAGAGAAATATATTACAACTGTTCCAAAGAGCAACTAAAAAAACTAGAATTTATTTTTTGAAGAAACTTATGCGTTCCCAAAAATCTCACTTTTTCAAAATTTAAAATTTCAAAACATTAATTTGAAATTTTTTTTTTTTAATTCATTTCTCTGCCATATAAATGTGGACAAGAAATTACACAACCTTTCCTGTTCAGGCGTGGCTGTAATTGTCGTAAGGGGAAATAACTCTTACGACGTGTGTGGGATTCGAACCCACACTCCTTCGGTGTTTACAGCGTATTTAATACGCTCTTACCCACTAGGCCACCGAGACCCCAATTTGAAAATATTTTGGTGCACATAAAAACTCTAGTGGGATGATATCAAATCGTAAAAATGGTTTTTTTTTTATAAATTAAATTTTCTGTTGTTTCACGTTTTTTAGATTGAAAAAATGCAGAGCAGAACTTGATTTTCAAATTCTTTCAACTTTGGCGACTTAAAATTTTTCATTTTATATGAGGTTTGAATTGTTGATTAAAAGTGTATTACTTTATCAGAAACGGTGTAGCTGAATTATAATAAAAACGATTAAGAATATATGAACCGAATGACATAGGTAAAATAATAAGGACATCATATATTGCCGTCATAGTGTTATTGAGAACCTTAATTGAAATGCATTTTCCTTTTATTCTTTTTTACCAAAATAAAGATGACAAAATTACCCACATATAAATAGAATAAACCCACATTTAAAAGCCTTACGCTTATTTATTTAACTGACTTTTAAGATCCAGACTTTTGTTCCGTATTATAGAATCGACGAACTGTAATATTTACCAAATCGTATGCATATACTGCAGTACCCTTTCATATCTATGTAACGTATTTGTTTAATAAATATGTAACAAATTTGTTTAAACACTCTTGTTTAAATAAAAATAGTATCAGTCGCGTAACTAACATATTAGTAAAAGTAATAATTAAATAAACATACCTGTAAACTAATGAAGTTATATGAATAATAAACGTCTTTGTGCATTCCTCATACCCTTTAAAAGGATTCAATTACAGAAAAATAAAATGCCTTTAATCAACATCCTTAAAACCTTCTAATTGATGAAAATCATAAATATGAACGCTCTAGCATTGATTCTATTTAGTATTTGAACCAATTCATGTCAATTTACTAATTTTAAAGTAAACTCTTGAAGTATCACAACATTAAATTTACACAAGAATTAAAATATTTTTAAAGAATGTCTCAATATTTAATTAAAGAATACACGCAATTAAAAAATAAAAATTTCCACAATAATTACATTCATCTGTGTTTTTGAGTAAAAAAAAATAAACAGATCCAAAAGTTTCATTTTGTTGTGTCAATTTTTTATTAACAATAAAATGCTTAAATGTTGATTACAATATTGAATTTTAATGAAGTTATAAGTGATGTTCCATAGTAAGAATGAAATAATTAATTTTTTTTTTAGGTCAATTCAAAACAAAGTTTTGTTTCTCGGTTTTCTATTTTTCTATAATTTGACTCTTCTAATGGCTTCACAATAAAAAAAATTCATATTTTAAGCGTCTTTTTGAACAAACAGTTAAAATATTTGCATTAACATGTTAAGGGTTGGAATGAAATATCAAAAAACTGAAAACTTTAGATATTTATTACCAGTCAAATTAAATCCAATCTTAAATGTCGAAATGCTGAAAACTTCAGGTATTACCAGTCAGGTTATCTAATCTCTCATATCGGAAAACTGAAGGCTTTTGGTATTACCAGTTAGGTTAAATCCAGTTTCATATATCGAAAAGATGAAGACTTAAGATATTATCAGTAAGATTAAATCCCAGTTTGGCATCAGATTAAATATATTTATCCAACTTTAAGAGCTTCAAATTGTTAAAAGTTAAGTGAAAAGTTTACGCTGTCCGTAAATTTTCTTATAATTTTACTCAAATGTAGTCTAATATTAGAGATTTAAACAATTTTAATGCTTTTTTTTGACTTAATTGATGATATTTTAATAATTCTGAAATTAATTAAATTTGTACTTTGATTTTTAAGTGTGTTCGACTGATTTTTACTGCGCCTGCCACTAGAGTTTTTTTTTTTTGTTGGAATAAATTTGAGGTTTAGGATTTCATAACAATCTAAGCTTTCGTACATTATATTTATGACAACAAATAGTACAAAAGAAATAGCGGAGTACTGTTATTATAATGACGATACATATTCTGATCTATTTTCTTTTTAAATTAAATGTTTATTTTTAAATCTTAAATAGTACATTGCTCACTTCATGCAACTTTTAATTAGTTTTGTCTTTTAAAATGAATTCAAGATAGCATCAATAAAGATAACATTTATTAAAAGCAATGCTTCAGTTAAATTTAAAAGTGTCATATTTTAATTATACACACATACATATATATAAATAGTTTAAATCGTTTCATAACAGATAGCACTGAACTTTGTTAATAATAATTGTTTTAACAGTTGCTTGCAAAATATAATTTTGTATGGAGTCAAAATAAAAAATAAAACAAAAAAATGCCAAAGAAACAATCTAGGACATTTAAATTGTATTTGAATAGACATTCATTGCAAATAATTGAATATTTATTAGCTCTTATTATGACAACATCAATTATGAAAAAAAAAGAATATTTTAAATGTGTATGACTGTTATCATACACATATAATCACTTGACTATACAATTAAAACAATATAATTGAAAATTATTTATTTATGATTTAATTACACTTTTTTGATAGTATGATGAGTGTTTGCATTAAAAATTATTATCTCAAATCAATTATATTTTAAATGTTTTATAATTTCAAATGATTTGTCCCATATATGACAAAACAAAAATTGATGAGAATTTTTAATTTAAGTTGTTTCGAAAAAAAATTTTTTTTTGATTAAATTAATTAAAAATTGTATAAAAAGTAGGCATTGAGCAAACAGTTTTTTTAACTCTAATAAATTTTGTATTACGATGATGACCCATAAATATTTGTGTCTCTTCTCGCGTCACTTTGACGTTTAAATATAGAATACATTAATTTAAATAAAACTTGACCAAATGGAACGCGCTCGCGGGAAGCGCTGCAACGAACCGATGCTAGAGTAGAGCGACTTTTTTTTACTTTTAGTCGCGTTGTCGATCAATTTCTTTTTTTTTTTTATTTTATTTTGGTTGTTGGTTGTCATTGATTGACAATATACACAATTTAAATTGTTTCATAAAGCGATGCTAACATTTTGTCATAATTTTATTTAAAAAGCGACAATAAGTCTGACGTTAGAAGCGACGCGTGAGACGAAGCGAGAACTGGGTGAAGGGTGGGTGAAGGTGAAGACCTTTAGTAAGTAAATGTAGTTTGAATTAATATTATATGATTAATTTAAGTGATTTAATTTTGCCACAAAGTTCCAATTCCAAATTAATTTGCTAAGAGTTTATGAAGCTTTCAGTGTCAATTCATTCAAATTTATTTTTATCAATAATATTTTGAAAATTTTTTTCCAAAATAAAATGCTTACAAAAGTTACATTATAATTATGGAGGCAAGAGATTTATGAGAACGTTGAACAGATATTAGTTTTATCGTTTAAAATACTGAGTTTAGTATTATAATCTTTGGTAAAACATTATTTAACTCTTGTGTTTATAGATGTCAAATAAAATATTTCTATTTAAATGAAATAAATTTAATACCTATATACATACATACATTTGGTTTTATAGTCTGGAAAAAAAAATTTAAATTAATAATGTTTTTCAGGTCGTATGGTTATTATCAGTTAGAAAAAAAAGGTAAGTAGAAGAAAATATAAATTAAATGGACTATAGAAATCTATTTAAAAATAATGAGCATAATATTTTCCAGCATAATGAAAAATTGATGAAATTTAAAATATTCTTTATGTAGGTTATTTATTTATTTTTCTTGAAGAACATACATATATAGTTCGAACGGATTGTTCGAAAAAAATTTAAAATTTTATATGTGCTTTTTTAGCAATGACAAAAATCCAAGTTTAACTATAGTTAACCTAAGATTTCTTTCAGTAATGTCCTCTTCCATAATTTGCAACAATCCAAAAAGAATCATTCTTAGATTCCTATCTAATTTACAGTCCAAATCTGTTTTTTTTATTTCATTTAAAAGCCGGTTTTAATTTTAAAAATACATTAGTGTATAAAAGAATCCTCGCCAACCCTTTAGTTTAAAATTCGTATAAAATTTTAGGATCATTTTATTAAAATATTATTTACTTAAACAATTTTTAATTGAAAAATCATAGTTCATATCGATATTCATTTAGTTAATTCAAAAAAAAAACAATAATTATTGAAAAAATTAATAAATGTGGTCGAAAATTAAATAGTTCCCTTCTTCCTTCTAACTACTGTATTTAAAGGCAGTATGACTGACAGAAGTATTATAAGTGGAGGCAAACCTCACAATACCTACGTAGTAACAGGGGAAGCATAATAGATCAACATTAGAAGTTCGCATAGTGTCATTTATGCCTCTTAAATAAATCTAATCTAATTTAACTACTGTGCTTAAGTAAACTACTTGCTTAAGTAAATGATTTGATGTCAAATTATCTTTCATTTAGAAATCAAACAAATTAAATCAACATTGACACAAGATTCGTGTCTTAAACTAATTGAAAGAAAAAAAATTAAAAAAAAAAAACAAACCAAAAAAGTGTGTAGGTTATTGAACAATAATCAGTGTAATTCATTCCAATGCAAGATAAATAAAAATCCTCCATTAACATTTAATTGCTTGTCCTCCACTTTTTAATAAATTCTTTATTCTTTGCTGCCAAAAAAAGAAAAAAATAATACAACAAAAACTGACTTTTAACATCACATAATGTCACATTTAATTTGTTTATTGGACACTTCTTTTATTCTTATGTCTACATAAATTCATCGCTATCCCATTTTTAAGATGTAGTATGTATTTAAAATTTCTTATGTTTTTTTTTTTTTTAAATATTACCACTGTTTGGCATAATATGTCTTTATTCTTTTACATTTTATTTTTTGTAGAAAATAGAGTACATAATATACATATACATATGTATAATATACACTCATTCATATACTAATATTATGTATGCATGTTGTATTAAAATATACAAAAGTGTGTCCAACCTACATGCAAGTTTATATGCATATTTTTTTGACTTAAAATGCAATTTGTATGCTTTCATAAACACCGACGCCAAAAACAAAATAAAAATGAAAAAAAAATACAAAAAGAAATATTCCATTTTCCAATTCCCCACATTTCCATAGAAATTATTTCTTGAAGCAGAAAAAACCTCAAAAACCGATAGTTTAAACTAAAATGGCAATAAAACAAACAATATAAAAACATGCAACAACTATTATAATATCAGAAAGAAAGAAGAAACAAACAATACACAAACTGAACAAATATTGCTAAGAAGAAAAAATAAATAGAACTTTTTTTTATGTTGCATTCAACGTTCCTAGTATTATGCATCAAAGTTTTTTAGCATTCTTTTATCGTTATTATGAGAGCAGTATAACTGTAAGTTTCAATATTGAGAATTAAATGTAAGGAAGTTTTAATTGTTATAAAGACTAATCCATTAGTCAGCTGCAGTATATTGTAGTATATTGCATTTCCTTGAATGATGTAATAACTTAAGACAGCCCCCCTGCAGCAGCAATTATTATTATAGTAATGATATTGTTTTATCATTATTATTTTACGAGATACATTATTACGATTTAAATTTATTTTTTGGTTTTTTTATATGATCTGGCCGATGTTGAATTCCAATTGAAATACTGTTAGTCAGACACCATTAGTCAGATTAAAGTTGTTTTTATTGTTGTTCACTTCAGTGTCATCTTCTAATAAAATATAATTATAGAAATTATCTATCACATTTTAAGAATAGAATTGAGTTATGCTAATACTTTTTGATGGGAAATAACCGTTATGTTTAATTTACTTAATAAAACTTGATCAGATTCTATAGTGTAATGATTTGTTTTCCTCTGTCTCTACGGATTGTTCAAAATTTAAAATATTAATACTGAATTCATTTTTTTTGTTTGTTAAACCAATGGCATTTTATTGTAGTTTCTGAATAACCTGTATTTGTGTCCTGGCTTTTCTAATAAATAAAATAAAAAAATTATTGCTATAGTAATCCCTCATTGATAACTACTTTAACTACTTTAAGAGATCACCGTTTGTTTCTTTTCTATTTACATTTTTAATTAAAATTAGATTTTTTAAGATTATGCACGATTTTTTAAATGATAAGTGAGATTTCATATTTCCATTGCCTTTTCTTAATTTTTAGTAAACTTTCCCAGTTCTAAAACAGCCAAAACATAAAATAGCTACACGGAATCTAAAACAAAGCTTCAAAGCTCCTAAAACGTTTCAGTTATAATGAGGAACAGTATAGATGACAGACGTACGCATAATTAGATGTATATTGCAAAAACATTTGTTTAAACATGCAAACGTAAGAAATAATTTGTTCTAATATTGTCGTTGATCTTATTTAATCCTTTTTTTATGTTTTATGTAGTTTAGAATTCTACTAGAATGTTGTTGCGGTAGTTGTTATTTGTTTTGGGTAAATTTTATGAATTCAACATCGATTTTTATATGGATTAGACCAAACTGACCAAAATAATATGATAAACTAAAACGGACTTATTAATTTTTTTGTTTTCTTTATTAGTTTTTTGGCTTTTGAGGATTTTTTTTTTTTTTTTTGTTGTTTAAACAAAAAACATGACCACAAGTAGGAGTTTTTTTCTTAGTGATTTTATGGCATGTTTTATGATTAAAAGTACAAAACAAAAAAAAAAAAAAAAATTTTAACTGCACTAAGCCCATTCATTTTTTTTTTTTTTAAATATATGTATTGGTATTGTTTTTGGCTGCATTATTTAGAATATAACAAAGTCTACAAAATTTATTTATTAGCAGAATTTTATCAGGTCAATTAAAATTATTTGCGTTTTTGCATTAAAGTTTAAAAAAAAAAATCTAAATTATTAATTAAAGAGGAAAAATTACACATTAAAGCGGAAATATTACATAATTTTTAGAAAATTCAGTTTAATTTTCTTTTAATGCCAGTTTTGAGTTGAAAAATGTTGTGAATACTTTATCTAAATCATTTGTAGTGTTACAGAATTTAATAACAAATCAATGGAAGCATGCGTTTAGGTAGTAAAAATCTGACACTGCCAAGGAGGAATTCTTCGTGTGTTTCGAAAATTTCCACCTTCCTTAGGATGTCCCTTTAAACAAAAAATTTAGGTCACCAAAAAAAAAAAACACTTAACTTGGTTATAAATGTTTTGTTAAACGATTAGTTTCTTGCTTCTAGTAAATAAGACAAGTTATTATGTAAGTCTCCTTAGAAGGTATTATACCAAATAACAAAATATAGCAGCAGAAATAAAAATAACAGCAGACAAAATTAATTTATATCTTTATTTAAAAGAAAAAACATAAATCATGTACTACGATCTGTTAAAGCATTGTGAATAATTTTTAAGATAAAAAATTTTTTAATAACGTTGAGGCAAAATACAAATTAATTTACACAAAAGAATTAATTCTAAGGGATTGTGAACGGTATTTTAAAGTAATAATAAAAATTGATAATAAAGTCAAAGACAACCTGTTGCTATTCAAAGATTCTCAAACTTCGAGAAAAAAAAAGAACATAACAAAGTAAACTGTAAATGTGTAATTAATGTATTCTGGTTAGGTAATACTGTAAAAAATATCTTGTTATTAAAAATTATCTTAAATTTATTATAATGCATAATAATATATGCATAAGCATTTTGGATTTGAATCCATATGCATTTTGACTTCAAACTTATGGACAAGTGAAAGTAAGAAAAAAAAAAAATGAATTTCAAATATGTATATTAAAATTTTACTTTAGATACAAAATAGTTTTCTTTCTTTCTATTACTTTAAATATTCAAAAATTTGAACTTTTTTATTTGTGTCACTACTGATAATCAATTAACTATATGAGTAGGAGCAAAGTAGGAGTCATTGTGATTAACATTTTCATAAATTACACAGCGAATCTTTACAAGATATGTTCAGCATAAAACCGCTTATCTGCAATATTCATAATTTTCTTGTGTTTTTTTTTTTTGTTTTTTTTTGAAAAAAGAAGAAAGTAAATTTTAATCAATTTTGAGCGCCTAAAGTAAATAACGACAGGTATTTATTGAATTGATGCTGTGCTAAGAACATATCATCAGTTAGGAAAAAAAAACAACAACAATATGACAGTTATTATAAAGTTAAATATAATCTATAGACATAGTTTAACTTTTCCTTTTTTTTTTTCTTTCTTTTAATAGAAATTTTTACTTATTTTATATAACTAAATAGTGGCATCCTTAAGATTTTAAGAAGTGTTCTTTAATAACATAATATTTGTTTTTTATTGATAATCAAGGTATCAAATTTGTTTTCGCTTGCCAACTGCAAATAAATTTTTTTTTTTCTATATGTATTTGTTTTTCAATAATTTTTCATTCAATTCTTTAATTGGCAACCAACCAGTAGTGGTTATTTTGTTAAATAAAGTGATCAGAACTTAAGGACAGAGATTTAAAAAAGAAAAAATAAAAATAAATAATCAATGATTCCCCGGACGGGATATCAAAATTTTTGCTTGAAGGTGCAATTTGTTTGGTTCCTTTTTTTTTTCTTCGAAAGGAATTTTAATCATTAAAATATGGTTATCTAAAATTCACCTGCTGAGTTTAATATTACATTCACAAATAATTACAATGTTTCTTTTTTTTTTATTTCTTATTTTTGGTTTGGACATGATTATTAAGTGGCAACGACACATAGTTTGAGTATTGTGCAGAAAATAAACATAAAGATATAATTTATATAAAAAGGTGAAGCAATCAAATCTCATGAAAGGTGAAATTTGGTGAAAAAAAACAAACAAAGATTTTAAATAATCACATGGTAATATTTTGATTTAATGAAGGTGATAATTATGTGCAAAATATTTGTTGGTTTGTCTTAAATTGATTTGTTGAAACAGAATAAAAGTTTAATAATAGTAATTGAAAATATTTTGTAAAATTTTGAAAATTCAAATTTTGAATTTTTTTTAGCACTATAATTTATACATATATATTTCTTAAAATACGTTTATCTAATTATAATAATATTTATTTAAACAAATAATATTTTAAATCACTTGTGAACATATGACTGAGAATAGAATTTAAATGAAATTTCAAAGAAATTTTAATTTGGCATATATTTTATAAATAAATAAAATTTGTATAAACCATTATATTAATTATATATACCTATATATTAATCGGTCAATAACATTTTAAGTTTCAAAATAACTTAAAGAAATGTTTTCTAAATAAAATGCTGGTAAGTGAAATTTAAAATATTTCAGATGTGAGCCGTACTGGCCTCATTGCTTAATTAAAAAATATAACTTACTGTCTTATAGTCCGCAGTACCTAATGATTTAATATGAAGCTCAAAATAGAAGGCTTTTATTGATAAGATTGTAGCCTACTAAGGGATGTTGAATCAAAATAAGATGTAATTAACGTTTGCAGTCTTCAGCATCAATGTTTTGAAGAAATCGCTGTAGTATCAATGGTAAAGAAAGTCGAAATCAAACATTTTTATTGATAAGAATATGGCCTAATAAGGGATGTTAAATCAAAATAAGATGTAATTATAACGTTTACAGTCTTCAGTATCAATGTTTTGAAGAAAATCGAAATCCAAGACTTTTATTGATAAGATCGGGGCCTACTAAAAACTGTTAAATCAAAATAAGAAGTAACTAACACTTACAATGTGCATTAACAATTATTTAACGAGGTTTAAAATCAAAGGTTTTTTTTTGATAAGATCGGCGTCTACTAAGGGGTGTTGAACCAAAATAAGAAGTAAATGACACATACCCTACTTTGAACTATCAGCAGAATTCTTTTTTTTGAAAACTTTTTTTTATTTTGGGATATTATGAAATGTTTTAATTTTTAATTATTCTATACAATAATGAATTACGAAATAACGCATCTCAATTAATTACCACTCACTTAACTTAATAGTATTTAATGAGGCACAATACAATTTTTATATTGTAAAATTTTTTACCTTGAATATTAAAATACAGAAATTTTCTTTTCTAGTTTAAATTGACTTTTAATTAAAAATTTATGAAATCATTTTTATAAATTAATATAATTTAATCAATTTGATATGCTCCAATTAATTGAATTCACTTTATTATTAACAGCAATATTCATTAATATTGTTTTTATTTATAAATCAAACTCAATTTGATATTAATCTTTATACAAACTTTTATTATGCGTTTTTTTTTAACTCCCTCTTATTATTTCGTTTTTGTTTTTTTAGTACCTATATTTGTTTTTTTAATATATAATTATATAATTAAACAACTCAATTAAGGTAATAAAAAAAATTTAAAAAAAAATCAAATTAATTTTCTTCATATACGAGTATAACACAATCTGACACTGAATCATTTCAACTTAAGATAAATATCTTTAATCTTTTACTATACATCAAACTGTATGACGTCCATAATTTCATATTTTCAATTTTATTAAATATGTATTACACGATTTTTTCAAAAATAAACGCTTTTTAATATTTTAAAACAATCAAAATATTGTCTTTAATCCAACATTAATATCAGTTCAAATATTTAATTTACTTAAAATTCATTCATGACACCTTTAAACTGTGCGTAATTTATAAAAATAATTTATGATCTGGTTTTATATTTCTTAATAAAAAAACAAAAAAATTCAAAATATGTACTATAGGTTTGAACTGGTTAATATTTAAAATTTTTTTGTCAAGTTTATATGCTTGACTTCTATTGTAAAAAAAACAAAAAAACTTTAATCAATAGTCATTGTTGAAAGTTATGTTTAAAAAAATGTGTAATAGTGCCATATATTTACGTTAAAGTGCTATTAAAATTATGATATAATATTTTATTACAAAAAGCCCATGATAAATTAAGCTAACGTTTTAACCGTTGTCATGATTATCGAGCATTTTTAAGAAATATGAAATTTATAAAAAAAATGTCAAAGGTTTAAGAGTCATTAGTCATATGAAAAATGCTGCTATTGAGTGTTGGTAAAAGTGCTCTTTTTTTATAGTATTTTGATTTTGCAGAATTGGGACATCAGCACCTATGAAAACTCTCTCTTATGTTATAAAATATGGTGTCAGAAGAAAAACAAATTGTCTCAAGAGAAATTAAAATTGCTTAGCACAACCAAATTAACGCTATAATAAAACATAAAATGCACCCATCCAAATTAAATGTTTTCAGTTGAAATTAATTAGGTAGTTAGGTAAAAAAGAGCTGCAGGTACACACTTAGACTAGTTTAGGTCCGTTGTGATATCCTGTATCAGTATTAAGTTAACCATTAAATCATTGAGATGATATTAAAAAGGAGTGTAAATCGATTAGGTTCACCTACGACAAATTTAAAATGTTATTTAAAAAGATATTCTTCAGAAGCTTTCTTCATTTTAGGACAAGAGTAGGTCCCACAAAAAGTGAAAGATTTATTCCTCTTCATCTTTGCAGCTTCAGGGCCAGGTCTGTTTGGCCACAGCGCAGGTATTCATAGCAAACCAACTCTGGTTTGTGAGTATATTGTAACAAATCAATTTTTGAAAATTGAAATCACAATTTTTTAAAGATTGTAATAGAAAGCCCGATTTTCTCCTTTCTTCGGAGAATTTGACCGTTTGTACCACATCCAACAAGTTCATCGGCTCTACAAAGGCATTATATTCAAGAATCTCCAATATCGACTTCAAAAAGTTAAAGCAGTTCATTTAAGTACAAGAGGCAGTTGCTGACAACCGTTAGATTAGTTAAAAAATTACTACTTTCTTTTGTACGCTAATATCTGAAAACAAGCTTCACTACTCTATTCTAAATCGCTTAGTTTTCTTCTACTGACTATACATTTTTTTATAGAGAATAGCGATATGAAACTAGTTGTATAGTTAGTTTATAATATTAGTTCAACGATTAAGGAAACCAAAGTTGAATAATCTAAATCAAAACTTTAAATGAAGTGTTTAGAGTTTTTATAAAATCAACAAAAAAAAAGTTGAAACTCACTTTTCTTATCATTGTCAAGCATCAAAAAAACATCATGCTATAATCTAGAAAGATACTCATCTATAAACTTGGAGGAATTTGCATTTATAAAAAATCATAACCGGTTTTCTTAACTATACACAAAAGTATGGTTAAAATACTATTATGCAATGACTTATTGCTAATGATAAAGAATATAGAAAGGGGTCAACATACTTAAATTTAAAGAACATATTATTATATTTGAAACAGAAAACCTCACAAAACTAATTTTCTGTTTCGATTATATTGTCTTAAGTGAGTCTAATAGGCAGACATTAAAATATAAGTTTTTTAAAGCATCAATAATTTTACGGTGCATCAAATTCAAACTAAACAAAAAAAAAAAAACGAAATAACCAAAAAATTATTAATTATAGTAAACCCTAAAAGTGTTTTTAAAATCCATGAATGATTTGCGCTTAAACTATAAAAAAAAGTTTAAGTTTAAATTTATTACAAAATGTCAAATCAATATAACATACATAATAAAATTACACCTTGATATTATGACAGCGCATTGTAATGCAGAATGTTGTAAATTATAAATTCGTGACAATCATATTGTGTTGTAAATACAACATCTACTAATATCATAACTCGCGTATCATATAAAGATTTTGGATGCCGTGAATTACAAAACAATCGAAAGTAGGAAAATCAAAAAAAAATCTCCCATGGTCATGTTAACCAAAATAATAGAAGACATCCAAAGTTTAAATTAACTTAAAAGAGTATTAGATTTAATTTATTTTTTGGACAATGCATCAAATGGACCCTTCGATATATAGAAAACAATTTTAGCGTTTCTTATTTAATTATTTTGTATTTTTTTTTTTATGTTTTTTTTTGTTGTAAAAATATTATAAAAGTTGAAATTAACGGGTTAATAGGTTGTAGATGTTGTATTAAATGCAGTATTAAGTGAAAATTTTCAATGAATTAAATTTAACACCTTTTTTAGATTACAATTCAAATCAGAAGAGAAATAAAAAAAAAATTAAAAAGAAAAGAAATAAATAAAATTAAGTTTGACAGCTTTCTTTCTGTTGTTTTAAGGTATCAGTTGATGATGGGTTGAATGTAATGTCATGTTAAAAACAATGAATTTCGTTCTTTTCCCTTTACAAATAAAATTTAGTTATATACCATCGTATTATAAAAAATAAGAGATTTCATGATGGGAAGCGATTCATAAGATAAAAGATTTGTATTTTACATAAATACAAATTTAAAAAAACAAAAAAAAACATAAAAACAGTCAAAAATGTTTTGAACATTTTTGAAGCTTCAATTTGATTCAATGAAGTGTGTAGCAGTTTGGAACGGTTTTTATTGTTTTTGTTTTTCATCATTGTTTTTATTTTCATTTTGACATCTCGTTGTTAAGGTAGTCAATCTGTCAATAAAAATTCTTTTATCAATTTTTAAAATATTTCTTTATTGTTTTAACACAAGTGTTGATATTCTTGTTTTTTTTATTTTTTTTTAAAGCGATTCATTTTTTTCATAATCGGTGGTCTTTCCTTCATAATTTCTACAATTTAATCACAATTTTTGTTATAAAATAAACTGTTTGATGGACAGTTTTTCTGCGTGTTTAAAGAATTTTTCATTAGATACAGGAATATGTAATTTGTAAGAATGTTTGAGGCGATAGTTAACTTAAACAAATATATTTAACAATATTTTATATAGGTATGTATTTTGAAATCTTATTGTTTTACTATTGTAAGCGTTAATAACAAATTAGTAACCTAGTTTTAGTGATTGTACTAAGCAACAAAACAATTCCTTATTTGAGTTCATACTGTGTACATCTAAAATTACTTACTGTTCTTTGAAACTTTTATACAGTACATACAGTTTTAAAAATATATTCTTCTGATAATAATCAATGTTGGCAATCATTTGGCATTGGAGTGTTCTGTGCAGTACAAAAATAAAACAAAGAAATGACATTAACATAATATATAAATTAAGTGTCCTGTTTGTTATATTTTTAGTTATCAGATTCCAATTTTTTGTTAATCACTTATGGATTGTTTATTGATTATCCTTCCCAACTAACAATTTTGAAATTTATAAGTATGATATAAGAGTAGAATATTTTCTTATTAGACACTTATTTTACTCTTCTGGCGAAGGTTTTGGTCATATAAGAGTGATATAAGTATGATATGAGTTGTAAATAAGACTAATATAAGAACGTTATATATATAGTCTTATAAGAACCTTGTCCAAGAGTGAAATAAAAATAATCTTAGAGGCGTCTTTCACAAGAGTACTATAAAACTCTTTAATCTTCGTCTTACAAGATCCTTGTCGAAGAGTGAAATGAATGAATTATTTCTTCTTCTTATATTTTAAAATTCTCTTGAAAATAATTTTAAGGCAGGAAAGAGATAAACTATATGATGAACTAAATGTAGTGTTGTTTTTATTTTATTTATGTATACAAGTAGAGAATTAAGTACATATATTAATAATTATAACAAAATATAATAATATAGCTAATAAGAAATTAAAAAATAAATGACTAATTAACATAAAATTTTAATGCGAGATTAAATATTTCGGTTAACATTAAAAATTGCCTCGTATTTTTTAATGGGCCTTCGAAAATCTTCAAAACAAAACATAATGTTTAATTTTTAAAACTATTAAGATTTAAGAATTTCTCATTTTCTGTAATAAGAGTTCATTTAAAATGATAAAAAAGTTTAAAAACCAGAAGTCTTCTTAAAATTCTTTACTAATTTTTTTAAATACGACCCAATTTAAAAAAAAAAAATTTCATAAAATTTTATATCCCAAAATGGCTGCTTATTATCGATATTAAAAATCCAGAAAATATGGCGACTATGTTGTAATATCTCTAAGATTGTTGTAAGTAGATAGTAAGAAGCGTTTTATAAAAATTGTCAGAGCAGGCTGAGATAAACCTTTAGCCATTTAAGAAGGTAAAACGAACTTAAATGAAATAAGAAGATTCTTGCATTATTAAAAAAATAATTTCGTACCTATACATACATCAATTTAGCTATTATAATAGGTAGTATATATTTATTTTTATCTATAGATAATTATTTTTATATGCACAAACATGTAGGACTTAGAAAGTTAGAATCAAAAATGTTTTTTTTTATTTTTAAAAATCTTCAATAACAATATTATACATAATAATATTTTCAGTGAATATTATGATGATTCATGAATGATATTTTATTTTTATTTTTTGCTTATCTATTAAAACAATATACATTTAGTTCTACATAATTTATAAGTATAGATATTTGATATATAAAGTGTAAAAGAATTTTATGTGGAAAAGAATTTTTATGGCTAAAAAAAAAAAAATTAGGAGGAAAGAATAGGCTTATATTTCGCCAAAAATGGTATGAGTGTTGCGAACACTTTAATTTTAAAGAACAATTTTGACAATTATGAATTTATATATTATTAAACTACTAATAATATTTTCTATAAGTTCATAATTTGTTAAGTTATGACATTTGCCATTTAAAGTATGTACCTATATTGGCTCACAAAAATCTAATTTTCTTCCTAATCTTAAGTATACTACGAGAATTAATTGCAGATATTATTTATAGTACATCGTGACCTTGTCAATTCTGAGATATCCGTACGAAATAATATCATACTGTACGAATATAATATCATACAACAGTAATACGACCTATAGTATAAAGATATAACAAAATATAACAAAAGTATAAGAAAAAGGGATAACGGAATGAATGCCAGACTTTTTTCTACACATAAAATAAATAAATTAACAAAAATGAAGAAATAGTCTTAAAACTCAATCAATTAATATTACAAGAAACGGTGCCATAGTAGAATCAATTGTGAAATTTTTATATTTGTCCGGCACTGCTTTGTAATATATACATAAGTTTACAATAAGGCAATTTGTCTTACAGCATTCTTAATTCACTTCTATACAAGTTTTACTATGAATTTGACTTACTGCATTCTTATTTCACTCTTATAAAAGTGTTAGTAAGAATTTGCCTTACTACAATCTTATGTCACTCTTGTAAAAATCATAGTAAGAATTTGGCTTACTGTATTCTTATTTCATTCTATATAAGATAAGATTGCTGTGATTCTTATTTTATTTTATTAAATTGTTTTCTTATTTTATTGTTACGATTGAATACTGCTTAAAATGTTCCTATGACTAAAAATAATAAAAATGTTGAATTACTTATATTAATATGTATTTATATTTTATTTCGATAAGATAGTAAGAAATGACATACAATTGAATGATTAAAGAAAAGTTATTTGTTTAGAAAACAACATATTTTCATTCTTCTATAAAGGAATTATACTATTCAGTAAAATTTTATTTATCAAGCGTATGCACTAGTGGTATAAATACAGTCGTTGTTTTATTATATGTAATTGCTATCATTGATATTTAGAAAGTAATTGTAGTAATTGACATTTAGAAAGGAATACAGAAATATTTTGTATGTCATTTGGCTCGCTTATTAAAAGTTCCGTCTCTCCATCAAAATAAGCATCTATGATTATTCAACATGTAATTCATTTTCTATTTTACGTAATAGGTACCAAGATAGGTATATCAAATGTAAAGAATCACTAACAGGAAAGTCTTCTACCATATTAATAGATAGCTGTTCTAATGGCAATGTGCATTTGTGGTGAAGTTCAGAAATCTGGGAAAATTTGAGTAATAAATATCACATAATTAATTATTTCAAATTGATAATCTAATTCTAAGTTACTGGTAAAAAAAGATACATATAAAATACCTTAGCACGAAAATGAACATCAGTTCTTTTTGGACATCCAGCTCGGGGAAAAACGTTTGTGCGTGATAAATAAGAATATTCGCCTACTGTTGTACATTTAAGACATCCATTCTGGCTTATAATTGTAATTATAATTTGCGATAGGTACCTTTCAAAAATAAAGAATATATTGGGCACCAAATTATTGCGGTTGAATTTTTATCATACCCCTAATAAACGCTCTTGCAGACGAATCGCATATAAAAGCCCCAACTTTTAGAAAGCATAAATGACCATTTAAATATACTTCATTATTAATTCCAGTTTTTAGCTCTTATGAAGATAATCATTTAAAGCCATCAATATTTATATTTAACGAGATATTCAATCATTCAATTATATTCCTTCATTACGATATCTTAATAATATTTCCAATCGATTCTTTTTCTCAAGAAAAATATTACTGATTTGTGAATAAATTTCCTTACGATTTCTGCTGAAAGATTCACTTTGTTTTATTTTGTTCCACTGATGAAAAGCTATTTTCAATTTACTACACTTACTCTTATTACTCTTACAAATTAATTATTAATTGTGACTTATAAATTGATTTTAAGTTTCGCACTTATAAGATACTTGTAACAGACTAACATAAGGCTTCAAAACATAATTTATCTTATAGTCCTTGAACAAGAATTACAATTTTATCTAAATCTTACAGTACACTTTCTCCAGAGAAGGTCCTATATAGCTCTTATAAGAATGAATTTAAGAGTTTTGTAAGAGTATATTACTCTTGGCTAAGAAAACTTTACTAAAAAAGTTAATAAGGGTAAAATAAGAGTTTTATAAGAATAGCACTTACAACAGAGTTGCTCAAGATGAAAAAATTAGTTATAAGAAAGAAAATATTTTTTTTAAACTACGCCTCTTATGGAAGTATGTTATAAGTTTATAATAAGGATCAATCTTGAAAAAGGGTGTTATAAGATCCTTCTAAGAGTTAAAGATTCTTATAAGCTCCATTTATAAGACAAAATGTTCCTTGGGTTGAAATATGGATAATCTTATGGATTTTCCTTGAAATATTGATTGTAAAATATGATTGAAGAGGTTAAAATGTAGTTGTCTTATATCATCTTTTTTTAAAATGAATTTATTAATATTCTTGGTCTTGTTAATAAAATTAATATTTTGTCTGATTGCAGCCAACAAATAGGTCATACCGAGCTTCTTTTAAGTATTAAAGTATAAAGCTAACCAATTGAAAAGAATATAACCAATAAGATAATTGTGAAAATTTTTTATGGGTGATCACCCAATATGATGGTAATCTTAAAGAAAGCACCATCTCCATATAATCTATTTATTTTATAAAGATCGTTTTCAATTATGACCGTTATGAATTTATCTTTTAATTGAATAGTTCATTAAAATTTTGCTCTTATTAATAGTCACAAGTGTTACATTGTGATACTGTTGCGTTTTTCTTTAAATTTTTATTTAAAATTTATATAAATGAATTTTTGACAAATAACTTGGCCATCGTGATAAAAAACATAACTTTACATAACTTTGGCCATTGGTCAAATAAATCAAATTTAAGATTTATTAATGCATTTAAAAAATTGTGTTATTTATAGAAATAAATTATTGTTGAATCTTTAAAAGTGACTTAAGGTTCACTTTAAATCAAATAAATATTTAATTTTCGAAAAATTCATAAGCAGTGAAAATTAGACGAATTAGTATAAAAAAATATTCTCAATTGAAAAAGTTTCTTTGGTGAAAAATTTATGATTTTATCTCTGAAGTCAAAATAAACAATAATTATTTCAAATAATTTTTTTGATATTATCAAAAACTTGTTGACCAGAGGATTTCATTAGATATTTGCTGTACAATCAATGCATTTCAAAATTCCTATAAAATGGTCAGAAAATTAAATGATAATAAATGACTATTCGAAATTTTAATGTAAATCTGGAAAACTGAAAAAGATAAAATACAAGACAATCTTATACGTAGTAGAATTTTTGACAAATGGGGTATTTGCAAATTTTTTTGCCATACATATATACATAATATTATATTTTAAGCACATTTTCAAAAAAAAAAATGAAAAAATGTGTCTATTTATTTCACTCTGTCCGACTGTTTTTCGGTCCGGGTGTTTACAAATCTTCTACACGGTTTGAAATATAACAATGAAATTTTAACTACGAATAGACATTGCAAAAAAATGTATTTTGTGGAACAACTTTTTTCTAGCTTTAACCGTTATGGAGGTACAGCCCCCAAAGTGTGAAAAAGCCCTATATTTAAATTATTATAACACAAATTCTATAAGAGGTAGTTATTTTAAATTTGGAAAATCTGCGAACGTCAAACGACAGCTGCTTTTATAAATTTTCTAAATACAGGGTAGGCTAACTTGGACTGACTGATTTTAAATGCTTATAATTTTTTTTAATTTTTTTTTTTTTTTAAATAAAAATTATTAAATTTTTTTTAAGCTAAGTGTGAAAAATGACATCCTTTAAATGCCTGAAATTTTGGTTTCTGTTAACAACAAGTTAATAACTTTCAATAACCTTATAATTGATGAAAGTGTGACTCGATTTTTCCCAATTTTTCGAATAAATTTTTCTAACGACTTTTTTCAATTTTTATATTATTATAAATTTAACACGAATCCCCTTTACCCTATTTACCTCTTATTATGGAATATTTTTTAATTTTAGAAAGTTGCTTTTTTGAAAACCCTTAATTACTTGCATTACTTGTTTAAGGTGAAAACTTTATTTTTTTTTCTTACGTACAAAATACATCAATTCATCAACTTTACCGTTCTTTGTTTCTAAACAAAATGTGTAGTGAAATCAAAAATAAAATACCTATAAAATATTTAAAAAATTTAGTGTTTTCCATAACCTCATAAAAAAATTTTTGTGCTCAATAAAATCTAAACTAAAAATTTATTTATTACAAGTATAACTATTTGATCACTTTAAAATGTTTTCATCATGCCGCTTATTCTATTTTAATTCCAGCCATTTCCATTTTAATATAGTGTCGATATTAGACTATAATCATTCTAAATTATTAATTCAATAGATCGAGGCACTCATTGCATAGTATGTAATATATAATTTAATTGATTACAAAAGAAACACGGCAACACTTTAATAAAATTGATTATTTGTGTTTATTTTGAATATTTGTAAGTATGAAAAATTTATCTAAAAAAAGAGACAAAAACATTTCAATTTTTTCACTTTTTACTTTTATTGAAAAAAAAGAAGAAAAAAAAGTTTGCATTGAAGTGTGACGTTTAGCAAGTTACAAATCATTCACAACAGGCGGTTGTCCATTTCTATTTTACAAATAATCGTTCGTGTTATTTATATTCGTTAATTGGAAACAAAGTAAATCCAGTATTTTTTTTTTTTTTTGAGTTTTTGTTATATAAAAGTCTGTAATGTTTTCTTTTTGTGTATTTTGAATGAAAATTTCAAAATAAGTTTTTTTTTGCAGTGCTGTAGAATCAAGCAGTTAGTCTTTAACGGATTAGTTTTTACTACTTTAATTATTTAATGATAAAAAATTGCTATCTGACAGTTTTATTTGTGACAAAGAATTTGATAATGCGGGCTAGTATTATATGGGAACAATATCATTTGGAATCATTTGTAAACAACAATCATTTGAATGTTGTTTGCAATAGTTAAATATTATGGAAATTGTTTTTAACGTTTTTTTCTTAGCAGTTTCTTTAACAGTTTTACATCAAACGACATATAGTAGTCGAATTAAGGACTATATTTGAATTATTAAGAAATTGCAAATGAGAATTAAATAATTGAAGTAATAACATACAGACTTATAACTTCTTGTATAATATGATAACTCTTATTTTCAGTTAGCTGTGATCAGCTAGAATATAATGTTTTTGTGATTAGCACAGATTTGAAATTCGACATCACATGATGAAAATTTGCATTTTACGTAGTAAATCTTAAAATAATTTTGAGAACTGGTTTTTTTCTAGATTGATTATGTAGTGATATTTAAATTTAAGTCATAAAAAAAGAAATATTTTTATTTCACGAAAGAAAATAAAATTTTTAAAAGAGAGAGAGAGGACCTTGGAAAACCATTTTTAAGACTTACCAACCATTTTTAGGACTTATAAATTTACATTATTCTTTTTGAGTTTAATTTTATAATTAAATCTTAATTTGCAACTTCTTGTTATAATTGTTTTTTAAAGGCTAATGTTATTCATATTAATTTATAATTAACTTGGGTAAAAAAATATTTTCGCAAAATCAAAAAAAAAGTTAAAAAAAAAAAAAAAAGAGGAATTTATTTTAAAATTCTTCAACCCACTATTTAGTTTATGTCTTGATTAAAACCTAAATCCATTTTTTTTTAACATTAAGATCTATTATAAATATAAAAGGGATAAAATATAAACGCCCACTTTTTATACCATATTTTGGGTTTACATATACACAATATAACTTAAATATTTACTTCTTCTGCTTTTGTAAGAATAACAAAATACAAAAAATTTGTATAACTTTATGAATAAAATTTGAAAATAACTTTTTTCTTTAATTTTTGGCTACACGCTAAATTTTATATTTTTTTAAAATATAACAGAATAAAATTAAAGAATCGTTTTAATATTTTGTAAGGATTTATTTTTAAACATTCTTTCGTACAACTTCAAAATTCTAACATTAAAAAAGTAGTCGTTACGTTACTTTATGCAAATAATTTGAATTTTGAATCTATGCTATAAGTACGAAAGCATTATAGCTCAAACTAGCTAAAAATGGATAATCTTTAAAATAAATAGCTAAATAAAATATAACTATTGCTTAACTTAAGGTAGCTAAAATAGCAAATAGCAAGCTTTGTCTCAAATGCCAAAATTGTGGCTTGTATTGTCATATACATAATACAGATGCCTTTTTCTTGTATATACTGATGTTTACCTTTCAAAAAATATTTTTACAATCTTTTCATCATTGCTTAACCCTTTTATTTTGCTGGTTTTTTTGATAAGGCTGAATTAACGAGTCTATAATCACTATACCCTATAGGTCCTTAGTGCTCTTTCAAAACGGAACCTATTAAAAATGTTGGTATATTATAAGTTTTTCAAAACGTAGTATATTTCGATCTCACATTCTTCTCATATACATCAAATCCTTTTTCCATCCGAAAAAACATGGTAATCAGCCAAAATTGGTATACATAGGTTTAAAAATAAATAAACACTCTTATACCTCTTCATTAATTTAGCAGAAATACTCGTGAAAAAATAAACTCTGACTTATACTGAAAATATTCATAAAATTACATTTATAATATTATTTTTCATTTTCTCATCGCGGCTTCATTTTATCTTATTTTTAAATTTTAATTTACATTTACAATCATATTTTAGGAAATATCCTTATTATTATTATTATTATTATTATTTGTTCTTATTTTAATTATTTGTTTGTATAAAAATTATACATATATAAAATATTTAAAAATCTTAAATACATATAAAAAAAAAAAATAAGAAAATAGAAATAAAACAAGAAAATTAAAAATATTTTCATTAAGAATAAATTTTCAACAGTAGATACAATAACAAAATAGAAAATAATAAAATAAAAATCAATATAAAAGAATGTCCTTCCTTTTGTTTGGTAAAGCACAAAAATATCATCCTTTATTAAATATTCAGGAGCCTTTTATGCTATCAAATATTTATTTTCAATAGAAAATTTTATTTTTATTATTCTGTTTTTAAAGAAGGAACTTATAAATTATTAAATGAAAAGGAAAGATATTTAAAGGATTTTGTGGAGAAGAAAAAAATACAAACATTTTTTTTTTCCGGTTTTTTTTTTATGAAAACATATTGCAAAATTTTTTTCCGGTTAACAAAAAACAAAAAAAATACAAAATAAAAAAAAAATAAAATGGAAAGTGTCACAAAAATTGACAATTGGTAAATACATTATAACAAATTTAAGTAAATTAAGGTAAATTTTATTTTTTGATCGAAGTAATGAACGGTATGACGCATTAACAATATTTTAGAACATTTGATGGGCGGTAAAATAATATTAAACTCAATCAATCCTTAATTTTTTTACTTTTAATACAAAGGTAATACTTTCTAACCGTTATTAAATTTTAAACCTAAACAAATAAAAAGTTTTAATTAACTTGCTTATAAATATGACAGATAGGTAAGAATGGTTTAAGCTAATTAAAATATTTAGCAGATTTCAACATAGTTTTCTTAAATAATTTTGAACTTTTAAGATATGGTGAGTGATAAATGTTAATTGAAAACATTTGATGCTAATAACAAAAGCAGAAATTGTTTAACGGTTTGGGAACTCTTTGTATATTACTGGAAGCAACGCCGAACCAAAAAACGGAAATGTTTTAAAGTAATTTTCTTAAATGTGTTTGGGATTTTTCGTAATTATGACTGATTTTTAACAATTAATGTAATAGAATTATAATATTATTACTGTTTTATTATTACCCTTACAAAAAGATGGCAGGGTAGTAATAATAATTTTCATTAAAGACAAGCTGACGGACGGACGGACGGACGGACGGACGTACGGACAGAGTGAAACTAATAGGCACATTTTTTCAAATTTTTTTTTTGAAATGTGCTAAAAACTAGATCTTTGGAGATATGAATATTACACATTACTGGTATAACATATTTTCATGTTTTCCATCTTTTTCATACTCATTTGATAAGTTTAATTTAAAAGCAATTTTTTTTTGTGAAAAAATTAAGAGAAACTTTTTCTATTCTTAAATAAACCCTACATAATTAAGAAAAATCATTAACATAATATAATGAGCTTCAGTTTCAGCAACGCATATTCAATTTTTTGTTCAATTTTTGACGCCGTATGCTCTCAAACACCTCAGTTACCAAACGGAGTGGGAGACAACATTTTCCTATAAAACAGCCTATGTTTGTGCTTGAAGATGTTACCCTTCTTAAAATTTAAGTTTTTAATTAAATATTTTACTTATTATTACATTTTACTGATTATTGCCGAGTTTAAGTTTTGAGTATTTAAAGGTAAAGCTTTTCCCAACTTTGGGAGGTTATATATAGCAAAAACTTGTTATACAACTATTATTTTTTTATCTACAATTTGTATCTACTTTTATCCTTTTAATTTCTTTATTTTTACCTGAACACAGATTTATTTCATATTTAAATTCTTATAAAAATGGATGGACACAGTGATGGTTGAACACAGTGAAACTAATAAATAAACTTTTCAATAAAATGTTTTTAATAAAACATTCTACATTAATTTTTCTAACAAATTTAAAAGGATAATGCATTTTTATTATATTCATCACAATTTTTATATTTATCACGTGTCAGGTTTAAAGAAAACATACAAAATTTCTCTAAACACATACAATCATAAAAATTTTAATTGAAATATATAGTATCTGGTTCTATTATACTGATGTATAGCAAAAAAGCATCAAGTATTTTGTATTCCTACTTATCCATATATACATTTTTCTATTTTAATGCAAAAACAAAAATAGAAAAATAAGGATAAAAAATTAAACTTATCAAATGAGTATGAAAGAGATGGAAAACATGAAAATATATTATACCAGTAATGTGTAACTTGTCAAGTTGACAGAATATCTCTTCAGCTTAAAATGTTTAAAATTCATTTAAAGGCCTCAAAAGATCTAGTTTTTAGCACATTCCCAAAAAAATTTTGAAAAAATGTGCCTATTAGTTTCACTCCTTCTGCCCGTCCTGTCCGTCTGTTTACAAAACATATACACCGTTAAAGATAGAGAAAAAAAATTTTAAACATGGGTAGGTTTCATAAAAAAATTAATTTTGTTGAACAACTTTTTCATGTAGCCCCATCTATCAGGGAATCCTTCAAACTTTGAAAAAGCCCTATTTTTGAACGCGTATATCTCATGTTTCGCCTAACATTTTTGTAATATGAAAACGCCATTCGACTGGAATTTTTTTTTACCTTAATAAATCAATATCAAAGTTATATATAGATTTTAAATTTAGTATTTAAATTTACCATTATGTGAAAACCAAATTTTGCATGATTTTTCTACCTTCATAACGCCGGCACGCTTTTTATAGCGGCTTGAAGGGAGAGAACTTTTAGAATTAGTATAAGTTTGCTCAGAAAAAATTTTTGTACCACCCCCTGTTTATGTTATGAGGGCTCAAAAATTGAAAATTTGCTATTTTTAGACACCTGTAACTTAGGCACCTGTACAAATTTTTCTGCGGCAAGACATGAAAATTAAAGGTTCAATAATATAGTTTTACATGTGTTAACGGTTTTTCTTAGTTATATAGGGTTCTGGACTTAGCCGCTCAAAATTCCCGAGAAGTTCTATTTTTACAATTTTTCTTATTACATAAAATTTTCAAATTTTTGTGCAAATCACAATTCTAAACAGTTTATATTGTCTTTTGGAAATGTGGGCTTTTAAAAACCGTTGGTTTATTTTCTACCTTGTTTTTTTTATGTTTAAATTTTGTTTTTAAGGATATTTTTATTGATTGTAGTTTTTTTTTTTTTGTGTTAGTATTTATAAATTTATTTTTGTATTTATGTAAGTATAAATGTATTTCAGTATTTGAATGTCGAAAATTAAATTAATGCAAATTCTATGCTATATCTTTGTTTCTTTTTTTATTTTAAAAATACGCACTTTTAACACATCTTCCATGGATGCCTTTCTGTTTGGAAAAGGATTTTGACTTTAAAATGTTAACCCTATTTAGTGTTTGTGTTGTGAAAATGTGTTTCCAAAGTAAGGTTGGATTTATTATTGAACGTTTTAGTTAATGAATCTTTTCATTTAAAATTTAAAATGAGTTTTTGAGAGATCAGCCAAAAGAGGAAAATTACTTTGCAAAGTAGCTGTTCTAACTTTTTGCGAGGATTAAATTTAATTATGGTGGTCCCTTTAGGTTCATTTAGGGAATGAAAATTCATTTCAAAAATTTTAGGAAATTCATAAAACATTAAAATTTTACTATATGACTTATTGATATGGTCAATTCAATTTTGAATGGGTAGAATCAAACATACACTAATAAAATTGACAAAAAAGAATATTTTATAAATATAAAAATTTTGTAAACGTAAGTTTTTAAAAGGTTAAAATGGTAATAGGTTTCGATTTAACATAATTTTCAGTTACAAAAGTTGTTTTGTGATTTGTATCACTTTATATTTTATTTAATAAAATTTAACTCTTTCTAGTTTTTGAAAATAGATTTTATTTTGTTTTTTTTTTAAATATTATAAATAAAACATACGAATTTTAGATCATTTTACCTTTTTAACCACACCACAACCGAAAAAATGTATACAAAAATTTTTTACACATATCTACGCTTTAAAATTTTCCATTCAATTACCTAATCTTTTTTTTAAGAAAAAAAAACTTATATTTTTCTATAAATAATATGTAAGTTAAAATGTTTTTATTTATGTTTTGAATATTTAAGGGTAATCATATAATTTTGGTTCTCTGAATAGGGTTTTGGAAGGAGAAGAGAAGATATAATCGGAAAGTTGTCGGAAAGTTTTTTAACACGTTAAATTCAAAAGAAGTTTATTCGAGAAATAATTAAAAAAATTATATAATCTGTTAAAAAGACAATATTAGTTGAAAGCCGAATGTAAGCAGTATTTCTTATTGAATTGGAAATTTTTAGCATTCAAAAAGACCTAATGAGTTTAGAACCAGAGATTTAGTTTAGTAGTTTATAAGTACATACCAAAATTAACCATTTTTTAATTGACCTAAAAAAAAAAAATTCAGTATGATTTCAAATTTTTTTTAGTTTAATCTTAGATTCCTCAAGGTTCTTAGATATATGTATATTAAAAAACAAAATACCAAACTAAATAAGAAATTTTAAATAACCATACAAAAAAGAACAAAAAGAAAAAAAAACTTAAAATTTTTTTATAAAAGAAAAACAAATTGAATAACAATAAATTTAAAATAAGGACATAAAGATCCTTTAGAATTTAAAATTGTTTACTAAAAGTATAAATTTTTATAAGGACATAACCTGTATTTGTTACTATAAAAAGGATAATAATATGTAAAATAACTTTTTTCTTCATAAACTGTATAAAAATTTGGTATCGATTTTTGTGAAATAATTCTCAGTTTTATTTTAATAGATCTGATCTTAAATTTACTTTAAAAAAAAAATAACGTACAACGTAATTATGGTCATTTTTTTTTTTTACAAAATTAGCAGCTTCTTATCATCCATCAGTAATGATTTTAGATTAATGAGTATTTAAATAAAGTTTTATATTTATTATGTTTTTCAGTCAGTCTGAAACACCTCCGACATTTAGATTAGAACAAAATAGAAAACGAAATGATTCCTTTGTTGTCGCTTATTCGTTCTTTTCCATATAGTTTTTAATGGGTTTTTTTTTTATATTTATTGTAATATTTGGATGGAATGGAATTGTTAAATTAGTCAAACAATTATTGGTCAAATTTAATTTATTAAAATCATCAAAATAAATTATAAAATATTAGACAACTTATTTTAGAGACAACCATCAGCAAATCAGAATGAAAAACTAAAAGACTGGTATTAAAAATTATTAAATTTCAAAGTGTTGTGTATATGTTAGGACATATGCTAAACTTTTTAAATTTAGATTGGACATTGTAATCTGATTTTGACAAATCTACTAATGATAAGAGAAATATTTATGAATGACTTATAAAATGGGCAAATGTTTTCGCTCTTAAACTGTTACTCATTTGATCCTTAACAATATAACCAATATTTTATAAAGGTAGTTTTTTTTTTTTTTTTTATTATTATTATGTAATCTTTAATATACTTGATAACTTTTAGAAATATCAACGAAAATAATTTTAATTTAAGTTTTACACTCATAAATTCGTTTTTTTCCTTATACTTAAGCTTTATTTAAAAAAAAAAAAAAAAAAAGTTTTAATCCTTAAAAAATCTTTGAAATTTTAATATGTACTAACTTCTATTTACAAAATAACTTCAACATATATAAAATAACTTTACAAAGTTACTTAATTACTTTAATTAATGCTAATAACCTCAATTTTTGTTAAAAAAAAAAAAAATTCTTTTCAGAAGAGTTAAAAATTTTAAAATTTTTTTCTAAACTCTTTCAATTTGTTTTTTTTTTTTTTGTATAAATATTTCCTCCTCTTTAAATCTAGAGTACGTGCTCTCAATTTATTCAAAATATTTGTTTTATTTTTTTTTTTTTTTGTTTTTAGTTTTATAGTTAACTTATATTCATAATGCATAACAAAAACAAAAACTGAATATGTATAATATAATACAAAAATTTTATTAATCCAAAAAATTTTATAAAAATAAAAAGAAAAAAATGTATTCATGTTTTTAATAGTAATTGAAGTTTTAGAATATTTTTTAATATTTAATAAAACTATAATTTAAAAAACCATAACAAAAAAAAAAAAAAAATAAATGAAACTAAAAAAATATTTTTTATATTTATAACATAAAAATGTCTTTACTGTCTTTATATTGTTTGTTGCCGTCCAAAAAAAACATAAGAGAATTAAGGAAATTTTAAATTTTGAAGATTATGACGCTCGATAAGACGCTGCTATAATCGGAGCATCTCTTGCAGATGGCGTGAATAACAGACCGAATTGCCTTAAGTAAGGATAGTACTTCTACTGGTTTTCTATTTCTCCCTTATCAAACAACAACAACAACAACTGCCATTTAAAAGTTAAAATTAAGATCGATTTCTTTATTTGTTTGTCATAGGTTGTCAAATGATTAAATCCAAGGCTTATCCGACATTGTATAAATTGAAATCATACAAAGCTCGGAACGCAACAATTCTCTATAATTTTACGTACTTTCGAAATTGCAATACGTAGTCGGAGTCTGCGGATTATTAATGAGTTCCCTCAGCCGTTATAAAAAGAAAATAAAATTAAAATCAATAATATCATTTAGATATTAAAGATCTAGAAAACATTTATCATCAGCATAGTCGAAATGGTTGAGATTATCATAAAATCATATAATTTAATCATAAAGAATTAACATTACACAACCCTATTTGCTATAAAACTCACATGTCGCATATGAAATTAAATGGTCAGTATATTATATTGTCTTAGGTTCTTCTTGAATTCAATGAAGTCAAGTTCTATGATAGATATATATATATTTATTTTTTTTAATTATAAAAAACTTATATACCTATATACTTTGTAATAATTTTCAACTCTTAATAACTACATTTAGACCCACAAAAAATCTTATTACCTATTTTTTCTGTAACATAAAATTATTTCAAAAGAAGAGTAGAAGAATTCTTAATTTTATAATAAAAATGTCACCCTAAATTTACTCCGCAAATATATTATATAGTATTAAAATGCACGTATAGTATTCCTATTTAAAGAAAAAAATATCTCCATTATTACTCACTATTTACCTTTAAAAGTTTTTTTTTACTACTTCTACTTCTTTTGCATAACTTTATTTATTTTTCCGTACTTTTGTTTGGTTTAGCCTGGTATTTATGAATAATAAACAATATCGTAAATTATTTTAAGTTCAATTTTTTTTTTTTTTTTGTTTCATAAAATAGACTCGGGTAAAAAAAGTCTATAAAATTAAAAGCACGAGTCAAATCAAAAAAAAAAGAAGAACAACACTGAATAATATAAAAGACAAATTTTAAATGGAAAGTCGAAATAATTTAAACTGTTTTGTTTTGTATCTAATTAAAATTATAATTAAATATGGATGCTCAGTTATAAGAGCACATAAAATGCTGTGCCGATTTCGATCTAATGTATATGTTAGAAAACTCCTATTATGCTTCCTATTCACTAAGGCGTTTTTACATTGATTATGTCAAAAAAATTTTTTTTTTATCTGATATAATAATAATGTGTGTTATGACAATACGGTTTGCAGTTGTAAACACAAAATTTTTGATTTTTCTTAAATCAGTCTAATTTAAAAATAAAATTGAAGTAAGATATATAATAATTGTTGAAATAATACTAGCAATTTGCAGTTTAGATTTCATTTTAACCGCCGCATTTATGGTTAAAAGAGAAAAAAGAAAAACATAAAACTTATTCACTTAAAGATTCTACTGCTCTCAACTTAAACTATATTTTAATTTGCTTTTCAAATTGTAGGATAAAAGATTCAGTAATTTCTTAGAATAAAAATCCTAATTAATTGATTCGTTAATGTTTATTTTTTTTAACTTATTTTCTATATTGAAACTCTCATCCATATTAATTAAATAAAACTTTAATACATCCATAATTAAGTTACCAAATCTCATTTCTAAATCTTTTTAGTCTAGACATCAACCCTAATTTTTATATTTTCTATAATTTATTAGACTTCTCTAAAATATTTGGAAATTTTTGAAAAATAACTAAAAGTTTTTTTTTATTTCAATTTCTTAAGATTTTCTAACTAAAATTCTTAAGCCCTAGCTAATTGTGTTAAGATTTTTCTTATTGTATCAAATTTTTTTTTTTTTTTTTTAAGAATTTTGAACTTTTAGGTCAAATATTCCCTAGGGTTAAATTTCATATCAACATAAAAATAAAATTTAACTAATAAAACAAAAAAAAGTGATTTTTGTTTTTCTTTTTTTTCTACTTTTATATTTAAAAGTTTTGGGGGAATCTATAAGAACTATTTAAAAAAGAAAAGAGAAGAAAAAGAAAAAAAAGATTAAGAAAACAGATAGAGCAATATGCAACAACTATATTTTCTTTTATAATTTTTTTTTTTTTGTGACTGGTATATAAAATAGTCGTTTTTGTTTTTATTCTTCTATCTCTTTCATTCTTTTACTTTTCTTTACCTTTTTCGTTACTATTGTTTTTTAATGCAACTGAAAAGTGTTGGAAAAAATGAAGAGAAATATATAAAAAAAATTTAATCTTAAGAAAAGAAAAGTATAAAGTAAAAACCTCAGGACAATATCCTGATTTATTTACACCTGAAAAAACTTCATCTCATGCTTAGTTTAATCCGAATTTCTCATTAAATATTTGTTGTTCCAAAATAATCAAAATTATTAAGATCTTTTAAAAACTAAATTTTCCTTCAAAAATTTCTTCTAAAAATCAGTATTTTTTATTTTTTGTTACTGGTGCTGAACAAAAAAAGATGTTATGAATTTTTTATATACAAAAAAAAAAATAGTTGTACAATTTACTTGTGAGATATAAAGAAAGAAAGGAAAATTTTTTAAATTCAATATTAAAATATAATATATTTTTTTTTATAAAAACTTGCAATAAAGATTAAATAAATTTATGGTTTAATTCATAGAAATTCAACACATTATGATATTAAATAAAAATATTATCGATACACGTGAATCTTTCTAAAAATATTTTTTATATCGTCCAGAATTTCATTATTTCTTCTTTATTGCTTATATGTAGAAAAAAATATACGAGTGCATACATTAAAGTAATTGAAATAAACTTAAATTTACTCCTATATGTATGCAACATATATTTTTAAATAATTTTCTCTATTTTTTCAACTTATAGATTTGTCTACATTTCATATCTTAATTTTAATACTTACCTTTTAAAGAAATTTTGGCTTTATCAACCGTAATTTCAAATTTATATAATTTTCAACCATAATCCTCCAAATTTTTATTTAGCATATTTGTATCACTTTATAATCACCATTTTTCTTTAATTAGCAAGTACTATAGAGTATATTGACTTGAGTTTTATTGAATATATAGGGTTTTATTGAATACATTTAAGCGAACACCATTTAATCAGTCATTAATATAAAAGTAAAACTATAAATAACTATAGTTATAGCTAATGATTAGCTTTTGATACGACGTTTAAAGAATATCATACTGACTGGTGACACCACTAAATAACTAACTGTTTTAGAGCTTTAATTTGATACTTACAAAAATATTTCTTGATAGAAACCTTTCAGAATACCAATAGAAGCCACAGCAATAACAGTTTTCCAAAAGGAAAATATAATGAAGTTTTAGAATATAGATCTAGTCTCTTTAATACCCTATTTAGGGTGTCGTGGCATTATTATATGATGAGATTTTTCACATGCTGCTGTCATGTGGATTTATTTTGTTCCATAAGAGACGATTCTGTCGGTTTTGTTTCTGTTAACAACTGTAGTTGATCTAACTAACGTGTAGAAGATCGACACCTAACTGCTGTTTTTCGGTTCTCTCTACCTCCTATTACTAGTTTTGTAGATCTAGTAACTAGAGTTAATAATAGTGTTAACTTTCGAAACTGCGTTCAATTAAACTAAAAAAAAATACGAAATTAATCCAACTTTTTGTAACATTACATCATTTCTAAATCATTTTCTATTATTCAATGTCACTATGCCACCCTAAATTTTTATTCATCCCAAATGTAAAACAAGAATCTAAATATATGAATACAATATGTAGTTAAACAAAATAAAATTCGAATGTTTTTTTTTTTGTTTACATCTCTGCACTGGTACCTTATTGTAACTTGGAAAATGAGGAAATAAAATACAGAAATGTAATAAAAAAATAGAATATAAACATGAACTATGTCCTATACTTAAAAATAGTATAGTCATATACTAAAAAAAAAACAAATAAAAATTCATACACCACATAGCATACGCCGCAAAAAATAACATATACCTTCCACTCCACCTATATTTTTTTACTCTTTTGTTACCATAATTGCACATATTTTCATCCAATCCTTCAACCTAACCTACCATGAATTCACAGTTTAGGGTTTTTTTTTTTAACTGTACTACCAAATAAAAAAAAAACAAAAATAGAAAATACAACCAAAAAAAAAACGAAAAACTAGGAAAAAGTTACAATAAAATGAAATGAAAAATTTCGAAATCGTTTCTCGTTTATTTTTTACAACAAATAATTTTTATACCTTTACCTGTCTCAACATTAAATACATCAAGCTATACATCATAATAAATACAACAATAAAAAAAACATAAGTACAACAATAATAAGAACAAAAAACAAACAAACAAAAAAATAAAAAAATAAACAGAGCAAGCATACCATCATCAGTAATGTATGAATAATATCTATTATGTAGCAGGACGAGAACATAATCCATTTCAACTGTCAACTCAATCCTATCTACGAATACAATTTCATACCCTTTCTAGTCAACTTACACTTATGTTTGTATATATAATATGTTTATATGTACGAATATTTGAATAGAGATGTAGTATATAACTATTAACGACATACGAGTATATATATATTATAATTTTGTATAGAATTGGTGTATTCAATATGTACCTACATATGGATATTGTATATACAATTATATATAAAATATTGTTGATAATGTTGATTTTGATTATGTTGCTTACATAATAATGATGTTGCTACATATTTATAATAATGTAACAAAATTTTAAGTGACCAGGTGTCAAGCATTTTTATTTAAATTCAAATATCGGATGGATACAGAATCATAAGTCGGATGAATACAGAACTTTGTGAGATGTAATCTGGTATAATATTAGAAGAACACTCAGATCAGTCATTGGATCTATGATGGCTGTATTATAAAAAAATCATCAGCAATTATAAAAACAAATAAAATTATTTAAATTTTACACAATGAATTTATTTCTAAAGAGAGGATTTTCATCAGTATAGATATTATGTAGAGTAGATATACATAACATTATGTAATGCTATTTTTAATTGAATTTTTGTTTTGGCTCGTATAAAATTAAATTTAATAAAAACAAAACTATATCAGAGTTTCAAAACAATTTGTGAATTAATTAAAAGATATTAATTTAAATAATTATTCAATTTATTTTAATAAGGTTAATTTTATTTAAAAATCGTATATTCAACATAATATCTACATAAAACACATGTTTTTATGTCATCATATGGTCACTTTAAATTTAAGAATATAATATAAAAATTGAATTTTTTTTTTTATTTATGGATGATACCATGCAGAATAAGGACATTTTCAATACAATAAAAGTTATATAGTATATACATATATATATGTGTATGTATATACATAATATTATAATAAACATAAGCCTTTATAATTTTATTTATTTTTGTTAGTGCTTTTTTTTTTCTATATTCAAAATATTGAATATTCAGTATATACATTTTGTTATTTTGTACAATCTAAGCAATAAAATTTATAGGTACAAAAGTATAACAACAAATTAATAATATCTGGTTGCTTTTACAATAAAAACAAAAGTGAGTGAAATAAAGAAAAAATTGTTCTTGTTGCAAAAATATTGCCAAGAGAGCATAACTACTGCTGTTCGACGGTGTACTGTTGTAAATTTGAAATCTCGACTGTTGAGTATTGAGTTAGAGTAGTAGATTCATTTTCTTTTTAACTCGTCATTCTTAATGTTATTTTCCTATTCGTTGTATAAAATAAGAACAAGAAAAAGTACTCAATTTGTATATAAACAGAATGTTTTTAAAAATTATGTTGCAAAAAAAATGAATGAGGACTAAAGGCAAGGCCATGCTAAAAAACTGATTATTTTCTTTTGTTTTAAATATTTTTTTCTTTTGCCTTCAGTCAGTATATTGCCATAAATTATAGTTTATTTTGTTTTCTTTATATTTCTTTTTTATATGTATGTAAACATAATACTATGTACATAGTATTAATATAATTTATTTATGTACTTTCATTTATATGGTTATGATTATAAAACATTTATTATTATTTATTTTTTTTTTTATATAAATTTTATTGACTTACATATGTTATTTTTATACATTTTAATGTTGCTCAACATTTTTTGTTATTATGTATTTTTATCATTTTTTTTATTTTATAATAAAACGTTTGATGTGATTTTGATTTTTGATTTTTATTAGTATAATTATCGTTGTTGTTGTTCTTGTTGTTTATTTTTAGTATCTGATTTTATTGAATTTTTCTAGTTTTTTTTTCTTGTTATTTTTTCATAAGTTTTTTAATGAATGATTCTTTTCTATTTCGTAAAATTGGCGTAAAATTAACCCATTGAATCCACTGTATTTGTAATTGAGAAGATTATTGAAAAGTTGATAAGAGAAATTGTGAATAATGAACGTTTTTTTTTTTAAGCCAAAAATGATTCATATTTAAAAATACATTGAAAACTATAATGTCTATATACGGCTTATATCTTACTTTTTTGTTATTTATTTTATTTAAATCCGACGTTTTTTTTCACAATCTTGGGGTATGTCCCTTTATATTAGAATGGCAACTATATATAGGATTGGCAAATGGAGCATTAAGCGAAGATAGAGGGTAAAAAAATTGTAAATGATTAATAATTTTGAGTGTCATCATTTTGTATACTTTTTATTTAAATCTGAGGTTAAATATTACAATAATCATAATAATTTTATATAAATATTAATATGCTCTTTAACTCCTATGCTCAACTCCGGCTTTATCAAATATAATATATTAATATGTAAAATCTAGAAATACATATTTAAGTAAAAAAAACAATCCCAATCTTCAGAGTCAGATTCCAAAAAAAAAAAAACAAAATTCAAGCGTCACAGAGTCTGGAAAAATAATGATAAAAAGCATCAATGAACATTAAAAATTTGAAAAATTATTGTTTTGTATTATGTATTGTACTGTGTATTCGTATATATACAATTTTATACAATTACCATATCATATAACTTTTATTATGATTTTCCTCTCAATAAAAAGAAACACAACAAAATACAAATGAGTTTTTCCTAAATAAACAAAATACAAAATATTCCAGACCACAATCATAAAAAAAAATTATTTAATACATTGATATAAACAGAGAGAATAGAAGAATTAAAATTTGGAAAAGAAAAGAAAGAAAGTTAAATTAAAGAGTACAACAATTTCTTTTTTTTCTTGTGTTCTCTCTTTTTAATTTTATATTTAATTTTATATCTAATATAACTACTAAACTAACTATGATATTACGGTCTACGAATTTACGGACTACGATACGGTTTACAAATTACGATATAAATAAAAACAATTTTCATCAACATATTATTCCGTTATCAAAATAATATTCTCTTAAAATCCTAAAATTTTACTCTGTTTTTTTTTTTTGTTTTTTTTTTGGGAAACATTGAAAATTTTTAACAAGAAAATGAGAAATAAAATAATTCTGGCAACAAAAAATGTTTGTCAACATTTTATTAATACTACACTCATCATAATAATGATAATCAGTATTTTAGAAAAACTAAAGGTATATACAAAAATAATAAACAAGTAAAACTTGAAAACCAGCTGAGTTTAGATAATGTTGTGGTTGTTGTTCTTGTTGTTATTTTTATTGTTGATAATGTTGATGTTCCTATCAAAATTCTATTGCTAACATGAGCATCATAACAAAACATATTAAAAAAACTTAGTTTTAGAATATGTATACTTGTAAATACAATACAATAAAAATTGTATGGGCAATTTATAGACAAACATCTAAACAAACGTTTATTTTGTACCTGCCTGCTATGATTATATTTTATCATCTATCATTGATTGTTGAAGAAATCATTAGAGAATGGGTATGGAGTTGTTGCTGATTTTGGCTGCTGCTATGAAAAATATTTTGTTGTATTGTGTTGTGTTGTGATATCGTTGTTCGTTGAAAATTTTGTTTAATAATTTTTTTTTTATTTTGTTTATTTTGTATTTTTTTTTTAGTTGGATTTTATAAATCAGTAGTCTGTCAGTCGCGTATGATAAAGGTTGTGCGCGTATTGTAAGAATTAACTAAAAAAAAAAAAAATAAGTTATTTTTAAATATTTTTATGGTTGCAAATATTATTTTGGAAAATTGTATACAAGAAAAATATGTTGTCTAATATGTTTGTATTATACTGTTTAACGGTAAATTGAAAAAAAAATTTAACGGTATGTAAAAATAAATAATAAAATTGAAAAAAGTTTTTAATTGTTTTAATTAAATTAAACAATAAAATAAAATTCAACAAAATATAATTTTTTAATTAAATATCAAATATATACTTAGTAAATGGAAATAATCGCGTAAAAATTTTTATCTTCGCCGGTGTGAATCGCAAATAATTATTGTTTTGTTTTTTTTTTTGGATTAAATTAATTAAGATTCACACTGAAATTTAACAGGCAGTTTATAATAAAAGAAAAAAAATTTAATAAGAAATTAATGAATGAAATGTAATAAAAACAAAATAAAATCAAAAAAATCTAAAAACGAAATAAATAATTTACAAAAAGAAAATGAAAAAAAAAAAATGTTAATTAAAAGAAATTCTCACCGTTATACCGGAATCCGGAAGTAGCTTTGTTGAATGTGTAGAAATTAAGAATGGAAAAAACTGTTCAAATTGTATAAATATATATACGTACCTATATTTAGTTATATGTATATTATATATTATTAAATCCAAAAAAAAAAAAGAAATGTGCAAACATTGTTAAGAAAAAATTAAATAATAAAAAAAAAAAAAAAAAAAATAAAAAAAAAGAATATGTTTGTAAACATTATTGTATCATATATTAATTTAGGTGCACGTTAATTATATTTAAACATGCAATGCAACTAATAGTGTGACTATATATATGTATATCGTTTTTTTTTTTTCTTCCTCAATTATTTTATTTTTATTTAATTAAATAAATCAAAAGAAATTAAAAGAAGACAAAAATAAAATATATAATATCGGTAGCATAAAAGAATTATTAATAAAAATTTAATAAGCATAAAAAAGGAAACAGAGATATTTTCACAAAATAAAAAGAATAATAGAAAATTAACAAGAAAATATTAATAAATAAAAAAATAAAAGAAAATTCTATTTTAGAACATAAAACAAAAAAAGAACAAAAACAAAAAAAAAAAAAAATAGGTAATAATAAATATTATGACAATTTTTGTTTTTTATTTTCGTTTTTTTTTTTTTTTTTATTATTACAGATTTAATACCTTGTTAAGTAAATAAATATAAATTTAATTTAGTATATAAACCTACAAACATAAAATACAATAAATTATAAATATAGATTTTATTAACTAAGTTTTAATAAGATTTAATAATAAAATCAAGATATTATTATTATTATTAAATAAAAATACCATTCAGATATATCATAAAAGAAAAGGTAATGCGCGGCATCTACATACATTGGAATATAAACACGATTAATTATAGAACAAAAACAACACTTTAAAATGATTTTATTACTTAAAATAAACAACATTTCAAAATAAATGAAATACTTATAGTTAAATAATATAATAAAACTATTAATTAAATATATATATATATATAAAAAAAAAGTAATAATATATTAAATCATAATAATTTTACAAGAAATAATTAATAAAAGAACTAAAAAGAACAAAATAACACAATTTAATATACTTAAATAGGTACCAGAACTAGCCAGATGGAATTTTACACGTTTTTTTTACTTAAATATATGTGTTATATTTATTTAATAAAATTTTAATTAATGCGAAATAAGAACAGAGAGAGAAAAAGAGAAAAAAAAAAAAATTAATAATTTATAAATAAGTAAAAGGAAAAAAATAAAAAACGGAATACAAAAATAAATTAACTTAAAGCAAAAAAAAATTTTTAATTATTTTTTAAAAAATCTTCTTTTTAATTTTTTCTACAATTTAATTATTTTTTTTTTTTTAGTATTTTAAATTAGTGATTTTTTATTGTACATTTTTTTGTTATTTTAGTGAATGAAATTGTTTAAAAAAATTCCAAGTGTCATGTTTTTTTACAGGTTAATTGTATTACTAATTTATGGTAAGTTTTAATTATATTTAAAAATGTTTAAAATAAAAATTTAAAAAAAAAAAAAAAAAAATAAAACAATTTATTAAAATAATAATTTAAAATTTTAAGATTTTTTTTTTTTTTTGTATCTGGATTTAATTTATATCTTTTAACTTTTAAAATATCTTAAAAATAAAATAGAATTTTCTAGTATTTACTTACTTATATGAATATACGAGAATGTCTATGTATACTGTTAAAGTTAATGTAACTATTAAAAATTTTATAGATACTTTAAGGAGGATCAATTTGAATTTAGTGCGATTTGATGATTTTAAGATGTTTTATACCTATTTGGATTTTTTACATTTTAAATATGTTTAAATATCTACAGTTAAAGTTAATGCATACCTATAATATAACTGTAATTACTAAAAATTTAACAGATAATCAAGGACAATTAATTAATTTAATGCAATTTTATCCGAAAATACAAAATAAAATTTCAAATTAATCAAATGGAATTAATTAAATTTTTAAGAGAAAAATACGATCAATTTGGAAATCTCTTAAAAAATTATATACATAATTTTAAAATAAATTTAATAAAGAGAACCGTTATAATATATTTAAATGATTAAACTACAATATCAGTTTAATTATTTAAATATTAAAAGACTATATTATAAAATATTTGGATTATTTTACTATATTCTATTATAAAATTCTATGTTATATATATATATGTGGAATGTAATAATTTATAAATTATGAATTTAAAATAATGAAATTTTTTAATAATTTATTGCATAACATATTGCGTTTTAATAAATCAAATATACAGTTAAATACTTATGGTTTTATATTACATTATCATTTAACATTTATGTATATATATAATTACTATCTTGAGATATATAAGTAATAAATAATAATATTTGATTTATGTTTTTGTAAAATTGATCTGTTATATTTAGTATATGTTTGTTAAAAAAAGAAGATATATCTTAAATTTGAATTTATTTAGTATATTTATAGTTAATGTATAACTATATATAAGTTAGGTGTGAAAAGATGTACATGTACATATATGTGTGTTTTTATTAGATTCATACATATACATATATAGTTAAATGAAACAAGTCTTAAGGGGATTTTTAATTTTTAGAATAAAACTAGTTTTACTTATTTTCATAAATAAAAATGTTGCTAACTATTATTTTTTTTTTTGGTTCTTGTTGCTTTTTTTTTTTATTTGCTCGGCATCAAAAGTGAAAATTTTTTCTTGAAAAATTCCCTCTGGGAAATAAAATACTTTTATAAAAAAAAACAAAAACAAACAAAGTTCATGGTGATTTAGAATTTTCAATTAATTTTTATAAGATATATTATATACATAATAAAAGATAACAATTAATTAAAGATAATAATTAATGAGTTTGTTTATTTTTCTTTTAAGTTTTTTCCACGGTATTTTTTTTAATAAAATGAAAAGAATATGTATTTTTTTTAAGGTATTTAAATAAGTATTAAGTTTTTATTGTAGTAACTACTTATGAAAAATTTTTGCCAAATATTAGATTAGCAACATAATATAACTAGACTAAATTGTTTTATATGTTTTTGTCTAGTGTCTTATTACCGAGATAGCTTTTATTAACAAAACATGTTTTAGAATTAAAAATTTTAATATATGCTTAATATAAACTATTCAAATTCGATCTTCTACATAGATATTTTGTATATATATATTAGACAAAAATAGAATATGTAAAACATTAAAATAAGATTTTAATCAAAAATGTCGACATTAAAAAAAAATATCATTTTGGCAGAATTTTAAAAAGATTATATAAATATATACAAGATAAAATAAAAAACTGTTTTTTTAATTTATTTATTTCTTTTTTTTTTTGTCGATTTAAAATTTTAATTGAAAATTTCGAAATCTTAAAAAAAAAAAAATTACTGATTGGAAATTTTCGAAATTGAATATTTTTGTTAAATTTTTCATTTTTTGAATATTATTGTAAATATTAATTAAAAAGGAAATTTTGTAATTTTCGATATTCGACATTATTTTGTAATTTAATTTGAAATTTATTATTTTTTTTATTTTTTTTTTTTTATATACATTGAACATATTTCGATTTCTATTGAATTAAAAAATGAAATATATAACTACTAAAATGTAAAACATTATCACAAAAGATTGAGATATAAGGAGCGGCTATTTATATTTGGATTAAGAAAATATAATAGATTTAAAAGAATAACTACATATTTTCTTTTAAAGATTCGTTGACCAATACCCGAAAGAGGTTTTATAAACGTAGCTATAGATGATAAATTTCATGTATTTTATAACGAAAATGCATATTTGAATTATTTTCGATTTATTTAAATAACTAATAAATAATATATTTGTGAAAATATAAAATATTTATATACTTATACAAAAATCATATAACTATAGTAAAAATATTTTTTGTTTTCTTCGTATACATTTTACATATAGAAATGTTTCTAATTATAATACTGTATTACATTTTTTATAAATTGGTTTCATTTAATAAATTGAATTTAATATAACGACGAGGTCCAAGATAATTTTAGATAAATTTGAAATCGCTATTGTAAAAATTGCATAAATTCCACATATGCATGAATATTAAGCGAAAAATAGAATTTAAAATTACCCTGTTATGAATTTATTTCAATAAATTAATCTGCTATCAATGGTATTTTTAAATGATTAACCAGACATTTTTAAGGGACATTTTTAAATGTTAATTATCCTGTTAATTTTATTGTGGTATTTAATTTTGGTCCATATATTGGTTTTAGTTCTATATAAATATCTAACAATATTTTGAATTTTGGTTAAAAATGCAATTTCGAATTAACAAAGCCTTTTTATAATAATTTATCATTGAACATAAAATAATGGTTAATCTTTACAGTATTTTAATGACATGCTGTAAAAGTTTTACTAAAGCTCAGAATATTTTGATCATATTATTTGTGATAGAAATGCCCTTAAATGTGGGCATTTTCAAAAAAAAAATTGCTTATTAATTCCATTGTACTTCAATCCGTCTATCTGTTTACAAAACTTCTACACCGTTTAAGAGGGAAATTTTATCCATGAACAGGTCTTTTATAAAAGTTAATTTTGTAAATTGATCTTTCAATTGTTTTATATGTAGGTAAAACCATTACAGAGTTACTGCACCTGAAAGTTGAAAAAAGTGATATTTTCAAAGGTATATCTCAGGTTCTGCTTAAGGTAGCAGTTTTGTAAATTTAAAAACGCTATACTACAGAGAATTTGCTAACTTTATTAATATCAAAATTATACAATTTTTGAAATTTTAGTACTTAAATTTACAGTTATATGTGGAAACTAAATTTTGCTTCCTTTATAAGTATTTCCGAAACATTTTAAGATGAAATCTTTATATTTTGAAAAAGATCTTTTAGAACTAGGATAAATTACAATATCATTGAGGATTTCCTTAAAATTGAAGAAAGTTTCTTTTGATTTTTCAAATTTTTTTCTTATAAGAAAATTTAAAAATTTTAGTGCAAGGCACAATTCTAACAGCAATAACAATTCTAACCTCACAGAATAAGAATATTAAAAATTCATTCCGTAGACAAGTAAGTATGCCAAAAATTTGTTTTTAATAAGAATTATTTTGATTAAGATAAAATATATTTCCGAAATGAATTATACTGGTAAATTATTATTATTAAATTAGTTTAGATAAAGTGGGAAAATTTGTTTTCCTTTAGAACGAAGAAAGAAAGTCAAATGAAGTCGACTACTATATTCATAAAGAAGTTTATTTGCCCGCATCGCACGATAACTAAACAAGTAAATGTAACAGTAAGTCGATGCAACCGACTTATTTATACCCTACACCTAATAAATTCAAATTAAATTAAAAATCCATGTTATATTAGTTAGGTATTTAATATAAGCTAAAAAAATAAATGCTTTTACAACCTTTGTACAAAATTTCAGGTTTCTATCTTTATTAAATTCGATGATATGCTTGTTAGGTCGTGGGAAGTGTGTAAAGGCACCCGGACCACCACCCCAATTCATCTCAAATTTTAGAGACATCATCAGAATAGGGTAGAACACTCTCATATCAAATTTCAAGTTTTTATATTTATTAATTTCGAAGATATGCTTGTTCGGTCTTGGGAATTATGTGGAAGATACCCGAATAACCATTCCAATTCATCTCAAATTTTAGGCAAATCAGGGATTCAGGAAACAACACCGTCGTATCAAATTTGAAGTTTCTATCTTTATTAATTTCGAAGATATGTTTATTCGGTTTTGGGAGTTGTGTGGGAGATACCCGAACAACCATTCCAATTCATCTCAAATTTTAGGTAAATCAGGGATTCAGGAAACAACACCCTCGTATCATATTTGCAGTTACATCTCAAATTCTAGGGATATCAGGGATTCAGGAAAACACACCCTCGTACAAAATTTTAAGTTTCTATCTTTATTAATTTCGAAGACATTCGTATTCGGTTTTGGGAATTATATGGGATGTACCAGAACCCATGATCCGATTTCGCCCATTTGCAATCCCCGCCTTACTTTAGTCGTTGTTAACCTACAGTATAAATTTCATCAAGATAGCATCATTATTTTTTGAGTTATCGTGCGTACGGACGGACGGACATCGACATCGCTAAATCGACACAGGAGGTGATCCTGATTCGGAATATATTTACATGACTATATCTAAACCGCTTCATTTTGGTGGTTACAAACACCATACCAAAGTTAATATACCCTATACTTTAGGTGTAAGGTATAAAAAGTAATGAAGCTGGATAACTAAATGGCAGTATAAATTCGACCGACTGGTTCAACTTTTTTTTTATATGACCATAACTCAGTATCTAATTAATACACCTGAAATTTTATAAATAATTCTCTGGTTCGAGTAGTTGCAGTACAAATTGTTTTATATAACCATAGCTAACTACCTATAATTAATACATCTGAAATTTTATAAATGATTATCAAGGCAGATTATTAGCGCAACAACTTCTGTAAACTTTGGCGTAATGCGGTCAATTATAGTTGCTATACAAGTTCAAACTATATCACAGTATACAAGTTAGATATCTTTAATTTACGGAAAGATGATTCAATTTTATGGAAAAAATATTTATTGTGTTATGCAAGTATCCTTTAAAATCGCGTTTTATAGAAATGAATTTTTTTCTAAAATTTACACAAAAATAATTCCATGCCTAAATATAAAGATAAACCAAGAATATCAAGTATATCTTTATAGTTACATTATTTGAATAAAAATTTAATTTAACCCTAAAACAAATCCAGATTTTTCTCATCCAAAAAAATTTTTCTCATTTTTGAAAGAATACGAATAATGTAAAACTATTGTTAAAGTTCACCTGATTTTTATACAAATAAAAAAATTCTAATTTGATATAATTTTACGATTTATTTAAATAATATGATAAAAATTATTTTAAATGACAGTTTCTATCCGTTAAAAAAAAAACACCATTTTCTAATAAGCTTTTTTTTCGCTTTTTTTATTTTGCAGAAAGAAAAAAATTTTTTTTTTTCTTTTACTTGACAAAATTTAATTCAAGAGTCAAAAATTAAAAAATATATCGCAAGCGCAACATATTTGACAGTTGCGTTTTTGTTTTTTGTCGTTTGTACCTTTTTTTATTTATTCGTCTTTTTATTTAAAATAACATTAAATACTCCTTATTAAATATTCAAATTTATTTAATATTGCTTTTATTTATTTGTATTAAATATTAAGGTGTTAAAAAAAATGTTTTTTTTTTCCAAAAATAATTCAAAACAAAAAGAAAAAAATAAAACGTCAAAAAACCATTAAGAAAAAAAAAAATTCCTGTAAAGGTCAAAACCAAGTAAGAAGTAAAATTTATTTGTTTTATCACAATAACGGTTGCTTATATTATCCATTTTATTAATTTTTTCTAAAATAAAATATTTATTTCTATTCTAAAAATGCAATTTTTAGAAATAAAATAACATTAAACGCCTATAAGTCGGCAATGCGTTCGATCATTTTAAAATAGTTTTTTTTTTCAATATTTTTTAAGTTTTAGACGTTTGTTTCAAATTTAATTTTATAAGATTACCTGATTCAGACTGTTTAAAATTTTGAAGGTTGAAAACTTTCTCTTCTTTATCTTGTTAAAACTTAAATGACACTATTTTCATAATAAATTACAGCATAGCAAAATAAATACACAATTTACTTTCGTTTCACAAAATAGTTATTTTTTTATTAATTTTATTTTTTATTTATTTTTTTTTTATTAAGTATTAAATACTCCCTGAATGATGACGTAAATGTCGAAACTAAGTAGGAGAAAAAATAAAAAAATAACTACTTTGTGAAACTAAAGTAAATTGTGTATTTATTTTGCTACGATGTAATTTATTATAAAAATGTTTCACAGCACTATTACGAGAACTTCAACGCATAAGACACTATTTTCCATTTAGACAAACAAAATTCTGTAACATTGTTTTTTTTTTTTTTACGAGGGTTGGTGGAAAACTTGAAAGTCACTAAAGAGGAAATGTACGTGCTTGCTTGGGGTAGTGTTAGACTTTAACCAACCAAAATCACCTCCCTTTTAAAACCAAACTTTAGGATGGAATCTTTAATACAAATGTACAGTTTGGTTTTGTGGATATGGATGTGGGAAGGATAATTGGGGAAATTGGAATTAGAAAATTTGAATTATGAGAGATTGGTAGGGACAATAATTTGGAGGGACATTTTCAAGGAAGATGTTAATGTTCTTCTTAAACTTAAGTAAATCGTACATATATGAATGACCAACTTTAGAGAACACATGCGATGGTATATGGTTCTACAAAAGGAACGTATGGTCAAATGACAAACGAATTTCCATAAGCTGTATTTCGCCATCTTAATAACTCTACATGGTATGGATGGGCTTCTGTTTCTCGTTTCTCCTTGGAAAACTTTGAGTGGAGGCATTAACATGTTTCATTGTCAAAATAAAATACGCTTTTAACAAAATTTTCATTTGTAACTGTGTTAAAAATTATCATTAATACATCCAGAATTCTGGTCTGAGAGGCCTTATTAATTGTTGATTACTATACAGTGTCATAAAACTGAATAGTTACTACAGTATATCATCAAGTTAACAAAAAAGGACCAACAATTTGACACGTGAACTTTAAAATCAACTGAAAAACTTCAAAATAGCTGAATATTTTAAAAAATCAATATTAAAATTTCAAAAAAAAAAAAAAATGAAATAAAAAGAAAATAACATTTTAAAGTGTGAAAATAATTTTTTCCATCATAAATTTCCATCTAGTAAGATAACACCAAAAATGTTAATGTTTGTTATTGTTGTTTTTATCCTCATTTACATTACAATAAGTTGATGATGAGTTTTTGTTTATTATTTCTTTTGCTTTTTTCTGAATTAAATTTAATGGTATTTATATACCATTCCAACATGCTACCACACTACCAATATGTGTTTTTTTCATTCTCTATAGATATGATAATCAGATGGTAATCATCATCATCATCTTCTCCGTTTATTATATACTCGTATATGAAGAGGATTTTAGTATTATCGTGGGTACATGATATGAGAATGAAACTGTACCATTTTTATAAGAAAAATGTACCGATATGTTTCATGTTGTGCAAAAATTTAAAGAATTTCTATTGTTTATAGATTGGGAAAAATTTTTTTTGTTAGTCAGAGGGGAATAACATACAAATTGAAAGAAAACATACATTCCTGATTAATTTTTTATATATTTTTAAATATTGCTTGTTAAAATTAAAATTTAAATAGGTATTAAGTACTCATTCATTATAATTACGGTTATTTGTTAAAAATAAAATGTATGTTTGTTGCATGTATAGTAAGTATAATTTGTTGAAGAAAAAAGAAAAATAAAAAAATATTTAAATATCATCATATAATAGAGTTGTTCTATGTGCTTTTTTTGTCGTAACGGATTTCTTAAATTATCCTACTTACAACAGAAAAGAAAAACAAAATAATATTAAAGTAAATTCATTAAAAAATTGCAGAACATTGTTTAAATTTTTTTTATTTGAATTTTTTTTAAACTTTCTTCTAATATTATATAGCTTGTTTAAACAGTTGTGGCAAATTTTCGCTAAATATATTTTTAATTTAATAATAATTTAGATTAAATTATTGTCTTTTAAATGACTTAAAATGTATGTTATGTTTTAATAAGAAAAAATTTTTGTAAAAAGTTGAAGTAAATTTTCGCGAACTTATTCAAGTTCAAGTATATAAATAGGTTTTCAAGGTCACATAAATAAATAGTTGTATAAGAACTATTGAAATTTCACACTAATTACAATCAAACGTATTATCTTTAGTAAGTTACTTTTACAGGTAATTTAACTTGTAACAGTTTAGAAAACCTTTTATAAATTTATTATCAATTTACTTTTTAATTTTCATCTAATATCCATTTATTCTTCTTTTAACGCACCCTATTCAGTCATCTACATAACCACGTGTTTTATTTGCGCTTAAATCAAAATTTTAGAAGTCTTACAAAAAATTTTAAATTTATAATGTCGGAAACTCCTTTAAAAAGACTTCTTTAAAAATAAAACTTCTAGTAGAATAAATTTCCTTGAGTCAAAGCATTAAAACCTCATTTCTATAATAATATTTTCAAGCTTTTATAATTGGATTAAATTTTGCATCGGAGGATCGGAGGATTTGAGGAAATTTTTGACAAAAATTGTTGTTGTTTCATATGTATAAAAACTATGTACCAATCCGCCAATCCTAGACTAAAATAACCTTTACCTTAAGAAGCCTAATGCATATTTTATTTACTGTAGAAAATTAAATCGAGGAAAATTTTTTTAAAGTTTATTATTTAATTTGACAATTCGCTTTTAGAATTTATTTGGAGTTTAGAATTAATTTGGAGTTCGGTTTTGGAATTTATTGGGAGTGCATCAAATAAAAATAGCACATTCGACTAAATAATTTATAAAAATGCTTTCAAAACTTTTTTCCGAATTTTTTTTTAATTTAAAAATTTTTTATAGGTGTGTATCGTAAGGCGGAATTATTCTTACGACGTGTGTGGGATTCGAACCGACAATCCTTAGGTATTTATAGCGTATTTTATACGCTCTTACTCACTAGGTCAACGAGGCGCCCAAAACTCAAAATTTATTTAACATTTAGTAACATTTTCTAAAAATACCAATCAACATTTCTGGAAAGATTTCAATAAACATTTCTCTAAAAACATCAACATTTCTGTCATCTGTAATTATTTACCCTACAATTTCTATATTGTAATAAGTCGTTCACGTACAGGAAGACTTTTCGATTTTATTTTCCTTCGATGCACTTTTACGTGAAGACTCCTTCAATGTTCTTCAACCCAAATTTTATTTATCACTTATAAACACCGTTTTCAATTACATTGCCTTAACTGTATGTACTCTCTTAAATTGTGATCAAAATTATGTTAAATTATTCTTTAGGAAAAACAAAACAAAAAAGATGAAAATATAAGAAAAAAAACAGAAAATGTTTAATACATAAAGTAAGCAAGAGATGGAAAATAAAAAAAATGTTAAATTTTACACTGTTTAGAATTAAAAAAAAACTAGAATTTAAAGAAGGAAAAAAAACCATTTGCACCAAAATAATTAGATTGAGAAAAAAAAAGAAAGAATGGAAATTAAAAAAAAAACCCCCCAATCAAAATTCATATTCAGGAATTTTATAACAGCAGCTTCTCAAGGTTACTGTTAATTAAAAAAAAAAGTTATGTGTTTTTTACATAAATTAAAATAACTTGTATCTGTATATTTTACATATGTATATATTAACATATTTTATTAAGAAATTAAATAATTTGTGAAAAATTAAAAGAACATTTTCAAATTTTTATAAAACAAAAATGAATTGAGATTTATAATATGTATATATATATTATAATGCTCATATATAATATTCGCTTGGAATTTAGTTGAATTAATTTTTGATTGAGATGATATAAATGTAAAAATATGTTATAAATTGTGCTAATAGAAGTTATAAGAACGAAATATAAAAGCTTAATGTCATATTTGATTGTATTGGTTAATTAAGTGGAAAGACAATTTTTTCTTTTTATCCCAATTTTTTTATTTAATCGGTGCCTTTAAAACGAAAAACGAACCGTCAGAAAGTTTTAACAAGTCGAAGTTGACTTGCGTATTCTGATCCTTATTCTGGTCTATTCTAAAATTAAATTCTCAAAGGAAAGCATTTTATAACCACAGAAAATCCTTTGAAGTCAGAAAAAAAATATCTTTAACTTCTTCTTTATCTAAATAATCTAAAATTTATATGAAAATAGAAATTTTCGACAGATATTTGTTTATAGTACATTTTGGGTATTGCCCATTTATTTTCTTGGTATTTCCCAATCCTGATAAAATAAAAAACTCATATTATTGTAGGGCAATAAATATATTGCATAAAATGTTGCGTTAATTAATTCGTATAGTTATAATGAACCAACAAAAAAAAAAAATCATTATTAGTATAGCATTCATTTTTTTCAGATCTAAATGCATTATTTTTTTTAAAAAATTTCAGAATGCTTTCGTTTAAATTGTAATAAAACCTTCATTATAGACAAAATTAATTATCTTCAAACTAAAGTGGATTTAAGTTAAGAAAATCATCAAATTACTCTTACAATTTTTAGCACATTTCCAAAAAAAATTTGAAAAAATATGTCTATTAGTTTCACTCTGTCCGTCCGTCCGCCCGTCTGTCTGTCCATCTGTCCGTCTGTTTACAAAACTTCTATACCATTAAAGATAGAGAAAAACAAATTTAACCATAACCATAGGTCTCATAAAAAAAATAATGTTGTAGAACAACTTTTTCATGTAGCCTTTTCCATTACGGAGCTTCAGCCCCTCAAATAGGCTTATTTTTAAATGCATATATCTTATGTTCTACTTAACATTTTTTCAAAATGAAAACGCCATTCAACAGGAATTTTTTTTATCTTTCTTATACAATTTTTTAAAATTTACTATTTAAATTTACCGTTATGTGAAAACCAAATTTTATATGAATTTTCTATCTTCGGTTTTAGATAGGAACTTGTAATTTTGAGACAAAAAAGAACTTTTAGAATTAGTATAAGTTTCTTCAGAAATTTTTTTTGTACCACCCCCTGTTTAAGAGCTATTTGGGCTCAAAAATTGAAAATTCGCTATTTTTAAACACCTGTAACTTAGGCATCTGTACAATATTTCTTCGGGAAGACATAAAAATTAAAGGTTCAATAATGTATTTTTACGTGGATTAACGGTTTTTCTTAGTTATATAGGGTTCTGGACTTACAGCCTTGGTGTAAGTCACAGTTCTAAATAGTTTCTATTATCTCTTGGAAATGTGCGCTTTGAAAAACCGTTGGTTTACATTCTGCATTCTGTTTACATTGGTTTTTTTAAGTTGACACTGAAATTTTTAATTGTATTTCCATAAAACTTTTAATTAAATTTTTGTTTGATTTAAAATAATTAATTCAATAATGTTTTTTTTTTTTTTTTTTAAATTACAAAACAAATTTCAACTGTTTTTAAATCAAAACTTTTCTTTTAAATTTTAAAACTCTTAATATCTAATTTACATATGACGAAACGGAACGAAACAAAACAAAAAATAAAAATAGAATAATAAATTATCAAAATTTAATATTAAATTTTACCTCACTAATTATTAATTAATTAAAATCCAATTTAAATTCATTTTCACAATACTTACAAAAAAAATCCCATTCCCAAGTTAATAATCAAATAATAAGAAAATGTTCTTACAATTATCCTTTTCTTTCTTTTTAAATTTTCTTTTTTTTTTTTTTGAAAAAAGTTTTTCTTTCTGTAAGTATAACTATCTCTCTTTTCTTCTCTTCCTCTTGCTCTCTTTTATAATAATTTACAAATACATTTTTGTAACTTTTATTCCCAAAATGATTGCAATTAAAAGAATTTTTTTTTTTTAATAGGAATTAACCAAAAAATAAATGTGTAATTTTTTTTCTTAAAAACAATTTTTTTACACAACATCATATAATATATTTCCGTCTCTTTTTCTTATTATGTTATTATGTTTTTGTTTTGTTAACCAAAGTATAATTATCTTTATAAATTTATGTAGTAGTATATATAAAATTTATATGAACATATTAATTTTATACATCCTATTTATGTGGAAAATAATGTTAATATTTAATAACCAAAATGTCGAATGAAAAGAAAAAGCATATGGAGTTGTTTCAAAAACAACACTTACTTTTATTTTTTTTTTCTTAACCCTTCCGAACTCACGTAATATTTTTATATATTTATTTATAAGCACTCGCGCTGGGTCATATTGACTAAAACTTAGAAATACACAAATTTACGTTAATAATATAAGATATCATCTGAATGTTTTTTTTACAAATAATAAAACATTTATTTCTTAAATTTAATTAAATTTATTTAATAAAAAAACAAAAATTCAAAAACAAAATGTCAAAATAAAAACATTCATATAATATTTTATACTTATATTTTACCGCAGCTGCCTTTTTAATACTTTTTGTTGGAGCTGTTTTAAACGTACAGAAAAATTTATGAAACTTTACAGTCTTATGTAAAATTTGATTATAAACATTTCTTCAATATAAAGTTTAATAGTGTTTAAAACAAAAATCCAAAATAAAAACAAATAAAAGATTTTAAAAAATTGGAAATTACTTAAGTGATCCAGACTGATTTTCATATTGCAGATATGAATAAAGTTTTCAAAAAATCAACGAGCAAATGACAGTTATTGTTTCAGAAAATATTAAAACTCAGCTACTGGAAAAATGAAAAAGCATTATGTTTAAGAAAAAAAAGTTGATGGCTTCTAAAATAAATTCGGGTCGAAAAAACCCGTGCGCGAGTACTGTAGTCTATATTACTTTCCAAATTTTGAAAATTGAGAGTGAAGTATACAAATCAGAAAAGTAATTGAAATTGTGTTACAGTTAAAGAGCAAGAGAGAAGAGACAATCCCTTATCTTTAGTTCCCTTCTATTATTTTAAAGTTGCACTGCATTTTACTCCTACAGTTGTAAGTACTACTAAAATGATCTCTTTAGTAATTTATTTCCAATTTTTTCAATTTAGTTATTGAATGCTTTATAAATTATAGCCTCGAAAATCTTAGATTATGTTGTTATTTCAATATTAAATGCTTAAGTTAATGATATTTGTGAAAAAAAAACGTATATTTTAATCTTATATAGCTGTTAGTCCTTAACCAATCATTGAGTTTAGCTTATTATTCCTTTAAGAAATCTTCATTTGAAATCATCTGCATAACTTTATAACTCTAACTTGAAGAAATTTAAATATTATCCACCTTACCTATAATCTGACCCTAGCGAGAGCATATCAGAAAGTTCGTTCCTTACATAGCAAGTATCTATTATTAGTCATCAATACTTTCAGAAACCTAACAAAACTTATACTTCCTTTTAAATCCTAATATCTAAGAGTATTCCAATACTACTCTTCCTCGAATAAGAACAAAAATTTACAAAAAAGTTAAAGAGACAGAGAAAAAAAAATATTATACCAAATACATATGTCAACATTTCGTCAAGGGATTCATCAAGACTCAAATTTAACGGTAATACGTACGTAGGTATATAGATAAAACCGGAAAAAAAATATATATAAAAATTCCTTTATTTTCCTCTTCATGTATTATAACAATAACATATAAGTATATATATAAATACATAAGTGTAACACAAAACGGATACAATTTTCTTAACATAAAATGAGTAAGAAAAATTACTTATATATCTCTGTTTTATTTTCTTCGTCCTTTTTCTATTCTTCCAAAAAAATACATGTAAGAAAATTGATTTGAAAAATGATGTCACTTGACGAATACACAAAGGAATCTACAAAAGAAATTAAAATTAATGTAAATTTGAGTGTAAGTAATTATTATTGATTAAAGTAAGAAAGAGAGAGGGAAAAAAGAGAGAAAACATTATGAAAAGGATAAAAATGTTAAGAAAGGAAAGATAGAAACAAAAATTAATGATATAATGTGGTTAAAAATTAATCAAAATCGTAAATGCACAAATTCAAAAAAAATTTTTTTTTTCCTTTTTTGTTGGTTTTTAAGAATTTTAAGGTGAAATTAATTATAAAACGTTAATGTGTTTCTTTTTTTAAATTATGTATGAAATATCAAAGGAAATACAGAATAATTTAAAATTTAATATTAATTTTTTTTTTTTTTTTAGTGTAAATTACATTTAAGAACCTTGAGAGTATCAAAATACATATTAATGGTGTTTTTAATAAACGAAATTGGTTGTTATATTTAAAAAAATTTTTTTTTATTAAACAAAAGTTGACACGTTATGGAATAAATGAAGTAATTATACATTTTATATAATTTTATATTTGGTTTTTTTTTTTTAGTTTTAGCATTGCAGAAAATTTTAATAGAGCATTTCAGAATACCAATTCGCGCAAAAGAATTGTGGAATTAGGTGTATAAATATGATAAGTGACATAATTTTAAAATCTTAAATAGGAGGCTTTAATAAAATATACTAAAACGAGGGAGACTGTAAAGTTGATTGTGTCAATTCTAAGATATCCGCACAAATATAATATATGATGTTGTCATAAAATTTATTCAGCTTTTAGAAAATTTAAGATATCGGACGTAATTAAGTATACCCAGATAGATTTATGTAAATTTCGGAGTTATTCCACTTCGTTGCATCAAACTAATCGAATTTTTGCAGAAACTCTTATCATTAAAAATTGCAGTTTTTTTTTAGCTTTATTATAAGAACGAAAATATGAGCATATAAATTTCGCAACTACCCGAATCTGTAGCGTTAAACTAAAAACGAAATTTTGCAAAAGTCGTTGTCATAAAACTTAATTTGTTTTGACAAAATTTCAGATATTCAGCTTAATTAGACACTGCTACACGAAGCCTTCAGCCGAATTTGTTCCATTTCAATAGCGAAACTGGTATTTACATAAAAATGAAGTGTTAAACATTTTACAATCCTATAGCTCCATTATTTTGAGCCATTTTACGGATATACATAACAAAATCGACTTAAAATTAAATCCTTAACAGAAATATAATAAATACTTTTCCATATCTATTTCGTTGAGAAATGTAATGACCTCATTATACCTTGGTTTATACGGGTATTTATACGGTTATGTTGATACGGCTATGTTTATACGGGTATAATGAGATTTCTAGAATTCGTTTTGTCTAGCTCTTATTTTGCAACGCTTAGATTTTACAAAGTTTTAAAGTTACTTACTTATGCTATTAGTCTACTTATGCTAAGCTATGATAAGTTAAGCTTACATTATATTTTTCACGAACTAGGATTTTAAATTTTCTTTTAAAATTTTTCAATCAATATTCTAAGTATTAGAAACTTTTCAAAAAAAATTAGTTATAAGTACCATCCATAAAATTCATAACAATGAATATATTAGATAAAATAGATATCTAACAACAAAGGCATATTTTATTGGATAGTGGGAATATGTTTAGAAATTTTTAAAAGAATTGATCTCAAGAATCATTAATTATATACTTACAGTACTTGTATGTATACTTAGAGTACTTGTATATGTAAGATATAAGTAATCTTATAATATGTAGACTATATTAAATTTCAATCAATTTATAATTATTCTATCACACAGTCAATTGTACTTAGCATACCGACTTTTGATTGGAAAGATCTTGGGTTCAAACACCAGCTGAATCATATATATATATATATATTTTTTTTTTCCTAAGGGAGGTGGGAATCTTCCAAAGACACCAAGAATTTCCCCCTTGGTAGTGTCAGGTTCTTACTAACTAAACCCATCTCCCCCTTTAGCCAATATAATGGGATGATACCTTACTACATGAGGTAATTATTGAAGGCAACCCCCACTGTCACTGTAGCGGCTGTTATTATTGGTATTCTTATTAATATTGTTATTATTTTCCTATAGAGTCAGGGCGATCTGTGGATTACAACGTGCAGCAGTATATAACACCTTACTTTCATGATATTACCGAAGATAGCTCCACTGTAGCAGCTGTTATTGTTATTATTACTACTACTATTATTCATATTATTATTATTGTTATTATTACTATTACTATTATTATTATTAAACATACATTATAGTATATGTATACTATTATACGTTATAGTAAAGTATACATTAATAGTATATGTATACTATTAAAAAATAATATATTATTATCTCTTATTTCTACTCCTTTTAAACACAATATAAACTTAATGCACATTTTTTCACATAATTATTATTTTTACATACTAAATATCGTATAGGTACTTATATTTTTAAAAATATACTTAGATTAAAAAATTAGAGTTTTTTTTTTTTAAATAACTGACATTTTAATTAGCAAAATTTTGTTATATTATCCGGATTTTATCATTAAAACTCTTTATATTTTTCAAGAACAAAAAAAAAAACACTCAAACATTTTTTTATTAAGTGATTTAAGAATTATAAAAAAACATTTAATTGTTAATTGCTTTTAAGTTTTTTTTTTTTTTTGTAATTTAAAAAATATTCTATGTAGTAGGAACTTCAGTAGCTTAGTTAAATAATATTAAACCACTCTTTTTAGTTTTTTGCTAATTTACTATTTGTATTTCTTTTTAATGACACTTGTTAATGAAAATATTCATTTATATTGTGTCATGATAATGGAAAAATCGCATGATACAAAAAATTATTTAAAAAAAAAAAAAAGTTTTCGCACTCTTATCGTCTATACATTTTTTGTCCAATTAACTAAATCGAAAATGATGATAGTTACCTAATGTTTAGTATTAGAATTTATTTGTTATTCTAATAAAGTACTCTTAATTGAAAATTTTTTTCATCTATATTTTATAAGTACTTTATAGTAATTTAATTGTATTTTTAGATGAGTTGTGGAATTTATCTGAAAAAAAAAAAAAAAAAAAAAGTTGTATTCTTTTATAATGGTGATTGACATAAAAATAATTGTCGGAAATTTGAATATATAAGTAGTGTAATTATTAGGAAGGAATGATAATTAAAATTGATATTTAAAACTATTATATTAAAATTAAAAGTATACTTGTTAATAAGTATTAGTTGAAGGACATATAATTTTTATAGCATATATTTTATAAAAAAATTTAAAAAATTGCTTATTAGTTCGATTCGTGTTAGTACGTTCGTTCGTACATTTGTCTGTTTACAAAAGTTCTACACTGTTTAAGAGAGAAAAATGCACTTTTAATGATAGATAGATTTAAAAAAAAAAAAAAAATAGTTTGTAAAACAACTTTTTACTGGGGCTATAAGTTAAAGTTACAGTCCATCAAAGTTTAAAAAAGCATTAACTATATGTGCTCACCACATACTGTGTACAACATCTCGGGTTCTGTTTAATATTTATTCAATTTAAAAACGCCAAACGACACGAATTTGTTTTAATAAATAACTTTAAAAATTTTACAATTTTTTTTGCAATCAATCTAGAATTTAAATATACCATTATGTGAAAACACAATATTTGGCAAGTTTTCTCTTTCTTCATATCTTCGAAACCCTTTTAGTTAAAACGTTGAAATTTTGATAGAAGAAAGATATTTTAGAATTAATATAAATTGCCTAAAAAAATTTTTACTTAACAGCTTGTGTTATCTACAGGGCTGCAAACCCACAAAAAATCGGGTTCAGGTTCGGGTTCAGGGTTCGAACTGGAAAATTTTAGTGGGTTCGGTCCGGGTTTGGGTTCGGGTTCAAATTTTTTAATCAACATAACAAGTGCAGCATTATTGATTGCAAATCAAAATCTATTTTAATTTTACTTATGTATTATTTTTTGCTTTATTTTATTTGCAAGTGAATAGTAGGCATAGAAATTAGAAATAGAGAAAAAAATTCTTGAAGAAACATGAAAAAAACAAAAACAAATTATGTTTACTTTTTTCTATTTCAAATGGAATATGTAAACTATGACTAGCTATATTAAAAGCAATACACATTTGGATATACAAGTAGAATATTATCTCTCTAAATAATTTTTGTAGTTGTATTTACTTACTTACATATATTTCTAGTAGGTATATTACTAGGTACGTACATATTTAAATTGCTAAGCATAATACGTGTGCTTACACAGTACGCAAATATGTGGCTATGTAAGTATTTTACTATTTTGTTTTATATTTTTTTTTATTCTCAGTTTCAAATAAAAAACATTGTTGAATTTGATTGCGAATGAAATGGTGAACTTGAATCAAATTTTTTACTGGGTTCAGGTTCGGGTTCTGGTTCGTCAAAATGCTTGTTACGGAGCGGTTTTGGGATGGGGTTCGGGTACGGTTTGCAGCTCTGGTTATCTGTATTTCTTAATTACTTGTATATATTTTCTTGAAACTGATGAAAGCGTTTCTTGATTTTTTACAATTTGTATGACATTTAAGAAAACTTAGAAATTTTGGTGGGCACATCACAAATCTAAACTGTTTTTATTGTTTTTTGTAAAATGTACGCTTTTAAAATCCTTTGATTTTACATTCCGCATTATTTTTTATTGAAGTTATAACAGAAGTTCTAGTCAAAAATTCTATTATATTCAGTTAAGTCTTAAGTATATTAAATGACTTGTAATTTAAAATTTTAATATTAATATTATTAAAAATTCTTTAACTTTAACTTTATTTACTTCTACTAAATAGGTATATAATATAATTCTTTTTAATAATTCTTGAATTATTGAAATTTTTAATTAATAACAGATTTTGTTAATGAAAACTTGTAATTAAAGATTGATTTTTTTTTTTTTCTATTTAAATATTTAAATTCAAACGATCAAAATAATGATTATAAAAAAAAGTATAAATTGAGAGAAGAAAAAATATAAAAATTTATTTTTCCAATTTAAGTTGAAAATAATTATGGGAAATACAATAACATAATATTTTGATTTGTTTTTACTTAAATTATATAATGAAACAGTAAGACTATAAAAAATATTATGTTTATAATCATATAATTTTTAAAATGGTTAAAGATTCATTTTCAATAAAAGATCATCAAAATCTTAAAATAGTATAAATAAATATTTATAATAATATTTTGGATTAGGTACTTTAATTATCTGAAAAAAAAAAAAAATAGTTATTGAAAAGATATTTTTAAATAAATACGAAACTATTCTTTTAAGTTTATTTTATTTTATCCTTTGTAACTTGGTAAAGACTGCGATATATGAGAAAAATCTATTCTGCAAAATGTATATGTAATATACTGTGCATCAATATATCGTGTATGTATATATTTTATAAAAGCCATTTCGGGAAATTGTCATTAAATTATTAAATCTGATAATTCATATTATTATTAAAACTTAATTGATTTTATGAATTTCCTTATCTGAGTTTTAAAGTACAAATTGAAATTATAATATTTGGTTTTCAGTAAGTTCTGCTATATCATTTCTTTTAAACGATTTTTTTCAATTAATCAATTTATAAATTTCAATTTTCTGAAAAATATTCTCTAAGATAAAAGATGGGTATATTGGCGATATAATTTTTTAATAAGCCTTTAATAGTTTCTCAAAGTATATTTATATGTAGAAATTCACCTATTAAGTATTTATTTTTTTCAAGTTTGCGTTTTTTTTTAATAATAGATTTAATTATTTTAAATATATTTTCGTTTTACTTTTTTTAGTTTTTAATTAAATTTTAAACATTATTTTAAACAAACTGATGCTGGTTTATTGGATATAGGAAAAGAATTTTTGTTTTTTTAGTGTCTATAGAAAATGAGGATTTTGTGAAGGTATTATAATATTCATTAAGTAGCATAGTGGATATATAAAACAAGCTTTTAATGTAGATGTAATAATTTTCCTTCCAAAATATTTTAGTAGAAAAATGAAAAATAATATTTTTATAACATAAAAAATATTAATATATGTATGGTTCTGAAATATAATTAAAAAAACAATTACTTATAAGAAAAAAAATAAAAATAAAATAATCAATAAAACATAAACATTTAGAAAATATTAAATTTAAAATATTATTGAAAAAAATTAGAACCTAAATACTACGGTATTCTTCTTTAATTTTATTCGGGAATTGTGGATATATAAGTATGAATTGTGGACATAATATGATTGCTTCATTATTCATAATTTTATTGCTTATTAAGAGTCTTCTTCTAACAAATATATTAATGTCCATTCAATAATTTGATCAAAATTTAATTAATTTTTTAATTTTCAAAATTAAATTTCAAAATTAAATTTATTTTGATCTAAATTGTTAAATTATTAATTATTTAATTATTTAATAAAAACTAAAACTCGAAAATTTCATGTTTAGTGGTGATTGTAACCACTAAACCCTGTCTTCAAATAATTTATGTGTTTGTACAGTGGAGACTGGAGATATAAATTAAATACATATATATTTGAAATAACACAAATTTGATTTTTAGCACATTTCCAAAAAAAATTTGAAAAAATGTGCTTATTAGTTTCACTCTGTCCGTCCGTCCGTTCGTCTGTTTACAAAACTTCTACACCGTTAAAGATAGAGAAAAAACATTTTAACCATGGGTAGGTCTCATAAAAAAAATAATTTTGTGGAACAACTTTTTCATGTAGCCCCCCCCCCCCCCTATTACGGAGCTACAACCCCTCAAACTTTGAAAAAGCCCTATTTTTAAATCCATATATCTTATGTTCTGCTAAAGATTTTTTCAATCTGAAAACGTCATTCGACAGGTATTTCTTTTATCTTTGTAAATTAATATCAAAATTATACATTTTTTTAAATTTAGTATTTAAATTTACCGTTATGTGAAAACCAAATTTTGCATGATTTTTCTACTTTCATAACTCCGGCACGCTTTTAGATAGAGCCTTGAAATTTTGAGGCAAGAAAGAACTTTTAGAATTAGTATAAGTTTACTCAGAAAATTTTTTGGACCACCCTCTGTTTATGAGCTATTAGGGCTTAAAAATTGAAAATTTGCTATTTTTAAACACCTGTAACTTAGGAAGCTGTACACATTTTACTTCGGCAAGACATGAAAATTAAAGCTTCAATAATATATTTTTACGAGTGTTAACGGCTTTTCTTAGTTATATAGGATTCCGGAATTACGGCCCCTCAAAATTTCAAAAATGTCCTATTTTCACGTTTTTTCTTATTACATGAAATTTTCAAATTTTTGTGTAAGTCACACTTCTAAACAGTTTGTATTAAGTTTTGGAAATGTGCGCTTTTAAAAACCGTTGCTCTACATTCTACCTTGTTTTAATTAAATTAATAAAAATAGACTTTTTTTTAATAACAAATGATTCATTTATTATAAAACTTATTAATTTCAAACGAAAAAAAAAAATTAAACGAAAACTTTGATTTTTTTCCTAATGATTTTTATAAGTAAACAATTGCTAAATGGTAATATTTGAAATCGCAAACAAATAAATATTATTTTTATATTAATAAAATTATGATGGAATTTAGATATTTTTTATGTAACTATCTACTTTAATATTCATTCTTTCATTTAAAAAAAAATTAAAAGTAGAAAACATTTAATATTATCTTAAAAAAAAAAACTGCAGATTCTCCAATATACCTTCACCTCTACACTATACCCAATTTTACCTTACATATTTTTTTGTTATAAATTACTTATTTACGAATATGTGGTGCAATCGATTCGGGACACAAACCATAGCGATTTCGACGATTATAGATTACACTTTTCTATTGTACTAGAATTTATTCAATTTCCCTCATTTACCTCATTTATGTTACTGTACTAGTAATTTATAATTATAATTATAATAATTATAATTATAATTAATTATAAAATTAAACTTTTTGTACACTATTTGCCTAACTAAGTTTAATTGATTTTATCATACAGATTACGAAATGTTTGAATTGCATACTTACTCTGTATTTGTATAATTAATATATTAGGTACATATACTTATACTATATAGATAATTATGTACATTTTCTGAAAAGTTTAAAAAAAAAGTATCAAATTATTCCATATCAAAGAAAAAATATAAATTGTTTATAACATAGATTATCAAAAAATATCTTTTATCTCTTTTTAATAGCAAACAAAACGTCAGGCAAGTTTTATAACAAAAATAATTTATTTTTTTTTTAAATTCTTAACATTAAAAAAAATGTTTTTGACTAATTTATGTTTTTATTAACGCCTTATTCTTAAGGAAATTAAAAAAAATTTTTTTTCAGCAATTTTATCATGTTATTTAAAAATTTTAATATTGCTTTTACTTTGTGTTTAAAAAAAAAAATGTACCATTGGATTTAATCAAAATCATTTTAAGTATCTTTTCCGTACGCAGAAAATTTTTCCGATTTTGTTTTAATTATAAAATACAAAGTGTATTTTACAAAGTGTCTAACTGTTGTAAAATAAGAAAAAACATTTTAAATAAAAAATTTTATAAATCAATTTAAGTCACACTTTTAAAAACTTGATCAAAGTATTTAAAAAAAAAAAAAAAATTTAATGCATTTAATTTGAAATACATATATTAGAAGATTTTTCAAGCTAGTGAGTAGTTTTATTATTTCTTCAACTAATAAAAAAAAAAATCGGCTGTTTCCACCACAGTACCGATCGCTATTATACGAAAAAGCATAATGCCAAATTTCATAGAAATTTTACATAATAATTTATATCGAAGAAAAATTAATTTCACTTCACTTCTAATAATATAATATAATATTTTTTCCATATAAAAACTTATCAATCTGAGGTCCAAAAGCTTATCAATCCGAGGTTAAAACCTAAATATGAAGTTTCGAAAAATTCCGCTCAGTCGTTTAGGCTATACACTTGACCACAAATGTATCTACACGCAGCAACATATACAAACACACACACACACATATACACATACACGCACGCGCGCACACTCAAACATACATCACATCAAACCTTTTTTTACATGTTTCTACGCACCGGAGTGATGCATTTTTAACAAAAATCTCGGGCACAAATTTTTGGTGTGAAAACAATATCAATCTTATACATTGATGTAATATGCTCCTTTAAGATTCATTTAAATCAAAAAAAAAAAAATTATTCTTATTACAATTAGAAAACTGTTTCAATCTACTTTCAAATCGATCGACATTTCATCATCATTAAACTGTCAAAAAACATGACATTATTTGTCATCACTTTTAACAAATGCATTTTCTTTTTTATTCAATATAAGTTTATATTCTTTATATTTACTAATCCACTCTTTTTGTTTTAATTCATTCAAATTATAATTAACAGCAAAATACAAAAGACAATTTTTAAAACAAAAATTATTTAATGACATTTAAGGAAATTATTACATCTATCTCTTTCTTATTAATTACATACTTTTTAAATTGATTTGTGATTCAAACACAAAAAAAAAAGTAACTGTGTGACTATAAGCAAATAAAATCACGATTTTCACACTTTTATATATTTATATATGAATATGTAGTGTAAATATATGTATTAAGATGATATTGAAAATGATAATAGTAATGATAATGATTATAAATGACGCTAATGATTGTACATTGTAGTTATTATATTTAGTAAAGATGGGTATTACTAATGATGATGATGATAAATTTTTTGATTTAATGATAATTTTAATTTTAATTCCATTTTGGGATTTCTGCTTAGAATTAAATCAAGGTGTTTTAACCATACATACATAGTTAGGTGTTTACATTTTATTTGTTTAGGATGTAAAGATATTTAATGAAATTAAAAAAAAGTATCTTTAGATATAAAAAGTGGAAAAGTAAGTATATATAATATATTTATATATATATAATCTATATATTTAAATAAAAAAGAGATGGTTTTTAAATAAAGTTAGATATTTATATAACCTGTTCTGTAAATTTACTTATATGATAATATGAATAAGTTCACAGTTTTTAAATCTGAATAAGTATAAAGAAAAATAAAATTATGATATTAAAAGTAGTTTTCAAGGTCAGTATTTTTTTATTTTTTATTTTTTGTTAAGTTATTAAATAATTTTAACCCCATAAGTAATTGTGAATATAAATTTAATTTATGATTTTATGACATTAACTGGGCCGTGATACAAAAACAAAAAAAAGCTGAATCTAGGTCATAAAATAAATTGCAGTAAAAGAAAAGTTAAATAGATAAAAGGACACAATTCATCTAAACTAACGTTATACATATACTATTGAATTAATTATAAGAATTGAGATAATGATGTTATGATTATGAAGATGGCTATAAGTTATAATGGATACATATAGATAAATTTCTTGTTTTGTTTAACTTAACGTGACTTAAAGTCCTTCTATATTGAACAAAAGGTATTGGTATCATTTAAAAAGTAGTTATCTCATTTCAAGAATTTTTTTTAATGTTAAGAAAATATTATATGAGCCCCATAACAAGAATTAATTCATACATTATAGATTCATCGAAATAATTTTGCTTTAAATTACAGTTTTGTTAATAATTGATCTTGAAGTCAATTTTACTTGTAAGTATAATTTAAAATATTTCCCCACCAATGAAACTTTCTTTACTGTTGAACTGGTTAGGGCGTATTGTTGAAACTGGTTGAACTGGTTTTATTTTTTATATATTTTTTTTTAAGAGAAATGAGAATTTTCGAAAGAAATCTAGAACACCCTCTTGATAGTGTCACATTTTTATTGGCTAAAGTTACCTCTTTCTTTAGACAATATAATGAGATGACAATATAATTCCTAACTTCAAAAGAGGTATATTGGCAATAGAAAGTAGGGATAGAGGACGATATGGCAAGAATTCGGAAACATTAAATTGGGGAGATGGTATGTAAGGGAAAAATGATAAAATCTACGTATAATTGTTACTAATTTGCTTTCAGTGGCGAAACCATCAACAGTTACCTGCATACGGTAACCAAAGGTTAGCTTCACTGTAACTAAAGGTTAGCTTCACTGTAATATTGTAATAATAATATTAACTCTTAATTTAGTAATTAACACTTCCTGTTTAAGGCGCTTTTTTGATACTTTTATTAATTTTCACAATTTGTATGTTTCCGTATTTAACTTTTTCCTTATCTAAAACACTGTGGAAAGAGTGAAACAGCGTACGAACTAATACAGGATATAATACAATCCAACTTTGTCGGTAAAAATACAAAGTGTAATTGTATTAAAATTTATGAGATATTTAACTACAGTAAAAACTGACATAGAAAAACAGTTTAAAGATTAAAAGATGCTAAATGTATCTAAAGGAGTATTTCGTTTTACGAAATGTTATGTAGAAAATTGAAACATTTAAAACATACAATAAACAGATTTAAGTATAGATTTATGTATTGGAGTTCCTTTAATAAAAACTTAATATTTTCTAATTAATATACTAATCCGTCAAACATTTTTTTTTTTTTTTGTAAATAAGTATATAAACATTGTTGAAATTTTATAACTTCAACTTTTTGTAAAAATTCTTATTACTTAAGACTATGTATTAATTGTTTCTGATGCCTATTATTAAGGAATTTTATTAAGTAAAACCATTTTAATCGTTGTATAAAAGTCATATAAAATTAAGAAATAATTATGTATTTAATGAGTAAGAATTTTAATTACACAGCAGTAATTAAATTTAATGTAACTTGCTTGTTTTTTTTTTTTTTCCTTATTTTAATTTTAATTTTTCCAGATTTTAAATCATCATATACTTTGATAAACTTTATTACCCATAAAATTCTTTTTTAATTACTTTACTTTTTTTCTATATTTTTTATATTTTTTTTTTCTGATTTATTTTTACTGGTGTTTTGGTGAGTTAAGTACACTTTTACCATTCATTACATAAGTATTTTAAATGTTTTTCTTTATAGTAAATCTTAATATGGTTGCTGGTTGAACTGCTGGAGAAATTATAGTTCATAATTTGTTTAATTAAAAACTCTTATTAAATCTGTAATAATTTTCTTATATTGTGAATTCTTTATCTATACCATATTGGTGATCTATTTTAATTTTATTAATTGCCCTCAAGTGCATTATGGTAAAGATTCTGATAAGAAGTAATAAAATGTTAAAATCATTGATAAAGTGAAAAATCTGATCGCTGGATTAGGTTTATAATTCAAATTTCTATTTACAAAATAATCAAAAAATTCTTAAGTGCCTTAAACAAAATTTACTTACAAATAACTATAGTTATGGATGGTGCAATAAACTTTGCATATCATCTATATATATATAGATTGTACCGAATCGATAATAGAAAAAAAACGATCAACAAACGATCTGCTTTGATTAATAAACCTTCATCAGTTTTTGTTAAAAATAAAATTTGAAAAAAGTCCAAAATCAAGAACTTTCTTCTTTCTTTAAAATTACAACACTTATAGAATAATTCGATTCGGTTTTTTTTTTGCGCTTTTATTTGAATTGTTTTAATATTGTCCTATATGAAGTATAATAATTACCAAATGTTTAGGTTTTCGATCTGTCTAATATTTATAAAGCATACATTCAACCTAAGATAGAGTAATGTAAAACACATTTGAGCTGGCACAGCAAAAACGTTATTGAGTTATGTTGAGAGAATCTAAAAACGCGTCTTTCTCCTAATAAGTGAATCTGTCATTTTAGTTACTATTTCTCCTCTCAACCTTCGTCGATCTATTGCAGCTTTATTTATTTTTATAAATATTTTCTAGCTAACGGTATTTGCTCAAATGAATTAAAATCATTATATTGCTTCTTTTATATCTGCATTATGTCTGCATGGTGTTTGAAAATATCTTTTGAAGATGCTTTCAAATTGGTTATATAAACTTATTTGTTGTACGAACTTCTAAAATATGAAACATGCTCCCGACAAATGTGTTCCCATCTTATGGCAATACTTTATTTTACAATTTTCCACTTATTCAAAAAGAAACTTCTCAAGTTTATATACGATTTACTTTCCAATTCTTCCATTTTTGCCTACTTTCCTACTTCATTTCATCAGCCATTTAACCAACCTTTATCTTCACCAACATTTCAACAATCTACAAAGCATTCTTTTCTTAGATTTTCCATTTATTACTCTAAGAAAATAATATACTTTCACTCTTATTGGTAAAATTTATAAATTTATAAATGTGAATGTAAGCATATTTCTATTTAAATTAGTCATCTTTATGTATTTTTTATCTTGAAAACTACACACAACACAATATTTGCTTTTAAAGATGATTATTGATTAAAGTCATCAATTTTTGGTTAATATTATCCTATAATACATGTGGTGAAAATTTGTTGAATTTTATTTTTATCATAATATTTATATATCTATTTTCTCCTTAGACCAATGATAAAATTATATCAACTGACTATAACTATATATAAATAAAGATAATATTACGGGAAATATTCAACTTTCATATGCCTGATTAACTTATAATTGATGAAAATTTTTCCTACTGGAATTAAATATTGTTAAAACAGAGTGTGATAATCTCATCGGATTATTATTAAAGAGTTGACACTCCTTTATTGCAGATTATCTGAATTTATAACAAAATGGTAAAAATTTTGCTTTTGATTATAATAACTATAGGCATTTCAAATAAATAATGATTAGTTAATTTTAAAATTGTGAAACTGAAAATTAAACGAGTATATTTTAGTTCATTTTATTATATTTAATCACTTTCACTTGGAAAAGAAACTTTCAATTTCATTGAATTTTATTTTTTTTTTTATTTTAGTGTTTTGTTAAATTTATAAATTTTGATTTTCTATTTGATTGTAGTCAATTGTTTTTTGTTATTTAAATTGACTACTGTTTAGTTAAATTAATTTTTAATTTTAGTAAATTTATAATTTGTTCAGTAGTTATTTAATTTATTAGTCATTTGGGATTTTTTATTTTTTGTAAATAATTATAGCGATGCAAATGTAATCTTATAAATAGAAATGAAAATAATATACAATATCTGTAATTTAATATATGTAACCGAAGATCTGTGTTTTTTTTTTTTACATAAAGGTATAATTAATATGTTGTTTATTATATGGAATTATATATTTTATAATATATTGCCAACTTTTTAGTATATTTTTAAAAAAATGTTTACAAATACTGGTTATAATTTTCATTATGTTCGTTCATCTGTCTGTTTATAAAGCATCAATACTCTTTTAGATTAGGAAAAAAAGTATTGTACCCAGATACATCTATTAAAAAGAGTGTATCAGTTATAGAATAAATTTTTGTATATGTATACCTTGTCTGTTATGCAAGTTACACCTTCCAAAAGTTATATAAAATCCAATATTGAATTCGTTATAATTTAAATTTTATTGAAAATTCTTTAAATTTAAAATGCAAAAATTCAACTTTAATCATGATAATTTTACATATTTAGCAGTTTATCGTATTTTTATAGTGTTTGTTAAAAATTGAAGTAAATGTCTCCTAATCTTTCACTATTTTCTTCAAAGCAAAAAATTTTAAAAATATTTTACAAAATTTTGATTCAAAAGTACTCATACTTAGTTAAAATGATTTTAAAATAGTCAAGAAGTTTTGTCTTTTTGAAAATGAAAACTTTTCATTTTACATGTCTGCCTAATAAAGCAATGGATATATGTATATGTGCATTTTGAATTAGCGTTAGTTTTCAAACATATTTACCAAAATGATTAATCAGAGCATAAAATTCTCGATACAATTTAAATTCAATAATAATTTCTATATCGAACTTCAAATCATATTTTGACATTGAAAACAAAAATCCCGTTAATATTAACAGTTTTAAGGTTGAAGAAGCGTGAAAATGAAACGTTTTAAAGATTATATACAATCTTTGTAGTTTGAAAAATATTCCTGAAATTTATCTACATAATATTATGTTGCCTTTTTAAAGTTAAATTTGATTCCACTTTGAAAATCCTCTAATTATATAATGAAAAAGCATCAATACAATTTTTTTTTACGATTATGAAAATTTTATTTTTTTTTTTAAATATTTTCTAGAAAAATTATAATTATATTTTCATTGAAGAAATAAATAAATATGTAATTAAATTATAATCCCCTGTAATTTCAATCAATTACTTTGTAATACATAATAAAATACAAAAAATATTAATTACTACTCTAAAATCATTAATGTGAGTATTTAACAAGTAGTTAGGTACATTGTAAAACCCACATGTATATACATATATACATTTTTATTTTACAAAATCTTAACAAAATTTTCAAATTAATAAAAAAATACACGAAAAAAAAAAAATGTTAATAACACCTGTTTTTTACATTCGACTGTCATTTCCTTTAAAATCTCAATTAAATTGCGGATTTTTAAAACATTATTAAGTTTATTAAATTGACTAATTTGTAATTTAAAATAAAAAAAAAAAAACTTGTACTCACATCGCCTAACCTACTCAGATAAATTTGGGGTTTTATTTTCATGTAGGTAGGGTAGGGTATTATTTTAATAAAAATCGTGTTAAATTTAGTCTCTTAGAGTTGTTTATTTGTTTAGTCATTTTTTTTTTTTTTTAAATAATTTTTAATTAATTGATTCAAATTAAAATTTTGACACTTTGTACTTGTTGTAAATTATTTAAATTTTTTTTAACGGACTGATATACAAAAAAAAAAAGCTTTTAACATTTTTTTCTTTGTATTTTAATTTGGATTTCAGTGTGGTCAAAAGTTTTCCGGTTCGAATTTTGATAAGATACTCAGCAGATAATAAGTTCAAAAGATAATCTAACATAATAATATAAGTTAATAGAAATTGTTTGAATTTTAACCGTAACATTGATTGAAGTAGCATACTACTTACAATTTTGTAAGTAATAATATTTTGTTACTCTATATTTAAAAGATTAATTTTTAAAATCTGAATTATTACAAAATTTCACAATAATCCTGCTGTTGACCAAATAAAAAATGTAATATAATAAAATAGTTTTTAATTGTTTTTATTATTTTTAAAAAGAGCGACATAAGCAGCTAAAGTTTTTGTTAAAATCGATTAAATAAATAAAAAATCATTTAATCAAATCAAATTTAAAGGTAACTCAAAGAAAGCAAAACTGAATTTAGATTATTCAAATTCACTCGCCTAATACTATGCAATTTTAAAATAATTTTAAAAGTTTCTACCATGTAGAAACGTCAATAGTTATACAAAATAAGTATAAAAATTATTCTTTTTGTTTAAATGTTAATCACATAAGCAATAAAGTTGTTTTTCTGAACTTTAATTAAATTTAACTTTTTCTAACATAAAAATAGTTTAAGATTGTTAAAAGGGCAAAATTAAACTTCAGTTATAAAACAAAAAGAAGGGGCTTCGGTAGCCTAGTGGGTAGGCGTGTGGCGTATTAACCGAAGGAGTGTGGGTTCGATCCCTGCACAGGTCGTAAGTGGCTTTTCTTTACATACCCCCCTTACGACCAAATATAATGTAAATATATAGAATATAATATAAACAAAATAAATAATATTAGTATATAATTTAATAATAGTATAAAAACCTATAATGGCCTTAGTAGCCGATGGTTCAATAATATTGCATTACATTTATGTATGTAATATTAATATAAATAAATAAATAAATAAAACAAAAAGAAAAATATAAAAACTTTTAAAATATGTTAGTCTTAAGAAATAAGAACCTAATTAAGTAGTGCTAATATCTTTTAAAAATAATAAAAATATTAAATTAATACTTAACAGCTACTCAATTTTATTTCCGATTCAGTTTTTTATGAAACTTAAATATCTTATGGTAAGTATTGATCTTTTAAACTTAACAAGAAGGACAGACGAAAATTTAAGTAAAAACAAAAAATAAAAAAAAAAATCTAACCTTAAAATATTTCATGGTCAAATTATGTGAAATATTCCAAAAAAATTCACTTTTCAGTAACTATATAATAAGTGGCACTTAGTTCTGCACAACAAAATTTTTTTAAACAAAGAACCAGTTTTTTTTTATATTGTATAATTAAATAATTAAATAATCAATAAAAAAAATTAGCATAAAAACAAAAACACTAGACTTCCCTTTCAAATTTTGTTGCTGCTTTTTTTTTTTTTTTAAACTAATTTATGAAAGGGCCGAATAATTTTTTTAAAATATTATTATTAATAATATATTTTTGGAGACATATTTTATTTTATTAATTTTTTTTTTTTTTATTTACATTTTTAATCTTCAAATAAAAAAAAAAACAATTAATTAGCATTTTAAATAGTTTTAAAAGTAAACAAATTATGTAAGCGTTATTTATTGTGATTCATTTTAGGTTTTTTTTAATATATAATATAATTTAATAATAATATATAAAATATAATAAAATAATGTAAACAAAATATTAAATATAATTATAATTGAATACTTGTACCGAGATGGCCCTCATGCTAAAGGTAAAAGGGTTCTAAAAATATCGGTATAATATAAAAAAAAAAATTGATGGTCAAAATTTAATGTTCTTCAAATAACTAAAGCTTTGAATAAATTTTTGGTATAATTCTTTTTGGCTTTAACTCATACTATGCATGTCTTACAAGATTTATTTTACATATTATTTTTCATGTGTAATCGAAGATCGTTAATGCGAACAGGGCAGGTTTTTCAAAATAGCTCCCTGATCAGGTAGATTTAATATAAAAATTTGTATTTTGCTATAAGTACTATTCTATTCATCTTTATCTATAGAATTCTATTAATCTCTTTATCCAGGAATTGTGTAACACTTTCGTTAAATATGTGAAATGTCACATTAACAGAAAATTGTTATATTATTCTACAATAGAAAGTACAACGGATATATAATGGGTCGCAAGGCCTAGGTGGTGTAAGGATATTTATCTATCCCTTCTACCAAACAACAAATTTAAATTCCCGCAATTTGGTACGTCATTCGCTTCTATTATTTATGTTAAAATCGTCTTAGTATTTTCAATGATTCTTAACTTAAAAGAGGTCAACATTTTGGAACATTTGGAATTTAAATTTTCATTCTCTTACAAGTGTAGAGCTATTCGAATCAAAATTAAAAGTTTATGTTACTTATTGCAAATTAAATATTTTAATAAAAAAGGAGGCACCTACCAATTGTATTAAAAACAAAATTTTTTCCACCAAAGTAACCCCCCAATAATATACAATAATCCTCCAAAACAACCCTTCAACTGATACCCTAAAAATTTGTTCGGGAAATAATACCCGATATCTAAAAAGTACAATGATTCGGATTTTATTTCATTTTCTTTTTGGGGCCTTAATTCATTTGAAATAATATACCCCAAAACAAAATAATTTTTCAAATGAAGTAACCTCTTGAAATTACTTAATTTTGCACCCTTTCTAAATCACAACTTACCATACTACATATATATACAAATTCTATAGAAGAAGTATAACTAACTCTGATTTTGGAAACAACTTTAAATCACTCCAAACAATTGTTTTTTATATGCATATATCAAATAGCGCAACTGGCGCCCCAAAACCCCCGTTAAACAAACTATTGAAACTCTGATTTTTAAACTAACTCTAAAATTCACCCTAATACGTTTATACATGTAAGTATAACTATTATTTTTCTAAAATTTTTTGAAATTTTCAAATTGGAAATTTTATAATTCGGGATTTTGAAATTTCAGAAGATTTTCGGTTTTTTTTCCGCATTTTTGTTGTTCCGGCAAATGTAGTGATTTGTTAATATATGTTATTTAAGTTTTCTTAGTAGATAACTTGTTGAAAGAATATGAAAGATTATTTTTTGGAGGTTATTTCACTTTATTGCGGGAATATTTCATTTTGAATTTGAGGAATTATTTTATAATAAAAAATTCCCCGGTTTTTTGGGTTTTATTTAATTTTTTTCTTTTTGGGGATTGTAACTTGTGGAGCTATTTTTGACAGCCACCTTAACTTAAACATTAAAAAAGATATTTTGCCTAATTAAAGTGCTTTTTCAAACAAACTCATATTAACACTTTTCATATAGTATATAATATTTTTTTTTATCTTTTTATGTAATTTTTGCATTAATGCTAAATTCATTTTATGGAACATTATTAAATACATATACGGATTAGTTACAGCTTGTTATTTCATTTATGCGTTAAAATTATCTTTTCAATCTTTTTAATCAATAAAGTAAATATTGAAATTTTAAGACTTCAATGAGTTTATTAATACTTTACTGTAATAAAAAACCGTATATGTATATGTTTTCTAAACTAATAAAGTTTTAATAATGAAAAACATACTTGAGATCAATAGACCATAACAGAATTAATTTTAGCTATCAGTAAGAATACAACATATCCACATTTTTGTTGTAAATTGAATTTCATATACAGTTATATATCTAAATATACATATATATATATTAAGAGTATTAAAAGAAACTCGGTAATAGTGATCTTATATCATGATATAAAAAATTAAGAAATAAATGAATAAAATATAGAGCAGAATAGGATTAAAGTTAAAAGTGATATGTGGAACAAGAAAAAAAAAACATTTATTTTAAAATAAGTAAAATTTAATTAAAGTGATAAAACACCTATCAATTAATTTCATTAGAAATCACGTTTTTAAATTATTTAAAAGATAACTAAAAATTAAATAAAAAGAACCGGTAATTGATTAATACCGTTATTGAGTGTAATAGGAAATTTATTCAAAAGTTCACTAAAAAAAGTTCAAGTATACAAAAAGTTGAAGGAGTTTTTTTTTTACATTGATTTCAATGTATAGATTGCAAGATGCTGTCTACAATTTTATACAAGTAAATGTTTAAAACACAACTACAAAATATCAACACTCATTTTTAAACATAAAACACTCATTTTTGGCATATTTTCAAAAAATTAAAAAAAAAATGTGCTTATTAGTTTCACTCTGTCCGTCCGTCCGTCCTTCCATCTGGGTGTTTACAAAACTTCTACACCATTTGAAATAAAGCAATGAAATTTTGAGAACTTTTTTTATGTAGCCCCACCAGTTACGGAACTACAGCTCTACAAAATTCGAAAAAACCCTATCTTTAAATTGTTATAACACAGGTTCTATAAGACATATTTTCGATCTGGAAACGCCAAACGATAGTATAAACTTTATAAATATAAGTATATAAAATAAATATGTGGCTTTGCCATGCGATATTTTAATATTCCGTTATATGAAACTCAATTTTTGCAAAAATTTGGAACCCTTCTATCTTTCAAACGGTTCAACTTAGAAGCTTGAAATTTTGAGGAGGACGAGGAAATGTTTGGAAATAAATATGAGTCATTTCAGGAAATATTTTTGTGTCGCCCCTCGTTTTAGAGCTGTAAGGGACCAAATTTGAATATTCTCTATTTTTAAACACCTGTAACTGGTTGAAATTTTTTTGAAGTGATATACAAAAATTAAAGCTCCAACATTATATTTTTTTTTTGTGTTAATAAGTTTTCTTAATAATATTATAAGGGTTACCTTATAATTGACGAAGATGTGATCAATTTTTTCTCACCCAAAAAAAATCAAACAAAGATCAATTTATTATCAAAATTTATTTTTCAATATAGGTATCTACTCTTTACTGTACGCTTATTATTGAATATTTTTTAATTTTGGGAATATGCTGTTTTGAAAACCCTTGGCTTTTCCATTACTTGTTTATTTATAAAATTTATTTCTATTAATTATTATAAATATGTCGTATTCTTTTAAACATCAAAAATTCCTTTAATAGATATGTGATTTATGAAATTATTTAATATAATTTGAATTTATAATTTTTTTCGTTTTTTTTTTTGTTCCTAAATTAATTTTACCATGACCCCGTCTATAATATCTATAATGATTCATTTAATAGAACTAGTTCTCTACCTTATTATATTGTTTTGTTTGAATTGCATTGAATTGAAAGTAAAACGTGCTTAAAAAGAATTATTTTTTGTAAATTACAGTAAATTTATTTATTTTTTTTTTTTAAATTCCAAATAATCATAAATTGTCCACAGTTTTGTACTGAGTTTTTTTTGTTATTATAAAAAAACAGTAAGCAATTTTTTAAAGAAAAAAGGTTTGACTATATTTTAAAAGTATATATTTTTTCTTTGCCTTTTTTTTTTTTATTTTCAAATTTTTAAAAAAAATCTCTAAATATTTATGTAATTTTGCGACTAAAAAACCAGTTATTTTTATTTCTCAGAAAATTTAGTTAAAAACATGACATTTTTTAAAAATTTTTTTTTGATAATAAAAAAGTTAAAGATGTTAATTTATTTTTTAACACACTTTAAACTAAATTAAAAAAAACAAAAACAAAAGATAAACAAAAAAATAACAAGATACTAAAACAGACAAGTTATTAAAAAAAAAATTCGATAACCAAAAGAATACATAATATGTATGCTATTATGAGATCAAAGAAATCAACACTTTTCCAGTTCAACACGTTGATTATGATGACGCGATCACAAAAAAAGGATGATCCATTTTTGATGAAGAATTTTCGTTAATGGCATATTAATTGAGGTAATTCGAATTGTCTAAAATAAATATTAATGTTTTTACAAGTTGTTCTTCGTCTAATTATTTAAAATAAGATAAATATTTACATACAATGGTTTGGAATCAGAATCAGAGAATCAAGAATACTTTTACCTATGCAAAAAAAAAGCGGATCATTTGTTAATTTAAGTTCTTTGAGTATTTAATTTTATAATCTACAAGTTCATGTAACCGATACATCTACATATAAAATATAAACAATTAAATATAACTAAAATTAAAAATCTTTTTCTTTTCACAGCTTGTACAAGATTAATTTTAGTTGTAGGAGCAGAAATTCTAAACACTATAAATAATTTTAACCTTAAAACAAAAAGCGTATTTCACAATGATTTTAATGGACGTTCGCGTATGTTAATTAGAACTAAAATTAAAATCAATATTAATTTAAAAATCTTAATACTTATCTTTAAAGATTTCTCTTCTGCAAAAATTTTATTCTTCATTCACCGCGTCAGCAAATTTGTTCTGAACTATTTAAAGAAAAAAAGACGATTCATCTCTGCAGAAGAAAAAAAATGTAGACGGATAAATGCGTCTTTTTAACTCAATTTTTTTTTTTGAATATGGAACATTATTTCACAATATTACAATTGGAAAAAGAGTTCCGCAGAAAAAATAAAAGTTAAATGAACTTAAAAAAAAACTTCCGGAGAAAATTTGAAAAAAGATAGCATTCAAATTATCATATAAAAAACATGCGCCCGAATGAGTGCGTTTAAAATATCAGAAGCGGTAAATTCAGCATAAGAGGTCTCTGCTGAAAATAATGTGAACTTTTATTAGGTTAACTAAGTCTATTTAGTATGTAATATTTCTATTATAGGAAAATAGTAGAAAAAATGTTTAAAATATGGTATTAGTATAGCTTCTCTCAAATAGTTATGCATTTCGTATGAAAAATAATTTTTCTTAGAATAATTTATCAGAGTTTTAAAAATGTACAATCAATATGAATCAATCAAAATTCTATAAAAAAAAAATTTAATTTCTAATTATTGTCGTCTTAATAATAGTTCAATTTAGTCTGTCTAATCTTCATATAATCTTATAATTATATATTTATCACGATACATGTTATACGTGAGTAAATCCTGTTCTTAAACATTATACATTGTGTACATTATAGCAAATCAGGATTTTTAGCATTCTTTATCAACATACTTAACCCCACCTCCTCTTTTTAAAATTAACTTGAGAGCAAATTAGATTAGACAATTATTTTTTTACACTTTCAATCTGTTTTAATACTTGTTTTAATCAATAGTTTTTTGAAGTCTACCTTAAACTAATATTGAAAAATGTTTACTGATTACTGCTATACCTTTCACAATCGATGTAAATATTACTTCAATCAAAATCGATTGAAATTTAATCGATTTTTCTTTTTTGTTTTTATAGTAAATTTTTTTTTAATAAACTTTTTAACTTTAAAAATAAAACAAAATAAGTACACGCAATGAGATATGATGTAAATTGATAGGTTATTTCTGAAGCACGACAGCACCAACAATAAATAAAAATAACAACAAAAAAAAACATTTAAAAAATTTAGGAAAAAAAAAAACATCAAAACAATAAAACTGGTCAGATTATCGAGTTAAATAAAACAAAAAAAAAATCGATTTTCGCTATGTGAAATTTTTTAGACATCATGTTGTGACTTGGAAACTAGTAGCTGTTGTTGTTGCTTTTAATTTTTTGCTGGTTTCTTCTTCTAACCATTGTATTTAAACTTCAAGTTTTTAATATAAAAAACGCTTTGATATAAAAGAGAAAATTAACAAAGTTTTTGTTTTCTTTTTTTTTTTTTAAATTTATATTTAATCTGATTAAATGATAATTGAACACATTTTGAAATACATAAAAGATAAATGTTTTAAAAAGATGAATGGAAACGAATTATTACAAAATAATTGGGGATGTACAATAAAAAAAACAAATAACAAGTAGGGCAACTATACTTGTGCTCCAAAAAAAATAAGATATCCTTGAAAATAATATTACTTATTTTTTTGGATAATTTTTCTGTTACACTCGTTTTTGTCCCATACTCGATACTCCCTTGAATAATTCTTTCATATGATTCATTAAATATAAAAGTAGGCAACTTTTTTTATTTTATTGCAATAATTTTAATCCTAACGGCTAATCATGTATACATTTATCACACCTTGCTATATTTTATTAAATGTATATAAATTTAATTTACTGCAAATCCATACTTTACTAATTCACATTTTTTCAGTTTTATCATAAATTCATTCCTCAAGGCTAACCTAATATTATCTTAGCAGATAAATATGTCTAGCTTTTAAAGTAGGTCTTGAATTATTGTCTTGCTTCATGCATGTTGTTTAAAATTGCATGATTGTTGTCATCTTAATCTTTTTCATTTCTGCTATACTTTATATTCCTTTCTTATATTAAATATCTTCTATGTGCTGTAGATTCATATATGTATATTTCAATTCAGTTTTATTCGATCGATCGTAATCACATCTCTTCAAGGAGTTTCTTCGTTTTATTTTTCATTTCCTTCTAAAATCTCTTTCCAGTATTATAATCTAGCCAGAAAGAATATGTTTGGCTTTCAAATTAGTTACAAAAAGAACTATTCCTTTTGTGTGTTTAACAGTAAAGCTTTTCTTCGAATTTTATTCGGTGCACAATCTTTTAATATTTTTATAGAATAACTATGCCCTCAGCTAAAGCATTTTCTTAAAAAATTTTATCAAAATTCAATTAAGAATTTTTTTTTCAAAATTTTGACTGTATCGATTTAGAAGAACGAACGCATTCCCTGGTAGATCTACAAATAAAATGTATTCCAGAGTTTTGTAATAGATTTTAAGATTTATTACAAGCGTATATTTAATCACCACAGATATTATAAAACAATGTTTTTCTTTGTTTTGCTTTAATTTTAATAAAAAACTATGTAAGATTATGATTAAATATGTATTTTAAAAACTAATTTAAGCAATCAGTTGCTGATATAAAATTATGCTGGTAACTTACGCTTTTGATATAATCGTTTGGATAAAGGTAAGTAGGAAATTTCATTTTTAATCAAATATAAGAAAGATGTATTTAAAGTTTAAACAAACTTATATATAATATAATTTTAAAAAATGATTTTAGTGCTAAATTATATAGAATCGGTTAGTCTCAAGGGAGTTGTAAAAAATAAAAATAATACTACTTTAAAGGAGTTCAGTGACCGTAAACTATGAAAATAAAATATATTTATTAAAATATCACGAGTAATAGTAAAACAAAAGACCTATAATAAAATCAAATTTATAGGAACTGCTTGTTTTCAATACACAGAAAAAAATTATTTTCATTTATTTTTTAGGTTATATCTGTCCTTCTACAGAGTATTAAATTAAACTATAGACCAATGTGGAACCATCATTTTTTATAATTTATTTCTTTATTTTTATTGTTAGGTATCTAGAAAATATTCTAGATTCTAATTTTCCACTGTAAATCAGTAGCGACTGCTATACTGGGCAAATTTAACAATATTGGGTTGGTCAAATCTTATTTTTAGTGTAGCTAAATAGGCTGTTAAATGCTGTAAAGCTTACTTCGTACGTTAAGCCGATAATGGATATATAATTCACATATTTACTGTGAAGCTCTGCAACAGCACTATTCTAATGAAATAAAACATTTAATGCCTACACACAGTATTTTCCAATGTAAAATAAAATGCCCACCACAAAATTTATGAAGAACATTAGCATCTTAAAACAAAAATAATTTTCTAAATTTTCCATGGATGAAGACTTCATAATTCTAATCATCCCAAATCGAATTTCCCAAACATCATTCCCACATTCTTAACTCCAAAACCAAACTGTACATTGTATTAACAATGTACAGTTACTATGTAGTAAATCCATCCTAAATTTCGATCTTAAAAGGAGTGGTTTTGGTTGATTAAAGTTTAACACTACCCAAAGGTATTTTGGGCAGTTTCTTTGAGTGATTTTCGATGTTTTCTACCGTTCCTCGTGAAAGTTATTTTAAGAGAGGTGCGACATTCTATACCTATTATGCCAGTTGCCAATATTTTAATACACTTTATACAAGTACCATATTACCATAAATTTTACTATATGTATTTTAGAATTCCTATGATCACTATTTATTCGGAAATGTAAATATTATGTTAGAATAATTTAAAACAGATTTTGTACCTAATTAGAGTTAATATAAAAATATATTGAATCCGCCTCTGTTAATCAGCATTATAATGATTCATTTTAATCATAGAAAATTTAAGCATAAAATAAAGAACAAAAGTTTAAAATTTGATTTTATGAGAAATTCTGAATATTTTTTTGGTCATTTAAAAAAGTATGAATTATGACACAATTTTTCCATGACATCCAAAATCTTTCCATAATATCATTCAAATTTACTTGGTTTCCAAAAACAAAAAAAAAGAAAATTTTCTGGAAAATTGGTACCTAATACAATTACGTATTAAATTTAAAAGAGAGTGAATAATTTAAATTGTAAAATTATAAAAATAAAAATGAAATATAAAATTTTAATTTAAATAGATCAAATCCACACGGTTCGCCAATTTGTAAGACTTGCTAAAATTTATTGTTAAAATTGTAACAAATGTTGAATATAATTGAAAATCTCACCATGATGCCATGATCTTTAATCTAATAAAAATCAAAAAAACAAAAGTGAGCATTTTATAAATATTGATAAATTACATATGTTGTATATGAAAAGTGTTTATTACTTCATTACTCGCTCCAATATTGTTTTGTCTATGAATCAGTATAATGTCAGTTTTTATTTAAATTATTTATAAATCAGTAGGGTGTCCCTGATTATTTATTTTATTTTCACTGTTATTTTAATTGTTGCTAATCGGTTCATTTATTGGTCATTCTAAAATTGGAATAGTTCAATTTTATATAGGGAACAAAACCAGGGTAAAAATTTTGATAATAAAAAATGTAATTAAATTTTTTTAATGTTATTTTAAATTTGTAATTATTTGATCTATCGATTACAAAATGACAAACATTTTTGCTTTCATATTTATTGTTACGTAACAAAATTAAATAACTTAAGTTTTGGTAAAGAGTTAATCACAGGTTAAATTTTCAGATCACGCCGTTATGTTGAAAAAATAATCTTAAATTAATAAAATCTTCTACTTTTTAATTTTTAAAAACTTTTTGTACCAGAATATTTTTGAACAGAATCTTGAAAAAAAAAAAAAATTTTAATTTAAAAATCCAGATAAAATTTTTTCTTGAAATCAAATAGTTCTTTCAAGATTTTTGATGTAATGCGTTTTATATCTAAATTAGAAAAATGGTAAAGTAAAATTTAAAGATACGACAAGGTTTTAAATAAGATTAAAAGTTATGAAATATGTAAGTAAATTTATAAAACATAATTATAGAAGCGATTTTAGAGTTGTTTACAAAATCAATTTTATAAACAAAGAAATTTAACTCATGAATATTTTTACCGACCGCATTCATTAATGTATAAGGTAGGTATTGTTTTCATACCAAAAATTTGTACCCCAGATTTTGGCAAAAATGCACTACTCCGGTGTGGAGAAGGCTGTAAAAAATTTTTTAGCATGATGTCCGTCTGTGTGTGTGTGGGTGCGTGTGTGGGTATGACTGTGGGCACGTGTACAGCTTAAACGACTGAGCGGAATTTTTTGAAATTTCATATTTAAGGTTTTGACGTAAATATCTTAGATTGATAAGCTTTTGGAGCAAATCGGACAACGACAAGTGGTAGTTTACTAGTGGACTTTTTAAGTTTTTTACGAATATTTCGTAACAGAAAAATTTTATGAGAAAAATTATTAAGAAAAAGTTGTTACACAAGTAAAGATGAACAACTTTGCCATAGAACATTTTGTGATCCGACTAACTTTAACTTTTATTTAATTTTTTCCAAATTAATAAAGTCCAAATTTCATACATAACACTCCATATGAATTTATATGAACAATTTTTTTTTGTTTTTTTTTTTATATCTCTAAAAATTTATATACATACATATGTATGTACTTATATCTATGCATATTATTCATTTGTTGATGACATAAAATTAAAACGGTAAAATTTTTGTTAGCAGATTTAATATTAATCTTGTTTGTTTTGTATTTGCTTACAGTTTTTTTTATTTTTTATTTCTAATATTATTTTTTGAATGAAAAAAAAATCATGTATCTACATTACAATAATAATAATAATAAATGGATGTATGAATGAATGTACTTACATATATTTTTACGATTTCATTGCATATAATTATTTTTATTGAATAAAACAAAATGTTATTAAATTATTAGAAGTTATTTTGCTTTGATATAAATTATTATGTAAAAAATCTATAAATTTTCGCATTGTACTTTTTGTGTAGTGGCGGTCGGTCCTGTGGTGGGGACAGCTGATTTTTTTTTCAAAATTTTATACTGAAAAGTTTTTTTCCCAAATTTCTGTTATTAACATTTAACATTTTTATACTAAAAAGATTTTTGTTTTTAAGATATCGAGAGTGACCCATTAAATTTTCATTGATATATGATTTTAAAAAAATAATAAATATAAGTTTATATAAGTCTAGAATTTAGGAAAAGGAAAATCTTTGTTAAACCTAAAGTTTAATCACATTCATAATTTTATACATGAACAAAACAGTTATCAACTAATTAACTTATAATTTATATATCAGTTTCCATTATAATATATATATCAGTTTCCTGAAAATTTGAAAAATTAAATCCACCTAAATTGATTGGCCATGAATTTGAAGTATTTTATTGTGATTTATAAAATTTTGTGTAATTGTAAAATGACTATTGAAGTTTTCTAATTCAATTTATTGTAAGATAACATCCTGTTAGATGAGCTATTGCTTATTGATTGTATATTCTTTCTATATAACATGGAAAAACAAATCAATAACGTTTAAGTATATACTTAGTAAATCTTATCATATCGGGCATTGAAACGTTGTGTCGAATAAACAAAACTTAGAGCCTTCTAAACAAAAATTTGCCATTGTTTCACTTGGGCAGATTTGTAGGTCAGTATTTTTAAAATAAATCTTTTGCGTAGAAATTAGATACAAGAATAAGTAAAGTAATTCTGGTTCAAAGACAAAGCAATAATGCAAATGCAAATGCAAATAAAATCAAAAAAAAATTTTATTAGATCGATTACAAAAAAAAGATACGAGAACCTTATATAAGACGTAATACCTATTAGACGGTTTTTTTTAAACAAATCATATTTGTGAAAGTGAAAAAAACTTCAATTAAATTTCAGAAAACTATTAATTACTTTTAAAATTTGAAAAGAAATTATTTCCATCTTTTTGACATATACAATTTATACAATAACTGTCTCCTATCTTAAACTATCTAATCTAAGGGTGAGTGATTAAGTTGACGTCACTTCCAATCACAAGGGTTCCCACTAAACTATAATTTACATCTATTATAATAGTTAAAGTTTATATCGTAATAATTTTTTATACTTATTATAATGTATGGATGGTACTTGTGTTTCATATACTTTTAAAAAATTTAAAACCATGGTAATCACCAGTTTAGTAAAAATAATAATAACTTAAGAACTCAAACTGAGTCTAATATGAATAATAAGGACCTTTTTGAATGCACTATGCAACATATAGAGATTTATACATGAAACTTTACATTTAAAATAGAAAATAAAACATAAAAAAATTCTTTGTTTCTTAATAGTAGGTTACAAAAATATGTATCTTACATTTTTAGTTTATCTCTATTTGATAAAATAGCGCAATTTTATTTTAATTAATTTTAATTTAAAAAAAATGAAATAATTTTCTATTTTCCAATAGCAGAAAATTACTTTAAACTGATAACAAACAAAATAATTTACACATTTCCTGCACGTATTTCAATAAAATGTCAATTCAAAAGATGTCAAAATCGTTAAATAAAATTTTAAATATCATAAATTCTTTCAATTTTACTGTAAAAAATTTAACACAATAAAAACTTATCTTTAAAATTACAAAATGATTTATTTTATTCAAAAATTTATTTAAAAATATTTAAATGCTGTATCTAAGTCTAAACGTACGTATACGTATACATTCATACATATTTATAAACCGTATATAAAATATCACCTTTTATTCGAAATATCTTGATAGTCTTGTTATTTACATTTATTTTACATTTATTTTTATGTTCTTAATCAATCTCTAATCATAGTAATAAAAAGAAAAAGCCGAATTAAATTTGCTGTTATCACAAAAAATAAACCATGCTTATATTTTAATTCAAATAATAAAATTCAAAATCAAAACTTTACATTAAAGTTGAATATATAATATTATTATTATATCGTTAAAGTAATAACAGTATCTTTTTCAAAAGTTTTTTAAACTACGAAAATATAAACAAAAATTATATAAGGGTTCGAAATGATTTACATAAGTACTCGTAAACTAAATTTTCACTGTTTTTTGAAAATCAGAGGAGCTAAAGTTATACTCATTTCTTTTCTTTTTTATTTAAAATTTGTACTGCACGCTTAAGGTATTCTGCATCTGTTTTCATTTTTTTCATTGAAGTTATTAAAAATTTTGCACAACTTCAAATGTTAAGTAAAAATAATTCCATCTTCCAGTTTTTCAATTGATTTAAATCAGTTCTGTGCGGTTTGAGGGTTAAAATTTTAGCTTCATTGGCGTACCGGTAAATTTGCAGTTGGCAATGTAAAAAAGTTTATATCATATCCAACTACACATCTTTTAAGAATCTATTTTAAGAGTCTTTAAGTTTTTATTTCTAATAATGATTTATAATTCCTTTCATTAGAAGATTAAACTCCTGATGTTCTTATTATCCTAGTCCGTAATAAATCTGTTAGTTATGACGATAATAACATCTGAAAGAGACATTACTGAATTAAAAGATGTTTTTCTTTGCTTCCACTCACTCCACTTCACTCACGTATATTCTAACACTCAAATAAATAAACAGTTAAACAAATAAGCGGACTTTAACATTAGGATTCATGAGTTTCAGTTTTTTAAGTGAAATAAAAGTTAAAAAAAATTTTTTTTTTAAATTAAAATGTAAAACTCTTATTTGTATTTTAAATTTTTTGTTATATAATTTTCTTTTTTCCCCCTTGATAAATCTAAAATTACTTTATTTGAAATCTGATGAGATTTTCATTTTTATTCTGTATATGTACTTACCTTTAATTGCATACATTTTTAATACTAAACAATAATTTTAAATTTGACATAAAACTTAAAATAAGTTTTAATACAATATAATATTACTGTGTTTCTACATATTTATAATATATTATCTATATATATATAAATATATATACACATATATAAAAATGTGTATATGTATAGGTAATAAATATAAAATTTGCATAGTTTATTTTATCAGTATAGGTATAGGTTATGTATTAAAATAAATTTTCGAATATTTGTTGATTTTTTTTTTTGTTTTGTTAAAAAAAAAAATTGACGTAATAAAACTTCATTAAATTGTCACTTTAATGTCAATTTATTGCTTTACTCACCCAAAAGAAAAAGACAAACAAAATATTAAAACAAAATATTTAATGGAAATTTTATTGCCTGTTTTATTCCAATAAAAGAATCTTAAATAAATTATAAAGCGCAGTGAAAAGTAAAAATTGAAACTTAAATTTTAACAGTAATCAAACAGTAATCAACTGTTAAATTTTTATTTTTACATCTTTTTTTGACGATTTTTTGTTTCTTAGATACTAATCGCGCCACAACTAAAGAAATAAATATTTTAATTTATGGTTAAAGCTCATCTATTTTAAGCTCTTGGATAACAATATAACATACATATCACTAAACATTTTAGTCTTTAGTTAGATACTGAACAATTAGTAATGTTATTTTGTTATTTTTTATGTTATAACATAAAAATTTTTACTTAGGCCTTCATTATGTATTAATTAAAAAGTATTTTTCATATATATTAAATAAGACAGCATAATACCTCTGATAATAGATAGTACTTATTGAAATTAAATAATAACGTACATTCGAGTAATACAAACTGATGATTCCAATAGCAGACGCTTTCAAATATGAATCCATAAATGACTACATATAAGAGCGAAAAAAAGAAAAAAGATAAATAATATGACCGTTATATGGAAACCTGATAACTGTCTTATATTTAAAAAAGATATAAGGATTATATTTCAAAAAAGTACAGTTAAAAATCATTTTAAGTTTTTCAATGTCATAATACGTAGTAACTTTTTATTAAAAAAAAAATATTCTATGTAAAAAAATTAAAATTTTATTTTAAATGTCAGTTTTTCATACATGAGATTAGACATTATAATGCAAAAACTTTTTGTCCAAATGGAACTCATAATGCCATAATGATTGTCCAGATCGGTTACATTATTATTATCTCGATTTATTGCCATATTTTATCTTCTCTATCATTTATGTTTTAAAATGACACTTCATTTTTACCTTTAAATGTACACCTACAACAAAAAAAAATTTATAATCCACATTAAAATATTTATTTCCAATAAATTTTGAAATTCAAATTAATCTTAAATTTAAAAATATTTAAATGATATCTTTGTTACTTTATTGTTCGTTTATTGGAATTACAAAAAAAAAAGAAAAAAAAAAAATGTAATAATAAATTTAACATTTTTTTAATCGATTTCATCTTTTTCTCAAATTGTTGACAAATTTAAAACAAATTTTAATTCATTTTTATTGAATAATATTTTATTTAAGATTATGATCTTGTATTGTTGTATTTTTAAAATGTTTTAATTTTCACATTATTTTATTTAAATTTTAAAGTTATTATAAATTCTAGATTAAATAATCCTTAACTTAATTTATCAATATTTTGGTTGTTATGTTTTAAAAAATAATACAATTTCTAATACCTATTTTATATGTCATTTTTGTACTTTAAGTGTACTTTTGTTCTGACAGATTGTTTTTTTTATAATAAATTTAATTTAACTCATCTGATTCATATTAAATAGGAGAATTCAAACTTAAAGAAACTTAGATTTTGTAAAGCCTCTGTACACTAAATAACATTTTATCAATTATATATTGTCCTTCAGTTTACAACAATTTTAGTTCATGATATACAATTTAAAAAAATTGACAATGATTGATAATATAATTGACAATATGTCATTTAATAATGAAGTATTAGAGTTTTATGATCACTTGACTTTATTTGAAATATTTTATCTTTTTCTTGCGTTATTTTTTCGTTCAAACTTCAATACGTCTTTTTTTCAATACAATTTTCACTTGTCTATAAGGTAATTTTAAAATAAGAAGTTTTGTTAAAAGTAATATAGGGGGAATATAATATCTTTGCTGCTTATATAATACAACAAATCGAAGCAAAAAATTAAAAACTTATTGAAAACCAAGCCCAAAAGTAATAAGAAACAATAATAATAAGAACTTAATATAAAAATCTTTCGATAAAAAATAATTTCTAAACATTGATTCAAAATGTCAAAATAAATATCTCATCATTTTTTTCTACTTTAAAAATTAAGGATATTTTTCAAGCATCAGTAAATGAATTAATTTTATGATCCTAAGTAATTTAATGACATAATAGCCAATACTTAAATTTAACGAGACATTTTATAAGGTGATAAGTTAATTTTGCTTATAATTTCCCCAACAAAAGGCGGTATGTTACTTATTATTTTGGTTTTTTTTTATATATAATTTTAAACACGTATGTCATTAATCTTATTAATGTTGTGTATACCAACAAAACTCGTATTATAATTGCACGTTTCCAATACAACACTTAGAATATATCTGGTCGTTTTTGTGTCAAATGAAGTTACCACCTTTCTGCTTTCACATTGAAAAAATAAAAGAAATGAAAATAAATCAATTATGTCGAGTTTTATTTTTTTGTTTTTTGAAGAAAATTTTTCAGATTTTTTAAACAAGATGGATTAGCTTTTTAAAAAAAAAAGTGTTTTTTTTTTGCAGACGACATATCTCCACCTTTTTACTGTTCTTTTATTCCTACTAAATATGTTTTTGCATCTAAACTGCTCTTTTTAAAAAAACAAAATTAATAAAACATGTATGAAATGTTATATGTGTTGCTATTTGATCGTGGCTTTAAAGATTTAAAAGTTACTGAAGATTTAGATTAAAAGTTGCTGTTATTTTTATTAGAACTGGGAACATTATTTATTATAGAATTCCCTTGGCATAAAAAATGTTAATAATTCATCAAAAAAAAAAAAAATACATCATTATTTTTGCAAAATGGAGGTTTTTGTTATCTGATAGGAATTAATATTCAATTCAACACTTCTATTACTGCTGGTAACGCATAGACTTTTGACAAAACTTTACAGAAAAATTTTCGGTAAAAAAAAAGTTTTTTGTAGCTTTCAGTAACAAAAATTGATTGTACTTAAATTTAATTTCAACTTGCGTCATTCATGCAGCTTGTTACTTTCCTAATCATAAGTTGTCAAAGTTTATGTTACAACAGTAATCTAGTATGCATTAGCACTTAGTAAAATAATTTAAAGTGCTCTAGTTTACATTTTCATTCGTCTAATAAATACATTGTGAAAACTTCTCTTACTGTTTAAGAAATTTTGTTTGTCACTAAAATTAAATCTTAAATAAAATTTTTCGACATTTTTCTGATTTGCGCGTATCACGGAACGAGACGTAATACAAAATAGTACTTTTTAAAATTCAATTACCTAAAGAGAATAGGTATACGTCACTCAAAGAATGATTGAAATATCAATGAATAAAATGTCAGTTTCCTTTAACATTTGACATTATTGGCACGTTTTCATTATACTGGTATAACAGATATTTTATGGGCTTAAAACATTTTTTATTAAGTACTACTTTTTTAATTACAATTAAAACCACTTACAAATTAAACTGCTTGGATTAATACCCTGATTAACATATGAGGATCCCTAAAACCCAATTTTTAAGTAACACCATTCTGGGATGCCAAAGGTATTTACCGCGGGTGACAAACTAATAGACTAGTGTTATACACTTTCATTTTCTACTTAATAGGAATTAAAGGACAAGAAAAGGTTAGAATCATTTTAGTTTTTAAGAGATAACCACACAAAAATTGAATAGAAACACAACTGCTAACTAGTAACTATAGTAAAATATTCGCTCAATCAACCTGTATTGTATCCATGCAACTACCAAATTTTTTTTTATAGATATAGACAATTAAATAATTGTTTATTAGTATTATGTTATCAAAATAAATTGACCTAAAAATCAATTTCATTCCAATATAATTAAAATATTGAGACATTTTTTTTTATTGAACATGAGATTCAAACATAGTATATAATACCTCATTTTTACATATTTGTTTTTTCCATTTAAAAGAATTTTATGAATAAAAATTTTCGATTATTTAAATAGACCAACAAAGATGTACTTACATACATATTATATAGTTACATACTCGTATAACAGAAATGGATTTATAAATAATATTTGTATCAATTAAAAACATTTAAAAGCACATGGGAATAAAATTGCAGTAATTTGTAACCAATATTTTATTTTTATTTTTAGAACTATGGAAATTATATAAATTTGTATCTTAAGTTAAATAAATGTAATAATAATATTAAAGTCTTTTTATCCATTTTAGTCCTAATTCTTATATTTTGCTATTTTTAGAAAAAAAGATTTTATAGATATTATTTATATGTATATAAGATAATATTTTTTTAAAAACTTTTTAATTTATTTTGTCATTTTGAGATAATAAATACATGGAAATGTAATATCTTTTTTATTAGAAAATTGTGTGATTTTTTGAAATCCTTCTTATAAAAATTACATTTAAAGAATTCTGATATGAAAAAAGAGAGAGAAAGGGAGAGACAAATATAGAGCAGAAAATGTGAAACAAACATAAAAAATGGGTAATCCTTTCTAAATAAAATCATTTATATCTTTACCACAAATGTTTACTACAATAAATAATTTGTGTCACAGTAACGGTAAATCCCCGTGCTGTTGTAAGTAAATTTTATATTAATAGTTTCTTCGTAGAAATTTTATTAAAAATTTTTGTTCATTTTAAATTTAATACATTAAAATATTGAGTCCAAGATAATAAAAAATCCTTTTAAAAATGTGTGTAGAGAGCTTTTTTACAATTTGAAACAAAATTTCTGTTTATATAAGGCCAATACCCAAAGAAAATTTTATGCTGAAACTAAAAGTATTTTTATGTCAATTAATTTAAGTTGAAATCTTTTAAACATTAAAATAAGATTAGAATGATTTCAATAAGTAATCAAATATTCTGAGAAAATATTTTCTTACAAAATTTGATTTTTAACTCCTATAAAATATTCGCAAGTCACTTCTAAAAAACTTTAGTTTTTATTCTTCTTTTGTTTTAAAGTTCTTAAAAGTTTTAAATATCTTCAATACGATTGTAAAAGAAAAAAAAAATAAAAAATTGACAATAATAATTGAATTACGAAAATTGTATGGGATATTCCAAAAAGAAAATAGTAGATATAGGAAAAAAAATATAGAAAGTGTAGGAGGAAAAGGAACGATTTTGTCGAAAATTTTCAAATATGTATGCTTCATGGTGATAAATAAAAAGATAAACCAAAGAATAACAGTTAAAAAGGAATTTAGAATAAGTTAATAATATATTGAAAATTTTTTTTCCCGATTACCGATACTAGTTATAAATTAAAGAAATTCAGGAACTTTATATACAAACATTTTTTTAATATTTTTCTACTTCTTCATTTTTAATGGTGCCACATTTTAAAATTCAACTAACGAGTTTTTTTCCGTTTCCGTTTTTTTTTTTTTGAGAAAAAATGTTTTATTTAAATTCGATTTATTGGTAATTTGGTTTTTATCATTTTAAGACTATCGAATCCTATAAAAATAAAAATGAATGGTGCTGTTTTATTGATTCACATTAATAGTTAATTATAAATTATTTAGAAAAAATTATTATTCTTTAAATTAATCTTATTTACTTAATTTTTTAATTAGTTTGATAGAAATCCTCTATTGACGGTGATTTTATCTATTCCTCTATTCTATTTCCTCTATTGAAGTGTTTTAAAAATCTATATTACTTACAATAATTATTATTTTTATTTTCTCCAAGATAATTTCATCCTTTCTTCTGCTAGATTATATTCAGTAAACCATTATTATTAATTTATATTAGTTGATTATGACCTGACCACGATTCATTTTCACTGAAATATCGACGACTAAAGTATTGATCAGATAAAAATCTATAAAATTACGTAAAATACACGCCTACTATACCTACTATACTATTACTAAGTATTTATCTTATATAGAAATTATTAATTCTCAGTTAAATTAAAAAAAAAAAATTAAGTTTACTTAGGTTTTCAGTTACCTTTTTCCTCATTTGATTATGACTTATTATTATAGTATTACACTGAAAGTCAGTGAACTAAATTTGAATACTAAAATTGATTTTAACAAAATTTGATTAATTCATAGCTTTGCATTAATATAAATGCTGTTTAAAATTAAAAAAGCTTTGAAAATATTAAGTTCTTTTTAGGGTCTTCTTAATTTTTGACTGATCATTAAAACCTAAACTATACTTTTGAAACTATTCAACGTAATGTGTAAAAGAGTTCAATTTTTATAGCAGTCGCAATCTGTGTTAGTTTATACATTTATAGAATAGCCATTATTTAATGCGATTTTGAGGTTAATCTGTAATAAAATGTACTATTTATTTTCTTAGACATATATAGGACATAATAATTTTAAAATGCTTATAATAAAATTTTATCTCTAGGGATAATAATTTGCATTTGTTTGAACAGATATCGTTTAAAAATGGGGTTAAAAATTCCCTTAAATCCTTTATAACCAAAATAAAAAATTTTTTTTCCTTATTTTTTCTTTTTGTACTTTTTCTTCTTCCTGACATTTCTCATATTTTATTTTTATATATTCAATACCTTTTCTTTTTTGTTTTTTTTTTTTTTTTAAGAGAAAGATTTATTTTCTTTCAAAATAATAATGATTCATGCCTTTAGGAGATTATTGAAATAAAAATTAAAAGAAATCTATCGTTTTTTTTTTTTTTTGCTGCTTTTTGTTATATTTTTCGTCAAATTTCCGTTTTTCAAAAAAAAAAAAAAATAAAAAGAATAAAATTTTTATTTTATTGCCATGCAAGGAAGCAAATAAAGCAAAATAATCAAGACAGGATATATTTTTGTATTAATGATACATATTATACGTATTACATTTTAAGAGACAAAATGAACATTTTGAGTTGGGATGGGATATAAGGAATATTATTCGTTTTAGAAATTTTTTATATACTAGCTCTTCTTTAGACTCAAAAACTGAACAATCTAATATACATATATTTAAATATATATATATTTTGACAACAAATTTAGATTTATTTCGATGTCATTTTTTATATAACATTTTTTTTTTTTTTTTTTACTTTTATATTATAAACACGCTCTTTTATTTCAAAAAAAAAAAAAAAAAAAAAACAACCAAATAAATAAAAATAAAAAAAGATAGATTTTATCGATTCTTTCAATGTTCTTAGTCAACATTAAATAACATAGATTTTTATTATACAAAATTTGTCTTTGTTAAGTTCAACTATTGAAAAATCCCAAATTTTTAGATTGGATTCCTGAAAATCGTTTTTTTGATAACAGTAGCATAAATTCTTAATGTGGGAAATAATATATAAGTTCTAAGTTATATAATATGACGTTATGCACAGGATCAAAATTATCCCTTTATATAATACTTAGCGTATACTGTTATATACAGCGTACAAAGTGAAAACGTTATAAAAATAATATTCAAAGATCAATTGTTATATTCTCTACTATATAAATTCTAAATGTACAAAATTAAACTTTAATTCTGAAAAAAATTATTTGATAATTGAGGATAATATAACAAAATCGTCCTTTTATGACAGAAAAAAGTTATACTAACCATACAGATAAAACAAGCTCTTGGTAGACCGTACAGATATTTGGTTCTAATGAAGTAATTTGTTAATGCTCATAGGCGACAGGAAATAATCAGTGAAACAATAGATAGACTGACAATAAAAACTAAAGACTGATAATAAATATAAAAAAAAATACTTAGCACTATTCTAATAACGAACCTACCATATTCATTCCTTATTATGATATACCAACTTCTTTAAGTTTCAATTCTTGTGTATATTGAAATATATTTTTTTTTTTTCTTCTTTTCATTTTTTTCCATTTTTTTTTTTTTTTTGTTTTATTTTATTTTGTTGACAAATTGTCTTATATAAAATAACATTTTATTTAGGTTATTTTAAGGAAAAATAGAAAAAGAAAAAAAAAAAATGAAGCAGGTTTAAAAAGATTGGATAAAATCTATAAATATTTTTATTTTTCTAATATTTTTTTTCAAATTTTTGTCTTTTAGTTGTTAGTTGTCGTGTTATAAAGTTGATTTTTGCTAGAAAGTTTAAAGGAAAAATTTCTATTCTTTAAAATATAGCCAAGTTCTGCAGTTTTTTAAAGTTATTTCCTTAGTATTGTTCATATACTAATAAATATTAATATATGTAATTAAGAAACTGAGGAAGTATTAGACAATTACAGGGAATAGATCTAGGATCTAAACCTTGTAATGTTTTTAGAAATATTTTAAACCTTAGATTTTTAAAAACTTTTGTGATGTTAAAATTATTAGTAAGAAGGCTTCAAAGATATAATTTGGGAGAAATACATTTTATGGTGAATAATTAGAATTATTCGATTCAATTATTAGAAAATGTTTGACAGAGTACTGTAATTAATATCCATATTATGTTAGAATTTTCTTGCATACCCTAAAATTTATCAGCTAAACTATAGAACTTTTAATTCTATTTTGGCAGAATAATTCATTCAAACAGAGTTATTTTGATTTTTGTTTACAAACAAAATTAAAACGTCTACTGCTCGATTCCTAATCCAAATGACAAGTTTTAGTGATTCGTATCACAGCTCTAACATGATATTGTTTTAATAAAAATAGTTTTAAAAAAAATGATTTAAATTATGTAAATATGTGTGGTATGAGGTAAATACACATTTCAATTTTGGCTATATAATAAAATAAATAGTTTTGATGAGAAAATGAGGCAAAAATGTGTTCAAAAATCAAATTTTTATTGTTTTTTTTTTTTTTTTTTGGGTTTTTAACAAATATTGAGACATTTTCTTATGTTATATCGCAAAAGGAAGCATGTTATGTTATATTATATCGGAAAAGACATTTTGACTTCATTATCTAAAGAACCACCGGGAGTAAAACCTTTTTAAGGCATAAAAGTATTAGACAGATTAGACTTAAATTATCTGATCGATATAATGCTTTCGATCAATTCAAAATACTTAAGTCTTACTACTTTTTTATAGATGTCCTTGACTATAATATCATAAAATAATTTTAACTGGCATTTAGTGTCCTATTATTATCAGTAATAACAAATTGTTATTAATAACATTTATTGGTTATTTTCATTCTATTTAATATATTATTTTATTATTTGTTTGATAAACCTTATAGCTTTTAATTTAATTTGTGATTTACTAATAAATTCTTATTATATACTTATAATCTATTTATATTTAAACTATTTGTATACCAATGTTATGTATATTTATAATGTATACGTGTATAAATATATAAATGAGGTATATTAGTTTTCCTTTTAATAAAATTAAAGATATTAGAAAATTGTACAATCATTTTATTTGCTATTTAATCAAAGTAAAATATTTTTTTTTTTTCCAATTTTATTAATTGCTAAATTCTTAAATAAACGCTCAACAGAAAATGTAACAGAAATAAAAGAAGAGAAGTATGAAAATAAAAGGAAAACTAATAAATTTTATTTAATATACGTATATGGAATATTTGTTACAAAAATAAAAAAAAAGAAGAATTTACCTTCAATACAAAGAATTTATTATTTATTTATATTAATTTATCATTAATAAAAATATAGTAATTCATTTTTATTATATTATGCATATCACGTATTATTAATTTATAACAATTCTATAATAATTATTTTAATTAAATACAAAGATCCTCAATTAAGAAACAAAATCTGTGCATGATTCTATTTTATTTATTTATATTCTAATATAAAATAATTATTATAATATAATAGATTCTATAAGTTTTCGAAATATGGTGTTATCGCGGTTTACAATAGAAAATTAAATGGATGGATATAGGGACAAACGAGGAAGTATTGCAAAAGTTGCAGATAGATCAAAAACTTTTAGTAATACGCCGTTACTAAAGCTTTGTAAGGTAACTTACTTTGATCACATAATGCAGAATCGAAATTATCATATGTTACAATTAATTGTCGAAGGTAAGATCAAACGACGAGGTGGTGTTGCTAGAAGCAATTTTCTTAGTTGAGAAACATCAAAAATTGGAAAGGTAATTAGAACGGTCGGTGCGAGCGAATGCATAAAGTTGGTAAAGTTAGTTCATAAAATTGCGAAGAATATACCATAACTTAAAAAAAAAAAGGCAGTAAAGCATGATGTTATAGTCACCGTTAATCGAGTCATGTCTTCAACATCAAATTTTAGAATTTTTTCGTAGAATATTACCCTATAAGAAAAATTAAGATTATTCTTATTTACTTTAACTATAATTTTTTTCGGTTACATCGTTTTACATGTCGTATAAAAATAATTATACACTTTTGAAATTTAATTTATCGTATCACTTTAAAAACAAAACTAAGTGTCAAGGTGCTAGAAGTGCAAAAATAGAAAATTTTTAATTTTTGACTGGTCACTGCTTCTAAATGGCCAAAAAACAAAAATTAGATAGATTTTTTTTTGGAAGATTTAACTTTTTGTTTTTTTTTCTTACAAATTAAAATAGATTTTTTATTCTGAATTTAAAAAAAAATGTTACTACTTATACCCTCTATACTTGCAAATTAAAGTATTTTTTAAATTTTAATATTTTTCAAGATCGTAAAAAATTTACATTTTTATTTAACGATTAGTTATAGTTTATGTTTATTATTGAATTATTGAATATAGTTTTGTGCCTCCATTCTCCAATCGATTTTACTACAATTTGCTAAAAACAGTAGCTCAAAATTTCATTAGTTTATCTCAGCTATCTCAGAATTTGTAAAGATTTTGTGAATCAGAGAAACAGAATCGAATAGACAGAGGAACAGAATCGAACCGATATACATAAGCATTTTTTTTTATACTTAGATTTCTTTTTATTCAAAATTTACTGAAATATTTTAAAAATATATAATTGAAATATTCCTTAAAATTAATTGTACGGATCAATTTAATTTTAGGGTCCTCGGTGGCCTAGTGGGTAAGAGCGGATAAAAGTACGCTCTAAAAAAAAAACACCGAGGGAGTATGGATTCGAGTTCCACACACGTCGTAAGAATAATTCCCCCATACGTTATTTACAGCCACGCGTGAATAAGAAAAGCTGTGAAATTTTCTTTTAACATTTGTGTGGCAAGAAAATGCACTAAAAAAAAAAAAAAAAAAAAATTTATTTTATTTTATTTTCCTTATTATTACGGATCAATTTAATTTTACCGCATCTTTTCAAACTTATCTTTTATATATCATATAACATATAACATAAACCTTTTTAGTGAAGTACTAAGTATGTAAAAGTATAACATTCACCGGTATAATGTGCAGGTGTATTTAAAATTCTTTTAATGTTGGCAGATTTAAGGCGTCAACAAAGTGATTAATGTTCATATTAAACATGGAATAGTTAAATAGTGAGAAATTTTAAATCAATATTTTATGATCAAGGTTATAGATTATAAAACTATCTTATCAGTATTTCAACTATTTTATTATAATTTTAATGTTATCCTAAGGGGTAATTTACTTAAGTAACTAGTAGTAACATGTACTTTTTAATTGGAACTAATTTTGTTAAGGATAACCTAAAAGAGAAAAATTGTAACTTTGAATTTCTAAATCTTATTAAAAAATTCCATTCAAAATTAAAATATAAACAATGTTAACATTAAATTTATTTCTTTTTTTATGTCAGGTTTTTTAAGATTAATATACGTCCGTTGATCGAATAAAATAATGAAAACAAAAAAAAAAAATCACCTAAAGGACACGCGACCTGTAAATTATCTTAAATTATTATTATTTTTTTTTTTTATTCAATTTATTAACAAGTTTCGTATATATTTCATATAATATTCGTATAGTAAAATAAATAGACGCTTAAAGCGAATTCTTTTAATTATTTTCTTCATATTTAAAAAAAATGTTGTCAAGAAAATATAAACATTAATTTTATAAAAAAAAAAAAATAAAAATATGCTTTAGAAAATGATTATTCAATTCTTTTTTTTTGTTTTTTTGTATGTTGAATTTATCTAAAGGAAATTTTCAATTATTCACATTATATTTCAGTTTATTTTAATTTACTCCTTATTGTTTATCTTCTAGGATACAGGTATTAAAAAAGTTTTTGTTGTGATACGAAATATTTAAAAATTTATCCAATCATCCAAAAAACCAATCATTAAAAGTATAGTTTAATTTGCTGCGTAAAGGGAGCACTTTTCTTATAGCTTTCAATTTTCTCTGTAAGTTTTAATGTATGTTTGAGAAAATCAAATTTTGCAATAAAGGTGAAGTTTCACTTTTAAATAAGGTTTTAAATAGGGTTTAAGTAAAAATATATAATTAAAGACAAAACTTATGTATTCTTGGCTCTATATGTAATTATATTCAGTAACCTCGTTTTAAGTTGTCAATTAATATTTAATATCTAAAGATTAATTGCATATTGTAACAAAAGTATTTCAAACTTTTAGAACTTGAAAAGTACAGTGATAATCTTAAAAACATAGAAAATTTTTTTCCTTATAAGTATGTGTATTTTATATAGGTTTCATATTATTTACTAATACCTAGATATATATTTACCTAGTACCTTACCACCTTATATACCTTATAACTAACAAATTTTTTTTTTTTGATTAGAAAAAAATTTTGCAGAAAAGAAGAGAATAATTCAGTATTAGCCTTAAGTCATTTTTACTTGTTTTAGTATTTAATATTTTATTTTTTATGCAAATTTTCTTTCAACTTTAGGAAAACTTTTCAGTTTCAATAATATTATGTTATATGTTTTACAGATAATAATGAATAACATCAATATTTATCAATATTTAAGTTAATAAATGTCAAATATTTATTAATATCGAAGTAAGGACATAAATAAGGAAAGAAGGTTTTTCTTTTTTTTTTTATTCGAAATTCGTTTATTTTTAAAATTAATAAAATAATTTATTTTATTGAAAAAAGATACCGCCCAAAGATATTTTGATATTGACATAGAAAGTGAATAAAAAAAAAAACAAAACAATATTTTAAAAAATATGTTGACTTGCTCTTTTTTTTAAAGAAAAAGAATTTTACTTGATAAGTTACATTTATATATTATGATATTTTAATTGAGATATTAAATGGAACATTTTTATTACGAGTAAACCTTAGGTAATACAAGAAAATATTTACTCAAACTAAAGATGATACTTTTTTGTTTTTGTTTTTTTAGAACAGTCGACGGAAAATTTTAAATGTCATCTAGAATAATTGTACGTGATTCTTCCGGATAATATTAAACTTTAATCAACCAAAACCACATCCTTTTAAGCCAAACTTAAAAAATGTACCGTTTGGTTTATCGGATAAAGATATTAAAAAAAATTCTTGGGAAAAGGGATTTAGAAAAATTTAAGATTATGTAAGATGCGTAAGAAAATTTTGGTGGAACATTTTGAAGAAATATATTAATTAATGTTCTTCTTAAATTTTAACTTAAACTTGTTGCTTAAGGATAAGTTCATATGGGATGCATGCATCCGGATGCAAACATTTAATTGGTTGAAAATATATATCGTACTCATGACATGCTCTCCCTTTCGCTCATTTAAGATACAAAATTTTTTTCATCCTCAATAAGAAGCATACAAGATGCAAATTTGTTTTAACGTCAAATACAGAAGTAAAATCAAAAGTCAAAAATTTTAAACGTTAAATATTTTGCAATATTTTGAAGATGGATATAATAAAAATGAAAAAAATTACAATGGTTGCTATTTATTTGCAGTTAATATTAAAGAAGAAAAATCAGAATTACTTTAGAAGCTATTAATTAATTTTATATGTGTATTAATAAATTACATTTAGTTTATATTAATTAAAATTTTTTCTTAAATAAAATAATAATTTTCTCTGGTTTAACCATTTTGAATTTTGTAAATAAAAAATTTTTTCATCAAATGTCAAAACAATATTCACATACTAGCCTACTACTAGGCCTACTCAAACGAAACTTTTAAAATAAAAATGTCATGCACCTCGTGAACGAGTGGATGCATAACGAATGCAAAATATTCTTTAATATTATCGAAGAGTACACGGAATTGTAACCGAAATAATTTTTGCATCTAGATGCATGCATCCCATGTGAACTTACCCTAACTTTTAACATTTAAATATGTCTAATAATTACACAAACTTTAAGAGTGAAATTTATACTAAAGTAAAAGAAAAAAATTTTAACAAAAATTAACGATTTCCGTATCAAATTTTGTAACTAAATTTGAAACTAAATTTTGTTAGAACAGAATAATTTTTTTTTTTTTTGATAACTCTTTTCATTATTTTTAACTTGAAAGAGTTGTAAAAAGAAAATTAACTATTTAGCAATCAACTTATATTTTAAAAAATCATTCATTATAATCTTGTGTATATACGCAGCGGTTATTTAAAAAAACAAGGTAGAATGTAAACCAACGGTTTTTAAAAGCGCACATTTCCAAAAGACAATACAAACTGTTTAGGATTGTGACTTGCACAAAAATTTCAAAATTTCATGTAATAAGAAAAAATGTGAAAATAGGACATTTTTGAAATTTTGAGGGGCCGTAAGTTCGGAATCCTATATAACTAAGAAAAGCCGTTAACAAACGTAAAAATATATTATTAAACCTTTAATTTTCATGTCTTGCCGAAGAAAAATTTGTACAGGTGCCTAAGTTACAGGTGTCTAAAAATAGCAAATTTTCAATTTTTGAGGCGTAATAACTCTTAAAGAGGGGGTGTTACCAAAAAATTTTCTGAGGAAACTTATACTAATTCTAAAAGTTCTTTCTTGTCTCAAAATTTCAGGTTTCTACCTAAAGGGGTGCCGGAGTTATGAAAAAAGAAATTTCATGCAAAATGTGGTTTTCACATAACGGTAAATTTAAATAGTAAATTACAAAATATTACATAACTTTGATATTGTTTTATATAGATAATAAAATTTTCGATCTTCTGGCGGTTTTAGATTGCAAAATTATTACGCAGAGCCCGAGATATATACATTTGAAAATGGGGCTTTTTCGCAATTTTGAAGAGCTGCAACTTTGGAACCCTTTACAATTAAAATAAACCTTTAACACACGTAAAAATATATTATTGTAGCTTTAATTTTTATATCTTGCAGAAGTAAAATATGTACAGGTTCCTAAGTTACAGGTGTTTAAAAATAGCAAATTTTCAATTTTTAAGCCCTAATAGCTCATAAACAGGGGGTGGTCCGAAAAAATTTTCTGAGCAAACTTATACTAATTCTAAAAGTTCTTTCTTGCCTCAAAATTTCAAGCTTCTATCTAGAAGCGTGCCGGAGTTATGAAAGTAGAAAAATCATGCAAAATTTGGTTTTCACATAACGGTAAATTTAAATACTAAATTTAAAAAAATTGTATAATTTTGATATTAATTTACAAAGATAAAAGAAATACCTGTCGAATGACGTTTTCAGATTGACAAAATCTTAAGCAGAACATAAGACATATGCATTTAAAAATAGGGCTTTTTCAAAGTTTGAGGGGCTGTAGCTCCGTAATGGGGGGGGCTACATGAAAAAGTTGTTCCACAAAATTATTTTTTTTATGAGACCTACCTATGGTTAAAATTTTTTTTCTCTATCTTTAACGGTGTAGAAGTTTTGTAAACAGACGGACGGACGGACGGACGGACAGACGGACAGACGGACGGACGGACGGACGGACAGAGTGAAACTAATAAGCACATTTTTTCAAAATTTTTTTGGAAATGTGCTAAAAAACGAAAACAATTAATAACAATTATAGGAGAAAAAAAAATAGTTTTAACACGTTTTTAAACTTTTAGATGTACAATATAAAACCATTTACAATATTAAGTAGTTAACGATTGTAACCTGTTGGGGCAAAACAATCATAAATTAATTCTATTCCACAACACTTGTGACACTAACGAGGTTTAAGTCGTGACCCAACCAATAATTTACAATATATAGGTACATATGAATACTCTAAAATTTTGTTTGTTTTTTTTTTTAACCACATTAGAAATTCATTAAAAATTCAATAAAAACAAAAATTTTATAAATTCAATATTATGAAAAAAAAAAATATGAATAAAATTAATCCAAGAAAAAAAATAAAAATATCAAATTTTTTTCACTCTTTATTTTTTTTTTTTTGTTGCATTTATGCAAGTAAGTTGTACCAATATGCATATGCATGCATGCGGTTTACAATTAATTCTTGTTGAATCCATAACAGCTGTAAAAAAAAAACATCATACATTCATGTATATATTAAATTCAAAAAAAATTTTTTTGCATAAATTATGTAATAAAAAAAAAAAAATTTAAATAAAAATGTCCTAAATTTAAGACAAAAAATTAACACCGCAATAACATTGAAACATGTGAATAGCTCATATTAGTAGTGATTAAAACAAACCAAAGTTATTATTAAAATAACACGGTTTTATAAATGTCAATTTTAATCGGACATCATGTGGTTTTGTTTTTGTTGTTAAAAAAAATTTATTTTTCGGGGAAAAAAAAATCAGAATTTGTGGTAAATTGATAAATAAACTTTAAAAGACTAAAAAAACAAAATTTGTTTCTCATATTTTAAAAATGTTGTTGCTTTGACTGTCTGTTATTTGTTCATATATATCTAATTTGGTTCTAAGCTATAGAATAACAAGAAAATGATGCAGATATTATGTTATTTTTAGAAAACATATATCTGCAAGAGCTCTGTCTATATATTTTAATTATATCACGCATCTATCAATTCCTTTAGATTTTCAGGAAACTCTCATCACTGCAGTTTTTAGTTAGTTATATATTATATTCAGACAATAGTCTTTTATTTCAAAAATATTATAAATCGAAAGAATATACAAAATGAATCAAATTTATAATCTATATAGTATATTTCGTAATCTTCTAATATTACAAATTTTTCCTAATGAATCACAGATTAGGTGTTAAAAAATTAGACTTTAAAGAAAATAAATATGTAATGGTTAAAGGCAAAAAATCTTTGTTAAAATATCCTTAATCTTAACCAATTTTAACGATATTTATACAACTTAAATAAGTTGGAATATCAGCACCCCAGTAGCATATGACTCATCTATTACTTGTAAAATGAACTTATTGTTTTTTTTTTTAATTAATTGAATGCAGTCAGATATTCTAGAAGATAAGAGTATCAGTTACCTTAGATGTTGCAGAAAATAATGTAGTCAAGTTTGCCAAATAAATAACAAATAGATAATTTAGTATTCAAAAGTTTTGAACCTTTCTGATATTTTAAAACACAAAAAAAAAGAAAAACCATTTAAAAATTTTTTTTTCAGTTATTTAATGGTTGCAACATGCATAACTTTACAAGTTTATTATTTTAAAACTGTTGAATAGCTTGAAGTTTTTATTTAAAAATATTAATTTATAGGAATGTTTGCTATTAAGTTCTTACTTAGAAATTTATATGGCAATGATAAAATCGGCGACATTATATTATCGATTTTCATTCACTTTAATTCTAAAGTTCGATTATGCTAATTTTAAAAATAACAATTACTTAAAATTGTCAAGCAATTTATGTTGCGTTAATATGTTTATCAATTTTAAAAGAATTTCATTGATTTCATTAAAGTGCCGATTCCAATTTAAAAAAAAAAAAATAATAAAATTTAAAATTTATAATAGATATTGAATTTGTTTCTTTTTGGGTGTGGAAATTTTACATTAAAGTTGGGAGTAATTAAATGCAAAAATTAAATAACAATTTTTTTTTTTTGTACAGTTATTGTTTTTTTTTTGCCTTTTTATCTTTTCGTTAATGATGGTTGGTTAATAAACTTAAACTGGGATAATTCGTATACTAAATGATTTTAATATAATTGTATAATCGCATATAAAAATTCGATTTTGAATACTAACACCTAAGTATTATATCTTTTAAAGTGTAAACATGAAATAGATCTTTCGCCAGTTGCCGTTTTGTTACTCAAGGTAATTGCATATGTAGCATAGTTAAAATTGATTTAAAAAAAGAAAGAATTGTTAGTATTTGTTATGGTAAATCAATGATCTGGAAAAAGGAATCAGTCAATTGATTTTAATCTAACAATCAATCGATTTGATCCAACAATAAGATATATTGAAGAGTTAAGGAATCCATACCCTTGGAACAATATCGCAATATCGCATTGTAAGTAAATTTTCAAAGAATAATTACAAAATTTAAAAGGTATCTTTCTAAGCAAAAATTAAAAAAGATTCTTTAGGCAAATACTATTTAAAAAATTTTGTAATACTGATATTTTTGAAAAGAAAAAATCCAGTAGATAAGGCTGGGTCCAATAGCCTGGTCTTTTCTAAATAAATAAATAAGTTCTAGAGCTTAGAAAGTGTTAGAAGAAATATTAAAAGTGTTGTGCAGATGAAGATGACAAATTTAAGAAATTTCATGATACTATAGATACTATTTGTTAAAAGTAAAAATTCAACAGATCAACAAAAAATAGCTCTAAAGCTTTGAAAGTGTTAGCCTTTTTACATTTTGTGAAAAGATAATCAAACATAATAAATATTGAAGACGTGGTACTTTATAGTAATCGGAATAATTTTAATGATCTTTTTTTATTTAGCATTAATTCAATACATTTCACCAATAGTCAGAAAATAAATTAAGCAAAAACAATTTTTTTAGGTTATAATAAGATATGATATTTTTTGTATCCAAACTGATCTTATCAACATTTTGAAGAAAACCCACAATAAATTAAATTAAATTCATAAAATCAAAATATTAACTTTATATTTTTTCATTTTGCATTTTTACTTAAATTAAAATTTAATAATAAATAATTTTTTATATATATTTTATAGAAAACATGGCTATAAATTTTCCAGTTTTAATATTAAAAAAAAAAAAAAAAAAAAAATATTACCATTAAATCTAAGTGAATTTTAATAGACTTTAAATAAATATGGGGTGTACATAATATATTTGTTAAAAATATTTTTTATTAATTCATTGAAAATGACATTTAAATTACATGGTACATTATTTTAAGCTCCAAATTAAATAATTATTCATTTATTTATTTTTTAATTTTTTATTTTTTGTCGTAATTAATTATTTAAAGAATCTTCAGATTTAATTTTTTTATAACAATGTTGATTTTTGTTTTGCGCACAGCATGAGAAATACCAAAATATATAAAAAAAAAGTTGCTGTATTCAATTAAGTGATTTAATAACGATTTGTTAATTGAAATTTTAACATTTTTTTTTTTCCTGGACCTGTTAATCAGCAATTTTATTCATATTCTTAAAAAAAAAGGTAACAAGATTTTAAAATTTTTAAGATTTCATCTGCCCTAAAGCATAATTTACTTGTATTTTTTATTATCTTTACCAAAAAAAAAAAATTCTGAATAGAAAGTTTTAAGATTATATTCGAATTTTTTAGGATTTCAACCTCAAAGTTAATTTATATATTATAATATATTATATCTTATATAAATTACGTAATTTTTGTATTATATCTGTCTTTATTTAGTTCCGTATTTGTACTATCATTTCTTTCTATCATTTCATATCATCACTTTTCATCAATACATCAATTTTCATCAATTCCAATTTTCTGACAATTCTTTTCCACCATTTTTTTTATAAATAACTCATTTATGAAATCGTGGTAGAATTATTTATGAAATCGTGGTGGAATTGTTTGGAGACACAAACTCTACTGATTTGGACGTTTGGTGATTATACTCTACTATTATAAAATTTTTTAAATTTCAAAACAAAAATCATGAAAGATCTATATTTTAGTAGATACTTAATAAAAAATCAAAAAATAGTTACTTTGATTTCAAATTGTAATACAAAATTTTAATAAACAAAAAAAAAAGTAATTAAAAAAAAAAACTATAGGATTTATTTTAAAGAAGCTAATCATAAAATAGTTTTTTGCTACAAAATAGTTTTTTGTATTAATTTTTTCTTTGTAATTTAATTTATTTGTGTTTGCCGCATTTACGCATTTATAAACCTATTGAATCTAATTAAATGTTCAAACCATTTAAATAGTTTAAATACTCGAATACTCGTTTTTGGTACACAATACACAAATACAAGTATAAGTACTGTAAGTATAAATAAAATATTAATTATTTATGAGTTGTGTAAGTTATATAAATTTTAAAAATGTCGTTTTTGAAGAAATCGATCAAAAATACCAACATTGAATACACAATAATTACAATTTTGTCGATTTTTAAAATATCGAATCTAAAATCTCGACTTGAACAAAATATATGAATTTAAAAAATAATAAATTGAACAAAATGTTGTTCATAATGATGATGATAGTAGTACTGACGCATCCAAGCTGCCGTTGAACATATAATTCAAACTAGGTAACAAACTGAAAAAAAAATCCTGTTTAATTTTTACGTTTTTCAATACAAGAAGTCTGCAAGAAATCTTTTAGAATAAGTGACGCAGCCGTTCGAAAATCCTTCTAAAAATTTTGTTGAATTCCTTATTTTGTAACTAATTCCAAAATCCCTCTTAATTTTTCTAAATATATATTTCAACAACATTAAACTTTATATTTCAACAACACTAAAAATAATTATAATACCCAAATCTGTATTGCTAAAGATTTTATTGAAACTCTGATTTTGTAATCAACTCTAATATTCCTCCTAACTATTTTTTTTTTTGCACACATATTGCAACATCAAAACATTTAAAATAGTGCAGTTTCATAAAAAAAAATTCAACTAATCGTATTTCGAGGTAGTGGCAGATTATACAATGTGGCAATCCCAACATACGTTCCAGATATTTACAGATTAAATCTTAATCAAATTCACGAAGCATTTAACTAAAGATTTAATAATTCATACATAAATATTTTAATTTTAAGATAAATTGGCGTTAAATCAACGTTCTCAAATTGTCATTATTTTTAGATAAACCAAACCGTTTGTTTTGTGCTAAAATTTTATGAAAAAATTTCCTTATTAGTTTTACTTTGTCCATTCTTCTTCCGTTTGTCTCTTTATGAAATTTCCTACTAAGATGAAGCAATGGAATCACAAGAATGAATTGGCCTGATGAAAGAATAAATTTTGCACAACAATTTCTTTTATATAGTCCCACTCTGCACTCATTTAATTCTTTACAACTTAGTAATAAATTTACCGTTATGCGAAACCAAATGGTAACATTAATTCTTACTTAGCAAAACATTAATTCCTACTTAGCACCGAAACAATTTTAGTCAGAACATTGAAAGTAGCAAAATGTTTGAGAATAAATATAAGCTACCTTCAGAAAAAAGGTAGACTTCAATGTCAATCTTTCTAAAACCTATTACAGCTCAAAGATTGAAAATTCAAAAATAAAATAAGACATAGAAATGTAGGCTACAACATTATTTTTTACATACTTAATAAGGTTTTTTCTTAATTAAAAATTCTTAAAATTAATTAAGTTTTCTTAAAATTTAAGAAAGTGTTCATAATCTCTTACTATTTTTTCTTAAAAAATAAAAAATTCTAAAAAAAAATTAGATACTCGTACATATTTTAATGCAAAACTATAGTTACAAAATGTTTTTATAGTCTATTTAAAAATTTGCGCCTTTCTTTAGTTGAATTTTACCTACTGCTTTGTTTTAAAATTTAAATTAATAGTTTCAAAATTTTTAATATTATGTCTTATGTCTGGTATTAATTGGAAAACTGTATATAAAAATATTGTTAAGATACATAAAAGACATGATATTGGCAAGAATTTAATCGAACATATGTTTTCACAACAGTTTTTAATTTAAAACATCAACTTCTTATTAATTAAGTGCAAATATTGCAACTATCACTTTAAATTACAACATTCGCATTTTTATCAATGTAATAAAAAATGTTAAATAGTATAGTAGTTTTACATTAGACAAGGCAAATCAGGTATTAACATTGTATACCAAGGTTTTTGGTTTGCTTAGAGAAATTTTTGTAGGCATTTTTTAATTAAAACTATTGATATAGGTGATAAATATGTAAATTAGATGCAAATTATACTTTATAGATACCTGTTTGTTTTTCGTTTTTTAGCGAAAAGTTTTTTTTTATTTCACTTTTAATCAAAGTAATTACCCTTTAGTCAAATTTATTAGTATTCCTTTTTAAAATTAATATTCGTTATATTTTTTTTACTGTCAAAACAACATTTTATTTATATTTTAGCTAAAATTCTTACAAAAAATCAAAGAGAACACATTTTTTTTTCAAGAGTATGTATTAAAATCTCTTTCCATAAGCTAAAAATAAATGATCAGTATTGTTAAAGTGTTTCTTAAGAACTAACAATACTTTTTTATATAATTTATTTAATTACAATTGTTAATGTTTTATTAATGACTCATTCTTTTACAAATGTATTTTCTAATTGGTTCAGAAAAATAAATATAAAAATTTTCTATATTGTTAGTCCACTACCTATTTTACTACCCTAACTTTAGAAATCTGATCATTACTAAATTAGTTACTCGGATTTGCAGAATTAGCCTTGAAAGTAAGTCTAGGGTTTTGAAATACCAAATTAAATACTGAATACTGGATTCAATATTATAACGCTTCCATTTAAATATTGTTTATTTTTATTTCATTTTAAAAATTTAAAATAATTTAAAATGAATAGGGTAAACTGGGTAATATTTTCCAATGGAGTATGGAATCATAAAAGTTAAACGTATTTTTATAATTTTAGCCTTAGTTTTGTATGTATTTATTTTTTTTCTGTGATTTTTGTTATAAGAGTTAAAAGTTAAAAGGAATAAGATTCGATATCCCAAAAAGCTTTAAAATTTTTTAATATATTATTGATTTAAGTTATTTCGAAACTAGCACTCAACTAAAATTTTAAAAGAAGAAAATTCTGTTAAAAATCAATTCTACAAAGGATTTCAAAAAGAAATTACAAAGATATTGCAAATAAGAAAAAATTGTTTATTTACCTGTTATATGTGTGTATTCAAATAAAAACAAATTGGTTACATTTCTATATTTCAAAAAATAAAAGTAGTTTATTAGTGGCGTGTGCTCATAACCAACGAATATATTTAAGTTCACAATAACAAAGTTTTTTTTTTTTTTTTATAGATTTTTGTATATTTGATTTATTATGGTAAAGCTTAAAAAAGAATCTGCAATTAAATAACGATTACAGCTTTTATTTTTTAAGGTCATACCAGATATTCTTGTGTGAAAGTTTTAGTAAGAAAAGGTCAACTTTCGCTTAAAAATTGGGTTAAGCTTGATGATTTGCAATTTTATTTAAAAAAAAAAAAAAAAAGTTTTTATTTCTTTTTCTGTCTTCTTATGAAATATTGTCTTGTTTATTAGATAGAAGTCGATTAATCCTATATTAAACAGATATTTTCTTTTAAGTTAGTTTCTTTTATTTTTTGGCAAAAAACAAAAAATTAAGGTCGAACTATTTAATTACACGTTTCTGTTTGTATAAGGCAATGAACTTTAAACTACGAACAGTTTATTATTAAATTTTAATTTAAATTTCGAATTTTAAATTACAAATGAATGCCGCTAAATTTTTTCTACATTGGGAAGCATTTTAAGTGCTCTGAAAATTTAACTCACGCTACCTGTTCCGGCACCAGAGTCCATTAAGCATTTTTCATTTTTTCGTTGTCCTATATAATAGAATTTCACCGATTGAGTTCAAATTTTCTAAAAACCTGATTCCCCAAAGAAGGTAGATGGAAAACAAAGTAGGTTGCTGGATTGATAAGTACAGAAGTATTTTTCTTAACCCTTTCGGGCACGCCGATCTGTTAAAAAAAACATTATTTTCTAATCTTGTTCAATTTTGCGCATCGACCTTGCAAAAGGAAAATTTAATACACATTATGTCGAATGTTTCAGAGTGCTTTAATGGGTTTGGAAAACAAATTTAATTAATTTTTGGACAGTTCTATTAGCGGTGCAATATTTCGAAGAAATATTCCTCTTTCATTATAATATCTACACTGTTTTCTTTTCATTGTCGTATCATCAAGGCAAACTTTGTAAAAACCGATCCCCTTAACAAAATAGTTCGGTTGATTCTTTTGGTTAGGATTAATTATAATTCGGTAAAATGTGTTATTCATATATTGAATGAAATGTAATTAACGGATAATAATTAAATGTAAAAAACATAACTATTAAAAATGTGTTAATAATTTAAATATATATTGTAAATTAAATTAACGTATAAGTAAAATTTTATAATTTTTATTTCATAAAAATATCAAAGTACTGCGGCCCCTCCTCCCTGCTAGTATTATATTATATTTCACAGATTAAACAAATATTTATGAAATATTATAATCATTACCAAAAATATTAAAAATTTTTAACACCTTAACAAAAGGATAAAATTTTCTAAATATTTTTAATTTTGTTCAACAGCACCTGTGCTGATCTTCTGTTTTGATTCTTATGCAATTAATGCCAATTATGCAAAACATCTTTTGAAAAACTCTATATTTCTTTTAATATTTCTTTATCCATACCTTTTGTAATTAGACATTTAATAATTCACAAAATTCTAATTTTTTATTACAGAATTAATTTAAATTCAAAAAATAAAATTTGAACATTACACGCCATCTGTTATTTAAAAAGAAAAAAATTAAATTTATAACGCGATGTTTATTTCAAAATTAGAAAAAAATTAATGAAAAACAATTTTTTACAATTTCCTCTTAACATTTTGTTTTTTTTTTTGTTGTTGTCCTACACCTGTTCAATTTTGTTAAACAAATACCTTTATTCTATACCTTGTTATTTTTGTTGTTTCATACAATTCTATTTTTATTTCTTTTTTTTTTTTTCTAATGGCCAAAGAATTTTAGAATCCGGATACAGGGATTAGTAAAATTATTTGAATTTGATTTACACAAATAAAAAAAAAAATTTAAGTTATAAAATTAATTGTTAGAAATTATTATCTTGAATGATTCAAAATCTCAATCTTCTGATCTAATCAATTTTGCAAAAAAAAAAAAAAAGTCATGATTCATTCTAAAAAAACAATGAACGCATTATTAAAAAACAATATATAAAGTAACGTAAGCAGAAGAAACAACGAAAAAATATACGACTTTCGGTTTACTTATTTTGATTTCTTTCTATTCCCGATCTGGTTTTTCAATACATATATACATACATACATATATTTACAGTATCAAACAAAAAGCAACAAATTAAATAAGAAAAATCATTGAGTCATAATTATTGTCATTAATTTTGGTAATTTATAATGAAGATTTTTAGGATTGAAAAACCTAAAATGCAAGTAGGAAACGTAAAGTGTAATTCACGGGAGCACAAAAGTGTGAGTTAATATTACAATCATTCTCAATTTTCACTGCTCCCTCATAGTGTAACATTATTTTTGAGTTGCTTAAATTATATCTAAAACTAATTTCAAATAACTGATATAGACATAGATAGAATATAGAGGCTTATCTTTTATTCTGCAAATAGTAAATTTAACACTTAATTTAACACTAAACAATAAATCGAGTTTTAGCATAAATAATTAATTTTTTTTATAAAAAAATTATTCTAGTATGTCTTAAAAATAATTTGTAAAATACTTGTTCTTACACTTTCGCCCATTCTCATTAATAATCGAATACCATTCTTTTAACCACATTTTGTGATTTAATATTTTACGGATTACTAAAAGAATCCGTACTTACTTAGTAGAGCCTTAATTAATTTAAAAATTAATTTTTTAAGAGACTTTGAAATTTATGCCTATAGTTTCTGCTAGATTGTTATGAAGTGGTATTAAAAATTTAGGTATTACTTACAACAACCTAAAGATATATAAAGAAATTTAAAGATAAATGAAATTTAACTAATTATCCGTTTCTAATATTTTGTCTATCATTGTATGTACATATATGTTAATAATAGCATATTATGCATAAATCAGAACGTTCAGTTTATTTTTGGACAATTTTTTTTTGTTATTAATACATATACATACATATATAAAAACAAAAAAAAAACGAGTAATTCTCGTGGATGTCCCAATTTGTTACTATAGACGACTAGTCACAAGCAAATTTTTTTATTGTTATGTCTTTTATATTTTATCTTCTACTAACTGGAACTTTTATTTCTAATTTATTATTAATTTTTTTATTTATTTTTTTGTACACTAACTTAAAAATATTTTTTTTTTTTTGTTTTTCTTTGCTTTTGTAAAGTGGTCATATATTTTTTTTATTATTTGATTTCATTATGAATTTTTTAATGGAAATGAAAGTTTGCCAAAAAAATCTGAAAATTTATTAAAAAAAAAAAAAAATAAATAAAATTAAATACTTAAGAGTGGAAGAAATAAAAAGAAAAATTTCATAAATATGATTATAAAATATGATAATATGAGGCGCATAAATTTCTCTTTATTTTGTAAGAGTTGATAAAAATTGGCGTACTTCACACATACTCATATTAAATTGACAGTTCTGAATTCGGATGTATATCAAAACTTTTTTTGTTAGGAAACTTTGCAACATTTTGGATAAAATTAAATTTTGCAAATGGATAATGGAATTTCAACAATTTCCATTTAAGTAAGTGTCATTAGCATATATTATATCATACAATATGTAACTGTCATATTACTTGAATTTTTAAAATTGAAACGTTGGGTTGTTTTTATGACATAATAATAAAACAGACCAAAAAAACATGCTTTTTGTTTTCATAATTCTTTTGTTCTAATATTTTTAGTACATTTGTTATAATGTACTTTACCCTTAAAATTTTTAAAAACTTATCATTTTATAAATCAGTTTTTTGGTACAAAAAATGTAAAATGCAAGTCTTAGCTACATTATAAGAAAATTTGATTTTTGTTCAGAAATCAGAACTTTTCGACTACGCTTATTCGCAATACAGATATTTTTTTAAAGACTATAATTAGATAATCTTATTTGTTATTTAATTGAAGACAATACTACTTAAAAATGAAATGTACTAAAAAAAATAAATAGACTTTAAAAAGTCTTTATGATTACTCTGCATCCTTATAAGCTATCCCCTCACTAAAACAAATTAAATTTGCTTTAGTCATCAAATAAATTTACTTTGTTTAAAAAACAAAACTATCAATTTTTACTTAAAATGTGCATACAAATATGACAACTTTTTAGAATATTTTTTAAATTAACTTTTAAATGAATTTTATTGATTTTACTACAAAATATCACAAATAAACACAAATCGTATAATCAATTACAAAGAAATCAGTTATTACTCAGGGCAAAGACTATACATATACATATATATGTATAGTCATTGCTCAGGGTGAATTCTTAAAAAAAAATTTTTAATTAAGTAATTCTGCGTCTGATGCCACTTCTGCTCATATTACAATTTATAAATATTAAAATTTTCAATAAACCATAATATATCATAAGATTAGTTGTGTAATCTAAATGTCATAATAGAGGGACAACTTATATATGCTTGTATAAACAAAAGCTTTTATTACAAAAATAAAACTGTAGTTACATCTATAAGGTAACTATATGTACAAAGAAGTGTGTGGTAGGTGGAGAAAGCGTTTAGTTTAAAATATTAATTAAAAGGTTAAGATGGGTGTAATACAAAGGAAAAACGCACTTAGTTCAAAAAGTATTAAAATTAAATGATGTAAAAGAAAACTGGGAAAACAAAATTTGTATTAACTTAATCTTGGTTGTCTTCAATAATTACCTTATGCAGAAAGGTGTTGTATACTACTGCATATTGTAACTGTTGTAACGGCTATTGTCACTGATAGCAAAATAGTATAATAATAGGAGGATTCATTGTTTCCCTACAGCTCCACTCTCAATTCAAATTTCCGCATCCTTGTCTTATCCTTTCCTATCCCTACTCGCTAGCCAATATATTGTATTAAAAGGTAGGGATTTCAACCCATTATATTGATGGGTAAAGGGGAAGGTGGGTTTAGTCAGAAGAATCTGACACATCAATTTTGGGGGAATTCTTGGTGTCTTTGAAAGATTCCCACCTCCCTTAGGAAAAAAAATTTTTTTGGTTTAGAATTCAAAAAACAGTTTAATGAAAAGCGTCTAAACTTGAAATGCAGAACTCGTATAATATTCCCCAAATAATTGAAATAAACGGAAAAATGAAGAAAAATATCTAATAATCTGAATAATAAACAAAATAATTTGAATTGAACCAAAAAAGTATATTTCAAATAGAAAAATAAATATATAACATGTTTGGCATTCTCACGTTTTGTTAAATTTTAAGTAGTAGGCGACATTAATTAGGTTTTGTTTTTTTTTATTAAGTTTACAAATTTTCTATTACTATTGACGTTCGACTGACTATAAGAAAGAATCACATTATTTATAACCAGTTAATTTTTTTTTTTTTATATATGTATATAAAATCCAGCTTAACTTGATTTTAAATGAATGTTTGATGAATTTAAATACAATAAAAGAAATAAAGAAACAAAAATAAGATTAAAACTATATATTGAATACTTTTTTTTAAGCTTCAATAGACTTAAGTTGGTGAAGGTTGACAGTTTTAATATTTTTTTATTTTTTGTTTGTTTTTTGTGATCCGATAAAAGTGATAAAACAATTTAAAAATGAATGAAAATTTGTTTTAATAAAATTTTATTAATAAAAAATATTTTTATTTTTGTATTTTAAAAATGTTTTTCTATACTTAAATAAAATAAATTTTTTGTACATTTTGTTAGTTGTAAAATGATTACAAACCTTGAAATATTTATGTTTTCGTATAAAGCAATGTTAACATAAAATATTTTGAAAGGTATGAATAGAAGATTAAAATATAAAAAATAAGAGAGTATACATTAATCTAGATTGGTGTTAATTAATTTAGATTAGAGGCGAGAGAATGATAAAAAAGCAATTACTAAATCAAATATCATGCGTATATGGTATATATTATATTTAAAGAATTTTATCAATATTCTTAAACTTATAATTCCTTGATTGTTTAACTGAATTCTTACAGTTGTCCCTAAACTCAAATACAATTAAAGAATTAAGAATCCAAAAATATTAAATTAAATTTGTCTTTTAAGAATAAATAATAACAGAGGCCTCGGTGAACTAATGATTGTATCGAGGGAGTTTGGGTTCGAATCCTACACGCATCTTAAGAATAATTCCCTCTTACGACATTTGCAAAGAAAAAAGTTATGAAATTTTCTTATTACATTTATATGGCAAGGGAATAAACTAAAAAAAAAAAAAATATAAACTTACTGTTTTAAAATTTCCTTACAAAAAATTTTGAAATTTTACTGATTTTTAAGATTTTTACTATAAATATACCATATTGCATTTTAAGAAATATAATCAGAAAGAAAAAACTTAATCAAAAGTTTATTATTGATTTTTAAGTACCTTATTTTACAGTATATAGCATTAAGAATAACCTTTTATTTTAGTTTTTAATTTTTTCTCAATCAGATTTGGTTGAAACAACTTATTATTCGTCGAAGAAAAAATCTTTAAGTTTTGGTGTCATTGAATAAACGGATTCTAAAATGAGATCAAAATAACTGACAAATCCATAACCTTATCCTTTTAAATTTTTATTTCTTTCTTATATGTACATGTATAATGTATATACACCTACTTCTTGACTTAAAGTCTGATTTTGAATGTAAATTTTGTAAATTTGTAATAATTGTGCGATTCCTAACCTAACCAAAACTTTTCAAATTATGAATTTATTTTAAGCCGATTTAAATTTTATTTTCTTAGAAAGCACTTTGCACAAAAAAAAATTTTTAATGCAAATCAATTTCAATAAAAATGAATACCGGAATTTCTTAACCTTTGGCATCACTTTTAATCTTCAAAAAATTTTCATTTTTTTTTTTAAATTCAAGATCAAAAGGAAATATACAATTAAGGGTAATGAATTCGTTTCCAAAATATGAAGAAAAACAATTCAGCAAAAAAAAAATGTATCCGATTAAATTAAAGAAAAATCTTACCAACCACAGCATAATAATTATGGATTCATTTTTAACCCTTTCCATTTCAAAGTATTAAATAAATATTATTAAAATAAAAAAAAAACCACTATAATTTATCACTGTCAGAATTTTTATTAATTTTTCTTTTATTGTGTTTTATGCACTGCAAATAGAGTGTTAAATTTCTATCAATCTTTATAATAAAAAGAAATATTCTATAGGCAGTAGCGACATCATTTTTTAGTTTTTTTTTTGTTACAATAAAATTAAATTAAGGTCATCATACATCAAAACGGAATTCAGAATTATTAAAACATATCATAAATATAATATGTAGTAGTATGTGCTTCTTTTTATTGTCAGTTGTTTTTTTTTCGCATGTTTTTTCCTTTGCTTATTTTTTAGAGTTATGAAAATTACACATTTTTGATGCTTTAAAGTTTAGATAACGGTCCGGTGGTCTTTGTTTATTAAATTTTTTGTGCGGCAAATTTGAGCTAGGAAATATGATTTTAATTTTCAAATTTCAACTAATAGAACATAATTTTCGCTTTGGTTTAAATATTTAATAAGTTTAAATAGGGAAATTTATGCACCTGGACTTATACCAAATCCATTATGAATCCTAATCTTGGACACTGAAGTTAAAATTTGTTTTAATTTTATTTTTTTTGGTAAAAAGTGCTTTAGAGCTCTGGACTACTTAATTTGTGAGTTATTTTTTTTATACATTAAAGTATTAATAATAATTTTTTAATTTTTTTTTTACTAAAGTATTGCTAAAAAAATCTTAGCTCTTTTATGATAATTTTGTAAATTTTTTATATATGTCTAAGCGATCGGCTACGAAGACCGTTATAGATTGTAACAGCTTTCAATTTAGGCAAAACAGTTAATTTATTTATTTATATATATTATTAATATTACAGACATAAATGTAATGCAATATTATTGAACCATCGGCTACCAAGACCATTATAGGTTTTTATAATATTATTAAATTATATACTAATATTATTTATTTTGTTTATATTATATACTATATATTTACATTATATTTGGTCGTAAGGAGGGTATGTAAAGAAAAAAAAACTTACGACCTGTGCAGGGATCGAACCCACACTTTTTCGGTTAATTCCGCCACAGGCCTACCCACTAGGCTACCGAAAACCCCAAAACAATTAAAAAATAACATTTAAAATAAATATGATAAAAATAGTAGCATACTTATAGGAGTAAATGTACTCCTTGTGTTTTTTACTTTTATTAATTTAAAATCACGTCTGAAATAACGATATACAATTTATATATTATTTTTTTTAACTTTTGTTTTTTTATTTGACATAGTATGATAACACGAGCATAGTCTGCTATGTGATACTTAACATTTTTTTGATATAGACTTAAATATGATGGATGATACTTTTAACTTATCATCACATTGCATATGCTATATTTATTTTCATTTATTTTTTAATATATTTTTTATTCTTTTTTATCACTTGGTATTTATGATGAAAATTAGGAGGAGGAAGAAAGTATTGATATTAATTATATCATTATGTACATAAATAGTAAAGTAGGGGTTTTATTTAAAAACGGATATGTGCATCCTATTTATTACCATGTGCATTATAATAAGATGTATACCTAATATATGATATTATACCAATATAATTTCCATTTTAATGCCAATAAATTTTATTTATTATACATATATTTTGTTATAATAAATTTTTTCGTCATTATGATAAATTTTCAAGCTTTTCAGTTTTCGTTCAGTGTCATCAATAATCTAATTTGAATAATAATCATTAAAATATTTTTTTTTTTATGTTTAATAGATGACAAGTTTAATATTATAATAACTGCTTCCTTGATAAAAGAATATCTATCAAAAAAATGTTTTTGTTTTAAATTGTGTATATTTTATAATTTACAGTTAAGTCAAATAACTTCGAACACAATATGTTGTTCCATTTTTAAACCTGTATAGAAATATTTACAAATAGTTGTATTAAATAGTTGATAAATTTCTCATTTTAAGCCAACCCGGTATAAATAATGCCGTTTAGTTTAGCGTAAACATTTATATGTACATAAACTGAGCTCTTAATTTAAGTGTTTCTATCACAATGCGCAATTTAATATAAGTATATGGAAGCGGGTAACAATCCTACACGCCAAAATCAACCTGCGACATAATCTCGATATTTTTTTTTATCTTTCTATCTTTCTAAATATTTTTAGTCTTTCAAAATATTTCTGTGGCTTTGTTTTTAAACTAAGCATAAACAAATAGTTAAGGAGGATTTTAGAGTTGGATTCAAAAGCAGGTTTTCCGCTTTTTCCAGAATATTTATATATAAGAATAATGTGACATTCTGAATTACATGCAATATTATATCCTAGTAGATTTTGGAAAATAGATTTTGTTTTAATAGATTTTCGAAAGCAAGATTTTGTATGTAAGATTTTGTCGCATTAGATTTTGACGTAAAATATAATGTAGCAAACCCTAAGTATATTTTTAAAACTAACTACAGTTTTAAGCAGTAAACAAATTTGGGAAAGTCACTAGAACTATAAATATCTTTATATCTACTCTTAGGTATTTATTCCTTCGTTTTAAGTAACCCCTAAAAATCACTTATATTAAGTATAATAAATTTGAGCAAAAATGAAAAATAAAGATTTTTAATAAATTTTTTCCCAGATAGTAATTTGTGTGATTCTTTGCTTTCACATTTATTGTCAAATTTTGGAGTCATTATACCAGATTACGAGTACAATCCAAGCTTTCCTAGAATTTTCTAAAATAGTTTAAATTGAGTTTTAAAAAATTTTCAAATCGGAATTTATATTAAATTTAGTGTTCAATATATTTATAGTGTACTGTACCTATACTTATTTATTAATTATTTTAAATAATTCAATATTTTTTAAAATTTTATGGTTAACTTATTTTCGATATACGCGTTCATTCACCTAAATCGATGCATTCAGACATACAAATATAAAGTATATACCTATACATATTAAAATATAATGTATACATAAGAGTACTTTTAAGTAAATATTTGAGCTGTCAAAATATTTCAAAACATTCATTAGCAATATTTTCATAAAGTTAATAAGCCTTTCAACTTTAATTACTTTTAGAAAATTAAATATGAATATTTGATATATACATAATAAATACAATTTATATACAATATAATATATTATATGAGTTTGTGTTATTAAAATATTGAATTAAATTGATTATCAAAGAATTTCAATACATTAATTTAATATACTAGCTTATAATATTGAGGTTATGTTTATATGTTTGAATTAATAAAGGTGTCAAATTTCAATTAAACAATATACATATGTATGTGTACATTTATGTTTAAATTTCATTTAGTGCTTTGAGGACTCTTAATATTAGGAATTAGAGAAAAATCATTAAAATTAATTATGATAATTTTGGAAAATGATCAAAATTTATTTTAATATTCTGCATTTTCAAACAATGATATGTATATTTTGCGGTTTAATATACTATTTATTATTATTATGTACAATATATGTGTTAATATCTTTGATAATAATCTTATAATATGGTTCTTTTGTTTTAGATATTATTTTCTGAAATGTCATAAACTGATGGTTTTTTAAGAAGGATTCTAAGAAATTTCATTTATTATAATTAATGTTCAAATAAAGTGCAAAAAACACAAAAAAAAAAAAAATAAAGCTCTAATTATTTATTTGTATTGTCTTTGTATCCTTACTGGGCTCAACATTTAAAGTCAAGGAATTTAAAATAAAAAAAAAAAAAAGCATTTAATCATATTATTACATTTTAATAATTCGATTTTATTTTCCTTGCATAAAAATTAAAATATTTACAACTGATAATAATTAGAAACTTCTGCAGGTCAGGTAGTTACTGAGCTGCAGCTCTTCTGCAGGTAGTTACTATACAGTTATTGATACATACTCAAATAGGAATTAATAATTCTTTGCGAAAAAAGTTAATGTTAATTTCTTTAACTTTTATTATTTTTTTTAATTGTAAATTTAAAATTTGAATAACTTAAGATTTTTATTGATAATTGTTTGGATTTAAATACCAAGCAATTTAGTGTTTTAGTTGTTGCAGGATTTTTATAATTCTTAGATATTAGTAATACAAATACAGTACAGTAGTACAAGTACAGTAACTACTGCAGCTATATTCATAAAACATATAAAGTAAATGTAATATGAATTAATGACTTTATTCTAGCCAAAATGTAAAATGTAAAAATATACAGTACAGAAAGAGATAAAATTTTCAAGTTTCGGAACATTTTTGACATGTTCTGTTTTTGACTGTTCGAATTTTTTTGCAATATGTAAAATCTAACAAACAAATTCTGTTATAAACTTAAATATTTTACCTTCAATATTTAATAGAAAATAAATTTTAATAATTTCGTGACAAACCAAATTTTGACGTATTATAATGTAATTGATTTTATATCACCATTTTCTTTGATTCAACGACTTTCCGGAAAAAAAAGTCGGTCATTATTCCGTTTCTATTTTTCCCAAGCATTTTTCGTATTTTTCATTACTTTTTCTAGAAAAAAGTGATTAAAACTTTTAAGAACAACTAGTGGAGAACGGTCTTTAATTAGGTGGTTATATTTTAAATTACATTATTTTTTATAAATACATAAAGAAAAAGAATCAAAAACAAAAAACTAATTTTTATTTCTTGTTGCAATAATAGTTAATTGTATATTAGGCGATAAAACTGCTTCCAATAGAAGTACAATTAACATTTTTGATTTTACATTACTTTACCATTTTGTTTTAACTGCATTTCATGTTAATGAAACTCCTTTATAACTGTATGTATTCACGACGCCGTTCTAAAATTGTATTATTTATAATTTGTTACAATATTTTCATCATATTTTAAATACAGATCCTTTTTGAGAAATAAGTAAATATATTTAATAGAATTTTTTTTCCCAGTATTTTACAATCATAAATAATAATCCAGTTATAATTTATTGAAATTTATTGCAATTTTCAATAAAATTACTGCATCTGGAAAATTGACAACAATTTTATTAATTTTAGTACAATAAAATTGTTAATATATGTATATATAATATACATGTATATATATAATATTCAGTACGTATGCCAAACTCCATGGAAAAAAAAAACTTTAATACAACATCTTAATTTTATTCTCCCTTTTGTATTAACAATTGCCTTGCGGTATAATTATAACAAAACCGCAAAATTAGATATAATGAAATTTAATTGCAATGTTGACATTATTAATTTTCTATTTTCCAAGTAATTAAACCGTTTTCTACAAACTATTATTAAAATTGTTAATATTTACATAGTAAGACGATTTTTGTTTTTCTTATATCTTTTCCTTTCGAAAGCAGCAACTCTTTAATTAATACATGATGAAATTCATGTTTATCTTGTATAATAATTAAATATTATTAAAAAAAAAAAATAAATAAATAAATAAAAAAAAAAAAAAAAAATTAAAACTATTATCTATTTTTTTTTTTTTTTTTGTTTCAGCTATATCACATGCAATAGCATTAAAATGTTACAGCTGTGGTGATGAAAATCTTTATATTGATGCTAAATATCCAGATTCACCACCGTGTGAAGAAATGGATCGATCAATGGATTTAAAAAAATTTGAAATTGAATGTCCAGCTGAATATTTAGGATGCATAACACAAAAAAAAGGTAAGCAATTAATTTATAAATTTAATTTAGTTAGAGAAATTATTATTAGATTTATTAACATATCTTATAACAAATCTGCAGCTATCAAGATCGTGTTAAAACCCCTCCTTTAATTTAATAATTAATTGATTAAAAATGAAAAAAATATTTATAGTCAACCTAATTATGGCCATCTCTTTATTTAAGTTTCTTCATTTTGAGACTTTATACACTTTGATACTTTGAATTGAGAATTGATGAATTTTAGTGTGTTAATTTTTCGAATGCTGCAGTATTTGAAATTTTTTAACTGCAATATTAAAATAAGTACAAATTTAATACAATCTATGATACGAAGCAGAAAGTATGTTATAGTTTGTTATTTTTGCATTCCTACACAGTGTATACAATTGTAATCCTATTTGGAAGAAATGTTTCTCTGAACGTGAACGTATAGTGCCGTGCACTACTTTTCCTTTTGATCCGTTAAGCTGCTCCAAAAACAGAGCCAGTTTAAAGTTTTTCGTTGTCCTGTACACCTATCTAGTATCTACGTTCCAGTGATTGAATTCAAACTTTGTAGAAACATAGCGCCCTAAACGAAGAAATTCGCAGGTTTACTAGAAGTGAAGGATCAAATATATAATTTGTTTAGAAGATTGATATCTACAATGTATTTTGCTGTTATCTTAGAAGAACAGCTAAAACAATTAAGTCGTCGATTATTTTCCTGTAAGATCATTCTGTTTTAACCGTTATGTATGCTAAATTTTCGCACCATAACCAAATTTCCTTGAAATTTTACTTATATGAGTCCCGTCACTAAGTTATACAAAATTTTCAACATACTTATAAGAAAATAAAAAAGCAAATAAAATATATCTAGTACCTAATATAAGATGGCGCAATTTTTCATCTTTTAGGTACACTTATCCGATTAGATCTATATATAATAAGTATACGGGTAGTTAGAGTGAACCAACAAAAAAACTCTTTAGGTGCATAACATAAGAGTGATCTCTAGATGCATAACATAAGAGTGTTTTCGATTTATTTCTTTTTCAAGTGATTTCTTCCCTCCTAAACTTATGGGGATTACAAAACAAATATTTCGTCTCTTGTGCTTTAGTATTTTTATATATTTTTTAATACATAACGAAGGTATACTATTACTTAATTCAACAATTATCTGTATATTCTTATTAAATTTTGTTGTTGGCAAAATTGAAAAATCACAATTAAAGCTAAAAACTTTACAAGAAACATATATTTGTCATAATTGAATTATAAATAATTATTTAGCGAATATTTATAGATACTAAATATTATTACCAAATTTTGTTATTGCCTTTGATATAGAAAAGAACGGTTTTTTTTATTTTATCAAGTTTTTCTAACAACTGAAAGAGTGGTGGATTCGATTCGTACTGGAATTAAAAATAGTTATACCAGATTATACTTTAACCAGTAGGTACTACAAATTCATATAATATATACGAATAGAGAAATATAATATTTTCGTATGGTGCTGTACTATTACCAATATAGGTTTAAATTTACTTAATTCAGTAATATAGTGGACATTTTTCTATTCAGTTATTTGCGTGACAATACAGCAACAACTATTTAGCAGCGTCAATTAAATGCTTTACAATCCTAAATAATATAATTTTATTCTTTTTATATATCCTGACTATTTCCTGTAATTATACGGTAACATGATACTGTTACTTAATCATAATATTTAATTTTAATTTATTATATCTACTTTTAAATTAAATAATTAAGAATAAAACTTTTAAAACTCCTATTTAATTTTAAAAATTTGTTTCCAAATAAAATTATAATCCGAAACGAAAGAAAAGTAAATAAGATAGAATGTAAACCAACGGTTTTTAAAAGCGCACATTTTCAAAACACAATGCAAACTGTTTAGAATTGTGACTTGTACTAAAATTTGAAAATTTCATGTAAATAAGAAAAAATGTGAAAATAAGACTTCTGGAATTTTGAGGCGCTGTAAGTCCGAAACCCTGTATAACTAAGAAAAACTGTTAATACACGTAAAAATATATTACTGGAGCTTTAATTTTTATGTCATGCTGAAGAAAAATGTGTACAGGTGCTTAAGTTACAGGTGCCTAAAAATACCCAATTTTCAATTTTTCAGCTCTAATACCTCTTAAACAGGGACTGGTGCAAAAAAAAATTCTAAAGAAACTTATACTAATTCTAAATGTTCTTTCTTGTCTCAAAATTTCAGGTTCCTATCTAAAGGCATGCCGGAGTTATGAAAAAAGAAATTTCATGCAAAATGTGGTTTTGATATAACGGTAAATTTAAATACTAAATTTAAAAAAATTGTATAAAAAGTTAGAGAAAACCTGTCGAATGATGTTTTCAGATTGCAAAAATCTTAAGCAGAACATAAGATATATGCATTTAAAAATAGCGCTTTTTCAAAGTTTGAGGGGCTGTAGCTCCGTAATGGATGGGGCTACATGAAAATGTTGTTCCACAATATTTTTTTATGAGACCTAGCCATGGTTAAAATTTTTTTTTCTCTATCTTTAACGGTGTAGAAGTTTTGTAAACAGACGGACTGACAGAGTGAAACTAATAAGCACATTTTTTCAAAATTTTTTTGGAAATGTGCTAAAAATTTACGAGAGATATTTATTTCGGAATAAAGAAAATATCGTTTCCGAATTTTATCCGAAAATAATTTGTATAAGGTTCTTTTTTGAAATTTATCCGCTCAAAGATCAAAAAATAAACTTCCTTACACAGTTTTTTTTTGAAAAATTTATTGAAAGTTATTTATAAAAAAGAAAATAATAATAGTAGCTATTAATTATTGGAATTCAAAAAATAGATACAGTACTTGTAAATTTGGAGACAATTTATAATGTATTATTTAAAAAATTAATTCGAAATTAATTGTGTTTTTTTTTTTTTTTTGGTTATTTTATTTATTAGCCTTTCAATTAGAATAAATTTCGATTTATATAAAAATTTCAATTTTTATAAATCGCTTTTTTTAAAATCTTCAACATCTATCATAACTACAATCTGTCTAACCATATTCTATGGTAACAATATCTTCTATACATTTCTAACTTCAACAAAAAACCAATCAGGCAACCAACAACCAAACAATTTAAAATTATATATAATATAATGAGTTTGGTTATAGGTTAGACCTTTTCATGTGAAATTAAAAAAAAAAAAAATCTTAAATAAATTCATGTAATTTTGTCGATAGAGTATGCGGGGGAGGTAAAAGTTATTTAAAATAGTATCTTGATAACTTTTTATATAAAATTAAATTTGAAATACTTTTAATTAGAATATTTGCATATTCAAAACCATTATAACCATTCTTTAAAAAATAAATGATGTCAGTTTAATGGTTATTGCTAACGAAAAATCTACATCGTCACTATTACATTTATTATTAATGGATCGATAAAATGTTAATTTTTTTCTTTGTTTTAAATTTAGGCTCCCATACTATACTTTTAAACAATACACGGTACTCTTTCTAAAAAAAGAACCAAAAAAAAAAAAAAACAAAATTTCTAGTTTTTATTACTATATTTTATAGTTTCTATAGTATAATTTTTTCTAGTATAGTTATTCTAAAGTTTTTAGTTTTTGTTCATAGTTATGCAAATTAATTTTACAATGATACAACCACTAACTACTTTTACTAATATTGAAAAAAAGTTAATCTCATGTTACAGCATTTATTAAAAAAAAAAAAATAATATTATTATTATAAACATTCCATCATCTCCCCATAAGATCAAAAACCAGACTTCATAATTACCATCAATATAATATGCAAACAATTTTACATCAATCTTTATATCATTTTATATTATATGCATATAATATTTATGCATAACAAGCTTAGATACATATTATATAAAATAATATTTACATTATTATAAGTTACACTATATACATACATATATGTACATTGAATACATACATTATATCTATAAGTAGATTATATTATATTATAGCATAGCTAAATAGTCATATAATATTTTATTATCATTAATAGATGCCGATTAATCGGCGTCATTTAATTTGCAAAACAACATATGGATGCAAAAACAAAAACAAAAAAAAAATTAAATAATTAATATAAAAAGTTAATACAAAATTGATACAAAATCTCTTTGAAGAAGATTCTGTTAACCAGCGATGTAACAAAATGAAAATTAAAAAGAGCAATGAACATAAATGTTCAAATATTTGCAATACATACATACATATAAAGATTCTGAAAAAAATATTCATATTATAATCATAAATTTATTGTTTAAATAAATCTATTAATTCATTCATTAAATTTAATTGAAAAATAAATAAAATGACTTAATATCGTTAATGATAGTAATTTATTTAAAATTTAATTATTATTTATTTATAATATAATTAAATACAAATGATACTATAATTTGTTATCTTACAAGGACATAATAATATACAAATAATTTAGAAAGTTTTTTACATTTTTTACATTACAACCAATTATTAAAAATGTTTGTGAATTACATAAATTTAAAAGAATCGTGTGTTATTGCTAATTGATATAATTCATTTTTTGATTTAATTAAAATATGATTTTTTTGTGTTACAAAATTTACATTTTACATACCTACTTTTACAAATATATGTACATAAAATTTATTTAACTCTTTAATGCTTTGGTTAAGATATAAAAAAAATGAAGAAAAAACTATTCTTAAATGAACGTCTAATTACTTTAACGGATCTTGAGAGGAAAATTTTCTAAATAGATAGGAGGAAGTTAAAAAACTTAAATAATTTCTTTTCTTAAACAACATTTTTTTTCTTTCAATTGATATTTTATAATAAATTATCTAACATTAACTATGACTGACGCAAATACTTAAAAAAAAATCAGCTATATCCACCACAGGACCGACCGCCATTACACGAAAAGTACAATGCCAAAATTTATAGATTTTTTACATAATAATTTATATCAAAGCAAAATAACTTCTAATAATTTAACAACATTTTGTTTTATACAATAATAAGCAATGAAAATCATAATTTTTACAGCCTTCTCCACACCGGAGTAGTGCATATTTGTAAAAATCTCGGTTACAAATTTTTAGTATGAAAACAATACCTACCTTATACATTAATGTATGCGGACGGTAAAAATTAACTTTTATATAGAATTTGTATTCCTTCCTTTTTTTTTAAGAATTAATTCTGAATTCTGATGCATTTTTTAGCATATTTTAAAAAAAAAATTTTAAAAATTTTGATTATTAGTTCGTCTCCGTCTGTCAGCAATTCGTTCGTCCAGCCGTCCGGCTGTGAGCAATTTTAACGATGGATAGGAGACAACACAATTTTAACCATAGTTAGGTTTTAAAAAAAGTTAATGCTTATTTTTCCACTTTTTAAATGTGTATATGATGCACATATATGTATCTCAGATTCTGCTTAGTATATTTTCAATCTAAAAACACCAAACGACAGAATTATTTTTAGAATTTCTCAGTTTTTAGAACAGCCTCAGAATTTTTTTTTGTAAAAATTGTAAAAATTAAAACTTTAATATTATATTTGTATGTAAATGTGTAAACAGCTTTTTTTGATTATTTAGGATTTTCTTAAAATTAAAGAAAATGTCTCTTAATTTTTCACAATTTATTTTTTTTTTTTATGTATAAAATTCTAAGAAAAATTTTAAAAATAGGTGCAACTCCGACACCTTTGTCGTGAGAACCTTGATTTTTTTATAGTAGGTAGCTCTTTTGAAATTATCATATGGTTATCTTAGGAATTTTTTTCTACCTTGTTTAAGAGTTATTAGGGATCAAAAATTGAAAATTTACTATTTTTAGACATTTTAAAACTTAGACACCTATATAAAGTTTTTCAAAGTAAAACGTAAAAAAGAAAGAAAGAAAGAGTGTCCCTTGATTTTTGATAATTTTTCTTGGTTACATATATGATGTATAAGGATCTAAGAAAACTTAGAGATTTGGGTTCAAATCACAATTCTAAACTTTTTCGATTATCTTTTGGAAAATGTGTGTTTTTAAAATCCTTTTGTTTATTTTCTGCTTTGTTTTATCACACATTCCTAAGCATTTAGCTAATATCTACTAAAATCTTCTTCATTAATATTCTATATTACAAAATTCATTATATAGGTTTAATGTATACCTACATATGTATATAATATCATTTAATCTAAAATCAAAATTTCCCATTTTAATGAAAATCATATTCATATCATCAATATTTAAGATAATTTTGATTAATATCCTTAATTAAGAGGTCTGCCTAACAATTTCTTCATATTATTTGTTTAAAACAAAAAGATTAATTTGTGGGCAAAATTAATTGTTAAAATATTTAAATTTTTTTTTCTTCAGTATAAAAAGTAAATTTCAACATGCACTAAATATTTGAATTGCATATTATGTCAAAACTGTCAAGATTAATTTTAAAAGATATAGTTATCTAAAGAATAATATAATGTGCCCAGGATACGCAAATTCTATGCCTATAAAAGAAGATAACTGAAAAAAATTCTATTACAGTAATAAAAAAAAAATTAAAGATGAGACATATATATGAAGTATATACATATGTATAAATATATCCACTACCTCTGTTTAAAAGAGTTGTTTAACTTCTACCTCTATTCTTATTAAAAAGATTGATTTATATATAATATACATATGTATATACAACATGAATTTGAATCAGGTTATATTTTATTAAAAATAGCCCCAGCAAAGGTATAGTAACGCAAATTTAATAAACATATTTAAAATACAATTAAAATGCACAAAACAAAATTAATTTAGCTTTATACTTCACAGATGAATTAATATAAAAAAAAGAGTAATATTATATAATATAGAATTTTTGTTTTGAAATTTAAATAATTAAAGTCTGATGGTACTTATGAGAAAGAATAGGTACCTGTACACATATTGTAAAAAATTTCATTACTATTTGTGAGAAAAAATACGAGAAAAGAAATTCGATTAAATCATCTTTGCTTTAAAAAAAATTTTCTCATGTTTAAATGTTAGGGGATTTTGCCTCCACTCATAATATTTCTGTTAACCCTACGGTTTCTAAGAAATTCCAGATCTGTAGAAAGTTTGCCTTGACTTAGTAATATTGATTTTATGTAGTTGAAAGTACCTAAAATTGTTATTAATTCTCTTTGAAACATAAATATTACTTATAGAAATATTGTATTATTGTTTGTGATATTAGCCAAAGTATAAATTACAATAAATCAAAATAATAATAAAGTTTTATGGGTTTTTATACATATATCTTGTATTTTACCCATCTCATTGTTAAAAGAAGAATTGGATATCCATAATGTAACACACATTAAACTAAGCTTTATTATCTTGAATGAATTTTCCCTAAATCGTTGATTATGAAACAGAAATACTAGGGGCATCTATTATCTATTCGTTTACTTATCGTACTACTGTATATAATTTAACCGGAGTTTAAAACCTTCAAGACCTTCCGATTAAAATAGCAGGAGATTAAATTACTAAGCCATTAATCAAATATAAAATATGTAAGTATGCTAATGGTTATTTCCTTATGGTCCTTATAGTTTTACTCAAATGGTTATTAACTTATACAGATTTGATTTAATACAGATTCGATTTTAAACAGAGTTATACATAAAATACCTATAAAAAAGATTGCTTTAAAAATAAAAATAAAACTATTGAGCAACTTTATATTAATTACAATTTAATATTATATTTTAATTTACTGAAAATTATTCTTTTTTGAATATGAACGAAAAAAATACATTCAATGTAATCAAATTATTACTTATATCACTACTTATTAAAAAAATCAATGCCAAATTGAAATTTTAGACAAGAAAATTCTACTATTAACTTTTGAATTTTATTTAAGAGTTCAGCCAAATACAGCTTTTCAAAACGTCACAAATACAGTATACTTCATAAATAGAATTGACTTGACATTATAATAAAATATGTATACATTTACCGAATATTATAACCAATTACAGCCAAAAGCTATATACATATAATTTAAAATTATATTTTATTTTTGACAAATTATTATTTTTCTAATAGGTATACATAAATTTTAATTTGAGTCTAATAACTTAAAGCAATTTGAAAATTATGAACATACAAAATTAAGATATTTTTTTTTCATAAATTTTAACAATTTAAATACGGATTCTTTGATCTCGTTACTTTTGACAGTTTAATAGTAATCACTATTTAAGATTTTTAAATTTTTATTTTTTTGTAGTGATTTAACATACCTATACTAAATTCTTAAAATGAAGGAGTTTAAAATAGAAAACAAAAAATTAAATAGCTGATTTACTTTTTATCTGAAAAGTTGTTTAAAATATACAAAATAAGTGTCATGAAATATCTCTATATTTATATAATTTTTCTTCCATTTCAGTTTAAAATTATTTGCATATCAAGTTTTTTTTTCTGTTTCTAACAATATTGACAGGTATTAAAATATAATGACAAGTATTAAAATATTAAAAATATAATACCCACATAAAAAAAACCAGCGTTATTGCAATTAATTCTGAGTAAATAAAAATTATATGTACCTAATTTATTTTTTTTTATTGATTAAATTTTTATTTATTTCGAAAGTAGTTCTTCATACATGCTGTTAATATTACAATTTCAATTTTTTTCATCATTAATTTGTAAAATTAAGTATAATAAATAATATAAAAATTGACATTAATGAAAAATATTTTTAAATAAATTCCATGTATTTAACTTAGTTATCAATTTATTGTTTAAATCTTTGTTTGAAGGTTATGTACAAGTCTATATACTAAAAGTTCATGTTAAAAAAACAGTTGAACATATGTTTTGTAATTTGAAGATTTTTTTTATAAATCTTATAACCACTCAAATACATATTATGTGAGATTTTTTACAGTCTAATAAGACATGAAACTATATTTAATAATTTGTCATATATTCAGAATTCAGTATTTGACATTTTATGTTATATATTGTGAGTTATAAAGTATTAAGTAAAATTTTTAATTTATATTGATTATTTGTTAATTTTATTATTAGGAAAACTGTTAAATAAGACTTAAATCCGTTTAAAAATCAAAAGTTTTTAAATTCAAATAAAATATTGAGATGACAGTATTTTTTCTTTATTAATTTGTTCAAAATAAGGATTCCATATTATTAGTTTTAATACTAAAAATAGAAAACAATAACAGATTATTAGAAAATTATGAAAATTATATACATTTTTGGTATTTAAAAAAAAAATTTTCTCTTAATAGGCTCATGATTTTGAGTGATTGAAAATACATGAATATCTTTTAACTAGGTCTGTTTTTGTTTTGGACGGGATCGGTTCTCATTAAATCGTCAATTCACTTAAAATAATGAAAATCGGTCTGATATGTTAACAGACTACATTCCATTTGGAAAAGTTAAAATTGCAAACCGATTTATAACACACAATATAACAAAGAAAAATTATTTAAATAAACACGTTTTTCTTGTCTCAAAAACATTTCGGATAAATTTTGTTGAAAATTCTTAAATTGTGACATTTACAAAAAAAGTCTCGTTTGCTATCATCTGTTGTTTATTTTGAAAATTTATGATGTAGTTTAAGTTTCATTTTTAATATGTGATGCTTAAGTTTTGGAAATGTATTTTATAGTTTTTGAAAGAATAATTAATAAAATCCAGTCATTGCACCAATATTCAAGTTTAAATAATTATTTTTATTTTTTTTTTTTTAAATTTACCGAATTAATTTAAATAAATAGATAAAATTGTAATATCGTTATATATTATAAAACAGTTCGTATAATAATAATAAAACTAGAATGTCACTTTAAAAATAATTTAAAAGTATCAAAGGAAATTAATGATACATTTATCGACTTTATTATTTTTTTTTTAAATAAATCTCATTTTAATTATTTTTAATTTTCTTTATTTCTTTTTTACAATCTTCCTCTTCTCTTTTTTTTTTTTAACAATTATTTTAATTAATTGTCTAACAATTTTAATTTCTTTTTTCTCTTTAATTTCTAAATCAATTGACATTTTTTTTTTTTCATTTTGTAATCCATTTCTATATATTATAACAGTTATTCACATATTAATGAAAGACCCAGATCTGATCCAGATCTGGAAATTGAATGTTTTCCTGTAGTTTTTTTTTTTTTTTAAATATAATTTTATTTCAACAGAATCCAAATACACAATTAAATATACGAGTTGGTACATCTGCATAGGGTATAGAAAATCTTATATTACGATGTATTTAGATTATAATAGGTGATATGCTTGTATAAGAGAAATTTAAATTGTTAAAAAAATATTATTTACCATTTATTTTTTATTTTTATTTGGGGCTTTCTTACTTTAACGTAATAATTCTGTTAGAAGCGGATCAATATTTTCAAATCTATGTAGTTTAAAATATTTAACAGAGAAAAATCATTAGAAAAGGACAAGAAAAGATCGCTGTTTGTAATTACAGTAAACACTAAAAAGCATATCTAAGGCATGCCGAAGATAACTTCATCAAAAGCCATATTATATTAAACAAAAATTATAAATTTTTAATATCGACCAAACAGATTAATATCAACATGGTTATAATTCCTTTTATACACTTAAAAAAAAAAAGTGATTTAACTATTACGAGTAATAGTTTTCTTCATTTCTTAACTTTATTTTATTTCATTTCATTTTTTTTACTTTGCAATAAGATAACATAAAAGAACATTATAATCCAATTCAAAAGAACATAACATTTATTATATTGTTTTTAGTTAAGTAAAAAAAAAAAAAATACCAAAAGACTCAACTAAGTGGAAAAATTTTCAAAAAAAATTTGAATGTCCCGCAATGAATCCTGCAAATATAATAGTTTTGATACATTCTTATCATCTGCCATATAAGAATCAGTTATATAATATAATAACTAATATAAAAATAATGTTCTCTTTTAATTTGTTTCTTTTAATCCTTTCTAAATACATAGTGAAATATTTCAATTTTTAATTCACACTTTTACACCTACACAATTTATAGCTTATACTGTATACATAATTGTATTCCTTTAAGTATCCTAGAGGTAGCCAGGTCAAGTACTTTTCAGTTTTTTTTTTTTTTAATGTTGTTTGGAAAGTAGATGTACCTATGTATGTATTTTTTTTATTTTTTAATTATACATATTTTATTAAATTCTCTTCTATTCTTTACATTTTCACCTTTGGAAATGTAAGTACCTCCTATATACATGTGTTTTTAAGTTTTATGATGATGATGTCTGCAATTCAATTTAAAAAAAAAAAAAAAAAAAAAACAATTTTTTTTTTATATTAAATGAAATGATATCTGATTTGAAACTAGAACATGATTTAAAAAGAACATAATATTTTTTGAAAATCTTATTAAAAGTATTCATTTTCTATTCTATACATATCTAAGTACATATATGTATTTTTTTTTATAAAAAATGTATATAAAGAACTTATATATTATATACCTTCATAAAGAAAAAATTTTTTTACTAGATTTTACGAAAAAAATTGTTGTTGTAATTGTAAAATATTATTATAAAATGTTATATAAGAGTCAACAGACCGTATATAATATATGTTAAAAGTTCGATTTTTTTTTCTGTTCAGCTGAACTTAATTTCAATACAAGAAATTTTAAAATTAAATTTTAAACTTTTTTAAAAATAAAAATAAATAACAGTTATAATAATTTTAACGTTTTAACTTTAAAATGTAAGATACCTATAATTAACTGGGATATATTTTATAAATATAAAATAATCCAAACAGTATAGTAACGTTAGATTCCTTGTTCTAAAGGAAAGATCCTTTTGTTATGTTGGGTGATTTCTGTATAGTATATAGATAGTATGATGTTTACATTCCTAAATTTTTCTAAAATTTTTCAATAGAGTATTTTTATAATTTTACATATTGTATCTATACAATAAAAAATATGGATTCGTTTTAATATTCATATTAAAAAATTCAATTTGATTTATTACTACATTACAAATTATCGTATTTCAAATTTCCAAACCATATTACAAAAAAAAATAAAATAAATCATAAAAGAATTCTTAAAGTCTGCTAATTGTGCTAATTTAGAAATCTCAAAAGGCTTACTACACTATGTGTATTGTCATTTACGACTTGGAATCTATATAGTATAAATTACACAATAATACTCAAGGTGTCATGTAGTGTAATCATAAAAAAACTCTCAATTGCCGATTTACAGATCGTTTCAAAAATCATTTATTTTCTCAAAAGGCAAAGATAAAGTGAAAACAGAAGAAAATATAAATATTAAATTTAAGTATTTAATTTATATTAAAAAATATTTTAAAATTTTCTTTTTTAGCCAATATATTTAAAATAATTTCACTTTACACTTTTAACTACTTACAGAGAAAAACAAAAAAAAAAGCATTTTGACAATACAATTACAATAAAATACAACTGTCAACATAAATAAAAAAAACACCAAAATATTTTTCTATCGGTATTCAACTACTTTTGACAAATGACAAATACATATCCTCTGAAGTGGTCTTTTCTTTTTTCAATATTATATTATTATTTTTTGTTAAATATTATTTATTCTTTCTTAAATTTTAATTTTATTTTTATTCAAAAAAAATTTACAAAAATTCGATGTTATTTTATAATATTTTTATATTAATTTTCTAGTCACCAATAAAAAATGTAATTTTCTTTTTTATTTTTTCTATCTGTCACACCAACCAACCATGCATTATATAGTCTAATGTTCTCTTCCAGACCCTCTCCTGTTTATCTTCTAATATATAAAGTAGAAAGTTTTTTTTGTTTTTGGTTTGTTTGCTTAGAATTCACATAAAAATTTAGCGATTCGATTGTTAGGCTATGCCACCGTTCTGGTTCATTAGTCTAGCATTGATATTGGTATTTTTTAGTCTTTATATTTTCTTTTTGTTTTAAATACATAAATGCTTCTAAATATCAATAACTTATTAAATTCTTTTTCTTGAACAAATCTACATATATTTATCTTACAAAATCGACTAATACAATTTCTTAGGTTTTAGGTTAGGTCATATTTTACTATACAATGTATTTGGTGCTTAAATTTTTACTCTCGTATATATTAAATACAAATTTTAATAAATAGCGCCAATTTTTCTTTTTGGTGGTCTTCCTTCTTCTTCTTCCTGATCTTTCTTCTTCGTTGTTGTATCTTAACTTTTATTGTCATATATATATACCTTATCTCTTACCTCATTTTTGACCAAATCATTAAAAATTTCTTTCTTGATTTAATTTCAATTTAAACATAAAATGTTGAAAATGTTCGTTGTAGATAGATTTTTTGTAAATAGTTTACAAGTCATTTTAAATTAGAATATAATTTTCAATTATGTACTAAACAAAATGTTAACACTGACATTTATTTCATCACTAATACTTATATAATATGTACTAATAAAATATTATGTATATGGATAAGACCGGTATTCGTATGTAAAATAATCGATATTAAATCGTTAATTTTAAATGATTCAGTTATAATTTAATTATGTAATTCAATAAATTTTAATGTTGCTTCATTAAGATTATTTTTAAAAATTAGAAGAAAATCACCCTTAGGCTTAAATTCTGCATCTTTCCATTAAATATATTAGTTAAGTTTTTGCCTTATAATTAAAGATAAAAATACCGATTATTTAAATTGAATTATAAAAGATAATAATATAAAATTATAGTAATAGAAGAGTGGATGCTTAAAAGAAAAAAAAAATGGATAGAATTAAATTAATCAATTTTATAGAAAATGTAGTTATGATGCTGTCAACAATAAAATTCTTGAAGACTGATGAATATATATTTGAAAAATAATTTCCGATTTTTCTTAATAACCTGATTTTTATTGTTTGTTAAGATATCTTAATATTGAACCAATTTTTTGTATATAAGTACATACTAATAATCGTATAAGTATATAATAATCAAGAATCAAATTTAGTTTTATTGAAAATTTCATAGCTGATATGTGTACTACACTTTATTATTATAGCAAAAAGGGTCGCAAGATCTAGGTATAAGGTCGCAGTATTAGATAACTATACCTCCTACCAAACAACAACTAAATTAAAGCTTGTGAATATTTGAAGTAAAGAGTCACAGTTATTCATTTTATTTTTAGACAAATGTTTTTGTTTAACTTATACTTAAATAAATAGAAACACAACTTAACACATTATATTATTATGTTGCTAAACTTTTGAATTTGATCCCCAAATTATTGAAAAATTGAAAACTAATAGTGCAGTTAACTGTTTTCTTTTTGTAATTTTAATAAATGATTCGTATATATATATATTTTTAGCATGTTTCAAACAAATTAAATGGGCCCTTATTATGAGTATAATTTCCTAGTATATTTCAAGCTGAAGTAAATATATGCAATCGAAAGATGAAATAGACCAAACAACCGAAGTCAAGCAACCATAAAATCAATAAGCTCGCAATCACTTAAATCTCAATTAGTCTGAGGTTGAAACAATAAAGTAATCCTATACTGGGTACCTGGTCACCTAGGTACAAAGGGAAATAATTAAACAGATCGATTTGCACAAAAAAGAGTTGCAACTTTTTTCACAGGCGGCGAACCTATTTGAAATAGAAAATTCTAATAGACTATCGGCTAAAGAATCACTTAAAGTAAATTATAATAGAGAATGACAGTAGATGCAGATTCTGTCCAGGAAACATACTCAAAAATTGCCAAGCTTTATTCTAAGTAAGATATGTACACCTAGGATCATATATTGCTTCACTAAAGATGAATTGCTAACAAAAAACCATCTAGAAATTTTTAGTTTATTTGAGACAGTAGGGCTGATAGTATGTATTATAAGTGGAAGTAGTAATATGTATCTAATAATATAATTATTTTATTTTCAAATTATAATACATAAAATATTTTATTTATAATACATAATTAACAAGGTTTTATCCGCAGTTTAAGATTGTTTTTTGGCCTACAGCATCATTATAGTACAATAATTAAAATAAATTAAAAATTAACAAAATTCACAAAAAAAAAAAAATTTTAATTCATTCAGATCTAATTGTTAAGATGCCTAATAAATTTTATCTTCACTATTTTTTATTATTTTAATTATAAAAAAAAAAAATTATGCGTACGCAATAATTGGTTTTATTGTGCCACACAACAACCTCTTTGAATTTATTACTTTATATTTATTTTTAGTTCATTAATTTAATCTGGAGCTATTTTTTTTTTTTTTTTCTTTAATTATCATTGTCTTAAATCATTTTGAATCTAAATTATACAATATTTATTCTAAATAATATAATAATTATAATAAAAATTAAAAAACGAAAAAATATTTAATAAAAAGAACTTTTAGTAAAAATCATCATTATAGGTATAATAGAAAAGAATCCATAGATATGCATTTTTAGTTATTTTCTAAATGCAATCTTTTTAGTTTCTTTTAAATTAGTTTAATGTTTTTTTTTTGTTTTTTTGTATTAAGTATATAATTTTACAATAGATAGTAGGTAGGTTGTTATTAAAAATAATTTTGTAATATGTAATAAACATCAGAGAAGAATATAAGAATATGCGCATATTTTGTTTCTTTTGAAGTAATACAGAAGTATGAAATTAATGAAAAAAAAAAAAAAAATCTTTTCAGAATTTGAATTGAAAAATGAGAGAATTAAATAAATTGGATAATATTTTCTTTTTTTTTTATATATATATATTTCAACCTTGATTATAAAATTTATTACTAAAAACCTACATAATTTATTATAAACTTGTATAGATTTATACCTATCTAATATTTATCTTATAGTATTAAATATATTAAGTATACATATTAAAAATTTATATGATATAATTTTCACGATACATATATGTATCACGATAATATATGTTATTATAATAATGAAGTTATAAAATTTAGATATAAAAGTATTGTTTATAATATTAAAAAATAGTTAATTCAAGAAAAATAAAATATAGATATGTATTATTAAAAATAAAAATCAAATAAATTTAAATCTTTATAGTTAGTTATCTTTATAGTTACTTCAGGCATTTTAAAGATTGCTACCTTAATTTTAAAAAGTAAAATATTATATTATACTTAGATTTTAAAAAAAGATACATCCAAAGATAAATAGAAATACAGTAGGTACATTTTGATTATCTTTTATTGAATTATTTACACTTAAAATTATATAGAACAATATGTATAGATACTTTTTTTTGTATCACATCTATTTAAAAAGAATTTTTTTTTTTTTGATATCTTATTACAATCCAATTATTGATGGATATGGTCTTATCTACAAAATCTATTAAGATTCTTTACTTAAGTATTATTATCTTAATTATCTTTTAATTGGATTTAAGCAATTCTATTAGATATATTTACCTATACATATATATTATAACGCCACGCCATATACTCTATTATTATAACCGTTAAGATTAACGTAACTTATCATATATGTTTATTTGATAGAGATATGAATCGAATTCAAAAAATTATTAGATATTACAAATCGAATTGTGACGATATACTTTAATTTAACTCATGTGATCGTTTTAGTTTCTTTCTCATTTGTAGTCTAACTAAACTATTTGAAATTTTTCAACAAAATTTTTAGAAAGAAAAACCTTTGAAATCTTTCACATAAGCATGAAATGTTGATAAAGGCCTCTTAGTTGAAGAGATGTAGTAAAAAATACAAAGCATAAAATTAAACTATATAAAGAGCTATTTGACTTGCTTGATGACGTCATTGGGAATTGGGATCATGAAAAAATATGTTTATCAAACATGAAAAAAGCATGTTTAAGTAAAATGGGAAAAAGATAGAATGTTTAAGCTAAACATTCCGAAGCTAAGTGCATGCCAAATTTTTACCCTATATATCATTATATTATAGTGAGCATCAAAAGAATTATTTATCATATTATATTACAGTTAGACGTGAAATAAATATTTTATAAACTTAAAGCAAACATGTGAACACTGTTTTAATTTTTGTTCAAATTTTACTCCAATTTTATTGTGTCATTCTTGTCGCAACAATATACTAGTTTTTATTTGCAAATTGTATGGTTACTGGCTTAAAATATATAATAACACTCATATGGGCTGCTATGGATTTACTTTATTATATTATTTTAAAATTTTCAATCTATCTCTGTAAAAAGCACCACTGTAAAAAAACTTTAAAACAACGATCGAATTTTTCGATCTCAGATGATTTTGTTGACCGCTCTAATTTGTAAAATTTTGACAACTAACCCAACGCTAATTCTTCAGTTAAAATTATTAGATTTATTCAACTAGTAATTTTATAGATTTATAGTTAACAAAATACTTAGGGTGTCAAAATTTTGTAAATAAAATTAAAACTTCCTATTCTAGGGAACCGTATGCTTAAGGTCATTGATCACAATTTTTAAGAAATTGATCTAATATAATTTATATTGGTGTTTATATAAATTTCAATAATTATGTAATTTAAAAATTTATAACAATAATTTTTTATACAATCCTAAATAAAATTTAATAAATTTTGAATAATTAAATAATTGTTTTTTTTTTTTTCTTTTTTCTCTTTTTCTTTTCAAAATCACAAACAAACACAAAAAAAAAAAAAAAAAATGACAGGAAAAGAAATAATGAGAACATGCGATATTTTTGCAATTGATGATTGTAAAACAGCAAATGGTATCACTTACTGTTATTGTAGTAAAGATTTATGTAATTATCAACATCCAGAATTACCACAAATAATGGGTCATACGGATGCTAGAAAAGCATCACGTGATATTAATTATCCAAGTGATGATGAAGATTATAATGATGATTTAGATGATCAAATACAAGATATTGACAGAGATGTTGAAGGTGATGGTACAGTTGGTGTTGGTAGTAAAGTTAATAAAAATGGAGTTGGTAGTAATACTGGTAGTATTCGTAGTGGTAGTAATATTGGTGGTATTAGTGGCAATAGTAATCATAATCATCGTAAACATCATAAACATAGAAATACTATGAATAATGTTAATGATGATAATGATGATGATGAAGATGATGAAGATGATGACGATGATGATGATGATGATGACGATGATGATGATGATGATATGAGAGATGGTTCTGGTATGCATAATTTAGGTAATCAATTTGATAAAGGTAAATTAAATCGGGAAGTTGAAGTTATATTTAATAGTGGTAATAGAATATTTAATTTAATTAATCTAAATAATAAAAATTATTATTCTAGTCCAATAAAAACTAATATAAAATTATTGATTAAAATTAGTTTAATATTTATTCTATTTAAAATAACAACAAATTTAATAATGGAATAAAATAAGAAAAAATTATCAAAAAAAAAATTTATTGAAAAATTTATAATTAAATTTTAATTTAAAAAAAAATCTGTAATTTGTATAAATTTAAAAAACAAAAAAAAAAATTATTTTATTTGTCATCATAATTATGATTAATTAAAAATTTTAATAACTAAAATTATTTAAAATTTTATAATTGTAAAAAAAAAAAAAAAAAAATGACTCTTAATATAAGTATTTACTAATTTTATGCTTATAAATATATTATATATATATAAGTCCTGTTTAAATAATCAGTTGATGTTAAAAATACCAGAAACAAAAAAAAAACATTTAAAACGTATTTTATGATATAAAAACAAAATATTAAATAATTATTTTAAAAATATTGATAAAAACTATTTAGTGGCTAGTTGGAAAAATAAAAATACAATAAATAGGAAAATCATTATACAAAAAAAGAAAAATCAGTTTTGAAAATAAAAACCATTTAATAATAACTTTAATAACCGATTTTAAAATAAATTGAAGGTATCTTTTATGGGTTTTCAAACAAAAATAATACGATTCTTTTAATTTTAATAAACATATTAAGAACTATGGTTTAATTAATACCATTTAATTAATTGATTAATGTTTGATTTATGCGTTATCGCAAAGTAAAATGAAAATATAATTAACATACTTTGTACGCTCAGGCCAATTATATACATTATATAGTGTAAGTAATTAAATTTTTCGAAATACCTCCAACAATATAAAAACAAGATTATTGAAATATGAAAAATTATCAATATTGAACAATTTTTGTATTAAATATAGCCAAATACAGCATTAAATTTAAACTAAATTCAAATGAAAACATATTTGAAGTTTTTGAAGAGTTGGAAAAACAACACATACAACATTTTTATTTTATTTATAAACTTTCAAGTTTTTTAAAAGAAAAAAAAAATTTAATAAAATAACAAACAATAAATAATTTAAAGCTAAATAAAAGCTTTAGTTAAAACTATATAGAAGAAAATTAGAGAAAAAACACCCATTTTATAAAAATTTACAAAAAGTTTTCTTTTTTTTTTTTATCCTCCTAAAAATATGCAATATTCTAAAAAAAAAAATTAATACATATATTAATTTTTATTATACTAATTAAATTATTTATTTATATAAATAGTAATTTTATTACTATTTAAATTTCTATATTTATTTAATGAAATATTTAAATTATTTTAATCATATTAATTTTTTTTTTTTTGTTTTTATAATTTGAATTATTTTATGTAAATTAATCAACTTCAATATAATTATCTGTATGTGAATTTTAAATAATTTATATATCTAATATATAAAGCAATAAATTTAATTAATTAGTGAAATACAATATAAATAGCAATAAAAAAAATAAAACGACGTTCTTGATTTAGAAAATATTTATATTGTTAATTTATTAATAAATTATTCATATAAGTAATATAATTTTATTGGCAAGTTTTCAAAAAAAAAAAAAAAAAACAAAAAAACTATTATTTATTTCAATTAAATAATTTTAATAAATATCTAATTTAATTTAATTAAATATTTTTTTGATACAAATTAAATATTTTTATTATATAATTAATTGTATAATAAAATTTTAAATTATGGAAAATGCTGGGAGCCATATCATTATATTAAAATTTCCACTAGAACAATTTCATAATTTCATACGAAAAAATTAAACCTTAAAGGGATTTTTGTGTAAATGTTGTAATTGAATTACATCAAAAAACAAAAAGATTTATTATTATAAGAAAAATTGTATTACTTACAAGATTGAAAATGTTTAAAAAAAAAAAACTTAACATTTTATTAATTCTAATTATTAATATTATTATTAATGCGTTTCATTTATGCGTTATCGTAAAGTAAAATGGAAATATAATTAAATTATTTTGTACGCTGAGGCCAATTATATACATTATATAGTGTAAGTAATTAAATTTTTCGAAATACCTCCAAGAATATAAAAACAAATAGATTAAAATATGAAAAATTATCAATATTGAACAATTTTTGTATTAAATATAGCCAAATACAGCATTAAATTTAAACTAAATTCAAATGAAAACTTATTAATATTATTATTAATTTATTTATTGATTGAATAATTATTAAAAAATTATTTATTTTTATTTTGGTTCATTTTGTTCAACGAATAGGCCGATAAGTTTGTGGGCAATGTATGTACATATTACAAATAAAAATGGGAAGTATGCTGGGTTTTTGGTTAAGGCAAGTGAAAATATTTCTACTTAATTTCTATATGAGATAATACTAAACTTTATGGCACATCTTTTCTCAAATCGATACAATTGTATTCCCCTATAGTATGTGATTTATAATAAATCTATATTTGAGTTTTAAAGGCATATGAAAATTGTTTATTTGTATTTTTATATTTATTGTGTGAGTTATAAGATATAAATTAAAAATTTTTTAAACTTTTGCATAAAAACTAAAAATAGAAAAATATTTATTGTAAATCATTTTGAATTCATATTTCTAGTCAATTTTTAAATTAATAAAATTTAATACAATGAGATATAAAAAAAAAAAAACACCTAAGAAAAGATATACTACACCATTTATTCTGTTAATTTTATAACAAAATATAACAAAATATACGTAAGGACATGTAAGGACATAAAAATCTTTATATAAAAAAAAAAATAAAAATATGCTTCGCACGAAACGAAATCAAATTTTCTAATTTTCTTCATATATTTTTAAATTTTCTATTAATTCTGATATTTCTTTATCATGATTTAAGAATTTTATGAAACAATTAATTAATTGTTTTAATTATTTTAAAAATATTATCCCAAATAATTAAATAATTATCTTAACTAAAATAAAATTCTTATATTTTAAATAAAATAAAAGTTGCCATTAAAACTTTAATACATGATTACCTACTTTAAATGTAATATTTACTTACCTTTGGTTAAACCTCACCATTATCTAATTTGATATTGAAACAAAAACAACAAAAAAAATTTCATCTAAATTTACTTTTATTTAGAGTATACAATATTAATCGAAAGAATTCCATCTTGGAATGACATTATTTATTAGAAATGGAATGATATTTAATATCTTTCTATAAATTTTTGTACAATAATAAAAATGAAATAAACTTTTTCTTTATTATTTTGTATTTATATACGTAGTGTTTTTCAGTGATGATATATCATCTGAAACTGAAATTTCTATTGTAAAATTAATAAACATTTGATCACATTCGTATAAGATTAATAACTTACCGTAACATACTTACTTCAATTTAATATCATAGATTAAATATTTCTTTCCAAAATATTTTTTGTATAAGGCTAAGTATAGTTTGCAGTAACCGCCTCTAACGTATCATAATTTTAAGCTGATTTTTCTTTTTTATTAATAAAAAGACGAGCTATCTATAGCCTAGGATTAACCTATTAATTTAAGTAAATAAATTTCTACAATCAGTTTCTTCTAACACTAAAGCAATAAATTTTTTTTTTTTTTAATGTAGTTTTCTGCCACATAAATGTGGACAGGAAATTACACAGCTTTTCCTGTTCAGGCGTGGCTGTAAATGTCGTTAGATTGGAATAACTCTTACGATTTGTGTGAGATTCGAGCCCACACTCCCTCGGTCTTTACAGCGTATTTTATACGTTCTTACCCATCGAGCCCCCTAAAGCAATAAATATATTTCACAATTATTATCAGATATGCGGAGGGGTGTCTAAAGTAAAAAAATTTTAATATTTTTTCTATTGCTGCAAAAAGATCGAACCTTTGAATTTTTTAATCACTGATACTCATATGTTATTTACATTAAATACATATTATAGAAAAATATTTTTAGACTCATTTTATTTAATTTATTAGATGGTAAAACGGTTTTACTGTTTGTTTCATTTTGTGTTTTTATTTATTTTTTTTATTTTGAAAATGTCCTTTATGTTTTCCATTTAATTTCGTTGACAAATAATAATAATATACTTTTAATTCGAATTTATTATTATATTTGTTTGTTTGTAATTGTAACGATGTACAATGATAATGATAATGGTTTGTGCTTAAGATATTATATGTGTAGGATTTAATATTACAACATTCTTATATACTAATGTTTGTCGTTTTTTCTTTTTTTTTTTTGTTAACTTTAACCACATCCAACATACATATATTTACCACATAATAATGGCCATCTTATTGACTATTACTGACCATAACAGTAAAAAAAATAAAAATGTTCCTAATTTCGTAAATGGACTTTTGTTTTAATATCTATTTTATTAACATTTTATTTTCTGATTTTGTAGTATAGGTATATAACGGTCTATAATGGTCCAATTCAATTTTATTAAGAAATGAAAATAAATGAACATTATATTATATATATATATATATATAATATCTATAAGTTGATACATATATAAATAAAAATAAATATAAATAAATTAAGAGAAATATTGAAGTATTATTTATAGAGTTCTAGTATATATAATACTGTTATTTAGATGGATTCAGAACAATCGTATATACACTATAATTTTTGAAGAGAAAATTATATATCAAGTTATATAATTAAATCCTTTCGAAAAATGACCATTAAAGACTTTTATTAATAAATGATAATAATTTATTGTAGGTTATTTTAAATTGAGATGCATAGAATGTCTACAATACAATATCCTTAGGAACACAATATTTAGAATTATATACATACACATATATTTAGAAACACAATTACAATATTTTCTTTTTTATTAATCTTTTACTGTGCAGTTAGTTATATATAATCAAAATTTGTACGTCCGTGTTTATGCCGATTTGTGTCATAATTGTTGTCAGACACTTTTTTACACTTTCAGGCGTTTACGAAACTTAAAAATAGGTATATTGAGATTTGTTTTGTATATTCTGAAAAAAAAAATTTTTTTTTTACTTCTTCAATTAATTTCTCTGTGAAATTCATTTTCTCTGAGAAAACAAAAAATAGATGAAGAAAGAAATTTAAATAAAGAATATGAATGAATATTTTCAGTTTTAATGTGAAAAACAAATATGTATAACAATATAACACATTTGGCATTTTAATCTAATCGTATTAAAAACGTCAAAGTTGATCAATTTTTTCCCTTAACTGTATAAGAAAACATCATAACTACAATTGTACTATTTTTCTATGCATCTCAATTTTGTTTGATAACACTTCGGTCATGATTATAATTACGAAAAATTGATTTTAATTGTAGCAGGATCTTTAGAAGATGATAAAACTATAACTTTATTAATTTTCTGCTTTCTATTAAGAAAACCTTTTATTAAATTTAAAATACTAACTAAAATGTTGTGTTCAATGTACATTCATATATTATATTGCTAGAAAAGTTTTCATTTTTCTTTGTTTTTTAGAGATATTACAATATTCTACCCTTTAAAAAAAGCATATTCACCGATAAACTAAACCTGCTAATTATTTAAATCTATACTAAAATTTTGATACTTAAGGTGATGGTCTTATGCTTACATTTCTTCCTTTACTCTATTCTAAAACTTTGACAGCTCAAATGAATTACTACATTATTTCTTATGATTCTTGACTCAATTCACAAATTATTCCGAAGTAACCGAACGAAGCAAAGTTACGATTTCATTAATTTTTATTTTGATGCTTTGCTTTGAATACTTTGACAGTTTCACATTTGAATATTTTGACAATTTAATGTAAAAAGTCTCTTATTTTAAAGTTTAAAAATTTAATTGGAGAAATTAAAAAAAATGTATTTCAATTTAGCACAAAACAAGCTTATTATACAATAAAAATATATTTTTTGTATTTTACTAGATAAAACTTGAACTTTCTTGTAACTTCATTATAAATATATATTTTAATAATAAATTCTTTAAATCAAATTATTTTTCCGAACCCAATAAAAAATGTTTGTTTACTTTTCACAAAAAATGACACATCAAAAATTTCAAAGGAACTTTTCAAAGTATTCATTGGGTCAGTACTTACTTTGATTACTTTGAAATAGCAAACCAAGTAGAAAAAGCAAAGTAAACATTGGGTTATTATCATAGATATATAGAGAAATATATCTATGGTTATTATCTTTAATCCAAATGAAAATTTAATGAAAAAAAAAAATAATATGATATTTAAATAGTTGTTAGGAAAAAAAAAATCGTAATCATTTTTTGCTTGTATAAAATCTTACGTAATAAATAAATAAATCATTACAATTAATTTAAAAAAATTAAAATTATAATTTTTGAAAAATTTCAATATTCTTAATACAAATTACTATTTAAAATAAACAGTTATAAGCTGTTATCGATTATTAATAATAGCAGACAAACAAATACAAAAATATTGAATGAATTTCCAATTAAAAATGTTTTAATTGAAATTTTTATAAAATCCTATACATATATGTATGTATGTATATTTATCAATTTTCCAACTAGCCAACTACCTATAAAATCAATCAAATAAAAATAAATTAAATTTAAATCAAATAAATAAAAATAAAAAAATCATATATGTATAGACTTTAAATAAAATGTCATGAAAAAATTTACGAAAATTTATATTGTATTAATTGTAACGTACAGCATTATGTGCAATAAAAACAAAAACGACAAGGTGGTTCAAAAAAAATAAAAATGTTAATAGAGTTGAATCAATTTTTATTTTTTTTTATTTTATTATCTTTAGTGAAAATGTAAAAGATAAACGCACAATATTTATACATTTATAAGCATTTTTATTTTGCATTTAGTTTTTTTATTTTTTAAATAGAAAAATTAAGCAAAATGATAAAAGCATCAAAATTTTATTTAAATTTTTTAGGATATTTTATTAAATCAAATGACTATAAATATAATCGCATTAATAGAATTTTCAATTTTAATTAGAATTTGTTGTTGTTTTTTTTTTTGTAGCTGAAATATTATTTGTGTATAAAATCGTTCGTTTTAAATTTTTTGAAACAATCCGAACTCCAATTTAATCATTGAGAGAATAATTCAAAACTGCAAAATTTTTGTAATTGAATAATTCAAAATATAATAATAAATAAAATATCGTGAGGTCTCGGTGACAGAATAGTTACGCGCATTGTTTACCAATTGAGAGGGTGCAGATTTAAAATTATGCACCGGTCGCAACATTTTTTAATATAAAAATTACTGAAAAAGTAATTTTCATTTAAATAATCTCATTTGCGACTATATTATTATGTAAAATATTATATTATAATATAATACATAATATACATAAACAAAATAAATAATATTACCATACACATAACCTAATACGGCCCAAGTCTCTTGTAGACAAAGAGTCCAATCAAACTTTATTCAATAATTTAAATGTAAAAACTATTGGATACAATCAAATAAAATATAATATTGAAATTGTTAAAAGATCCAACTCTTCAATATTAAAAATATTAATTTATTGTTCCCATAATATTTGTGAATCACCTTGTATATTACTGTTATGCATATAAAATATATATACATATAAAATAAACACTATATGAAAATAACAGAATAAAAAAAAAAACTTAAACTAAAAAAAGAGAATTAAAAAATTAAATATTATAAATTAAATTAAAATAATATATATATTATAAAATAATATAAGTAAAGTATATAAAAACATATTATATGTATATGTATTTATGTTTTAAGTAAAAAAAAAATAAAATAAAAGAAAAGAAAAACTTAACATAAAATTATTCCATTTAAAAACATATATAAACATAAAATTATTATTTTGTCTGTGATATAATTTTTATTGAAATAAAATGAATTAAAAAATTAAATAAAAATGAAAATATAATATAATAATATAAAAATAAAAATATAATATTTAAAGAAGAAAGAAATATTTAAAAATAAAAAACAAAAAAAAAAAAAATAAATAAATAAAAATACAATATATATATATATATATTAAAAGAAAATAAGCCATTAAAAAAATTTTAAAATGAACAAAAAAACAACCATATAAAAAATTTTGAGATTAAAATTAATAAAAATTTTACAAAATTTCATTCATTGTAGTTACAATTGAAATTTAAAAAAAAATAAAAATAAAATTATATGATAAAATTAAATTTATTAAATTTAAAAATATATACATATTATGTATTTGTATAATACAAAAAAGATAAATATAATGGTGCAATCAGAACAAAAATTAATTATAACAAACAGCTCCATTTAAAGTGAAATTAACTTAAGTTCTAAGAATAAAGATATTATATATAGATATAAATACCTTAATTCAAATTATCCTACCACTATCCTAAAACAGGATGTCAAATTATTACGCAACAAATATTTTTACAATAAAAATGTAAAAATATTATCTGTTATCATAACAATAAACACTATAAGATATTAAATTTTTCCAAAGACAATCAAAATACCCTCTGACACATTATATTAGAACCGTCGAACCCGAATCCGAACTCGAAAGAATAAAAATATCTCATCTTTTAATGACTGTTTGCAAAAATCCAATACTGAGTGGATATAAACTGATTTATTATGTAGCTATAAGATACACAGAAATCACTGACATCCTGGAAATTATCTTATATATATATAGTTACAGGAACATGGTAATTTTTCAGCTTCCACAAATAACTGTTTGTAATTTTGGTTTTAAAATTTTTTTTACTATCTATTCTCTTTCTTTATCTATCATTAGTTGCAAGAATTGATCTTAACAAAACATATTGTTAAGTATTAATTAATATTTAATTATATAGAAGCCTATATATAGCTTGCAACTATAACTAATCAATTAACGAAGCTATAAATTTTAAACTTAATTTATTACATTTTGTGTATAGATCATTGATATATGAACCTTTATTGTATGCGTTTTAGCATTTCTAACAATATTAAGTATAATTTTGTTTTTATATATAAGTACCTACCTAATTTTTTTTTTTTTTTTTAGTTTTGTTAAAAAGCAATAAACTTACTTTTTATTTTGACATATAGAATTAAAAATATCTGTAGGATAAAAAAAAAAATATTGTTTCAAATTTAATTTTTAATATAATTTTTGAATTGAAAGAGAATTTAAAGAATAAGCGTTTTATTTATCATTTCAAAATCTTGCAGTTACAACCAAATCAACTTACAGGATATAACTTCAAGGAAGTTTTAATCAATGTCAAAGGCTTTGGATGAATTTTAAGAGAAAATTAAATGAAATGTAAATATTATTAATTTTACATCAATCAATAATTTAAATTTATTATTGACTCTTTAATGAGATCAATGGATTTATTGTTGTAAAATTTTTTTTGAAACACTGCCAAACAATATTACAAATTCAAAAAAGTTTCCTTGAGATAATGGATTTGGTAGACATTGGGTGGAATGTACAAAACTGAGCTAGAACTTAAACCTAACTTTTTTAAACAAAAATATGAGTTCAAGAGCTTGTTTGAAAAAATCAAGCTCAGTTTTGAAGCATTTGAGCTATTAATAATATAAAGTGCTTCAATTATAAAAGACAGCATTTGGTAATTCGCATTACTTTAAAATACTGCAATAAAATGTTTATTATGGCCGTAATTGAAACATTATTGCACCAAAAGTTATTTGCATTTTTTAATTTAAAAAATGGAGCGATAAACACTCATTGTGTTTGCACCATTATAATAATATATCTGCTAAAAATAGAAAAACAGATTTAAACATATAATATAATGTATTATAATGAAAATAAAAAAAAAAAAAAAACAATATATATATAATTCATATGATAAATGGTTGGTGTCTCTCTTAAACATATATTCAGAGTTAATAAATTTTTCGATTTTCTTTATAATTTCCTTTTTTTCCTATACATAGGTATATACATTAAAAAAAATTATTATTATTATTATTATTAAAATATAAATAAATATATAAACATAGCTATATATAAACATAAATACTTAAAGAAAATACATATATATATTCAGTTTTATCATATATAAATTAAAAAATATAATATAAAAAAAAAAAAAGGAAAATTATTATTAATAATATAGTATATAAAAAAACAAATCACATGATATGTTATATAAAATATATAATAAGTAAGTAAATAAAATATGTATGTATTAAAATTTGATAAAAAAAATTAAAAAGAATATAAAAACTGAAAGAAAAAAAATATAAAATAAAAAAAAAACAACAAAATAAACAAAAAAAAACAGAAAGAAAAAATATGAAAAAGAAGAAGAAATATAAAGAATTATGTTCCATTATATTGTGAAAAACAAAACAAAAAAATTGAGTTTTTATTTCATGTCCCTCATGTCTGTATTTGCACCCACAATGCCTATATATATTTTTCCCTGTTTTTAATTTTTTCCCATCTATGAAAAAATGATGCTCATTATTCTGGAAAATTAAAAAAATTAAAAAATACAATTTAATTTTTAATAAAAATATTCTTAATTTTACAGGTCAGTTTTTTACAGGTTGTGAATTGAATTTTTTTTTTTTTTTTTGCCAAAATATACAGGTATAGGTAATAATAATTTTAATGTTTGAATTATATTTAATAAAATTATATGAGAATTATTTTATATAGATTTCTATTTAAATTATTAACGGTAGTTACAGTGCATCTCAGAAATGTGATGTTTCAAAGTTTAAAAATATTTTTCGAAATTTTATTTATTTTATTTTTAGTATGTCTTATACGGCATTGGATGAAACCCGCTAAAAATTATAAAAGTTTTCAATTAATTAATATGAAGGAAAAAAAACAGTTAATTTCTCTTCATAATGAATAACTGTATACAAATGAAAGAAAGACGGCATTTAAATAAAGAGTGCCCGTTAGTGTCAGTTCTATTCAATTTTCATACAATTTTTAAACAAATTGTCATCACAGACTATATAAAAGCCTTTATAACTTAATACTGCATTTATAATGAATGCCCTCGTTCTATCTTTATATTCAGATAGTTGTTAAAGTATAGAATTAAACGTATTAAACTGTTAGAAAGTACGAAGCTGTTTCAAAGTTATGGAAAAAAATTATTTAATTTTTATTTTTTTTTCGCTTTCTTTACAGATTAAAGTATCAAATAATTGAATAGTATCAAATTGAAAAATAAAAAGAAAGGGACCATTTTTTTTAGTTAGTATATTTATTTCATTGAAATATTTTTAAAATTATTTCTAATACAATTTAAAATACTCACGAAACAAAATTTTGAAATGAATAGTTAAAATAAAGAAAAAGCTAAAATTTAATTAAATTATAATTTTATTTTACTTAATTTTTGCTCTCAAACTCATATTGCATAGAGTGCATAGTACATCACTATTTTGTAGGCTGTGTAGAAACTTTGTATAGAAAGCGAAACAAAACCGTTAATTGTAGATCCAGCATAAAAATTCCAAAAATTTTTAACTTCGTTAAAAAATTAGGAAGATATTTTTAGCTTTTGGACAAGGGCATATAAAACGCTTAACGCGTTTAAGTTATAAACATTTAGCTTTTTTTTTTTGTAGTTTTTGTGAAGTTTTTGTCTTTTATCTTTTATAGTATTTGAGTGAATTTACTGTGTTTATGAAAAATGATTTTTTTATACACTAAGAAATCCTTAAAATGTAGTATAATTCTGGATCAACATTAAGATAACTACAGAACTTAACGAAAAAATCCTTGAAAAGAATTATGATTTTTTAGACTTAGCAGGTGATCTTAAGTTTATTGTTATTTTACAAATTAGAAAGATTATTTAGTGTATTATGAATTATTTATTGTCTATAGTAAAAGAAAATACATATACATCCTGTCAATCAAAAGAATATATTTTGGTATCTCTTTGGATTCTCACTATTGACAATTGACAATCACTATTTATTGTTTCTTATTAAGCCCGTGTCACAATCTATCGCACTTCACATTAAATACTAACTAATCGCACTAAATTAATTCCGAAAAACTCCGAAAATTTTTTTAAGAGCATTCGAAAATAGTGCACTAAATTATCTGATCGCACTTGATTATCTATCAATCTTTTAGTTTACTCTAGACTACACTAAATGTTCGCCCTAGAAGAGTAATACATGTAAGAAAAGAGTGTGAAATGTCTACTGTCAAGTGCTAGTGCGATAGATTCGGAAACGGCCAAAGAGCATTTTTGTTAAGCATGTACAACATTTCAAAAAGTATATTTTTTTATTTAGTAATTTAGTAGTTTAGTATAAATCGGAGTATTTGATGACTCTTGTCATATCATATAAAATTGTACTAGACATCCAGTAATTATGTTGACATTGGTGTGTAAAGTAATGAAAAGTTTATATTTCAATAGCAAAGATCAAATAGTCTAATCTCTATTTAAAACAAAAAAAAAAAAAAATTCATAAAGAATGTATTTATTAAGAAGAATGAAATAAAGAAATAAATAAAATCCATTTTTGACAGTGCCTAAAAAAATTAAAATCAAATACAATAAAAAAAAAATCCATAAACTATTAAAACTATTAAAAAATTTATACAATGTATAATATATATACAATAGGTTTATTTCTGTTTTTTTTTCTAAATCAATTCGGATCCATGACAAGACTGTATTTCATTTGACTGTTTGACATTTTTAACCAACTCTAAAATCCGCCCTAATTATATGTTTTACATATACATTCAAATGAAATACCAGCTAATTAAATATTGGCAAATGAAATACAGTCAAATGAAAAACAATCACATGAAATACCGACAAATGAAATACATTCAAATGATAATACAGTCAACTTGCAAAAAATAGAGTCTCGAAATGAAAAACAGTTAAATGAAATACAGGCATATGACACACTTTCAATTAAATCAATATTGAATGTTTTATAAGTTTACAAAAAAAAAAAAATATTTAATTTCTATACCTTTATTTAAAAATTCAATATTCTTTATTTATTTTCAATTATAAACATATTAATGTTATCTATATAAGCATAAATAAAATCATTTTATGTTAAATTAATCTTTCTAAAGAGCAACAAAATCTTTTTAATGTTAGTCACCCATATAGTCTAAGATTACAAATTTAATAGAGTAAATTAATCAGCATTATGAATTCATTATATTTCATTTTTGTTTATATTTCTTCTTAAATTGTCTTACTATTTGTCTTTATATATATTATATAATATATATATATATATATATATATAAGTATTATTAATGTTTTAAGATAACTAAATTAATGTTAAATATTGACCTAATGAGCACACTGACCACGGCTTCTCTATCCAGCAATATTAACATTAGCTTCAAAATACTAAAGATTAAAAAGAATTGTATATTTTATAAAGCGAAGTGTTAAAGAAATATTAAGTAATTAAATTTATTTTATGCTTTTAATAAAAATATTTTTAACAAACCAATAATCAAAGTATTGTATTAAATTAACAATACATATTACAAAGAGCTTCTTTATTTAAACATCTCGAACTGCTTCTTTGATTTATATCTTAATATTAGTTAGAAGCATTTTAAAAAGAATCTTAAAAAAACAAATACAAAATATAATATACAAATACAATTTAGGCAATTAATGTGCTGGGGAAGATACAAAATTCAATTTTCTAGAAATTTCAATTTTTTACAACAGTTTGCTATTTTTATACCCGTACGATAGGATCGGGTATAATAAAATTACTCCTCCGTTTGTAACACCTCGAAATAAGCGAGCTAGATATACCTTCAAAGGTATGGATCGGATCAGAAAAAAATTCTAAGATTTTTGAGCCATGTCCGTCCGTCCGTCAGCACGCTAATTCAAAAACTAAGAAAGCTAGAACCGTGAAATTTACACAAAATATTTTGGGAGTAATTTGTAGGTTCCCTATTTTTTTTGGTTGAGTTTGGACCAAGCCTTAGGGTAGCTTTCGAACACCTAACTTTTAGATCCCCACATTTTTTTTGCAATAGAGCTATAAAATTTTAACTACAGATAGATCTCACAAAAATATTAATTTTATTTTTAATAACTTTTTTTTGTAGCCCCACCCGTTACGGAGCTACAGCTTGACAAAGGTTCAAAAAAGCTCTATATTTAAATTGTTATAGCACAAGTTGTATAAGGTATATCTTCATTTTGAAAACGCCAAACGAATACTACTTTTATTAGCTTTAAAAGTATATATACAATAAATATATATTTGTGGCATACGGTGTCTTAATTTACCGTTATGTGAAACTCAAATTTTTCAAAATCCTTTAACCCTTCTATCTTCTAAACCGTTTAAGTTGGAAACTTGAAATTTTGACAGAAGTTAGATCTTTGAAAATAAGTATGAGTCATTTCAGAAATTTTTTTTTTATCACCCCCCGTTTAGGAGCTGTAAGGGGTCAAAAACTGAAAATTTCCTATTTTTAAACACCTGTAACTTGAACACCTGTTAAAATTTTTTTGAAGTAATACACAAATATTAAAGCTTTAATATTATACTTTTATTTCTGTTAATAACTTTTTTTAATAATATAGTGTTACTTTATAATTGACGAAAGTGTTACTTGATTTTTTCAAATTTTCTAACAAATTTCTTCAACAAATTTTTTGCATTTGTTTTACTCGATAATTTGAAATTGTTGAGGATATAATGCGTAGTACATAAAAATGTAAATAAATAAACAACATAACGGTTGCTTGAAGAATTTTTATTTATATGATATTAATATATATACATACTTATATAATATAATGTTTATTTACATATCGTATATGTCACTAGTGAATGAATGATAAGAGTATATATGTATATTATATAGCGCCGTATTTACTTACATATATGTATTTTATTGTACTTATAAGAAATTATTCTGTCAATGGAATATTTAAATATAATATAATATAATATAATAATATAATTCGCACAAAATTATATTTATTATTTTGTACTAAGTAAATTTAATATATATTTACCGCTTAGTATTAAATGGTACTATAGAATATTTGAAAAAGTTTTGGATTGATAATCGTTATGTGAAAGGTTAGAATCTGCTTTTGAAGAATGTACATATAAACATATAGTTTGAATATATGTACAACCCATAGTTCTAGAAATTATAAAATTCACCCAAATTATTTTAAAATACTAGTAATTTATTTTTTTGTAGTCTTAAGTCAGCAAAATAATGTACTTTTTTTTTTTTTGTTGCATTGTATTGTGTAATATTAATTTTAAGTTTAACTTTAAGAATTTTTGTAACGACCTTGCTTTGGTTCTAAATAAATAAATACTAAAATATTAAAAAAAAAATAAGTAAATGTAACAGTAAGTCGATGCAACCGACTTATTAATACCCTACACCTGAATAATTCGAATTAAATTAACAATCCATAAGTGTTTTTGGCAGTGCTTGAACTTCTTCCCTTTTCTGTCTTATTCAACTCGAATTTCAAGAACGTAAAAGAGGCATCCGCTTGGGATATTCTTGACACCCACACCTTGTATAAAATTTTAAGTTTCTATCTTAATTATTTTCGAAGATTGGTAGTCCTTGGGATGTTTGTGTCAGCTACCCGAATTGCCACTCCAATTCATCGAATCCATCTCAGGAACATAAAGAAAACTTGCCAGAACACCATTCTATTAAATTTAAAGGTTCTACTTTTGTTGGTTTTGGAGATATGCTCGTTGCTCTTGTGCTCGTCCGGAAGTTTCCAAAATACGAACCCATGGTTCAAATTCTTTCAAATGTCAGTTTCCAATTTTACAGAAAAGGAAACATAACAGAACACCTTTGTACTAAAAATAAAAGTTCTATCTTTGTTGGTTGTGGAGATATACTCGTTTGATCTGGGGCTCGTTCGGAAGCTTTCAAGATTTGAACCCATGGACCAAATCCTCACAAATTTCAGAAACATAAATCAAACATGAAGGAACACCATTCTGCCTAATTTAAAGGTTATATCTTTGTTGCATTTGGAGATAATATCATTTGCTCTGAGGCTCGTTCGGAAGCTTTCAAAATCCGAACCCAAGGACCAAATCCTCTCAAATTTCAGAGGCCTAAATCATACATGAAAGAACACCATTATGCCAAAAGTAAAGGTTATATATTTGTTGTTTTTGGAGATAATCTCATTTGCTCTGGGGCTCGTTCGGAAGCTTCCAAAATCCAAACCCATGGACCAAATCCTCTTAAATTTCAGAGACATAAATAAAACATGAAAGAACACCACCCTGCCAAATTTAAAGGTTATATCTTTGTTGGTTTTGGAGATAATCTCATTTGCTCTGGTGCTCGTTCGGAAGCTTCCAAATCCAAACCCATGGACCAAATCCTCTTAAATTTCAGAGGCCTAAATCATACATGAAAGAACACCACCCTGCCAAATTTAAAGGTTATATCTTTGTTGGTTTTGGAGATAATCTCATTTGCTCTGGTGCTCGTTCGGAAGCTTCCAAATCCAAACCCATGGACCAAATCCTCTTAAATTTCAGAGGCCTAAATCATACATGAAAGAACACCATTTTGCCAAAAGTAAAGGTTCTATCTTTATTGGTTTTGGAGATAATCTCGTTTGCTCTGGGGCTCGTTCGGAAGTTTCCAAAAGCCGAACCCATGGACCAAATCTTCTCACATTTCAGAGACTTAAATAAAACATGAAAGAACACCACCCAGCCAAATTTAAAGGTTCTATCTTTGTTGGTTTTGGAGATAATCTCATTTGCTCTGGTGCTCGTTCGGAAGCTTCCAAAACCCAAACCCATGGACCAAATCCTCTTAAATTTCAGAGACATAAATCGAACGGGAAGAAACATCATTGTACAAAATTTGAAGTTTCTATCTTTGTTGCTTTTGGAGATAATCTCGTTTGCGGAGATTATCTCCAAAAGCCCGGAATCATTCGGAAGCTTCCAGAATCCGAACCCATGGACGGATTTTGTCCAGATTCGAACTTAGCCTTTCTTTCGTAATTAGTAACCTACTATATAAATTTCATCAAGATGGCATCATTATTTTTTGAGTTATCGTGCGTACGGACGGACGGACGGACGGACGGACGGACGGACGGACGGACGGACATCGCTAAATCGACTCCTGCGGTGATCCTGATTCAGAATATATATACATGTCTATACCTAACTCGCTTCCTTTTGGTGGTTACAAACACCATACCAAAGTTAATATACCCTATACTTTAGGTGTAGGGTATAATAATATTGTGAGCAGAGTGACAGGCTGTGAACATACTAACGGTTCGTACGGGTATCTAAGAGTTGACAAAGGCAACTGTATTCTTCCTCGTTTTTTATAAATACATACATATGTATATGTACATATTACATTATCATCCCAATAAAATTATTATCCTTTAATCACTTAACATCAGATCTCTGTTTGAAAGAAATACGATAAATTGGATATTTTTAGGAAATTGATTTTGATAAAAAAAAAAAAAAGGAAAATATGGAAAATTCAAACCTTCCGCTTTTAATCCTTTTTTTTTTTTTCTTGGAACGGAAATTCTTTTTTAATAGATTTTAGACAACAAATATTTTAGGAAAAATAATATTTTTGTTTTTTTTTTTTGTTTTTTGGAAATTAGACCTTTTTTTCGAATTTAAACTAATAAAATTGGAAATTTAAAACATATATTGTGTTACGGTTTAACCCTAATAGACAAACTAAGAAAGTGATTTAAAAATTATTTTTTCTTTTTGTCTGCTTTTAAGTTATTGATTTGAGAAGTTTTTCATTATTTTTCATTAGCCTTCTTTCATTATCCTCTTAATCATACATGGAGTGTGTTTCCTGTTTAAAAATTTTATCCTTCTAAAAACAACAGAAATTTTTAAAATTTTCTCATGATTAGCAACTCTATTAAAATTCTATTAAAAAGCAATGGGATAAAAAATTTTATTTTTTATTTAATACACAAAATTGAATGCAAAAAAGAAATGATTTTAATTAATATTAGTGCGATCATATTTAAGTATCGCAAATCAATTATCAGATTTTATTTTTATATGTATGTTTTTTATAGTATTTATATATGTATAATTTTTAAATATATTCTACTTTCACTTTTTTACTTGAAAACATATATAATATATAACCTATATGTGTATATATAGGGTAAGTATATATATATATTCATTTATTTATAATTATAAGGAAATGAAGCTAGACAATTTAATAGTCATAAACATTTTTTATTATAATCATTAACATTAAACCCAGGCCAAAACATAATCATATATGAATTATAATAAATTAATTACTCTAATTGTTTAGATTTACTTTTAATCCTTAAGGTTCCTTTTTTGTTATTTATGCTTTTTTTTTTTTTTTGTTATAGGCTTATAACCATTAATTTTATTAAAACATTTTTTTCTTATTTTATAATTTCCACACACAGTGGTGTACAAAAATATTTATACAATATCTACTACAATTAAATGAGTACCTATTTTCATTTCATTATTATTATACCCTATACTTAAAGTATAGGGTATATTAACTTTGGTATGGAGTTTGTAACCACCAAAAGGAAGCGAGTTAGATATGGACATGTATATATATTCTGAATCAGGATCACCTCCTGAGTCGATTTAGCGATGTCCATCCGTCTGTCCGTTCGCACGATAACTCAAAAACTAATAAAGCTATCTTGTAGAAATTTATATAGTAGGTTACTAATTATGAAAGAAAGGCGGGGATTGCATCTGGGCAAAATCGGTTCATGGGTTCAGATTCTGGAAGCTTCCGAATGTTCCCGAAGAAAACGAGCATATCTCCAAAACCAACAAAGGTAGCTCCAAAATTTGGTACAATGGTGTTCTTTCATGTTCTTTTTATGTCTCTAAAATTTGAGAGGATTTGGACCATGGGTTCGAATTTTGGAAGTTTCCGAACGAACCTCAGAGCAAACGAGTACATCACCAAAGCCAACAAAGGTAGAACTTTTACATTTGGTACAAGGGTGTTCTGTCATGTTTTCTTTATATCTCTGAAATTTGAGAGGATTTGGGCAATGGGTTCAAATTTGAAAGGATCTGGACCATGGGTTCGGATTTTGAAAGCTTCCAAACGAGCCCCAGAGCAAACGAGTATATTTCTAAAACCAATAAAGATAGAACCTTTATTTTTGGTACAAGCATGTTTTGTTAGTCTCCTTTTCTATAAAATTAAAAGCATATCTTCGAAATTACTAAAGATAGAAACTTGAAATTTTGTACAAAGGTGTTAAAGCATGTCTCTTTTTCGTTCTTGAAATTCGAGTTGTATAAATAAGAAATTCGAATTATTCGGGTGTAGGGTATTAATAAGTCGGTGGCATCGACTTACTGTTACATTTCCTTGTTTTTATTTTACTTTTTTGATTTTAGTTATATTTATTTTATTGTCCTCTTTATGAAGTATTTTTGTTTTTTTATTTCATTTTAGCAAGATCCAGACTATTTGATTATTAAAATATTAATTTTTAATTTTAATTAAATTTATTTAAACCGTAACAAGTTTTTCAGCAAAACCAGAGATTGAAAACCTCATGCTTTTTTATACTTTTCATTAATAAATGATCACATATTATAATTATTAAATGTCATAAATTGTTTCTATTCTATCTTCTACCCTTAATAAATTGAAGACTAGTGTAATAATAAGCATAGAGGTCATAGCATAAATTGAAGACTAGTGTAATGTAAGCATAAGCATATAATATAAGCATAAGCCTCGGTGGCCTAGTGCGAGCTTATAAAATACGCTGTAAACACTGAGAGAGTGTGGGTTTGAATCGCATCGCACACACGTCGTTAGCGTTATTCCCCCTTACGACATTTACAGCTACGCCTGAACAGGAAAGGCTGTGTAATTTCCTGTCCACATTTATGTGGCAGAGAAATGCATTAAAAAAAATAATAATAATAATAATAAGCATGGCCATTGTCTTATCGGCTAGAAGAATAGGTATTCATATGGATCTTAACTGTAGATTTTTCAGAGTAATTGGTACGATAGAGAGCGCGCATCAACTTTCTCTGAACCTCTTCTCGTCTATCAAAGAAAATCGGAAATACAAATCTCGGTATTTTCTTTTTTTAACATGTAGATTAATCCTCTGATATGGATCACCATCACAGTTTCTTATGTTCGAGTGAAATCATCGTGGTATAAATGTATAGGAAAACTTAACACCAACTTTAGCCGAATAACTGTATCCATAAATTATAAAATAATTAAATTTTTCAGAATTAAATTTTAGAGATTCAATATGATCATAATCAGCATTACTTCCACAACCAAATATTGTTTCTTGTTGAATTGTACAAGCGACTTCTTAAATTAACTTTAAAATAACAAAATTATAGGCAATTCGTTTTTTATAAATAAAAACTTAAACTTAATAATTATTTCCAAATACTTTGAATATTCTCAATATATTCAATCCTCTAAAGTTAAATAATTAATAATATGCATGGAACTATTTACTTAGGCAATCAGAAAAATAACACAATACCATAAAACTTCGCAAAAGTCATCTATAAATTACGACTTTTTTCCGATTTTTCCTTGGAAATTATATGGACACGGACACTTTAAATCTTAAAGTAAACAAACAGTTTATCGAAATTTTTTTCTATAGAAACAAAATATATTTTATAGATTCAATATTAAAAGATTAAAAATAACTTAACAAAGTATGAAAATATTAATGATTTTCAGGTTAAAAAATGTCATTCGACATGTCATTCAAAAAAAAATTTTTTTTTTGTTTTAAAAAGGCACCCAATAGAATTTCTCTCTTATATTTTATAAAATTTATACATGCTGGTATATTAAATACTATATGTTGTCATGAGTTTTTCATCTTTTACGAGCTTACATTCTATATATCATAATGGTACAATGCTACCCGGTTAAATTAGAAGTTTATGATTTATCTAAAAAAAAAAAAAAAAAAAATTTTTTCAACTGTTGTATTCTCTTTACTTATTCTTTTCAACTATAAGGCATTGAGAAAAACAGAACCTAAAGAAAAACAGAAATCAGTCCTATACTATCATGGGATATTTTAAAACTATAAGGGATGAAGATTTGATTTAAATAAATTATTTTGTAAATTATAATTTATTTAATATTTTTATATTTTGTAGAATAATGATTCGCAGTTTAAAGCCTATATTTTAAAAAAAAAGCAGGTGAAAAACTTATGAATTTAATTTTAAATTAATTTTTAAAGGATTTTTCTAACCTTTTTTAAAACTTTAAGATAATCTTTGCTATAGTCTTCGTTTAGTATAGTTGAAGTCAACAAGGGAATTTAATGGTGATAACTGATAACTAATGGCTCTTTTTTATAATGAATACTTTCAGTTTTTTATCCTTACTTTATAAGATATCTAAAGAAATTCTACTAACATTCTAAAGGTCTCTTATTGCATAGTTATATGAACTCTTTAGCAAAAAATAAAATTTCCTTTAAAAAATACTATTAAGAAAAAAAGCTGTAACACTAATGTAAAAGATAAAATAATTTTATAATGGATCGCTTCTAATAAATTTTCTTTTGAATTTTCATATACAGTTTCAATTTTTTCGTGCAGTTTTTTCTTTAATAAGGATACAGATTTGGAAGGTTAAAAAAAAAATTTGTTTTTGTTTAACTGTTTTCAAATGCTTATGTTTAGAAGTTATTCATCAGAAAATCGACGGTATATATTTAAACTCAAAGAATCCGTGTGAATTATTTTAGTTTTCAAATTACCAATCAACTTAATTTCAAAATTACATGAATTAACTGAAAAAATTAATACAAGTTGAATTCCGTAGAATCATTTTCAGTTACTATAAAATAAACTGTTATATTCCTGTAAAATGTACGGTACTTTTTTAATTTTATATAGTAATTATTTATAGGAAAAAATTTATTGAAAACGATTTCAGTATCGTGGACTAGTAGTACTCCTGTTATTTTTATTTTTTTGGCGAAATATATGATCCTTTGTTTTCCTCCTCTTCTTTTTTTTTGTTTTTCCGAATTTTATGTTTCTATACAATATATGGCTATTGCTATACATATGGTTTGAAATAAAAGCTAAAAAATGTGTGCATTTTTATTGTACAATGTGTGCATTGTATATAAAAATTTGCTATAATTGGAATGAGTATTCGTAATTAATCTAATAAAAATTCATCGCTTCCATTGAGGTATGTAATATAATATGAAAAATGATTTGTTTTTTTTATTTTAAAAATTGAATTGAATTGTAAACCAGTAAAAATCAAGTACATATGTATGTATGTATATGTATGTATTTTTGAAATTTTTTTAAGAATAAAATTTAAGGGTAGATTTTTAAAATTTATAATAAATGTACAAAATAATTTTCATGCAACTGACAAAATAATTTGTTGACGTTTGCATCAAAATTAATATTATGATACATTTATGGTATATTAAAAAAGTGCAATATTATATGCATCACAAATGCAATAATATTGCACTTTTTTCATTCAAATCAAATATTTTTTTTTCTTAAAAATTTATTAAGAATTTGAAATCTGATTGCGGAAAATAAAAGTATTCGAAAATAACCGTTCAATAAGAAGTCTATTTACAAATTAATTCAAAAATGTGGTAAAATTTAAAGAACACTAATAAATATTTCGCCAGTCCTTAAATTTTATTATTAATAAAATTTTAAACTTACTGGTTTTGTTTTATTTTTAGCTTTTTTTTGTTAAAATATTGACAGACAATGAAATAATTTTTTTTCATTTTTTTTTTATATTATCCAATATTAATTTAGTACAAAAATGTATAGACATCATAAAATATCTAAATTTATAGAGCAGATACTTCATTTTTTATTGAAGTTTCATTAAATTGTAGAAAACGAATATATGAAAAAGGAATGAGAGAAATAGAATTTATATATCAATAACAGTTATATACTTAACAAACGGTATATATAAATTATTGAAACTTTTTTGTTCTTTATTCAATTTTCATTCTGCTCATTCATTTCATTCAACATTTTTTCATTTTTATTTTTTTTTTAATTTTAAAATTAAAAGGAAATTTTTTTTTTAATTGGGATATTATGGTGTCTAGTGAATCAAAACGAATTCATTAAAGTTTTCTGATTATACTGATAAAAAAAAAAGGTATAAAAATTAAAGCAAAAAAAAATCAATTAAGCTTTAAAAGTAAAAATATTGAGTTAAATAATTAAAAAATCTTCTTTTTAGCACATTTCCAAAAAAAATTTGAAAAAATGTGCCTATTAGTTTCACTCTGTCCGTCGGTCCATCCGTCCATCTGTCCGTCTGTTTACAAAACTTCTAGACCGTTAACGATAGAGAAAAATTTAAACCATGGGTAGGTCTCATAAAAAAATAATGTTGTAGAACTACTTTTTTATGTAGCCTCCTCCATTCCGGAGCTACAGCCCCACAAAATTTGAAAAAGCCCTATTTTTAACTTCGTATATCTCATGTTCTACTTAACATTTTTTCAATTTGAAAACACCATTTAAGTGGAATTTAACCTTTTAATCTTTATAAATCAATATCAAAATTATATAGGTTTTTGAAATTTAGTATTTAAATTTAATGTTATGTGAAAACCAAATTTTGCATGATTTTTCTATCTTCATAACTCCGGCACACTTTTAGATAGGCGCTTGACCTTTTAAGGTAAGAAAGAACTTTTAGAATTAGTATAAGTTTTCTCAGAAATTTTTATTGAACCACCCTCTGTTTATGAGTTATTAGGGCTCAAAAATTGAAAATATTCTTTTTTTAAACACCTGTAACTAGTACACATTTTTCTTTTGCAAGACAAAAAAATTAAATCTCCAGTAATATATTTTTACTTGTGTTAACGGTTTGTTTTAGTTTTATAGTGTTTCAGTGTTACAGCTCAAAGTTGCAAAAAAGCCATATTTTCAGAGGTATATATCTCAGAGTCTGCGTAGTAGTTTGATAATCTAAAAATGCTATATAAGGCAGAACATTTTTTTAGCTCTGTAAAACAATATCAAAATCATGCAATATTTTGTAATTTATTATTTAAATTTACCGTTATGTGAAAACCAAATTTTGCTCCGGCACGCTTTTAAGTAGGAATTTGCAATTTTCAGACAAGAAATTTTTTTGTACCGCCCCCTATTTAAGATATATTACGGCTCAAAAATTTAAAATTGCTATTTTTAGACATCTGTACAAATTTTTCTTCAGCAAGACATAAAAATTAAAGGTTCAATAATATATTTTTACGCGTTTTAACTGTTTTTCTTAGTTATATAGAGTTTCGGACTTAAAGCCCCTCAAAATTTCTATTTTCACATTTTTTCCTATATGAAATCTTCAAATTTTGGAGCAAGTCATAATTCTAAACAGTTTGTACTGTCTTTTGGAAATGTGCCCTTTCAAAAACGGTTGGTTTACATTCTGTCTTCTTTTTCTAATTATTAATTGAATATTTTGCTTAAAGATGTGTAAAACTTGATTTTTACTAAATTTAAAATTTTTTTTCTGTTTTCTGTTGCGATATTGGGATAGGAAGGAAAATATAAAAATTGTCTGTAAAAGTAATCTAACACTTAAAAAAAAAGATGGCAAAAACTTGAAGAACATGAAAAAATTTTCAAAAGAATTCTAAAAAGAAAAACACAAATAAAAATACGAACAAAAAATTTTCATCTATAAGATGATAAATAGATTTTTACGACATTTCGACATTGAATGGCGGCATTACATATTCCTTTTTTGCTACAGAAAATAAACGAAAAATTCTTTTGGAAACAAATCAGAAACTTATCAGGCAAAGTTGTAAATATCCATTCGTAAAAAAATTTACATTACAAATTATGTATTACTAATCATGCTAAGTATTACTTATAAAGTATTACATCTTTTAAATAACGGACATATTGTATAAGTTCACTACCTTTAAAAAACGAATTATATAATAAAACCTCATCTTAAAGTTAATAATAATAATGTAATAAATAGTAGCAAACTGTTCTAGAAAAGAATGGCAAAGAATGTTTGAAAGGCTAAGAGTGAAACTTTAGAAAATGGACTAAAGTGAAAGATTTAAATAAAACAACTAAAGAAAAAAAAACTAAAAACTTTCACAGAAGAGGATTTCCTTAAAATAATAAAAAAAATAAAATCAAAAACTCTTAAAAAAAATTTCATCAAAATGATCTTGAAAAACCAATCAAAAATTTCCCCAGCATTTTATTTTTCAATAAATTTTTTCAATAAAACTCAAATTAAAAAAATATTATAAGTGGCATTTGACCTTAAGAAATTACATATGTATCTAAAATCCAATTTTTATTCCAATTCTAATTCCAATTTTGATTCATTCATTTTTAATGCATCGACATTCAATACAATAAATCAAAAATATGCTTAAAAAAAACATGTATCAGAGATGTGTTATGTGTTAGTGATTGAATATTATAGTAGATATGTCCATACATATATAATATTTAGATGTAAAGATACACAAACAATTTGACATTTTGACGTAGAATTTTAAAACCAACTTTAAAAATTAAGTGGCAGGTTGATTTATTATTAATTTGATAACATTCCTTTATGGTTGAGTATCTTTCGATTAAGAATTCTTATTATTTTTACCAACTTATGTATAAAAAATTATAAATAAAAATCGACTTTTTTGATTTTAATTCTATTTTAACATATACTTCACAGTTCACTTATTCATTTCTATAAAGTACTTCAATAATATTTTTATGATTTTTTGTTTTGGATGTGTGTACGTTTTCTTTTTTTGTTTAAAGCAATAATTTGACATAAGATTGATTAGTTTCCTTTAAAAGATATGAAAAAAGGAAAAAAAATTCAAAAAATGGTTTTGATTTTGACACATTTTTTCTGGTAAATTCTATACAAACAAAATCAAAAGCAATACAAGGGCAACTTTTTACTGACATTTCAGATTTTCCTTAAATGTCATTTTTTTATTAAGTATTATTTTTTGTATTTTTGGTTTTGCTTTTATTAAATTGGTAAACGTCAATGAAGTGTCAAAATGATATTTTTTATTTATATATAAAATATATTTGGAAATTAATATAAGTAACTACAGAGTGATGATCTTTGCGAAGAAAGAGAATTTCTATTGTTCTTGAAGCGAATTAAAATTGGATTCGTATTTTTTTAAAAATAATTACTTTTTCTTTTTTGATTATTTTTACATTAATTGTACTAAAATTGTTAATAGAATAAAGTTTCTTATCCTTCAATATTGATTTATTTCTTTGTCATTTAATGCAGTTCAACAGCCGAATTACAACTTATGTATCCTAGTTATAATTTTTATTACCTACATATTTACCTATTTACCTATTACCCGATTATTGCCAGTTAAACCAAGATTTCAACTACTTAATTTTTGTATTATCTAAGATTTCTCAATACATTGGGTATTAAAATGTAGTCTAGATAATGTACATTAAAATATAACTTTAATTCAAAGTTTTAAGTAAAATACGAATATAAGATATACATTAATATGGATTTTTACAATGTTAGATAAGTTAGCAAATAAAGAACGCTCTAGATAACATAATATTAGGTAGTAAGGTAGATAGAGACTGCTATCGATGCATACTTAGATTTTATATATTGTGATATTCTGGATTTGTGTTCTCATAATTTAACCATTGTGATTGTGATTAATAAAAGTGATGTATTTATGTATATCGAATATGTCAACTTCAGACACTTTCTTTTTTTTGAGTCAAGAACTGTCTTCAAAAATTTAACGATTTGTTTTTATTGCTCTTGCTATTTATCTTTGCTTCATATGCAAACATCTTATGAGGAAAGTCATAGCTTTCTGTCACGTGAGTCAATCCTTCTCTGAACCGTTAATATCCTCATTACTTTATCAATATTACGGTGATTTAGGATTAAACACGTAGTTGAGCATTTGAAATCTAATTAAACCAGACCTATTTTATTGGCTGGTAGTTGTCAACTTCAACTACATTTAGATTTAGTATGTTTACTATCTCATTTATTTCATAGCTACTTCAAATTTAATGAACTACAAATGTGAATAAGTTTTGCTTTTTCAAATTTAAAATTACTTTAAAAAAAAATTAAATTTTACCATATTTGCAACAATTTTTTTTAATTTTCTTTATGATTTTCATCTTTTATGAAGAAGAATTTAAAAACAAAAACTTTCTTAAATTATATAATCTAAATATGGTAAGATGAGAATAGTACAGTATAGTAGAGTTCCATTAAATTTTGATCCTGTTGAAGTTAAATTTCGATATCTTTCAGTGTGAATAAATTGTGACATTTTAAGTTTTCAAAGAAACCAAAATATAAAAAAATTGCAAGACATTATTCTGACATTAAATGTTAACTTATAAAACATGGTAAAATTCCAAATAAAAAATAAAACAAAACAAGAAAGTCAAGATGATAGACGTACAGAAAAACTTTTATTTTTTTCTTAGAAGTTTTTATTTTTAACACCACAAAATTAAATTTTGTTGAATTTTCTTTAGTAACAGGATAATATGGTTTTGAACAGTTTTTTCAAGTAATTTTCCAGAAAATCGTCTTAAAGAAATGGTAAAAAGGAAACCAAAACGATTTTTTTTTTTGTTTTTATTTTTTATTTAGATGTACATCAAATTTTGTAAAAATTTTTAGTCATACTTACAGCCATCTAAAACAAAGTTCATTGATAAAACAAATTGATAAAACAAATCAAGACTAGAGACCAAATCATTTATTTAAAGTCAAAGAACTTAAAGTATAGCTTAATTAATTATCTTTGTTATCGTTATGTCAATTTTAATTAATAAAGCTGTGAGATGTTGCATTCCTCAATCAGGAACGGACATTAAATGTTATAATTTTGTACATAATTTTTTATAAATGGTATTTTTTTTATTTTATTAACTTTTAAAATAAAAATTATTATTTAAGGAGCCCTTAAAATGTTAAAATTCGTGTTAGATCCAAATTTATGTGGTGTGAATATCAACACCCAATGATTTTAAAATTTATGTAATTTAATCGTAAATATAAAATTATATAGAAAATGAAAATTTCAAAAGGCTACTATCGTCTCTTAGGGTTCATTTATATTGGAGATGCGAAAAATGATAAAAGCGTGGATACTAGGGTAGCGTAAAAAATTAAACACACCTTTTCAATTTCAATCCTTTTCAAGGATCGGGTATAATGAAATTACTCCTCCGTTTGTAACAAGATATACCTACAAAGGTTTGGATCGGACCAGAAAAAAATTCTAAGACTTTTGAGCCATGACCGTCCGTCCGTCCGTAAGCACGCTAACTCAAAAACTAAGAAAGCTAGAATCTTGAAATTTACACAAAATATTCTGGGAGTAATTTGTATGTTAAACCTTAAACATACAAATACCAAACCTTAAGGTAGCTCTCCAGCACCTAACTTTTAGATCTCCACATTTTTTTTTAAATAAAGCTATGAAATTTTAAATGCTGATAAATCTCACAAAAATATTAATCTTATTTTTATTAACTTTTTTTTGTAACCCCATCCGTTACGGAGCTACAGCTCCCCAAAGGTTCAAAAAAGCTCTATATTTAAATTGTTATAGCACAAGTTGTATAAGGTATATCTTCATTTTGAAAACGCTAAACGATTACTACTTTTATTAGCTTTAAAAGTATATATACAATAAATATATATTTGTGGCATACGATGCAAATTTTGCAAAATCCTTTAACCCTTCTATCTTCTAAAAGGTTTAAGTTGGAAACTTTTTTTGTATCACCCCCCGTTTAGGAGCTGTAAGGGGTAAAAAACTGAAAATTTCCTATTTTTAAACACCTGTAACTTGCACACCTGTTAAAATTTTTTTGAAATAATACACAAAAATTAAAGCTTCAACATTATACTCTTATTTCTGTTAACAACTTTTTTTAATAATATAGGGTTACTTTATAATTGACGAAAGTGTTACTTGATTTTTTCAAATTTTCTAACAAATTTCTTCCATTTTGTTTTACTCGATAATTTGAAATTGTTAAGGATATAATGCGTAGTACATAAAAATGTAAATAAATAAACAACATAACGGTTGCTTGAAGAATTTTTATTTATATGATATTAATATATATACATACTTATATAATATCATGTTTATTTACATATCGTATATGTCACTAGTGAATGAATGATAAGAGTATAGATGTATATTATATAGCGCCGTATTTACATACATATATGTATTTTATTGTACTTATAAGAAATTATTCTGTCAATGGAATATTTAAATATAATATAATATAATATAATATTTAAAATTATATTTACTATTTTGTACTAAGTAAATTTAATATAAATTTACCGCTCAGTAATAAATGGTACTATAGAATATTTGAAAAAGTTTTGGATTGATAATCGTTATGTGGAAGGTTAAAATCTGCTTTTGAAGAATGTATAAACATATAGTTTGAATATATGTACAACCCATAGTTCTAGAAATTATAAAATTAACCCAAATTATTTTAAAATACTAAAATATTAAAAAAATAATATTGCAAGCAGAGTGACAGGCTGTGAACATACTAACGGTTCGTACGGGTATTTAAGAGTTTAGAAAGGCAACTGTATTCTTCCTCGTTTTAATTAAAAAATAACATTATATATGGAGCTTCGGTGGCTTAGTTAGTAAAAGATTATAAAATATGCTTTAAACACCGAGGGAGTGTGGGTTCTAATTCTACACATGTCGCAAGAATAACGACTTGTGTGGGATTAGACTCTGTTTATGTCCCCCTTACGACATAAACAGCTACAAGGAAAGGCTGTGTAATTTCCTCGTCACATTTATATGGCAGGGGAATATACTAAGAAAAATAAGTTACACTTTTATCGATGCTCACTTTATTGCTCTTAGCTATATTATCACAGCAATATAAAGAAACAATTACTCACTTATTGGAACAGTTTGATAAAAAGTAGCAAACAACATTTTCTAATATGCTCTTGCTTTTCAGAGCAACAACTCAATTAATTTAAAGAACACATAAAAGAAAAAACATTTGGTAGCGATAATCATAACAAAAACATATTATGTTTCATGTAATCAATTACTAATTTTCTTACTTAAATTATTACAAAATAAAAAACATGTGAACAATAAAAAAAAAAAATGTTTAATTTTAACTTTCAAAATAATTATAATATTATGTCTATCTGTAACTTTCCAGCTATAGCGCAAACAAACAAATTACCCAACAGCAGGATAATTATAACAATGTAAATCTACAATTTTTCATATAATTATACAAAAATAATATATATATTTATTTTTTTTATTTATATTCAATTCTCGACATTATGTGGAATGTAAAAATTGGAAAATTAAAGCATTTCCTTAATAAATTTTATTTCCATGTGAAATAATAACATGAACAGGAATTATTGTAATTTTATATGAACATGATCTGAAACAATGTTCGATATTCAGAAACATTTTGCACGTACGAAAACATTAAATTGCAAGCATTTAACACCATTAAAATAATTTTTTATTATTATTCGAAATACAATACATTTGAAATGTTATATTTAAAATATATATATTTTATTTTTAATTTTATTCAAAAAGAAAATAATGTTAAATATTCAAAAAAGTTTTTTTCTATGAAAAATTTTTCACGATATTTAAATATTTCAGTATTAAATTTTTAAGAGTTGAAATTGTATATCTATTATACATTGATAAATACAAAAAAATGTTTGAATAAAAACTAATATTAATAGCATATTTGAAAAAAAAAAAATTAATTTGAAATTTTTTTTAACATGCAATGTAAATCATAAAAAAAAAATATGATACTTACATGCAATAACATAAATTATTATTGCGCCAGTAAATATGCAATTTTAACGAATTTTTTCAATGTATTAATAAATTTTCTAAGGGACCTCGGTAGCCTAGTAGTTAAGCACGTGGCTTATTAACCGAGAGAGTGCAAATTCAAATCCTGCACAGGTAGCAAGTTTTATTAATTAAAAACAAATTTCCCTTTACCAAATATAGGGGAAATAAATAATATAGTGTAAAATTTAATAATAGTTTTCGACCTATAATGGCCTTAGTAACCGATGGTTTTGTAATATTGCAATACCCTATGTTATTTGTATAATATTAATCTAAATAAATAAATAAACAGTCAGAAATTGAAAAAAAAAATTATTAATTGTTGTACTTTTGTAACTGAGGTATAAATAAAATAGATATTCTAAAATTTTTTTCTTTGATAAAAATTTAATTTGAATATTAAATAATAATCTTATAGTATGTATCATACAGGTATCATATATTCTACAAATATGTATTAATCTAAATATTGCAACAAAAGACATACAGCACTTGATTAGTGGACTAACTGTAAACAAAATTCGTTCAACTATTTCGTCAAAACTATTTCCTACATAAAATTTATTTCTTATTTAGATCCTATTTTATAGATAGTAATCCAAATTCTGTATTTTCTTTAAGATTTTAATATAATATTTTACAATGTGTTGTTCAAGGTATTTCTCGAAACTGTAGCTGTCTAATTTTCTTTATTTCTAATTCTATGGACAAATCATTTTTGTAAAATACCATTATTCGAACAATTTGATTTTTATAGATTTTTACCCCGAATAATTGATTGCTTCATATAAAGATAACAAATCGAATTGAATTGAATTTTAGGAAACAAACATAATATTCCGATCACAATTTTACCAATAATTTTATTTTGGACTATTATCTCTACGATATTGTTTAGGTCTGGGAAATTGTCAAATAACAAATTTTATACTTTAAGTATTTAAGTATATAGTAACAAAAATTATAAAAAACGAGGAAGAATACAGTTGCCTTTGTCAACTCTTAGATACCCGTACGAACCGTTAGTATGTTAACAGCCTGTCACTCTGCTCACAATATTATTTTTTTAATAAAATAAAAATAATAAAATACTAATTATTTATTTAGTATTTTAAAATAATTTGGGTGAATTTTATAATTTCTAGAACTATGGGTTGTACATATATTCAAACTATATGTTTATATGTACATTCTTCGAAAGCAGATTCTAACCTTTCACATAACGATTATCAATCCAAAACTTTTTCAAATATTCTATAGTACCATTTAATACTAAGCTGTAAATGTATATTAAATTTACTTAGTACAAAATAGTAAATATAATTTTAAATATTATATTATATTATATTTAAATATTCCATTGACAGAATAATTTCTTATAAGTACAATAAAATACATATATGTATGTAAATACGGCGCTATATAATATACATATATACTCTTATCATTTATTCACTAGTGACATATACGATATGTAAATAAACATGATATTATATAAGTATGTATATATATTAATGTCATATAAATAAAAATTCTTCAAGCAACCGTTATGTTGTTTATTTATTTACATTTTTTTGTACTACGCATTATATCCTCAACAATTTCAAATTATCGAGTAAAACAAAATGGAAAAAATTCGTTAAAGAAATTTGTTAGAAAATTTGAAAAAATCAAGTAACACTTTCGTCAATTATAAAGTAACCCTATATTATTAAAAAAAGTTGTTAACAAAAATAAGAGTATGATGTTGAAGCTTTAATTTTTGTGTATTACTTCAAAAAAATTCTACCAGGTGTTCAAGTTACAGGTGTTGAAAAATAGGAAATTTTCAATTTTTGACTCCTTACAGCTCCTAAACGGGGGGTGATACAAAAAAAATTTCTGAAATGACTCATACTTATTTTCAAAGATCTAACTTCTGTTAAAATTTCAAGTTTCCAACTTAAACCGTTTAGAAGATAGAAGGGTTGAAGGATTTTGCAAAATTTTAGTTTTGCATAACGGTAAATTAAGACACTGTATGCCACAAATATATATTTATTGTATATATACTTTTAAAGCTAATAAAAGTAGTAATCGTTTGGCGTTTTCAAAATGAAGATATACCTTATACAACTTGTGCTATAATAATTTAAATATAGAGCTTTTTTGAACCTTTGGGGAGCTGTAGCTCCGTAACGGGTGGGGCTACAAAAAAAAGTTATTAAAAATAAAATTAATATTTTTATAAGATCTATCAGCGTTTAAAATTTCATAGTTCTATTGCAAAAAAAATGTCGAGATCTAAAAGTTAGGTGTTCGAGAGCTACCCTAAGGCTTGGTCCAAACTCAACCAAAAAAAATAGGGAACCTACAAATTACTCCCAAAATATTTTGTGCAAATTTCAATATTCTAGCTTTCTTAGTTTTTGAGTTAGCGTGCTGACGGACGGACGGACATGGCTCAAAAGTCTTAGAATTTTTTTCTGATCCGATCCATACCTTTGAAGGTATATCTAGCTCGCTTATTTCGATGTGTTACAAACGGAGGAGTAATTTTATTATACCCGATCCTATCGTACGGGTATAATGATACATTAAAAATTACATTGCATTTCATATAGTGTAGATTCTTTCAATTTCAATAATTTGTTCAAGTTATATTTAACTTTACAATTTTGACAAAAGGGAGCAAAACGCAGGTATACCGTTAATTCTTTAAAATAATTTATTTCATAAAATTAAAACGAAATCAATTCCAAATTGTTAAAGAAAAATCCGAAAAAGATCAAAGATAATTAAACACACAAAAAAAAAATTAAAATCTACAAACAACAATAAATTAAAATAAGCCACGAAACGTGAAAACAAAAAGATAAAAAAAAAAAAAACAAGCATCTGTTAAATTAAAGAATTTTCACAATCAAACAAATAAAAAACAGAAGAAAAAAAGCACAGCATCGAAAAAAACAATTTAAATTTAAATATAATTTTAATTGGATATTAATTATTATTTTAAACAGAGAATAAAAATACATAATGAAAAAAGGTGTTTATATGTCAATAAATTAATATTTAATTAATTAATTTTTTTGTCTTCATTTTACTTTCTTTATTCTGTTTTACTCTCAAATATTTACTCTCAAAAAAAAAACATTTAATAAAATTTTCAAAATTTCGTAATGTTCATAAAAAAGAAAACATTTAATTAAATTTTTGAAACAGTAAAAATAAATAAAAAAAAAAACCTAATATTAAATATTTGAGAAATACAAGAGCAATAATAAAGGGTATAAAAACATTTTTAATTTTTAAATTTTTCTTTTTTTTTTTAATTTTATTTTAATTATTTTAATCTCATAATATTAATTATGTATACAAATGTATATATTAAATGTAAATTTATATAAAAAAATAATAAAAAAAAAAAAATTAAATGTGAGTTATTAAATGTCATACAAAATTGTTTATTTTTTTTTTTTATTTCTTTTGTTTTTTTAATCTAATTTTTTAAAATATTAACAATAATTTCGATACTCGTTTTAGATCTTCTTAATTAAGTACACTTGTCATTTTATATACATATTATATATGTATTTTTTTTATTAATTAAATTATTTTGTTTAATCATATGTTATAACTTTTTTTTTTTTTATTTCGATTTTAACCAACTAATTTTAAGAATTCTTCTCTTGTTTTTGAATCATCACGGAATGTACCTAACATTGTTGATGTTACTGTTTTACTATTAATTTTTTGTACACCACGCATAACCATACACATATGAACACCTTCAATAACAACACCAACACCAGCTGGTTGTACAGCTTGTGTTACAGCAACAGCTATTTGTTTTGATAAACGTTCTTGTACTTGTAAACGTCTTGAAAATATTTCAACAATACGTGCTAATTTACTTAAACCCAATATTTTATTACATGGTAAATAACCAATTGATACTTTACCATAAAATGGTACCAAATGATGTTCACACATTGAAAAAAATTCAATATCTTTAACAACAACCATTTCATCATGATCTTCATCAAATATAGCACCATTTAATACATCTTCTAAATTTTGATCATAACCTTTTGTAAAAAATAACATTGCTTTAGCGGCACGCTCTGGTGTTTTTAATAAACCTTGTCTATTTGGATCTTCACCTAAACTACCCAATAATAAGCGATATGAACGAGACATTTCTGGTAATAAAGCTTCACGTGTTGGTGGTTTATGATCTAATTCTAAATCATGATGAAATGTACAATTTTCATGACCAGGTGTTGTTGATGTACGACGTGATAATTGTCTTGATAACATTCCACTTGATTCGACTAAAATGAGAAACAAAACAAAAAAAAAATTTAAAATACATACACTTAATAATCATAAAAAAAAATTAATAAAAAAAAACTAAAAATAAGAATTGACTATAAAAATAATTTTTTTTTTCATTAAAATTAAATACAATTTTAATTCAACTTTATTTAAATCAATTTTTTTTTTCTTCGTCTTATTGAAAAATTTAAAAAAAAAAACCTTCATTTCAATCTCATATTAAATAATTTATAGACCAAGGCTATTAAAATTGAAAAAAAAATAAATTTCAATTTTGTCTGCTTACAAATTCTATCTATCTACTATCTTGTAGATTTATTTATTTTTTTTTACTATTATTTAAAATTCTACTATTTTAATCAGTTATTATAGAAATAATTTGTATTTAGTTTACATTTCAGTCACAAAAAAAAAAAAAAGTCGGAAAATGAAAGAAAATTTTATTTTATTAAAATGAATACTAGAATGACATTTTTTAGTGCTTATTGCTACAGAATAATGAAGTTTATTCTAGGACTTTCATAAACTTTTAAAATTTCTATGTTAAGGTCTATATGCAGTCAATTCATATGTTATTTAAGTTAAAAAAAAATTTAACTTAATTATATTCCGATAGAATAATTTAATTAACGTCTTAGGACGCAATAAACACGAAATGAATGAATCCTTTAAATTCTTGTTGCAAAAAGTAATCGTGCTATGCTCTAGAAAGAACACGACGCAATAAATACGAAATATTTATTCGTTTTGCCCTGTAAGTACAAAAAGTAACAGTGCAATAGTGCTATGATCTAAAAAGAAAGAAGAAAAATGATAATTATTACTTTTAATACATTTACTCTAAAACCTCCCGATAGAAATCGAAAAAGCGTCTTACAACGCAATAAACGCGAAAGATTTAATCCTTTAGCCTTTTGTTACAAAAAGTAATAGTGCAATAGGTTTATACTCTGGAAAGAAAGAAAAATGATAATTATTACTTTTAATACATTTACTCTAAAAACTCCCGATAAAAATTCAAAAAACGTCTTACAACGCAATTAACGCGAAAGATTTAATCCTTTAGTCACCTGATACAAAAAGCATTAGAACAATAGTACTAGAAAAAAAGAAGAAAACAGATGATTATTACTTGTAATACATTTTCTCTAAAAAAAAAAAAGGTTACAACTGAAATCTTTTACCAAATTTTAGCATAAAAGCATAAAAGTCAATATTCGACTCAAATATAAAACACAGCTGCGTTATTTAAATAAATTTAAGTATAACCTAAAAATTTTCTTTTTTTTTTCGTTTTCGTTTTATCAAAAACACTAAATCACAAAATTTTTCATAAATTCTTTAAGTAATTAATGCAAAGGTATGTTTATTTTAAATCTTATAAATAATTAGAAATTAATTAAGCATATACAAAATTTGACCTAGTTTAAAAAAAAAAAAGAAAAAAAAAATTAAAAAGTTGTCATCCACTTGAATTCATTCCTCCAATAATTCTTTTTTTTTTAACTTAAAAAAATTAAATCATAAACAATTTTTGTTTTTTATGAGTTATAGTTTTTTAATTTTTTTATTTAAAAAAAACAAAAAAAAAAAGAAAAAAAGAGAAAGAATAATATTTTAATATTAATTAATTTAAATCATTAAAAACACGTTATTTTCCCACGACCTTAAAAATTATACTTGTTGTTATCATTGAGCATAAAAAAAATCGTTTTTTTTTTTTCAGCAAAACAAAATGTGCAAATAATTTTTGAAGTAATTCTTAGAACGCCTTAATGTATCTAAATATTAATAGAAGTAATTTAAATATTTTATTATAATAATTTTGAAGGTTTTTGTACCGCGGTTTTTTGTTTAGTGTAAAAAACAAAAAAAAACACTCAAAATTTTTTTTATCCATATTTGATAGATTATGAACAGGATCTTAAAATGACCTATACATAATTATTATAATAAAATAAAAACTATTTCATTTATTATATCTTATATGAATTTAGTCAATTATTTAATTACATACATCTGATTAAATCCATTTTATGTATTTTTTTTTTTTATTATTAAGCCACTATATTAAATTAAATTATAAAATAATAAATAAGTAAAATAAAATTATTATACATATACACACTGTATAAGATTAGACTAAAATCAAAAAAAAAAAAAAATGGTTTTTTTTTCTTAAAATTTTAACGATATTTTTTTTTTGTTTTGGAATTATCAACATGACAACAAGCTTTAATTAAATTTTTTTTTAATATTTTTTTTTTTTTTTTGAAATAATATTACTTTAAATGCGTACACATGATTATAGACATGATCTGCACAATATTAGACATATATTTTATTTAAGTTTAATATTTTTTTTAATAATGTACTACGTAATTTGATATAAATTTTAATCCTAGTACAATTTATAAATATTATCCATAATCAGTGGGTAAAAATTTATAAACTGTCATGTCATGTTATTTAAATATATTAAAAATTAAATTTTCTAAAAATCTAAGAATATTTCTAGATAATACGTTTAATTTAAAGTTTTTAATTAATTTAAATTCGTTTTTTTTTTGTTTAATTTTTAAATAAATATTAATATTGCGATTTTATTATAAAACTTAAATTGACGGAATTTTTCAAAAGAATTCCAAAATATTTTTTTTTTTAATTATATAATGTTTGTGTTCCTTTTTCAGAGTAAACTACTCTTTTCTACTTCCAACTACAAATCTACTCGCAATTTTTGAGAGTAGATAGGAGTAGAAAAGTAGATAGGAGTAAAATATACTGTTATATTAAATTAGGATTCCATTAACGAACTACTCCAAACTATTACTCTCAATTACTCGTTTCATTCAAAAGGAACGCAAACAATATAAATAATAATTAATATTAATTACGATACCATATATTAATTTTCACAACTTATTATTAAATTTTTAATCAATAATTAAACGTTAATTAAAGTATAATAAAAAAAATTAATTATGTATTAATTTAAAAATATTTTTTTCGTATAAATTAATATTCTACATTAATTTTTCTTTCACACTTTTTATTTAAATTTTTTTTTTTGTTTAATTAATTTAATTTAATATAAATTAAAAATACAAAATATGTACAAAATTAAAAATTAATAAAAGTAAAGAAAAAAAAAAAAAAAAATTTTTTTTTTTATTAAATTTAATCTTTTCAATTAATAATACCTGATTGTTCTCGTCTTAATTTTGTAATATTATCACCATTTTCAGAATTTTCTTGTTGTTTTATTTCATCATTATTGTTATCACCATTTTCTTCATTTATTTTTTGATTAGAATCTGATGTAGCAGCATTAGTAAAAAATGATTTTTTAGTACTAATACTATTGCCATCATAATTTAATGATGCTGATGAACTGCTAACACTACATATACTATTATTACGTCCTCTTGATAAAGCATGTGATTGTGGAAAATTTGTATCATCAATTGCTTCATTTAATTCACTAGCACTTAATTCTGATAATTCAGATAATTGACGATGAATTCGACTCATTTTTATAAATTATTATAATATGTTTTATATATGTATTTATGTATATGTATATTTTTTTCTTTTGTTCTAATTATTTTTTTTTTTTTGATAATAATTTTTTTTTTTTATATTAAATCACAAAACTGTTGTTTTTTTTTTTTGTTTTTTATTAAAATTTTTTTCTTATTATTTTATATTTTTACTTTTTTAATTTTTTTAAAATAATTCACTAACGATCAAATTTAACAGTTTAGTTTATTAATTCGATTCAAACTGTACTGCTAGATGTGCTCTTTAAAACAAAAAAAAAAAAAAACAGTTCTTAACAGTATTCTTATCAATGTTTAACTGAATTAAATTCTAAATTGACTAGATGCTAAATAAGCTTGTTGCTCATTTTTTTTTTTTTTAAATTCAGTTTATATTTTTTTTTTCTGTTTTTTTTATACTTGTTTTTTTTTTTTATAATATTGTTATTGTTGTTTGTGTTTTCACGTTTTTAACTGTTATTAAAACAACTGAAGAAACCAGTTAACAATTTAGGCGGGGCAACTATCACCTTTTTTTATTTTTATTATTATTATTATTTTAACTGTTGAGATATTTTTTTTTTCTGTATGTTTTGCTACTGATGTATTGAATTCGTTGTTATTATTATTATAATAATTTTTGTTTGTTTATTGGGTTCTTAAATCCAAAAGTTAATGTTAGTAAAGCTGTATTACAGATATTGTTACAACAGTAATATAGTAGTGCACTAATTTTTGATTTAGTTAGTCAAAAATATCCTGCCGTAACAGTAAAAATTTATATTTTTTATACTAATATAGGTAGTATTTTCAGTTTAATTTTTGTGTGAGTGTTCACTGTATACCAGGATGACGTACGAGTTATTGCTAAAATACAATGACAATTTATAAATTGAATGTGTACGCATATATATATATATATTACAGATTACGTTTTTCTTGTTATTACTTTCACAAGTTGTCAGTTCACTAGTAAATTGCTGTTGGTTTTTTTTTTTTTTTTGTTGTTTTGTTTGTTTATATTTTGATGATGAATTAATTGACGTGCACGTCAAATTTTATTCAATTTTCGTAGAAGAATGTAAAAAAAAAACTGAAAAAATTAATGTTTATTCAAATAAACCAAATTTTTAATCAACCAAAAATTAAAAATTTCAATTACTTGGAAATTAATTAAAAGTAAATGGAAATTAGATATGACGCACAAAATATTTATTTTCATTATAAAAATTTCGTTTACAACTGAGAAACTTATATGTACCTAAGTATCTTATTAACATTATTTTTTATATAATAAGTATGTAATTACAACATTGCTATGCATGTTCATACATTCAATATTATAAAATACATTCAAAAAGATTTAAATTTATTTTATTAAGCAGAGTAAAAAATGTTCGGTTTTTCTTTTCAAGATTTTCAAAACAGTTTTATAAAAAAAAATTGCTATAAATGATATTTTAATAGTGAAGGTGATGGAGTATTTTTTTTTTTCTTTAAGTTTTATATATGGCTCTCTAAACTAAGAAGTACTGTCTCACATTACTTTTGTAAAAAAACAAAACAAAAAAAAAAACGTAAATTAAAAAACATTGAATAATTGTAAAAAAAAATTAATGACTTATAACGTTAAAAACTTTTTTGAGTAGAAATTTATTTCATTCATAATATGATAGGTCTAGCAAATAGATATTTTTAGACTTTACTAACTGAATTTTTTAGAGATTCTAACTGAATTTTTTAGAACAAATGCATCTGCAAATCAAAATAATTTAAAGTCTTAAACTGTGCCACTTGAAATTTGACAACACCTTTTTTTTAAATGTCTCCCTCTTATTTTAAATCAAAATATTTCAATGAAACGTTTAAACTTGGTTTCAAACATAATATGTGATTAAATCCTGGAGTTTTCCCTCGCTTTTGTAATTTATTTTTCAATTATTTTTGCAAAAATTCAGTTTTTTACAAAAACAAATAAAAAAATATAATAAAATTTACTTTTATTGTGACTCATTAAATATGATGGGAAATGTCGTCTGTCTGTTTTCAAAAACAAACTTAAAACTTTTTTATTATTCATTTATTTAAATTAATTTTATTATCATAAGAAATTACCGATTTTGAAATTGAACTAAACAACTTAAATAATAAATTATATCAAAAAAAGTAAATAATGGTTTATTATTTATTCCTTTAACTAGTGCAATAATTTTAATTAAAATTGTTTAACAATAGACCTTTTCCAATCTAGATAAATCTTAAACTAGAATTTAATATTATATATTAAATATTAAACATGTTAGAAATTACAACTAGATATGCAAATATAATCTTTTCAAAAATTTGGTGATGCATTAAGAGTTTAATTATTTTTCTCAGGGGCGGCAGGTGATCTTGTCATTATTTTCCAGGGGAACACCCAGGAGATACAATCGCTGAATAGATGTTTGACACGAACCGTGTTGTTGCAAAATCGGCAAGTTGAAGTATGTTCTCCGTTGAAATAGTGGTTATGTATAGAAAATGTGCAACCTATCTTAATTATCTATATCTTTATTCCGATTTATCTGTTGTCGGTGAATATTAAATTTGTTATATTTACATTTGGGCTGTGTGGTCTTCTGAAAGACGTTGACTGCTTGTTCCATGCTTTGTGCCTAATATTTTGAATATGCACTGCGTTCTGTTTTTTAGCCTTTGTATAAGATCTTGAAATGATTAGTTTCGTTGGGCGTGTTCTTGAGGCTTTTACCTCTTTATCTTTTAACTCATTTTCTTTGATTCCAACGTGGTCTGAAATTTATTTAATTTTTAAATTCAACAGATTTGTTTCTGATTTAGAAGTTCATTGGAGTTTGAAATTATACATTTGGATTTATTATGGAACATTTAAATACACTATGTAAAATATGTATAGATATCACATATTAGATTAAAGTTTAAGAAAAATTAAATTGCGTTACTAGGGTTTTCGAAAATTTTGAAAAAATTAACTAAAAACGCCGGTTTGTAAAATAGCCAATTCAGGACCAAATGGCTACAATGTTTTCTTTTCATTAATTTTAACTATATGACATATTGTATTATAATTAATGATTATCGACGCAATATGTAATTTACATCAAATACGACTTCCATTTCATAACTTCATGTGTTATATTGGCGTTGATTGTGATTTCTGCTAGTTTCAAATCAATTAATAATTTTCAAGAAATTGTATAGTGATAACAAGACTACATATATAGAAATATTTTAAATTTAAATTAAAAAATTAATAAACTTAGAGATTTTACTAAAATTCTTTATTTAATTTTATAACTTTATATTATAAAAACAACTTAATTTTATTATAAGTTTCATATATTCATAGATGTTATTAATGTAAAATTTCAATCATCAGATTAATTTTAATATATTCCTTTTATTATATATTTAAACTTATTTTTATTTATTTTTGTTTTAAATCAGAGATTCGTGACTTAAAAACCAACAAAATAAAAAGCAAAAACATATAAAAATATAAAAATTATTGCTATAAATAAAAACAATTTATTCATTAAAAAAAAAAAAAATTAAAAAAAATAAAATAAAAATTTTATTCAACAGCTGCTATTTTGGTTGTCAGTGTTTGATTTGCCTTCTTAACTGATATAAATTAAATAATGGTAATAATAAAAATAATAATGTACTTATATGTACAAATTAACCTTGATTTCGATACTCGTTTACCAGATCAAGAATTGAGAGTACATTGTACTTATGCAAGTGCACAAACAACTAAAAACAACAAACAAAAAAAAAAAAAAAGAAACACTAAAATAAAAATCATAATTTTGTTGGTAGTGTTTTTTTGATGCCAATTTTATAAGTGAGATATTGTAAAATGGTACACAAAAATATTTTGACTGCATATGTTAGGCTTTATAAAAATTTTCTGTTTTAATTTGAAACAGAAAAATTTGTTTGCAGATTTTTTTTTAAATATTGTTTGTAACTGTGTATTATATTTTACATTTAATTAATCATTATAAGGTAAAAGATGTAATATATGGCTCTATTAACTATAGGTATATTTTATTGTAATACCAAAAATAATAACCGCCCTGATTTGATTATTTTTTAGTTTTAAAGTATCCTTAATATATAAAAAATGAGAGAAAAATTATTTTCTATCATGAAAACTATTTTCCAATATTTTTTTTTCTTTCCCAACTCTTTAATACTCCAAAAATATCTTCAACTACCTACTGTATGTATGAAGACATGCTGTATGCTCGATACGTATGAAAGAACTCAGCAATATGGTTTTTGATTTATATTAATCGTAAACCGTTATGGTTTCTTTTGGTTTAATATGAATTCTGTTTTAAAGAATGATGTTCCTGCCCTTGATTATCTACGTGTTATTTTTTTTTTATAATTATCTACCCATATCGTATAGATTCGAAATTCATTTTTGTATTTTTATAATACACTTTTTACAGTTTTTTTTTTGTTATTATATTTTTCATATAAACACACTATTAGCCTTTCTTTATATTTTAAAGGTACATTTGAGAATAATGAACAGTTATTAAACGAATAACAATAAGTTAATAAAATTAGCGAAAAAAGTATTTTTTTTTTTCACCCAAAATAAGATCAAAATTCTTCAAAGGAGACTTTTATATAATATTTTTTTAAAATATAAAAGGTTTGTTACGCAATTATTTTTGATTTACCCACCTCTGTTTTAGTTTTAACATTATCTTCACTAAAAAGTTTTATAATATTTTTGATGACAAGTTTTAATTAAAAACAAAGTAATGATATGTTCAAATATGGTTTTGATAACAACTAAAACAAAAAAAAAAAAACTTTTGAAAAATAATTAAAAATAAAATATAAAAGAGCTCAGAAAATTTTGTTTTTTTGTTTTTACTATATAGATATGTTAATAAAGTTAAAAGAAGATAAATAGCTAAAGGAAGAACAAGTAGCTTAATAATTTTTTTTTTACATTATAACGACCGCACTTATTGTATTCAATGACAAGAATTTTATTTAACAAAATCCAAATTACAATTAATAAAGGTAATGATATAGCTAAACGTTGTAATTAAGATATTTATTGTTCAGTTATTTCAGATTTTCTTTTAACGAGACATTCTCAGAAATGAATGGATATAAAAATAATTGAAAAAAACAAAAAAAAAAAAAAATATTTTAGCCTATGGGGATTTACTTTAATGGTAAATGACTGTAGACGCTTTTAAATTTGTTGATTTTATGCTCAGATTTCGCTTTTGTTTATATGTTGTTATTGGTTGGTGCGATGTTTCAAGTTCTTAAAACATTCAATGTCAAAAACTTAAAAAAAATGATAATAATATAAAAATAATATAAGTAAATTGAAAAAATAAACTTTCAAATTGAATGATGACAGTTAATTACACAAAGAATTATATGAAATTATGAATGTCAAAATACTTTAAGGAAATTAAATTAACTGTAATGGAGTTTACATTTTTTTTTTTTTTTTTTTTTACCAAAACTCAATGATAAATTTTTGTGAGTTTTCATAATTAGAATTTAAAAAAAAAAAATGACTGTTCTTTTATTTGATAAAAGGAAAACAACTTATTATAACTTCCTATTTGGACAATATTGTAATTACTTCAAAATTGTAGTGAATTCAAATTTCGAGTCTCGATATCCCTAAAAATTATTAAATTTTAGACAACTATTATTTAATTATACGAATTATGACTATAATTTATAAATTGGACTAATTTGCATTGTGTTATTCTTAGTCTTAATGCTTGTAGTAAGGAATATAAGGAGCTTTACATAGTATAAATTATTCTAGAAACAACAAATTTTCGTTGACACAGAAATATTTGGCAAATATTGACAATAAAATAAAATAAAATCAATCAATTTTGAAAGAAAATTTGTTATTTTTTATGGAATTTAGCTGTAAAAAAATTGTTAAAGTCAAAACAGTTATTTTAATTTTGAAGGAAATTTTATATATTTACGCACTAAAAACCGTTAATACATGATATTATAATGCTTGAGCTTTATTTATTGAATTTTAATTTTCTTTCATATAAAACATTTTCTTTTAGGTCTAAGCTTATGAAGCTAAAAAAATTCTAGGTGTTTGATTGGTATTATCAAATTAAAAAAAAATGTTCAGTGGAACTTGAATTATATAACCATTTAAATAAGGAGCATTTCCAAATTTTGAATGACTATTGCTGCAAACGTGTGGAATTAGATAAAAAGGTAGAAACTTCATCTCATATCCCTCAAAATCTTAAGTTTTCTTAATAAGGAATAAACGTTAGGTTGCTTTATCACAAACGGTATAGAAATTTTATGAACAATGAATGGATAAATGAATAGAATAAAATTAATATGCACGTTTTTTTCGAAAGCTTGTATGAAGATAATATAAAAAGATGATATTTCAACTTTTAATTTTCAAAGTGAGAATAAATTTTACTAATGTATAATTTATCTAATTTAAGGCTAAACCTAACTGTTATTTTTTAACAGTTACTTATGAAACTCGAATTTCTTATAAAGATAAGATTAAAAAATCTATCATATTGTTTACTTTAAAAGAAGAAAGATTTTCCTTAAAATAAAAAAACATAAACTTTTATTATTTATTATTCATTTTTAAAAATTTAAACGCAAATGTCTTCTTATATATTTGATTAAACGATTTTACCTGACGTTTATTTTTGCTTTGAATCATAAATATTTTTTTTTTGTCATATGGTTTGACATCAGGTGTTTAACTTTTATTTTAAACACTCCCTTTGAAATAAAGAACAATAAGATAATTTAAGTTAATAAAGAAATTAAAATTAATCAGACAAATATTTAAGTAGCACAAATACTAATTAATTTCTTTTTTATTTATTCACCTTTTTTTGTTATATATGATTTTTTTTTCTTCATTTAAATATTTATTTAAATTTTTTTTTTTTTTTTTTCAAATTTTGTCTCATTTATTTGAGTATTATTTCGACGTTTATAAATGATGTAATAATTTAATAAAATTTACTAATATCCAATCGTCTATATTGGTTTCATATATTTTTTTTTTTAATTTACATAGGATGGAATTAATTTTATTACAAACAGTCACCATCTTTACAGTGCTAATGAATTGATTTTTTCTACTGGTTTTAATTTTTTTTTTTTAATTAAACTGATAATTGTTTTTCAATTATATGACTATGAGATTTTATGGCTACCTAAATAAACAAATATAAAAAATAAATATATAATCATTCAACCTTAAAATTATATAAAGATACATTCTAATTTATCAATATTATTAAATGCTTCCAAAGTTCAGAATAAATTTTGATTTTTTTTACAATATCATTTCAAAGCGGCAGTTTAAAGTGATACTTTGTATATCTAAACCTTAAGACAAAATTGAAGACGAAACTAAAAATCTAAAATAAAATTAGATAGACTTGGACCTTTTTTGAGTGGGACTTGCCTAACAATAAAACTTTTATTTCTATATATCTAAAAAAAAAAACAATCAGAGTAACATTTGCTTTATTGTCACCCGCAGTCACAGTTCTGGGTCATCAACTTTATCGAAAATTTTGAAAATCGATAAACAAGGTCAAACGTTATCTAATAACGTTTTCAGGTTAAAAGCAAGAGGTCTTCTCTTGCTCGAAGCTAAAGGAGGATTACATTATTTATAAAATAGGCCATCATTTTAAAATTCGAAAAAGACACTCTCCTTCGATGTGCCAGATTTTTTTTGCAGTAAAAGAATTGCCAATGAATAAAAATTGCTTTTAGTTTTATAAGGAAATAAAAAAAATTATTGTATACCTACATGCATAAAATACTGCTAACGAACGTTTTTATATTCTTTTATACTTTTGTAAGCATATTTTAATATTTTTTATTAACTTTTAAAATATTTATATAGACTTATAAAAAAAAATCTTTGAATATTCCTTTCTATAAAACTATGATTTACAATAGAATATCTTTTAATGATACCTCATATTATATATTTTTTTTTATTTTTACAAATGATCGAAATGAAATAAAAATCATAGTTTTTATGGAACCAATAATAAAAATTAAAATATATTTTAAAATTATTTTAAGATAAATTTTAACGAATTACCCTTAAATTATGTAAATTAATTCAATCAAATGGGATTAATGGTTACTAATAAATTTAATTTTTTTCAGACATCATAAATTTTTTCCCAAATATTTTTTATTGGAATAAAAAAAAAATGATTTTATAACAGAAAATATTTCCATATTATATTTACAATACAAATTAAAGAAAATTTTATTTTATTATAACAATATTCTAATTATAGTTAAATAATTTAAATCAATATTAAAAATAGATTTAATAAATGCACACGTGTATTCAAATAAAATATAAATTTATTAATAGTATGATTTGAAACACTTGAATTCATAACTCTATCGAATACTCACCTATATTATGTGATAATTAAGATCAATCTTTCTGAAATAATAGCTGCACCATGTAAAAGATGTCTTTCCAAAAACTTTTAAAATTCTTTTTATCACAAAATATATGTACTTTTAAATAATTGGAAATAAAGGACTTCTAAGCTCTCAAAAATTCTGTAACATAATAAACGTGACAGGAAAAGAACTTTAAATGACCATAAAATACAAGGCCTCTATTGACTTATTATACACATTATTTACATAATCAAATGCAGCTGACCACTCAGATGATAATAATAAATCTATAAAACTTCTTTTTAAATGTATTATGCTTGGCCGTATTTCTTTTAATAACCAAGCAGTATTGCTTAAACAATAAATTTTCCAAAACTCTGGGATTTATTTTTTTCCTGCAGTTTAAATTAGAATTGTTTTAATTTTATAAATTAACTTTGGCGGCAGTTTTTGTTTTTACATTTTCTAATTCAAAGTAGTACCAGAGAGACAGCAAATGCTCATTTCTATACAGTGAAAACTCGTAGGTGGTTTGAAACTGCTTATGGAAATCTCGTATTGGTTGTGAAAAGTGCTAATATTTGGAACATTCTTCTATCAAATGTGCCCCTCTGTCAGTTATGTTCCCTTCTAGATTGACAACAATTCAAAAAGAATATTTTAAAGTTCGTTTCCTACATAGCTCCTAACTCTCGCTTCACAATCTATTTCTCTACCGTTTTTCCTCTCTCATTTAACATTTAGTACAAAGAAACCTGTTCCTAGTGTTTAGTTAGTTTATAAAAAAAAAAAGTTGTTTAAACCTGTTAGTGATTCTGAGATTATTTCAAATTTAATTTAAATTATTGTCTTATCTTTTGGCTTGTATCTGAAAAGCGTTACTTTATTTATTTTAAATTTTTTATTTATGTTTCTCAACTCTAAAGATTACTCTAAAAGTAAAGACCACAAGTTCAAAAAATCTAAGAATAGAAGATTACTGGTAACAGTTTAAATCTTTGAACACGTTTAATCTTACAATATTTTTACCGCGTAAATTCAATTTTTAAACTCTTTTTTCTAGCGGAATTTCTGATATTTTTTAAAATTAAAAAATATGCCAAGGAAGGTATGAAAATTAATTTTTTTTGCAAACCCTTAAAAACCTCTTAAAACCTATAGTATTGTTTTGCTCGGTTCAACTACACCGCACTCTCATTTAAAATGATCCTTAATTAAACTTGCTTAAACAAATAATTAATATTCATAAATTGAAAATTAGGTTATATCTTATATCTATACTGTATCTATAACAAATTTTATGTATGTATATGTATTAGGTATTACCTAATTTTAAGCTTTTACAAAGTCACATCATTATTTACTAAACCCATAATTGAAAATAACAGCAAAAAAAAAATAAATGATGTAACAAAAAATAACTATTCAATATTCATTGCAATCGCTTTCAAATAATAATGTTAATATCATGACATTAAACTTTCACTGGTAATTTATATCACATATTCATTTAAATTTACTTTTTACTTTCATGACAGTAATATTTAAAATAAAAAATTACATGCGTCATGTAGAAATTCCATGTTTTTAAATTTAACATTTATTTTGACGCAGTTCATTGACTTAACATTTTCATGTTAAGACTTTGTTTGTACTATAATATTTTTTTTTTAGTGTTTTTCTTTCTTTAATGAAAAAAGGGTTTTTCCAATCTACTTTGAAAATTTTTAAAACAAAATTATCGCACACATTCAATATCGTAAAAATATTGTACACATTTTTTTGGTTTTAAGCCAGTTTCAATGATTGATTTATTTTATTATACGTAATAAAAAGCAAGGTGGTACGGTAAACGTAAGTAAAATAAGGCAATATTTTAAATCAACAGTTTTTAAAAGAGGATATTTACAAAAGCACAAATATCATAATAAACGTAAGCTTCCAGGTTAAAAATAAATGGTATGGATGGAATACCTATATAATATAAAATAAGGTTAAAAGAAAATTTTGCTATGAAAAAATAATTTATTTAAGTACTGCTAAACTTGAACTTGAATGCATTTTAAAATTACAATTATATTTTTCATAAAAACTTAATTTTTATTAATATTTTCTTATTAATATTTTTTCAAAGAGTGTACAACTTGTATAAAAAAGATGGATAAGCGTACAGAGTGACAAAGCACTTGTTTTTTTTTAATAAACAGAAAATATGCATTGTAAGTGTTGTAACATCACAAATTTACAAAAGGAAAAATTACTATAAAAGAAAATACAAAGTGCCACGTTAAATTTAACAAATTTTTGAAATTCTTAAAAATGTTTATTTTAATTGGTAAATTTTTAGGTAATTTTCGTCTGTCTCTATAGGTCTATTTTGCCTTACTCGTGATTCTTTGCTCATTGAAGCACTTTGAGATTCGGAATTTAAAATTTGGTATATGTATCGGTGTTATAAACTAGATTCTAAAATAATGACTGTTCAATATTTACACATTCAATAGTTTGTGACCGATAATTATCGTAAGCTACACTCTCGTTAAGCCTTTTACCAATCGAAATTCGGTTATACTTTTTACGAAATTTCGATTCGTATAAAAGGCTTAACGGACACTGGCTTAAATAAAAACTTTTATAGATCAAAATCTTTTTAAACCTGATCTTGCGATAACGCTTTAAAATTGAATTATACTGATAAATAATTTATGACAACAGTAAAAGTATAATTTACATGGAGGCAAACGAGTACGTTTGAGCCATGTTTAGAAAATCAGGTGTTTCAAGTTACAGTAGAAGGTACTAGCACTCTAGTAGTTAGGTAGTATAGTAGGTACTCTAGTAGGTAGGTAGTATAGTAGGTACTCTAGTATATTAATGATACTCTTTTCATAACATAAGTACACATTTACTGAAATAAAACAAATTACGGAACTATACCTACTTCAGTGAGAAGATAAGACTAATTTTAATGATATATAGACGTTAATAGATAATAAAAACCTTTACTTTTAATATCGTTTTTGCATTTAGAAGAAAATGAAAAAAAAATCGCGCAATTAGATCATAAATTTGATCAATTAAAAATTTAATAGTCTAAATTAGAGAAAGGTTTTAAGAATTTAGTTTAAGTAGTTTTTATAGTATGTTATATATGTTTAAAATATGTTTTAAAAGTCTTTATTTTTTATTTCAGCGAAAATGTTTATTACCTTCATATGACAACCGTTATATGACAGTTATTTGTTTTATTATGCTCGATTTTTTTGACCCGAAAATTAAATTCTATCTGCGTTCCAAATATAAAATAAATATAAATTTAATGACAACATTTAACAGATAATATCACAACTTTAGGATTTCCCCTTGAACAAAAAAAAAACTTAATAAAATATTATTTTGTCATAAAAACAAACAAATCAAAGGTTTTTTTTTAAATGATTCAAATTTTGAAATTTTTCTTAAATTTGTCATAGAAAAGTTAATCTAAAAGTAAAAAAAAAATTCCCATTACGTCATTACGAGTGTCAAAACTAAATAAATAAAACTTACAATATTGAAAAAAACTTATTTAATATGCGTTAAAGGTAGTGAAAAATAAAAAAAAAAAAAACAAATTTACGCTGCATCATTAATTAGCATTTATAAACTTGTTAAATTATTTTAAAATTACATTAATTTATAAGGTGTAAAGTTTAATAATAATACCAGTAGGTAGTACTTTAGAAATTTTTATCCACGTCATAAATGTCATATTATTATGTAAAATTTTGCCGTAAAATATTTTTTTTTTTTTTAAATCAATTCTTGACTCAATTTTAAACACGTTAAGAACAGGTATTTTTTAAAGGAATTTACAAAACATGTGTTTGTTTTTTTTTTTATATTAAACGCATCTGACCGCGCAATGCTAAACCACAATCTAACCTGAAACTTTTATGATTTTAAATTGAAATCCAAATCAAAATTCAATGTTAAAAGCTCTTCTTTAAAAAATCAAACAGAAATAGAAAACCTGATTCTAAGTTCTAAGAATTAAATTTATTCAAAGATAATATCCAAAGTCAAACATGACCAGATGAAACTAGATATTTACGAAGTAAATTATTTAACCAGTTTTAGATTATCTTGAATTTACTTTAAAAGAATTTTTTTTTATAATTTTTTTCATTTCAAATTGAATTTAAATTTAATAAAATTTTATGCTTTTTATTTAGTTGATTGAACTTTTTATCAATTATTTCTAACAATTGGTTTAATGATACAATCATAAGGTAGTGTCTTTCCATGTTTCAAAGTCTTTCCTTTTAGATAATTACCAAACGTTTTCGTGTAGGATAACGTGTAAAAATGAAATACATTTGTATGTCCGTCTGTATGTTTGTAGAAGAGCATTTTTATAAAAACCCGCCTATTACGAAGTTGCAGGGTCTCAAAGCTCTAAAATGACCTTTTCTTAAATGTGATGTATATTTAAGGTCCTGCTTAATATTTTTTCAATCTTTGAACGTCGAACAGCAGGACATTTTTTTATTTATTTGAGTATTTAAATTTACCGTAATGTGAAGACAAAATTTTAGAAAATCTTGTTTATTTCATAGCTACGGCACACTTTTAGTTAGAATATTGAAATTATGACATAATATAAATCTTTGAGAAATAAGCAATAATTATTTTGTACTTAGACCATTGTAAAAATTTTTTCAAATTAAAATGGTTTATTATAATTTTATATTTGTTAGAAGATTTTCTAAAAATTTAAAAAAAGTGTAACTTGATTTTTTACAATTTGTTTTTACATATAAAATTCTAAAAAAAAAAAACAAGGTGCAAGGTACAAATTCTAATTCTAAACTATTTCTATTGTCTTTTGAAAAATCTTTGGTTTTACATTCCGCTTTGTTTGTAATTTATAATCTTTAAGATAATTAGATAAAAACAAACCTTTTAAAAAATTATAGTAATATTTTATATTAAATTTGATCAATTTTAGAAAAAACCATGAAAGTTTGGAAAAATAGAAGGAACTGATATTAAAGGAAGGAAGAAATACTGTTATTGCAATTACAAAAGGATAAAATAATGATTTTTTGTTTCTAAAGCTTTTAAATTTGATCGGTATTATATTCTTTGAAAATTGTACTCTTAGAGTATAGCTGTACGAATTTTATTCTGTTCATTTTAAAAGTTTTTTCAGATATCAAAAAGTAATCCTATATAGATTTAGAAAAAAAAAAAACAAGAACCTTGAGTCAATTATATCGATTTTTTATTTTAATATTTTATTAAATTTTTATTTTTATTTTTATTTAATATTTTCAATCAAATCATTAAAATATTATTTAATATATTTTATTTAACTTTTTTTCTTTAATTTTTGATTTCAACGAAAAAGAAAATAATTAATTATTAATATTTTATTTTCAATAGCAAATACTTAACCTATATTTTACTTTACCCTAGTTTGCATTCAATAAATTTATCTTCTTTCCCTGCAATTTAAAAAAAAAAACAAAAACAACACCCATAATAAAACACAGCTCATAAACAGGAAACCTTATAAAAGTTCCATTATAAAATTAATATTCTCTTTAATTAAAATATACTCTTTAATTTAAACTTTTCAAATATTAAAAAAAAAAACATAAATAAAAATAATAAAAAAAAATATTTTTTTAATAAATTAATTAAAATATTTTTTTTTTGAAATTCATTAAAAAGAATATTATTTAACCCCTTACATCTTCAATGGTTTTTTTTCCACCCGTTGAATTTTTAACTTCGCTAACAAATAAATTTTAAATTCTCTTAATTTTTGAAAATTTCTAGACGAACATTTAAGGAAATTTTCGTTGAGCAGTAAATATTCATTCAGATCGAAAATATGAAAAATTTTTAATCTCTGCATCATATATAAAGAAATTTTCGTTATTAGTAATTAAATATTCATTCAACTTTTCAAACTCTTCGGTGCATTGCAATCTCTGCGTTTTGATAATATGAATTTCAAGATCAAGTTATCCTTTTTTTTTAAATTATACTGTCTGGAACCTCAGCGTTATGTAAAAACTAGCCCAAAATTAAATTTAAGAAATAATTATATTTAATTGGTTTTTGTCCGTCTTAAAACTGGAAGTGGAGTCCATCTTAGATAATATAAAACCAAATTAAAGATAGATATTGTTCTAATAGAAAAGTTTTTGTACAAAAATTATTTTATACCTACCTACCGAATAACTAAAAGTTTACTAAAAAATAAAATTTTTTTTTTTCAACCAAACAGCTTACAACAAAACAAAAGAGCAACTAAATTTTGTAGATCTACTAAGAAAAAGTTTTCGAGAATCGTTATATTATTTCGCTTCTTTTTTTATTAAATTGAATTAGTTGTGATTCATTTTAACTAAACTCAAATCAAGAGGAAAAAATTTTATTTTTTCTTTGTGGATACTGAATGAAAGAAATTGAATAATCGCTTTTGTCGGGTTGATTAAACAGTACTGTAAGAAAAATACCACACTAACATTACCTCCAGAATTCTAAATACTGAAACTAATCAACGTAGACTAACCATGAATACAAGAAAAATAAAAAAGGATATTATAACTCAATTAATGTTGCAATTACTCATTTTCTGACTTATTCTTCATTTTTTTTTTGGTTGCCAAAAATACAAAAAAAAATAAATAAATAAACATAAAATTAAGAAAAATCTCAAAGGAAAAAGAAATTTCACTTTATATAAACAAAAACAAAAAATAAAAACATATTTTTTTTACGAAAACTTTTAGAAATTTCGCTAAAAGCCAGTAAAAATCGATAGTAAATTGGCAAATGTTTTTATTTTTCTAAACAGCAACAGCAGATAAAATTCTATAGGGATTCATTTGATTTTTTCTTTTTTTTTTTGTTTTGCTTTAATTTTATGAAAGAATTTTAATTTTTATTTTAACATCAATGAATGAGAATTTAACATATTAGTATTATTTTGAGAAAATATCAAAAGATACATTGGTTCTATATATAATATTGTAAAATATTTATATTCAGACATTTGTCGTATATGTACATAATACATGTTTTACCAAAAATACAGTATCGTCTAATATTACTGGAATGTTAATTGATTTTGTTATAATAACCGACGTATTCTTTTATTTTAACTGCTTTTAATGTAATAACAATATTCTTATAATTGAATCTACTGATTACAATTTATATTAGCCAAAGGAAACAAGGATTTTTTTCATATATTTAATATGATTTGTTTTTTTTTTGATTTGGTTACAGTGCATTCTAATTCAATGTTTATTATGATATTTAGAACTCCTTCTGTATTAGCAATACTGAGGCGGAGTACTGATACATGAATTTATGCTAAATAGCTTCATATTTTTTATGAATCCCTCTTGCTTTATAGTTAATTGATTCAGCTACAATGTAACAGAGAACAATTAATTATTAAAAAAAAAATCCACATTGGTTATATGCCTATGTTTCGTTTTGTATGATTTTTAGCTGGACTTAAAAAAAAATATATAACTATTACTAGCTTGAATAGGCATTCCAATACTAGAGCAGGCTAGGACAGTCTGCCTGTACAATTTCTTTTATAATTTGTTTTTAAAATTAATTGGATCAGAAGAAACGTTTTAAGCTGTCCCAATATACCTCCCAATATCCAGTAACTACCCATATTTCTCAATTTCTTTTTTTTTCTATTATCCTAATCCCCAAATCAAACAATGTATTCTACCATATTGGTTCCAATCTAATGTTTGGTTTAAAAGGGAGCTGGGGTTTGGTTGGTTAAAATTGATCAAGGAGAATTCAGGCGTTGATCTTTTTGGTGTCTTTCGAGATTCCCATCTCCCCTCGCCAAAAAGTAAAATAATGTTCTATTCAAATTTTATTCGAATACAATTGATACTCAAATTTTAACCTATATTGTATAATTAATACACGTATTAACGTATTTGTGTCTACAGAATGAAAAAAGTAAAAGAAAAAGTGAAAAATAAATTTTTTAATGCAATTTTATATCCCTGTTTTACCTCATCTGCTAACTTTTCCCCAACTTTAGTTGATTGTCGAAGAATTCTCAAAAAAAAATTACTAAAGTCAAAAAATTGATGGTTGTTATTGTTGTTGTTGTTTTCCCTTTTCTGTTTATCACAGAGCCTTTGTCGTATTAATCAAAAATTGCCGGATTTGTGCTTTGAAAAATAAAAAGAAAGTGAAAAATGAAACAAAGAAGAAATTTTTTTTTTTAATTTTCTTTTTTTTCTTTTCCTTTTTTACTGACTAATTTAAAAACAGATAAAGACACTAAAAATCAACAAAAAAAAAAAAAAAATACTTTAAAGATGAGAAAAAAATTTAAATCTTTTACAGAAAAAAAAAATGTTTATTTTTTGTTCAGTACCTCAGTAATTTCTTTTTCTTCTATTAAATAAAAATAAAATCAATATTTTGAGTTTTAATGTTAAAAAAAATCACCCAATTTAAATATTCTTAAAGTTTTTTGATTTAAATCTTATTAGAAAAGGATTTTATTGTTTTTTTTTGTTTTTTTAAATATTTTTTTGAAATTTTTCTATAACTTTTGCTTAATTAAATAAGGCAGTATATATATAGAATTGCAAAATAATTAAGTGCAATTTTCTTGATTTTTAAAGAATTGTAATGTAATTAAGAAACACTGCTACCACATGTAAAAATATAATGTTGAAAGTTTCAGTTCTTTGTTTTATTTAAGGAAAATTAGATATAAATATATCGAGCACGGGACATCTGCAACAATTTTAAACCTCCAAATGATCGGTATTCACACAATTTCAGATTCCTAGTTTCAATAGACATTGAGATATTTTCATATAAATATACAGAAGTTTTATGGTAGCTACACGAACGGGCTGGCCGAACTTGCTCAATTTAAATAGCGAAACAAAAAATGGTAAATCCCTTATTTTTGAGTTATGGTACGGCCGGTCAGATGCATATATCTAAATCGACTCAGAATTCGATTTTGAGTAAAATGAAATACACTTTTTCATATCTATCTCACTATTTCATCGCAAACGTAATGAATGACAAATTTATTATAACCTTGATTTATGTTCATACCAATATCCCTTTATAGCCCTTTATAGCCCTTTGTGGAACACAAGTCAGTAACCACAATGATAACTTTAATGTTACCGGCTACTCACTTATTTCACACTTCGTACCCAAAAGAGGTATCGCTGTCTATATAAAAAATGACATCGCTTTCAACACACTTCCAAAATATAAATGTTCTAGCCCAACCTTTCATTACATTTGGGTCAAAATTCTCGTTGAAAAGCATGTCATACATTTCTGTTTTCTATACAGATCACCCAACTAAAATGAACAAGAAACTGCTATGGAAATTGAAAATCTATCGAACCAGATCAATGAAATTTTGGACGCATCTCCAGAAACTGAAATTGTCAAGGCGGGAGATTTCAACATCCATAACAGGGACTGGCTTCATTTTTCTAGCAACATCTCCCCGAGTCAAAACTCAATTGGGAAACAAGTTGAACTATTCTCCACACTGTTCCACCTTTCTCAACTTGTCCAAAATCCCACTATTAGGTCTTCCTTTCCACCACTTATTGATAATAATAACACAACCGTATCAGATTCTAAAGAGAAAACGAACTTATTTGGCAAGCAGTTCGCTTTTAATTCGACACTGTCACAGTCAGCTCAGATGCCACCTTCTGTTCCAGGAGCTGGCTGCTCCTTCGGTAAAATTTACTTTAGGACGCGGGCGGTGATGAAAATCTTAAAAAATCTTGATACAAGCAAGTCAGCCGGTCCAGATGGTATAACCACCATGGTGCTTAAAAATACCTACTCCACTATTTCAAAACCTCTGCGCAACCTTTTCTACCTCTCCTTCACTTTGGGTATTCATCCTACCCAATGGAATGTTGCACATGTTTTCCCAATTCCCAAAAAAGGTAATAAAAGCGATCCCTCCAACTACCGCCCTATTGCTATAACTTCGGTCCTCTCCAAGGTAATGGAGAACATAGTGAACCAAAAGCTTCTGAAATACCTGAATCACAAAGGTTTCATCATTCTGGTGAGTCTGATGTTGTGGCTCTTGATATTTCTAAGGCTTTCGATCGAGTTTCGCACGATGCTCTATTGGCAAAATGCAAAGCATTAGGTCTAGGTAGGGTCTTTCTAAAATGGATTGGAGATTTCCTTTCGAATCGCACAATTCGTGTTCTGGTCGATGGATATTCATCTGACAAATTCAAAATAAATGCTGGTGTCCCCCAGGGATCAGTTTTATCCCCAACTCTCTTCTTAATATTTATCAATGACCTACTCTCATTAACCTCCAATCCGATCCATAGTTTCGCAGACGGCAGCACCCTTGTAGCTTCCTATGAGTTTCATAACCGCTGTAACATTAATCATCAGATTAATACAACAGCAAAAAGTTTCACTATTAGTGAGCTAAATAACGATTTAGCAAAAATTCAAAAATGGGGCGAAGTCAATAGAGTTGAGTTCAACACCAAAAAAACACAATGCTGTCTGATTTGGCGGAAAATTGCCACTACTGTTCCTACCCTACTATTTCAGGGAGAGGTCTTGCAGCATTCAACGGACTTAAACATGCTGGGCATCGGGTTAAACCAAAAATTTACTTGGTCAAATCACATTTTTGGTATAGCTAAGGATGCAGCTAAATGTTTGAGTTTTTTGTATCGCTGCAAAACTTACTTTTCCGCATCTGATCTTCTCAATATCTATAAAACGTACATTAGGCCGAAAATGGAGTACAATGCACACATTTGGGCTGCAGGGCCTCAAACAGCACTGGGTTATTTAGATAATGTGCAAAACAGAGCTATTCGTTTGATCAACGATTCCAGTGTAAATTCAATACTCACTCCACTCAGCCATCGTCGCACAGTTGGGTCGCTGACCTTGTTTTATAGGTATCTCGTAGGGATTAATACTTGTTCTAAAGAAATAAAACAACTAATTAATGCCTCCACTCAAAGTTTTCCAACGAGAAACAAGGAGGGCAACAGATGCTCATCCCTACCATGTTGAGTTATAAAGATGGCGAAATACAGCCTATGGAAATTAGTTTGTTATGCACGTCCCGTTTGTGGAACCATATACCATCGCATGTGTTCCCTAAAGTTGGTAATTCTTATGTGTACGATCTACTTAAGTTTAAGAAGAACATTAACATCTTTCTTCAAAATGTCCCTCCAAATTTTCCTACCTATCCCCGATGATCCAAATTTCCCAATTCCAATTTTCCCAATTATCCTTCCACATCCCTATCCTCAAAACCAAACTGTACATTCGTATTAAAGGTTCCATCCTAAAGTTTGGTTTTAAAAGGGGGGTGGTTTTGGTTGGTTAAAGTCCAACACTACCCTGAGGAAGCACGTGCAGTTCCTCTTGGTGACTTTCGAGTTTTCCACCAACCCTCGTAAAAAAAAAAAAAAAAAAAAAATATAAAAGATTAATTAGCAACATATTAAATATACCTACATTTTCTATTTCTATTTTATTTTCTTTAAAAAAATCAATGAAAAATTTTTATTTATAAATTTATTATGTTAACATGTGATTTTCTATTGTAAGAAATTTTTTTTGATTTGATTTGAGAACGTTACCTAAGATGGATGACTTTATTTAAAAGATCTTCTGACCGAAAAGCACTGTAAACTAACCGTAATATAAATTTTTTCATATTTTAATTAAAAGTTTTTTTATTCTTTTCTATATACTTCTTTATTCTTTTTATTCTTTTCTATATTTTAAATATTTTTTTGTTTTATAGATATCCCGTAAGGATTAACACCTATTTCAAAGAAATAAAACAGTTAATGTTTTTCACTCAAGTTTTCCAACGAGCAATAAGGAGGGCAACAGAATCTCACCCCTATCATGTAGAGTTATCAAGATGGTGGAATACAGCTTATGAAAATTCGTTTGTCATGCGCACGTCCTGTTTGTAGAACCAAATACCATCACATGTGTTCCCTAAAGTTGGTAATTCATATGTGTATGATTTACTAAGTTTAAGAAGAACATTAACATCTTTCTTCAAAATATCCCTCCAAATTTTTCTATCTATCCCCCATAATCCATATTTCCTAATTCCAATTTCTCCAATTATCCTTCCCACATTGCTATTCCCAATCAAACTGTACATTTGTATTAAAGGTTCCATCCTAAAATTTGGGCTTAAAAGGCGGTGGTTTTGGTTAGTTAAAGTTCCTCCTGGTTCCTCGTGGTGACTTTCGACTTTTCTACCAACCTTCGTAAAAAAAAAACGGTCAAAATGAAACAGTATCCTTAAGTTTTTATATGAAAATGTAATTAACTTTATAATTTGTTTTAGTTAATTTGAAACTTAAAATTAAATTTTTCAACTCAATTTGAAAGCCATCTTATAACCATTTTATAACCATCAAAATAGGCGTCAATCGCATAGCAAAATAGAAGAACAAATCAAATTTTATCATTAAAGACAAGAAATTTTTAGATCTCAAAGCGCAAAATTTATATAGCCACAAGTTAACCAGCTATTACTATTGACTATATCAATAAGAAACAGAATAATAACTTAACCAAAATAAGTCTAATGACAAAATTTCTCGTATTACTTCAACATTTTCAAATGCACATATCGCATGTCTATAAAATTAGTTTTTCAAACCAAAAGTTTCAATAAAATTACAATAAAAGTTTTAAATAAATTTTGTATGGAAAATAAAAAGTAAATTGTGGCAGTATTCATCACTTCACAGTAAAATACTCAGTTGAATATTATTGCCACAACTAAAATTATATCACAACTGAAGAAAACTGTCAGCATCGTAAAAATGTACAACGGCTAATTTCTTAAATTATGTTTGAAAATAAAACCATAAATTTTTCAACTTATATTTTTCATTTTTTGACTTGTAGCAGTATTCTTCTGAGAGTGCGATATAATAAAATGAAATCAAATTCATTCATTCATTTCGTATACATTATATTCATTTAAAATGTTGACTTGACTCCAACTCATGGTTTCTATATATATTTTTATTTAATTTAGATACCTAATATGAAAAGTTTATATTTGTTTTTGTTTTTTTTTTTTTTTTCAAAATTCTAAATAGGAACATAAAAAATTTCATAATATTTCTACCATTAAAGGATATCATATATAGTAAAGAAAGGAAAAACTTCAAGGACATTTCATAATAAAACAACAAAAAACAAAAAAAAAACAAAAACATTTCAACATTTTAACATTTTTATAATAAAAATTTTAAAAAATGTTCACTTTCAGCATTAAAAAAGAAAAGTAGAAATAAATTTCAAGTATTTTAAATTTTAATGAATATTTTAATTAAAATTTAAATATTATATTATTGAAGTTGAGTTGAAAAAATACATGATATATTCGTATTTAATTTAAAAAAAAAAAAAAAAAAAAATTTTATTAATTGAGAATGAATGAATGTATGTATCATATCGTATATTTATGTATTATTTATATTCTCGAAATTATTCTACTTTATACATTTTTTTTATTATAAATATTTAATAATATACTATAGAATGAAAAATTTTCTGTATTTATATCTTACTTATAATATTTTCTCCCATTTCTTAAAAAAAAAAAATTTTAAAAAGTTTTTAAAATATTTAAAATATGAAATTTTAAAAAAAATTAAAAGTATCGTAAACCAAAAAAAAAAAAAAAAATAAAAAAAATAAATTTTGGTCATCACCGGTTCTCATGTTATTAAATGATTATTTTTTTTAAACTGTTCAATTTACTTCCTGTCATTAGTTTACAAAAAATTCTCATAAGGTTTGAATCTTTGAATAATTAATCATAATTTGTATAATGGTTTACTTTACTGTTCTTCTTTTTATCACAATCACTTCTTCTTTTTATCACAGTTTCTATAAATCGATCAATATTATCAAGCAGCCAACTGGGAGCGGAAGTACAAATTTACGATATTTTGAAATTTTTCAAAAACATTAATAAGTTTTGTTACAACCAAAGTTTATAAAAACATATATTTTTATACTAAAGTTTCGAAAAATGAGTCAAGAGACTGACAGTTTTCGAAACATAGTGTAAATATTGTTTAAAGTGAATATTTTATTAATTTATATCCATAATATGTTCAGTCATCTTAAACTTTCGTTCTAACCATAATTTATAACGATAACTTGAGCATTAACCGGATATTGTGGCAAGAATTTAAAATGAAATGAAAACAATATTGTTGATTATTTTTTAATTATATAATTTAATTAAATAAAATTTTTTCTTCGCTCTGCAACTATGACTGAAAACTTTTTTTTTTTTTTTGTTTTTGATTTAGCAATAACTTGTTTTAATCTTGGCAATATTTTTGAGAAATCATCTTAATTCAAATTTAATGATAAACAAGACAGAATGTAAAGCTAAAGCTTTCTTTTTAAAGACATATAGATACATTTTTCAAAAAACAATAAAAATTTTAAAGTTTAGAATATTGTGACACGTGACCAAAATTTGTAAATTATCTTAAATTTTATATGAGATAATTTGAAAAATGCAAAGAGTCTTTCTTCAATTTCAGGGAAACTCTATATGATTAAGAAAATCTGTTAAAATATTTAAAATTATTATGTTAACAGCTTTTCTTAATCATGGATGTGTTAAAGTTTTAAGTTTTATGTTTTACTTTGAAAAAATTTATATATAGTTGCATAAAAATAGCAAATTTTGAATGTTATTGTCTTTTAACAATTCTTAAACAGGTGATAGTACAAAAAATTTTTATAAATTACTTATGTAAAAGTTCTCTTTCTTCAAAAAAGGAAAAAACTGTCCAGCCGTGTGGTGTTTCAGATTTAACAAATGTTTGAGAGGCTGTAACTTCGTAATGGATGGGGATAACATAAGTATCTTGGCTACAAAAAAAAAAAAGCTTTCTTATCCATGGTTTAAATTTAATTGTTATATATCTAAATGGTGTAGAAGTTTAGTGAACAGAAGGGCTGACAGAGAAAATGAAACTAATAAACAAAATTTGGATTTTTTTTTTGTTTTTTTTTGGAAAATGTGCTTTCTTTTTTTCCTACAAATTAGAAAAAATGTATACATAAGATAAAATTATCAAAATACCGGAGTTATCTTAAAATTTCAATTTCGAAACGAAACTGTACTCACCTCGTATTTAGTATCTTTAGATTTATTTGATTATTCAAATTTACAAAAAAAAAAATATAAGTTTACAAAAAATTACAATTACAATATTTACAAAAAAAAATATATAAGTCAATACTATTTGAAATTTTAAACAAAAAGCACTTTCAATTCAATTGTAATTAAATTAATGAAAAAAAATATTTCAAATATACCTAAAGTATAATTGATTTTTATTTTTCAAGAGAAAAATTTCTTTAAGTATCAAAACAATAATTTATAATTTTCTTAATTTTAATTTTAATATAAGTTCCATTTAGAAACAACTTAACAAAAACACAAAAAAAAATCTTTTATGATAATTATTTTCATAAAAAGTTTTCAAATAGATTTAAACTTTTTATTATTCCTATGTAAAATCTATTCTTTATTTTTCTCTTAATCTCAAAATTAAAGTTTTGTTATTCTAAAAATAAATTCAAAACTTATTACTTAATAAAAAATGTAAAGATTGATAAAAATTGATGAAGTGTTTGTGATCCTATATTAAAATATGTTAAGAAAATTTTATTTGAATTTAAATGTGGAAAATAATTTTCTAGTAAATTAATGCGAGTAGTTCTAGGTATAGACTTTCAGTAGATTATCCTATTAAAACATAATTATAGATAATAGTTTTCTTTCCAAATTTATATCCTAAATTAATTGTAACCCTGGCTCTTTTGAAATGGAGCTGCAATATAATATATGCACTTTGATCCTAATCTAGTTTTTATTATTTTTTTTTTTAATAGAGTCGCTGAAAAACTGCAGATGTCATCCAGAGGAACTTCACGTGGTTCCCACAGATATTACTAAACTTAAACCTACCAAAATCATTCCCTATAGAATATTAAATTTTTAGATGGAGAATTAAAATTTAAGATCTTTAATACAAGTGCACAGTTTGGTTTCAAGGATAAGGATATGAGCAAAATCCTTCTGGATATAGGGTTTAGGAAATTTAGGTTTATGGAGGATGGATAGGAAAATTGTAGGAGATTTAAAAAAAATATGTTATTGTTATTTTCGAACTTTACTACACCGTACATATATAAGACTTTTAACAACTTTAGGGAACACATTAAATGGTGTATGGTTTAGCATATGCGATGTACGTTTGACGAACAGATTTCCAAAGGTTGTGTTACACCATCCTACAAATTCTACAGTGTAGCGATGGGCATCTGTCGCATTAAGGCAATTATAGAATTTCGAAATGTTTAGTAGTTAAAGCAATAACCAGGTTTTAGTAGTTTTAAATAGAAAATAGCTAACAAAAATATATTTTAGAAATTGAATATTTTTTTGTTTTTGGTTTTGTTAAATGAATAAAAGAAAAAACTTTTTAAAAAAAAAAAAAGAAAAAAACAATTTAAAACTTTTATTATCCTTTTTAAGCTTCTTAAATATATACTGATATATACATACATATGGAATAAAGATGTGATCTTTCTATATGTATATGAACATAAATATGTATGTATTAATAATTCATTCTTAATATTTTACAAATTGAGGTTACAAAAACAAAAGAAGAAAGCAATAATTGAATTAAATTTAAAATGAATTTAAAAATTGTGTTTTAAGAAACTTGAAGTTTATTTTTAATTTTTTTTAAGATGATTAATTTTTTTTTCTTCTTTTAAAAAATTTTTAAACTTTTAAGTTCTAGCTGATAATTTTAAAATTTTAGATATCCTTAAAACAAAAACCAAATTCAAGATTGAATCTGATAGGCTGCAAGTAATTTATTCTTGTTTTAACCATATTCAGAGGATACTTGAAAATTATTTGAACCAGAATTTTTAAATTTAAAGTTTTGTCCATGAAAGACTAAAAAAAAGATTTCATAAAAGTTTACATTATTACTATAGTGTCGCCAATGCTCGAAATTCGAGCAAATGTCACCCAGTGCTCGACATTTGAACGGATTGAGTTTTCTTTTCCACGGAAGGTGGAATCTTTAACGGACAGTGAAATCGTTTAGCCGCTTCAATTTAAAAATGATGTAACCAAAATAACTTACAGTTACATACATATGTCTACCTACCTAATTTAAAATAAAAAAAACCCTAAAGGAACAATTTAAATATATTTTATAGATACATAATATATAATATGTAGATACAAAATTATAAAAAAAAAAACGATATGAATTCAATTTCTTTTCTTCTGTTCTTTTACAACCGAAAATGTTTTACCTGTTTTCACCTGAATTATAGGTGAAAGATATAGAATATAAAAATAAGAAATGTTTTTTTTGGCCGTTATTTCATTAAAATTGGTTACGTAGTTTCTTGCAAATCTGTACCAAAAGTTTTGTATGGAAAAAAATACTTAAGCCGGTTAAATATATAGATAACATTTTAAAATAATTATTTTTTTATTCATGCCTATTCGATTCAAAAAGCGGTGTAAAGATACTATAACTTTGCGCAGGTTTTTAAATTTTTTTTTTTGTGCATTTCTCTGCCACATAAATGTGAACAGGAAAATACACAGCCTTTGCTTTGGCTGTAAATGTGTCTGTAAATGTCGTAAGGGGGAATAATTCTTACGATGTGTGAATTATTCGTCGGTGTTCACAGCGTATTTTTATACGCTCATACCCACTTCTTCGTAATTCTTTAAATTTACCAAAATGTAAAATTTGTGAAATTTAGTATCTGATTTTACATATCTCAAAATATCATTATGCGCTTATGAAAATTGTTTACTAATATAAAATTAAAGATTCAAAATACAGTATGTATTTGTTTTCTATAATTATATTCAGTGCAACCAACAAAATATTCGTAGAAAGCTACATATTTATATAAGAAAAATTCCCTAACTCCTCCGTACGAAGGACGTTTCTTTATATGGATAAACAAAATATTTACTAAAGAATTAGTAAAATCATTTATATATGCTACGGGTTGGTTATACGAAATCTCGCGTTTCTAAATCTCATGATTAAAACCAAATAAGTTTTTTCATTAATTAAACATTATCTGAAATAAATCGTAATGATATAAAGCCGAAATGCACTTTTTTGGTTTTATTTCAATTTCACATTTGAAATATACAGCCCAAAATCATGAACTTTTTCTTTTCGGCTTATTCTGCTAAAAAAAAAAATATAAAACTAAAATAAAATAGAAATAAAGTCACAATATTTTTTTTGACAGGTTTATACATACTTTGATAAAATTTTAATTTCAATTCTCTTTTTTAACTCTTAATTAAAATCTGGTTTTGTAACCAACTTTAAAATCAATCCCACTGACCTTAAATCCCATACATATTTGAATCACATGAATTTTTAACAACTAAAAGACTTTAAATTTTATTTATTTCAAAAGTTTAAAACTTCTTTGTATTATTTGCCGATTTGGAACATCATATAATATCTTTAACAATTAGCTTTAATCATTAATTAATATACATGATTGTCTTATTGAAAAGTACATAAAAAATTTATAACTAGTAAGTATAACTAAAAACAACTTTTATAACCGCTAATCATAAAAATACATGATTTACCAATTTGTAAACGTTCTCTCAATAATTAAGATATATAAAATGAAAAGTTGTCCAATAATTAAATAAATACATCATATCTTTTAACTCTTATTTCTCTTAATGAACTAAAACAATAAAAATTAATATTGTTTTATTAATATTTCTACTCAAAAACAAATTAATCAAAAACAAAAACAATAATTGCCATATAAAATTCATATTAAAAAACAAAAACTCTCCAAAATCACAATGAATCTGATATCTTAATTTTATCATTCCTTTAATTGTTCACCTGAATATCAATCATAATTCATAAAATGCATCAACGCCTCTTTAATTTTAATTAGCAACGATATTATAATTAAAAGAATAATTTAAAATGAAAAAAAAAAAAAAAAAGAAACAGAAAAAATATTAAGTATTAAAGATTGCATATAAAGGTAATCCAGTACTATGCAATATTATACGTCATAACACCTTAAAGATGTACTGTTGTTTATGTGCCGTATTCATTTGGATGTGAAACACTCGAAGTGTTGAGGAAAAAATTAATTAATTTTTTTGTTTTTATATTATATGATTGTGTTGCGTTGTATTTAAAATATATCGTGTTAAATAACAATTAATAAAAAAAAAAAAAAAAACTGAACTTTAATAAAAAAGATAAAACAGTTAATTTAATTTAAATTTTATAAACAAAAAATAAATAATGAAATTTATACACGCACGAAATTATTATTGGATTTTTAGTGGCTTTAAATCATAAATCGATCAAAGTTTTTAATTGCAATGCAACAATAATCAATTGATTTGAATGTTTTAAGTTGGGAAAGATGTGATTTTTTTCTCTGTCTTATATCTGTCGAATTTATACTACAGAATTTAGTGAATCGATTCAATTTTTTAAATAAGAATATATTATTTATTGTTAAATAAATTGTAAAGAATGTCATGAAATATTGTTATGGAAATTTTTTTTTTATTTGCATTTAAGATATTATTAGAAACTTTTCAAAAATAAACAGTAAAAAAAATTTTTAAAAGTATAATTAAAACAATATCAGACTGTGTTTAATGCTATATTTATGAAAAAAAGATATGATTTGTTTAAAGAATAAGTGGACCTAGTACTAATTTTCTTGAAGAAAAGAGATTTCAGTATCCTTGTCTTTCATCTAAAGAACATGTCGAATTAAGAAATATAATCATACAAACGAGAAAACTAAATTAAATATTTCGAAAAACTATTTTCATGGGAAAAGTCTATAAAGAAGTCTAAAATTAAAAATGCGTTCAATAAATTTAAAGGCAAACAGACAATTTCTATATAGTAATTGCGCACCGTCGTAACTATAACAAGAAATATATATAAAAGCTTCAAACACTTTAAATGACAATAATCTATTTGTGTTATTTAAAATAAATACATAAAACGAATTAATTTTAAATAAAAACAAAGTAGAATGTAAACCAACGGTTTTTAAAAGTGCACATTTCCAAAACTCAATACAAACTGTTTAGAATTGTGACTTGCACAAAAATTTGAAAATTTCATGTAAATAAAAATGTGAAAATAGGAAATTTTTTAAATTTTGAGGGGCCGTAAGTTCGGAATCCTATATAACTAAGAAAAGCCGTTAACACACGTAAAAATATATTATTAAACCTTTAATTTTCATGTCTTGCCCAAGAAAAATTTTTACAGGTGTCTAAGTTACAGGTGTCTAAAAATAGCAAATTTTCAATTTTTGAGGCGTAATAACTCCTAAAGAGGGGGTGCTACCAAAAAATTTTCTGAGGAAACTTATACTAATTCTAAAAGTTCTTTCTTGCCTCAAAATTTCAAGCCTCTATCTAAAAGCGTGCCGGAGTTATGAAAGTAGAAAAATCATGCAAAATTTGGTTTTCACATAACGGTAAATTTAAATACTAAATTTAAAAAATTGTATAATTTTCATATTAATATACAAAGATAAAAGAAATACCTGTCGAATGACGTTTTCAGATTGAAAAAATCTTAAGTAGAACATAAGATATATGCATTTAAAAATAGGGCTTTTTCAAAGTTTGAGGGGATGGAGCTCCGTAATGGGTGGGGCTACATGAAAAAGTTGTTCCACAAAATTATTTTTTTTTATGAGACCTATCCATAATTATTGTTTTTCTCTATCTTTAACCGTGTAGAAGTTTTGTAAACAGTCGGACGGACGGACGGATGGACAGAGTGAAACTAATAAGCACATTTTTTCAAAAGTTTTTTGGAAATGTGCTAAAAATCAGTCAAACTAACAAAATGTTGAATAAAAAATACCGGACTCAGAACACCGGCATAAGAGATGTAAATAACACAGATCGATCAAAGACAAGTAACTATTGTTAACTACATTATGTATGTCAATACATTATGTATGTATACATGTACTTTTTGTAGAAATTAAGACTAATGAGAAAACTTCACATCAAATGTTATTCTTAAACTTTAAATCCATTCAAATTTCATTCATATCATTTTTATATATATATAGATACATATATGTAGCTCATACTTAAAAATATTATTACAAAAATATAATTTATTATTTAAATTTAAAACATTGATTATCTTGTTTACTTTCTTGACTAGTTTAATCCTGATATTATATATCTTTATATTATAACTACGCTAATGAATTCATTAAATTATTCAAGAATTAAATAATTTGAAAAATTTTTTTTGTATAAATTTTTACTCACGAATTCTCGGAAATACTTAGGAATAAAAGAATAAGAAAAGAAAAAATTTTAACTTTGACGCTTTTAATTAAAACATCAAAAGTAATTTATTTTAATACAATAATATATGTATATATATATATATCCATATATATATACATCAAATTTATTAACTGTGGAATATAAAATGAGAAAAAAAAATGAATCTGAATTAAAAATCAAGTATCTTTAATATACTCATAAATAAACTAACAACTGATTTATCCAATTTCATCCTATGTCTTATTGAAATTATTTTGTTATCAGAAATAATCATAATGAACCACTGAACTTTCTAACATTCATTTCATTTTTTTTTTTTCTTTCAAATTTTTCATCTTAATCTTGAACATCTATAGGATTATATTGACTATAGTTTTGATTTTTAGCACATTTAAAAAAATATTTTGAAAAAATATGTCTATTAATTTCACCCTGTCCATTCGTCCGTCCATCTGTTAAATCCATCCCTCTGTTTACAAAAGCTCTACACCATTAAAGATAGAGAAAATTAATTTTAACCATGGGTAAGTCTCATAAAAAAATTAATGTTGTAGAACAACTTTTTCATGTAGCCGGAGTTACGGAGCTACAGCCTCTCAAACTTTGAAAAAGTCCTAAAATGCGTATATCTCATTTTCTACTTAAAAATGTTAAGCAATCTTAACACGCCATTCGAGAGAATTTTTTTTTACCTTTGTAAATCAATATAAATTTTTTTAAATTTAGTATTTAAATTTATCGCTATGTGAAAACTAAATTTTACATGATTTTTCTACCTTCATAACTTGTTTTTAGATAGGTACTTAAAATTTTGAGGTAAGAAAGAACTTTTACAATAAGTATAAGTTTCCTCAGAAATTTTTTTTGGAAAACCCCCTGTTTATAAGCCCTAAAAGGCTTATTTTTAAACACCTCTAAAAAATTTTCTTCGGCAAGACATAAAAATTAAAGCTTCAGTAATGTATTTTTACGTGAGTTAACGGTTTTTCTTAGTTATATATCGTTCCAGACTTATAGCCCCTCAAAATGGCAAAAAATCCAATTTTCACACCTTGTCTTATTATATGAAATGTTGGTGCAAGTCACAATTCTAAAAAGTTTGCATTGTCTTTTGGAATTGTGCGCTTTTAAAAACCGTTTATTTACATTCTGCCTTGTTTATATTACCTTAAATCTACATACAATTTAATAATATATATCTTTATAGTTATTTTCTCTCTCTTTCTCTTTTGCATTATATCTGTTATCATACATGTATATGATAAGTCAAATTTATTTATTTTTCATACCTTATATATAGAATATATTGGAATGATTAATTACTTATATGACCACAAAAAAAAAATTGAAAGTATATCCAAAAGAAAGGAAATGACTACCCAATTTTCTATTATATTATTATTATTGTTTTTATTATTTATAAAAAAAAAACAATATAACCGTATATTCGAATTTTGTAAATAAAACATTAATTTTACCGTTATTTAAAGTTCATTTATTAGAAAATTTTTCTCAATTCTTTAATTTTCTATTATATTTTTCTATCTCAGTTTATCAATTTTAATTTTGCATGAATAGATTCAGATCCAGATTCAGATCTATATATGAATTATTTTCGGAAATATAAATAAAATCTGTTGTTGGTTATACAGAAAAAAAAAAAAAATTAAGAATTTTGAAGTTTTTTGGTCTGTTAGGTAAATTTATTTTGAATTGTTGTTTAGAATTGTTGTTTTAGTTAAACTTTTATTATTATACAAGTATCGGTTGGTATCATGTTCATAATAAGCGTTTATTACAACAATTGAAAGATTTTGTGTAATAGATTTTAAGCAAGTTTAGATTAGTTTAGAGAATAATGTTTAGAAAGATCGATAAGAGCATTCAAAGTGAACATACGTGAACCTATTAATGATAGAACAATAAATTGTATAAGTTTGTGTTTACTAAGAGATCTTACAAACTCAAGGTAACAGAAAATTATGTACTTCTTCTCAACCTAATGTACATATTACTACAAATAGATTAGATTGGGAGATTTTATCGGACTTATGGCATAGTGATTAAGTTGCTGGTAAGTTCTTAAATGGTTAAATTATTCGGGGCGTCGTGGGTTTGAATCTCGGTCAGATCATTTAAAAACAAGTAAATGTAACAGAAAGTCGATGCAACCGGATTATTAATACCCTACAGCTGAAAAATTCATATTAAATTAAAAATCCATAAATTATTTTAGGTAGGTAACACTTTCACTCTTGTACAAAATTTCAAGTTTTTATCTTTATTAAATTCGAAGATATGCTTGTTAGACCTTGGCAGGCGTGTGTCACAGGCGCGTGTGAACCACTGCAATTCATCTCAAATTTCAGGGACATAGAAAAAACGTTACAGAACACGCTTGTACCATTTAAGCTTTGTACATTTTAAAGTTTCTAGCTTTATTGGTTTTGAAGTTATGCTCGATTACTCCGTGACTAGTTCCGAAGCTTCGAAAATCCGAACCCATGGTACAAATCATCTCAAATATCAGATTACAATTTTTAAAAAAAAGAAGTATGACAGAACACCATTGTACCAAATGTAATGTATCTATCTTAATTGGTTTTGCAGATATGCTCGTTTGCTCTGGGGATCGTTCAGAAGTTTCCAAAATCCAAACCCCTGGTTCAAATCCTCTCAGGAAAATAAAAGAAACATGAAAGAAAACCTTTGAACAAAATTTGAAGGTTCTATCTTTATTGGTTTTTTTAAATATGCTCGTTTCCTCTTGGGATTGTTCGGAAGCTTAAAAAATCCGAAACGATGAACCGAATTTTCCCAGATCCAGTCCCCGCCTTACTTTCGTAATTAATAACCTACTGTATAAATTTCATCAAGGTAGCTTTACTAGTTTTTGAGTTATCTTGCGAACGAACGGACGAAAGGAAATCGTTAAATCGACTCAGGAAGTGACACTGACTAAGAATGTACACGCATGTCCATATCTACCATGCTTCCTTTTGGTGGTTACAAATACCATACCAAAGTTAATATATCCTATACTTCTGGTGTAGGATATCACATGCAGTAATTAATATTAATAATTTCAATACTATAATAATAGCTGCTACAGAGCAGCTGCCTTTGATTACTACATGTTGTAACTGTTAATAGCAGCTCACGCTGTCAGCAAAATAGAAATAATAATAGGCGGATTCATTGTTCCCTTATACATTCTCACTCCCCAATTAAAAGTTTCTGCAACTCCCTAACGAATTTACTGCATTGGCAGTTAAAGATTTCGTCCCATTATTTTGGTAGTTATAAATTTTGCCCTATATTATATTGGAGAGGTGAGTAAGAATCTGACACTACCATGGCGATATTTGTGGTGTCTTTGAAAAATTCCCACCTCCTATCTATTTAATGGGTCATTTGGCAAATTATTTTAATAATAAATAATATTATTTGTCTAATTTGTATAGTATAATTTTTTAATGAATTGGTACCATAATGTGGAATGGGTGATAATTAGCTAATCCAGAATAATATTTTTTTTTTTATTATTAATAAAACTTTGAAAACTCAAAGCAATTAAATCAATATTATAAAAGATAAAGATAATAATTAACTAATATCACTTGATTTGGCCTATCAATTAACTGAAAGACACACTTTTCAAGAAATTTCACACTTTCCGCCATCTTTTCTTTAAATTTTCATAAATAATATAAAGATTATATTATAAAATTGATTTTTATATTATATTTTCTAATATTAAAATAAATCCGTAAGAAACGGATTTATCCTTTTTTAAATATCCTGACCATACTTAATTTTGAACAAGTTAATATAATTTTAAGACATTCTTCTATTAAAAATAAAATTACATCAACCATGAGCTAAAATAAAAGAAACTGATAATTTATATTAATGATTCCATTTTATATTATTAACTAAAAATTTGTTTAGCTTTAAAAGATTTATGCGTTTCTATATATCCTATAAAAGTCTTAAACAATTACGAAATCTTTCTGATAATATTAATCGTCGTCCCTTTACTTATTATATTTTACTTATACTATTATAACATTTCCATATTTTTCTTTTCCTTTTTAGTTCCTTTTGTTGGTTTCGGTTTTTGTTTAGTTTTTTTTTTCTTTTTATTTTATATTCAAAATTTATTTTAAGTTATTCGGCGTATGTCTTGTAACGGATCTAAAGGATTAAGAATGAAAAGATAGAGGAAGTTGGAAAAAAAAACAAAAACAATGAAGAGTTAAGACCTTGTACAGCCATTTATTTTCCTGTTTCATGTTTCCTAAGTAACTATTTTTCATTTTTCCTTTGTTTTAAAATTTATTTTACTTTTTTTTTTTGTTTTGGTTTGTTTCGTTTTATTTTTTGAATTCTCATCGGTTACTTTTTTTTTTTTTGAATTTTTTCTTTTTTTCACTTCGATGTCAGTTTCAATTTCATGTGATGGAGGATATTTTATTATAACTTTACTATATCATATATGAATTTTGAAAATAATTCCTTAGAGTTAGAAGTTATTTTTAAATTTATTTAAAGAGTTGTTGTATCGAATTTTCATCGCAAAATAGATGAATAAAAAAATTAAATAAATGCTATTGAAAATACATAATATACAGTAAAACTTTCTTGTTTCGAACTTTAAATATTGTTTCGTTTTATTTTGATTGAAATAAAAATCTAAATAGGATAGTTTTATATAGGAGTCATGGAGCCACGGAGCGGGCCATGTGCTAAATTAAATTTTGTAATTATTTTACTATATTTTAAACTTAAGGCAATAAAATGTAAACTTTTAAAAAAGAAGTCATTTCACTAACGTTCTTCTATAATAACAGCATTTTTAGTAACTTACAGTTTTTAAACTGAAACATTCATTGACTTAGCTTCTGAACTAAAATTTATTAAATTTTAACTCAAACTCATAGCTAAAAAACAAAATTATATTAAGTCAAGAAAATCTTTCAGTCATTTGATTGTAACAATTTTCTCAGAACAAATACTTCTTTTCCTATAAGGAGCGTAAGGCATCCATTAACAAATTTATGATTCCTATTTGCCTGAAGCTTATTCAATTTCTGGACTTGATTATTAATCGACTGAATTTATTATACAAGATAATGGAACACAATTTATTCTTTTTATTTGTGCGCCATCTATTATCTTATACAAGAATTATTTTATTTTTATTTATAATTCTTATATATTACGACGGTCTCTGGTTCGATTCCCGGCTAGGTACAATAATTATAATATAAAAAAAAAAAATCGCAATATATAAATACTTAATATATCACATAATATCTCGTACACCCCACATTCCTACCAGGAAACAGGAGTTATAACTACCTGGCACATTTATAAATAAATAAATAAATAAATATATTACGATATGATATTAATTATAGGTTACATAATATACTTATTTTTTTTTTCATTAAATATTATATGGGGCCTCGGTGGCTTAGTGGGTAAGAGCGTATAAAATACGCTATAAACACCGAAGGAGTATTGGTTCGAATCCCACACACGTCGTAAATTCCCCCTTACGACATTTACAGCCACGCCTGAAAAGGAAAGGCTGTGTAATTTCCTGTCCACATTTATGTGGCAGAGAAATGCATTAAAAAAAAAATACATATTATAAGAAAACTCTACATTATTTTTAATTGAATCTCTTTTTTATTAATTCACTTTTTAATAATCAGAACAAATACAGAGAATATAAATTTTTAACAGCTTTAAGTAGTAAATTTTAAGGAGAAGTTTTTTAATTCAAATTTTCATTTATTAATTTCAAGGTATAGAAATTAAAAAAGTAATAAATTTTATATAATAAGAGATTCAACTGTTTGTAAAGTTGTAACATTGTTTTTTATTTATTTCAGTTTCGATATTATTGGATCAACCAACTTACTATGAATGTTTTTAATGAAAATTTAGGGTTATATAATATGTGGTTTAAAAAAAATGTTCTTTAGAAGTAACATTGATTTCTAATTTCTATATAAAGTTACAAATATTTTCCAACTGATGTTAACTTTATTAAAGAGAAATATTTTCATAAGAGTATAAACGTTAATTTTTAATACGATTTAAAAAAAAAAAAAAACAACTACATACTATACAATCATTTACAATATTTTTTGAAACTATCAAATAAATCCAGATTCTTACCAATTGTGTCAAAGCTTTAAGCAAAAAGTTTTAAAGTAGACCATTTAAGTTAATCGACACGCTGATTGATTTGGTATAGATGGTAGATAAATAATATCAATTGAAAAGAATCATATTCTTCAACTATTTAAAAAACTTGAAAATCTCCTTTAATTTGAATTCAAGAATATAATATTAAAACATTTATCGTTTTTTTTTATATCTTCAATCATTCAAGAAATTTATCTTTGAGTAAACACCATCATGATTAAAGTTCAACCCAGTTTAGAATATTTCTTTACAACATTTTCTTTCAGAAATGATTACAACTGCATTACAAGAATTATTTCTGCTCAATTATTCTATGTCAGTTTTTTTTAATAATCCAGTCTTCCGAGAAAAAATAAAAAATCAAAAAAATTACACTTTTCCATATAAGAGTTTTCAGATTTTCTATATTTTTTTAAATTTAAATTTTATACATTTCTTCTTCTCCTGACAGAATTTTCAAATCAAATACATATTTAACAATGAAAATTACAAGAAAATTTCTTCGAAAAAATTTCAAAAAAAATAAAAGAAAATAAAAAATTAAATTTAACGTTTTGTATTGTACTTATAAAAGATTCAACTTACATTGAACTACTTTTCCGGTTTTTTTCATTAAATTCTTTTATTCCAAAACTAAAAACTAAAAATTCAAAAATTGTGTGAAATGATGTTGAATTTACAAAGAAAAATCGATAGTACTTTGTTTTTTTTTTTTGTTTGGTTTTTTATCTTTGGTACCAGTAATTCACTAAAACAACTTCAATAAAAACGATTAAAGTTTAAAAATTGTCGAGTATCTATAAGATATATGTTAAAGTTGTACTAAATTAGAAAAAAAGTAATATTGCAGTTATTATTTGCAGATGAAAATGATGCAAGTTGGTAGAGAATTTATCGACTATTGAATTCACATAAACCACTCAAAACGTTCACTATACTTTAAAGTTTAAAAAGATATTTCTATATGTACTTATCCCAATCATTTCAATTGCTGAATATATATAAAAAAAAAAGTAGGAAAGAGACCTTTTTAGCCTATAGATATTATATATATATGCAGTTGATTTCTCAACAAAGTGGGTGCTGATACAAATTCTGCACAGGTTGTATTTTTTAAGAGGAAGTAAATGTGTTAAAAAATAATCCTCCTTGCAATCTAATTTTAAAATTTACCAAAATATTTAAATTATGTTATAGATGACTCCCACTATTAAAGATAGTAGCGGTCAAATATTAAAATGAAATTGAATTAAGATCAAATAAAAGCAAATGAGGATAAAGGGTTTTAATGCAAGTTGAAAAAATCCAACAAAAATAAATAAAATCAAAGTTAACGGACATATAGGAAGATTTGTGTTTATAATTAAAACACAGTGACAAAATGAAATGTCATTCAAAAATCCTTCAAATAACTTATATTTTTGTTACAACTTCTCCGTGAGTTAAAAATGTTTTAAGCCCTTAGGTTATTAAATTTTAATAAAACAGAGGAGAAAGACAACTTTATTACTCATGTTCATAAACTACGATTCTACCAATTAAAATTTCTAAATTTACAACTGAAACTTTATTTAAACTTTCGTAGTATAAACTGGAGATAATTCTGATAATACCTTTTTAAGATATTTGACATTATTATAAAACAATTGAAAAATTTCTATAGAATAGCACAAAAATTACTTTTACAGATACATATTTTAAATTTGAAATCCTAGATATGAATTTTTACGCTAAAATGCCTTCGATTTCATGCTTTTAAGCATCTACCAGCAGTAAAACAAAAAATGATTTTAAATTTTTTTTTGTCTAGACATTTAGACGTCATCTTGCAAACTTCCTTTTTATATTGTTCGACCATGTATGATTAAATTGATTTTTTATATATATGTATAAGTATATATAGAAGAAAATTGTTTTATCTACAGTTTTTATCTTGTTTTCCATCTCCATTCTTTCCTGTTGTTTTTGTGATTTTTTGAATTATATTTCTATTTTATTTTCTTATATTTGTCTTCAATTTTATTATACAAGCACCAAAATATATATTTGCATTGCATTGGTTTTTCAAGGAAAATTTCAAAAGAATAAACTATAAAAAAAAAAATAATGCATTTGAAATTTTCCTATTAAAAAACTAAAAACAAAAACTTTCAAGGTTGTCAGAAAAATAATGGAAACGATGCTTTTCTTTTTTATTTAATAGAAAAAAACTTGTGTTTGGCACTTATCCATAAAATCAATTTATTAAAGGACCTTTTTCTCAATTGTATGAAAAAAAAAAAAAAAAAATTGACTGCACATAATTGAATTAAAATGAAAAAAAAAATTAATTCAAGGTCTTTTTTATAAAGATTTGATTATCAATTTATGCATGATTTAATTTTTTTTTTCTCTCGATTTTATTAGGAGAATTTATAACTTTCTGTTCTATTTGTTATCTAGAACAATGTTTTCTTCTTTTTCTGTATTCAGGACATTTTGTGATGTGAAAAATGCAATCAAAAGAATTACGATTGTGGTCAAGAGTTTTTATCAATTATATCCTTTTAAATAAAATAAAGCATATAGACAAACACTATAAAGAAAAATATTTAGAGAACTGCTTCTCTTAAAAATAAAGGACAACGCAAATGTAATGATCATTTTGTAAGGATAAAGAGTAACTAATGGTTGTGTTCAGAATGAGGAAAACTAAGAACTTTTAATCGAAGAGACACGTTCCAACAGCAAATCTTTAGAAAAATCTATAGCAGAAAAAAGAAATAACCATAAATATATAAAGAACAAAAATGAAACACATCTTCTTAAATTTTTTAAAAAAATTTTAAACATTAAAAGAAGAAAGATAAAATTACATAACATGGAACATTTTCGTATTTGATTGATTAATAATCAGGTATTCTCTAAGGTGTACAAAATCCTATTTACAAAATTCTTTAAAATAAAAGTTTAAGTAAAGTTACTTTGATGAAGGATTTTATATTCATCCTGCATCAATAATGAGCATTTCATTATTTAACTTTCTATAACTTTAAAAAAACAAAAACTTTTTAAGAAAATGGTTTTTAAGTGTTTTTTCTTTTTTAATTTTTTCTTAGAAAAAAACTTTTAAAAAACAAAATATATTTTTTAAATTTAAAGATTTCTAAAATAACTAAAATGGTTCAAATGATTTCTTTAAAATATGTAAATTTTCGATTGAAAACGAAATAACAAATTAGTATATGTAGAATTTGTAGATTAAAACGGTAAATATTTTCATGAATTAAACGGTATATCATGAAAAAATAAAGAATATTTTTTTTCTAGATTCACCAGATAATCAAAACTATAATTTATTTTAGTTAAAGTTTTTAATGGCCTTCCATTTAATCTTAAAGACCTGAACTATTAAAAATTTTTTAATAATTTGGTGTTTGATTGTATAATCTCATTTTTGTAAGATTGTCCTTGACCACTTTATAACTTAAGCATTAATTATAGTGAACGTACAAATGACTTAAGTAAGATCTATAAATACATAAAATAATATAAAGACCGTTACAATGAATGTTTGTGAAGTTTCGTTAAATTGTATGACTTTTCGTTGATTTAAGTATAATATAAACATTTTTATAGAAATTACAGCTTATTTCAATGAAATTCTCAAAATTAGAATCTATACATATTTTTTGCAATTGATAATGTTGGATACATAAAAAATTTTTGTTTTATATTATTAACAGGTTATAAAAATTGAAATTCATGTAACTTTCGATATTTTTCCATTGATCACTACAGCCTCTTCTTTATCTTGTTCTGCACAGTTAGTAGCAGAAAAGGGTTTATAGATCATAATTTTTCTAATCGAAATACCCTAAAAAAGTCACAATATCCCGTCAATAACTCCTGCATTCTTATAGGATTAAATATCCCAATACATCTATAGTATGAAAAAATTTTGTTTTATTTTTAAAAAAAAATTATTTTATATGTATCTAAGATGAATTTGTTTTTTTTTTTTTGAAGAACAGAATAATTCAAATTCTTCCATTTTAGTCATTTTCAATTCATCAAAATGAATTAAAAATATAATTCTTCTAAAAGGAAGACAATTTCAGAAATAAGTGAAGGTTAACCATTATTTAAATTTTTTTATTTTTAGAATAAAATAATGTTGAAATAATTGAAATTAATTGAATAAATTGAATTTTTTTTTCACATTATTAAGATATCAAATAAAATAAATAAAGAAATTCAATAATGTTAAGAATCCATTGGTTAAAGACTGATATTTGAGACCTAAACAAAAATTCTCAATTTTAATTTTAAATTTATATAAATTAATTTAAAAAGTTCTGAAGTGCTATAAAAATTCTGTGATGAATAAACATTTTAAAAACATAAAGAATATTTATATAAATAATACTAATAAAATATCCCATTAGAACCTCTTTCCTTTTTAATATAAATTGAAATATTCCTTACCCCTTTTCTAAAAAAAAAAAAAAAGTAATATGTTGGACTGCAAACAATAAACAATGCAATTTCAATTTGTTTTCTTTCAAATTATGATTTCCAAGGAGAAAACATATCAAATGTTCTTCTTTTTCTTTTACTTAAATTTATTGTTTTGACTTCGCGTTACTCTTAAAACACCAAAAAATATAAAAAAAAATCGCAAAATGTACCACTTCCCAATGGAATATACATCTTTAGCATTGTTTTGCTGTCGTTCTACAATTTTTTTTTACGTTTGTTGATTTAAATTCATAAAATTTGCAAATGTCTTAATCCTTTATGTATTACAACAAGCCATAATTTTATACGCGTTTTGTTACAATTACCATCTTCATTTCTTGGTAATTTTCAATTTTACTTTAAAGATGGAAGTCTAACTGACAGTTTAACTGTCACTCTAACAAAATGTATTTTTTGAATAAGATTTAATTTCAATTACCAAGTAAAAATAAAACATTGAAAAGCAGCTCAAAATCTCACTCTATACCTTTCTGAAATTTTTTTAAGAACATTTTAATTATTTAGTTAAAGTTACTAGTTAACTAGTTAACTAGTTACTAGAACATTTTAATAATCATTTAGTTTAGATTAGTTTTAATTACTTTATCAATTTTTCAAGATTCTATTCTTTAATATGTAGAGCATTTGCCATTTTGCTTTACGTAAAAAAGGTAGAAAAACAAAATCTGATATCAAATCTGATATAAACACATTTCAAAACTTAGTTTTGACAAAATTTAGTGATGTCAATTCCCCAATTTGCATGTTCAAGAGAATAATATTTATAGCCGATTCTTTATTTTTAATAATAGAGATCAGATACACATATCTTACCCGGAGTAAAGATACGCAGTTTTTGAGCATGTGTCCTGGAGTCTGATATTCCATTCTTGACAAAATCTGTATGTACCATCATTCTCTATTCTAATTTATTTTAAGTGGGCCTTTTTTAGACCATGTTCCGGGGCCTTAGTGTCCCGACAGGAATATTATTAGAATTTAAAGTTTATTTTTACTGAATCCTATGATATTTTCATATCTTTTCAGGTTATAGTTTCCCAAAAAGCTGCTTGACTTATCTGAACCTAGACTTATCCCTCCATAGTTTGCTTCTATAATTATCCTCTTCGTTTTTTAGTGCTTCTATTCTCTTATTTTGTGTTTACCTATGCCACAAAATGATTTGCGAACTGTAAAGCAACTCCTACTTTTACTAGCCAATTCGCTTCCTCATTCCTTCTATACCAAGATGGCTAGGTACCCATTAGGGGGTACTTTACTAATGTTCCCAAGTGGTTTAGTTTCACTAAGTATTTCCAAACTGAGATTGTTAGCACACTTAACATCTTTCGATTTCATGCACTGCAGCTATGCTAGAGGATCCCAACGATTCGGAGTATTCTTTTAATAAGTAAGTTCTCTTTTAAACTTCTTTTAAGGGACTCTTTCATTAGTATTATTAGGATAATATAAAATATTCAAATAAGATTGTAGATTGTCTTGATTAATTGAAAATTAAACTTTTTCACTTATCATATATAAAGAAATATTTAAATAAAAATTTCAAAGTCGGCTCCTTATAGTCGTTAACTGTTTACTTTGCATAGATATACATTATTTTAAAGGGAAGACTATAATAATTGAAACGGATTTTTCTTATATCACTTATGTTTTGTATTTATATATATTTATTATATTCATTCCATATTATATAAATTATAAGTAAATACAGTTGTACGTACATAAATAAATACATATATTAATATAAATATATAAACAAATTTATATTTTTTATGAAGAATATTCACAACAAATATATATATATATATATATATGTATATATACACACAATATATAATATTTATGTAAAAATAAAAATAAAATGGAAGTCATAAATTCAATTTTATGACATTTATGAGGGGAGAAAAACAATAACAACATAATATTTATACATATGTAAATTGCATACATATGAAGAATATAAATTATATTTTTCTTATTATTATTATTATTATTATTATTATTATTAACATGAAATTTTGTACTTTCTTGTTTTCCCTTTATGGTTTTTATGATTATTGTTTACCACTTCAAGTATAATTCTTATATGAATCTTCTATAACGCTGTCTCTTACAATATTTTTTGTTGTTTTATTTTTTTATTATATTTTTGTTTTATTAGAATGAACTTATTTTTTTTTTTTAAACAAAAAAAAAAAAAAAAACAAGTAAAAAAGAAATTTCCCGCAGGTTTAACTAAAATATGATTTTTTTTTTAAATAAAAATGGAATGGTATTCGCATTCATACACACCAACTCTTTCTTAGAAAACTAAAACACGAATAAAATTTATTTTCCAAAAATATGTAAGTGAATGATTTTGTTGTTTTTTTTTTTCAACGATTTCCTTGTTTTAAAACTAGTACAAAATACGAACATAAATTAAATCTTAGAAATTTGGAACAATAAATGTATAGATTTTTGTTTTCGATTCTTGAAGCTAATTCTAAAATTAGAAATTTGTTGAGTTGTCGAATTTATTTTTCAAACAACATGGGTTTTAACAATTCAAGGATATTTTAAAAGGGGTATCTAATGATTAAACTCTGATCTTGTTTAACCAATAAAAATAATACGATCGTTTATTATAATAAATGTAAATTTTTCTTATCAAAATTGAAAACACAAAATTTTGAGTAATTGAGTGAATGTGAACAGGACAATTTAATTCTAGTGTCAATTAAAGTATCCGCTTCTAACATATTTTACTTTTAAAATTAACAATTATTTAATAAATTTTTTGTTATTTTCTAGTTTAACGTTTCTGATTTTTAAGATAATTTGCTTTAAGCTATATTAAGGTCTTATCACAACATTTATCGTATCATATATACTTCTTTCACCAAATGCTTGTTTTTTAAGGAGATAAAAATAATAGTCACAAATCCTGTAATCAAAATAAAAAAAGCAACACGATTATTAAACTTCTAAAGAAAAATGAATTGGAATATAAATAAATAAAAATTAAAAACTATTCTTAATTTCTAACTACCAGTAGATTTTAAATAAAAGCACAGGAAAATTTCTTTTTTCAACTATGTCAAAAATTAACGCAATCATATATTGTACAATTCAGATAAAATTTGCTTACCTAATAAGAATTAATTTTATCCAAACTGTACGATAGCCACTTTAAAGGAAGAAAATGTTTCTGTTAAATAGAAATGGCAATAAAAAAAATAATCAAAAACATTTTCAAAATTATTTCATAAAAGGAAATACCTAATTCGATCTTAATTTCAGACGATTAAACAAAAAAGTTTTTACTTTCCTTCTAAGTAGGACACCTAGAAGTATGCAAATAAATTTTTTTTTTCCATTAAAATTTTACAACTGTTATAACGTATCCATTATATTATTTTATATAGGTATACCATATTATCACAAATGAAAAGATTTTTAGATATTTGCCTCAATATTATTATACTATTTCAAGAAAAATAAATTTTTTAAATTTATTTCTGATTTTGAAAAAAATAATAAGAAAAAAATAATTCACTTTAAATATTGATTTAATAAAAAAATATTTTTTTTATTTAATATCATTTGTATTTTCTGACAATTCTCTTTTTTTTTATTTTTCTTTTTGTTTTTTTTTTATTTTTTAATAATTTCTCCTACATATATACATTGGTGTATACGAACTATACAAATATATCCTATAATATGTAATCATTTTGTACTAAACGTATATGTATGTTGTAACGTCTAGGAAAAAAAATAATTCATCCATGAATGTGTGAAAATTAAACCAAATAATCTGGTCAAAGAAAATAAATGAATATGTATTATATACATACATATATGTATATAATGTCTGAAAGGTATTAAATCACTTCTTCAATTTTATTCACATATATTACAAAACTCTGATGTACATAAAGATATTTGTATATATATCATTATAGTTGCAAGTTGGAGTAAAATTCTTCTTTTAAAAAGTATTTTGTTTTCCTGTTTATTGAAGTTTTAAATTGAAAAATACAATTTATATGCATATGCTTAATAAAGTTTAAGGTAAAATATGGTCTTATTTAATTAAAACAGAAAACTAAATAAAAGGAGTTTATATATTTATATGATCAGTTAAATATGACCAAAAAAAAAACATTTGATTTGATTTCAAATTTATGTATAACCATGCAAAATTACAATATTGAAGCTTTTCAGATGTCTAAAAATAACAAACTTTTCTTTTTGACATGATGAGGTACAAAAAAAAGTTTTGAGGTAACTTATGCATATTTTAAGTGATCTTTCTTATCTCAAAATTTTAAGGTTCTATCTAGGACCGTTACTGACATATTAAGATGGCAAAATAACAGTAAATTTAAATATTAAATTGAAAAAATTTTATAATTTTGGTATTAGAAATGCACTGTCGTTTGATGTTTTTGGATTCAAAGCAGAACCTAAATTTATTATGATGACAATTGTGGCTGGTGAAATAGAAAAATAATCAATACTCAAAAAAATAATAAAACAATATCCAGTTTAAGGAACGAATAAAACAAAAATTTTTTTTTCCGAAGGTACTGTTTACTTTTTAACAGAAAGTTTTAAAATTCTTTTAATTTTTTGAAGAAAGATATCAACCATAGTTTTTCCGTTAAAATTTCATATTGAGCAATTCAAACTCTTCCACCAACTTTTACCTTTAGGTTATTTTATCTTTCTTTCTCCCGTTCCATTTCTTTTAGCTTTTATTTTGTTTTTTTAATATAGTTGGTATATTTTTGTTCAAAATTTTCAACATATTACGTTAGTGTATTCAGGTCCATAAAACCATAAATACTCATATTTCCATCTAAGCATATACAAGCATATTCAAACTTATAAAAAATAAAATAAAACGTAAAATCAATTCATTCCTCCACCCACCTTATTCATATTTATTTTTCCATTCTTGTATCCTTTCCTGTCATATTTTGTCATGCGACACCACAAATTAAATCAAAGCGTATGTCAAGAAATAACAAAGTGAAAATATACGAAATAAAAAAAATTTTAAACAACACAAAAAAAAAACAAAAATGGCAATAAAATGAAAAAAAACATGCCCTGCATTATGTTTCTTTCTTTTTGTTCTTTTTGGAAATAAATCAGAGCAAAAAAAATAAAAATACAACAACAATGTAAAATAAAAAACAAATACCCCAGATTAAGTTGATCAATTTTGCATTTAATTCACAATAGGCAAAAATAAAGTCACAAAAACAAGAAAATGAAATAAAAATAAATTTTATAAATAAAAAAAAACTTTTTTTTAAACAAAAAAATTGGAATAAATTTTTATTTCTTTGGGGTTGGCACAATTCTTTTTAGTTGCAGTATTTGCATGTTTACGAATTTACAGATGACAAAAAAAAAAGATAAACGTCAAAAATTACAGTTAATGTATCAATTATGAGATACATTTAAAAACTGATAACGCACTTCCCTCAAAAGATTAAAAAAAAAAACATTAAAATAAACAAAAATAACTATCTATAGTAAATAAGGTTTTTACGGTAAATGTATCAAAAAATTTAAGTAAAAATAGTTACTAGAATTATTAAATAATCCGGCCAAAGTTTCTTACCAGTAAAAAAGCCAACTTTTGTAAAATGCCGTATTTGTATAGGAAATTTATTTTTTGAATATATTTGAACATGAGCACGAAGAAATAACTATACAAATATACCATATTCTTTTTCAATTTGGTTATTGCTATTTTTGTTACTAAGATACGGCTGTAATATATCAGTTTTAATCAAATAATACTTGGTTAATTGACTTATAGAATATTTTTAAAATTGACTTTAAAATTATTTGCAATTTTTTATTCTATAAAATCTGCAATAATTACAAATATTATAATCGAAAGACTTGACTCAACATATAACCTTAAAAATTTAATTTCTTAGAAATAGGGATAAAATTAAAATAATTTAAGAGTAAATAGTAAATAGTAAAGAATGATTCTTAATGAATTTTTTGTCCATTTTTATTTGCATTGTTAACTTAAAAAAGTACATTTTTATACCCGTACGATAAGGATCGGGTATATTAAAATTGCTCCTCCGTTTGTAACACCTCGAAATAAGCTAGCTAGATATACCTTCAAAGGTATGGATTAAGCTTTGTCCGTCCGACTGTCCGTCAGCAAGATAACTCAAAAATTAAGAAAGCTAGAGTCTTGAAATTAATACAAAATATTCAAATTAATACAATTTGTAGGTTCCCTATTTTTTTTGGTTGAGCTCCGACCAAAACTTCTCGCCGTAGCTCTCGGTAGCTCGCCGATTTCAAATTATTTGAAAATACTAAAAAATTAAATAATAATATAAGCAAAGTGATAGGCTATGAAATTACTAACTGTTCGTACGGGTATCTAAGAGTTGACAGTATTCTTCCTCATTATACCCGTACGATAGGATCGGGTATAATAAAATTAATCCTCCGTTTGTAACACCTCGAAATAAGCGAGCTAGATATACCTTCAAAGGTATGGATCGGATCAGAAAAAAATTCTAAGACGTTTGAGCCATGTCCATCCGTCCGTCCGTCAGCACGCTAACTCAAAAACTAAGAAAGTTAGAATTTTGAAATTTACACAAAATATTCTGGGAGTAATTGGTAGGTTCCTTATTTTTTTTGGTTGAGTTTGGACAAAAACTTAGGGTAGCTCTCGAACACCTAACTTTTAGATCCCCACATTTTTTTTTGAAATAGGGCTATGAAATTTTAACTGCTGATAGATCTCAAAAAATATTAATTTTATTTTTAATAACTTTTTTTGTAGCCCCACCCGTTACAGAACTACAGCTCCCCAAAGGTTCAAAAAAGCTCTATATTTAAATTGTTATAGCACAAGTTATATAAGGTATATCTACATTTTGAAAACGCCAAACGATTACTACTTTTATTAGCTTTAAAAGTATATATACAATAAATATATACTTGTGGTATACGGTGTCTTAATTTACCATTATGCGAAACTCAAATTTTGCAAAATCCTTTAACCCTTCTATCTTCTAAACGGTTTAAGTTGGAAACTTGCAATTTTGACAGAAGTTAGATCTTTGAAAATAAAATTTAATTTTAAATGAAAATATTTGAAAATAATTTTAATAATTTTTTTTGTATCACCCCCCGTTTAGAAGCTGTAAGGGGTCAAAAACTGAAAATTTCCTATTTTTAAACACCTGTAACTTGAACACCTGTTAAAATTTTTTGAAGTAATACACAAAAATTAAACTTCAACATTATACTCTTATTTCTGTTAACAACTTTTTTTAATAATATAGGGTTACTTTATAAATGCCGAAAGTGTTACTTCATTTTTTCAAATTTTCTAACAAATATCTTCAACAAATTTTTATACCCGTACGATAGGATCGGGTATAATAAAATTACTCCTCCGTTTGTAACACCTCGAAATAAGCGAGCTAGATATACCTTCAAAGGTATGGATCGGATCAGAAAAAAATTCTAAGACTTTTGAGCCATGTCCGTCCGTCCGTCCGTCCGTCAGCACGCTAACTCAAAAACTAAGAAAGCTAGAATCTTGCAATTTACACAAAATTTTCTGGGAGTAATTTGTAGGTTCCCTATTTTTTTTGGTTGAGTTTGGACCAAACCTTAGGGTAGCTCTCGAACACCTAACTTTTAGATCCCCACATTTTTTTTGAAATAGGGCTATGAAATTTTAACTGCTGATAGATGTCACAAAAATATTAATTTTATTTTTAATAATTTTTTTTGTACCCCCACCCGTTACAGAGCTACAGCTCCCCAAAAGTTCAAAAAAGCTCTATATTTAAATTGTTATAGCACAAGTTGTATACGGTATATCTTCATTTTGAAAACGCTAAACGATTAACACTTTTATTAGCTTTAAAAGTATATATACAATAAATATATATTTGTGGCATGCGGTGTCTTAATTTACCGTTATGCGAAACTAAAATTTTGCAAAATCCTGTAACCCTTCTATCTTCTAAACGGTTTAATTTGAAAACTTGAAATTTTGACAGAAGTTAGATCTTTGAAAATAAGTAAGAGTCATTTCAGAAAATTTTTTTGTATCACCCCCCGTGTAGGAGCTGTAAGGGGTCAAAAACTGAAATTTTCCTATTTTTAAACACATGTAACTTGAACACCTGTTAAAATTTTTTTGAAGTAATACACAAAAATTAAAGCTTCAATATTATGCTCTTATTTCTGTTAGCAACTTTATTTAATAATATATGGTTACTTTATAATTGACTAAAGTGTTACTTGATTTTTTCAAATTTTCTAACAAATTTCTTCAACAAATTTTTTGCATTTTGTTTTACTCGATAATTTGAAATTGTTGAGGATATAATGCGTAGTACAAAAAAATGTAAATAAATAAACAACATAACGGTTGCTTGAAGAATTTTTATTTATATGATATTGATATACATACATACTTATATAATATCATATCATTCACTAGTGACATATCGTATATGTCACTGATGAATGAATGATAAGAGTATAGATGTATATTATTATATAGCGCCGTATTTACATACATATAAGTATTTTATTGTACTTATAAGAAATTATTCTGTCAATGGAATATTTAAATATAATATAATATAATATTTAAAATTATATTTATTATTTTGTACTAAGTAAATTTAATATACATTTACCGCTTAATACCATTTAATACTAGGTACTATAGAATATTTGAAAAAGTTTTGGATTGATAATCGTTATGTGGAAGGTTAGAATTTGCTTTTGAAGAATGTATAAACATATAGTTTGAATATATCTACAACCCATAGTTCTAGAAATTATAAAATTCACCCAAATTATTTTAAAATACTAAAATATTTAAAAAATAGTATTGTAAGCAGAGTGACAGGCTGTGAATATACTAACGGTTCGTACGGGTATCTAAGAGTTGACAAAGGCAACTGTATTCTTCCTCGTTTGCATTTGTTTTACTCGATAATTTGAAATTGTTGAGGATATAATGCGTAGTACAAAAAAATGTAAATAAATAAACAACATAACGGTTGCTTGAAGAATTTTTATTTACATGATATTGATATATATACATACTTATATAATATCATATCATTCACTAGTGACATATCGTATATGTCACTAGTGAATGAATGATAAGAGTATATATTTATATTATATAGCGCCGTATTGTACTTATAAGAAATTATTCTGTCAATGGAATATTTAAATATAATATAATATAATATTTAAAATTATATTTACTATTTTGTACTAAGTAAATTTAATATACATTTACCGCTTAATACCATTTAATACTAGGTACTATAGAATATTTGAAAAAGTTTTGGATTGATAATCGTTATGTGAAAGGTTAGAATCTGCTTTTGAAGAATGTACATATAAACATATAGTTTGAATATATGTACAACCCATAGTTCTAGAAATTATAAAATTCACCCAAATTATTTTAAAATACTAAAATATTAAAAACATAATATTGTGAGCAGAGTGACAGACTGTGAACATACTAACGGTTCGTACGGGTATCTAAGAGTTGACAAAGGCAACTGTATTCTTCCTCGTTTTTATTTCACTTTAATGCGGACATGTGGTACATATTTCCTGACAGTTCAATTTTATGTGAAAAATTAAAAATTAATTTATATGAAAATAGCGACGCAGTAAAAAATTGCCAATGAAATGTTTTAATTTTAGTTAAAATCTTATAAAAATTTTTTTTGAAACGAAAGTCAAACAAAGCTAAATTCTTTAAACAACAATTTAATATATAGAAAATAAAAATTAAAATTTATAATGACATTTTTAAATCATATGTAATACATAAAATAAATAATAATAAGTATGACATTTTTAATGACACTTATTTAATTACATAATGAAAAATTTATAAATGAATTATTATTTTATTATAACAATTCATAAAGTTATATTTTAGTATAAAATTTATTATACATAAATATTTTATTGCTTAAGATTTAACAAAAAGGGAATTAAAGGTGTGGGTGACAAAAGGTAACATTTAAATGTGTGACATATGAATTGAAATACCTATCAATGGAAAAAAATTTTATCCTGTCTTTTATAAAATCTTTTCTTTTTAACATTACTTTATGATATTTATTTACATATATATTAATTTTTGTTTAAATACAGTTTTTTCTTTGACTGAATTGACAGAAACAGTATAATTGTATATACATATACTCGTATGTCAGTTTTATGTCAACATAAATCACCCAGGTTTGAATTTATTAATACTGTACTTGTGACCGTACGTCATAAGTTCGAAAGTTAAAATTTCAAAACCAAAAATTACATAAATACGAAAATAAATTTCGCCATATTTTTGTTACTTATCGCAGAAAATTTATTTAGTACTTATGACATAATGTGGCATAAATACGAAAAATAAAAAATGCCATAAGCTCGAATTTATTTATAATTTTTTTTTGTATTTTTGAAAATGATATAAGTTCGAAAATTGAAAAAAAGAACAATAAATTTTATACTTTTTATGAAGATGTATACTTTATGTTGTTCTTTTTTTCAATTTTGGATGGTTTTAACCATCCTACCACCTATCCACCTATGGTTTGTACATATCACCTATGGTTTGTACATATATTCAAACTATATGTTTATATGTACATTCTTCAAAAGCAGATTCTAACCTTCCACATAACGATTATCAATCCAAAACTTTTTCAAATATTCTATAGTACCATTTAATACTAAGCGGTAACTGTATATTAAATTTACTTAGTACAAAATAATAAATATAATTTTAAATATTATATTATATTATATTTAAATATTCCATTGACAGAATAATTTCTTATAAGTACAATAAAATACATATATGTATGTAAATACGGCGCTATATAATATACATATATGCTCTTATCATTCATTCATCAGTGACATATACGATATGTCACTAGTGAATGATATGATATTATATAAGTATGTATGTATATCAATATCATATAAATAAAAATTCTTCAAGCAACCGTTATGTTGTTTATTTATTTACATTTTTTTATACTACGCATTATATCCTCAACAATTTCAAATTATCGAGTAAAACAAATGCAAAAAAAAATTTGTTGAAGAAATTTGTTAGAAAATTTGAAAAAATCAAGTAACACTTTCGTCAATTATAAAGTAACCCTTTATTATTAAAAAAAGTTGTTAACAGAAATAAGAGTATAATGTTGAAGCTTTAATTTTTGTGTATTACTTCAAAAAAATTTTAACAGGTGTTCAAGTTACAGGTGTTTAGAAATAGAAAATTTTCAGAAAATAAACAGAAAAACTGTTTAGAAGATAGAAGGGTTAAAGGATTTTGCAAAATTTGAATTTCTCATAACGGTAAATTAAGACACCGTATGCCACAAATATATATTTATTGTATATATACTTTTAAAGCTAATAAAAGTAGTAATCTTTGGCGTTTTCAAAATGAAGATATACTTTATACAACTTGTGCTATAATAATTTAAATATAGAGCTTTTTTGAACCTTTGGGGAGCTGTAGCTCCGTAACGGGTAGGGCTACAAAAAAAAGTTATTAAAAATAAAATTAATATTTTTGTAAGATCTATCAGCAGTTAAAATTTCATAGCTCTATTTCAAAAAAAATGTGGGGATCTAAAAGTTAGGTGTTCGAGAGCTACCCTAAGTTTTGGTCCAAACTCAACCAAAAAAAAATGGGGATCCTACAAATTACTCCCAGAATATTTTGTATAAATTGCAAGATTCTAGCTTTCTTAGTTTTTGAGTTAGCGTGCTGACGGACGGACGGACGGACGGAAGGACATGGCTCAAACGTCTTAGAATTTTTTTCTGATCCGATCCATACCTTTGAAGGTATACCTAGCTCGCTTATTTCGAGGTGTTACAAACGGAGGAGTAATTTTATTATACCCGATCCTATCGTACAGCTATAACTACATTGAAGTATCATCGGAATTAACGACATCGCTTATTACGACAAACCTTTTGCAACTACCATATTTTTTACACATTTAAAAAAAAATGCAAATTATAACGACGAATACAAAAAAAAATTTTTTTTAGTTAAATGTTTCTTTAATTATAAAACATAAATGTGATTGTAAACGAACCTTATTGTTTTAAGAGTAGATTAATAGTATTATCGGTTATACTCGTGCATAGTTTGTTTTAAGGAAAAATTAATTTTCTTATCAAGACCACCTATGTATATAATAAACATATCACCAAACATTACACGCATTTTATAGAGCAAAAGTTAGAGAATGATTTTTTAAGAAACAAGTTTTTTTAAAGCTGTTTAGATAATACGGTATCATTTTTTTATGACTACATAATATTTGTGATTTTTTTTTATTTGTGTCTTGAATGGATCTTTTGTTAAAGTTTTATAATGTGTAAACATACATAAGTATATACATGTGCAATATTTAAATAGAAATACAATTTTATTTTATTTGTTTTTATAAAAGTTTAAAATAATAAATTAAAAAATGTTCAGGAATATAATTCAAATTAATAAAATAATAATAATTTGGAAAAAATAATGTGTTAAAGATAAAATAAAATAAAAGTTATCGGTTAACCGAAGTCGTTATAACCAATTTCTACTGACTAAATTTATAAAGTTGATAAAATATCATATCGTTTGATGCCTCTATATTAAAAAAATATCAAGCATAAGTTGAAAAATAAAAATTTCAAAACAGGACTATTTTAAAAATTTGATGTGCTGCAGATTCGTAACCCTTTATAAATAAACACATAATATCGAAGCCTTAATTTTTATGATTTTTTTTGAAAAAATCTGCACTGGAGCCTAAGTTACAGGTATATAAAAATAGCAAATTTTAGAATTTTTAGCTCCTAAAAGCTCTACAGGGGGCGGTACTAAAAAAATATCTGACGAAATAAATTATTTTTAGCTTGCCACTTCTCTATAAGAAGAATAGAGCATCAACTAAGTCATTTATTAATATTATCCATATTTGACTAAGCTTTAGTTTAGTGAATCATTTAATTTCACTGAGTCGTTGATTACTCGACGAAACTTGTACTAATTCTAAAAGGTCAGTTTTCTCTAAAAATTTCAAGTCCCTATCTAAATGCGCGCCGGAGTTATAAAGGAAGAACATTATGTAAAATTTTGTTTTCACATAACATAATTACTCTATCTTTAACGTTGTAGAAGTTTTGTAAATAGACATACAAACAGATGGACAAACATTTTTTTTTTAAATGTATTAAAAAAAATAGTGATTTTATATTGTAAAAATTTATATCAAAAAATAATAATAATACCAGTACCAAAAATAATATCAATACTAATAATAATACCAACAATAATAATAGTTATTGCAGTGGAAAAAGTGTCTTATTGTTTGACGTCCCTAGATTGATAAAATATTAAGCAAAATATAAACATTTGAAAATACGACTTTTCATAAATTCTGTAACTCTGTAATAAATGGGGTTACTTACTCTACAACAAATTCTACAACATTAATTATATAGGAGTTGTTACTTGAACTCTACAACATTAATTTTTTTAAGTTGAGCTGATCGGTTCTTTGATGTATCTCGTAATTAACACTAGACCAGACATATCATTCAGCGTTAGTATGCTAAGTCAGTACAATGACTATCACGATAATGAACATTGGCTAGCTGCTAAACGAATTCTTCGTTATTTGAAAGGTACTATCAACGACGGTTTAATATTTAAAAAGGAAACTGTAAATGGATTAATAGGTTACTGTGATGCTGATTGGGGCAGCTGTAATCTAAATCGAAGGTCGTACACAGATTTTACCTTCACGTTTGGTCGAACTGGAATAAGTTGGAATTCGAAGAAGCAAACATCCGTGCCTTATCTTCAACATAAGGTATTTTGTACAATGACACTAATGTCACTAATTCTGGCTTTCATGCACGATCAAAACATATCGATATTAAATATCACTTTATTCGTATATATTGAAGATGGAACTATCAACCTTAAATATGTGTCAACCAAAGTAATGCTTGCAGATTTTCTAACAAAACCATTTCAAGCTCCAAGGCATAAATTACTCATTAGTAGTGTTGTAGTTGGAGGACATGAATGAGAGAAGGGGTGTTAAGTACAACTGGTTACTCTATTTTCTATATTATTCAGTCGTAACATACAATGGCAACATACATCATACATTTACATTACAGTAAATTATTTTTTTTTTATTATTATTCATGTAACTACAACCGGTTCTTAATCTTTTACTTAATCTTCTATTGTGCACATCATTAAAATCATTTGATTAAAATCAAATCATCATTTTAATCATTTTGTAATAATTTAATAATTTTATATAAAATAAATTTTGAATTATAATTATACATAAAACATAAAAGACCAATCTATAACTAAAATTACATTATTCTATCTTAAACGGTGTAGAAGTTTTGTAAACAAACGGACGAACGGACGAACGACAATAGTGAATCTAATAAGCAAATTATTCAAATTTTTTTTTGAAAAATGTGGAAAAAAAATGAAAATAGTAACCGCAAAAGATTGTATAGCAGTTCATAGCACCAAAGTACATAATTAAAAAACAAGAATAATAACTAAACAAAAGTCAAGGATAAAAAATAGTGTCCAGTTAATAACAATTCAATTTTTAAAAGATTAAAAGTAAAGAAAAATAAAAAGTTATAATTACCATTAAATATCTTTTCTATATAATTTTTCTGTATAATAATTTTTATATATTATTACACATATATGTAAGTTAATAATCCGATTGTATTATAAATTAAAATATTAAATTATTAAAAAAAAAATATTTATTTAGAAAAAATTAATTTTATGGATTATAAAATCAACTAACATTAAAATATCAACTCTTTTTATTTTTAATATTTTTATAATACTTTAAAATAAGGGATTTTCTCTATATTAATAAGCAATTAACAATGATTTAAAAATAAATGCAACAAATACAATAAAAATATTATAAAACAAAAAGAATTTAAGCCTCAATTAAATCATAATAATATGTAGATAATGTACATACATATGTATAGTATTTACAATACATAATTCAAAAAATATAATTATCTTCATTTTATTAAATCCTAATTATGACATTTTAATCATGTTCAAATGATAATCAAACTAAAAAAAAAAAATCTTTAAATATTAGGGGTATTCACGAGTTCGTGTAAATATTTTCTGAGTTACAAAAAAAAAAAAAAATATGCATTTCACGATATGGTGAACGATCCTGCCAAAATTTGTGGTTCAAATATTTTCTATACTTATGACTTTTTATTTAACTGTCAAGAATCGAATAAAAAATGTCACTTATAGTTGTTTAGTTTACATAAACATTAGAAATTTAATTTGTTTATATATTTATTATAATAGAATATATATGTATAGAATGTATATGTATAATGTATGTATATAAAAAAATTCTAAAAATTTCAATAAAATATTTTTAAAATGTTCGGGAGGTAAATTTGGCAGTAAAAAAAAAATCAAAAAGCTAAGCAAAGTAAACAACAACTAATATTACACTTTAACTGTCAAAATATTGAAATATGATAGAGTCCAAAATTTTGCACTTGTGCATGACTAGTTTGTCACCAACTCATGAATACCCCTATTATTTAGTTCATATTTATGTGTAAAACAAAAACTTCAAAATATTATTATTTAAAAGCGAAAATTATAAATTTTTATTATTTTATTGATTTGATATCAAAATTAATTTGCATTTTTTTAGGAAAACCTCAAATATCATTTACCCATATATAGAATACATTCATTTAATTTAAGGCACTAACACATATTTTATATTTATTTCAAAAATATTATTTTAATTAATTTTTATTTTAACACAAAATACATCTTTATTTTCATTTTCAATTGAAAATTTTTAATACATAAAAAAAAAAAAAAAGTTCAACAACCTATACTTGAATAACAAAATATTTCTATATTGAAATTTCAATGAAATTTTTATTATTATTGAAATTAAATAAAAATCCTTATGATATATTATTTTGCATCCTGAATTGAAAATGTATTCAATGTGTTGAACAAATACAGTGATCGACAAAAATAAATATTTATTAAAATTCTTTTCTTGATGTCTTTAAAATACGGTTTCATTCATTATAAATAAGCAAATATGTGGAGGATCCTAGTTGCCTTTTTTTTAGCTAAAGTGATTATTTAATAATTTACCTACATCAGATTAAGTAATTTATTATACCATTGGGTCTGTTAGAAACAATTTAAATTTTCTATAAAGTAGAGTAGATTTAATAATTTAATGTTTACCTATAATTAATATTAATTAACAAAATGAGTGCAAAATAAGAAATATTATATCTTCACCTTCATTCTTATTACAACTTCTATCGAAATCATACGAATCCCTATGATTTATCAATATCACGTTAAAACTAATACGAGCAAATTATTATAACTTTATGTTCATCTTATATAGAGAACATTATTTTCATTTAGATGCACTAATCTATTTTCGATCAGATCATTTGGAGCTTATTAATGAATTTTCCAAAATTTGCAGGAAGACAGAATTCCTAGTTGTAATTTTTTTGGAAGTTGTATTGGTTAGTTCCTTGTTTTGGTTATTTGCTCTTGTTTCAAATTTCTTAGACGCCAGTATAGTCTATTACCTAGTTTAGAAGAATGTTAAAAATTTTTTCCTAACTCATTAAAATATAAAATACAGTTGTAGCTATCAGTATCCTTAACTAAATTACATTTTTACCATTTTTTAGCACATTTTTAAAAAAGTTTAAAAAATGTGCTTATTAGCTTCACTCTGTCCGTCTATCCGTCCGTATGGGTGTTTACAAAACTTATACACCGTTTGAAATAAAGCAATGGAATTTTAACTACGGTTAGGCATCATCAAAAAATTAATTTTGTGGAACAACTTTTTATTCGGGAAATATTGAGTCATGTCAGGAAATATTTTTTTTACCGCCCCCATTTTAGGAACTGTAAGGGGTCAAAAACTAAAAATTCTCTATTTTTAAACAGCTGTAACTTGGGCATCTGTCGAAATTTTTTTGAAGTAATATACAAACAAGTAAATCAAACAAAGATAACTTTATTATCAAAATTTATTTTACAAAATATCTACTCTTTACTCTAGGTTTATTATAGAATATTTTTTAAATTTGAAAATGTGCTTTTTGAAAATCCTTCGTTTTTCCATTACTTGTTTATTATATCTTTTATTAGTTTTACATTTTTTAATACATAATATATTGAAAATATTCCATCATACTCCATCAATTTGACAATTCAACTGCATAAATATTTAGTATAAATTTCTATTGAATAAATGTCACTCACTCATATAGCTTTACTTTAATAGATAGTTACCGTCTTCTCGAAATTGACTACTATATCCGAACAAATACAGTACTGGACAATGATTGAAACTCTGTATATTAGAATAAGTTTCATGAGTGAAATGTAAATGATCTTTTAACCTATGTGTTTGATTTATGTACGAATAAACTACAATCGTTTTCCTCACCATTTCTTCGATGTTTAGCTTCCGAATCAATTTTTAAAATTGTTTCTATCTAAAGCAGTAAATCTGGACCTGCCGTTTAATTTGATTTGGTAAAATTTAAGAAGTAAATTGAGTCATTTAAGAAGTAAATTTTAAAAAACAAAAGATTACACAAGTGAGATTTACACAAGACCCTAAATATAGATTTTCTAAAAATAAAAAAATTTTTAAATTTGCATTTGGTCATACCCGAAACTGTACATTAATATGGAAATACTATATTGATACTGTATTTAATGAATATCCGCTTCAATATTTTATAATGTTTCGTTATCATTTTATTTTTTCCCTTTTTTTTTTTTTCAATTAATCAAGGGAATGTATAAATAATTCAAAAGAGTTTCAATTCAAATAAAGTTTCTTATATTTTTACCTCATTGAATAATAATTTTATTTTCATAGAATAATTAGCAAGTCAGAATTTTTCTTACAATATTTTCAAAACCTTAAAGAATTTTCAATTAAATTTTTACTAGTCAGCGTCATCGTACCTTCCTAGAATTTATACAAACCATCACGAAAAACTTGTAAAAAAAAATATATTTTTATCTAAAAAATTACTAAAATTATCAAATTTTGGTTTGATTTAATGATGATTGATATTTTATGGATTTGCCCATGAAAATCTTTTAGATATTCTTTAGAAAATCTTTTGAGAATATATCTTCAAATTCAAGGATTCTTTAAAGAAAGAAGGAAAAAAGAAACAAATCATAGCAAATTGCTTTTATTCCTTTCATAAATAGTTATTATTTATTTCTTCAGGTTTTTTTTCCAGATGATGATGATGATGATCATCATGAATTCAATAAAGATGAGTATCTTTTTGAAATAATAAGAGTTGTTGCTTAAACGTATCGCATTCATACTATTTGAATGACTTCTTACTTATTTTAAAATTTTTTTTTTATATTTTTCCATATTCATATTTAATTTTTATGTTCTCTATAACAGTTTTTTTCTTACTAGTAATTTTTAATACAAGAAGAAAAAAAAACTCTCTTAAAACTTACATAGCTATTAAAAAGTTATAAAAAAACATTAGAAAATATTATTACGTTATTACAATAGAAGCGCGATCCTATATTTAATGTGTAAAATATTTTATTACAAAAAGAATCTAATCATAATAAAATCTTCAGCTTTCAGATTGTTTTGTTGGACATTTCCAATGTTTGGAGATTCAAAATATTATATAAGGATTTTTTCTCTTTTTCGAACAAATTATATGAGACGGTATTTCATTCAAAAAGTAGCAAGTATACATTTAAATTACACAAAATAGCTACTATGAATGAAACCCATTGACACAACAAAAATTGATAAGTGAATTGCACCGTTGCAATTTATAGTGTTGTCGTAGATCAAAACAGGTTTATTCTTTCCACTTACTTCAAAATTATACCGGTCGGCAATATTGTTTTAAACATTATTTGTTGTTGTCTGTTGAATATTAAATCATCGTTAACATATTATAAACTTTATTTTCTATTCTGCATTTATTTTTTATGTGTATGTATGGTTTTTTGCTTGTATGCCTGATTATGTATATTTGACATCAATATTATTCTTTACAGCTTCATTATAAAGAACTAATAACCGCATTTCATGAATATACAGACTTTCAAAAAGGTTCTTAATCATTTTAAACTTAAAAATATTCTAAAACATTATCTAATATTTTAAGATTTTTATGACTCATATAATATCTATAAATCGAATTTAAGAAATTCTTACCTTCTCTTCTGATATAAAATGATTTTTTTTTTTCGAAAAAAAAATTCAAATAATAAAACAAGAACTTTTTTTTTTTTGAACTTTCAGCAGCTCTTAAAATTTATGTTCCTTTCTATTTAAATTTTTTATCTTTTTTTTTTTTTTTGTTAATGATTGATGAGAAAAGTTTTCTTCAGATTCAAAAAATTTTCAGATTTTGACCAAAATTTTTATCCATTTGCTTAACAATACTATGTTCCTCTCAATGATTTTGATAATCATTTTAATTCTGATTATAGCATGATAATTTTAAAAATAAAGATGATGATGATTAAAATGATGAAATATTGGTATTACTGGCTATTTATGTATTTTTAAACTTTTCTATGAAATTTTAGAGGGCTGATATTAAAAAATGAAAAAAAAAATATATATTTTATTTTTTTTTGTAAACGTTCTTCAAAAAAAGTTTATGAAATTTATTAAAAAGATTTACTTTATTGTAGATTTTTTTTGTATATACTCGTAAAACTTTTCCTTTTCTTTAAATGGAAATGGTTTACCATAAAACCATTTTATATGATCTAAATATTAAATATAAAAAAGAAAAATTTTAATTTCTTATATAATTTTTCTGAAAAGAATGAGTTGTATTTTTTTTTATTTTTTTAAGTTTAGAAAATTTTGAAAATTTAAACAGATACTAAGAATTAAATAAGATTTAAATTAAAAAGTATCGGGAAATCTTAAATTTAAGAAAAACACATAATGCTTAATATTGATAATTATAGCTATGTAATATAATACTTGTCAGATGAATAAATCTATTGATGCTCTATATGAAAAAATAATTAAATCCTATAATACTACAAATTAAAAACTGCATCGATCGATATTTTTATTGCATATACGGATAGTCTCTTTTAAATTATCTACAATCAATTTAAACTACATCTAAATAATATTGACCATACAAATATTGTATTACATATTATATTGTATTAACATATTAGTATTATTTTAACTATACTAAATTCAATTAAGTTTATAGACCATATTTAATAGAACACTTGTCGAATGTTGAGATATGCGTTTAAAATAAACCTATACATTACCATGAGTGTATAGAGGGTATATAGAGGGTAAGGTTATATTACCCTCTATATACCACTAAGATTTACAGTCAAAATTAACAGTACTGTTAATAACAGTAGCCCCAACCGCCTAAATTTTAAATGTCTCAATCACTTCTCATACTTATAACATTTAGTAATTACTTCTCAATTAAAATATGGCCATAACCAACCAATTTTAAATCTCGAAAATACTAAAACAAAAATTCAGACTTACCTAAAACAGCTTTAATAAAATTAAAATTATAAAAAAAACAACCTTAAACATATTCAAAAATAAAAATATCCTAAGATAAAAATTCAATATTTAATTTCTTTTCTTTCTATTTCGATTTTTTTCTATTTTTTTTTTTTTGCATCTAAATTTTTTAAGTGTTTTGTTCCTCATCTGTTATTGAGTAAAAAATAACTATAAATATCATTGTTTTGGTTGTTCTTTTTTTTATTTTGTTATTTTATTCTTTGTCAAAACATTTTCCACTTATAAAATTTTTATATTACCTTTACTTATACCTTTTCTTTCTCTTTCTTGCATACAACTCTTTAAATAAATTAAGAACAACGAACTTAACTTATATATATAATATCTATAGATTCATATAATATTTTCTAAGTATTTTCCACCAAAAAGAAGATAATAAAAAATATTTTTATAAAAAAAAAACAAAAAATTAAAATTCTTTTTCTTACTTTTCTTTTTTTTTTTGTCTTTTTCTATTATTTTTTCTGTCTCTCTTTCTCACTCTCTCTCTTTCTAAATATATCTGAAAACTTAAAATAATCATAGAAAGTAGGTACTTTTGTTATTTTAATAATTGTTATTTGCTTTTACCTTTTCCCCTTTTTTTTCATGTCCTTTAAGGATATTTTAATTTTCTTTTTCATCTTCATACCATACCCATTTACATTTTTTTAGTAAAATAAAGTTAAGAAAAAAGCAACGTTAACTATATTTACCATACGTGAATAAAATTTGTAATATTTTATTGAACCTAAAATAAATATAAATATTATGTTGTATATATGTTTATAATCTATGTATAGGTTTATAAAATTTATAAGTAAACAATATACATCTATACATATATATATATATATGTATATATATATTGTGGGTGTTTATACAAACTCACATTTATAAAAATAGGTACATTATAATTTTGTGCCCAAAATGACAGTATATGCATAATAATAATTTTTTTTTTGAAATATAATTTTATAGAATAGTTTTTCCTAAATTTAAAATGACCATTTGTTTTTAAATTTTTATCTACTAAAATATTGTTTGCAATATTTAAAAGTTCAATATTATCTTAAGTATATCATTATCATTATCGTATAATCATTATCGTATATAGCAGTTGAATTGTCATCATTCGAATCAAAAGATATCGGTTTCAAACCTTAGGTCAAATCATTTCCAATATTAGAAATTTATATCGTAATAATTTAAAGTTTGATAATTATTATCGTAATATATTATAAATAATTCTTGTTTAAAACAATAGATGGAGCATAACTATAATATTTGTTTTTCATAATCTTGTACAATATTTGCAGCCGAATAATCAACAGCTTACTGAAAGTAATGATTAAAAAGAAATTGAAGCATAGCCAATATTAAATATAACCGACTTAAAGAATGACCTATGATTCTTATAGGAATGGAACAAAAAACAAAATGTTAGCATAATATTACCGTAATTTGACATTTTATATCTCAGTATTACTGGTATGATAGAATTTAAATTCCAATATTACATGCATTATAATTTGTAATTCACTAAACAACGCCATGATAATATTAACGTTTTTTTATCAAGCGCTTCAAAATCTTATGTTAAAAATTTCGTGTTTTACAACTATAAAGCCTATTCTAATTCAGACCGACTATAAAATCTTTCCTAATTATTTTTTTATTTCTATTTTTATTCGAAAAATTTGACGATGAGAATAAACAAACTACTTTCTACTATTATCTAAAATGGTCACCTTACTGTATTGCTAAACAGTTTCATCGAGGTCGTTTATTTTTTTTTTTTTTTCTTTGTACGAGTATATATGCAAATACAGAATTGCTCTTAATTGTTTGAATTCGTTTCCAAGATTCAAGTAAGTTATGAAGTGGTTTGATGCAATACTATAGTAATATAATAATATGTATATATGAATGATGAAATTTATATGAAAAATAAAATATAAATAAATGTAAATTTTGTAGAAGTAATAAAGCATTTTACAATAAGAAAATAATAACAAAAGCATTAAGTATAGTAACAAAGAATTGTAATTTTTAAATATTGTTCTTTATTGCTCTTCTCATCCATTCTTCCTGCTTTTTATATTCCGGTTTCATTATTCTTCTTTAAACCATATTTTGAATTTTCCTAACAATCTTTTGGTATTGAATTTTATTTTTTATTGTTGGTGTAAAACTCCTGGCCCCAAATCTTACTTTTATAACAGTTTTGAAATGACTCTACGTACTTTATAGTTCTTTTTAATACCATGAACAGATTAAAACAATTTTATCAAAAGTTATAATGATTTAAAATAAAATGAATGAAAATATAATTCCTTAAGTTCTGAGAAGTATTTAAGAAAGGAGACAACATATTATCTGTTATTAGTAAACATCGTGTATTCTAGTACAATTTATAGTACAATTCCAATTCTTCTATAGATATTTTACATTCCTTCTTAGAATTTGCATAATTTTGTATTATTTTCATTCAAAAATTTCGGTAATTAATTTGCTTTGGATTAATTCGGTTATAATCACGTTATCCCTTATGATATTTTCATGGCAGTGGTTTGATCAAAAATTAGGTTGTAAAACTCTGCTTCACAATTCTAAGTAAAAAATTTATTTCAATTTTTGAAAAGCTGAAAAAAAAAATATTTTTTTCTAGAAAAAAAAATAAAAATAAAAATAAAAGACAAAAAAAAGTATAAATACCAGGAACTGTTAGAGTAACTAGATCCCAAATCCCATATGGCTTTTGTTAGTTTTTCATCCAAAGGAGCAAAAAATTATAGAATTAATGAAAAAAAAAACGAAATTACATAGTGCGCACTTCTAATATAAATCTAATTGGAGAAAAATCCTGTAAGGATTAAATTTTATAAAAATAGGAATGGGAATAACGGTAAAAGGAAATTTTAGTCCCATTTTTATTGTAAAAGGTTGCAAAAAAAAATATTTCTTGTTATATAGGTATATGTTATAAATATATATATACATTTTTTTTAATGTCAATTAAAAATTTAATAAATTTTTCCGTCTAGTATTCTTTCTAGAGTTAAAAAATTTATAGTATAGATATTCTTAACTTTGCTTTTTCTTCAAAACAAAAAACAAAATTTATTTTCATTAGGCACTTATATATGAAAATTAATTTAAATTTTACTCTAAAGTAAATATGTAAAGTTTTTCTTTTCTTTATTTTTAAGTTAAATTAATAATAATTAAATTAAGGCATGATTCTTTTCCATGTAAAAGTCTAAAATATCCATAGAGATTTGTAACTTAAAACATTGAAAATTTATATAGAAAGAAATAATATACAAGTGGAAAAAAATCCAATGTTGATTTTATGCTATAGCATTATAAATATTAAAATTTTTTAAGTAAAATTTATTTATTGATTAAATATTTTTAAAAAATTTTTTTACCCAAAGTTTATTCCTGTTTTATACAAAAGATTTTGAAGCTATTTTGAACGATAGTCTATTGCTTATTCATACAATATTTGTATTTGTGTTGTTTGGAAGGGGGATAGACAACTATCCTTATACCAAGGCTTTGTGATCCGTTGTGCACCCCAACTACATAAAACGCTTGTTTATCACAATGGTTCGTCGAACCAGATAATGCCCCTATTCTATAATATTCTTACCATACATTTATTATTACCATATACTAAAAATCAAATACAATCGATTAAAACTATCATCCCGTAATCATTTTAAAATTCTGATTATATGTTATTATATTTGCTTAAAAACCAAAACTAAATGTTAAAAAATTAAATTCATATTAAAATTTTATCAGAATTAATATTTGATTATCATTATTACAGAATTACAATTACTATACTTATTTAACACCATATTATGGTATGTTAAAACTTATTTGTCCTTTTAGTATTTTCTTTTAACCCTTTTCAAATATTATGTTTTCTTTTTGATGTCCCATATACATTTTCAATTTACTTTTCTTTTTTTTTTTAAACTCATTAAATTCTTAAAATCCATTGAACAAAATAAAACTTCAATTAAAAAGAATAAAATTTAAAGATTTAAAATTTTTATTTGTATTATACCCCTTTATCATATACCACATTTTAATTTTACACCTTTAAATTGTATTAATACTTCAATTGCTTAAAGTAAAACGAATTTTTTGTTCTCATTATATTACTCTAATTTAATTTTGTTTGTTTTTTTTTTATATTTAATGATTTTAATTCCTTTAATATTAAATAAAATAATAGCAAACCCTTAAAGTTCTCTAGGCATATTTATTATATTTTGTACGGGTAATAAAATAAAAATAATAACAAAAAAACCAAATTTAGACCCGAATGCTATTAAAGTCCCAAAACAATAATAATTTTTAAATAACAATACAACAATAATAGTAAATAAAAGTATATAAAAAAAAAAAAAGAAGTTATAAGGACCTGGTAACTGTCATTATTAATAATTTTTTTGTTCCTTTATACTTTTGTTGTTTTTTTGTTTTTCATTGCTTTTCTACGTGATATTTAGCAACTTTAAAAGATCTTTAATTAAGATGGTTATCTAAAGCGAGAAACAAAAAAAAAAAAAATTGAATGATACAACGACTCTCATTCTAGACAAGTTTAATTTTAATTTTTTTTTTTTTTTTATATTCCGTTTTTGGATGTAATTATCAACAAAACGAAAAATTAAACATAAATAATTTGTCCGATAATGAAAATTTCGAATAATTATTAGCTCAGTCAAAAAAAAATTCTAATATAACATATATAGTTTTATAAATTATTATAAATTTTGTAAATAAAACACCAGATATTTAAAAACAAATCAAAATAATTTAGAAATAAGACTCGCTTTTAGACGTTAAATATCTTTTCAACAACACGAGCAAATTCTTTAATTTTTTTTTTTTTTTAAATGCATTTCTCTGTCATATAAATGTGGACAGGATATTACACAGGCTTTCCTGTTCAGCCATGGATGTAAAATGTCGTAAGGGGGAATAACTCTTACGTCGTGTGCGGGAATACACATATCCCCGGTGTTTATAGCGTATACTTATACGTTCTCACCCACTAGGTCACAGAGGCCCCTAATTCTTTATTTACAAAACACATGAAAGAAATAATTTAGAAATGTAACGCTAATTTTGACCATATGCTATTGAGTATTAAGGTGCAATAATAAAAGGTATATATTTCAAAATCGTGGAGTAAATTCTGATCCTTTTTAAATTTGAATTCCTCTACCTTATAGTTTTAAATTTAAGATTTTGAGAATTTAATGTAATATTATCCTTGAAAATATTTCAAACTACAAACACTTTTCTTATAAGTTAATCCTTAATATGTTATCAGCCGTTTCTTTTTTAATTTTAGTCAACTAAACTTTAGTATCTTGGTATCTTTTCTTCAATTGAATAACAGTTTCTCATATTTTATATCCTGATTTTACAGTTTTACAACTAATCACTTGTATGGTGTCATATTTTGCATGAAAATATTAAGCGGTTTATGTACTTGACAAACTCAACAAAAACAGTTGTTTTTTTTTTAAATTTATTGCGTGGATTAGATATAGTTGTGCCCGATAGATCATATACAATCGTAATATTCTATAATTTTAAAAAGAATGATAAGCTCTCAAAATATTCTGTTTTAAAATTAGTGTATAAGGCAATATATTTTATATGAATCTGTTTAACCCAATAGTATGTAAAAGAAAACGAAAAGTTTTTGACTAAGAACATTGACTTCAAGAAAAATTTCTACTGCTTGAGATTGGTATACTATACCAAGCCTGCAAAACATACTAGGCCAATAAAATATAAGAACATTTCTTTACCAAACCTTTAACTTATATATATATTTAAAATATGTTTTAAGATTTACCGGGAAAATATTTACGTCAAACAACTAATGATTACTGCCCTTAGTACATACATATTTACCCTCAATATACTTTATAAATCATCAAAATAAAATATTTTTGGAAGAAATTAAATTTTATAAATAAATAAATATGACTCAAAAATTTTAACGAAAAAAAAAAGAAAACATTAATATTTAAATTTAAGTAATGTACACTCCAAACCTATAACAATCTTTAAAAGTCAAAAATTTAAAAAAAAAAAAACAACAAAATATAAACGTGTTAATCGAATCAAATAGTGAGACAAAAAAAAACAAAGAATCGAATATCGAAAAAACACGTTTATTCGCGCAATATATTATTTTTTTTATTTTTTTATTTTTTTTATTTATAAAAACTTAATTGATAATCGATAGATTCAAACTGGGGCGTGAATACCTTAAATACATTCTTGTTTTCAAGAATTAAGAAAAAAATTTTGTAAAGGAAAAAAAAAACTTTTTTTTGCATTTTGAGTAATAAAAATTATTTAAAAAATAATAATAAAAAAATTAATTCATATCGTTTAATTAAAAAAAAAATAAAAGGTGAAAATTATAATAAAAATTATGTTTGTATAAAAAAAAAACAAAAGGTGTACGTTCGTTTCATCTAAAAGTAGAAAAAATAAAAAAAAACCTGTTTATTTTTTTATTTATTGGGATGTGCCCATGTAAAAATTAAATCTATCTAAATTAATTGTTTTTATAATGTGGTGGGTTGTGTTTTACATTTGCAAAATATAAAAGTTGAGAAAAATTTATCAATTAAAATTCAAAATATACATAGATACTATACTTTTTTTTTTATTCATTAAAATATACTTTTTAAGGGTTTAATTATATATTTATTTATTCCAAGATGAATCTAAATTTGTGTCTAGACTCTAAAGAATGGAATTTAGTAGTTTTAAACTTTTCAAAATAAGTTTAAACACTGCTATACAATATACAATAAACTACAATTTAACTTTAAAGCTACATATAAGTATTTATTATACATCCTAAAGAAACGATTAAGTTTGTAAGTTTGAATTTAAAAACGGTTAACTATAGCTAAATTCACAATTTAATTGAAACAACGCAAAACAAAATCAAAGTCAACGGCGACGGTGACATAATTTTTCAATGCACAATGCATTATGTTTCACATTTCAATGACATTTCTGATTTCAGTACTGGCCCACATCCGGGAGAAAAATGACCATTAAATTTGTTTATAATATTTACTGTTATAAATAAAATCTTTAAAAATCTAAATCTGATTTCAGTAATCTTTTTTCAAAATTCTTTTTCTGAATGGAAATACTATTTTCATATAATTTCAACTTTCAATTTTGCATTGCACTCAAATGTCCTAACTTTGCTTTACCTGTCTTCTTTCATTGTGAATTAAGCATATATAATTTATATTTTATGTAACAGTATTACGTCTAGCAGATACCATTTTATAATTAATAGTAATTTAGGATATTGAAAACGGAAATATGGTCTGCGGCAACTCAAACCAAAAAACTTAAAACTTAAATTTTAGTTAATTTTTGAATAAATTATGGCTTTTTGGCATAAAATCGGTAGTTGTTAAGGCAAAATTCATTTACTTTACATATTTAAAAATTTATATGAAACCAATGTTAAAACAAAATTTTATTTAATTAAGTTTTATATTTTTTTTTACTTTCAAAAGAAAAAATTTATTAAATTTACAAAGTTTTTAAAGTTTTCAAAATTTACAAAGTTTAATGACCTAAAAATAAAATAAAGTTAAAAACAAAAACATGCAAAATAAAAAATTTTTATCTTCAATATTAAATTTCACATCTCAGTTAATTGATTTTATTTAGAAAAATAAAAAAAGAAAATTTCCTCCCATATGATTTAATTAAATCAATTAATTACTAATTTTTACGTATATCTTTTTTTTTTAATAATAATTATATTAATGGATATATAAAAAGTAATAATATTATAAATATAATAAATGATTTTATTCGAAATGTGATGCCTAAAATCGATTAGATAGATAAAATAATTACTCAATTTTTTTGTATTGTATTCAAAATCCAGATGTGACCAACTGCGAAAAACAATTTAAATTGTAGATGCTGTACTTTATATATCAAATCATAGAAATTATATTTTCATACTTTTCATTTTCCCATATATTGCCATGCTTTGTAATTTGCTGATATGTTGATTTTATAATAAATCTATCCCCATTCGAATTTTTTTTTCTCATTTTCTTTTCGGAAAAACAATGTTGCAATATTTCTATCATAAAGATAAAATAAAAACGAGGAAGAATACAGTTGACTTTGTCAACTCTTAGATACCCGTACGAACCGTTAGTTTGTTCACAGCCTGTCACTTTGCTTACAATATTATTTTTTTAATATTTTAGTATTTTTAAATAATTTGGGTGAATTTTATAATTTCTAGAATTATGGCTTGTACATATATTCAAACTATATGTTTATACATTCTTCAAAAGCAGATTTTAACATAACGATTATCAATCCAAAACTTTTTCAAATATTCTATAGTACCATTTAATACTAAGCGGTAAATGTATATTAAATTTACTTAGTACAAAATAGTAAATATAATTTTAAATATTATATTATATTATATTTAAATATTCCATTGACAGAATAATTTTTTATAAGTACAATAAAATACATATATGTATGTAAATACGGCGCTATATAATATACATCTATACTCTTATCATTCATTCACTAGTGACATATACGATATGTAAATAAACATGATATTATATAAGTATGTATATATATCAATATCATATAAATAAAAATTCTTCAAGCAACCGTTATGTTGTTTATTTAATTACATTTTTTTGTACTACGCATTATATCGTCAACAATTTCAAATTATCGAGTAAAACAAAATGGAAAAAATTCGTTAAAGAAATTTGTTAGAAAACTTGAAAAAATGAAGTAACACTTTCGTCAATTATAAAGTAACCCTATATTATTAAAAAAAGTTGTTAACAGATATAAGAGTACAATGTTGAAGCTTTAATTTTTGTGTATTACTTCAAAAAAATTTTAACAGGTGTTCAAGTTACAGGTGTTTAAAAATAGGAAATTTTCAGTTTTTGACCCCTTACAGCTCCTAAACGGGGGGTGATACAAAAAAAATTTCTGAAAGGACTCATACTTATTTTCAAAGATCTAACTTCTGTCAAAATTTCAAGTTTTCAAATTAAACCGTTTAGAAGATAGAAGGGTTACAGGATTTTGCAAAATTTTAGTTTAGCATAACGGTAAATTAAGACACCGTATGCCACAAATATATATTTATTGTATACATACTTTTAAAGCTAATGAAAGTAGTAATCGTTTGGCGTTTTCAGAATGAAGATATACCTTATACAACTTGTGCTATAACAATTTAAATATAGAGCTTTTTTGAACCTTTGGGGAGCTGTAGCTCCGTAACGGGTGGATTTTTGTGAGATCTATCAGCAGTTAAAATTTCATAGCTCTATTTCAAAAAAAATGTTGGGATCTAAAAGTTAGGTGTTCGAGAGCTACCCTAAGTTTTGGTCCAAACTCAACCAAAAAAAATAGGGAACCTACAAATTACTCCCAGAATATTTTGTGTAAATTTCAAGATTCTAGCTTTCTTAGTTTTTGAGTTAGCGTGCTGACGGACGGACGGACGGACGGACATGGCTCAAAAGTCTTAGAATTTTTTTCTGATCCGATCCATACCTTTGAAGGTATATCTAGCTCGCTTATTTCGAGGTGTTACAAACGGAGGAGTAATTTTATTATACCCGATCCTATCGTACGGGTATAAAAATATAAAAGTAAAAATTTTACTATAGATATAAGAGTTGGGTCAAAAAATCAGAGTTTCAATTCAATAATTTGTTTTTTAGAGGATTAGAGGTGACAGTCTTATATATATACAAATATGAAAATTGCGCAAAATTAGAATAAAATTTTAAAACAATTTTGTTCAGTAGCGACTGGGACTCCATTGTGAACGGATTGTGTTAAATACATACAAAAAAAAGTTGTTCCAAAACATTCATATTTTAATGAGACCTATATGGATGGTTAATAAAACAGTTTTGTTGTCTTACTCTGTTCTACAGATATCTCGCAGGAGTTGATTTTTCTGAAGAAGAAATTAAAAGTTTAATGCTCCCATTAAAAGTTTTCCAAACAGAAACAAGGACAGGTTTTACTGTCCATCTGTAAACAGTAAAATAGTACTTTAAGAGTCCCTTAATATACTGTTTATTCAAAAAGGCAAGTGGTTAATAAATTAAAGTCTCATAAGTTGTTGATCATTGTATCATGTTAGTGAGTCTCATAATCATAAATCGTTGAATCGTGTTAGTTTCGCACCTACGCTCGCACAAAAAACAATATATGATATCAGATTTCAGTTTTATTATTAAATTAGTTTCACTATGTCCATTGCCATTCGTCTGTTCATCTTTTTACAAAACTTCTACACCATTAAGATGGAGCAATAGAATTTTAGCCATGGGTAGGTTTTATTAAAAAATTAAGGAATAATTTTTTTGTGTAGCACAACCAAATGTGTAGGCATATTCATTAAAGTTGGGAAAAATCCTAAATCCTAATCCTAAAAGCCAAACGATCAAAAAATTTTAGCTTTATAAAACAATATCAAAATCTTATAATTTCTTCCAATTTAATATTTAGATTTACCGTTATATGAAAATAAAATTTTGGAGGATTTTGGTTCCTTCGTCTCTCCGTAACACTTTTAGTTAAAACTTTAAAATTTTGAGAGAAGGTAGCGTTCGTTATAAAAAAAATTTTTTACTATCACTGTTTAAGAACTATTACGGGCAAAAAGGTGAAAATTCTCTATTGTTAGACACCTGTGGAAATTTTCCGTAAATAAAAGATAAAAATTAAAATTCGAATTTTTTATTTTATATTTTTACAGAAGTAGTTGAGGTTTCAACTAACTTTTTCTTGTCTTTTTGAAAAAGAGCTCATTTAAAAAAGGGTTTACATACTATATATACTGCCTTGTCTAAATTCCAATTTAATTAAAAGTGAAAAATTGTCAAAGAGTACAATAATTATTGATATTCTCTAATCATTTAAATGTGGATATCTTCAACTTCACTTTCATTTTACATTAAAGGAAGTCTATATCTTATCCAATGAATTATTATAAGATCAATAAACAAATATGAAGAGGATAAATCCTAAAAAGAAAGTATGTAATTATTGCATATTTGGAATGAGTTTAATATTAAAATAATTAAAATTATTCATTTGAATAAATCATTTGTTTCATAATCTATTCGACAAGAATAAAAATAAATAAAGGATATTATTATTAATATTATTTCATCTACCCTACCCTCTTTGATTATGAAAATTGATATATGGAATTTCAGGTGTATGTCTGGCCCTTATAAAATATAATTTTCTAATAAAGAATATTTTAAAGAATTCAGTAATAAAGTTAATTTTTATTCTAGTAATTACTGAATTTAATAGGAATAACTTTACTTTATGTTTGTTTAAAGTATTTTGTCCGAACGTAAATTACAGTTCCACCTTTATTTAATGCAATAGAAAATCGCCTGAATGTAATGGAAAATGTAATAAATTGAAAATATGTAATTTTAAAAGAGAAAATAAATATTTAAATATTTTTCTACAGACACATAAATTCATATATCCACCAAACATTACAAATTTAATTTAAAAAAAAAATAATAACTAAATTATAATTTTGAACTTAAAGCCAAACTATCATGCTTATGGGTAACTATCAGTTTTATAAAAAAAAAAAAAAAACTAGTATTTTGATGGAAATCACATAAAATTATTGAAACTGAAATATGAAACTAATAATTAAAAACAAATTTAATTATATTTCCATCAGTTCGATTAAAAATATAAGTTATCTAATTCAATATTTTGTTTACCACATAATTTCGGTTTTAAATAGAAAGAGTACTGAACTTTGCTCAAACGTTTTATTTTTAATGACTAAAAACTTGACGTCCATAACTTTAAATCGTTGTTTTATTTCTAAATCATATTTGTTTAATTAAAACGTTATTTACAAATTGCTGTGCAATATAATCTACAACTAATATGTCAGATTTAATTTTAATTTTACCAAATCCAAATGAATGAATTTTTATACTATACTAGCGAAAGCTAGCGAACATGTTTTCATCCTAGCCAACATTCGTAAATAAATAGTTTTTTTTTATTTTTTATTTTTTTTTTATTTATTTTAAAACATGGTACGCACACCATTTTTTAGTAAAAAGGTGACAAAATACAGATGAGATTGCAAACATAATTGCTAACATAGCTAATATAGCTAACGCGTATGTTGTATATAAGAGCGAACATTCATTCCGATATAAGTAATATAAATCGGTAAACAAATAGTTTTTCGTATATCTCGACCGCAGCACAACTTAACCGGGTCAAAAAAAAATAGTTATGCATTTTGTACCCATATATTCTGAATATGAGCCAAATCGGACCATAATGAAATATAACTACAAAGCTGCTTATGAGACAAAACTAAGATATTTTCAAAATATGGTGCCAATCGGTGCAGTGGTTGTGAACTTTTACGATTTCGAACATATGTACCATAACGATTTTATATATAAAGATTATTCATTATTATACGTATATTTAACCTTAAAACCGTATACCTTATACAGTATACTTGGAACTAGCATTTTAAATTATTTAGATTAATATTATACCTGCACTAAACAAACGGTACTGTTTTTATTTTTGAATTCTTACCATTAGGTTACATTCTTACCTTTAGGTTTAGCCATACTAAAAACAAAGATAACAGAAACCCAAAATAAGTATATTGTATTTATAAAAGTATAAAAAAGAACCGTATTCTAAAGATATTATCAAATTTAATAAATAAGACTTTGTTATTTGAATTAATAAATTCAGATATCCTTCTTTACTTTTTTATTCACAAATCAAAAGTGGTAAAGAATTGTAATCTTTGAATGACTGGATTTTGAATAATTTCAAATTTTGAAGATGTGAAAAGTTTTGTATAATGCATAATGAATGATGCAGAAAATAGTTCAAAATGATAGGTTTTGTCAAAAATTTAATTTTTATTAATTTTTTTCCATATAAAACTTAAAATACTTGTTTAAATTCAAAACAAAAATTATTTCCGGGTCAAGTCCTGATTCTTTTATCCAGATATTATTTTTTGATAACGTTTTGAATGTTATATTCTCAGTTTAAAAATAATATTAAAACGAGGAACAGTGTAGATTTTCAACTTTAGGATACCCGCACGAACATAATATATGCTGCTTTCATAAAATCTAATAATCTTTTAGAAAATTTAATATATTCAACTTAATTAAGTACTTAATTTAGTTATCGTGCGGGCAAACGAAGGGACGAAAGCATTGTACTAAATCCACTTAAAATTCAATTCTGAGCAAAAATATACATACTTTTCTACATCTATCTTGCCTCCATTACGGTGTGACAAAGGTATAATTATGGCATGCAAATTTATTATAACCTTAAACTATGATCTTACGGATATAAAATATTATTTATCAGATTAATCCCTCATCTTTAAATGTGAATACGTAAATGAGAAAATCAAAGGTAGTATACTCCTGTTTTATCTTCCAAAATTTTGCAAATAAAAACTTACAAAAAACAAACTAAAGGGTTTTTTTTAAATGTTTCGGAGTTTTATTGAATTGTTTTCAAATCTAATTGAATTAAAAAAAAAAATTCTTTTAAAAAAAGATAATTGAATTAAAAAAAAATATATTTTTAGAAAACAACAGAAAGTTGAGAAAAAAATGTATTTATTGTTTTTGAAAAATAAAAAAAATAATTTGCGCAGATTATCTAAATTGAAAATAAAAGAAAAAAAAATATACGAAAAAAAAAACCTTATTAACAACACAATATTTTCCAATAAATTTATTTTGCCACTCTACTTATTTTCATTTGTTAGTTTTTTTTTTTTATTAAATTTTTCCTTTTATTTAATTTTTTTTTTTTTGTATTTTTTTTGGTTTTTCAATTTTCTAAATGAAAATAATTACAAAAAAAAAACAATAGTCAATAAAACTTTGCCACAAAAATAATAATAAGTAATAATAATAAGAATATAATATTTTAAGCTTAAAATTACCACTGAAAATAAATAATAAATACATTTTTTTTTTTTATATTTGAAATTTAAGGACAATTGGCTAAATTTTATATGATTCAACTATTAATTATTTGTTTCTGTGTTTCCCATTTTATCATGTGATATATAAATTGAAATCGAAATTATTGTTATTTATATTGTATCCTTTGCCTTTGCCTTTGATATATGATATTATTCTGTAAACACTATTTCACCTTATATGATGTCCTTTACAATACGATTATTCATGATATGGGCATCAATTACTGCTACAGCTCCACTCTGGTAGAAAGTTTTTATTTATTAAAATGAAATCAGTAGTGTGATTATTCGTGATATAAAGAATCACGAATTTGAGAAACTTCAGTTATTTGAAAGCACAGATTAATTATGTGTATGTTAAATGTTTACAAATTTTCCGATATCTTACATGGTGAGGTAGATATTCTACAGAAAAATTTGTTTAAATTAAATTTTTAGAATAAAAATTGTTCTAAAATTAGAATTTTAATTTTGTTTTTTGGTTTGCTATTGAAATATTTTCTAGTTTTAACATAATCCTAAGCTTTTATTATCATATTCTTCGAACTGGAATGAAATATACTTAATAATAACTTTATACGTTATAAAGGTGAATTAAGGATTAGGTCGTACACTAGAACTCAAATAAATCCATTTCATTTCTTTAGTGTATTATCTATTATTTAATTGGAAAAAATACCTAAGCAATTAAGAACTAAATTCAAAAATTTTTCATATATATTTTTTACTAGATTCTCCCTTTTTTTTATAATATTTAATTTTCGAAATACAGGATATTGACATGGATTCACAATTTTTTACATTTGTTTATTTCCTTTTTGTTGCAAACGAAAATCTCATTTAGAAACAGGTAAAGCTTATTATAACGTTAAATGTACATGACTAATAGATTTATTCTTAATAGCACTACTTATATTTTGCTAGATTCAAGTCAATCAAATCTGAGGTTAATGTGAAAAATAAATCGGGAAAAACTCGTTAAAGGAAAAAATATTTTCCTTTTTCACAAATTCAATAAAAAATAAAAAAAAAACAAAGTAATTGCGACGGAAAAATTTTTAATGGATAAATACTATTCCTATTTCAAAACTTAAGTAAAAAGGAAAAAATTACAGAAAGAAAAACAATGAAAATACATACATACATACATATAATGACAATGATAAATCTAATTGAATTGAACGGTAACATTTCAACGGAAATTTAAAGTAAAAATCAAAACAAAATAAAACACAACCAAAATAAAAAAAAAAATTTTTCGGTTTTTTTTTGACATTTCAAAGTGTCAATTTATAGTGACACGCATAAAAAACAAAGAAACATTTTACTACAGGCAATTCTCATATTTATATTTATATTTTAATATAGGTATACATATATGTATTTGCATTTTTTGATCTTGATAAAGTATAATATAATAGGTATGTACATCCACATACACATTATACATTTAACAACAAAAAATGTTTATTGATGTGTCAACACCCTCATAAAAATATGTCTCTTAATTCTTATTTGTTGCAATATTCCGTTGTTGCAATAAAATTTGAAATAAAAAAAATAGGAATTTTTAATATGACATTGATTTAGATTACAAATTTTCCCCCTTTTATTTATTTTCAAATGTCTCTCTGTAATTTTTTGACACCTTTAGAATATTAGTACATAATATATAAGTAATGGCATACAGTACTAGCTTAGCATATGGTCAAATAATGTAATTACCCAGTAAAATTACAAAATAATTTTATAGTATTACCAGTATATATTAATTGTATAAAATTAATCAAGTGTAAATAAATTTAATTTATTTTTTTTTGAATTCAATATTCATTGAATTATTGTTGTAAATATAAAGTTATAAATTTTGACGTTATTTGATTTTATTTTATTTTTTTTTTTAATTTTAAAACACATTTTGGGATTTATTATTACACATATTATATGGTATTAGATTGTTTGATTTGAAACGATGAATTTGAATTTCACAAATGAGCTAATCTTTTGTAAAGTAATATTCTATAGAATTTGTAAGTTATCTTCATTTTATTCAATGTGTTTAATCAGAATTGTTTGTTGACTCCAGAATAAACGCACGAATAGAATATAAGTACATATATGCTGTTTTCATAAAATCTAATAATCTTTTAGAAAATTTAAGATATCTTTAACTTAATTAGTTACTGAGATATATTTATATGTAAATTTCGTAAATTTCGTAGTTGTATAACAACTACTTGACCCCATCCCCAAACTAACTAAGTTTGACAGAAATTGTTGCCATAAAATTTTATCTTCTTTTACAAAATTTCAGATGTCCTTTTAAGTAAATACCAAGATCTTAACATATAAATTAAGAAGCTTAAGAAGAATAAACCAAAGTTGTTGTGTTAAACTAAATTGCAAAAGGAAAGTTTCGCTTTGGACAAAATTCAAAAAATTCAGCTTATATAAACACTGAGTTATGTTCATATATAATAAAAGAAGTTGTATGACAGCTAACCGAACCTACCGTTCCAAATCAACAAAATTTTGTAGAGGTCGTTGACATAAAACTCAACCTGTGTTATGATATTTATTTTAATTAAATAGTAAATTATCCTCATATAAAGAAAAAAATTGTATGACAGTTATTCGAAACTACTTTTAAGTTGACAGATGACATTTACTTAAAGTTAAATAGGTATTGAAAAAACATTCTAATACTAAAACTTATATTTCTATCATTAAATTGTATAGGTAAGTTAAAATTTTCATTAAAATCTGAATCAAACACCAAAATGTAGTTCAAATAGTATACTAAAACAACGTTGCATTATTGTATTTTTATTGGTTTTACTAATTTTACAGGAACATTTATTTATATCGAATATTAAAAAAAAAAACTTTTATTTCATTCAAAAAAAAAAAAATTCTAAATTAATAGTAACTGGACAATAAATTTTATAAATTATATTCTTTTTTAACACCTTTTGTTCCAGACCAAAACAAAACAAAAAGTTGTTTATGATTCCCCCTCACTGCTCACATATCATGATTTATGTTTTTTGCAATCAGTTATTGTGTATGTCATTTCTTTTTAAATGCAGGAACACGTCAAAATAAATGAGTCAAATTATTTTCCCTCACCAATTTTTAAATAAAAATTTTTTTTAAACAAATATGGGATATTGTAGAGCTTGTATATTGCATTATTATGGTGGTGTCTTTTTCCCATTATGGTTTCAAAACCAATTTAATTCTTGAATAAACATTTTTTTAATATGTCACTATTACCATAGATTACCTTAAGTTATACAATTGCTATAGAAAATTGAAGAAAAAAGATGTTGCATCGTACAAAAAATATTAATCAGAAACACTTATAATTAGTTCAAAAATTTTTATTTGTATGTAATATTTATGTAATGTACCTAAAAACCTTTCTGATTTTCTTATGGCATTTATTACTAAGAAGTCAATCAATATGAATAAAAAGAAAAATACATTTTTATGCTGACACTTCTATCGCTAACTCAAAATGCACCTTTGGTTGAAGAACTAAAATTTTTTGAACTGGAGAAATTACTTTTTTTTTTCTGCTTCTTAAAATTGTAATTCTTCAGTTGTCATGGATAAAATAGAATTAGTATTAAATGGAGAATCATTCCAATAAGTTTTGAAGGCATAAGGTTTCACTGATTTAAGTTTCATACCCAAACGCAATAAAAGTTAATTTCCGTTCTCGTAAAAATAAAAAATAAAATATTCTAAAATAAAAAAAAACTTTTTTTATTTTAGTAAACCATATTTCATATCTGTGCATATTTACAATTTTCATTCAAAATTTATAACTTTATTAAATTGTTACTGTTTCAATTTCAGTCAACTTTTAGTTCGTTCATTGAATTTTAATTCTTTGTTTATTTATTTCTATTTTGATTTCTAAAGAAATTTATTCTACAGCTACCATTAACAGATCACACATGAAACACAGACTAATTTAATTGTTTTTGTCTCTCATCAAAATATAATTGCAATGCAAATTATCTTAACAGCATGAATAAAAAGGACTATTGCAACCTTTTTTCATTTTGTTAAAAAATAAAAAAAGAAAAAAAAAAAGAAGAAAAAAATTCGAATTTTTCTTTAATTATAAGCCGCTATTAACTAATTATGGTATTAATTATGATAATTTCGTAAACTCTATAATTCTTTCTTAAGAATTTAGCTTAGCTTATTCTTATAAATTTAAATTTAAGGTTTGTCAAACTTACTTACAGAGATCGTAGGTGCTACAGTACTACCGCTCTAAAATTCAAAACAAAAACTGCTACAACAAAAGTATTTTTTAAACTAAAATTTTTAAATATCAACCTGTTTTCATGAAACGACAACAGCGTCATGTTAGATAAATTAACAATATGTTATACTTTATCTCATTTATATATACACACATTTTGCAAATTTGGCTTTCAATCTCATAAAATGTTGTATATGGAAACTTAACTTATTTTACCAAAAATCTAACTGAAGAATTGTTCTCCTTCTTCAAATTACACTAGGCAATCTTTCTCATTAAATGACGATCAACTGCAAAATTATTGAAATTTACATTGTCGTTGACGCTACTGTAATTAATTTTTTATTGCAAATGAGGAAATATTTTTTGAAAAATTTTTTGTAACAAACCATTTTAAACAATGTTGATGTTGAAATAAAGGCAACTGCCTATATTTACAAAAATATTTACAAAACAGCTTTAAAGATTTAAATATAATATGTAATTAACTACATTATATACTAAAAAAAAAATTATACAACAATATCACATAATATACCATGGTTATATTTTGCAACATTAATTCAATACTACGTAATTATCCGCCCATTGACCATGTCCCGTAATATTATTCTTGCAACATTTACAACAGATATCAAAATATCTCTATATCTCATATTTAGCAATTTAAGAAGTACATATGTATATAATTATCGTTATGCTATAATAATTTGGTCGCGGACCTGCAAAAGACTACTACAAAACACTTTAAAAAAAATCGATTTCTTACATCATTTTAATTCCTTTTTTTTTTGTTTTTTGTTCTCACATCATCTATCTGTTGTTAAATAACATTTCCTTCTGTCTTGAAGAAGAAAAATAAAAAAAAAAAGAAATAAAATCTGCATAAAAAACTAAATTTTATCATTTCCATGATGGAAATTGTTACTCACGTTTCTATGATGGGAATTATTATTATACGTTCTACAAAAAATATTAGTTTTTAGAGATACATTCATAAATACACCAATTCGTTGCAGCAGGATTTTAATACAGTGATAGATTTAAAAATGAATTCTAGTAATGGAATGACAATATTCTTGATATAATTTCCTTCAAGAATAATGGTGACCATCCAGGCTATAAATAAAATTCCTACAGTTCTGCATACAAAATGAATAAAACAACAACGAAAAATGATAGCAACAATAATAGTTGTAGTTTAACTACTTTAACCACGTATATTGCTGCAAAACTTAATTTCTCGAAAAATAATTTTCCTAAAATTTATTGGTTTTGTTTTTTAATTGGAGAGACTCCATAAGAAATTTTTATTAATTTTTATTTTGTACATATTTTTTTTTTTTTAATTATATAATTAATGACTAAAAGTACTAAAAATGTAATTTTTTAGTCCTGAAAAAAATTTAAATTAACATTCATCCATCCCTTATTATATCCTACACATTAAGTATAGGGTATATTAACTTTGGTATGGTGTTTGTAACCACCAAAAGGAAGCGAGTTAGGTATATACATGTATATATATTCTGAATCAGGATCTTCTCCTGAGTCGATTTAGCGACATCCGTCCGTCCGTCCGTACGCACGATAACTCAAAAAATAATGATGCTATCTTGATGCAATTTATACTGTAGGTTAACAATGACTAAGGTAAGGCGGGGATTGTAAATGGGCGAAATCGGACCATGCGTTCGAGTACCTCCCATACAACTCCCAAAACCGAATGCGCATATCTTCGAAATTAATAAAGATAGAAACTTAAAATTTTTACGAGGGTGTGTTTTCCTGAATCCCTGATATCCTTAAAATTTGAGATGAATTGGAGTGGTTGTTCGGGTACCTCCCATACAAATCCCAAAACCGAACAAGCATATATTCGAAATTAATAAAGATAAAAACTTCAAATTTGTACTTTGGTGTTGTTTCCTGAATCCCTTATTTGTCAAAAATTTGTGATGAATTGGAGGAGCTGTTCGGGTACCTCCCATACAACTCCCAAAACCGAACAAGCATATCTTCGAAATTAATAAAGATAGGAACTTAAAATTTTGTACGAGGGTGTGTTTTCCTGAATCCCTGATATCCCTAAAATTCGAGATGAATTGGAGTGGTTGTTCGGGTGTCTGCCACACAACTCCCAAGACCAAACAAGCATATCTTCGAAATTAATAAATATATAAAATTGAAATTTGATATAAGAATGTTCTACCCTGTTGATGTCTCTAAAATTTGAGATGAATTGGGGTGGTGGTCCACGTGCCTTCACACACTTCCCAAGACCTGACAGGCATATTTTTGAATTTAATAAAGATAGAAATCTGAAATTTTGTACAAAGGTTGTAAAAGCATTTATTATTTTAGCTTAGTTATATTAAATACCTAACTAAAATAACTTATGGATTTTTAATTTAATTTGAATTTTTTGGGTGTAGGGTATAAATAAGTCGGTTGCATCGACTTACTGTTACTTTTACTTGTTTTTTCTGCCTAATGATCTGTTTTGTACAAAATATAAGCAATCCTAAAAATGCTGTATAAAATTTTATATGAATTTTAAATAATATTCTAAAAGATAATTCAAATAAAATAATAAAATTAAAAATAAAACAAAGCAGTATGCAAAAGTAAAGGTTTTTTTTAAGTATTTAAATTTTCATAGAATTTTTTATTTAAGAAAAACTTTTGAAAAATTAAGAGATACTTTCTTTAATTTTAAGGGATGCTAAGAAATAAAGAAACCCCGTTTATACATCTAAAAATATAATACTGGAGAATTTTAAGTTTTACATGTATAGGTTCTTTTTACGGCACGCTGAATTAACGCCCAAGGAATAAAGCCCCAAAAAAAAAAATTTAAATAAATCCCCAAAATTTGTATGGAAATTTTGGACTTTATTAGGCCTGTTCGTGGTCGCGCCACGTACCCTGCTATATTTCGTTTTATTTTCTTGTAAATTTGTAAATTAATGAAGGTAATTAATTAATTTTCTCTTCTATATATTCCCTTATTTTAAGAAGTTTTAACAAAAATTTTGAAGGGCTTTGTAATATTTCTGGAAAAACCAGAATATTTCCTTTTTCCAGAATATTTATTTATATGTATACATGAGATTCTGAATTAGAAGGGAGTTTAGAATTAAATTTAAAATCAGAGTTTTACGCTTTTTCTAGAATGTTTATTATATAGATATATCTACAACTCTAAAATTACTCCAAATTGTGATTTTGAAATAGAATATGATTTTGTTTTTTGATGATCTTTTCCTATATATTTTGTATATTATAGAATTGACATTTTTTATTAAATAATATCTATATATAATAAAAATTATAAATAGTTTTGGGGCGTTATTTCATTTTTATTTTGGGGTGTTATTTCACAATGAAATAAAGCAACAAATTAATGAAAAATTGGGGTGTTAATTCAATTTTGTTTGGGGCTTTATTTCACTTCTGTGGAGTTTTATTTCATTTTTGTTTTAGGGTATTAAGTCATTATGAATTGAGACAATAAATTTTGGGGTTTCACTTAATTTTTTTTTGGGGCTTTAATTCCTTGGGCGTTAATTCACGGAGCCTTTTTTTACTTGTATCCAAATTACAAGTATCTAAAAATATAGGATTTTCTATATTTTTGACCATTTAAACAGGGCGAACTATAAAAATTTTATACTCAAGATCATCCTGCTTTCAAAATTTTAAGATTCTCACTGCAAGAGTTCCGGACACTTGTTCAAATTTGTCATAAGTAAGATATAAAAACTCCAACCTTATATTTTTACATGTATATAGATATGAACAGTTTTTCTTAATTATATTGGTTTTCGTTTCAAACTAAAGATTGTGTCTTGATTTCTTACAATTTTTCCTATCAAAAATTTAAAAAAAAAATATTAAAAATTTTAAAACAAAAGTAGTCATAACTCTAAAATATTTTTAATTGTTCTTTTGAAGTACGTACCTTTAAAAATATTTGATTTTACATACAACATTTTTATTCTATATTGACAATTACAATAAAATTTAATCTCTGATAAATATTTGCAATACCATTGATACCATGTACCAAATAATACGTTAATTTAATTAAATTCTAAAATTAAAAATAAATTTATTACATTTTAAGCTAAATACAATCAATTTAAAAATCAAAGGTAATACAATAAATAACCTAATTCTACAATATAATCCAAAAACTTCTATAATTATCAACAAACCTAAATTTTTTTTTTTAAGCCTTTTACAAACAGATAAAATTTTAAAATAAAACAAAATTTAATTTAATAAAATTAACTAAATCCTATATATTCTGTTAATCCCTTTAATATTCCCGATAAGCAAAACCAAAACAAAAATATATAAACATAAATGCAAGCAAATATGTTTTCATGTTATGCAAACTTGACCGTTATAATAATGTTCCATACAAATGAATATATTTGTCATAATCCCCTCACTACAACCGTATTGCATGTAAATGTTTATTACCCTCTAAACTATGACATTTATATATACGAATATTGACACTAAAAAAAAAAAAAAAAAAAACTAAAAAAAAAAACAATTCCCAAAAGTATCTAACCAAAAATTTTCATAAAATATATTTTTTTTGCTCTGCAGCATAACCAAAAACCTAAAAACCTAGGTTAAATTGTACAAAACACATTAATAAATAAAACCTTCATAATATTATCCTTTATCGAAATTATTTTATATTCCAAATATCCTATTTAATACATATGTGTGTATATACGTATAGTATATACATATACTTATAGAAATATGTATCTTTACCCGATTAAATCAACCAATTGACCTGACCTTCAATATGCATGTTTATCAAATTTTATATGTATAAAAGGAAATAATAAGTTTGCCACATATTAACAATTAGAAAAGGGTTTTATTTTTATTATGCTGTTTTTTCATTTTTAATTTTTGGTTCTTTTTGTTATATAGCAAATATTTATACCCATACGAAAGTAGTTTTTAAGGGTGTAATAGATTTTCAATTACACCCAATTTGTGGCACCTTAAAGGAGGCGAGATAGATATGGTAAAATGTATATATTCTTACAAAGAATCAAATTCTGCATCAATTTTACCATGTACGTCGATACTCGCATACTCGATTACGCAAAAAATAATGGAGCTAGCTTTTTGAAATTTATACTATTTTAGTTTTAAAAAATATATATATATCGTTATATATTTATATATCGCTATTGAAATTGAGCAAGTTGGAAGGCCGCGTTGTGAGTAGATGCCATGATAAAAATTACTTCTTTTTTTTTTTAATGAGGAGTCTTCCGGAAATATTAAGAAAATATTATTGCCAAACGTTTAACAAAAATATTTACAATTTTTATTAAACGTTTGGCAACCTTAATATACACAGTTAAGTGTATCGAAATTTAACTGAAAACAAATATTTTACGAAATTTTATTTTATAACCTGATTATTATTTAATGCCAAAAATTTCTTCTTTGTTCATTAGTTTTCGTTTTTTTTTATTGTATTTTTTTTGTTTTTGTTGTGTGTCCTATTATTCTTTTTTGTGTTGCCTCAAACGTATTGAAAAATAATTTTTTTATTCTATACATTTAGTTTCATTTATAGTTTTCAAAAAATAGAGGTTATGTTTTATTTTTGTTTTCTTTGAATGTATTTAATAACGTCTAAGGTTGATATTTTAGTTTTTGGTGTATTTCTATATTTTTATGCTAAGACGTGTTTGTACATAAGTACACGTGTTCATTTATGTTGTAATATTTTACCGATAACCTTTTTTCTCAGTTTTATTGCTACTCGAATGTTTTCTTTTTGTTTTGTATTTCTGGTTACCTTGCATTTTTTCGTCACATTGTTTTTCTCATTTATGAGGATAAACACTATCTTCTAGTATCTTTCTTTTTTCCAAGTTCTTTTTTTTTACGAAAATTAAAATGTTTAAATAAATGAAAAATGTTTAAATAAATGCATTTCGTTTATAATAGTTGTTAAAAGAAATTGTAAGAATAATTTTCGGCAATTTGGGGTCTTTTTTCATTTTCATTTTGGGGCCTTAATGCCACAAAAAAATTGCTGTTTTGGAGCCTTTTATCATTTTTATTTTTTACAAAAATAAGGCTAAATTGGTTTTTTTTTCATGATTCGCTTATAATAGTAATCAAAAGTATTACTATTGGCTCTACGAAATAGTGCCGCGAGAAATAATATCGCAATCAAAAATGAAATAATGTCGTAAAATTTCCGAGATTATTTCATTATGAAATAAAATCGCAAATCAAAAATTAAATTACGTCGCAAAAAAGAAATTGTTGTAAGAACATTATTTCCTTCTGGCGACGTTATTTCATTTTTGATTGGCGATTTTATTTCATAATTATTTTTACCAAAGAAAGCTGAACATATATTTTAGTATAGATTTTAGAGTTTAATTATGCGTTTTTTCCAGACAGCTTTATGCTCTTTTTCCAGAACATATATACATATATGTATATGAGATTCTGAATTAGAAAATATTTTAGAGTTAGATTCAATATTAGGCTTTGTGATTTTTCTAGAATCTTTATATATTGTGGTTAAAACAAAATTGAATTAGCATAAAAATATTAAATTTTTTTTCATTTTCTTATTTTTTCCCAATATTTTGCTTAGAATAAAGCATTTTATAGACGATTTCAAAATCAGGACTATCTATATATTCTGGAAAAAGCGTATAATCCTGATTTTGTATCCAACTCTAAAGCCTCTCCAAGATCTCGGATATACATAATATATATAAAAATTCTGGAAAAAGGGAATATCCTGATTTTGACTCCAACTCTAAAATCTATACTGAAGTATGTTCATCCATACAAATTTTTCTGCTTTTGAACACTGCATGCGTACTACATCTGCCCTGGAATGGTGTTTTAGGTCGCATCATCTACAATGGTGCTTTAGGTCGCAAAATTCAAAAAAATGAGTTTATAAAATTTTTTTTTATGAATTATGGCCCCAAAATAAAAAATGAGGCCTGGGTGGCCTATTGGATAGGAGCGTATAAAATACGCTGTAAACACCAAGGGAATGTGGGTTCGAATTCCACACACGTCGTAAGAGTTATTCCCTCCTTACGCCATTTATAGCCATGCCTGAACAGGAAAGGCTGTGTAATTTCCTGTCCAATTTTTATGTGGCAGAGAAATGCATTAAAAAAAAAATAGGGTCTTTTTTCATTTTTATTTTGAGGTCATAATTTGTGAGGCGTAGATTTGCACAGCATTGTAAGACAAATGATATTTTTTAAAATGTTTAGCACATTTAATCTTCTACAATGTATTATATCTAAACAATTATCTATTAAATATACATCGTAATACACCATTACAATACAATATACTGCTATTGACTTTATACTCGTCCAAATTTTGGTTGTTGTCCTTTGATGCTAGTAACTGGAAAACTCTAATATATTATGTAACAATTATATTAATTAAAAATAGATAAAATGAAATCATAAGATCATCTTGTAGCTAACGAAGAGTAAATACCACCACAATAATTCTATCCTTGTAATAAGAAGTTTTTTAATTCATTTGAGATTGGGAATAAGCAATACTCTTCATTAAATGGGCAAAATTCAGATACAAATTTTCAAGTCTATTATTAGTCAACCAACTTTAGGTTTTCCATTCCACGTCAAAAAATCAAACCTTTGATGTTTCGTTTCTCTCGAACACACAGATGACTATTTAATTTCGAAACTACATTATTTTGAGGCTCAATGGCATGGCAGTAACTATGATGATGACCATGAAAGAAACATAAAATACTACTATAAAAATTGAACAAAATGGCGATAAACGGTGCAAGTTGAGGAAAAAATAGAAATTTTTGGGTTGCTTAAATTTAAATTGTATAGTGAAAATTACAATAATTTATTTTTTGGTTGTAAAACTACTTGAGGCATCTTTACTTTTAAAGTCACTACATAATATAAATATGTTTAAATTTATATACACTTTATTTGTACTTACAGAACCCCGTATTAAATATATTTTTATCGATTTTTTGAAAAAAAGGACTTTCATAAAATATCATACATTATTACTTTAGAAATATTGTAAATAATATATAATATGCATTATTATATATTAATCCGTGTGTACATATATTTGTATTATATATATATATATATATATTTGTATTGCATATATATATATGTATATAATACAAAAATATATGTACATATATATATAGATATATTAGTCTGTTCTCAATTCCTTTTCTCTTTTTTTTTCCAATATAAAATTTATTAATCTCAGTATACGTGTATCACGTGCTTAAGTTATATAAAGCTTTTATATAAGACGAAAAAACAAAATAAGAAAAACAAAAATGAGAAAAGCAACAAAAGCATTAAATTCATATAATAGTAAAATAAAAAAGGAAAATAGATGACTTGGTTTGTTCTTTAAACAAATTGCTTCGAATGCATTTTCCAACAACAAAATCAGGATATCGTTAAAAATGATATCTAAGAGAAAACTGAATAAATGATTCTAGTTATAGTTTTATATACTTAAAAGTTTTTCGATTGTTAATTTCCTATCACGTTCATCAATTTAAAATTGATTCTATTTGGTATTCACTAAAAACGTAGACATGATTTATTATAAATCAAAGATTTAGAGCAATTTTTTTTTTTTTTTTAATACGAAATGTAGGAAAGTACAATAATTTAAGTAACAGATTCTTTGAAGTATAAATAAAAATATGAAACAAAATTTAAAAATATGAAAAAATGAATGGTAAAGAATAAATGTTAAAATTAAAAACTTTTACTTTAAACAAATTTCTACAAATCATACCATAAAATTAAATCGATTCAAATATAGATAAATGATAGTTTGGCACATTTGTTTTAAAAAAAAAAACTTAACCTACATATTTTGGGAAATATAAAATGAATAAACAGCGATCTCGGTGGTCTAGTGGATAAGAGCGTATAAAATACGCTGTAAGCACCGAGGCAGTGTGAGTTCGAATCCCACACGTGTCGTAAGAGTTATTCCTCCTTACAACATTTACAGCCACGCCTGAACAGGAAAGGCTGTGTAATTTTCTGTCCACATTTATGTGGCAGAGAAATGCATTAAAAAAAAAATATAGAAAAAAAATAAATAAACATTGACCATAAACATTGATTTTCCTTCCCTTTATGAAAAGGGTGGATCCTCAGCCACTATACATACTAATTTGCAGTTTGGGAGATTAAATTATTATAATGGCGATGGGAGTAGGTAAATTTTATGAGTACAAATTCCACACTACCCAGGGAGCCTAGGTTTTCCTAGTATCATTTAAAGATATACATCTCCCACATGAATAAAAAAGAGCGCGTTGTTTATTATATAGGCTTTTCGGACGCATAACCACTCTACCACATAAGTATCCATCAAAACAGTTACAGTTGATAAACGCAAACAAACTGTGGTTTGACTTTCTGGAGATCGAGTGGGTTTTCAATTACCATTTATATTAACGCGCAGTAACTTTTCATAGCGAAAATTAAACAACAATATTAACCCATTTTATCTTTAACCCTATTTTCCTTACTTCGCATTTCATTTTTGATTCGCAATAATTTATTTAAAAAGTTTATTTTTATCCAAGATGAAATGAGTTAATTATAAACTCAAAAAAAGCATGCAATATGTAACAATATTATACGTTGTAAGTTAAATTCTTTATATGTTATCTAAATCTGCCATAGAATTAGTCGGTTTTTTTTATATTCGTTTTCTTAACTTCAGAAGAATCCAAATAATTTTATCCTAATACTGAAAATTACTATATGGTTATCCTTTTCAGGAACATTAAATAGATATAAACGATAAAAACAACATATTTTATTACGATTTATTTAATGTGAATGATGGTCCTTCTTTACAAAAAAAAAAACACTTTTACCTTACTCTTCGTGAACACATAATTACTACGATATAATAGGATATGATGAAATGATGAAAAGAGCTTCAAAAAATGAGGTGAGAAAATTATTTATATCAAGTGGGTGCTTTTTACATTTTAAGTAGAATGTTTTTTTTTTTCTACTTTCTTTTCTTTTAAAAAGTATGTAAAGTGGTATTTTTGTTTTATGTTTTATAGTAACTGATAATGAAAAGCGGATGTTATAGAAATATGTTCCATATACTTATCATATCTTTATTGTTTTCATCATATATAGAAAATAAATTTCGTTATTTTTTTACAGCGCTTTAATCACATTTTCAATAGACAGTAAGAAAGAGAAAGAAAATTATAAGAGGCATATTTAGATTTTTATCAAAAAGAAATATTGATTCAATGGAAAAAAAATATGATAATATCTAATTAAGGTCATCAATTGCACTTTACATTTAGATATTATGAAAAATATAGGGTTTATTAACAATCTAGAACATAATATAATATTATAATGATGTCATTACATTTTTTATTTTGTAATTTTGTATTTTTAATTCTTTTTCTTCACATTATCAAGTCAAGTAAATTTTGTACTTTAATGATAAATAATATTGTAAGGTGATAAAAAATTAAATAGTAACTGTTAAATATTGATAAAATCAGATTATAAACTTTAAATGCTTTTTATAATATTAACGACCCCAATTTTTAGTAAAGAGAAATCATTAAAAATATAAATAAATAAGTATTTAACAAATGGAACAATAAAATTTTAACCATAGATAGGATCTTATAAAAAAAATTAATGTTTTCAAGTTTTACTTAAGATTCTTTCAATTAGAAAACTTTAAATGACAGCGATTTATTAAACTTTGTAAATTGTAAGTTTAAAATTATACTGTTTAAAAATTACTGTTATATTTAATACGTATATAAATTTTTAGTATTTTGTATTTACCGTTTTACCGTTATTTAAAATCATAAATTTGCAAAATTTTGCTTTGGCTGATCAAATATGACTTCCTTCATAAGGGTTAGACTTTTTTTAATAAATTTCAACTCCCTTAGGTCTATTGTAGTTTTGTCTAGTATTCATGAACAAAGAGATTTAGAAAAACAAAAAGGTCTGAGTTATTTGATGTTACAGTTAACAAATTAAAACTGAGAGCCAAACTTTTCGCATAAATGATTAACTCTTGTAGTCTGCATATTTAATTTCGCATTACAATTTCACACACATTAAACTTGCATATTTACAATGCTTGAATCAATTTGATGTAATTAAGGTTTCTTAATTATATTAGATTAGTTAGTGTATTATTAGTATATATTAATATCCATAACATTAAGAAGTAATAATTAACAGTAGTAACATTAAAGTTCCATTTCTAAAATTTTTAATATCATTTACTACTCTTGTAAATTATCAATTTTCAGTTATGTGCAATAATTGAATAAATACACAATATACATAATTATTGATACTTGGATAAAGCAAAATGTCTGATAAAATAAATTATCTCGGCAAAATGTTTGGATCCAAAATTTAGCACATGTGCTTGTTGTAAATAAAATATAAAAATTTATTTATTTATTCTAAAATCTTACATTTTTACCTTAACTATGTAGGATTTTTTTTAAAATTAAAGAAAGTATCCTTTGATATTTCACAATTTTTTCTTATATAAAAAATCCTATGAAAATTTACAAATGTTTATACAAAAATAGTTACAATTCCACAAGACATTTGCCTTTTTGAAAATGGGTACCTTCAAAAAATTTTTGTTTTAAATACTGTCTTGGATATTACTTCTTTCATCACTTAAAAAATGTAAACTAAAAAATTAATAAATTAAATTTATAACAGGTGAAATTTTTTTTTTTTTTTTTTATTAAAATCTTATTTTTTATTTACATACTAAGTGATTTTTACATATTTTTTTATTGTATTATAATCATTTTATTTTTAGACCCTAGCCATTAAATGGCTGTATGGTCGTATAGATAGTTTAATAATTATCAAAAAAAAAAAAAATATATCATTAATCACAACAATTCCGAAATTCCTAAATTTCATTTTCTTAAATAATAATAATTTCATTTTCCTCTTTAATTATCAAATTATATTCTTAAAGCTACATTTCAATATTCTAGAATTAGCTATTATTATTTTTTTTTATTTTTTTATTTTTTATGTTATTAATTAATTTACTACATTTAGATTTACAAATATAACAAAATCTCTAATTTTCTTTTTAAATAAGCTGTAGGTGTAACAGGTGTAAATTTTTTAACTGTTTTTGTTCTATATTCCATTGAAATAAATCTGTAACAATCAATTATCTGCTGATTTTTTATCATATTATTTTAAAACTTTATTAAAGAACTTTAAAAAAATTTTAAATAAAGTAGATTTAACAAAAATTATAACCTTTAATCCAATATTATAATATATTGAATTAAATATTAAAAACAAAATTGAAAATATAATGAAATATCATAAAACCACATTTAAATGTAATTATTCTGAAAAGTCAAAATGACATAACACATGACATTTGTTATAAAATTATCCAACCAAAATTAACCCAGCATTAACCTTTATGGACATTAACATAATATACCTATGTACATATTATATATATAAATTTACATGTATATATAGATTTTTTTGTAGAATATTATGTTGTTTATACAAAAGGAATTAAAATTTATGTATGTCACATAAAATCCAATAATTAATTATTCATATCACTTTGCATGATATATTCTTCTTGAAAGTCTTAATTATCTGCACTAAATACATACAAACATCAAAATATATTTATATAAATATACGTATATTTAAAAAAAAAAAAAATTACTTAATATTCTACTGACATTTAAAATTAAATATCACCTTCCATGAAATATTTCTTTATATCCTTTTTAACAATCTGTACAGATTCAAATACAAGGGTTAATCCACTTCGTTTTTAAATTTTATAAATATTCTTAAAATAAAAGGTAAAATACTTTCATAAAAACAATAAAAAATAATAACCTAACTTAAGAACTTTTATTAATTTCATTTTAAATTTCATCCTTTTTTCACAAACCAAACCCCACCAAAAACAATTTTTAATAGGAGTCGTCCGTCCTTCATTAATGAAATCAAAAACAAAAATAACGAAATTCTGTGAATCTTTTGACAAGTCACGTTCATTCAAAAAAAATTAAAAATTTAAAATCATTATGGTTATTTACTGTTATAATGGTAATTTTCTGACATACCTACATATATATAAAATAAAATAAATTAAAATAATTAAACTGTAATGATATGTTTTATACATCATATTTATGATCGATCACTAGGATTAAAATTTACAAATTATCAATTTTTCAAAATGACTTTTTAAAAAAAGGTTTTATAATTTTTATACTTTTATGGTTTTTTTTTTTATTTTAAAAACAGAATATATTTATTTCCAATTTTAAACCACAATTTCACTCCAATTATATATAAAGCACATTAAAATTCAAATGTCGTCAGAATCTAAAGAAAAAGAATTATTTTTTCATCGGAAAAATATTTTTTAAGGTTAGAATTTTAAAATAAAAGTTTTACACACAAAGCTATAATCATATCCAAAATAAATAAAGCAAAACAAATAAAATTTTGGTAAAAAAAAAAAACAAATTAGAAATTTAAAAATTATTATAAGTTAAAGAATAACTTACAACGATAAAAAAAATAAAACTAAATAAATTTCAAGATATCAATAACCTCTTTAAAAAAGAATATAATTGATACTTACGAAATTTTGCAGAACATTTTAATATACAGCTTTTTATTTTTGAGGTTATCTTTCACACAAAAAATTATAAAAAGTTTTACTTTCATTTTGTTTTTGACAGTGTTAAAATGGCTAGAAAAAACCTTCATCTCATATATTTTATTCAAAATGTATTTTAAATTTTTATTGAGCTGAAATTTTGCGAGCTGATAGCAGATATTCGAAGTTTTAGACGTGATTAAATATTTCAGAAAGAAAACTTTAAAAGAAAATGGATATTTTTCCTAAGAAAATCAAGAATAAAAACATCAAAATTTTTTTAAGAAATGTCATTTTTCTCTCACAATACATTTTGCACTAATCCATTCAAAAGTTTTTTTTTTTTTTTATTGTTCTGTTTTATTGATATACATACATAATATGTCAAGTATACACATACTGTGTCACCTTTTCATCCCTATTTTAGGAATGTTTATTTTGCTTTTCACAATTTGACATCATCTTTTTTAATTTGACAAATCAGTTTTATTACATATTTAATAATTATTTAGTGGTAAAAAAAAATACAAAAACAACCACTTATCCATTCAAATGTTTTCATGTCATGGCCGGTAAATAGTGTAAACCGTGATAGGATAAAATAAATAATCGAAAACACGTATGTAGTATAAATGGAATGAATATATGGAAAATGGAACATCAATACATGAATACATGGAAGAAATGAATATATGAAGCTTCAACCAACTGTACTGTAATAAACAATCTCCCTCTTATCTAAAAAAATACATTTTTATAGCTATATTGTTACTTATGTACTATGTTAATTGAAGAATGGTAAGATTAAGACGATTAGGTTATGTTATACATATAATTAATTAATTTTTCGTAGGCACTACTTTTCCTGCCACATAAAATGTTACAGTATTTTTCATAAAACTAATCGTTAGTCAAATATTGAATTTTTGACCAACTATTTTGCTCCATTATTAGTTATTAACACTCTTGGATTTCCATGACTCAATCTACACTTAATGTGAAAGTACTTCTAGTTCATATAAAAAAAAAAAATCTAGAGTATTAAATTCCAATTTTCAATAGAGTTTTGGTTCTCTGGCTTTTTTTTTTTTTTGGTTAAGTGATAAGGTGGGTAAAATGTGATATCCTTTTTATTTCTATTTTTGATTTTTTCTCTTTTATTTTGTTTTCAATCATACCACAAATTTTCTTAATGATATACCATACAAGAATACTAAATTTATTTGCTAAAGTTTTGTTGATTTTAAATTATCCTTTAAAACAAAACAACAACAATAATAACGACACAAAAAAATTGGACAATTGTTTTTATTTCAATGTTTATTAGGTTTAAAATGGGATAAAAGTGGAAATATCGGTTTAATTTTTATCATATTTTCAATTTTTTTTTTCTTTTATTTTCCGTCCCTCTCTTTATTGTCAGTTTTTTAGTTATTTTCCTTTTACTTATGAATTATATATATTTATTGTGATATAATTTTCTATATTTCAAAATCCTAGAAAAATACTTCAATTTATTGATTGTTTTCGAGCCATTTTCTTATTATATATAATAAAATCTTTTTTGTTCATATCGAGTTGTAAATTTCAAGAAAATTGGATCATAGTTCAGACTTTAAAAAAAAAACCAAAAAAGATATAATGGTAATAAAAAGTAAAAGAGAGAAGAAAATTTTTTTTATGAATAAAAAATAGCAATTAGAAAAATTAAATGAAAACATGAGAAAAAATTGAGCACTATGAAGATATTAAAGTTGTTGTAACCTATTCTGAAATTTTGATTAATTATTGTTTTGTTTTTCCTTATAAGTAATAATGACTAAAGTCCCGTAAAGGGGGTCATATCTGATTTACTTTTGACTTTCCTGAAAGATACCTTATAGTAAGTTATAAATAAAGGCCTATCAGGTTCTTATTTGACAATGACTACGTCAAATAAGGAATGGAATTTAATTAGTCGTTTAAACATTTAGAAAGACAACAACATCTTCTGAATAGCGGTTTTAAGCCATAATTAAAGAGGATTAAAACCGCTATTCAGAAGATATGAAACCTAGAAAAGCCTCAAATTAAAGGTATGAAACTTTATTTCCAAATGAGCTCAGCAAGTTAGTGCTTGCATAGTAGTTAGGGTACACGGTGATTTAAAATTTTTTTTTGAATAAAGTTTATTTTAAAAAAAATACATTAATATATTGACGTATTTTTTATCTCGACATTAGCTCTGTTTGCTTCTTCTCTTCCCAAAATGACTCCAATATATATATATATATATATATCTAGATTATACTAATTGTAATTTTTGTGTCTTAATTCTTAAAATTTTAACTAAAATAACTTATACAGAGAAGGGTTTTCAGAAATTGGTTAATTTTTTAATTCGAACTCGCCCTTTACTTTATACAAAACATTATTTTATGTTTAACTTAATCTACCAAATTAGAAAACCTATTTATTCAATTTATTTTTACCCACGTCTATAATATTAATCTATGATTTTCCTCTTAAATCTAAATATACGAATTAATACAAGGGCATCTATGAAAAAATGAGAAATTAATTTTGTTCTTTCAGCATACAACATTATCAATAGTATTGACTTTTTCGAAGTCCTTTCTTTGTATTTTGTGTTTTTTTGTTGTTGTTTAAGATTCTCCTAAGGAGTCGATAATATTCAAAGGCCCTAAAAAATCTTAAGAAATAAATTTAAGAAACGGATTCTTAATAATCAAAAGAAAAAAAATTTTAAGTAAAAAAAAATATAAAAGTAAAAAAAGTAAAAATCTAATGACCATTAATAAAAAAAAAATAAATTCATTCACTTTTTCATTCAATATGAAAAGAGGGAGAAACAGAAAAATAACCAAAATTTAAAAAAAAAAAAACGAGGAAGAATACAGTTACTTTTGTCAACTCTTAGATACATGTACGAACCCGTTAGTATGTTCAAAGTCTGTCATTCTACTTATAATAATATTTTTTTAATTTTTCACCATTTTAAAATAATTTGGGTGAATTTTATAATTTCTAGAACTATGATTTGTACATATATTCAAACTATATGTTTATATATACATTCTTCAAAAGCAGATTCTAACCTTCCACATAACGATTATCAATCCAAAACTTTTTCAAATATGATATACCTAGACTATTTAATACTAAGCGGCAAATGTATATTAATTTATACTAAACTTACTACAAAATACATATATATTTGGTATAATATGTATACATATGTATACATATACATATCGCGATACATTGAATTACTTCTTGAAAAATATTTCATTCATTGAATAATTTCTTACAAATACAACAAAATACGTACATATGTATATACGCCGCTATATACATTATGTCAATATTGTTATATCATTCATTCCTCAGTGACATATACGTTATGTAAATAAACGTATTTAAATATATAAGTATGTATACCAATATCATATAAAGGAAAATTCTTCAAGCAACCATTGATTTTTTATTTATTCAACTTTTTTGTACTACGCATTATCATCCAAGAGAAAAATCAAGTCATACTTTTGTCAATTTTAAGGTAACCCTCTATTATTAAGAAAAGTTTCTAACAGAAATAAAAGTACACTGTTGGAACTTTAATTTTTAAGTATTACTTCAAAAAAGTTTGAACAGGTGTTCAACTTACAGGTGTTTAAAAATAGGCATTTTTCAGTTTTTGACCCCTTACGCCAGCTCCTAAACGAAGAGCGATAAAAAAATATTTTCTGACTCATACTTATTTTCAAAGATCTAACCTCCATCAAAATTTCAAGGTTCTAACTTAAACCATTTAGAAGATATAAGGGTTAAAGAATTTTGCAATAATTCAGTTTCGCATAATGATAAATTAAGATACCGTATGGCACAAATATATATCTATTATATAGATATTTATAAAGCTCACAACTGTAGCTATAGTTTGGCATTTTCAAATTGAAGATATACCTTATTGAATTTGTGCTATAATAATTTAAATATAGAGCTTTTTGAGACTTTGGGGGGTTGTACCTCCATAACGGGTAGAGCTACAGAAAAAAATTCTTCCATAAAATAAATGTTTTTAGGATATCCGTAATTAAAATTTCATATGATCTACTTCAAACAATGTAGAATTTATGAAAAATTTGTATGAAAAAATGTGGAGAAAGTTAGTTCATTGAGAGCTACTCGAAATTTTGGTCGACTCTCAACCAAAAAAAAAAAAAGCGAATCTACAAATTGATCCAAGAATATTTTGTGTTAATTTCAATACTCCAGCTTTCTTAGTTTTTAAGTTAGCGTGCAGACGGATTGACGGAAGGACGGACAAAGCCTAATCAACTCAAAATTGGATTCTGATTCGATCCATACCTTTGAAGGTATATCTAGCTTGTTAATTTCGAGGTGTTACAAACGGTGGAGTAATTTTATTATATCCGGTACTTATTGTACGGGTATAAAAATTAAAATGTTGTCTCCTTGAATATTTCTTGAAAACATTAAAAAATCTATATAAATAAAATATTAATGACAAATTATTTTTTTTTACAGTAAAGAGCAGTTTGAAAAATGTATAAAAATCGATTATTAGAGTTTTAATAAAAATTAAACAAAATAAAGCAAAAGAAGTGAAATTGAACTTTTCAAAAAATGAAATACAACAAAATGGCATAATTATAGGATCAATAAAATATTTTTTTTAACTTTTTTAATAAATTCACAATCTTTGATTTGTAGTTTCTTACAGAATTATTTATTAACCTTCAATAAATGTCTTCAGTTCTATTATTTCTTCAGTAAATTTTAGGTCTATGTGAATATTTTGGTTTTTAATTCATTTCCTTTGCGTTGTCATTATTCTCCCGAAATTGAATAGAAATAACAATACAAAACAATATTTATTGAACGAAAAAGTATATAACACACATAGATAACAATATCCTGAACCAAATCCGATGTAATGATAATTATTTTTTAAAATAACTATTTTACATTTTAAAATAAAGGCAAATGTTAACCAAAACTGAAACTAAATGGTCCATCCATAGTAAAAATTTTAGCAAAACAAAAAAAAAAAAGGAAAATTCCTAATTGGATCGAGTATTTTGTATCTCTGTTTTACTCAATTTTAATTTTTTTTTGTTTAACAATTAATATATTCTATCTTAAAAAAATTTCAATACTTAAAATATTTATGAATAATTTATTAAAATGAAAATTGAATCATTCTCAGTTAACAAAAAAAAAAGAAAAAATAAAAAATATTGAAAAAATTTGCAATTGAAAAATTGATAAAAAAAAAACAAATCTTAAGAAACGTTTTCATGAATTTATTAATCCTTTTTATCGTAAATAAATTGAAGGAAAATAAAATTTTTGTCGTTTTGAAATGACATGAACGAATTGTTTTTTTTTTTTTTTTATATTTAAATAAATCATTACAATAAAATAAGCTCACTATCAAGAATTGTTATTTTTAAAATAAATCTTTAATATATAAATTTGAGATTTGGAAATAAAATTAAATTTAAAATTTTATAATAATAAAACTTAAACTATATTTTAAAAGTTTTGAAAAGTTCAGATACCACACCACGATGTCTACCATTAGTATACAATAAATATTTTAAGCTAGTATCAGTATAATTATTTTCAATCACAGCCCTCTCAAAAATAAGTCACAACAAAATAAATAAATCACAGTCCTGTCAATTAAAGAGTTTAAATGAGATGTAGAAAATTCCTTTCGATCAAACTGTTCCTTTATTTTGCATTGTGTTACCAATTCGAAAATTATGTCATTTAATAATCTGAGAATTATAGGTTCGGTTCCAGAATCCTGTTATAAATTTTATAATATAAATTTTTAATAAAAAATCAATTACATATGCTTTTAAAAATCAGTTAAATAAAAAATATGAAAAAAAAAAATCGCATAAAAACGAATAAATATTGAAATATAAGCAAATACATACTTAAAACTCACATAATATAAGAATATGAAAATAAAACAGAATAATAAAATTATATTGATGGAAATTCTAGTAATCTTACATGTAATTGAAACAATGCATTGATTACTTTAATAGTACTAGTAATAAAGACTAGCTTATAACTATATATATATACCTTTTTTTCTTTAACTGAACACTTTTTTACTTTAAGTAAATATTTTCTACTTTAAGTGAAAACATTGTTACTTTAACTGAATATTTTATACTTTTAGTGAAGATATTTTATTCAAAAATACAGCTTCTTTACTTCAATAATTTATATTATATAAATATTTAATATACATAAATATATTTAATTTATATTAATTCATATATATTTGAACCAGATATTTATGTATATGTATATATATATATGTACATTATATCTATATATATTTTTTTTCTTTAATTTTTATTAAAAATATCTTCACTTAAAGTAAAAAATCTTATATTAAAGTAAAAATTTCTTCACTTAAAGTAAAAAAATTCCACTTAAAGTAAAAATTTCTTCACTTAAAGTAAAAAAAAATTTACTGAAAGTAAAAATATCTTCACTTAAAGTAAATAAATCTTTATTTAAAGTAAAAAACGTATATTGTTGAAATGAAAATAAAAATAAAACAAAAGATAAAAAACATCGTCATTTTAAAGGTCCATTTGTCAAAACATTCCATTATGTGAATTTGGTAAAACTTTTGAATATTTTCATTGTTTTTGTTTAAATGTTTTAAACAAAAATCTATTGTAAAATTATGGTTTGCAAATGATGTTTTCTCTATCTCTAAAAAATTTTAAATATATACCAATTTATTTTCTACATTACCAAAACTAGAAAAGTTTGTATGTTTACTGTTAGTAAATATTTTTTACCTTTTAACTATAAAAGTTTAGATACATTCGCATAACGTTAACTAATTCCGTTGCTTCACCAAACAAAGCAACAATAAAAATTATTTAAAAACAAGTAAAAGTAACAGTAAGTCGATGCAACCGACTTATTTATACCCTACACCTAAAAAATTCAAATTAAATTAAAAATCCATAAGTTATTTTAGTTAGGTATTTAATATAACTAAGCTAAAAAAATAAATGCTTTTACAACCTTTGTACAAAATTTCAGATTTCCATCTTTATTAAATTCGAAAATATGCTTGTTAGGTCTTGAGAAGTGTGTGAAGGCGCGCGGACCACCACCCCAATTCATCTCAAATTTTAGGGACATCAACAGGGTAGAACATTCTTATATCAAATTTCAAGTTTATATATTTATTAATTTCGAAGATATGCTTGTTTGGTCTTAGGAGTTGTGTGGCAGATACCCGAAGAACCATTCTAATTCATCTTAAATTTTGAAGAAATCAGAGATTCAGGAAACAACACCCTAGTACCAAATTTGAAGTTTCTATCTTTATTAATTTCGAAGATATTCTTGTTCGGTTTCGGGAGTTGTATGGGAGGTACCCGCACGACCACTCCAATTCATCTCAAATTTTGGACAAATCAGGAATTCAGGAAACAACACCCTAGTACCAAATTTGAAGTTTCTATCTTTATTAATTTCGAATATATGCTTGTTCGGTTTTGGGATTTGTATGGGAAGTTACCTTAGTCATTACCTTAGTCATTGTTAACCTACAGTATAAATTTCATCAAGATAGCCTCATTATTTTTTGAGTTATCGTGCGTACGGACGAACGGACGGACATCGCTAAATCGACTCAGGCGGTGTTCCTGATTCAGAATATATATGCATGTCTATACCTAACTCGCTTCCTTTTGGTGGTTACAAACACCATACCAAAGTTAATATACCCTATACTTAATGTGTGGGGTATAAAAACACATAAAGTAATTAGAATTAATTTGAGACAAGTTTTAATAAACTTTTAGGTTAAAAGTTATCTTAAAATTTATTTTTTTTTTAAATAATTATTATAAGAAAATTATTATTAATGTTTAAAATCATTAAGTATTTAATAAATAATGTGTAAAATAAATGTTAGGTAAAAGTTTACAGTAATCGCATGTGATCATATTTGATACCATACTCTAATTTATAAAAAACATAAAGAAATTTTTAATCCTTTTAAATTTTCTAAAGTTTTCCAGACAAAAAAATAAAAACAAAATTTTTTTTGAATAATTTTAAATACAAATTTTTTTATTATTAAAAACATAAAAACATTAATGAAAAATTAGAAAAATTTTTTTACGAATCAATGCAAACAATTAAATTCCATTTATGTATGAAAAGGATAATAATTAAAAAACAAAAAAAAACAAAATTCATTTTAAAAAAATATTTTAATTTTTTTTTTTTTTTTATTTTACTTTCAAGTTTTCAAATGATTTTTAAACAATACCTACTCGTATTTATTTATTTTAAACTATTCCTTTTATTAAATTAATTATACATCTTTTTATATATATATAATTTATTTAAATATAATATATTCGTATATATAAATGTATATACTATTTAGAAATAATATATTTTAATTTACCATAAAATATACTTAATTTAAATTTAACGTTGTTTCTACTTGATGTGAAGTACTGACACGTATTAACTAACTGATATATTCATTTATGACATAAAACTAATAACATTATTATGAACTTTAGAATTTTTTAATGGTTTAAAATAAAACAATTTTATTGTTAAAAATTTTCCGAAACTAATTGCCTTTATAGAGTCTGCTTTGAATTTTTTAATCCGAACTCCTTGGGTGCTGCTTTTAATGAATTTTGTATATCATTAATTTTCTTCAATTTTAGCTGATTCTTAAATAAAAGAAGATTTTTTTAGAAAAGTATTCACTACTTCACATCATTTCAAATATTTTTTTCTGCCTTTAAGACTAAACTTTTATGTTACAATATAATAAAAATCAACCAGTCAACTAATCAATCCAAATCATTATAATAAAAGGTATAGTAAAAAGTATGTGCAGTTTCTCTTGAAACGAATCTTATAATTTAAATTAATGTTAGGTTGTGTTTGTATCTATTCTACAAGTTTTAAAAATTTGATGCATTAGCAGACGCCACGGTTTTATACTATCTCAGATTTTATACTATTATTAATTAGCGTTTTTTAAAAACTAAGTAATTTTTATTTTTTAACTAAAAATATATCTTATAGAATGCTTGTTAAACGATGAATCAGTTCTATATTTGATTTACTCCAAACTATTTTTTTTTTTTTTTTATTTAAACCATTTGGTGTTAGTATATTAAAATTCTCAAAAAAACAAGAACAAAAAAACAGAATAGGATCAATTAATCTCGCAATTTTTTACGTAATATTTATAAAAACTTATATATGAATAAGTATATAATATATATATATATATATATTTGTATATTTATGTATATATTTATATGTAAATGTATTTGTTCCTGTTAATGTATGTAAATTTATTCCAAAATTTATATTTAAAGCTTTTGTAAAGAAAAGTAAACCTTTGAATAAAAAAACCATATATAGAATCTAAAAAACCGGACTCCGCTGATGAAATGGTTTAAAACACTAAAAAAACAAATTCGATTTTTAGCATTATTTAGGATTATATAGAAATTCTTAAGTCTGAACTACACTAATGGATTAATTGCCGGAATTTTAAAAATTTTCTAAGAAGACGTTAAAAAAATCAGTTTTTTCCATTCATTTTTGTACACTATTTTGAAATCAAACTTTTTCAGTAACATAAAAAAATCAAACTTTTAAAATAAAATTATTTAAGAATTTTTACTTGAATTTTTACCAATTCATTTCTACCTACAATTTTCTAACTATTTTCCATTTTCTTTGTTCTCCATTGAATGAAAAACTATCATAAAATAGTTTTCATCTTGTTTTTTATCATTTCCATTTTTTTGTATAAAATAATCAAAAGTAAACGACAAACAACGATGAACTTTTGAATACAAATACAATAAAATAACGGATAATAAATTATTTCTTTTGTTGTTTAATAAATGGCGAATCTTTGAAAAGAAATTTTTTTTTTTTATTTCCGGAAAAAATTAAATGTTAACTTAGAAGACAAATCTAAAGAAATTCAGTTTTTTTTTTCTTTTTAATACATTAAGAAGTAAAAATTTTTTGTCGCCTATTATTTTAAAATTTCTTTCAAAACTATGTATATAAAAAAACATCAGCTATCTCCACCACAGGACCGACCGCTATTACACAAAATGTATAAATCGAAAATTCATAGATTTTTTACATAATAATTTACATACATACATATATCAAAGGAAAATAACTTCTAATAATTTAACATCATTTTTTTTTATTCAATAACAACAATAAGCATGAATGAAATCGTAAAAATATATGTACATCCATTCATACATCCATTTACATTATTATGTAATGTTACATGATTTTTTTTTTCATTCAAAAATATTAAGAAGTAAAAAATATTAAAAAAACTGTAAACAAATACAAAACAAACATAAGGTTAATTTTGAATCTGCTAACAAAAATTTAAAGTTTGAATTTTGCGTCATCAAGAAGATATAAAAACTTAAAAATGATACTAGTAAACCACTGCTTTCGCTTGTCCGATTTGTTGCAAAAGCTTATCAATCCGAGATGTTTGCATCCTTAAATATGAAATTGCAAATAGTTCCGCTCAGTCGTTTAGGCTGTACACATTCCCACAGACACACACACACACCGGTATCACGCTAAAAAATTTCCTACAGCTGTCGGAGTAGTGCATTTTTGCCAAAATCTCGAGTACAAATTTTTAGTATGAAAACAATATCTACCTTATACATAATTGTATGCGGTGGGTAAAAAATAAAAGAAAGAAATAAATGTTAATTTTTTTTTGTAACCGCATCGAACTCATTTTTATTAAATATTAAATTAAATGTTTTAATTATTAAAACAATGTATAAGAAATTTCAAAGTTCCAAAGAAATTTAAAAAAAAAATAAAAAATTGGAGAGAAAAGAAGTTATTTCGCAAAATATTTAATAGAATTGCAATTTTCCGATTCATATGCGATAATAATAGTGAAAATCGTGAGCGTATCATATGCCAGCATTTTTTTGCCTGGATTTCATATGACGGTATTTTATGTGTCGATTTCATTTAACTGGCTTTAAAGAACTGTTTGTGTTGAAATTTATATAAAAAATTAAAAGAGATTTTATTGTTGTATATAAAATCAGAGTTATACACTTTTTCCCCAAATTATGTATATTATGTATATCCGAGTTTCTGAACGAGAAGCAATTTCATACTAAGGTACAAAATTTAGGTTTAAATAATTTGTTTAATGGGGGTTTGAGGGCGGTAGGCCTAATTATTTTGAATATTTTGTTGTTACAAAAATAATTAGGAGAGATATTAGACATGAGGTTAAAATCAGGGGTTCAAAAATATGTTTAGTAGAGATTTGACGGCGGCAGTATTTTATACTTTTTGTTGTTGAAATATGAATCCATTATTAATATTACAAAAATATATTTTATTACTTTGGAATTACAGAAAAATAAATCACATGTTCTTTTTACAGTAAGATCATAAAAATCTGTAATACAGTCAAATTAAATCCAGCCAAATCATATAATTATAATAAACCTGTATAAGAATAGACAGCTTACGCTAAGATCTACAAAAAAAAAAAAAATTAGTTTGTTTGATCAAACGAAATACAGTCAAATAGAATCCAATCAAACTATAGATAGGCAAATAAAAATACAGTCAATTGACATCCAGTCAAATGAAATACTTTTGAAAATAAGTTATATGCAAACTTTAAGCAAAGGTTTAAAATAAATATAGGGATTATTCAAAATTAGTTACACTAAACAAAATTACTCGAAGTTATTCGAAACAGATATTCGAATTATAAACTTAATTGTTAAGATTATATAAGTATCCTTGATTGGCAAAAAATTGCTAATATATGTAAATTGGGTACTACAATATGACTATAATTACGTCATACTTGGCAATTATTAAACAGTCTTCTCACACTAAAATATATTTTAATTCGAAGTGACATTGAAAAACTATTTTAAAATATAAAACGGGGGCCTCGTGGCCTAGTGGGCAAGAGCGTATAAAATAAGCTGTATACACCGACGGAGTGTGGGTTCGAATCCCGCACACGTCGTAAGAGTTATTCTTCCTTATGATATTTATAGCCACGCCTGAACAGGAAAGGCTGTTTAATTTCCTGTCCACATTTACGTGGCAGAGGCATTAAAAAAAAAAAAAAAAAATTTAAAACGTCTCCGAAAAGTTATTAGTATTATTCCTCCATTTTGTATACATTAGCATAATAATGCAAAAGCAATGTTGAACTCTAAAAACCCTGGAAAAACTCAATTTTGTATAATAAATAAATATTTATTGCATTTAAAATAGCTAAAAAAATAATAAAATTTCTGAAAGATTTTAATAAGAAAAAACCATTATTTGTTTGAAAATTAGTTTAAACTTAAATCTGTTTTTTATCATATTTAAAACTATGCTAAACCGTTAAAACTAAAGCATCCAAAATGTTAGCTTTGGATAGGTTTCATAATGTTATTTAGAAAATAAATGCTTGTTATGTATAGCCCCTCGGGAATTGCGAAATTACGGTCTCTCAAAGTTGGAAAAAGCGTGTTTTCAAATGTGTATCTCAAGTTTTGCTGAATATGTTTTCAATCTAAAAAGCGCAAACGACAGGATATTTCTTTAACTTTACACAGCATTCAGCACTTTTAAACATAATAAACACCATTTGATTGACAGTAATGAAAACATGTGCAAAATAGTTCAAACTATAATTTTATGATAATTTTCTAGTTACATTCTAAATTTCACTATAAAATCAGCCATAGAGAAACGAACATGTTCAGCAAACAACATCATGTTCCTGTAACACCCTGTAATTCAAGTATGTATGTTGCGTTAGTGTTGTATTGGTATATTCACGACCATTTGTTTTGAATTGTATTAAAAATAAAAAATAAAATATTTATATATCGTAATCTAAAAATATGTTCAAGCTTACTTTTCTATCTTTTCTATATATTGAAATATATGGTGACGATATCCGAATTTCGTTTTTACTAGAATATTTTCCGATAACAAGATGACCGATAACAGCGATTATTATTTTCTTAATATGTATTTGTTTCAAAAAAAAGATTAAATTACTCTTTATTTTTTTTGGCCAATTGTACGAGAGCACATTTTTTAAAAAGATTTTAAAAAAGTTCCCTTTTTAGTTACACTCTGTCCATCAGTTTTTCTACAAAACTTCAACACGGTTTAAGATAGCACAATGAAATTTCACCATCGATAGGTCGCTTAAAAAAACTAATATTGTAGAATAACTTTTTTGTGTAGCTTCACCCATTACGGAGCTCCACCCTTTCAAAAAATGAAAAAGTCTTATTTTTATTCAAAGATGTATATCTCAGCATCTGTCAAATATTTATTCAACTTAAAAATGTTAAACAACAGAAGAGTTTTTCAGCTTTATAAGTCAATATCAACATAATACACTTTTATGCAATTTTGTATTTACTTTTTCCTTCTTTCATATCTTCGAAACGCTTCTAGATAGAATCTTCAAGTCTTGAACGAAGAAAAATCTTTCATAATTAGCATAAGTTAGATCAGAAAATCGTTTTTTACCACTCCCTGTTTAACATCTAAGAGAGGAATCAAAAATGAAAATTAGCTATTTATGTAGGTAGTAGGTACCTATACAAATTTAATATACGGTTTCCTTAAAATTGAAGAAAGTGTGTTATTTTTCACAATTTATTTTTGATTTCGTTTTACATTATTCCTTGTTTAAAATCCTTTTTGAATTGTGCACATATTAAGATATGAATCAGTAGTATATAGCAAATATATATGAAGTAAGCCAGATGTCAATTGGTTATGAAGAAAAAATGTAAACTTTAATAATAGCAATATTTAATCAAGTTACAAATGCAATTCAATTACAATTCATTTCTTTTGTTATCTGATCTGCATCAAATTTATTTTTTACTACAAGAATTAAAATGTTTATGCTAAGTTACAAGTTACAAGTTAAAAAATATAAAGTGGCCCGCATTAAATAATATTTTATCTATCAATGCAAAAAAAAAAAACTGTACTCTTAAGAGAAAATAACTAAAGAATTTTGTAGAAAAATCAAAATTAAAAACAAAACAAACAAAAACTATAATGCACACCTGAAACTTTCGCTTTATTTTTTGTAATCACGTACTGTTTTTATATTCGTTTAAAAAGAAAACAATGCTCTTGCATATCTCTGGGAGGTTTTGAAGTGCAAATAGCCAAAAACAAATCTACACAGTTTTGCAATTCTTTAAAATGTTTACTTTTTTCGTATAACAAAAAAAATGCAAAAGAGAAATAAAATTATATAAATAAAAAGAAAAAATAAATGTAAGGAAAAGTTATAATATAATTCATGTGGGAGGTGTTTTATTTTGTAGAATATAACAAATCTTTTAAACTACAATTGAAATATTACAGTAAAAATAGAGATTTATAAAATTTAAAACAGAAATAATGAAATAAAAACAAATTGTGGTAATTGTATAAAAATCTTACTTATTATCCTATATTTATTATATGGTTTAACAACATTTTATTTACAATATAACAATTTTTAGAAAATCTTTCTGAAACATGTTTAGTTAATCTATAAAATACAAATAATTCACCTATCACTATTCTATAGCCTAACTATAACTTCAAGTATATGACCTGTAAAAATCGAATTCTTCTCTAAAATGTTTAGGTCATCTCAAAAAAAAAAATAAAAGCGTTTAATTTCCACCAATTCTCACTTTTGTGCTGGCACTCTACAAACCTCATTGAATTATCTCATCAAAATCCCAAATCAAATTTTACACCCAATAGGTGATCATATCATTCAAGTAACTCTTATTTGCTTCAAACTTCTGATTGAATAAAATGTTAAAAGGTTATCTGTTTTTTTTTTAGATATCTCGTAAATAAAGTGTAATAGTACTAGCCCTATTAAATTAATATTAACAATACCACCTCTCAAATAATTTCAACATAACATAAGAGTGACTGCAAGTACCTATTCCTATATCGTGAACATTGTTAGGTAGTTCAATATTGATTCTAGAACCTAAATTGTTATAAGAACCTCTGAAATATGAAACATGCTTCCATCAAATATGTTTTCTTCTGTCAGCCATAATTTACATTTAATCAAAAAGAATAATTCCCTCTTCCGTTCCAATTATCTTCGAACTCTCGTCATTTTCCCTTGCTCCTTTTGGTCGAACCTATATTCTAACATTGTACAAATTAATACTATTCTAGAGTTTCGCTTGTATATAAGAAGAAAAAAAAAGGAATTTTATATACTTGCAAAACTACATTTATAAAAAGAAATATTAAATATGGGATAGATAGTCATTAGTCTTGTAAAAATTGCTAAAAAATTTGTACTTTGATTGAGATTTGATATCAAGCAAATAAATTGTATATTTTTGAAAAAAATGCATTCTATATAAGTATTATTATAAATTCTCTATCAAATGAAAATTTTAATAAAACAAGTAAATGTAACAGTAAGTTGATGCAACCGACTTATTTATACCCTACACCTAAAAAATTCAAATTAAATTAAAAATCCGTAAGTTATTTTAGTTAGGTATTTAATATAAGCTAAAAAAGTAAATGCTTTTACAACCTTTGTACAAAATTTCAGGTTTCTATCTTTATTAAATTCGAAGATATGCTTGTTAGGTCTTGGGAAGAGTGTGAAGGCATCCGGACCACCTCTCCAATTCAACCCAAAATTTAGGGACATCATCAGAACAGGGTAGAACACTCTTATATCAAATTTCAAGTTTTTATATTTATTAACTTCGAAGATATGCTTTTTGGTTTTGGGACTTGTGTGGCAGATACCCGAACAACCATTTCAATTCATCTGAAATTTTGAACAAATCTGGGATTGAGGAAACAACACCCTAATACCAAATTTGAAGTTTCTATCTTTATTAATTTCGAATATATGCTTGTTCGATTTTGGGATTTGTGTGGGAGGTACCCGAAAAATCACTCCAATTCATCTCAAATTTTAGGGATATCAGGGATTCAGCAAAACACATCCTCGTACAAAATTTTAAGTTTCTATCTTTATTAATTTCGAAGATATGCGTATTCGGTTTTGAAAGTTGTATGGGAGGTACCCGAACCTATGGACCGATTTTGTCCAGATTCGAACTTAGCCTTCTTTTCGTAATTAGTAACCTACTATATAAATTTCATCAAGATAGCTTCACTTGTTTTTGAGTTATCATGCGAACGGACAGACGGACGGACATCGCTAAATCGACTCAGGAGTCAGGAGGTGATCCTGATTCAGAATATATATATATGTTAATATCTAACTCGCTTCCTTTTGGTGGTTACAAACAGCATTCCAAAGTTAATACTTAATGTGTAGGCTATAAAAACGAAAATCAATTTTTTGCTCTGCTTTTCCTCTAGAGCTCTATTTTTCTCAATAGAAAATTTCAAACCTTTAAAAGACCACCACACCAATAAAATTTAAAAAAAAAGTTAAGTTTATATTGAAAACTCTAAAAAACAAAATGTAAAAGCAACAAAAAGTTACAAAAAAGGAATTTCTGACCCATAATAAACAATCTTTTAGAATTAATAGAAGGTACACTCTATTATTGATGTTAAAAAAAAACTCCAAAAAAATATTTTTGAACATCTTCAAACATGAATTAGGGTTTATTATCGTAAATATTCGCTCTACACCATCCAATGAACCCATTTTCCCTATTATTTTATTTTCCATTCCATTCCTTTAAATTTGTTTTTAATATTTCAGATCCTTAAGTGCTATAATAATTTGGATTTTTTACTAAATTTACATTTAAAGGAAAACTTTTTGACTGCCTTTGACTTTATCGATTAATTGTTCAAAACAAAACCGCAAAAAATTTTAACCATTTCAATTGAACCTCAAAATAAAATTTTGGATATACTAAAAAAAAAAAAAAATTGGGTGCCCAATTATTTAAATTTCAAAGTTTATTTTTTTGATTACGTTCTATAAAAAAGAAAAACAAAATTGTTTTTCTCAAATTAATCCAATTATTTCATCGTAAAAAAATTAGAAGTTTTGTTTATTTTTCTTATCAAAGGATATCGAAAATAAGTAAGAAATGTTTTCGTGGGTTCTGTAAAGACCACATTTGGAATACAAAATACTAATACGATAAATTTTAATAACAAAAGGCTAAAATAAAAGTGTAAACCTTAGTTATTAATTGAATTGCTTTTCCCGAAAAAAAGTCAAATACCCCTTTACAACAAAACTTAATTTAAATATAGTCCTTAAGTAAAGTCCTTAAGCTCGATTTTAATTTACATATATACGCCTTGGATTTTTAGGTAAGACGGTAGGAAGGATATATAGATAAGACGGTGGAATTTAGGGGAAATTTAGAAATTATGGAGGATGGAAAGGAAAATTTAGAGTTATATTTTGCATAAATGTAGGTTTTTTTTTTTTCTCCTTGCAGCTCCTATACAAAGCATAGAGCATCCAAGACGTTAATTACTCGGCTGTAGCTATTGTAAAACATTATGAGATGTTTCTTATATTTCTACGCCATCTATTATCTTATACAAGAATTATGAGTTATTATTTTATTGTATAGCTATTACTATATGATTTTAATTATAATTAATATGTTATAAAGAATTAATAAATTTTCTAAAACTTGGAATTTTAAGATGGTTTGTGTATAAATTAAAATTAATTAAAAATTAATAATTTATTTATTAATTAATTCGCATTTTTTAATAACTTATAAATTTAAACCATGACACTGTGATTTGACGATTCAAGAGCTCAAAACGTTTTTTTAAACATTTAATTATTGCAGTAACTATATTAATTTCAAGAATTTGGTAATAAAATAAATCATTCCTTAATCATATTTTTATGAGGATTAGTTTTATTAAGAATTAGTAGAAACAGTTTCAATTCGCAAAATTTAAAATCAGAAATATCTAACATTATAAACTTCTCCTTACATTATAAAGTCTCCTAAAAGTATGCTTGAAACTAAAACTAAATTTTAAAAAAACTTATAATAATCAGCGCATAATGACTTTAGCAGCAGACGGCTGTACTAACAATGTCAAAATAATTTTTGTAATAATAGTTTTAAATAATTAAATAAATACTAAGTTTGAGTTCATGGGTTCAACTCCGGTTAGGTTAAATCCAAATAAATATGTGACAATTATATGAAATTAATAATCAAATTTCTGACCGACATCATATCTAACAAAAAAAAAGAATCCTTAGAATATATGGATTAGTAGACTATATCGGAAAAAAGTAAATAATACAATTGGGTTATGGTACTTTTAAGTTTTTCTTTTTTTTTTTTTAATTTATTCCCGTGTCACATAAATGTGACAAGAAAATTACACAGCCTTTTCTTTTCAAGCGTGGCTGCAAATGCTGTCAGGGAGAATTTTACGACGTGTGTGGGACTACAACCAACGTTCCCTCTGTGTTTATATGATGTATTTCATATGCTCTTACCCACTAGGCCACCAAGGCCTATACTTTTAAGTTAACCAATAAAATTTTAAATTAGCTTATTTGTTTATTGAAATTTTGAAATCAACTTAAGTAATGTATTAAAACTTTTCTTTTTTATAATTATTTACAATAAATCAAAGAATTTAATTATAATTAAAAAGAAAATTATCTTTGGCAAAATATTATTTTGTAATTCCAAGGATAAATTTTAATCAATCAATGTACTTATAATAACTTTTTTAAGAGAATTTTAAAAAATTGAATATATTAAACATAAGAAATAATTGGGGGGAGAATATAATTGGGGGGATATATTGTGTTCTATATTGTAAATGGCTTGACAATAATTTTAGAAACATTATTGATTACAGATTGATTAAATAACTTTTGAGTTTATTTTTGTTTTTCCGAGAGTTTATTTTTGTTTTGTTATATTTGTTGTTGAGTTTATTGATGGGAGTTTCGAAAGACACCAATTAGAGCAACGCAAATTTTGTTTAGTAGCGTTGGACTTAGAGTTAATTTTTTCAATAGATTTTTAAAGCATATTTTTTTTATATTAATACAACTCATTCCCCATAAATAATTTAACCCAATAACTGATTTAAACAATTTAAGTACTACTATAAATTTTAATTAAAGAAATCTATTGCTTTAAGAAAAAATAAAAATCATTCTTTAAAAGTTAAAAGAAGTTTGCGAGATTAATACGATAATAATTCGTTATACAATTAAATGATCCCTTCTAAAAATGAATTTTTATGATTTATTTAAATTTTTTTTCATCAGATTACAGTTTAACAATTAAATATGCCAATATTGCTATTCTAAAGATGACTTTAGTTAATTTTTAAAAATTATGTAAAGGATAATTAAGAAAATTTAAAATGATATTCTAAAAACAAAAAAAATATAATCCATTATTGAAAATGTCAATTAATGTTATGTTTAAAAATAAAAATTTATCGCGATAAATTTCTTTTAAACCGAAAATTTTAGTGGAAAGAGACCAATGACTTTCTTGTTAACAATTCTGCTTATTTGACAACTTTATTTAAAATATAATTTAAAACAAAAATTAAATTTAAAAAAGGGGCTAAATTTCAACCCTTTAGACACTACAAAGATAAGGTTGTAATTTAATTTATCTATTTAAAAAAAAAATATGACTTTATCTTTTACAAACTTTAATAATAACTTCTTCAATCATTTCAACATCTTGTCAAAGAAGGCAGAATCTGTCCTTTTTTTTTTTTTAAAAACCAAAATGAAGAATTGTTCCATTAAATTATAGGATATCATTAAAAAAAAATTTTTGCAACATATTTGAATTCCTGTTTTTTCTTGTAACCCAAAATTAATACTCATATTATGTTATATTTATGAGTTATGATACACATCATTAAAATTTGTCATTGAATTGGGGGATTCATGGTACTTTAATTTAGTGACAAATTTTGAAGATATCTATCACAAGCCAAAAATGATATATATGTGATAATCTTTCGGAAATTCTTTGCTGTATAAAACAATATTTTCAAAAATTTCATAATATTTCATAATAAAGTTTCATATGTTTAAAATTATCTTAACTTTTATAGGGTAAAAGTCCTAAAATAATAATAATTCCAATTTTCTCACATATTTGGATTTTCTTAGCTTTATTGAAATATCTTAGAAAAATTCAATTGTTTAATATTTAATTATTTATAATACATTTATAATTTTCATCTCTTTAAATTTAACATAAAAAGATAGATATAACACTATATGAAATTTGTTAGATACTATATTATAACTATAGGTTGAAATATTAAATTTATGTTTATGTTTAGATCATTAAAAATAAATTAAATGCAAGTTGTACTTTAACAAAAAATATTTTTTAATTTTGGATTTAGCTTTGTTTTTTTTTTTTTGTTTACTATAATAACATTACCATCAATCAACGCTCATTTTTATACCCTACACCTAAAGTATAGGGTATATTAACTTTGGTATGGTGTTTGTAACCACCAAAAGGAAGCGAGTTAGGTATAGACATGTATATATATTCTGAATCAGGATCACCGCCGGAGTCGATTTAGCGATGGCCGTCCGTCCGTCCGTCCGTACGCACGATAACTCAAAAAATAATGATGCTATCTTGATGAAATTTATATAGTAGGTTACTAATTACGAAAGAAAGGCTAAGTTCGAATCTGGACAAAATCCGTCCATGGGTTCGGATTCTGGAAGCTTCCGAATGATTCCGGAGCAAACGAGATTATCTCCAAAAGCAACAAAGATAGAACTTTCAAATTTTGTACAATGATGTTTCTTCCCGTTCGATTTATGTCTCTGAAATTTAAGAGGATTTGGTCTATGGGTTTGGGTTTTGGAAGCTTCCGAACGAGCACCAGAGCAAATGAGATTATCTCCAAAACCAACAAAGATAGAACCTTTAAATTTTGTACAATGATGTCCCTTCCCGTTCGATTTATGTCTCTGAAATTTAAGAGGATTTGGTCCATGGGTTTGGTTTTGGAAGCTTCCGAACGAACCCCAGAGCAAATGAGATTATCTCCAAAACCAATAAAGATATAACCTTTACTTTTGGCAGAATGGTGTTCTTTCATGTATGATTTAGGCCTCTGAAATTTGAGAGGATTTGGTCCTTGGGTTTGGATTTTGAAAGCTTCCGAACGAGCCTCAGAGCAAATGATATTATCTCCAAATGCAACAAAGATATAACCTTTAAATTAGGCAGAATGGTGTTCCTTCATGTTTGATTTATGTTTCTGAAATTTGTGAGAATTTGGTCCATGGGTTCAAATCTTGGAAGCTTCCGGACGAGCCCCACAGCAAACGAGTATATCTCCACAACCAACAAAGATAGAACTTTTATTTTTAGTACAAAGGTGTTCTGTTATGTTTCCTTTTCTGTAAAATTGGAAACTGACATTTGAAAGAATTTGAACCATGGGTTCGTATTTCGGAAACTTCCGGACGAGCACAAGAGCAACCAGCATATCTCCAAAACCAACAAAAGTAGAACCTTTAAATTTAATAGAATGGTGTTCTGGCAAGTTTTCTTTATGTTCCTGAGATGGATTCGATGAATTGGAGTGGCAATTCGGGTAGCTGACACAAACCTCCCAAGGACTACCAATCTTCGAAAATAATTAAGATAGAAACTTAAAATTTTATACAAGGGTGTCAAGCATATCCCAAGCGGATGCCTCTTTTACGTTCTTGAAATTCGAGTTGAATAAGACAGAAAAGGGAAGAAGTTCAAGCAGCTGCCAAAAACACTTATGGATTTTTAATTTAATTCGAATTATTCAGGTGTAGGGTATTAATAATTCGGTTGCATCGACTTACTGTTACATTTACTTGTTTTAAATTAGAGTTAATAAAAAGCCTGAAAATATGTTTAAAATTTAAAGATTTTTTTGATATAATCTGAATGAATTCAATTTTTTAAAACAGAAAAAAAAAAATAATTGTGAAAGTTCAAAATATTTCGTTAAAATTTAATTCGGTTAGAATTAATTATATCAAAAACGATAAAGAAATTGATACATTAATAATGGTAGCTATATAGGTAAAAAACGATACCAGATACTAGATAATTCCTTCTTAAAAGAGTAAAATATATTAAAATTATATTCCTATACATTAAGACAATAATTTTCTTATAAATTATGTACTAAAATTTCAAAAAATTTTGAATTACTTTTTCCTACTTTATTACTTTACAAAAAAAAAATATCTAATTAGAATTTCAAATTTTTGTAATTTGCATAGTAATAATAAGCGTGTTAATAGCTCATAAATTAAATATATTTATTATTATTCTATTGATTATAAATTCAATTAAATATTTATCATATAGAAAAAAAATTTACCGACATAAATACAAAAATTATATATTAAGAGAATATATAGAGATAATCTTTGAATTGAAAATTAAAATTATATTAAGCATTAATAATATACTTCTTAATAATTTTCTTCATTCCATTACTATTTTCCTAAATGTTTTTTTTCTATTTTTTCCTTCTACCTATTTAAATGTGGATATAAGAGATAATAAACCAACAATTTTAAAAATTTCCTGTTTACATTACTTAAGTACAGTATTGGCATAAATATTAAATGACTTATTTTTCATTATTTTTTTGGAATTTTTCAATTGGAATGGAAAATTTCAATTGAAAAAAAGATTATTTTCCTTGGAATAGATTATACGTTCTAGTTCTTAAACAAAAAGATCGATACAGTTTATTTCTGAATAGTTTTCCTAAAAATTTTATATGGTATGCATCAAAGAAAATTAACCGTTTTTATGTTTTTTTTTTTTTTTTTTTGTAAATCGTCTATTTGGAAGATTTGATTAAAAAGGTATTCTTCTTCTCTTTCATATAATATAACCTCATTAATTAAAGTTTTAAAATACACTTTCACTATAGACTAATACCTAACGAATCTTTAGAAATAAGCTAAAAAATTAAACATAAGCTTTCCTAGGAATAAATTTTGCAACCTCATAATAATTAGTAAATAACATACTAATGTAACGCATCTACTACACTAGACCATAACTTTACTATTTAAATAACAAACATATACACATATACGTTTGTATTTAGTGGTCAACCAATATTTCGTAATTTATTATAATTTTATTCATTTTTTTTTTTTGTTTTTTTTTTTGTTATTTTATATTATATTTTATTTTATTCTGTTTACCCCTTATAATACACTCTAATCTAGATTGTTAAAGGATATTATAAACCACATAATATTGTTAATACTTAAAGTATAATATTGAAGGATCATAATATTAAATATACATAAATATAAACATTTACAAACACTTACAAATATATTAACATACTTACAACTTTTATTTAAGAAATTATTTTATAGATATTTACCCAAAAAAGCAACATAAATATTACATAGAAATAAGTAAAAAAGAGAAAGAAATAGAAGGTTTACTTATAAGAGCAAAAAATAAATATCTCATTAAATATTTTTTTAATCTGATAAAAAATTCAGATAGGAATTTTTCTAGGATTTTTCTTTTTTTTTGTGCTACAATATTTTCGTATCCTTTTCTATAATATTTTTTTACAGATTCTTAATCATATGTACAAACACGCACACAAACGCATTTAATTATTATACAACATAACAAAGAAAAATTTAAAAATAAAAATATAGATCCTTTTTTTTTTGTTTTTGATTTTGGTAAAAGGTCTAATGATAAAACGATTGTAGTTTTATTTTTCTTTTCTTTTTGTTATTATTATTCTTGCAGTCAGTCAATCCAATATTCTTAAATAGCTTTTATATGATTCATACATACATACATTCTGACTTGTGATACCTTTCATATAAATGAAAAAAAAGGATATACGAAACTAAAAGCAAATCATTTTGCGAAGCAGACGTTTTTAGATATCTTGTTAGTACACGCAATCTGCAAAATAAATATTTGTTTATTAATACTTTCAAAACAAAAGGTTACCTTTTAAGCGTAATCAGAATTACTTAAAGATAACAATTTATTCAATTAAGTATATGTATTTGAAAATAAGTTTTTCAAATCTCATCCTATAAATATGCAATATAGCAAAAAATACAGTCAAATCAAGACTGGCCATTCAAAATTCAATTTCAAAACTTTATAATATAATATTATTCAAAAGCTTCATATTTTTTTGTTTGTTTTTTACCCAAACAGAAAGGCAGCTTTAACTTCTATGCAATGAATAATCTACAAAAAAAAATTTTTAAAATAACCCTTTAAGAGAAAGGATTCCCAAAAGTAAATATAAGATGATTTTATATAAATAATTGATTCCTTTTAATTTAGGTCAATATAACTATTGTTATTATTTAATTTATTGTTTACCTATCAAATACACCCTATATTTTTAGTAAAGCAATCAAATTAATTGTTTCATAATTTTAGACTTACGCATACAAAACATTTATATACAAAAATATAAGATATATGAGAACTTAAATTTTATGAAATATTTCAATATAAAGATAATTAGTAGGTTATGTTGTTATTGTTATTGTTATTATTATTTATAAAGAATCGTTTCTTTAAGAATATTTTGTTATGCACAATAATAAAAATTTGAAAAGAAAATTAATCAGAATATGACATATTGACATACGAATATTGAATATATTGAATATAATATACAACATACTTTTAACATTTAACTGATATAGATTTCATTTGTGAATATATTAGATTAGATAGATCTAAATGCATTATTATTTAATAAATTTATAAATATCTTAATAATATAAAAAATAAAATCCTATAAAAAGGATTTTGAATTTTGAAAATTGTTTAATCCAAAATTGATTTTGATTTATTTTAACTTTTAGTTATATCAGCATTTTACCGAATTCCAATATTTCTGATTGAACAGATAATAATGTTACTTTTAAGAAAAATGAATTTTAAGAAAATTTATTCATAATGAATACAATTTTTATTTAAAACTTAAATAGCGCAATAGTTTGATTAATTTACGATAACATTTTTTGATTATAATAAATAGATTTTTAATTGATTTTTATTCATATTTATCTGTTTTATTTTCATGCTTTTCCATTAGTGGTATACAAATTAGCTTATAACCAATGAAAAATGGTACCTAAATTTAGGTTGTCAGATTTTACATTTATCATTTCATCATTTTTACAGTTCATCTTAACAGTTCAAGTAAGAGATATAAGAGATAAGTCGCTACTAATATCTTTCAAACTAACGAAATTTCAAAATTTCTGCAATTTGAAAATTAACTGACATTTTGAAATGCTAAGGAAATGATTTCGAAATAAATACATATGTACGTATATAAATTTAAGGGTGTGCCACTAGTTTTCTTTTAATATGTTAATGACTTTTTTTGATTCCGCGATAGAAACGCAAAAGCTACTTTTTTCCCAAAAAAAGTGATTATGTCCCACAAAAACAAAAGTTGATGTAGGACATTATTAAATATAAAACCAATTTGATTGTGATACGTAAAAATTTTGATCTGCCAGTAAAATAATAAAATTTATTTTCTATATATATTTCTATTTTTATCTAAAAATCTAAAATTTATAACTAAAATTTTGTTTGAAAAATTTTGTTAAAAAATTTTTAATCATAAAATGTAATCTTGCACTAAAATATTTTTTGCTTACGATACAAAACAATTAAAAGAAAAAATTTTGGGCATGGATTTGACATATCGTTATAACTAGTGCCTAACAAAGAAATGTCAAAAATATTCCGAAACTTGAAAATTTTATCACTTTCTGTACTGTATAAATTTTACATGCTGTCTATTTTAATTTTGGCTAGATTTGACTATAAATTTTTTTTTTTTAGATTTTCACATAAAAAATAATATATAATAAGTAAGAATCTTTCGATTATATTTATATTAACAGTACAATATTGATTGATCCGAGCAATACGGTAATTTTTCAAATTTTATTCAAAATTTCATTTTGGAACCACTTTATTATCTCCCTACCTCTCTATTGATCAATAATATTAAACAAAAAATAATCCTTAGAATAAAGCAGTTTCAAAAAAATAAACTTAACAGTCTACTTTTAAATAAATTTCTTTTAGTACAATTTTATGTAAATTCATATAAAATCATATTTTTAAAAAATTTTTTTTTTATTTCATAAATAACCTTTTAACGACCCAGTTTACGTCTTTTTAATTCCATAATCTTTAGTTTAAGTTAAAGTTTAAAATTTTAAAAACTGTAAAAAGTATATATTTAATATATTCTAAAATAATTTACTAACGCTATAACTCTCTATATACAGAGGAACTGTCGAATTTCAACAAATTATTTTCAGTTGGAAATTGCACATTAGATTTTTAAGTATATTTTAAAAGGTAGTACAAGTTTTTCTCATCTCAAATTAATTTTTTTCTTATTTTTTAATATCTTTTTTTTTTTTAAATAATTTTCTTTTTTCTTTGTATATCTCTTAATCCGAATATCTTATTTGTTTTTTTGTTTCCTTAAGTTTTTACTTTTCATTTTTCCTAAAAAATCTTCTAATAAGCTTTTTAAAATCTTTTCTCTTCTTTATCTTCTTTAAATTAAATTGACAGGTGTTAAATTCTAAAAATCATAACGTTTTAATTTAAGAGACTTTTACAAATAATATGGCCAATGAATTTCCTGAAAAACAAAAAAATACAACTTGTATCTATAGAATTTGAAAAAATATAAGGAAGAACATCAGATACGATGATACATTAATAAAAACTTCTTGTTTAGTACTTCCGTTTTGATTACTTTAAGTCTACTATGATTTATCTTGAAATAATAAGGGCATTAATTTTTTTCTTAACTACAAAAGAAACATCTTGACTTAGGTTTAGAAATTAGTATATATTTTTTTTGCCCATCTGGTTAAAAAATTCAAATAGCCAAAATTCAACTTAAGGAAACTTAAATCTTAATTCGTTGACATCGTCATGTATCATAATGTGTTTGATTTTAGTGTTTTTTTAAATTTGTTAAACTGAAGGCATTAAACTGTTTCATTGTTAGCTAGTTTCCAGCTTATTTGGCATTATATATTGTTCCTTGCAACACTTCTTTAATACTATAATTTATTTAAAAAATGAGTTGTTATGGATGTAGTAATTTTACTATAATCTCATTTAAATAGGAAAATTCTTTATAGTTATAGATCTTATTCAATTCTCAAATAATCTTAGAATCTTAAACATTTTAAAAAATTGTAAAAAGTAAATGCTTTTTAGAAAAACTATATATAATGTCAGTTATTTACAATTATAATTGAATTTATTTATTTTTGCTTATTACAATTTCTGATTTGTTTTTTCTCAGATTTATAAAAAAGCTTTTAAATTAATTAAAAATTAACATAAAAAAAAAATAAAATATTAATTGTCAGCTGTACTTGAATAATTGTATTTTGTTGGAAACATTCCTTTATCCGATTGATTTCGTAAAAATTTTAAACCAGCTTCAATTGACGATTCAATATCAGGTTTTTTAATTGGAACAGATCTTGCTTTAGTACTTGTTGGACCATAATATTCAAATGTTGGAGGTGGTGGAATTTCTACACCAGTTTTTTTATTCTGTTTTATTTCTGGTTCATAATCATCTTCATTATCACTAAATACACCTGGTGGTCTTATATCATCATCATAATTTTGATATGTATTTTGTTCATTTGAAATGCTTTCTTTGTCAAATTGTTTTTCACTCTGATTATTTGGTTCTTTATCCGTTGCAATGTAATTTTTCCTTGTAAATAATTTCTTTTGAAAAGGACGTTTTTTTGTTGTAAAAAAAAATGGATTTGCATTTAATGTATCATAATCTTCATAACTTGTTGATGGTTGATCATTTTCATTATGTGAATTATGTGAAATAGGAAAAGATGGTACAGTTGATGAAGACGATGTAGACTGAGTTGATTGAGCAGACTGTGTAGGCTGTGCAGACTGTGTAGATTGTGTAGACTGTGTAGGTGGTGCAAAATCTGGATTTCTAGTACTACGTTGTTTTTCATTCCATTGTTCTTGTGACATTGGTTCACGTTTTGGTCTATATTGCCATTCACCATCATTTTCCGAATTTGAGTCATTTGAACCGGAATCATAATCATCGGAAGATTTTTGTTTTTTCTTAAATTTTTGTCCAATTTTTTGTTTATCCCATGGTCTAATATGATTTTTACGTTTTTCTTCTTTGACTTTTTCTTTTTTTTCTAAACGTTGTTTTAATTTCTCTTCTTGGCGTTGATGTTTTCTTTCTTCTTTTGTTAATGGTTTTTTTTCTTGTGGAGCTGGATCATCTTTTATAATTCAGTAGATGATCAGTGTTGGTCAATCATTATCAAGAAACAACATTAAAAAAAAAATTATATTATTTACAATATAATAAATACAATAAAAATAAATTATGTATATTACGATACCTTCGAGCGGTGGTAATCCTTGGCGAGCTCTTAATCTATTCTCAGCAGCTCTAACACGTTCAGCTAAAATTATATCCCTTTGTTGATTTTCAGCTTCACGTTTTTTCTGTTCTTCTAAAGTCTCTGCACGTAATTCATATAATTCTTTTAATTGACGTGCACGCTCTTCATCATCCGTTGAAAAAGCATAGTAACCAACACCATGTTGTCTTGCCTCTAGAATATGAAATTAAAAAAAAAAATACAATAAATAAAAAAGAAATAAAAAATTATGTATATTTTATATAAATTTCGTTTAAAAATTAAAAACATATACTGATAATATAATTGTAGTCAACACAACTTTTGAAATAATATTTACTTCTTTATAATCAAAAGTAGATAATATTTTCCATTATTAAGAAATCAAAAGGAAATTATTATTCTTTTTTTTAATACAAAAAAGAAATAAATAATTTTCCATTGCTTTAAGAAGAAAACGATGATTAAATCTTAAGAAGATTTATATTACAATTCTTATTACAAATATGTAATTTTTGGAAATAAGATTTTAAAAATTTTATTTTTTTACAGAAATTTTCTGCCATATTATTAAGAATTTTTAAGGGTATACTTTAAAAGTTGAGAACAAACAGTCCGTCAAATATTAGTAAATTAAAAATAAAAGATATAATATTTAAAAATATGAAAATTTAAGTAAAAAATGACTCAGATAATGCGTGTTACTTTCATTGCTAATTAAATCGGGTGGAAAAAATCCAAGATTTCCATACGAAAAAAACTCTACTGAAACTCTACTCTTTACTACCATTTACAACTGGTCAGAATTTTTTTTTTTTTAGTGCATTTCTCTACCACATAAATGTGAACAGGAAATTACACAGTCTTTCTTTTTCAGGCGTTACTATAAATGTCATAAGGGGGAATAACTCTTCCGGCGTGTGTGGGATTGGAACCCACACTACCTCGGTTTTACAGTGTATTTCATACGCTCTTATCCACTTGAACACCGATGCCCCTGGTCAGAATTTATTAAGAAAAATTTTTTCTGTGATATGTTCTGCTTTCTTTTTATGTCGTATACTTAATCTCAATTATTACTAGTGTTTGAACAACGCTGTAAAAAACATAAAGAATATGTGATTGAAAACAGAAAAATAAATCCTTAAAAAGGAAAAATCTTTAAAATCGTCGAACAATGATTAAAAAAAGAAATATAATTATTAAGTTCAGATTTAACTATGCTATAATAATTTAATACAAAAATAAAATAATATGTAAAAAAAATATTTTTTAAAATATGCTTTTATCGAAACCAAATTCGCCCCCTAAAAAGTAGAAAATAAAATTGATTGCAAAACTTTAGCTTTTTTGACTGTTATAATATAAAAGTGAATTGCTAGTGCAAGCATTTTGGACTGTTATAATATAAAAGTAAATTGCTGGAATAAGGTTAAATTAAAATCTAGGAAATTTGAGGTTCGTGTTTCTTTTTTATTCAAAATACTGTGATTATAAATATTACAATCCAACAACATAACTCGAATGAAAATGATATACATAAATGTACTTTACTGTATATTTCTATAGTATACTATTAGTAGTATATCGTATATCCAAACAAACATCTAACCTTGAACACCTATCTACCTAATCGCTTAATAAGATCATGCAGTAAAAAATGTTGACAAATATCTTGATTTAAATTATAAACAAATGGAGCGGAACAAAATAATTTAGGAAATTAGTTTAACATAATATTATGTGTATCCAGCCATTGGTGCAGTGGTTGACGCACCGCTTCTCATTCATAAGGGAATGAGAGGTCTCGGGTTCGATTCACGGCTGGGTACAATAATTATAATATAAAAAAAAAAAATATTCATATATCGCAATATGTAAATACTTTATAATATATCATTATATCACGTACACATTCCTACATTTACAGCTACCTACATTTATGTACCACGGTACATGAATATAAATAAATAAATAAATATTATGTACATACGTACGTACATATTTACATACGTAGTTTTAATTTTTTGTGTTGACAAAATTTTGTTTGTAAATCATAATGCGTAATGCGCAAAAGCATAATTTTGTAATGATCTTTACTTTTTATATTCTTTTCTATGTACAAAATAATATTATGTATGTATGTAGTTTGAATTTGGCAATTGGAATTATTTTGAATAAAATTTTATTTGTATATCTATATACACAATATACATAATAAATGTTCCTAAATAAAACACATAAAACATTAATTTTTAACGATATGCATATTCAATATGCAATAAAGAATGTTGACAATAAATATTCTGATTTAAATCCTAAACAAATGTTTTAAAACAAAATAATTTAGCAACATAAAAATATTGTACCTATATATTTTGTGTTTTGCTAAATCCTAATACAAAACAAATGTACACATCAAGATTGATTGAACTAAATTATTATAGGAGGAAAGATCAAATAATATGTGTATATTATACATAAAATTTTATTAAAAAAATGTTGATGAATACAGTTAACAAAAAAAAAAAATGTACGTACACGAATTGCATTCGAACCAAATCACTCTTACTTTCAAAACCTGTACACTCTTCTCTGCACTATACAACACTTAAATATTTAATGAACATATTACGAACATAAAATCTTAATTTTTAACCATGTATATTCAATATTCATTAAAGAATGTTGACAGCAAATATTTTGATTTAAATACTAAACAAATGTTGTAAACAAAATAACTTAGCAACATACATAAAAATATTGTATGTATGGATTGTGTTTTGCTAATTATGCTAATACAAAACACCAGGAAAGATCAAAAATATAATGTGTATGTTTGTATGCATGAATAAGAGATAAAAATGTAAGTTTTAAATTGATATATACAAAAATGTATACATATTTTATTCAAAAAATGTTGATGAATAGATAGATAAAAAAAAAAAAATGTTGCATGTGAACTGGATTCGAACAACTTGATCCCCACTTTTGAAACCTGTACACTATCCTCTGCACCATACTACCCTTACAAATGTTGCTAACAGATTACGAAGATAATAAAAAGCGTGACAGAATGACAAATAAATAAATAATAAATAAACAATTGATGATAATTTATATTGCATATGCAGAGCACGTAAGTAAAATGAAATATTATTGAGCGAGGGGGGTGCGCAAATGAGTGTAGCGAAAAAAATCACCTAACGCGGGGCGCGTCGTGTTCGCCGCCTTGACTGCGACTTCGACCTCGAAAAAGACGAAAATTTTAACATCGTGATAAAAACATAGAAAATATTGTCACAAAATTGGACAAAAAAAAAAGATCAATGTTGAGGAATGCTTAAATAAATTAAGGTCTATTTTATATAATTCGGGCTGCAAATCATTTTATAATGATGATGATGATACTGATAATGATGATAGTGACACAAATGAAATGTAAATTTCTACACAACAACAACAAAATAATCGTTTTAACTAGTGCATATGTTTTGAAAATTCGCGAAGTATATTATTGAAGCCATGTAATGAAATTAAAACTTGTCATTCTTGCTAAATAAAAATAGCAGCAAGAGTACCACAGGGTCAACCAATTTTATGTCGGTTTTGTAGGACAATTGTTCAAAATATTGTAAATGTTTTCATTTAAAATATCTTTAATAATAAATTTTGAATTGGTATGGAGGCAATTATGTGTTTTGAATTTCCTTATTTTATTTTTTTTTTACAGAGGGTCATAAGTCCCATTGGGAACAAAAATAAGTCTATTGAGTCATAAGTCCCAGAGTCATAAATCCCCATGGAACTTATAACCCAATGCAGTGGGTCATAAGTCCCATGGGACTTATGACTCTGGGACTTATAACATGTCACCTTAAAACCATTAATTTGCTGTAATCTTTGTAATCAAATTGCAGCATGACAATAAAAACAGTTAAGTTTTTAAAAAAATTAATAATTACTATAATTAATAAAAGTTTTGAACACTTTTATAAAACCTAAGAAAATCTAAAATTGTGGCATCATTTAAACATTTATGATTAAGTTCTTTTTCATCGCAGCTAAGAAAATCATAATTATATTGAAAATTTTTGAATTTGTTTAACTTGATTTTAATTTTAAATTACTATTACTTAAATTTCTTACGCAACTTTAGCTTTTTTTCTAAAAGTGCTCGTAAATGATTTTGATCTAAATATTCTTTACAACACAAACAATTTTTGACCTAAATATTATTTACAACACAAAATATTGTTTAATCTTTGTAATCGTTTCATAACTAGCATAAACCTTTAAACAAAATTAAAAACAACCTGCTTAAATATCATTTTTATTATTTTAATATCTAATTTAAAAAATTTGAAAACTTTAAAAGGTGCCAAGTAAATATTTTGTTTTCGAAAATTTTTCTATTTTTCTTTTTCAGTTTGAACAGTTTTAGAATCATTGATTCGATTTAAAAAAAAAAAAAAAAAATGCATTATATTCTAAAACTTTTATTACTATATGGTCTACGAAACAAAATATAAAACAAATACAATTTTTCAATTTTCAATTTAAATTTCATCATCATCCTCATCAACGGTCGATTCAATTTTAAAATTGAATTATCTTTTATTTTTTTATTTTTTTCTTTAAGAATTGTTTGCATCATTTAGTTGAAAGTGAACAAGATGAATTGATGCATAAATCACAAATGCAATAACAATAAAAAAAAAAAAAAAATTACTTCAGGCAAACATAGCTTTATCCATATAAAACTATATCTATTCTTTCTTTTTTTTTCTCTTGCATCCACCTTTATATCAATACACAATTGAAAAAAAGTGAAAAAAAAAAAAAATGTTCAAAAAGAAAATTTTCTAATGCTTGACCATAGAATTTGCATAACACTGAAGACCAATCTGCAAAAATTAATCTGATCAACTGTAAGAATAATCATTTGAATTAAAAAATTTAAAGTATATTAGGTTTATAGGTTTGTTTATTTTAATATTAAATGGAATCAGAGATGAAAACGTACAATACATTTTTAGAACTTTACCTCAACTGCCTCAGTATCAATTAAACTTACTAAAAATAATTAGCTGCTGAGTTATTTTTTTAACTCAAAAGCATTGTTTTCGAAGTTTAAACAAATTGTGTCATTTTTTGAAAAGTATTATGCATTATAGATAGCACCATGTCAAACATTTCAAAACCGATAACCTCCATTTATTTGTTTTCATTCTTCATATAATTCAACTAATCAAAATTTGATTTAAACCGGCACTTGAATAAATTTAAAATATTTTGAATTTATAAAACTTATTAAATTTAAAAAGCGTATATCAATACTTATTACATTTAATTTCCAATATCTAATATTGATTTCTAAAATAAACCATAAACAGAAAAATTTATTTAAAAAATGTATTATACATTCTTTTTAAAGTCAAAACTAACAAAAAACTAAACAAAACCTTATTCAAATAAAAGAAAAAACTTGTTAACAGTTTGATTTGAAGGAAATGTAATAGAAATTTTGAAAATTTGAATTGCATGAAAGCATGTATTTTAAATGTAACAAATTACAATTTAGTAAAACTTTCATTTTATAAAAAAAAATAACAAAAATATAAACACCAAAAAGAATGCAAAGAAAATGCCAAAAAAAACGAGGAAGCGTACAGTAGAGTTATTCGATTCTGATCCGATCAATACACTTGAGTCTATATCTAGCTCGGCTCCTTTCAAGAGTCACAAAAGTAATGGCAAATTTATTATACCCTTGTATGTTCATAAGGAGTTTATACTGACATAATCTGCATGCATAAATATTATAACGATTTTATATATAGGTCTCAGTTTACGTTTGATATATGATGTTGATGCATGAAACATGATATTCATGTATAATAAATATTATATTCTAAATTTGGAGAAAAAAAAATTTTTATTACTCCAACACTACATATTTCTCTTGATTATTAACAGTTCTACATGTATACAAACATTCATAAATATTTTGAAAAAAAATGTGTTACAATGAACAAATAACTCGTTAATCATCCTTATAGCAACCCTTTAACAGTTTTCTATATTGGGTTGGCAATTTGTGACTGTTTAATAAAACAATTTATTATTTTTTCGTTTTGTATCAATCTTTAAATTTCAATTTCTAAACAGTTTTACTTACAAGTATATACGTATATGGCTTCTAAAAGATGCACTAAATAAATATATAGAAACTATTCTCTTAATTATTAATAACAAAAATCATATATTGGTGTAAAATAGTTTTGAATTAAATTAAATTAATAATTTAAACAAATTAAATTTACGGAATCAAGTTTTAAAAAAAAGAAAAAATTCAAAAAAAAATTCATTAATAACCCTGTACATTCATATTTGTCATTCAACTTTTTAAATTTAATTTAAATTTATTTAAACTATACATTTTTTTACTTTCTTGAAATTTTTTTTAATTTCTTATTTTTATTTACTATTTCCTTTGATTATAGACAAGATCCTGAGACTTTTATATTGAACCATTTTCAGTTCATCATTGTAAGTCCCTAAGGTATTCATTTTATTCATCACTACTTCCATTCTATTCAATACAAAAAAAAAAAAAAAACCAATAAAACTTTAAACAAACTTAAAAAAAATATTTTTTTTTGTGACTGCGACCAATAAGTTTTATTTTTATTTAATTTTTTTCCTCTCTTTTCAATTTCATTCCATCTCTTTCTTTGTTTTTCTTCTAAAAGTTGCTTTCTTTTTATTATGTTGTTTTCCCATTTTCTAAAATTAATTTTCCATTTATATTCTTTGAAAATTGGTTTTTATTTTCTTCTTTAGTTTATTTTTTTTGCTTTTATTTTTCATTTATTTGTTATCTATCTATCTCTTTCTTTTAGTTAAAGAAAAATCAAAATAAATAAAGTTTTGAAATGGTCACTACATGATGTACCATTTAGACTATTAAAACTTATTTGCTTTTATATTATTTGCCGAAAAAATCAAATACGAAAGCAAAAATATGTATTCTCGTTTGTACTGGCTTTGGAGTAGGAGTGAAGAAAATTTTTAAAGAATTTCTTTAACTTTAATTCAAGATTTTTGAACCTTTTAATCATTTTATATTATTTTTTTTTCCTTTATTTTTTTAATATAGAAGAAAATCGCATTTAAAATACCTTTTATAATGATAAGTACAATGTAGCTTTAGTCAATCACAGTATGGTGAATAAAAATGTGCTGTGTTTTATTATTGATTTTGTTATGAAAATTGAAAAGTTATAAAAGAAAACAATTTTAAAAAATAAAAAATTTATGAATTAAATTAATGCATTACCGAAGCTATAAAGGGATAAAGTTATTAAAAATTTAAATTAATTATTGATTTAAACAACTGACTTAAAATATTTACGAACCGTAAAAATTTATTAATAATGAATAAATATTAAATAAAACAAGTAAAAGTAAGAGTAAGTCGATGCAACCGACTTATTTATACCCTACACCCAAAAAATTCAAATTAAATTAAAAATCCATAAATTATTTTAGTTAGGTATTTAATATAACTAAGCTAAAAAAATAAATGCTTTTACAACCTTTGTACAAAATTTCAGATTTCTATCTTTATTAAATTCGAAAATATGCTTGTTAGGTCTTGGGAAGTGTGTGAAGGCACGCGGACGACCACCGCAATTCATCTCAAATTTTAGAGACATCAACAGGGTAGAACATTCTTATATCAAATTTCAAGTTTATATATTTATTAATTTCGAAGATATGCTTGTTTGGTCTTAGGAGTTGTGTGGCAGATACCCGAACAACCATTCTAATTCATCTTTAATTTTGGACAAATCAGGGATTCAGGAAACAACACCCTTGTACCAAATTTGAAGTTTCTGTCTTTATTAATTTCGAAGATATGCTTGTTCGGTTTTGGGAGTTGTATGGGAGGTACCCGAATGACCACTCCAATTCCTCTCAAATTTTAGACAAATCAGGGATTTAGGAAACAGCACCCTCCTATCAAATTTGAAGTTCCTATCTTTATTAATTTCGAAGATATGCATGTTCGGTTTTGGGAGTTGTATGGGAGGTACCCGAACGACCACTCCAATTCCTCTCAAATTTTAGACAAATCAGGGATTTAGGAAACAGCACCCTCCTATCAAATTTGAAGTTCCTATATTTATTAATTTCGAAGATATGCATGTTGGGTTTTGGGAGTTGTATGGGAGGTACCCGAACAACCACTCCACTTCATCTCAAATTTTGGGGATATCAGGGATTCATAAAAATACACCCTCGTACAAAATTTTAAGTTTCTATCTTTATTAATTTCGAAAATATGCGTATTAGGTTTTGGAAGTTGTATGGGAGGTACTCGAACGCATGGTCCGATTTCGCCAATTTACAATCCCCGCCTTACCTTAGTCATTGTTAACCTACAGTATAAATTTCATCAAGATAGCATCATTATTTTTTGAGTTATCGTGCGTACGGACGGACGCTAAATCGACTCAGGCGGTGATCCTGATTCAGAATATATATACATGTCTATACCTAACTCGCTTCCTTGTGGTGGTTACAAACACCATACCAAAGTTAATATACCCTATACTTAATGTGTAGGGTATAACAAGGCAGAATGCAAAACCAAAGGTTTTGAAAGGCGCACATTTTTTAAAAAACAAAAAAAAAAAAATTGAATATTATGAGGTGCACCAAAATTTGTAAATTTTCTCAGAATGTAATAAAAAATTGTGGAAAATCAAGAGACAGTTTCTTCAATTTTTAAGAAACTCTAATTAAGGGAACAACATATGCGAAATTTACAGGTGTTTAAAAATAGCAAATTATTAATGTTTAATCCCTAATTGTTCTTAAACAGGCGGAGGTACAAAAAACATTTCTGAATAACTAATGGTAATTTTGAAATATTTTTCTTTTCTCCAAATCTATCAAGGCTGTGTGTTTAAAGGCTAGGAAGGAAAACTTTGTAAAATTTCGTTTTCACATAACGGTAAAATTAAATTAAATACTAAATCTCAAAAAATTGAATAATTTTGATATTGATTTATGAAGGTAAAAAAAAAGTGCTGTCGTTTGGCTTTTTCAAACCTATCTACCTCCACAATGGAGTCAAACTACATACAAAAGTTGCTTTACAACATTAATTTTTTTAACATACCTCTCAATGATTAAAATTTCATTATTCTATTTTAAACGATGTAGAAGTTGTGCAAACTGATGAATGGACGAACGGACGGACACAGTGAAACTAATAAGCAAATTTTTTAAGTTTTATAAAAATATAAAGCATTAAATAAAACGCTAATTAAAATTTCAATAATATGTTAATTATGTCTTAAACTAATCTTTTGAACTTTAGTTACATCTGGTCCAGTTATTATAACTTTGTGAAATATAATCTCTGGGAAATCGAGCCCAATACTAGTTAAAACTAAAAATTGAATTGTAATATATTAAAAAATATCAATGAAAAACATGATTTAAATAAAATTCTTTAACATTATTTTGAGAAAAAGAGTAAATTTACAATAAAACGAGGAAGAATACAGTTGCCTTTGTCAACTCTTAGATACCCGTACGAACCGTTAGTATGTTCACAGCCTGTCACTCTGCTTACAATATTATTTTTTTAATATTTTAGTATTTTAAAATAATTTGGGTGAATTTTATAATTTCTAGAACTATGGGTTGTACATATATTCAAACTATATGTTTATATGTACATTCTTCAAGAGCAGATTCTAACCTTCCACATAACGATTATCAATCCAAAACTTTTTCAAATATTCTATAGTACCATTTAATACTGAGCGGTAAATGTATATTCAATTTACTTAGTACAAAATAGTAAATATAATTTTAAATATTATATTATATTAATGCGCACATAGTATATTTATATTGTTATAAGTATATCGCCACACATTGCAATATTTCTTTAAAAATATTTCCATTCATAGAATAATTTCTTATAAGTACAATAAAATACATATATGTATGTATGTAAATGCGGCGCTATATAATATACATCTATACTTTTATCATTCATTCACTAGTGACATATACGATATGTAAATAAACATGATATTATATAAGTATGTATATATATCAATATCATATAAATAAAAATTCTTCAAGCAACCGTTATGTTGTTTATTTACTTACAATTTTTTGTACTACACATTATATCCTCAACAATTTCAAATTATCGAGTAAAACAATATGCAAAAAAATCGTTAAAGAAATTTGTTAGAAAATTTGAAAAAATCAAGTAACACTTTTGTCAATTATAAAGTAACCCTATATTATTAAAAAAAAGTTGTTAACAGAAATAAGAGTATAATGTTGAAGCTTTAATTTTTGTGTATTACTTCAAAAAAATTTTAACAGGTGTTTCAGTTACAGGTGTTTAAAAATAGGAAATTTTCAGTTTTTTACCCCTCACAGCTCCTAAACGGAGGGTGATACAAAAAAAATTTCTGAAATGACTCATATTTATTTTCAAAGATCTAACTTCTGTCAAAATTTCAAGTTTCCATCTTAAACCGTTTAGAAGATAAAAGGGTTAAAGGATTTTGCAAAATTTGAGTTTCGCATAACGGTAAATTAAGACACCGTATACCACAAGTATATATTTATTGTATATATACTTTTAAAGCTAATAAAAGTAGTAATCGTTTGGCGTTTTCAAAATGAAGATATACCTTATACAACTTGTGCTATAACAATTTAAATATAGAGCTTTTTTGAACCTTTGAGGAGCTGTAGCTCCGTAACGGATGGGGCTACAAAAAAAAGTTATTAAAATTAAAATTAATATTTTTGTGAGATCTATCAGCATTTCATAGCTCTATTTCAAAAAAAATGTGAGGATCTAAAAGTTAGAAGTGTTCGAGAGCTACCCTAAGTTTTGGTCCAAACTCAACCAAAAAAATAGGGAACCTACAAATTACTCCCAGAATATTTTGTGTAAATTTCAAGATTCTAGCTTTCTTAGTTTTTGAGTTAGCGTGCTGACGGACGGACGGTCGGACATGGCTCAAACGACTTAGAATTTTTTCTGATCCGATCCATACCTTTGAAGGTATATCTAGCTCGCTTATTTCGAGGTGTTACAAACGGAGGAGTAATTTTATTATACCCGATCCTATCGTACGGGTATAATTAATAACACTAGAATAGAATTTAAATATAATAAAAAATTTTCCAGAAGAAATAACATAGAGTTGAAATCAGATCAAATAACTTTTTATTTAAACTAGCATTGGCGTTGATGAAAATCATGCTTTAATGTGAAACTAATAATTTGTTCTTGTGAATTTACATGGTTAACCTTCATAAAGTACTCGTACTTGTACAAATTTACTTAACAATAATTACTTTAACGTCAAAGAAGTTGCTTTCAAATAAAAAACAAAATGCTTTTTTGTACATTATTTTATGGTAAAGGTACACAATTTAGAAATTTAACTTTAACTACAAAAAGTAAACAAAACAAAAACAAAATTTAAAATGCAACTTAAAAATTATATAATTTGCAATAACTAGTTAAAAAAAAAATATTTAGTTTCCTTATTAATTTATTATAGTCTTACGTCGTCTTTTTTTTTTTTTTAAAGCAATAAAAACGCTAAAGTTTAATAAAAAACTGATAGACAATAATTTTTTGTAATGCTTTAGGGATATAACTAAAAGCAAAATGTATAACAAATTATAAAATGACTGAAGATAATACATCTTAACACCTGGTCAAACTATATTTAATAAAATATGTATCACTTTTATTTACCATTTACCATGCTCTCCTCTATTAAAACATTCAAAACTTCGTTTCTTTACTGAATTATTGGACTGGAAAATAGATATGCAATGAATGCAATGAAAATAGTGTAATACAATGAAAAATACATTTTCGAAATTCGTATGCTGTATATATTATATAATATATAATAGTATTAAATTTGGAAATAATAATATATAAATTCACAGAGACATAACAGCTAAATACTAGAAAATAAAAAACAGTCGTTATCACTTTTATTTCTTGTAACTTATACAGTCTACAGATGTTTATAGATTTAACTATCTAGAATCTTTTTTTCTAAAAATCGTATAAGCTCAAAGACTAAAAAAAAAACCATTAATCTAATTGAGTCATATTTTTTCTTTCAATTCAAATTTTAATCCGTTTAAGAAAACATTAAGTTATAAAATAAAATGTTCGGTATACCTTACAATTTTAAGATATTATTATACGGCTTAAAAAAGTTATTTTATATATGGTTCAATAAATTAACATTTTATTCTTCAATATTTACAAACCTGGACAATTAATTGAAAGCAATGATTTTCGAAATGACTGCAAAATGAAACTTTAGTATCTTGGAATATTTAAGGAATATGAGAATTGGGGACTCTTAATAAAATGTCTTGGTAAAGATATAATTTATCATAAGTTTTCTAGATCTTCCAGTCTCCTAATAAAATATATATCAAATTTTTGATCATGCCTATAATGTAATTTGCATGTAAACATGGAAACAAATAATATTGGGCCCACTAAGGCCCATATCCAATAAATATTTAATTGGATATGGGCCTTAGTGGTCAAGTGATTCAATCTATGTAAAAAAAAAAAAAACAAAATAGTATAAATATTTTAATTTTAAAATTTTTTGAATTTAATTTAACTTTACAATACCATTCACCTTTCTTAAATTCCTAGAAAAGAGATAATAATAAAAAATAATATTTTTTAACCTTTTTTTTTTCCAACTTTTTGCATCATACTTATTTTATTTTTAATACCAAAAAGTCATCAAACAAAACCTAAAACAAAATAATATTGGTTTTTCTTTTCTTTGTTTTTTTTTTTTTTTTATTTTTTAAAATTGGAAGATGAAAACCATAACAAATCGTTTTTTTCTGATTTTCTTTGAACGTGGGCATATTTTAAACCAAGAGGTAATAAAAAGACTTAAGATATGATCAAAAAAAAAAAATTATTACAAATTATTATACAAGTAATTGGTTTCAATGGTTGTTTAGTTTGGTCAATGAAATCGGTTTTTTGGTCGAACAGACATAGTCATAAACAATTTTATCAGGTATTCTACAATCTGCTGTTATGTTTATTAGAGAGGAATATTCAAAGAATACGTATTTTTACTGAAACATCATAAAAGTAATGGAAAAAAAAATCGATATTAAAAGAAAACAGATAAAAATGATTCCAATAAGATCGAGCAGCATACATAATTAAAGCATTCTTTTTTTTATGATTTTTATGATTACCTTATATTTCAAAAATCCTACTTTACTTAGTCCTATATCTGTAATTAAATTTTAATTATAATTTGCAATAGGTTTTGTACGGATTGAATTTCAACATTAAATACAAAAAATAATAAAAGTCTGACTAATTTGAATTAAAACTATATTATGTATGTAATAAAATTTCTAAATCAATTTGAAATGTTTATAAGAGAACGATAAAAAAAACAATATTTTTTTTTTAAATAAATGGTATGTCTAATGATTTGACAAATTAACCATAGATTTCAACGATTAAAAAGTTTTTTAATAGGAATTTAAAATCAAAAAGTGTTTAAAATTGTAAAGAAACATTATTTAGTGTATATCAAGATTTTTTAATGTTTAAAATGCTTTTAAAATAATTATTAGTTTTGTTTAATTAGTTTAAAAATTGAACCAGAATCCGTCGCCCTAAACCAAAAATATTTTGCATAGATCATTTACATAAAATTTAACTTCTTTTGACAAACTCTCAAATTTAATAAAATACTGGGTTATAATATAAACTAGTTCATATAACATAAACCAAATAAAAATGGTTGAACTTGTTCAATTTCAATAGCGAAACTAACATTTACATAAAAATATGATAAAAATTATAGAATGCTAGCTCGATTATTTTAGTATAAAAAACCTATAGAATCTTCTATTTATTTATTTATTTATATTAATATTACATACATAAATGTAATGCAATATTATTACCATCGGCTACTAAAGGCCATTATAGGTAGAATTTTCTTTTATACATAATAAACTTTTTTTTAAAAAAAATTGCATATATTTAGGAGGAAAGTAGATGTGTAGTTTTATACACAGCTTGTAATGTACTGGCAAAATATTTGAATTTTCGATTCCATCGTAAAATTTTAATAAGAAGATTAAACAATAAATACAATGTAATTATAATTATAAAAAATTATTTCTATATAGATTTTATTTTGTAGAAGACATCCTATGTCAATTTTAAAGCTTAAAAAATCTAAAATAGACCTTAAAATAAATTAATTTATAATTTAACATTTAGCCATTAATGAACTCTTTTATTTATATAATAAAATCAAACCAAATAAACATTTATTCAATATTAAAGAATTAAATACCAACTAACAAATAGGTTTTAATCATTAAAATTATTTGAACTGAACTCGATTATAAGTTAATCAAATTTTAGAAATATTCTCTATTTACTAAAAGAAAGTATAGCTAAAACAAAACCTTAACTTTTGTAATCTTAATCAAATTACTCTAAAAATACTTTATGAGATTTTATTCTATTCGAGTTTTTTTTTTTTTCTCCAAACATAATTTCTAATTATAAATAAATAACAAAATTAATTAATTAAAATTATGTATGTATACTGATTATGATTTAGAAAATTTTGCATTTTCTACAACAACAACAAATTAGTTAAAACCAAAAAAAAACTTTTAACTACATAAACAAATATTTATAATTATAAAAACTTTTAACTGCATTTTAAATTTAACTTTTTCTAAAACTTTCATCAAAAATTTCACCAAAAAAAAAAAAAAAAATTTAAAACTAATTTAAAATATATATAAAATACCTATATAAATAATAATTACATAATATACTTTATTTTAATCTGGATTTTGTTAATGAAACATTAAAGTTATCTAATGGGAATTAAAGCAGTGGCAAAACCTATCAATATCATCATTATTCTACCATTCTTATTTATTTTAACAATTAATTTTTAACATTCATTATATTTACTTATTTTTATATATATATTATGTATAATATACATATATAGATATAAATTTTCCTTTTTCATCGGATTTTCCTCATCACTTTGAAGTATTTAAATACTTTTTATAAAATCATTTTCTTTTAGAATATATACATTTGATTACTTTTTAATATATTCTTAATGAATCATCATCACTTGAGTTTGTGTTAAAATAAAGGTTAATATTGTAAATGACATAATATTTAAAAAATCAAATTCTATTATTTTAGTCTTATATCAATTTCAGTTATACAGTATTTATCTATAAAAATTTCTCTTATTTTATTTTATTTTATTTTATTTTACCAAAAAAATACAGTATAAAATAAAAATTTACAAAGTTTTATTCTGCTTTTTCTGATAATATTCCAAAATATACATGAAATTTAGTTTATAAAGTCAAATAGTCCAGGAAGTTATCAAAGAATTTACAAAGAGCTTCATTATGTTTTTAAGTATTTCAAATTCTAAAAAATGTTTGCCTAAAAGAGAAACAAAAGATTTTAATAAATTTAGACAAATTGAAAATTCGAAAATAATTTCTAATCGAACGTCTTTTACTATTAAATTTTTTTATAAGACAATACGTTTAAATTCTAGCATTCTCCCTTCTTTAATAAAAAATTTCAGGTACAAGTTGAAATATCTCTTTCTTGACGTTTGATGATATTAGAGTTTAAAAAATATTAAGCGAAATTTGAGAGTTAAATATTTTAAAACAAAGCTTTGGAACGTTGAGGATCTGTTACTCCGAAATTGGAAGGGGTACATAAAAAAGTTTCCCCACAAAATTATTTTTTTTTATAATGCTTATCCATCATTGATAGTTCCATTTTAAACGGTTTAGAATTTTTATAAACAGATGGCTAGCCGGATGGAGAGAGTGAAACTAATGTGAGAGAGTAAGTGAAAGATCTAAAGATTGAAACTAAACAACAAATTCTTCAAAATGTTTTAAAAAATATTCAAAAAAGCCAGAGAGAAAATATATCAAGATTCACGAATACGCAAATATATCATTTTCATATTACAATTTCCATTCTAAACTATTTTCTCCTTAAATCTATATTTTTAACATTAACTGTTGATTTTAAATATACGTTTATAGGATATTTTTATTCGTTTACCCTCAGTCATCATTATTTTCTAATTTTAAAAAAGTTGTTTTAAGAAGAAAGTAAAATCATTTTCAATATCTATGTCTGTTTATTTAATCTAAGATATTTATAAGTGCACACACATGTACACATATATAAAAGCAATATTGATTCAATATAACCTCAAACAAAGAACGCGAATAGAAAAAACGAAATATAAAAAATTAAAATTCTATCAAGAAAAATATTAAAAAGTTAAAAAAAAGAAAAAAAAAACTATTATAGTGCAAAAGAAAAGAAAAAAATAAAGATCAAAATAGATATAGATAAAAAGTAACGGAAAATATTAACCTTTTTTCTTTTTAGTATTTCTTGTCACATTTATCCCTTAAATATCTACGATTCAATCTTTTAAAAAAAAAATATTGAATTATACAGTATTGTTCAAAACAATATAAATAAATTTCAAATTTAAGATAAAGTAAAACCTGGTAAAATCATACATGAATTATAGTCTTATCTCCTAAGCACAATTAATAAGCGAAACTTATGGAAAAAATACAAATAAATGTAGGTTTCGTTGGCCTAGTGGATAAGAGCGTATAAAATAAGCTATGAACACCAAAGTAGGGAGAGAATAATTTCTCCTTACGATATTTACAGCCACATTTGGAAAGGAAATACTGTGTAATTTCCTTGTCACATTTATGTTGCAGGGGAATCACCTAATGAAAGTAATTATCATGTTCTTAGAGTAATCATATCGCAAAAATTGATAAATTTTTAACTTTAATACAAAGTTTGATTAATTATTAATTTTTCATTGTACATTGTTATTGTTACTTACTAAATAAGTGATTATTAATTAAATAAAGGTAAATTAATTTGGCCAAAAGATATTGTTAAAATTTAAAAATAAATATAGTTTTATACAAATATTTTATAATAAAATATTATTATTAGTTTATTTTAGTACTCTATTTATTTTATGCATTTTATTCACTTTAACTTTCTACTTTATTTTTTTTTTTTTTGTTAACTTTTTTAATTTAAATGTTGCGTTCTAATGCCTTCAATGTTTTGTTCTGTTTTTGCAAAATTTATTAGTTACGTTTTTCGACATTTAAAAATTTCATGGCTGCGTAATAACTACGTTCATTCAGCGCAACACAATAAATTTACTAATGATAATTATGATGTCAATTTACATTATTTTTTCTCTCTAGATCTGTTTCTTTCTTTTAAGAACAATCTCAAAACTATTAAAATCCAGTTAAACACTTGAATACATAAATTCATATACACTAAGAATGTTTTTGAATGAATTTTGTAGTATCTAAATGTGATTTAATGAAAATTCAAAAAAAAACAAAAAACACTTTGATTTTAAATAAAGAAATGCGTTTTTCTTAAAGTCAGAATGACAAATCTATAATTCTAAAAAAACTAGAATTTATTTTACTTTCATCTTTTATGAAAAGTTACAGGACTTCTTATAAATTATATTGTACAGATAAAAGTATTGATTAGCTAACATTTATATGTTGTTTCAAAATGTTACATAAAAACATGAATTCTAAAATGTTAATACAACATTAATTTCAAGCATTGCTAAATCAAAAACAAAGTGTTCTAATTTTATCGTACACTAATAAAACTTAAAGGCATTTGAAAATATATCATTCATAGAACATAAAGTAAATATAAACTAGAATACTTTTAACTTTTAAAGAATTAAATTATACAATGATAAATTATAAAAGAAAATTTAACCTACTTCCATTATTTTGTATAACACTGCACACTACATTTACCCCTAAACATTTACGCTACTTAATCCATTCTTTTTAATTTCAATGGATTCACGGTTTTTAGTTAAAACAAAAACAACAAAACAAAATTCTTGACTTTATCTGACATATTTCAGTTACATATTATAACATATTTTCCATAGAACGAAAAATATAATACACACATTATATATGTATATGTAATAATAATAACATTATATACATTATCAGAGAAAATATTTTCATTTTATTTTAACAATATTTGAAAATTTGATTTTCTTCATTTTCGTTGTGAAAAATAATGGAAAAAAAAAAATAAATAAACCCTCCACTTTATAATTTAAAATTTTTCATATTTTTCTACACAGACAACAAAAAACTCAAATTTCACATCTAGCAAAAGATAAATTTTTCACATAGTTTATGAATATATATGAGAATGTCTCATATATCGTATTATACAATGAATATGGCTGTTATTGACGATATGAGATTTAATTTAATACTTATAATATATCTTACAAAAGCATGATTCATTATTATCCAAAGTGATGTTAGATCCAATCCATCATAAAATTGATAGAGCCAAAGATAAATGAAAATCGGCACTATATCAAATCTAAATTTAAAACGTCGAATAAGAACGAAGAAAATAAACCGAACAAAAAACAAGGCAGAATGTAAACCAACGGTTTATAAAAGCGAACATTTCCAAAAGTCAATACAAACTGTTTGAATGGTAACTCTGCAACAAAATTTTAATATTTCATATAAGAAAAATGTGAAAATAGGGTTTTTTGCCATTTTGACGAACTGTAAGCCCGTCATCCGATGTAACTAAGAAAAACCGTTCATACACGTAAAATTATATTATTGAACCTTTAATTTTTATGTCTTGATGAAGAAAAATTTATACAGGTGCCTAAGTTACAGATGTCTAAAAATAGCAAATTCTCAATTTTTGAGCCGTAATAGCACTTAAATAGGGGGTAGTACAAACACAAATTTCTGATGAAACTCATACTAATTCTAAACATTTTTTTCTTGTCTCAGTTTCAAGTCTCTATCTAAAAGGGTGCCGGAGTTATGAAAAAAAAAAAAACATGCAAAATTTGGTTTCATATAACAGTAAATTTAAATACTAAATTTAAAAAAATATTGATTTATAATGGTAAAAAAGTAAAAGTAAAGAAGTTTTGTAAACAGATCGACTGACGGACAGAATAAAATTAATATATACGTTCATATCTTTTTCATCATGAAAATTTTTAAAGATCTTTTATATCATATACATTTTTGTATTTGTTTTTCACTAACAATACAAACACTGTAGACGTTTATCAAATTTGAATATTAAAAAAATTTAAATTAAACTGTTTAGACATGTGAACAAGATTAGTTTACTGTTACATGAAAATTATATAAAACATTATTTTTTTTACTTCAAATATTTTATAGTGCTTACTTTAAACCTTATATAAAAATATATGCAAGTTATTATAATGAATGGCATAAAATAATAGTATAAGAGTTCATCTATTTTAATATAATTAAATGTAATTTATTTAATGTGTTTTATAAATGAGAACCATTTCAATAATCTAATATACAACATAAGATATCTTTTTTTGAAATAAAAACAAATTTATATTTATACTCTATTTAATTTGGAACTTATATCATCCACCATTATATACAAAATATTTATTATGTGAATTTGGTTTCAGGTATGATTTTGAAATATAAAAAAAAAAATAAAAAAATCAAACCAAGAATGAAGTAAAAAACCAATGAAATCAAAACTTTTCACATAATATTGATTCCATGTTTACCTCAATGAATACTAAATATTATAAACTTTATACAATATATATTTATGGAAAATACACCTTTATGGCATTTTCATACTAAGAAAACAATTTTATATATTTTTCTTTTTTATAAATCGTTTTTTCCTTCAGTAGTTTTATATTTAAAGTTCCCGTTCTAATAACCTTCATCTTCTTCTTTATTTCATATCATATTTATGTGATTCAGCTCACTTCTTAAGTTAAAAAAAAAAACACGATTAGAATCAACTTCATGAAAAATCCACGTACTATACAATATTCTAAATGTTTTTTTTATTCTTCAAACATATTTTATCTTTTTATTTATCCTTCTAACAACACATACATATATAAATATATATATATATATAATGTATCTCTTTCTTTCGGATCAGTCCCATCTTTCTTCTTAGTTTATATCTTCCTTCAAAAATATTTACTATATCTTGTGTTTAAATCCTCTGTGAAAACTTATCACCTGAATATTTAAGTATTGAAGAAAAAGCAACATTGGAATTATTTGCCAGAGGGTTTTTAGGAAAGGGTTAGAAAAGAAAAATGAAAAAAAAAAAATATTCAAAAGTTAAAAAAAAGCATTTTATAACTTTTCTCTGTTGTTATAAGTCTGTAACCTTTCTTAACTTTCATAATCTTTAATTGAAGTCTTTATGTTTTTTGTGTCTTTTTTCGTTTCTCAGTATAAATTCTATATATACAGATATATTGTTCATTTATACATACTTATGTTCATATTAATATAGATAAAGAAATTATATTATATAAATGTATATATATATAGTATGGATTATATTTATTTTATTTTCTGACAACAAAATAAAACCTATATTGTATTGTACATATAATGGATGTAGGGGCCTCGGTGGCCTAGTGGGTAAGAGCGTATTAAATACGCTGTAAACACCGAGGGAGTGTGGGTTTGAATCCCACACACATCGTAAGAGTTATTCCCCCTTACGACACTTACAGCCACGCCTGAACAGGAAAGACTGTGTAATTTCCTGTCCACATTTATGTGGCAGAGAAATGCATTTAAAAGAAAAAAACAAAAAAATAATGGATGTTAGAAGAATGTTACATATTTAGTATATAAAAAAAATTAGATAACATTTGAAACTTAGTGAGGTACCTTAAAATTTAAAAATCATCATAGGTTCATAAATTTTTTTGCTTCCATAAGTTGTTTCCATATAAGCCTTTCTGTTTTGTTTTTCTATTTTCGACAGATTTTCATTTAGTAACTGAGTTAATGAGATAAAAATTCAACTGAAAACATTAAACTTTCAAAGAAATTGCCAAAAGTATAGCATCTTTCGCATTTCGAACAAATTGCGATTCTATTTTATACCAGCATACTGACAATTATTTCATTCTTCAATTACATTCAATGTAATCTTTTATTACTTTAATATCTCAAGATTTATTCCATGAAAAGCCAAAAAAAAAATTACTTTCAATTTTATTGTTATTTAAAACTGAAATGTTAGTTCTAACAAATAGCTTTTTTTTTTTCAACTAAATTCAGAGAATAAAAAAATTAAAAAAATATTTTTACTAACCTGGATATCTGATCAAAATCAAAATGTTTCTGAAATATTATTATTACTTTTATTTTGTTTCATCTTTTTCATAACGTTTAAAATAATTCTGACATGTGAGTTAAAAATCTTTTTAAATTATTTGTTTTAGATCTTTTTTTAACTTCCTTCTATCACAAAAAAGAAAAAAAAAAACATTGTATCATTGTAATAATAATCATTATGACTATCATGCATCCTCCTCAAACCATTGTAATGTAAAAAGTTTTATATGTCTGGACTTTCTTAAAACTTTTTCCTATTATTGCTGATATATATAAAAAATGTTTCTAAAGATATTTGCTTTTTTTTTATTTTTCTTTTAATGAAGGAAATTATTACAGAAATAAAAAGTTAGATACAACAAAATAAAAATTTTTAGGAAAATTATTACTGATACGTATTATATATGGTATTGGAATTCTTTATTAAATATAAACAAGGTAGAATGTAAACCAACGGTTTTTAAAAGCGCACATTTCCAAAACTCAATACAAACTGTTTAGAAGTGTGACTTGCACAAAAATTTGAAAATTTCATGTAATAAGAAAAAATGTGAAAATAGGACATTTTTGAAATTTTGAGGGGTCGTAATTCCGGAATCCTATATAACTAAGAAAACCCGTTAACACACGTAAAAATATATTATTGAAGCATTAATTTTTATGTCTTGCCGAAGAAAAATTTTTACAGGTGTCTAAGTTACAGGTGCCTAAAAATAGCAAATTTTCAATTTTTGAGGCGTAATAACTCTTAAAGAGGGGGTGCTAGCAAAAAATTTCTGAGGAAACTTATACTAATTCTAAAAGTTCTTTCTTGTCTCAAAATTTCAAGCCTCTATCTAGAAGCGTGCCGGAGTTATGAAAGTAGAAAAATCATGCAAAATATGGTTTTCACATAACGGTAAATTTAAATAGTAAATTACAAAATATCACATAATTTTGATATTGTTTTATATAGATAATAAAATTTTCGATCTTCTGGCGGTCTTAGATTGCAAAACTATTACGCAGAGCCTGAGATATATACATCTGAAAATAGGGATTTTTCGCAATTTTGAAGAGCTGCAACTTTGGAACCCTTTACAACTAAAATAAACTTTTAACACGCGTGAAAATATATTACTGTAGCTTTAATTTTTATATCTTGCAGAAGTAAAATGTGTACAGGTTCCTAAGTTACAGGTGTTTAAAAATAGCAAATTTTCAATTTTTAAGCCCTGATAGCTCATAAACACGGGGTGGTCCAAAAAAATTTTTTGAGCAAACTTATACTAATTCTAAAACTTCTTTCTTGCCCCAAAATTTCAAGGCTCTATCTAAAAGCGTGCCGGAGTTATGAAAGTAGAAAAATCATGCAAAATCTGGTTTTCACATAACGGTAAATTTAAATACTAAATTTAAAAAAATTGTATAATTTTGATATTAATTTACAAAGATAAAAGAAATACCTGTCGAATGACGATTTCAGATTGAAAAAATCTTAAGCAGAACATAAGATATATGCATTTAAAAATAGGGCTTTTTCAAAGTTTGAGGGGCTGTAGCTCCGTAATGGGGGGGGCTACATGAAAAAGTTGTTCCACAAAATTATTTTTTTTATGAGACCTACCCATGGTTAAAATTTTTTTTCTCTATCTTTAACGGTGTAGAAGTTTTGTAAACAGACAGACGGACGGACGGACAGAGTGAAACTAATAAGCACATTTTTTCAAAATTTTTTTGGAAATGTGCTAAAAAGCACATATAGGCTAGATTCTAGAATATTTTCTCCCAAATAATGTTTGTTTTTTTTTATATATTGTATATTACAAAGAATGTGAAACAAATTCTAAAAGAACTGAAATACGATAGATAGAATGGTCATTAGATCTAAATAAAAATAAGGAAAGTTTTGGTTTTAAAAAACCTATAAGATGCATAAGATAAAATGAAGTAAAAGTTTTTCAAATAAATTTTTCTTAAATTGTCATGTTTTCGAACCTAATTTTTTTTTTACCATTTTTGGATCCGACCAACAACAGCCGGAAAACAACTATAAATAAACTTTTACATAAACTAAGTAAACTAAATTTTAAAGATTTTGATTAAATCGATTTTAGGTAATCACGTTTATCACCTTTATTTTATTTGATAATTATCTAAAAAATGCACCTGCCAAATTTCAGCTAATTTCTTTAAACCGTTTACTCCTTAGACACACAGCAGGCACTTTTCCAAAAACATAATTTTTGTTTTCTTGAACAAAAATAACTTTAATTCAAATTAAATCAGAATTTTGATTTTTTAGTCAATTAACAATACTTTAATTAAACCAATAAGAAGACAGTAATAAATAAAGCATAGCAATAGCAAATTTTCCAAGTTAGACAAAATCAAATGACTAAAATTTTAAATGAAAATCCCATCAATCTTAAAATAATATGTTATAAATATAAACAATTCTTAAGTAACTTTTAAATGATTGTTAATGTTGATCCCATTAATAGTATATTAAAACTATACTATCATTATTATTATTATTATTTATCTTTTTATTTATTAGAGATATAATTATATATAAGTTAACATTAACTAATTTTTCTGTCATAATATTAATTTTATTATGAAACCATTTTATTCAAACGTAACATTTCTATTCTATGATCCTTTATCATAAAATATAATAAACACTAAAATGCACTCATTTTTAAAAAGACCAAAAAGGAAAAAACTTTTATTGCTAATAATGAAAATACAATGGAATTTTTTATAATAGAACTACTATTATTATATATTTTTTTTTTTTTTATTAACGTGGTCGCCGTATAATTTATTAAATTATATAGACAGTATCGGAAAAAATTTAATTAACAACACCTTCCATTTACTTTTGTTTTTATTGTAAAGAAAATAACATGATTAACATTATTTTAAATCTATTTATATTTAAAGGATATCTCCTAAAACTTAGTTCAAAAATGAATATGAAAAAATTTTTTAATTTGCATAAACTAGCTATATATTGAAACTATTAAACCGAAACAGTTTTAAACATATGTATAACAGTTTAACATTATAACAGTTTTTAAAAAGATGTAAGTGATATTTTGTTTTCCTTGCCACTCCTATAAGGAGCATAAGGCATCGAGTAAGACATTTATTATTCATATTTGACTGAGCGTCAGTTTTGGGAACCATTAATTTCACTAAGCCGTTTATTACTCAGCTGTATACAAGACTAATAGGCATTCTTTTATTTCTACGTCATATATTATCTTATACAAGAATTATGTTTTATTATTATTTTAATATATATTACAATATGATATTAATTATAATTTATAAGACATATATACTTATTTTTAATTTAATTATATTATACTAATTATATATTATAAGAAAAATCTATATTATTTTTATTAATCTATATGATCCAGCCGAAGTTTGAACTCGACATCTTTCGTATGAAAGGCCGGTGTGATAACCGCTACACTATTGGCCGCATATAAGTACATCAAAGCGAGAAAATAGTGAAAAATTAAGATATGGCTTAGCGATTCTTAACCCTACTTAAACATAATAAAGAAATTTTGTCTCATTCCGTACTCTAATATTCAGAAATTTAAATTAATCTGGATATAAATGTATGACCATATCGAATTTTTTTTTTTTTTGGTTTGAGAAACAGGAAGTCTAAGGTACAAGTAAAATTAAGTAGTTTAGTATTTCTTTTTAATTTGATTAATCTAGACATTATTATAACAAAAGATTCATTTAAATATATTACACTTAGAATGTATTAAAATACAAAACCTATTTCAACAAAACTGTAAACTGACTTTTAATTCTTCGGAACTGTTGAAAAAAAAACCTTTTAATGCTGTGTTTTTCAAGTAAAAAAAAATCAAATTTATGATCTCATTAATTTTATAAATTTCTTACAGAAAATTATGTTGTAGTGTCATATATTTTGATTAAAACTGTACATTTCACTGAGAACTGAACATTGGGTAGAAATTTATGACAATGGAATATGATGTTTATGATAATAAAAATCAAAATGGCGAAAAAATCTTAAGAGAACATAAAACTAACAACATTTTTTAACTATATTTAAATAATAAAATGAAAACGTAATAAAAACATGAAATATTTAAAAAAAAATTTTATTTTATTTATAGTACAATCTTAATTTAACAGTTTAAATGCGCGAAAGCGAGGTGAAAAATTTTATTGCAATAATACAATTTAATGTCTTTAAAAACAACTACATTTAGAAAAGAAAATACACTTAATGTTCAAATTTAATTACTGTTTTATATACAATACTTGTATTACACGAATAGTTCTTTAATTATTTAAAATTCGATATTACGATTTTTTTAATTACTTATCATTTATCAGTTATCGGTAGTCCATTAGAAACAGTAATAAAATTTTGAAGAATGGAATTTGAATGCAAATATGGTTTTTGGATATATAAATTAGACAACTATAGAAAAGTTAAAATAATATCTCTTTTTAGAATACTTTCGAATTTCAACTAACTCAATGATTTACAAATTATAATAGTGTAAAATCAAAAATTAAAAATATGCTTCAGAGCTAAGAAATTTTCTTTCAGATCCTTTGTTTTTATTGTACAATCTCAAAATTAACTATTCCTTAATAATCCTTAGTTTTTACATTCTTTCTTTAATATGGAAATTATTCTACAAAATAGGATTTTGTCTTAGTTAGTAGACCCCTTATCATTAGAAAAGGAATATTTCAAAATTCTTATACATAGATCCTGTGTACATCCAAACTCTTGTATCTACATCCGATTTTTTTTCTGTACTCCCTTTCGTCTGCTCTTGTAGTGCAGAACTTCTTAAATTTACAGAAATTTTTAATGATGGTGATTCATTTTATGATTAATGATTGTAAATGTCTATTCATCAATATATTTTTAGTTATTTTACGAGTTTTTGATCAATTAACAAGTTAACAACTATAGCTTTACGATTTAATTTGATTTACCAATTCACTTGCATTGCTACAAGTATTTATAATTTAATGATCTTCTTGATATTAAATCTCGTTTTAATGTCTTCTACACCATGATGAATGATAAATGAATTCACCACCTTTTTTTTTTATTAAAAATAACAATCAGGCTTTAACACAGAAGCTCTGATTTTAATTTTTCAATTTAACAAATTGAATATGTATATATACGTCCAGCTTGTAGCAGATACCTTAATTTTAACAATTACTTTAGTTATATCTGCAATAAAATATTGAATGTTATTAAAACTTCAATTTGACTGACTGATTTACCAGAATATCACATCTCAGATCATCATACTAAAAATAAATATTATAATTTATAAACCCATTATTAGCCCACAAATTTTTTTTTATCATATAGAAACATTTTAAAAACGTTTTGTTATTGTTTCATTAAATGCATATTTTATTATCAGTTTAAAATAACTTCTTGCTTTTTCAGTAATTCTAAAGAACATTAAATTTTTGTATTATATTTAAATTTTTTTGTATAATTTAACTTTTGATTTAATATTATAGTACATAATGCAAATAACATGTACAAGTAGTAAGTTAATTTTTTAATCTCATTTTAAAATTTAGGGATTAAAATATACATTTTTTTTTTTTTCTAACCTAAATGTATAATATATGTATAAGATAAAAAAAATATGAATTTTTTTTTCTTTAGAAGAATGTACTAAATTTTCTTTTTCTTCATCATTATTATATTTCTATGCTTTTTTTTAAGTTTTATATTAAAATAGTAAAATTTTCCATAATTTAAATATTCATAATTTAGTCAAAAAAGAAAAAAGTAACAGGTCATTGCACACATTAAATCTATAACAGACATACATTTGCAAACAAATATAATTTATTTATTTATTTATTCACTTAGTCATTCATTCATTCATTTAGTAGTTATCCATTCATACATATATATTTATTTTTCACGAGAAGGGGCAGTAGATTTTAATAAATTGTAGTAGAGATTTAAATAGAAAAATCAACAAACAAAAATATTTTATAAATTTTTATTAAAAAAAAAAACTTTTCCTCTCCTAGTACAAGAACAAAATAAAAATATTTAGTAAAAAAATATATAAAATGGAATTAAGTCCGTAACATAAAGCTCCAATAAATACTAAAATTCTTTAAAAATCTCTTAGAAAAGAATTTTTGTTCTTTTAAAAATTTTTGTTAAATACATTGAAAATTTTACCTACATTTTCATAACGTTTAGAACACACATAAATATTAAACAATCAAAGGAAAATCCGTTAGTTCCAAGAAAATAATACAGTTATTCTGTCCTTTTTGGTTTTCAAATTGTATTGAACCTATGTAAAATAATATTATAACACCTAAATTTTAACAATCTATTAACAAGAACAATAATAAATTAAAGCAATATTTAAAATAGTGTTAACGCATAAAAGTATGCAAGAATGGGTACTATTTTTTAATCATACTAAAACACTGTTTTTTCTTTTTAAAGAGTTTATTAAACTTTAACTATATATATATAAATAGAAAAGAAAATAATTGTCGTAATTTTTTAAGTAGAATCCATTCAAAAATTAATAGTGACGTTGCAAAAAATATATAAGTGTAGTGTATGTATACGATATAAATAAATATTATTTTAATAAGTAAAAGGATGTTTTTTTTTTTCAAGTAACTATAAGCAATAAAATTAAGCTGTACATTTCCTGACTGCAATTCTTTATGGTATTATTCCAAAATTATATTTTTTTTTTATTTAAAAATTTAAAAGATTCAAGTTGACATAAACAACGCAATTCGAATTTTTTTTTTGTGTTAGTTGGATTCTTTTTAATTTTTTTTTTATGTAACTCTGAAGTGTATTTACCTTACATTCAAAACTATTATCATGGTTTTATGTCAAAAAAAAAAAAAAAAATTCTCAAAACTTTTTAATGCATGCAGAAATTTTTTTAGTACATCATAGTTTCCTTTTCATTTCTAAAATAAAATAGTTTTATTCTCTATCTGTAGTATCCTTTTTATTATTCAGTCGAGACTATATGACTGCTTTTTATTTAATTTTTGGTATTATGAATTTATTTTACCGTATAAAAGAAAATTCAGAAATACGGAGTTTTTGTTGAATTTTTATTAATTATTAGCAGACAAAATTTATCATTTTAATCTTCTAATTACATGTTGTGATGATTGAAAGCCTATAACATTCTCTTGTACCTGGTAGTACAGTCGGAACTTTTTTAGAAGTAGTTTTCAGTTCGAAACCGTTTAAAAACAGCATAAAGTATTGAATAAGATTTCAAAATTTTTAAGTTAAAAACAAACAAATTAATCAGTTAAATTTTGTTTTAAGTTTATATTTAACAAAACAGTTGTGTTTTGTTGTGAACAAATGTAAAGTTTATATTTAACATTTTTTTTCAAGAAAATAATCTTTAAACAAGAGATAGATGTGAGCGATCTAATATAATATGCCAACAACTAAATGACAACAAGTATTAAAGCAACGATGCATCTCAAAAAAAAAAGTTAAATTTAGAATTTGGAATACTCAGATCAGTATAACAAATATGAAATAACTATCTAAATTATTCTAATAAAAATTTAGTACAAACAACCCCGAATAAGTTAAAACAGATGTTTGGTACTGGAATTCCTTAAATTCCAATTGACCAACAGTTTTTTTCTGATTATATATCTCTTATATCTTACAATTTTTTAACTTATGTTATTATCCTAAATGCACAAAAGCTTTACTTTACATAAAATTTACCACTAATACTTTAGAAAGAAAAAAGAAAAAAAAAAGAAATGAACAGTCAGCATTTATATAATAAATAACAAACATAAAAAAATATATTATATATCTAATGTTCGTTAATGTGTCTGCAAAACGTTGAAAGATATACAAATTTAACTAATACCTTAGTATTATAGTATCTAACAGATATATTAAAATATCATAAATAACTAAGGATATTTATACATAAACGTATATATGTTATACAAAAATAAATTTTCAGTTACAACTTAAAAGTGTCATTTAAAATCTTTTTTTTCATTTTTTTTTCTTGATTGTATTTTGTTCTGTTTATTATTTACTTTAATTACGTAAAAAAAGCGTATTACGTCCAACATTTGCCAAAACAGATGTTTGTTAATTTTTTTATTCTTCAGTAATTAAACGTATTAGTTCATTTAGAAATAAAAAAGGTCCTCGTACCAAACGAAGTATATTTGATTCTTCGTACAGACAAACACATTCAAAACTTCAAAAAACTTGATGGAAGCTTTACATTAAAAATATGTCTACTAAAATAAAATAAAAAACGGAAAATTTACGACAACACGTAAACTAAACAAAGGTTGATCACGTTTAACACCATACCAATTTTAGATATCTTTTTATTTAGTTTCAGCAAAAAAAAAAAACTTTCCTTTTGGTTATTGTATATGTATGGCCCTTAATTTTATTTTATGAACAGAAAAAGTAGAATATTTTGGTACCACGTACGGTCGGTCATAGAGTTTAAATCAATATTTAAAATTTAAACTAAAATTTAAATATAAAAACTATTTTCTTATTAGTTGTTGTTCTTGCGACCTTGTGGTAATTTATATGGATATTCATGTCAATAATAGCAATTACATCTATTACCTCAACAGCTCAATATACATATATACATATATTACATAAAATCAGCATAAATTTATAAACAAATTTTCCATATTTAACATTTTTAACAAGCAGAGAAAACAACATCACTTTTAATTTCAAAATATTGCCATTTTAACGATAAATCGATTTATATATAGTTATTATGTTATATACCTGAATACAGTTTTTAAATAGAATGAGATTGCTATACCGGTTAATTATTCTATCAGATGATTAAGTCAATCGGTCAGTTGAATGTGACGGTAAATTTAGTAATAAAGTTATTTCTGAAAGTAAAATAATAAAATAAAACAAAAGAAAAGCTAAAAAAAAAAATTTTTTTCAAACAAATAACAACAAAAAAAAAAAATTGAAAGCTGAGGATGAGCTGATACTGCGCGCCACTTTAATGTATCAATAAAATATGGCATGGTAAATAAGAATATAAGCCGAGTAGAATGAATATATTTAAAATTATGTATATATCTTATGTATGTACATAATATTATGTACACAGAATATTTTACTTCACATTTTCCTCTGAATTTCTGTATCTAAAAGATACTTATAAAACATTCAATAGTACAATTATTTTACGTGTATGTATATGCATAGATTACCTATTATATTTTATTTTATTCTTTTGGGGTAGGAAAAGGTTAGTGGTGGCACAATTTCACTTTGGCAGTTTTTTTTTATGCTTTTTTTGCCAAAAAAAGCACAAATAAAATGAGCATAGTAAAAAATTTACTATACTAATAGGGCGGTTGAGAATTCAAATACAATTACATACAATTATACATTCATATATGTTTCGGTTTAAACATAAATATCTAAAAAAAGCATATAAACATAATTGAAAATTATTTGAACAAAAAGAAAATTAGGTAAATGTACGTAAAAAAAAATGTATTTTTAAAATATTTTTTTTATTTTTTTAGTTTTTTCATTATATTACAATCTAGGAGTATGCTGGTTTATGCTAAAAGTAGTTGTGAGTTGCGACTGTATGTGATGGGAAATTGAGCATAAAAGGGAATATAAATTTTTTTTTTATTTAATACAAATCCCATTTCTTTTTAAACAATAACTAAAATGAAAATTAGACCAATTTAAAAAAACATGAGAGATGCAAAATCGCTGCAGCTCTGGAAAACACACAAGCGTGAAGAACTACCAATATTATGACAATATAAGGAAAGTTTCAAATATGTATATCACTTACATAACAGTCTTCCAAAAAAAATTCTTGAACTAACAAACATAAAATTCTAATTCATAAAATTCTTGAACTAACAAAGAATTAACTTTAGAAAAAAATTAGATTTAAATAAATATTTAACTTAATATAAATTTTAGGAAGCATAAGCAATCACAACACGAATTGTTTAGGTGAAGGTTTTAAAGAATTCATTTACTAACTAATAAAAACTTAATATTCCAATTTGTATATCATACTACATTTTATTAATTTTGATAAATACTTTCAGGTGAATGAATAACTTTGAAAATAAACTGTGCCAAGGACAAACAAATAAAAAGTAAAAACCCAACATATAGTTCGGCCCATAAACAATTTTCTATAATTTTTACCCAAATATAAAATAATTAAACACAAATAATAATAATTAATATTTATATATTTAAACACAGAGAGATATTTATTTATTTAAAATATGCTACACTGATATATAAATGTATATATTTCCCCCGATGTATATGTAATGTATGTAATGTAATATTTGTAATATGTGTAATATGTATAATGTATATATTTCGCCCAAAAAAATATTATTAATAAAAACATAATAACTCATATCGATGGTTTTAGATTTCCATGTAAAATAAATATTTAAAGTTACCAAATTGATTTTTCATCGGAGACATCTTTTAATATTCATCGTTATAAAAAAAAAATGTTTCTATCCCTTTTAAAGTGATCAAATCTAAATGCATTTTAGATTTTAGTCAAGGCCAATTTGTCTTGACTATAGTTAAATAATCTTTATTCTCGAAAATATGATCAGAATGTTTCCTATATTTAAACGTGTTCATAAAAAATTCTCACACCTCATAAAAAAAAGTATTTAATTCAAAATAATTTCAAGTTTTGATTTTAAAACTATTAAAACAAAATGAAGATTAATTATATTAGTTCCGAAGCTAATTTAACCTTAATTCCAAATTGTAAACTAATATTGCAATAACTTGAATTAAAAAAAAATTAAATTATTTTATAAAAATTTAATCACGAAATTTTTCTAATGCATATTTTAATGTTTGCACAAAATTAAAAATCATCATCATCTGAACGATATTCTCTTTTAATACATATTATGCTTATGATTCATCCTTAATTAATATGAAAAAATATCATACACAATTTTTCTTCGAATTTTAAAATTAAGTCATTTCAGTTTATTTAAATATACAGTTATAAATTGTTAAGCTATTATTGCACGTGTTGGCTTTTATTCTCTTTTAAAAGTTCACAGAAAAAAAATTTAAATTCGCCGTTAGATTGATTTCAAATGAGAGAAAAAAAAAATTTTCTTGTTAATAATCGATTTAACTTTAGCTTAAATAATTAAAAATAAATAGAAGCTTACACAGTTAATTTTTACAGACAATATCAAAGAAAAAAGTTCTAAATTATAAACACGGTTAAATAAAACAATTTAATATCTAAAATTTGATTTTATTAGTTAATAACTTAAGAATATTAGCTTATTGTTGAACAGATGAAATACAACTTTAAATAAATTAATTACTCAGAGAAAAATAAAAACAATAATACATAATGATAATATAGAAAATATATATATATAAATGAATTGCGAAGCTCTAATAAACAAATACCATAAAAAAAAATATACATAGTTCTCTGCACTAACGCTTGAAATTAATTCAGATGGTGTAGTGTAAGGTAATTTGAAACATTTCAAACTTCCATTACACATCAATGAAAGTGTAATGAGAGTTTAAGATTGTGTGGGCTGGTCGATCGAATTAAACGTGACATGCTTAGCATAGTCCGAATGTAAGCCGAGTAGATCGCATTACGAAAATAACCCTCATCCTCTCTTACTTAATGCTTTAGTTTGAAACCACTCCGATCGGATTAATTAGGTCTAAGTTAATTTAAACTAAAACAACATATACAGTAAAAAAAACTTTCCATTCTAAGCTTAAGTTCCATGATGATGAGTAGTCAAATCACATTCTGGCGTACACTATTAATTAATAAACTAGTAATCTATAAATAACATTTTATTCAAAACCTAGTATATTTGACTTATAATACCTAATTTAAACCTAATTTTGATTTAATATACCTATATAATATTTGACTTAGAAAATTCAATAATCTGACATCTTACTGTAACGTTATTTAATTTTGTACTGATTTCAATTTAGTTAGATCATAATACCTGTGTAACTATAGGCTAACATTATACTCAATATTAACCTTCAATATTAATAAAAATTAATTAATTAATATAATAAAAAAAATACGCAAAAGCAAGAACCAATTAAAAACTTTAAAAAAAAGTTCTAAAGAAATTATTAAAAAATATACATAAAATTTTCGCACAAAATAATTTAATTGAGAAAAAAAAAACTGAATCAATTTTATGCTTGTGTTCTACTTTTTCATTTTGTTTCGCCATTCTTTCTATTATTTTATTTTTTTGGTTTATTTTTCTTTTCTTTAGCTTATTTTCATATTAAAACAACTACCGTTAATTCGTTTTTTTTTCTTCAAACATAAAATACTGTTTTATTCAGGCGGTTTTTCCAAAAGAAAACCCATACTAAAGTTTATTTTACTACGAGCAAGGATAAAACTTTGAACTCAAAATATTTTTGTTTGTTTTTTTGTGTTTTTCTTCTTTTTGATTTTATATTACAGTGTACCACCATTAGAACGAAATGATAAGAACTGTCACAAAGAAAAAAAAAAAAACAAAAAAAAAATTACTGATGACGACGGCAATATCAACGACAACAATAATATTCACGCCGCCTTACACAAGTCAGCTATCCCAAAAATAATAATAATTATTTCTTAATCGAACTTAGTCGACTTATAAAAAGAAAAACATAATAGAAAAATTGTTCAGCTGACTGTTTAATACTAAATTGTATGGTTTTATATAAAAAAAAAAAAATTATTTTAAATATGGGTATCAGTCGACTGTAATTCAGTTTCTTTTTGTTTCACTTTTCTTTCCATGTACACATACATAATGTATATGTTGATGTTATAATGTTGATGCTGATATCAGCTGAGATGTGATGTGATGTATATGATTCATATTGTTGTTGATGTTGGCTGATATTTAAAGCAGCAGCCACTTATTGCATAGTATTATAGTATAAAGTAGAAAATATAAATATGTAGTAAGATGAGTTGAACTAAAAATTGTTTTTTGTTGTTAATTTTTTTTTTGTTTTTATGAATTTGTAATTTTCTTCTTTTACTCTAAAAACATTGAATTGTTGTTAGAGGATGGATATGGAAAATGAGAGCACACATTAAATGTACTTTAAAATAAAAATACATCCATATGTATACATATATATAAATGAATATGTAATATATATGCATATTTATATCTAGCTATTACGTAGATCTATGACTATATTATATTATGGTTTTATAAAAGTAAGTATGTATGTATGTACATAATAATATGTATTTAGTAAAGTCGAATAGAGTAAACTGAAACTGAATAAAGTAAAAATGATATTGATTGATAAAGATATTGATATTGTTGATAATAATGATGATGATATTGATGTTGGTGGTGTCTACATCATGATGGTAAAAATGGTTCACAGAAACACAAACATAGAAGAAAAACAAAAAAAAAAATTAAAATGAAAATAATAAAATAAAGTTTTTGATTTTATTTTTCTTTATTTTTTGTTTTTTGTTTTTTGCAGAGTCTGAAACGTTTAACTCAAGTTCACGAGTTTTAGTCAGAATTTGTATTTTAACGTGATTTTACTTCAAAAACAAAATTATAGAAATATATAAAAAAAAAATATATGTATACATATTGAATAAATTTTGTTTTTTGTTTTAGTAAATTCGTAAATTTGTTGGCGGGTATTTGAATTCGATTCTCGTTATATGAATCGTGGTTTGTTTTTTTTTTTTTTTTTTTTGAATTTAATAGTTTTTTTTGTTAGTGGTATCAGAAAAATTATTCATAATTTTGAGTAGAAAATAAAAAAAAAAAAATTATTATTATTTACTTTTTATTTTTTTTTTTTGGATTATTTTTATTGTTATAAAATAACTTTTGAATTCTATTACGGATTCTTATTGCGGTGGTTATAAGAATGTGAAATATTTTGAATTTAAAACAAAAAAAAAAGTATTAAAGAAAAGCGATGGAAAAGTGTTTTGCAAAAAAATATCTATAAAACAAGAGGAAAAAAACAAACAAAAAACCAATTCTTACTGTTAAGTATTAAAGTTTTAAAAACAAAAAAAAACAACCATACAAACCAATTGCAAAAAAAAAAGAGATAGAAAGAACACAAATTTCGAGGATCGTTCGCAATGTGGTGCCTGGTCTTGCATTTAAATTTCATATTTATAACAAGAAAAACTAAACTTTTTAAATAAATTAACAACGAATTTAAAAAAAAAAAAAATTTAAGTTTAAAAGTTTTTTTTCTTTAAATAATACAAGGAAGAAAAAATGTGCTATAAATGGTGGTTTTCGCGTAAAAAAATATAAATATTATAAGATACAAAAATAATTATATATACATATATATATATATATATATAAATTGTTTTAATAGATAAAATATGTTAATTTACAATTCATTTATTATTAAGACGTGAATATACAATGACATGACAACTTATAATAATGATGTGCTTATATATTTTGTCAATTTAGTTGAATTTGATCATATTTGAGAGGCAATAATCAAAAAATTTATAAAGAAAGTTTTAATTAATTCTATAATTTAAAATTTACTTTATACTGTCCACAAGTTCTATAGCATAAATAAGATAAAAGCAATGAAAAGTTTTCTGTCTACAAAGTCAATGATTAATATTCTCATTGTAGTTTTTATTAAAATTTAATAAAATAAAAAAAAAAACATTAAAAATTGATGACATCTGTCATAATATTTTAAAACAAGAGAGATACCGATAATTTATGAATTAATATAATATAGATATTAAACCGCTATAATTTCCATTTGTCATTTTATTTTAAAGTCACAAAAAATAAAAGTTAATTTTTTTAGCTCCTTAAGTTATATTTTAATCAAAATAATTAACATAATAATTGAGTTCTTAAGCCAGCTACTTTTTGAGTTATTTATTACATTAATTATTAACAAAATTTTGTTTGTGACACAGATCAAATTCATTTAAAATAAAAAAAAATACATGCAACTATAATTAATATATGATTGAATTATAATTAAGTATCTAATTCAAAAATAAATATATTTTTAAATTATTCCAGTTGACATTTCATTAATTTTTATTTTTCACTTATTTACAATCTGTTTTTTTTTTATTTAACATTTAAAAAATTGTCACATGTTAGAAAAATATAAAAATGTGATTTAGTTGCGCATGCTGCTAAAATAGCGTTTGTATATATAGTACATACATAATATATCTATTTATTATACAGGATATATATAATATTTATATATAGGTATGTAATTTAAAAACTTAAATAAAATGAAAAAGAAAGTTTGTGGAAGGTTATAAAGAAAAGATAGGTTAATTGGTAGAAATAGTGGTCACTAGCAAAAAATTATTTCTTAATTGTTTTCAATATAACAAGTCCTAAATTTGACAAAATATTTTTTTTTTTAATAACATATGTTTATCTTTTTTTATTTTCTTTAGTTTATTATTTAAAATAATTCTGATTTTTTTTTTGTTTACTGAAGCTGCCCGACATTTCTTCGTGACTTTGAATAACCCTGTTTTAAATAGTTCCCAGAAATTTTAAATAATTTTTTTTTCATTTTATTAAATTGATGATGTATTAAATTATTTTTTTTGTTTTTTTTATATTTATATTAATTATTATCAAATTAAATTCAAATTAATATTTATTTGCATACATAAGTATTATATGTAGATGCACACAGCACAAAAACATACGGTCTTATAGAAAAAAATTAAAAAACCGTTATAAAATGAAAAAAAAAAAACATTTGCTTTTAAATGAAAATAAAACTGCATTTATTTATATTATATTTTAATTATAATAATCTTTTGCTTTAATTTTTGAGTTATGTTTTATATTTTACAGCAGCAAGGCCATAAGCATATATTTTTTTTTAATTTAATTGATTTAATTTAAAAAAATTTAAACGAAAAATTAAATTCAATAAAAAACAGAAAATTAAATATTTAACAAAAATAAAAATTTATATGTAGGTAGCATCATTTTTTTCGTACCGATTTTTAATCTTATAAAATAAAAAAAAAAATTTAATTAATAAACCACTTCCTGAATTTAAAACATATGTTTTATTAAAAAAGAAACAACAATAAACTACAATGTCCGTGTTATTAAAAAGGATAAAATTTAAAACAACAATAATAAAGGGACAAAAAAAAAATAATCATAAAAATTTCATAATAATAAAAAATAATAAAAAAATAAATTAAAAAAAAAGGAAAATATAAATAAACCTTTGAATGAGGAAAAAAAAAATAAAATTTCAAAAAAATATTATTTAAATTAATTAAATTCTCAACATATACAACAAATAATACATAATAATAATAATCAAAAATTTAAAACATCCCCTAATAATCTAATATATACCGTTATTACTTACTTTATCATTCTATTTCTTAATTATCTTATATTGTACCAAATAATTAAAAAAAAAATAATTAGAAAAAAACTTTACATATAGAATTCTATTACCTACTCGTATATATATATTTTATTTTAATTAATATTTAGTCTACCGAAAAATTATGTTTGTTTTTAAATACAATAATATATGGGTATATATATATAATTGTGACAAATTTTAGAATTCCTTGTTACTTTTATTAAATTCTTTTCTATTGAAGAGAACTAGGGAATAACTATAGAGAACGTTTTCTTTTTTTACCGTTTATTCCCCTCGCATGCTCTCTCGTTGTTTAGTGTACAGTGTATTTTTACGCTCTTACTCACTAGGCCATCTACGTTCTTACCCAGCAGGCAGACGAGACAGTTTTTACTATCTTGCGAGTGTGTAATACGAAATGTCAAATTACTGTCTGTGTGACATATGTTACATTTTTACTATCAAGATATTTCATTTATTATCAAAATTTTTTAAGTTTATTTTATATTTTATCAAAATGTTTCAAGTTTATTTTATATTTTCTCAAAATATTTCATGTTTAAAATAGACACAAACAAAATATCAAATTAAAAATAAAACAACCGCAAAAAATTTATTTGACATGAATGTTGTTTTCCATTTGTCGCCATTTTTAATTGTTCGAAGTGTCAAATTACTATCTCAATTGCTAGCTAGAAAAATGATGACAGTGGAGAAGATAGTTGAAAAAATGTAATAGTATTATCAAAAATGTGCATGTGTTTGTGTACTATCTTGATAGTACTGTCTCGTGTGGCCTCTAGGTTATACTCTTAGAGAAAATTTTCAACTTAATATTAATCTAAAATTAATTTTGTACGTTTGTAACAAATTTAATTCACAGCAACTTTGGTATAATTTGTATATACTTTTTCAAAACAGAATTAATTATACAATATGTATATATATATTGTACATACATATATATAATATATGTTTTTTTTTTATCTTTTCTCAAATTTATATTTCATATTTAAACTTGATTGAAAAATGATTTCTTTAAAAACTTATAGAATTAAATTAAATTTTTAGCTATATAGTTAATAAAGTACATATGTACATAATTACAAAAATTAATTAATATTATTTATCATATGTATATACATAATGCATACTTTTATATTATCTTAAATAGATTTCATATATAAATTCGATATATTATTCAAGTTAATATGTATTAAAAAACAAACAAACACGAAAAAAAATTATGATTTTTTTTTTTTGTTACACTTCGATTATTTAAGATTCTTTGTACATATTGTGTTCTTTTTTTGTTTTGTTTTTTCTTTTAGAAAAACCAAAAATAACAAAACAAAAAATAAACCAAGTACCAACCAACAAAAATAACGGTAAAAGTTTAAAATTAAACAATTACAGAAACAGTAACAAAAATATAACAAACAAAAATAAATTTAACAATCAATGTTTGAAATTAAAGAATAATAAAAAAAAAATTCAAGGACTTTACATATATAACAGTTAATCTACATTTATAAAGGATATTTACCTACATACATACATATACATTTGTATGAATTAGTACAATTTATAAATAATAACTAAGAAGAAGGCTTGTACAAACATAATATAAAAAAAAACCAACGAATTCTAGAATTAAAGAAAAAGAAAAGGAAAAAAAAAGCGAAAAAGCAAAATAGAAATAAAAAACTTTTGTTTTTTTTTTCTCTCGCTATCCTTTTTTTGTATTATTTTTTTTTTCGTTTTTCTTTTTCCATTTTCATCATTAAAAATGCAACAATATACATTGATGATGGTGTTGTTTCTAGCTCTATTGTTATGTGGTAAAGAAAAAAATTATGTTTCATTATTCCTATTGTTACTTTTTTTTTTGTATATGTACATAATATATATATTATACATACTTTTACAAATATTATTTTTTTCAGGAGTTCCTTTTGTTTTTTTTTTCATTTGTTTCAGTGCATATTTTAAGAATTTATATTAAAAAAAAAATTTAGAGAATAGGGACAATTTTTTGTTTTTTTTTTTATTAAAAAAAAAATATACGGGGGTTATTTGGGTACACAGTTGAATGCACTTATTATTTACATACCTATTTTTTAATATTTAAAAATTCGAGAAATTGTTTTCGGTTCAGTGTCGATTACAAGAAGATGCTTGTTTTTTTTTTTTTTTTTTTTTTAATTATTTTTTGACATTGAAAGCCTGTTTGTAATATTGTTACAAACATATTAAATGTTAAACATGTATGTAAACAAAATATAATATTGTTTTAAAATAATATTATTCTTAATTATAAATAAAGAAATTAATACGAGATACATAAATTATCTTCAATAATCTTGAGGCATACTTATAAATACAAAAATTACATCTAAAAACAAAAATGAATTCATACTAAGAATAATCATTGAAAAACCTTTAAGATTAAGATTTATTTTTTTCTGACAATCAATTACAAAATATAATGAACTATAGATATAATTCTAATCAAAAACAAATTTGAAAATATATATTTATGTACGTATGTATGTATGAGTGAATCGAAATATAGAAAATATCCCTGCTATCTGGAAATTTTTATAGGCTGTGTTGCATTATACTATTGATTATCTTCAAACTTTGTAGAAATATTCTTCAATGTCAACGAAAAATATTAATTGATTTTTTTTTTCAATTTATTAACACTTCAAAGATCCAAATAACCGTTTTTAGTTTGTTTTTTGTTGTCCTGAGATATTTCTTTTCAAAAATTGAAACTATGAAAATCTACTGTCAAACTTTTATATACATAAACGTATAATTATTTTATATTTAATATAACTATTATTTTTTCCAGTCGTGGGATCTTAAAAAAAGAGAATCTCTGGTGAAAAACACTGGAAGGGCTTCTCTGAAGTGCTTAATCATAGGGAGAAAATACTTAATCATATGAAGAAATCAGAAATCTCTTACGATTGATGAAAAATGTAGATTGGCTCGATGAGATGCTTTAAATGATGAGCGGATCATCGAGCATGGAAACAAAATGGGTCGAGGGTTTTAGGTTTATGGGTAGTTAAAAAGCCCCCCTTCGAAACAACAATAACGTTTTTTAATAATTTTTCATCATATCGCAAAAAATTAAATTATTACTTAAATTATTTTTAAAGTATTTTAAGAGAACTTATCTTAATATAATAACCATCATCAGTGAACAGCTCAAAGCTATATTATAATTATAAATATTGTTTTTATGATATATATAATTTAATTCCATATTAAATTATAAATATTGTTTTTATGATATATATAATTTAATTCCAATTAAATAATATACTCGTACATGATCCAAATCAAACAACAAAAAATATGAATCAGATTTTATATAAATTACAACAACATTTAGCGACAACAAATTCTTATTTTGCTTTATATATAGGCTGTATATATATATACCCATTTTAATAATATAAAATACATATGTTTGACAAAAAATTTGCTACCCAAAAAAAAAATATTTTTTCAAAACACATTCATATATGACATATTATATGATAGATGTATCAAATAAAATTAATTACTTAATCTTTATCTTAAAGATACTTAATAATAAAGTTCAAATTGTCCATTTGTCATATTCAAAAACAAAATAGAAAATAGAAATAAAATATTTAATGTATCTTTTGTTCAGGGTATGTGAATCAAAAAAAAAAAAAACAATACAAAAATAAAAATCAAAGTTAAATATATATTTACAAACAAAATATTATAAATAAAATTATTTCAAAAATTAAAAAATTAGGAATTTATTATTTTAACTTTTAATCTTAACAAATATCAAATTTTTGACAATTAAAATTTTAAACAATCTTATTAATCTTTTTATGTATATTTAACTTTAATACTCTATTTTTCAATTTTAATTTATTTTTCTTTTACAAAATTTGCTTAGAAAATAAAAGTAAGCCAAATTAATTTTCTTTTCAAATAGAAATATATTTTTTTATTTAGTGTACTACATAAAATTTTCAATTATGTAATTTAAGCCAGATTTAGATACAACATAAAAATCTAGGTAAAGTTACCCCAATACAACAAGAAAATCTATAAGTTACCGCAAAACAAAAGTTGTCAATTACCGTTGACAAATTTAAAATAAAATCGTACTAGAGACCATTTAAAACTGCAACACAAATCAAAGATAATTTTAAAAATAACCTAAAATAATTTTCACGAAGCTTTAAATTTTGGGAACACATGTACATCTAAAAACCTTAATATTTCGATTTTAGCTGTATCATCAATTTGCACTGATTCCGCCTCAATTATACAAATTAAAGATCTTGTCATATTTATTTTGTATAAATATAAAATTCATGTTACCAGTAGGTATTATAAATTATATTTGTATTGTACAGAATTGAAAAAAAAAAAAATACAAAAAAAAACAATATAAAGTTTTGTTAAAACATTTTGTATATGTAACCATAACAGATGTTTGTACGTCAGCATTATTGTGTGATCTCCTCTGTATATCTTCTTTTCACATGTGTTTACATATTTTAAACGTTCATATATATACATACTATATAAGTAAATACAATTTTTTATTGTTTTTTTTTTTTTTTTTTTATTACATATAAATAAAATTTCTAATAATAATCTTATTACACGTCCTTGCTGTTTTTATTTGGTTTTCCTTTTTGCTTATATTTAAATAACGAACGCAAAAAAAATATTATATTTTTTGTGCAATTTTATAAAATATTATGGTTCAGTACCCTTATATGTATGCATTCATACATATAAGAGTATATATATAAATATATTGACATTAAATACATTTAAGATGAATATAAAATCAATGAAACCATTGTCTTTTTGTTTTTTTTTCTTTTAGCACATTTCCAAAAAAAAATTTTGAAAAAATGTGCCTACTAGTTTCAGTCTGTCCGTCCGTTCGTCTGTCCGTCTGTTTACAAAACTTCTACGCCGTTAAAGATAGAGAAAAACAATTTTAACCCTGGGTAGGTCTCATAAAAAAAATTTATTTTGTGGAACAACTTTTTCATGTAGCCCCATCAATCAGGCGAATTACAGCCCCTCAAAAAATTTTTCAATCCGAAAACGCCATTCGACAGGAATTTTCTTTACCTTTATAAACCAATATCAAAATTATACATACTTTTTAAATTTAGTATATAAATTGATCGTTATGTGAAAACCAAATTTTGCATGATTTTTTTACCTTCATAACTCCGGTAGGCTTTTAGATAGGGACTTTCCCCCCAAATTTTGAGGGGAAAAAGGAACTTTTAGAATAGTACAGGTTTGCTCAGAAAATTTTTTTATACCACCCCCTGTTTATTAGCTATTAGGGCTCAAAAATTGAAAATTTGCTAATTTTAGGCACCTGTACAAAGTTTTCTTCTGTAAAAGTCTTATTTTCACATTTTTCTTATTACATGAAATTTTCAAATTTTTGTGCAAATTACAATTCTAAACAGTTTGTATTGTCTTTTGGAAATGTGCGCTTTTAAAAACCATTGGTTTACATTCCTTGTTTTTTTTTTTTGTAAAACCAAGAAGAAAGCATAATGCGTACACGAAAAGGGCAATGAGATAACATACCTTCCACATGTTATATTTTTTTCTATAAAATTTTATTTTGTTTTTGTTTTTGTCATTGCTTTTATATTTTACATTATTTATTTATATGAAAATTCATAATATGACTAAATATTTACTCTGTGAAACACATTTTAACATGAATAACGGTTAAGCATCACGATCGAAAAATGTAACATTATAGTTAGGCATCATAATTCTTACATTTTGCACTTTAAATAATCTTTTTATTTTAAAGGCTTTAATTCTTTTTTTTTTTCCTATTCATTAATTTATATGCATTAATTTCATATGTTGGATATCATTTAATTTTAACATGTATACAGATATTCAAAAGAAACTACGAATCAACTAATCTACGATTGCCTGACACTATTGAAAACATGATATAGACTCTATCCTTAACAGTATACTATAACTATATCAAATACGCTAAAGTGACACAAATATCAGAATATAACTTATCCTCCGCCAACGATTTATCAAAGATAAACTTACGAAAAGATATCATAAAGCAAAAGCAATATATGAACTTTTACGATCTTTTTACACCCCCTCCTTTGAAAGTCACTATAAAACATATCGAAACACTGTTATTGTTATAATTCTAGTTATTTTATTTATTTTGTGATATATGAACATTAAATTCAAAATAAATTTCTTATTCTTTTCAAATTTTTTTTCCATTTATTTATATTTAATAAATACCAAGTGCATATAATATTGTATAAGAGTTTTGTGGTATGAGTTTGTAGATATTATTTAAACAAAAATGATTTGTTGTTTTTTGAAACAATACATTTTTTTTTTGCTTAATATATATAATATATATATATATACAATAATAATAAAAAGAAAAGAAAAATTGAAAAATCATAAAAGATATAAACAGTATAATATATGGTTTACTTTTCTATATATATATATACATATATATATTTTATTTACTTTTTTATCCTCTTTTCTTTTTTGTTAATATTATTTGATATCACTTTCAATTTTCATATTTTTTATTATACTGCAAATAATAAGCTAACAAACCATAAAAAAAAAAACTTTTTTTCTTTAAAATCAATTTTTTTGACAGAATTTTCTCCATCCCCAGTTTTTTTTTTTTTTTACTATTGAAATTCTTTTCTATTGTTTCTTATTGTACAGAATCTTTCATTATTTTAAAATAATATTATTTTAAAATTTTAATAATACATTAATTATAAAATTTTTGAATTTTGTAAGATATTCTCATATTTATATTATGATTATTAAAAGAATAATGTGTTAAGAGAATAATTTAAATGAATGTGTAAAAAAAAAAAAAATGACTTAAGAAAATTGTAGCTTTTTTTAAAAAAAAAAAAAAATAAAAGATTTCCAATAATTTTTAAAATCTGGCGGAGGTTTTTATTCTTAAATATTTGAATCAAAACACAATAATAATTTTTAGATAAGATGATTTTTTTTGCTTGATAATTCTCTTTGTATTTTAATTAAAATAAACATCATCCTTATTTATAAAGGATATTATACAGTTAATTAAGAACTTAAGCCTATTTACTATCTATTTTTGTTTTACTTTTACTTAATAAACAAGTGCATTACTCAAAAAAGACAATTTCATGAACATTATAAAAATCTCTTCGTGTTACGATTGTATGCAGACCCATAAGATATGTATTAGGTCTACAAAATATTTATCATTTTTAACAAATATTTAATTAAATAATAAAATTTAGAATTATTCAATTTACAATCATTTTTTACTTTAACTGACTTTTTTTACTTTAAATGAAGATTAGGGGACCTCGGTTGCCTAGTGGACAAAATTTTATAAAATACGTTGTAAACACCGAGAAGTGTGTTTGTTTAAATTCTATACAGGACGTACGAATAATACCCTCTTACGACTCTAGAGGCTGTTTAATTTTCTTGTCACATCTATTATATTATTTCTAGTTTAAGTGAAGATTTTTTACTTTAAGTGAAAACATTTTTATTTTAAAACAAGACTCTTTACTTCATTATTTTAAATATATATTTAATATACATCCAAGTAGTATGTGCTAAATTTATCATTATGAAATATTCACTTAAACAAAAAATGTCTTCCCTTAAACAAAGTAATGTCTTCAGTTAAAGTAAAAAAGGTATATTATTAAGTTAAGTATTTATGATACATAAAAAGTATATTTAGAAATTAAATAGCTGTATTAATTTATTTAAAAAAATAAATTTCATATACATAGAAACTAGTTTAAGATTTTAACGACTTAAATATATCTCTCCTTCAAATAAATTTTATAAAAGACAAAAATGCTTATCATTAATAATTAAAACACTAAAATTAAATATATTGTTATAGTTTCCTGATTTTCTGTTAAAAATTTTAATTGTTTTTAAAAGTAATTTTAAAGTTATGATTTTTACCAATTTAAATAAGACTGCGTTTTATTGTAAAATTATGTATGAAATCAAAAATATAAATTAAAATTATATTTGGTTATTGTTAAACTGTAATTTTTTTTTTAAGATCGATTACATTAGAACTTATTATTATCCGTATGAATTTAAACCAAAAGGAAGAAAAAAAGATAATAAGATAAACAAAAATTATAAGATAAAAAAGAAATTATAAACCTTTTATATAAAGATTCAAATAACACTCTCAGAAGGTTTTTTTTTTTTTACGACATATACATGTGAATCTGATTTAAAATTTTCAATTAATTATTGAAAAACTTTTAATTTTTTAAAATTGTTGAAAATTATTTGATAAATTATACTTATAAATTATTCGAATATTTTGAAGAACAAAAAATAATCTCTTAATAAACAAAAACAAACACTTGCAAACACTAAAAACTGTTAAACGTTGTAATAAACAAAAAATGCTACATATAAAATCCCATTCAGGTGATTTTTTTTTTGTTTTACTAAATAACGCCTTACAGCTCTTAAATCTTAATTATTTTCATTGTTTTAATTCATTTTATTAAAAAAATAATATAAAATATAGGTACTGTTCATTATTTTTTTTTTTGTTTCATTTATCACTGAAAAATAAAAATAACCTTTATATGAAAAAAATTTCGCAATAAATACCAACCCCAAAATCGGTCAATTACTTAAGTGAAGTCAAAATAATTAAAAAGTAATGTTCTGTATAATTTGGTACATATTCGTTTTATATGCATTTAACAACATATGAAATATACTTTTATACTACATTCTTTATAATTTCAGCTTCATTTTTTTTATAAGGATATTTCTGAATTAAACATGAAAAAAAAAATATTTAAAATATTCTGGCAACTATTCAGAAATCTGTTCTCCAACAATATACCTACTTAAACTAGTACTTCCGTTTATTTTTTCTTTTACATATACAGTAGAACCTAAATAATAATTAAGTTCATATTTATGTTAATAAAAAATAATATGAAATAATTTTTGATTATTTTGATTGAGATTACTACACCAAAGAAATATTCAAAAAAATTAATTGCACCGTTTTATACAGATATACATTGATACAGGTACATCAAATTAATTAGATCAATAGTGTGACTTTTTTATTTTAATAACACTCTTCTACTAACTCTACTCTATAACATTATATAATCTATTTCAAGTATAACATTGCTAGGAAATAAATATGTTTTTATATTATAATGATATACATTCATAAACAACCTATACGAAAATTTAAGTTCCTGCAATGGAACTCCTTATATATAGACCTAATTGAAATAAACAAAATTTGAATTTTTATTAGGCTATTTTCGATAGATTATATACAACATTAAATTTAGAACATGACCATCTTAAAGAGATAATTAAATAAACTAAATGTAATTTCATTGTAAATATAACTAGATGTCCTTTTTTACCTTTCATCAACTACATTGAAATTTACCTCTATTATACATAACGGTACACATATAAAATTTTGTTGGATAATAAACATTTTTTTATCCTGCTCTATAATAGTTTCCATGCTGCTTTATCATCAGAAAACAAAAAAAAAAAAAAAAATGAATCCCTACACAAGAACAAAATTTTGTATATGGATCTTAAACAAAATAAAATTTTAGAACATACCGAGTACTGTATAACATATATATATATTACTAATTTTATATTCTCTATAAAAATAAAAAAAAAATAAAAAACAATTTTATATTTTCAAAATGTGAACAATTCAATAACATACAACAACACCAAACTTAAAAATAATACTATCTTATTTAGAAGAAGAGAACATTGGTGACATTATCCGCAACCACATAGTCATCATGTCCATAAAAAAAAAAACTTTTTATACAACGATACAGCAATAAGTTTTTGTTACCAAACGGACCAAAATTAAACTAAGACTTTAAGATATTATATAAAAGATGGACGAAATAAGGTGATAGAAGGTGGGACCTTTATGTCAAAAATTTATAAAACTTACAAAAAAAAAAATAAAAATAAGAAATATCTTTGGTTTTTTCTTTTATTTTAAAACATATTTACTTGTGACATCATGCACCTTTATAATATGAGGTGATTTTTTTTTTTTATTTTTATTATTTTTTATATACATATACATATGTATTTTATTTTATTAATTTTGTTATATTTTTTTTGTTTTTTAATATTATTTTATTTTTTTGGGATTCTTTTATTTTTTTCTTGTGAAAGTTTTTGTTTTTTGTCGTCCTGAATGACCTAAAAGAGCAATCCAGGATAAATACATTTTATTTTATTTCTTTCCTTCCTTATATTCAATTTATGCAAGTTATGTGAAGAGAAAAATAAATATATTTTTTTTTCCCTCTACTAATACTACAAACGGTATCCTACTATAGAAAAACACAATAACACTAAATAAATAAGTAATAATATAAGAAGTTATTTTCAAACTGTGACATTGATATGCGATATTCATATAAAATAATTTTTTCTAAAATTTTCATTTTTTAAAACAACAAAAACAACAATTTTAAATTTGAACACCTTTCAGATATCTTTACTTTGCAATTTTCTTATCAATTTGAAGTAATATTTATAATGTCTCACAATTTTTATTTCTCTTGTCACTCTTTAGTTTATGCATACTCTACTTATGATTACCAGTTTTAAAATTTTATTATATTAAATTAAAATATTCGGAAAAAATAATTTCAAAGTTTAAAAGCCACTGCTTAATTTGCATTTATTAAAAAAATAAAAAAGTGAATTTAATCGATGTACAAGTTCATTTATTTATTATATTTTAATACACGTGTATATATATATGTATATGTATTTTAGGTACTTGTACATTTTATAATATTCATTATATATGTATATACCAGAATAAATCTATACAAATTTATTAATATACACATCTATATAAATATATACTTAAGCATACGATTTAATGTACTATGTTGAACGTAAATTAGAACAATTTCAGTGCAATTATATGCTCTTTAGAGCGAAAAAATTAAGGATTTTATCATCATCGTCATCATCATGTAATGATTATACTGCAATTTATATCAGATAATAATTGATATTAATACACACATATTATTATGTATATGTAGCTATGCTTATATATGATATTAAATTATAAATGGAATGATTTTTTTTTTTTGAAAAAGTTAATAAGTTGTTCTGTAAAAATTTTGATGAGATTTTAAAATAATTAATATATTATATATAAGTACTAATGTATATATGATTGATAGCAGCTTATTTATAATATACTTATAATCAAAAAATTTCCTTTAATAAAAAGTTAATATTGTAACATTTTATGGTTTTAAATTGAAATATTTTTAAAATTTTATTTAATTTTTTAGATAAAAATGATTTAAAAGTTTTCTTAAAGTAATAAATATGTTAAAGAATTTTTTTTTTTCTGTTGTATTATATATAATATCTTATCCATCTATAAAATAAAATTTCAAAAAATATCGATATAAATCTGACATTAAGAGAGTTTTTTATATTTTATTAACTTTAAATTTTTTTTAATATTATTTTATGCCTGTTTTTATTGAAAAAATAAATTCGAAACCATCGATTTATTTATTTAATCTATACAATAAATTGCGCTAATATCGGTAAGGTCACAGGCCATTTTGGACCTGGCTATTAAAATTTTAATTTTAGTATATTAGATTATTTTTATTATTTATATTTTTATATTCAACTATATTCTTCATTTTTATATATGTATGTAATCCTATATATTTATAAACATTTTTTAGAATATAATTTTTTATCTTCGTTACTTTAATTAATAATTAAAAGTCTAATAATGACAAGTCTAGATTTCTGACCTTTTCCTCCTTTTTTATTTTTCTATAAATATTGATTTGAGTTATTTTGTACATATGTACTTTAATAAATGATTATGGTTTGGTTTCTCATAATTTAAACAAATTCTTCTATTATTGGCACATTTTCTTTTTTAGGTTTAGTGCTTCAGTCGCTGTAATTGAGTATTTATCAAGCACCCTTCTGGTTGTTAAACATTCTAGAAAGATATGTTTTATTGGGATTACATTATGACAGAAGCTGCAATATTTTTTGGTGTCTATATAGTATGGTCTAATCTAATTATAGCTATTTTCCTATCTAAGCTTTTGTTTCCTATCGCATATCAAGAGAACCGTTTACATCGAGTCAATGATACTTAAGAAAAAGATTTTACGTGTCATCAATATTATGATCTTTTATTTTTCAATATTAATTAATTACTTTTTATTTTTCAATTTCAATTGCATACCTCGAGGCTACAAATAATAATTATTTTGTTTTTTGTTATTTGTTATTTGATCATTTTTATTATTATTATTGTTTTGTTAATGTAATATATGAATATATATATATATGTTAATGTAATATATGAATATATAACATTAATGTTTCGGTCCGGTTACATGTTCGGTTATATGTTATGCATATGGAACAACTTTATATTACAATTTTGTATTATAATTTCTTAAACCTATTTCTACTACTACATTAACAACTCATTTACAACTAATTTCACTCTTATTACATATTTCTATTATTATTGTATTATTATTATATATCTTTCCATATTCTACGGTACTTGAACAGCTCTACTGTTTTGTTTACACAGTTCTAATTGTTTGCTCTTAATGTTTCCAAAACATGCCCAAATATTCGTTGCAGAATAAACAGCACTCTTAGAGACCATCAAAGAATCGGAATTACAACAACGAAACACCATGATATACATCGATAGGCTCAGTGTAGTAAAATTTATAAAAACGAAACAAAAAACTCCCCAACTATAACGGAAATCCAAAATAAATTAATAAAGAATAGCGATACAATACAAATTACTTGAATACCAGGGCACGTAAGAATAAAAAGGCATGAAATGGCAGAAAAAGAGGCAAAACAAACTTTAATCCGGCCAACAACACTACTAATCCCGAAATCATACACAATGGCAAAGAAATAGATCCATGAATACACTAAAAATCAAAGACAACAAATATGGAAAGCGTCCAACTCTGTCAGAAAAACATTCTATCCAAATGCAAATCTAACCTGAAAAAAACACAGAAAGCAGAGAAAGTGGGATACAAATCTCCAGAATAAAGATGGAATGCACGCTATACATACACAAACACCTATTCAACAGAGAAGACCCTCCCAATTCTGTACCGAAATATTGATCATAAAACATATTGTGTTCGACTGTGTGGAATCCAAAAATGTTTATCATTTAATTTTAAGTTTCCAAATAACCACACTCTACTTTAACTGTGAATTATTTATAACTAATAGTTTTTTATAACCCATATCGATACATAATTTTTTTTTTTTGTCAAATTCAAAATTTTTCTATCATCACTATTAATCTATTCTTTTTTTTTTTTTTTTTTTTTTGAAACTTTAAAATAAAACTAAATAGTAGTAGTAAACTGTTTAAGAATTATTTCTCCCAAACAAAGTAATAAACAAACTTTCAAAATTGTATAGACGACAAATAGTATCTTAAATTTAAATGAACATTATAATTATTTAGTAAATTTATAAAGTTAATAGCAATTACAAGTGATCCGAATCATTTTTAAAAGTATTTTATAATTAATTATTGAATGTTTTACATTAGTTAAAAAAAATTATTCAAACAGATAGCAATAACCCAATAATTTTTATATTATTAGAACAGACAACAATTATTAAATACACATTCCTTGATTCTTTATATTCCATTCTAAATTAAGAACACAATAATCAAAGAATTAAGAATCTGATAAAAAAAAAAAATCTTGTATTGAAATAATACCAACATTTTACGATCAAAGAATTTAATATTAAATTACTACAAAGAAAATTTAATCAAACTTTAAACAATATAAAATGATATTAAAAAAATCATCCTTGACACTGATACAATTTTTTTTTTTTTTTTGTTTTTTCATTTTGTCATTTTCTCAAATTAATTTTATTTCTTTGCTTATATTTTCATCTCATCTCTTTAAAAACAAAAAACAAATGCAAAGCAATTGTATAATAAAAAAAAGAAACAAATAAAATCACTTTCACTGTTGTGTTGCATTGAAATAATCATCACCAGACACCAACCAACAAATTCACCAACTTAAAAACAACTTTTTTAACTTTACCTTTTACAATTCAATTTGTTTTATTTAACTTTTAGTATTCTAATGCAATTTTATATATCTAACCTTCTACCCGACCAAACATCCTGACCCACAATTCCCAAAGCAAAATCCATGCAAAAAAAAAAAATATTTATCTGCATTGAACAACAAAATGCAAATAATTTCTAAATATAATCAAACATTCAAAACATAACAGTATAAAAAAAAAAGTTTTTTTTCTTTTTATCTTTTCTTCAGTACTCCGTTTTTGATCTGTTCCATCCCAAGAAAAAAATAGAAGACACTTCCGAAATTAGATACTATGTAATAAGTATTAAAATATTAAATTTTTAGAATTCCATATAAAGAATTTTAGACGAAATTAATACAAACGGTAACATTAACCATTTGTAACTAAAATTTTTCAATTATACCAACCCAATAAAAAGAGAAATATCGTTGATTTCAAGATAAAAAGTAGCATTTAAGTAAAATATTTGTCAAAAAAACAAAATTTTTTATATTTAATTTGGTGCACTAGAGCATACACTAGTCATACAGTTTGAATGTCACTATTCGGATGTTTTATTTAAAAGGATAAAGCAAACAAAAGACTAAAAATGAAATTCTTGTTCATTTTCTAATTTCTTATTTTTTTCTTTTCTTTTTTCTAATTTAAAAAATAAAAAAAAACATTTTTTTTTTTTCAAGAACTTGTGACAAACTCAGGATATCACATTTTAACACCTGAAGTTTTTCACCACAAAAGTAATCTCTTCGTTTTATATTTTGTTCTTAACATTCTTTTTTTTTTTGTCCCTTTCTCATTATTTCTTATTTAAATTTAAGGACAAAAAAAAAATAAAATAAAAAATAAAAAAAAAAAAAAAAAAAATTACTTTCAACCATTATAACTTGAAACAGCTAACAGCAGTTGGTTATAATTTACGTTGGATGATGTGTTCCTTATATTAAAAGAGGACAGAAATAATAATAATAAAAACAAAAAAAAATCAAATTTAAACAAATTGAAATTTAAATTTAAAAAAAAAAAAAAATAATTTAAACATAAAAAGTTATTCCACTTTACTAAAAAAAATATGAGCTGATGTGAAAATTTAGATAATTTTCTCAAGCTATTTGTTACTCTGTGAAGATCATAGCTCTTTATTTATGTATACAATAATTTGCTAGAAATAGAAAAATTAAGTGATTGCAAAGCTAACAATTACTAATAAATTTTTTATTAATTAATTAATAAAATAGTAAAGTTTTCGAATTTTTGAAATTCTGAGATATTCTGCAAAATATTTCATATTAAAGATGCTAAATGCGTAAAAGCTATACCTGAAAAAAACTAGAAAAAAAATAGAAAGAACTTAAAAATTTTGCTACAAAAAAAAAAACTAAATTTGAATTTTATCAAGAAATCTTTGATTTAAACTTTGGACTAAGACTAAGAACTGTCAATGTTCTACTAACTAAGAATTAGACTAAAAATTTTCAAATATAAATTATCTACCCACTTGAGTAGCATCTTTTTTTTTGCCCCCAATCTCATATTATATGAAACATTAATAAAATATCTACAACAAAATTTGCCATTGGTAACAAAACTAACTAAAATTAAAAAAAAAAAAAAAAAAAAAAGCATTCTTCTGAACCTCAATTCATTACAAAAACACCTACAACTACTTTTTAAAAATAATTTTACTACAATTACTATCAAAATAGTGAATTAAAAAAAAAAATCGAAAAAAAGAACACCAAAATTTATTATTATTATTATTTTCACTTTAAGAACTTTTAAAGTAAGTACTTTAGTTACAAAATGCATAGAATAAAATAGCATAGTTTTCTTTTACATATATACATATTATATTCATAAAAATATATATAGTACCACCAGTTATTTACGAATTTAAAAATTTAAATCAACAAAAAAAAAAAAACAAAAATTCAGATATTATTATCCACATTCTTTTTTTTCTTTTTATCTTTTGTAGTCGCAAGTATAAAGAAAATAAAATCGACTACTATAGTGGTAAAATATGCATACAAAACAAATATGCATACAATTGTATACCAAAAAATAAATGCAGTGAGGAATATTATATTGTCAGTATTGATCATTATTTTATTTTTAATAACTTATTAAAAATTTAAATTTAACTTTGACTTATTAAATTCTATATATATATTGTTTTAAAAAGGTTCGATGTATTGGAGGATGTATCATATATACTTGATCGAAACTGACTGATCTTTTCCAAGTGATTTTCTTTTGACATGATCCTTAGCAGATTATTTTATTAATATCAATATATTATATATACTTGAAAAGACAATCTTTGTAAGAGTAAACAATTCTTTAATTTAACAGTTTCATTAAAAATAAACATAAAATAGCTTTGATTGTGTTCGGAATAACGAAAACTAGAAATAGCATGTATTAAATCGAAATAAATAACGGGAGCGAGTCACAATCCTGCACGCCAAAATCAACCTGCGACAAAATCTTCTTTTTTTATTTTATCTTGCATTCATATCTTGCATATCTTTCTAAAATCTTGCATTACAAAATTTTTCACGGACAAACTCTTCCAAAATATTTTTAAAGGAATAGATTGTGGCTTTGTTTTTAAAGTATTTATAAACAGATAGTTAAGAAGGATTTGAGTTAAGAAGGATGAAAGTTGGATTCAAAAGCATGGTTATGAGGGATTTTAGAGTTGAATTCAAAAGCTTATATATAAGAATATGTGACATTCTGAATTACATGCAAGATTTTGTCCTAGTAGATTTTGTTTTAAAAGACTTTCGAAAGTAAGATTGTGTACGCAAGATTTTGTCGCCTTAGATTTTGACGTAAAAGATAATGTAGCAAACCCATAAATAACAAATTGTTTGAGTCCCGTAGTTTTATTCAAATGATATACAAAATTTTCATATTATATTTTCATAAAAAAAATTTTATATTTTCAGTATTGAAATGATTATTTAGTACACCATTACATATATCTAAGTTCTAATATATTCAAATGAACTTCTTTAGTGTGTCAGAAACTTTAAAACTAGAAAAACTGAAACTCATAAAAAATAAGATTTAAGAAAATCTCCAAATAAAAAAAAAAATATAAAAATTACTAACTCTTTTTCGATTACTTTACAACAAGTCAAATAAAAATAAAATAAGAAAGAGATAGAAGGTGACAAAAAGAAAAACAAAACAAGAATAAAAATCTAAGGGTTATAAAGAGAATTTTAAGAATTTTAATGTTAAAAGAGAAGAAAAACAAAAACAAATAATTTTTTTTTTCTTTCTCACTTTTCAAACATAAAATAAAAATAATGTATTTTCGTTTCTTTTTTTCTCTATGGAATTTTATTTTCTACATACACGAACATAAAATTATCCTTGTAAATATTCCATATATCCTTAGTGATTTAAAATTTCATTTTTTCGTTTTCTTGTTTTTTTTTTTTTGTAAACATAATCATCAAAAGAGAAATATTTAGATTGTCTCAATAATATTCTAATAGAATGAAATAAAAAACATGGTTAGAAAGAGAAAGAAAAATGTATAGTGAAAATTATTTGATTTGATTAAGTCAATATTAAGATAGACTTGGAATTAAAAAATTTTATTGCATTTTCTCCAATATATAGAAAATAAAATTGAAATATATTTAGAAAAAAACAAAAAAAAAATAGAATAGTTGACAAATTGTTGCTTTTAATCTTTTAGTATTGTTTTCCTCTTATAAATATTAGTAAAATTCAATATTCAATTTAGTAACTATGTTATGATTACAAAAATTTGAGAGAAACCAAAAATTTCAGTTCAAAAATTTTAAATCTAATTTTACTACAAGATTATTTTATTTTTTTGTTATGAACGACCGCAGATCCTCGAAAGGTCTCGGGTTCAAAGTCCCGTTGCATCTTTGGAGATTAATAAAAAATAATATAAATTTTTTCTTATAATATATAATTAGTAAAATATAATTAAATAAAAAAAATAATTAATATTATATTAGATCATATTGCAATAATAAAATAATAAAAAATAATTCTTGTATACGATAATAGATGGCAGGGAAATAAAATAAATATTTACATCTCATAATCTTGTACAATAGCTACAGCCGAGTAATCAACGGCTTAGGGAAATTAATGATTCCAGAAACTGAAGATTATTCAAGTATGAATGATAAATGATTTAGTGGATGCCCTATCCTTCTTTTAGGCGAGGCAAGGAAAAACAAAATGAGCGACCGAAGAGAATTGAACTCATTATGCAATAATTCATAGTCAATAAAAATCAGAATTTTAATGGTATTCACTATTAGCCAATGATAACTTAAAATTTAAAATTTCAATAAACCAAGGGCCAAGTGTGATTCATATTAAAGACATTCGAAAAAAAAAACAATTTTTAACGTTATAAATAATATTTTTTTTCGTAAAAACAGAATGTCCGATAAGAAACAATTTAAATATAAACTTGATTCAATAAATTCTCTAAAATATTATAAACCCAAAACGAAATTCTTTATAAATCTTTAACACATTTTTTACTTAGATTAAAAATGATTGCTCCTACTTCTATTTTGAGTGTGATATATCAAATTATTATTATTAATATAAAGTATAAAAAATTTGTCAAAAGGAAAAAAAAATGAATAAGATTTCAAGAGATTCCAGAGTATCAAGAATATCAAGTACAAAATAATAAAAAATAAAAAAAAAAAAAAAGGATATAAGTACTAAAAATTTGTAGTAAAAACGATTTTTCTTATTTTCTTGTTTTTTTTTTACTTTTTGTTTGTGAGAAAATTCAAGTGACAAATTAGAAGAGTTAAATTATTTCCTTTTAATAAAGTTTATTAAAACTTAATTTGACATGAATTAAAGTGCATAAAAGAATTTTTGAATGAATGAATAAAATTAAAATTAAAATAGGAATAAAATTTAATTGAGATATTTAGGAAAATTTACTTTTTATATTTTTTTTTTTTTTTGTTTAGGGAAGTAGCGAAATATTATTAGATTATTATTAGATTATTATTAGATTTTATTTTTAAAATTTTTGAAATAATTTCGGTATAAATAAAAGAACTTTTAATATCATTTTTAAAACTTTCGTTTTCAATTAGACTGAATTACATCAACGCTTTTGTGTTGTATGTTGCACCGACGTATTGTAAAGTAAACAATTCACTACTAAAATTAATTTATAAAATTTTTTTACTTTATAAAATCAACTTATTATTCTAATAGGACATAAAAATACTTTGTTCGTTAAAAATAATTTGAAATTTATATGTTTTATATGTTTTTGAAAATAATTTAAATTTTCAATAATACAAATTTTACATATTTATATCGGAGTAAATGCCCTGCGGAAATTATCGAAAACCATAAAAATTATTTAAGTGCATTTGCCTTTAACGCAAAAGCACAGACCCATTTCAGTTTGCGTTTTCATTTTATTGGAAACTAAAGTTTAAAGCTACAAAATTTTACTTAAATTTACATAATATATTTACCTTTCTTACTTTTAGTATCGATAAATAGTTTTTGTGCCGGTTTTACGAAATCGATATTGAAGCTTGAATATTTGATTGCAATTTAAAAAAAAAAAAATTGAAGGAAAAAAATTGATTGAAGAGAATTTGAAACACCGGGGTTAAAGACAATTAATTGAATCTGTTCTTTTCTTCCTATATATATTACAATATACTTCCTACGAGTATATACTACATTTCTACACAGATTATATTAAATCTATAAATAGAAATGGGAATTGAAATAAATTTATGGAACAAAATTATATAAATATAAATTCCAAAAATGATTTTAAAAATGATAGTTTTTTATTTCGAGAACTGTAAAATGATAATTTTAAAATTAAATGTGGAGGAATTCTTAGCTTAATTTTAGATGCGGTAGAACAACAAAATTTTGTTTAGCTAAATTGATTCAGCAAATTCCATATATATCCTATTTCCTTTACAGTGTCACAAATTTAATGACAAATTTATTATATATAACAATCGAACTATGTTCGTACGTGTATAAAAACTGGAAAACTAATTTATATTTTTCTTTGACCAAATGTATTTTATTAATAATAAATATTTTATCATAATAATTATAATATTTTATAATTATTATGATAATAATTAATAAAATATAATAATAATAATATTTTATTAATAATAATTCTTATTTGTTAACTATAACTGGCCAGACTATATTTTATAACAAATAATTATGATAATTAAGACTTTCAATTATTGTTATTTTAAAATAATGTAAAGCTGGGTTAATAATATTATATTGTTTGCTCATTTAATAATCTTAAAATTAATCAAATTTAATTAAAATTTAACAAAAAAAAAACATTATATGAATTTTTAAATAAATATCATCGCAAAATTACATGTAATCTTGCTAATACAACTATTAAAATAAAATAAAACTATGTACATATTATAGAATTTACAAAAATCTGAATATTTTATATTGTTAATTTTATTTTAAATTCAAATATTTGTATCCTTCACTTTGAAAATCCAAAAAAAAAATGATGTTGAAAGAAAATTTATATTCCGAAACTCTCCTTTTTTTGTTTTCTACCTTTGAGTTATATTTTTATTTTTTTCTATATATATTCCTCATTTTTCTCAACTTTTGAAGGTTAAAATCGGACGACAACAATTTCATTTCAATTTTAAAGTTATAAGAATATTATAAAAAATGCAAAGCACCGCATCAACCCAAAAAAAAAAGAAAAGTAAATACATTTTTTTTTAACTCTGACTGACAATAATTTCCAATTTAATTTGTTGCTTAGACATTTGGTGCTATTTTATTTTTTGTTTCCTCTTTCACAATTTCATGATTTCAGGACATATATATTGTATTTACATGAAAATTACATATTACTTGCAATGTTGCATTTACTCTATATGAAAATAAATTATTTCACATATGTACAGAAATTGAATGTATTACAACTTTCTTACAAAGTTTCTGTTTTTTATTTACATATTATGTACATTCTTTTACTATACATTTGTACACTATTTTGACATTGACTTGAATAACTATGATACTATGAATCAAATAAAAAGTAAAAGTTAAGAGACTAAAAACCACAAAAAGATGAAAATAAAAAACATATAAACTGAAAATGTGAAAAAATTTTTAGTTTTTCTTCTGTCCTTTTACATTTTTTTCTATATGCATCCTATAAGTATGCAATTTCCATATATTTTTTTTTAATTCAAAGAAATCTGAATGAAGTATTTTTACATACCCCCGTCAAAACCAAATATAATGTAAATATATAGCATATAATATAAACAAAATAAATAATATTAGTAGATAATTTAATAATAGTATGAAAACCTATATAATGGCCTTGGTAGCCGATGGTTCAATAATATTGCATTACATTTATGTATGTAATATTAATACAAATAAAAATAAAATAAATAAATGAATGAAGTAAAAAAAAATATGCCAGGAACAATTATAAAACATTCGTTATTTTATTTACTCTTTAACAGCTAAGTAAAAATGGAATATCCTTTATTAATATGTATTTATTTATGAAAAAATAAATAAATATAAAATTGAGCCAGCATGTTTTTAATTTTTAACAGTTTGATAAGAGTTTTTTCTTTTCTCTAAAGAAACCATTCAAAATTAATATAAATATTCTTTAACATTTTTTTTTTTTTTTTAAGTGCATTTCTCTGCTACATAAATGTAACAAGGAAATTACACAGCCTTTCTTTTTCAGGCGGGGAAATTTCATAAGGGGGAATTACTTTTACGACGTGTGTGGGATTCGAACCCACACTCCCTCGGTGCTTACAGCGTATTTTATACGCTCTTGCCCACTAAGACACCGAGGCCCCTCTTTAACATTAAATTTTAAATACTTTAAACAAAAAATTAATTTCTGAAATTTTTCAAATGTTATATTAAAAAAACAGAAGTTGAACAAAAGAAAAAAAAATAAATTACTTTTCTAATGAAAAGTAATTTAAATACACCTAATAAAACATCAAAAAGTATTTTCTTAAGACATCCAAAAATTTGGAAATCTCTGTCATTAAAATAGCCATTAAAAGTATAACTAACTATATTTCAAAATATATTGAAAAATTACCAAAAATATCTTTAAAACTTTTTTTTTGACGATTTCTGACTATTTAAAGCTTCAATATTTATAAATCTTATTGTTAAGAAACTTAGACAATTATTTATTTATTTAAAACGAAAATTTAAAACTATATTCAATTTTACCCTGCATGAAAAATTTTTAATATATTTAAATTAAAAAATGTGTTACACAATTTGGCAAAAATTCAATAATTTAATATGACATTAATTACATAATTTAACGTATTATTGTTATCATAAATCTAAAAAGAAAATTTAAAAATTTTTTTTTTTTTTTAAACATTTTTAAAGAGTTCTTATTTTTCTCACAATTTAAAAAATTTTATATTATCTACAAGTTCAACACACAGATAAAATCTAATAGATATAACCATCATCAACATCATAAACACTTTCAAAAACTACAGAATTTAATAACTACAAATAAATTAATATACATATATATAATCGTTCTTTTTTAGACTGTTCCAATAAATATCAACCAAACACCAAAATTATACATATATCTTTTCTAAAACATAAACCTCCAAGGCTATTCAACTTTTCCAAAAAAAAAAAAAAACAAAAAAAAAACTTAAAAGCAATAAAAAGCAAACCATACTAAATTATTCCAAACCAAGATCATAACTTTTTTTTTATGAATAATTAAAAAATAAATTAAAAAAAAACTGCATAAGATGCTGCATTCACTACTGAAACAGAAGCACTAACAGCAGTATAGTAGTGAATGAAAGTATATAAAACAATTTTATAGCAAAGTCACTATCAACAACTACAACAAAATTATACGAAAATAAAAAAAAAAAAAAAAAGTTTTGTATATTTCTTTTTTTTTTTTTAATAATTTTCATCATCATAATTTTTATATTCATAATAATCATGAGACAATAAGCACCACAATAAATTTATAGAAAAACGAATGCCAACGCAACAACAACAAAAACATATCAGCCAGTGTTAAATTCAGTTAACTACTAACTGAATAATAGTAAATTTGAAGATTATATTAAAAATGTATTTATTTTTGTACAAAAATACAATGAATAAAAATTGTACATACGAAAAAATAATTAATTTTTAATATAATCTTCAAATCTAAAAAATTTTTTCATGTCTTGTTCACATTTAAAGATTTATCTTTAAATTTTGATATAAATAATATAGTGTCTGAATTTATTGTATATATATTATAAATACATATTTACATATATTCCTTGTTATCTTATTTAGCCATATAGCCATTCATTTAATTATTATTATATTAGTATTATTTTAATTAAATAGTTGGCAAAAAAAAAAGGTGCCAGACGCAATAAAATCACAAAGAAATTGATAAGAGGTAAACCATTACGAATAGTTAAACCGCTTGAAATATAATCTAATTTGAAAAATAACCTTCAAAAAACTTTAGAAGTAATTACCGATTTTTTTAAACATTGTAGTATATATTTTATATAAATATTATATAACATATTACTATAGATTTGAATTTAATTAATAGTACCTATATGTATTTACTTTTTTGATATCTACTTTTCTTCTCTTTATTCTTCCTCAATTATAGTTAAAAAATTATTTGATAATGTCAACAATCTATTAAATCATAGATGACGTTATTGTTAGATTTATAGAGATTTAAATTTATCCCATACCACTTCTCCATTTTTATAAATTTATAAGTTTAGTTTTAAAGAAATTTTTTCTTTTGTTTTATACATTTTAGATATTAAATTATATATAGTTCCATTTTAATTTTTTTTTTTTTTGTTACATTTTATGTTTCTTACTTTCTTAGAATTATTATAATTATTTTCATATTTTTTTTTTTTTTGTATGGTTTTTTTTTCTCCAGTTTTAATTAAGTGCGGTAATTTTTTTTTTATATTTAAATAATTAACATATAAAATAAAAAATAAAAAAAAAAATAGAACAGATAATCAAAATAAATTGAAAAGGAAAAAAAATTTATTAGGTACATAATTATAGGGTAGTGTTCTTTAGCTTTTTTTTGTTCAAGTCAAAAAAAAAAAAAAAAGTTATATTTTAAACAACAAAATAATATTTGGTAAAATTTTACTTTATAAAGTAAAAAGAATGAGCTGTTATTCTTTATTTTTGATATTGATATTTGTGATATATATATAAAAGGTTATCACAGTCACAAAATAATACGTTTAACATCGTATTTAGGATCAATGTATTAATATTTAATAAATAAGGATCGAATTTAAATTAGGATAATTTAGGGTTAATATAGGCTAAATTAGGATAAATAGGGTAATTTTATTTTTTCGTTTTATTACCTATTAATCTATAAATTATTTGAATTAAATGCATTATTTACGATCCTTTATGAGGCTAAAATTCAAAATTGGAAAACTCTTTTTTTTTTATTATATCTATTTCTCCTTATTAAAAATAAATAAAAATATTAAAAAATAAAATAGAAAAATAAATTTTTTTAAAGGAATATTGAATATTGAACGTGATTCCGAGTTCACGCCCAACTACGAAATTCGATTTAGTGTTTATTACCAAAACAGTTTAGTTTTATTATTAAATTCTTATTTGGAGCACCCAGCTTGTTACTTTGATAGTTAAAAAAAAAAACAAGAACCTTACTTCTTCTTCTAACTTCACAAAAAAAAAAAAAAAAAAAAAAAACAGTTAAAGAAAGGATAGGTTCTCAATAATAAATCATTAAATTGATAAATTCTGATTTACTTAATTAAAATTATACAATAATAAAATTATACAATAAATAATAGCCACTCAACATTTGGCAACACTTACATAATAAATCAGCATAATAATTTCAATGGAAACAAAAACATAAACAAATCATTATATATGACTCACAATTATTGGTATTTCCAAGAAAATTTAAGGAAAAACTGAAAAAATGTGTAATAGAGAGTCAAATATTTATTTTTTCTTATGAAAGTAGCATTAATTTGGAGATGATTCATTTCAGAAAAACAATCAAAAAAAACTTTATTGAAATACAATATTTTGTTTTAAGTCAATTTGTATTAATCATAATCTTAACTTCCATTATAAAAATAAAAAAAAATTGTTACAAATTTTGTTTACATCATTTTTTTTTTCTTTTATTGAAAAGCAAAGTATTTTAAAGACAAGCAGAAGGCAGAAAAGTCCCAAGCAAAATTTAAATCCTTTCATTTATTTTTTTTTTACGGGGGTCAGTGGAAAACTTCAAAAGTCACCCAGAAGAATTTCACGTGATTCTTCTGGATAGTGTGGAACTTTAACCAAACAAAACTCACCGCCTTTTTAAACCAAACTGTAGGTTTGGACCAAATGAACCGTTTGGTTTACGAGATAGGGATGTGGGAAAAATTCTTGGTAAAAAAGGATTTAAGGAAAAATATAAAAAAAAAAAATTATTTTTTTTAGAATTATTTTGATCTACAAATAGTAAAATCTCCTAAAGTTCCATCTTAGTAATCACTTTGATGTACAATCTAATGAACAAAATTATTTCAAAAGGAAAGTATGCTTATATTATATTCTCTTATTATTAAGTAAAAATTTATGATAAATGCATGTATTCACATAACCAAATTTCAATTTATTTTTACAAAAAAAAAAATCATAAATAATTAAAAACAAAGCAGAATGTAAACCAACGGTTTTTAAAAGCTCACATTTCCAAAAAATAATACAAACTGTTTAACTGATTTGTTTTGCAATTTTGAGGGGCTGTAAGTCCGGAACCCTATATAACTAAGAAAACCGAAAAGTAAAAATATATTACTGAACTTTAATTTTTGTCTTGCCGAAGAAAAATTTGTACAGGTGCCTAAGTTACAGGTATCTAACAATAGCGAATTTTGAATTTTTGAGCCTTAATAACTCTTAACAAGGGCCAACACAAACAAATTTACTGAGGAAACTTATACTAATTCTAAAAGTTCTTTCTTGTGTCAAAGTTTCAAATTGCTATATAATTGAAAAAAATCGTTAACACACATAGAAATACATTACCGGAGCTTTAATTTTTATGTCCTGCAGAAAAAAAATATGTACAGGTGCCTATGTTATAGAAGTCTAAAATTAAGCAAATTTTCAATATTTGAGCCCTAATCTGAGGGACCTTATACTAATTCTAAAAGTTCTTTCTTCCCTCAAAATTTCAAGTCCCTATCTAAAGGCTCGCCGGAGTCATGAAGGTAGAAAAATCATGCAAAATTTGGTTTTCATATAACGGTAAATTTAAATACAAAATTTTTAAAAAAATATATATATAATTTTGATATTGATTCACAAAGGTAAAAAAAAATTCCGTCAATTGGCGTTTTCAGATTGAAAAGATATTAAACGGAACGTGAAATATACGCATTTAAAAATAGGGCTTCTTCAAAGTTTGAGGGGCTGTAGCTTCCTGATGGCTATATGAAAAAGTTGTTCCACAAAACCAATTTTTTTATGCGACCTATCCACGGTTAAAATTTCTTTTCTCTATCTTTAACGGTGTAGAACAAACGGATAGACGAATGGACGGACAGAGTTAAACTAATTAAGTAATCTCAAAATTTTTTTGGAAATGTGTAAAAAATTTTTCTTAATATTTCAAAATTTCATTTATCTTCTAATATTTCTATTAAAAAAGTAGCAAATAATATAAATTTTTATAAAAAAAACACACAAATATACTATATACATACATATATAATTAATAAATTTTATAATTCAAAAATAGCACAAAAAAAAAAACTATTGTCATGTTAATGCAAATAAGACAATATCACAGCAGTATATGCACATTCTAAATTTTAATATAAGTGAAGAAGACATAATCAGACTCTCAAAAGAATTCAGACAGAATAATAACAAAATATTAAAATTTACAATATTTTCTAATAAAATATTTAATAGTTTTGTACTATGGTAATTCGTTAAAAAATTTTTTTTTTTTAATTTTAATTTAAATAAATTCAATTAGAAAGAGAGAGAGCAAACCTAAGACAAAAATAATTTCCATTTTAAATAGACAACAAAACAATATTTACTTTTTTGTTTGTTTCTAGAATCACCACTTCGTTTTATTCTTTTTTTTTGTTTTTGTTTTTTTTTTTTTTTTTTTTTTTTTTGTTTAAACAACAATTAAATTTATCAGCCTGAGAAGGAGGATCTGAGAATAAAATTTCATATCACCATAAACTATAAAAAATCTCCTCAAATTCTTATACTACTATGAAATTTTTTTGTCTTTGTTTTTTTTATTTTTTTTTTGTTTGTTGTTTTTTATTTGCATTTTTATGAAAACTACCGCAGGGGTTCAACTTTAATAAAATATCATCAACATCAATTTTCATCATTTTATTATTTATTTTCGCTCTCTTCTACTATCATTTTCTTTAGAACAAAAGCCAGAGACAAAGGAAAAAGAAAAGAAACAATTTTTCAAAAAAAAAACAAAATAAACTATAGATGAAAACAAGATTTTAATGACACATTGTCTGTTCACACTATCATAATCATCAACATCATCATCAGCATCGCCATAATCATTGCCATCAAAATTATCATTAACATTATCATCTTAAACCTATAAAAGATTTTTTTTTGACGCTTCTCTTAAAAAATATTCAACTAAATGAATCACAAATTGAGTTTTAAGGAATCTCTCGAAATAAAAAAAAAAAAATATGAAAAATGATGATGCAAAAATGAATTTGCGATGTGTTAATGGTCAGAAAATTAAAGTATATTTTTCTTTTATATTTACGGATAAGATATTAGCTAAAATAAGCGTTTCAATTTGTATAAATGTATGTAAGAATGCTTTATGCTATATTCAAACCTATTAGCATAAAGAGAAAATTTAAATTCAATCTGTATGTATTAAATAAAATATATCCAATTTCTTTAAAAGATTTTCCGAAACTTTTCACTTGAAGCCTTTTAATCATTTCAGGAATAAAATTAAATTAAGAAATTTTATATCATCATTTGATCTTTGATCATAGATCCTTTTTTATAAAATATCATTGATATACTTAAAATTTTTCAAGATGAGATGGAAATAAGACGATTCTACCAACATGAAGTTGAAAGACAGAAACATTATAAATAAATTTCTTTTATGACTAATAATAATTGATATTCTAAACCATAGTCGAACTAACAAATTCATTTTTAAAAATAAAATTTTGGGCAAAAAGAAATTAAAGGAAAGAGCATAAAATCATCAGAAAGTATAGTTGAATATAATGATATAACACAGCGACAATTTAATTAAAATTGCGAAAAAGACAAAAAAAATGAGTTTGAGTTTTAATATAAAGAAGAATAACAAAATAAGAAAAATTAACAAATTTACCATAGATATTAATAAAAACTAAAAAAAATTAGACAACTGAATGTTTTTTGTCTCATAAAATACAATTAATTCACATTTAATATAAAATAAGCCAAATATTGTTGTAAAGAAAAGAAAAAAGAATTTAAAAACACTATGTACAACAATAAAGACAAGAAATTCTAGATGTTTTGATGCAGATAGATATTTAAAATATATAAAACTGATGACTGATAAATAATTAAATGATTTCATAATTTTCTGAGTTTTTGTTTTTCACATATCTATTGTTACCGTGTGGAATTAATCCTCTGGATTCAAAAAAGACAAGGTAATAAAAAAATACATCACAAACAAAAATTGAAGAAAATAAAGGAGGTCAGATCATGATGTTAATAATATCTTCATTGGTTATAATTTTTTTTTTGTTTGATATTTAACTATTCCTTCTTACAAAAATTTAATTAATTTAATAAGTGATTAATTTTAACAATTAAAACTTTCATCACAGTTCTTGACAAACTAAATACATATTTTAAGAAGTTTTTTCCCCAATTAGCAAACCAAACAGTATATTGCACCATAGATTCTCACCTCATATTTAGTTTGAAAGGGAGATGGTGTTTGGTTAGTTTAAGTCCAATACTACCAAAAAAAATTCGCATATTTATCTCAATGGCGTGTTTCGAGATTCTCACGTGCCGCCATCACAGTAAAAAAACTTCATATTTTACTAAGTTCAGATTAATTTTTTTCTACAATATGGTTTTATTACATGTAACTAAATCCCAAAACATTTAGTCAATGATGTAGTGGTTAAGACACCGACTTTTCTATCGAATTTGAGCCCCCACAAGGTTATATTTAAATTAATAAAAAAATAGGGCACATTTATAAAAAAATAAAACAGATTTTCCTTATAAAATAAAATTACTAGAAAGAAAATTATAAGAAAAATATGTACACAATATATACATACATATATATATGTATAATTAACATCATATCGAAATATATAAAAATATAATTCTTGTATAAGATAATAGATGTCGTACAAAATAAAGTGACCTTATACAATACAGCCGAGTAGTAATCAACGGCCTAGTGAAAACTAATGATTTCAGAAACTGCAGCTCAGTCAAATATTAATAATAAATGACTTAATGGATGTCCCATAATACTCTTCTTATGTAGGAAAAAAATTTCAGCTCATTTTGCCATGTTTATAACTAGCAAATGTACTTAGTTTTAGTTTGTGTATGTACTTGAATCTCAGATCAAATTTTTATTCTATCTTTAAATTATCTAGAAAAGTTTATTAAAATAATCGATCAATCATCAAACAATGCTCTTTTTATTTAACAAGAACAGATTCAGAAATCGCCTATTATTGTCTTGTAATTAATTGTATTAAATCTGTAAGTTTCTATTCTACTAAATATTACATAATTTTTCGCCTATTGTGTGACAATACGGATTAAAGACACTAAACTTTTTCATTCAATTAAAAAAAATTTCCATTATTAAGATTTTAAATTGGTTTTTTTTTTATTTTTATCTTAGAATAATTTTATATCAAAAAAAATTCTTAGAAAATTAGAAAGGTAGAAAAAAAAATTATTTATTTCAAAGTCAGTCAAATCATCACCTACCCAAATAATCTGTATTTTATTGTTTTCTCTTTTTTGTATACAAATTTTTAATATATTTTGTATACATAGTACATACATATATGTATATAATCGAAACTTTTAAAATGAATTCAAGCGATAATTAAAGCCTTAATTAAATTTTGAAATGAATTGATTTTTTTTTTTTTTTTCATTCATATAATTAATAAATTCATTTAATATCTTAAGTATATTTAGACTAAATTTCTTTTTAAATAAAATAAGAATATAATTCACAATTTTATTAATTAAAAAATATAAAATAAGAATTTGCATACCTTTTGGCGATTATATTATGTGTCTTTAGTTTTTCTTTTTAATATAGTACTTATATAATAATTTATTTATTTACTTATTTGATTTATTATATAATATCTAATAAAATTAATTATTCTAATGTTTCTTAACAATGATAATTAATTCTATATATACATAAGTTACAATTTATGATATTTAATTTAATTAATTACCAATTTTTACTGTTTTTTTTACTGTTATATTTTATAAAAATTATTTAGTTTTGTTTAGAAAGTTTACAAAGGTTATGTGTTTTTGAGCTATAGTTTTTGATATAGTTTGAGCTATAGTTTATAGTAGTCAGTAAAGCGGTTCTATTCTCTGTCGATTTCTTATAGCATCAATAAATAAAAATATATAATGAATTTTAAGATTTCTGTAGTTCGAAATGATTTTCAAAAATTAATATTTTGGAATCTATTATAGGTGATAATAATAATAATGATGATGATGATGATGATAAAAGAAAATCAAAAATAAATATATTTTTTTATATCATTAAAATTTTACATCAAATAAAACCCTCTACTCAAATTATAAAATTATCACAATGTTATTACGCACTCTTTTAGGAGTATTTATAGTACTTATTTGAGAGTATAAGAGTATAAGCTTTGTAAATTACGACAAAATACATTTTCAAGTTAAAAAATCTGAATCTTTATCTAAATATAAGATTTAAAATAATATACATTATACCTTTTTTTTAATCAAATGTTTTCTTTAAAATTTTCAAGAGTAAGCTTAAATAAATTTATGATAAACTTAAAAGGATTCAACCGAATCATTCAATTTTAATTAACTTAATAATAAAAAAAAAAAAACAAACTTAAAATATTTTTCTTATTTATTTACTAAGTTAATTCTTTATTCACTAAAATCACTTTTTCTATTTATTCTATAATATTTAAATATAATTTTTCAATTTTCCAAGTATTTAACCATCATTTAACCTTTTTTGTTTAAAAAACTTCAAAAGATCAAAAATAAATACCTAAATATCGTGAAATTCTATTTAAATTTCTATTTTAAATTCAATAAAATCTTGACGATTTCATGTAAATTATTATTCAATTTAAATTTTTAGATCTTTAATATAAATTTCTAAAATAGGTATATACATTGACGGACAAAATATGTTGTTCATTTAATACAAAAACAATTAAGTGAAATTATTAAAAAGAAAAATCTATAGAAAACCTAATTGATTGATGAAAATTGTAAAACTAATAAAATTCTAAATTACAATCTTTTTTTACTTGCTAACAGTTAAATTGTTAAGTTTGTAACTTTGTCTGAATTATTGATACAACTGGAGGGAAGATATGCTATGAAATTATATACTACTAGGGGCCCCGTAGGCTGTATAGTTGGTGTGTAAATATATTTTACCATGACATCTAAGTTATAAAAAATTCGTATGGGATACAAAATTTTTTGCTTCCAAAAGAAAACAAAAACAAATCATGTTTCTAAACATGCATATATATATTATATGTTAATGTAGATTTTGTAATAGAAAAATCGTATCCAAATATGTACTTGTATTCAAAATTTAGCGGAATGCCATAATACGTAGTGTGTGGCTGACTAACTACTAAATTATAATAATAGATTATATATGGATTAAGGGAGTGAAAATATGTTGGTAATATACTCTTATTATTAGAATTTCGCATTCAATTATTATACACGTAAAATTGCTTAAATTGCAATCGATACAAATCTATTAATTTATAATTTGTTATAATTTTTTATTTGTGTTAAATATGATAGAATGAAAATTGTTTGATTATATTTGAGTACTTATTTGTTAATATTAAAATATTTATCTTAAATAAAAAATGTTAAATAAATTTGAGTATTTATTAAATAATTATATTTATATATTTTTCTATTACAGATATATAAAGTATTAAATTAATTTAATGCAATTTATTTGCCGAATGGTAACTGTTTTCTCTTTTTAACTACTGTGATACGAATCTGAATCCCCAAATAAAAAACCATAATATGGAACTGAAAAATGAAGTTTTGTAAATAATATTAAAAATTAACTTTCTCTAACAAATGTCAATAATATTGTTATCAGCTAATTACAAATTTATTTCAAAGCATATTTTTGGACTGCCGTCTTTTAAAAAAAACTTTAATATATTACAGACATAAAATATTCAAAAAATTAAATTTCCTCGCATTTAAATTACAAACGATGAAATTAAATTCAGATAATATAAAAATACTTTTAACTAAAGATTTTATATATGAAACAAGGAGATCTATAATTAGTAATTATTTATATGTGTTCTGGGATGTCCGACTACACACACAGATATTTTTAACAAAAGCGTTCTTTTTTTCAAAATACATAATGCATTAATGATTTTGAATATTTCTTAGTTTTTGCCAAATACTGTACATTATATAGTATATTATATCATGTATAAATAATTTTATAGTTATTTATGAATATTTTTGTAACATCAATTTGTTAATTAAATTACTCAATTTCTTACTAAAACTTTTTGTTTTGTTTTATTTTATTTTATATATCTTAAGTGAAAAGCGATAAAAATAAATATAAATATAAAATTTTTCATTTAAAGTTTAATTCTTCTGATTTTATTCTATTTTTTTTTTCCTTTTCTAAAACTTTTCTGTATACTTTTACATTTTGTCTCTAGAGACTTTTATTTTTATTTAATTATTTAATAAATTTATTTTAATAGAAGAAAAAGAAGGAGAAAAACTTCAGCAAATTTTGAAGAAAAGAAATTATTGACCGAAGAAAATTTTTGGTTTATTATTTGGCAGTAAATTTTTGTACACTTTAACAGGGTTAATAAATCAAAATAATAAAATTATACATACTTTTTTATGTATATATGTATGTATATGTATATATAAAAGGTAACATATAAGATTTAAGAGGAGAAAGATTTTTCCGAAATAATTCGCAAAAGGAGGTATAATTAAGTAAATTTGCCAACATTTTTAACAAAAAACAACAAGATTTAATTTTTGATTCTGTCAAAAGCAATTAAAAAAAATTTTATCAAAATGACTAGTCTTATTTTATTATGATTGGAAATAGTCGAATTCAAATTCAAACACTTCTTTCCATTTCTTCCTTTAGCATTCAAATTCAATCATTTAAGTCATATATAGTTAAATTACACTTAAAATTAAAGTTTATATAAAAATACACTATCAAACTAGAATCAGCCTGTACGCATAAATTAAATTTAAATTAAAAAAAAAATTTTTTTAAACCTTAAAGTATACCATAACAACTTGCATAATTTTCTTTTTTTTTTTTTAAGTTGAAAGTAAATAACCAGAAAATATTTTTTGGTTTATTTTTGTTAAAACCCCAATGATCTGTCTAATGAATAAAATATTTAAAATTTTTAGAAATTCTTTGAGAAATTGATTTTTTTCTTTCACCACTTTTTTTATTATAAGGAAAATTGTCTAAAATGAGAATATTTGTGATTATCAGAGGCGAATATTTGATAGTTATTCATGAATATATAAATTTTGCAAGTAAAGTTACAACATTTGAGATGTTTGCATGATAATAATAATATATTTCGGGATCTATCATGGCATACAACTTGAATTATTTTCATTTCCTTTATCTGAATCAATATCTTCAAATTTCGAAGTTTCATCTTCAATATCGAAGTTTCTTCTTCTAAAGATATTTTAACAACAAACCATTTAAAATAGTGCCGCTCCAAACCTCCTCTAAACCACCTATTAAAACCCTGGTTTTGAAACCAACTCTAAAATCTCTTCTAATTCCGAATCTCGCATAGGTATAAATATATAATAAAATATTCTGGAAAAAGCATATAACCCTAATTTTGAATTCAACTATAAACTCTGCCATTTCAGAATCTTGCATATAAATATGTATATACGTATATATATATATATAAAGTTTATTAAAAACTGTAATATATATTTTGTAAATGAAATAACGCCGCAAAAGAATGAAATAATGGCAGATAGAAATGAAAAAAACCCCGCAAGGAAACGAAATAATACCACAAAAAAATGCTCGAATTTTTGTGTCTTTATTTCATTTTTGTGGGGTTATTTCCCATACAAAATTTTAGGGCTTATTTCATTTTTTTTTTTTTATCGGGCGTTATTTCATGCCATACAGAAATTAACATCCTAAAAAAATTTTTTTTTAATTTCTTACTATAACAATTGCTATAAATGAATAAAAACAGAAGAAAAAATAAAAAATAAGGAAAAAAAAAATGATAGGGTAACAAAATATTTTACCTCTTAAAAAACATTTAATTTTCTTAAGAAATTAAAAAGAATAAAATTCAAGTTTATTAAAAGCTGTAATAAAATTAGAAAAGAGAACTATTGTAGCGTTTGAAATTAACTTAATTAGAACTTAAAAAACTTAATAAATTTTACACGAACTAACAATCATTATTTTAAATCATTATTTATTATATATAAATTAAATTTCTCTCTTAATATCTATCAAAACTATTTACCGTCCCTGACAATCAAAGTAAAACAAAAAGAATATTTCCAGTTAATATCGCACTTTAACATAACAACAACAATTTTTCTTAAACAATTTAAAAACATTAATTAAATATTTGGACTCTTTAGATTGAAAATCTACTTCATCTTTTTATTTTCTATATTATACAGTATATGTAAATATTATAAATTTATTTACCAAGTATATGTATATATATATTCACCACCGTATATTCTATATCAAAATAAATGTACCTATAGTAAACTTTCAAGAATTTTCATACGAAAATTAAAAAAAAAAAATGAACAATTTTCTTTTCTACGAAAAACAAAATAAATGAATAAAAACAGAAGAAAGATAAAAAAAATAAGGAAAAAAACCAATAATAGGGTAACAAAATATTTCACCTCTTAAAAAACATCATAAAAATTCCCATTGCTTTTCTTTTTCATAGTGTCATTATCATTTTTCTTCATCGAAAACTCATTCCCTCATTTTTGTGTTCCAAATCTTTTTATATTGTAAAACTTTTTTACAAAATATTTTAATTTATTCAATAGGTAATTCAGGAATGAGAACACAAAAGAGATAGAATGTGTAATAAGGAAGAAACAAATGAACCAAAAAGAACAAAAAAGAAAAAGCGAAAAATAAGAAAAGATCCTTTGAATGTGTCGTCTAAAGAATGTTAACTTTATATTATATTATATAAGGTTAAAGATGTTTCTTGTTTAAATGAATAAATGCCGGAAAATAAATTTATATTATAGTACATAAGTTTTATTATAAAGTCAGTTGTTTAAATTATTTTACATTTAAACAGCTATAAAAATTTAAAAGTTGCCAAATAACAAAAAAAAAATTTATAAATAAAAATAAGGATTTTCATGACTTGAAATTTAGAGTAATATATAAAATGAAAATATTAGAATGTAGGATTACATTCAAATACCAAATGGTTGATTTTTTTTTTTTTTTTAGTGCATTTCCCTGCCACATTAATGTAACAAGGAAATTACACAGCCTTTCCTTTTCAGGCGTAGCTGAATATGTCGTAAGAGAGAATTACTCTTCGAACCCACACTCTCTCGTTGTTTACAGCGTATTTTATACCCTCTTACCCTCTAAGCCACTGAGGCCCCGTGGTTAATTGTTTCGGTGTGCAAAACTAAAACAAAAACTCATAAACAATGCTGAACAATGAAATTTTTAGCGAATCAACCGTGCATCAAATTGTTTTCCGTAGATCCGCTGGTAGCTTCTATACTTGAACATTTACTTATTACTTATTCAAAAATTTCTCTTTTTCTCTCTCTATCAGTTGTTGATCAAAGGTATCAACACATTATATATTGAAAAGATCAATTTATTTTTTTTTGTTTTTTTACTACAAAAACCTAAACATGTGATTTTCTTTAAAATATTCCGTTTTCAGCTAGAACATCTAATTAAATAACATACAAGTAAAGAGAGCATAAAATAAAAAAAAATTGTATGTAAAAAAAAAATATTTTTTAAAATATGCTTTCATCAAAACCGAATGCGCCACCTAAAAAGTAGATAATAAAGTTACAGAACTTGAACATCTTGCACTGTTAATAACATAAAAGTAAATTGATGGAATAAGGTTAACGGAAATCTGGGAAATTTTTGGGTTCGTGATTCTTATTTATTTCAGCAATTTACAATAAATAGCATTGAAGATAATATTTGTATAGACTATAGAGAATCAAAGCTAGAACAAAAGATAGAGTAAGAAATTTTTCCAAACTGCTTCTTTAAAAAACAAGAAAAACAAAACTAATATTATCTTACTCAATGGCAATAGGCATCAATGGCAATAGGCATCATAGAATAGGCATAAAATTTTATTCAAAAAATGTTGATGAATAGAGTTAAAAAAGTTGCATACAAATCGGATTCGAACCAAATTACTCGGACTTTCAAAATCTGTACGCTTTCCTCTGCACCATACAAGATTTATATATCTTGTGAAGTGATTATGAACATAATAAAGAGCGTGACAGAATTACAAATAAATAAATAAATAAACTGACACTGACGAGTTAATATAAAAGCATATAATACAAAATAATCGAGCTCAGCTCAGAGTAAGCTCAGAAAAACACGAAAGAATTTAAATCAGATTTTGTTGAAAATTTTAATATTTAACATCTGATTACTCTACAATTTCTTACACCACATATATTATATGTATATATACTTTCTTGTATATAATTCAATGTATATAATTACCAATTTTAGGAATTTCATTTTAGGAGGGAGGAAAAAAAAGTTCACAAAAAAAATTGTATAAAAAATAATGAAAGTAAAATAACTAATTTTCATTCTTACATACATAAATGTGAGTCTTTCCTTTTCTTAATTTTCCTTTAAATTATTTATTGATTCCGTCTTTTTTTTTTTTTTTTTTTGTAAAGAAAAATAAACAAATTATATTTATTTTATTTTTTTCTCCAATTAATTATTTTATTTTAAAATTTGTAATTTCTTATTGTACACTTCAATAATATCAAGATATACAGTGTATACATTTTATAAAATTGTATTTGACGGAAATTTTATATTATTATAAAAAAAAAAAAAAAAATTTTAATGAAGATCAATTTGAAAAAGAAAAAAAAAAATTGTATTAGAAGTTACCTATATAGTTACAATATATCTCATTTATCTTGTATTGTTTCATTTTGATAATTGAAATGAAACAAATTGGATTTGAATGTAATGGTGAATGATATTTTAAAAATAACAAAAAAATAAAATAATTTTTCAAAACAATTGACATTTTTTCATCAACTTATTATTTCCTTGAATTTATTAAAAAATAAAGTGGTTTTTTAAATTTATCAAATTTTTCAAAAATAAAATAAAAAACAAAACAAAAACTGAATTTAAAAAAAAGTTTTGATGGTCCATCTACAAACTTTTAACAATAATAAATTAAATAATAAATTGTGTCCAACTACTTACTTTTTTTTTTTGAATTTGAGGTAAATTTTTTAAATTCGATTCGATTTTTTTAGATTCGATACTTGTCTGCAGTGTCTTATTAACAAAATATTTGATATTTATAAATGGCTATAGTAGTGTAATTCCTTAGGAAAAATCTAATGAAAAATAGACCCACTTCCGAAATAAAAAGAGTTCTTGATTTGCTTGCATGTTTATAAAATGCAATCAAGTAATCAGAAAGAAACAAACTTGGGATGAAGCTTAATATCATATTTTTTTTTTGTTTTTTTTTTTTATGCATTTCTTTGCCACATAAATGTGGACAGGAAATTACACAACCCTTCCTGTTCAGGCATGGCTGTAAATGTCGTAAGGGAAATGACTCTTACGACGTGTATGGGATTCGAACGCACACTCCCTCGGTCTTTACAGAGTATTTTATACGCTCTTACCCACTAGGCCACCAAGAGCCCCTAATATCATATTGTGAGACATATTGTGATGCGATGACACCTACTTTGTTAATGAGAAGTGGAATCAAAAGAAAATATTTTCAAAACATCAAAATAAATTTTTAAAATTTTTTTTTGTTTATAAAATAATTACTGAAGTTTTCTACATTCATATCTCTACAAAGTGTCGAAAATTTAATTATTTTAAAAGAAAATAATAACACTCAAATAATTTAAAATTATCTATATATAGAATAATATAAAATTTTAATAGAAATCTATTAGATTCAGAATTTCCATTAGAAAATCATATATGTATGTATAAGAATATATATATATATATATATTTGGAAAAATGCAAAATTTAAATAAAATCACTTAAAATTGTTTTTTCCTTAAAATGACTTGAAAAGTTTTAAGAGGTCTTCTAGGTATACAGCTATAATTTAACTTGTCAAATTTTTTTTTTTTTTTTCTTACAAAACAATGAATGCAAATTAACAACTGACAGCAAATGTCATTCTCATTTTTATAAAAAAGATTTCTTTCTATTTTGTGAAAAATTTTATTTTGAAAATATTTTTTCACTTAATACGAGTTGTAATATACGACCTCTATGATCTATGACAATAAAATAAACCATTATTTTTAATATAAATATGTATAGGTATATATATACAAAGTATATATATATTAATATGTATATTAAATCCAAATGAAATTAAATTGAGAAAAGTACCATTCATATACCCTTGTTAAGTGTCTACTACATAATTCAAATGTAATATTTATGTTGAATAAAGAATATATATATTTATATACCTATATGTATATGTATTTATAAAAGACAAAGTTTTTCCTGCCTAACATATCATCCTATCCATTAACCTTTCCTTCTCTCTGATGATCTTTACAATCTGGTTTTTAAATTTTCTACAATGAATGAAATTATCCTAGTAGCAAGTATAATAAAATAAAACAAAGTTCAAATAAAAGTTTAAATTATTGTTAATATAATATATACTTGTATATATAAATACATACATAAAAAGTACCAAAATTCTCCATAGGCAATAAATTTAAATTTTATTCAAATTTAAATAGATAAAAATTTGAAATTTTACTTAAAAAAAACTTTGTAAATGAAAATTATATTTCAAAAATTTTATGTATTTAGTAATTTTTTTTAATATTACATATCAAATATTAGAATATATGCAGTATTATACAAAAACCATCGGCTACCAAGGCCATTATAAGTAATATACGTATACTATTTATATATTAATTTTTCTTGTAATATTATTTATTATGTTGATATCATATAATATATCTATACCCTATATATTTGGATGGAAAGGGGATTTCTTAAGAATAATTTCTTTTGCAGTCATTTTTCTTACAGGATTTGAGCTCAATCTTCCTCGGTTAATACACAAATTGCTTAATTACTTGACCATCGTATTCTCTTTTTAATTTTTATTTATTTATTTATATTAGTATTACATACATACATGTAATGCAATATTATTGAACCATCGGCTACTAAGGCCATTATAGGTTTTTATACTTTTATTAAATTATATACTAATGTTATTTATTTTGTTTATATTATATACTATATATTTACATTATATTTGGTCGTATGGGGGGTATGTAAAGAAAAAAACACTTACGACCTGTGCAGGGATCGAACCCACACTCCTTCGGTTAATACGCCACACGCCTACCCACTAAGCTACCGAAACCCCTTCTCTTTTTAAAATGCTTTGATAGAAACAGGAAAATTAAAGAATAATTGCATACTTCAAGGCATCATCACTTATTGATTACTTTTGATAAAATCAATGAAACTTACTACTACTCCCTTATATATATATTGCTTTTTAACTAAATACATTTTTTTTTAACAAATTTAACCAAATCATTCTGGTGGATAACTTTTTAAAATGTACAACTTAATTAACATAATAAGAAGATATAAATAGACTAAAAAAGTTTAAATTGTGAATTAAAAACAAATCAAATTGTGATTTGTTACTTCTTTCAAATTTAATACCAACGCTTTATAAATATTTCTTCAAGTTATGTTATTAATTTCACTTTCTTAAATCACTAATATCTTTTTGACTTAAAAAAGGAAAATCAAAGCAAAGTAAATTACGAGTAAGGTATCACATAAAGTTTTTAATTAAAACAAAATATTAAAAAAAAAATTTAAAACTTGCATATTTGAATTAACATTTCATTGGCGACAAATACATTTTAATCATATTATTTTATATTTATTTTTAGTTTTAAATTTGAAACTCACCTACTAAAATAGTGATAAAATTAAGACAAAACAAAAACTGTTCTTGACCGATTAATGATAAAGAATAAGAGAATATAATAAAAAAAAATTAATTTTTTCTACTCATTAGATCAAATATTTCGTTATAGAGCTTATTTACCTAACACTACTCAAGAAATACTTCAGTTATGTTTTACTAAATCGACTATAAGTCGACTGTAATTTTAACTATATACATATATACATACCATAAGAAAACAGTTTTTCTTTTAATGTTTCTATACGTAAACCAAATTATTACATACTATTTTTAATAATTATTTATTAAAAAATTTTATTTCTATTTGTAATTTTATTTTCTATCATAATTTATAAACTTTAAAATAATCTTTTTACATAATAGAAATCAAATTTATATAACAAATTTAATAGAAAAAAAAACACAAAAATAAATTCACTTCAACAATAATATTCAAGTACTTGTGAAAAAAATTCATAAAACTTTTTAAAAGACAAAAAAAAATAAACAAACATTCTTAGCAGACTATAATTTCAATTAGAAACAAAAATCGCAACAATGATTTTTAAAACATACACACTTAAATCACTTCATTAATTAATGAATTTTCCTTTTTTTCGTTTTTCTTTGTTAAGTTTTTTTTTTGTTTGTACAGGATGTTTTAAAGTATTTAATACTTAAAAAAATTATGTACCTCATTCATTACATTTCATTATTTTATTTAATGACACGGGGAGAATAAATGCATGCATTGCTTAACAAAATCGGGTAAGGCTTGACTTTATAATAAAATGCAAAGTATAACAAAACGATTTTCAACAGTCTCTGGGGAATAAACTAAAAAAAAACAATATCAAGTCGCTGTATTACGACGTTTCTTTCTTTTTTGAATTACCTTTCGAATTGAGTACTAATGATATTACGATGTTATTAATGGTGAAATTCCGACACGAGGGGTATACAAACACACCAAAAAAGGGAGATTTTAACTTCTATAAAACGGCCAAAAGTTCCTTGCGGACTTATGAATTCATAAACTGAAATATTTATAATGAAGTATAATTATTTCCAAAATTTATAAAGGTATTGATTTGAATATTTTTTTAATAAGATTTTACAGTTGGATACTAAATCAGGGTATTCTTTTTCTTCAGAATGATAAGATTTTAGAGTTGGATACAAAATCTAGGTATTAACTTTATCCAGAACAAATAAATAAATACTCTGGAAAAAGGGGCAACCTTGATTTTATAACCAACTTTAAAATTCCTTCTAATTTCTAATATAGAATATGGCATGGAGGAATTTATATGTAAATACATAATTTATAGGAAATTATGTCTTGATTTTTAGGGGACTTTTGGCTCAGTCATTGGAGTTATAATCTCCCAAGAACTTTTTGCTTATTTTTTGAATCATAAGTACCCAGGAGACTTTTAACTTCCCGGGACTTTTGTCATATCGCCCTTATTAATATCTTATTATCAAATAACTTACACTTTATGTTAAATCAGATTACTGCAACAAATTGTCTCAAAAAATAAACGGAATTGTAATTAAATTGTTCAAGCCGATGCAAATTTCTTTCAAAATATCATTTTGCAACAAAAATAATTTATTCAATCGTCTGCTAAAGATTTTTCTATAATTCTACAATTTTTTAACAGACAAACCTATTTCAGCTTTTAAATACATAAGGTAGTAAAAATTTAATTAATTTAAATTATTCTCCTTAATATTGAATCTTAAATTTTTTATTAATAGGATATTACTAAAAAAAAAAGAAATTAATAAACACCCTATATAAAATTTATTTTCTACAGTAAAAAAAAAATTTAAAACAAAATATTTTTTACTTAAAAAGATAATAGAATAACAGTTATTTTTCTAATGAAAAAATTAATTTTTTTTAATTTTTCGTTACAAAATAAATGTTTGAATGAGAGTTATCCTTGCAGAAAACAAAATTCAATTCAAAAGATACTTCGTCTATATATCTTATATAATTGAAAATAATAAATAAATAAATAAAAACTTGAAAAACAAAAAAAAAACAAAATACAAATTATACAAATTATACAAAAAATAAAATTCATTTAGAAATCCAATAAAACTATTTTTTAAAATGATATATACAAAACAAAAACATATTATATATAAAAAAAAAAACAACAACAACATTTCGCAATGACTTTTCTAAAATTCTTGATAAAAAAATATAAACTTTTATAATAGATATACTATTTCTATTTAAATCATTCATTTTGTTTTTTTTTTTTATTTTTTTATTTTCTAAAGTTGAACTTTTTTCAAGTGCATTTATTTTTCCTTCCTGTTATTTTTAAATCAAAATCTATATCCTAACAGTAGATTCCTTATAATGTTAACTTGATTATTTCAAGAAAAATTTTATTCCCAATTTATATTGAACCATCACAAATTTTGGATCAGACTCATATCTGATTATTTCAAAACTAAAACTCAAATTCATACCTCTCTCTAGAAAAATGAAAGGAAGAATTAAAATCTTAAATGGGTAAAATATATCGTAAATATAGCCAATCGAAGAGGAAAAATTTATTCTTAAGAATCCATCCTATAATTTAAAATGATTTATTAAACTGTTATATATTGTATGCTTATGAACCTATCATAAAAAACTATGAGATGATTTTTATCACCGCTTTTAAATCTACATTTCCTGAATTTATTCTTTTGATTCATTTTCAAAAAAAAATATTTTACTGCATCCTTTTAAGTCTTAAAAAATTATTAAAACTTTTTTCATGTCACTATTTTTTTCTTCTACTTTTTTCTTTTCTTTTTCTCTTTTTCATCTCATACTCTTTTACCATTATTCACTCATGCAATGAAATTGAAAGAAAAATAAAAAAAAATAAAAAACAAATATAACATAAAAAATTTTTCCGGATAATAAAAATAAAAATTAGTTATGCACGTGTATATTGTACTGACGTTGCAACTAATCTTGGTTGGAAATGCCCCACCTTTACATACACATATGAAAAAAATGAAAAAAAAAAACAATTTCATTAAAATTTAATAATGAAAAAAGAAGAAATATAATATCTATATATAGATTATAGATAGAAGTAATATGAAAAATATGCAATACAATAATAATATGTATGAATTATATTGCATAAAATTTTATTTTTACCCCAAAAACAAAAATCTGTATTACATTTTTTCCTTGAAATTATAATTTTAGTTTTTACATTAACTGTCATATATGTGTATAACAATACTTATGCATATAATGTTTATAAATAATTTTAAAATTCTTTGCCTTTTATAAATATAAATTAATTTTTTTGAATATGAACCCTATGTTCCTGAGGTGATACCATTCATATACATAAACGTGACATTGAAGACATGAAAAATAACTTTAAATGCAATTTATATAACAAATATAATATCGTACTTTTAATTGTCAAACCCGTTATAATTGTAACTTAAATATAGAAACGAGCTTTTAAAAATAATTTGTAGTTGAATACATATACGAATGGGTTTTATAAGTTTCATACCATCCACATGAGGTTATTACAATCCACATGAGAATGAGGGTACTATAGAAAAGACCTTTAGAAAAAAATGACTCAAATAAAATTTTATTTTTCAAGTAAAACTTACAAAAACAAAATAAATAAAATTTGATTAGAATAGTCCAGAAAATAAAAAAGAACTAAATAAGGAAAATTTCATAATAAAATCTTAACAATATTGACCAAATTTTGATAGAGAATTATTGTTAAGGGGAAAAAATTATGTCCAAAAATTCTGTATGACCTTTTTAACAATTAATAATGCCAAAAAAACAATAACTCAGAATTGATTTAGTTTAAAACAGTGTTAAAGGTCTGCACATTAAGAGAAAACGCCCCAAAATACCCTTTTACAATAATTTTTACAATAATTTAATAACATAAAATACATATGTCTTCAAAAATTTCTTCAAAAAACTTTTAAACTTGATTTAAATTTTTTTTTGTTCATTTAAAAAAGCATTTTTAAAGTTTATATTTACCTTTATTCCGATATAATAAAAATAAAAATATAGTATTTAAATAAATATCAAAAGAGCAGACCAACAGATCATATTTTATATTTATGTTATTATTGTCGTAATAAAGTTAAAGAGTTACTTAACAAATTGCTTGTCTGTCACTTAAGTATATATGTACATCTACATACGCATACATAAATGTACATACATTTGAAATAATAAAATCATAATAAGAATTAAAATACATTGCCCCCCTTATATTATAATCGAATAACAGTAAAAATAATAAATAAAAACATATGCATATAAACGTACATATGAACATTTCAACACTTAAAAAAAATTTTAAATCTTATATATATTTTTTATATCAGTGTTGTCGTTATTCAATTAAAATGAAAGCAAAGCAAAAAAAAAAAAACAATTTAAAATTCAATTAATGGATTACAAATGAAATAATATGCAAGTAGAAAAGAAAATACATCTTATTTTGATTATTTCTTTAATTTAATTTAAATATATAAAAAAAATAAAATTTATATCAAGAAATTCAAATAAATAATTGAATATTATTTCCAAATTTTTTTTTTTAAAGGAACAAGTTAATATTCCAGAAAATTCTACAGTTTATATATGTATCTATAATATATAAAAATTCTTATAATTTTATTAATAAATGATGTGCTTTACATTATGAAATGTACATCAATTAAATTTTACAATACAGATTATTAATAAGAAATAAAACGGAAACACTAATTTCTTCTATACATACATATATGTATGTATCTACATTTTCATAATTAATATTTTGTTCAATTATAATATTTCATAAATCAAATTCATAAAATATATATAAATATTATCTCTTAGCTAAAAATGTTGATTTATCGAGGTTGATTTATTCTCTAAACAAATTCAAGCAAATATAATGTTTATTATTTGCAAAAGGATAATAATGTATCATACATACACATTCATATAAAGAAAATTGTTATAAATCATGTAATTAAAAAATAAATTGAAAAATTTTTGACATAATCTTCAGTTCATTACTAAAGTTTATAAAGAAAAATAAAACTTTTAATTTATAATAATTTGAAAAGTCTATATAATAAAATTTAATTCATATAGACAGTGACGGATAGTAGTTTTTGGTTGCCTGGAGCGAACTTCTTCAAAATGCCCCTGTCTATTGTTAAAGTCAACAAAAAAATTGACTAATATAATATATATTTTCCTATATTATTGTACAAATTTACTTAATTAAGGGCGGCACCATTTAAAGCTTAAGTGTCAACAAATCTTTTATTAAGTCATCAAATGATAAACTCACTAACCTTTCTTGTCTCACTAATCCATGGAAATCAATGATAAACCCACTAACCTTTTTTTGTCTCATTAATGATATCAATAAATTTTAATTATTTCGAATCTGAATTTTAAAATATCCATAGGATATAATTTTTAGATTTATTATTTATCTTTTTATTTGCATGTTAATATAGAAAAGAAATAATACAGCTCGACAGTGCGATATTTTTGTTAATATCATAAGATAAAATTTTAATATGGTAAAAGATTTCTCCAATATTTTTGAAAAGTTAGAATCTACCATGTGAAAAATGTTAAATTATATTTAATAAAACTTATTAAAAAAATAAAATAATTTAACATATTGAAAAATATATGTTTAAGAAATGCTCTCAGACTGTATTAAAGTTTTGCTAGAAATATTTTAAAATTGAGGAAAAAGGCACCTTTTAAAAAGTATGATTCTGGTGCCTGAATTAGTTTCAACCTCACTCTAAACATAGGTCCGGACCTGTATATATATAATATAATATTTAAAGTCTAAATATTTTACGAATTCTTTTATTTTAACATTTAATGTGATTTTAATTATATATGTACAATGAATATGTACAATGAATTTTAAAAAGCAATTTTTGTGTGCTTATAACATAATTAAAAAGATTTATTAAATTTTAATACATAAATACAACTCAAAACTAAAAAGAACTAAAAAACCTATTATTTATTGCCAATCAAATATGATAATGCTAAATCTACTAGGACCCATTATATTACAGTTTTTTAAATACTATTATTAATTTATATAATGTAATATTATTTATTTTGTTTATATTATATATTTTTATATTTGGTGGCAAGAGAAACTTTTTAAGGAAAATTAATTTTTTTAATTAACACTTTTTACCTGTACAGAATTTTAACCCGCACTCCATCGGTTAATACCCCATGTGATTAACCATTCGGCCATCGATCCTCCAAATTTTATTTATTTATTATATTCATTTTTATAAATTATATATTTCATGCCAAAGAGAACTTTTCAATAATTTTACTTACAATTTCTACCTTTTTTCAACCCACACAAATTCGGTTAATATGTCCATATGTCTAACCACATTTTTTTTTTAATTTAATTTTGAATATACAAATTGCATAATTATAGGAAAATCACACTTTTTAAGTATACATAAATGTGAACAAATTACGAATTATTTTAAGGAAATGATTATCTTTAAATTTATAGTATTAATCCAAATAATAATTAATTATAAATATTATAATAAATATAAAATTTATTAGAATTAAATAAAAAAAAAAAACACAAATTTTTTGAAGGTTCTCGAATTAATTCTTAAACAATAAGGTACTGAAAGAAAAATCCACTTAATCCAATTAGATTTATTTAAAAGAAAAATTTTTTAAATTATTTTAAAGTTAAAACTTTTAATTTTTTCAATTTGTTTAAAAACTTTGAAAGTTTAACAATAAGATAATTAAAAAAGTTTCAACAATAATACAAATTTGTATTCATAAAATTAATATCCCTTCAAATTAATTGATAAAACAAAAAAAAATTTTTTTTAAGAAACATTGAGTTCATATGAATTGAATGCAATTTTTAGCATAATTTTAAATTCAAAAGAATTTTATTAGATATCTAAATTTTACAATTCCCAAATTAATTGCGAATTTTAAAATTTATTAATTAAAATATAGATCATCGAAAATTCTTCTAAAACTTAATTAGTTTTAACTTTGTAAGTATGTACTATACAACAGCAATATAGAATATACAGAGAAGAAACGAATACTGAACGTTCAAATCAATATATGGTGAGAAGTCCGTCAATTCATACATAAAAATCAAAAAGCTAAAGTAGGCTAAAGTAGGATTATCTTGTTAGAATGGACAAGGAAAAACTGATAGCCAAAATATTTAACAAAAAATCTAACCGGAAAGAAACCAGTAGGAAGACCCAAAACTAAGGGTGGATTGATGGAAGAAATACCAATAGTAATGCAAATCTAAAACTGAAGGTCGATAGCGGACGACCGTAATAAATGAAGACAAGCTCTAAGAAATGATAAAGCTTAATAATGGCCGTAAAACGAAGGAAGACAAGGAGAAAGTACTATACCAATACTAGAGTACATAATTTTATTTAAATTTATATATGTAAATACAAATACAGATGTAGCAACCATCTCACTAAAAAATCATGAAGGTGATGCCTAAGTCGGTGTAACGAATTTTTTTTTTAATTCTAATATGTTTTAATGAAAATTTACAATTATACGGTAATGATATATAAACTTAATGATTTAAAACTAAAGCAAAGGCTAAAAAAAAATTTGAAACTAATTTAAAGAATTATTAACTATAGTTGTATTTTGAAATTAATCCTTCTAAATAAAAACTATAACTTTTTATCAAATACCTCTTATAAATAATTAAAATGTACATTACGTTGTTGACTTGTGTCAGAGAAACCATAATTTTGTTATAAAAAATTGTCGAATAATTTTAAATAGTTTTTTCCTAAATAAATGTCAGTATGTTGCAAATAAAAATTTTTTTTTAACAAGTCACAATAAAATCGAAAACATTTTTCTTTAAAATTTTAAAATTTTTTAATGAAAATAGAAATTTTTTTTTTATGTATTGCAAAAAAATATTATTATCATATTATGTATGTAAATTTTTATACTTTATATATTGCAGATATATAACTTTTGATAATATTTAAAACTTGTTTAAAAACCATAAATTTCGAAAATTGGACAAAAACAAAATTTAACTGTAAACTATCAAACAATGAATATTTATTATATGAGCATTAATTTATAAACAAAAATAAAACAACAACTTGTATCATATCGCACTAGATACAATTATTTTACTTTTTCAAAATTTAACTTTTCATAGATTTTGCCAACGCTTATAACAAAAGAAAAATAATAAAAATTAAATATCTTAGGATAAATTTTCTTAAAGCACAGATAATTTGACTGGCGCCGAAAGGCTAGACACAAACTTGACATTTTTATACTAAAAATGATTATTTTTAACTTTTCTTTTATCCTTAAAATCAGTTTTTAAATAAAATTTAAGACTGTTACAGTAAACTCATGATAATAGAGCAAAGTTAAATTTTTATTATTTAACTAAAGTCTTAAATAATATACAATACACTATAAATTGAAGAATTTGCATTCCTTTGATTTTTAACAAAAATTTTATGTTTTAAATCTTCTAACTCATAAGTTACTGTCTCTTTTACTGTGTTATATAATTCTTTTGAAAAATATTCAAAAGAAATCCAAAATTTTTAATTATAAGAACAACTACTGGAACCTTAGTGTACATAAAAATCTCTATTTTTTGAAACTTTAAGTTTAAAAATTTTCCCAGCATCTGACTATATTGATTTTTATTTTGAGTGTTTTTATACACTTTTTTTTTATTGATGAAGGGCTAACGATGACTCAGCTGACGCGTTAGTAATAACTAGATGGATCACTATCAGAAAATTTATCACTAAATTTTCGAAAAAAATAAACAAGCCAGATATTTCCTGAACACTAAACAAATGCATATATTAAACATATAACACAATGCATATAACTTGATTGCACTGTATTTTTTTATCTGTATCTTTAATATAAATAAAATTAAAAAGTTCATAGACCAGGAAAGATTTTTTATATACATATTTCTTTTATTTTTATATTTTTCGCGTAAATACAAAAACAAAATGTATGTAACTACTCTAAAAATGATTAGGTCTTATAAAAATTTTCTTTTTGTTATGATAGCTAAATATAAATAAAGGCAATGACCTAGATTTTTTTTAACACTTCTATTTTTATTTTCATTTTATTTTTAGAACTTATCGATAGTAAAATCCTTTTTTATATTTGTATGCGAAAACAAAAGATAAAAATTTTGACAAAAATTATTATAGTGAATATTTAATATGAATAGAATAAATTATAATTAACCAAAAAAGAATTTATTAAATGAAGAATAATTAGTTAGTAAAAAAAATGAAACCTTAACAAAACGAGTTGCAAGATCTAGTTATAAAGTGTAGTCGTCTATTCCCAATGACAATAGCAACAAATTAAGTTCAAATTTAATTAATATTTTTCGATAAGAAGCACTCAACTGATCCTAAACTTTTTATTAAATTATAATAATATTTTTCAATGTTGATTATTAATAAAATAGTATAACAGTCGAACTTCAGCAAAAATGACTTCTATTTAAAATTTAACCAAAAATTTAGTATTAATTACCTCATATGATACATAGTTATAGAAGTTGTTTTAGAACTCGTTTTGAGATCTTTGATTTCAAGGATTTAAATTTTTTCGAGACGTGTTAATGATAGGACTTTCAATCTACTTACTTTAACCTTTCGAATCATCTATCTATTGCGAAAGACCCTGTATAGAAATTTATTTCAATAGTTTTTTAGTTGCAAAGCTTCGAACATTTCGGTCTCGATTTGTAGCAAAAAATTTGAAAACAAGTCTTTTTCTAACTAATTATAACCAGTGAATTCTTTATATTTTATCTTACCTATTTAAGTAATATTTTATATTTAACAATATCAAGATAAAGAATTAAATTTAAAATAATCAATTTATTATTATTTTTAATAAAAAAACTGAATTATTTTGTTTAAATTTTTACTTTTATTTTATTTTAAAATAAATTTACTTTATTTTCAAATATTATGTACATATAATTTTATTTATAATTTACTAAAATTACATTTTTATATATACATTCTTTTTAGATTTATTTTATTATCTAGATGCAAAAAAATGCTATGTATGTGGACCAAGTCCCCATGAATTATTTGATAATCTAAATTTAACAATAACAGTTAATAATTGTACAGATTTAGATAATCTGTGGTATTTAAAGAAAGATATTTTGGCAAAAGAAACATTTGGTAGAGAATGTTCAGATGATTATAAAAGTTGTTTATTACAAAAAGATGGTAAATATGTATTAAATTAAAACTAAATACATTAATATATAAATTAAATTTTTCTTTTCTTTTATTTTCCTTTTTTTTTTTATAAATATTTAGGAAATCGAAAAATTACAATAAGATCATGTGAAAAATTGGAATTAAATGATTGTCAAAAAGCAAATAATGTTTCATACTGTTATTGTACAAAAGATTATTGTAATCATGAAAATGTTCCTGATCAACCACAAATTTTAACTTCAAAAGATAGACGACAACAAGAACAACAACAGCAACAACAAAAATATCATTCAATATCTGATGAAATAAATGATGATGAAGATTTAAATGATGATGAGGAAGCTTCAGGTTCAAAAGAGAATATTCATAAAGAAAATTATGATCTAAATAGAAAAACATCAGATAAATCAAAAATTAAAAATTCTTCTGCCTCAATTAAATCAATACCATTATTTTTAACATCAAATGAAATTCTATTCGGAATTTTATCTTATTTATGTTTAATAAATTTTAATAATAATATTAGAATATCTTAATAAAATTATATTTAATTCTTAAGACAAAAATAAAAAAAGAAAAAAAATTAAACATTCCATATTCAAAAATGTATGAATAAATTATATAAAAAAAAACACCCTGCAAAAATTGCTTTGTAGAGAGTAGATTTAAAAACCTAATAATTGAAAATATATGAAATATATTCTGTAGTAAATTTTGTTAATTAAAATGTTACAAAATTTTATGTTTTTTATAATTACGAAGAAAATAAAATGTTTAGAAGAATTATAGAAAAAAAAATTTATAAATTGATCTAAATTATGATACTCTTATGGGTTAAAACCCATAACAACTTTCCATATTCTTTCAGAGAATTTATACTTATAATTTGTTTTTGCTTTAATTTATTATATGTTTTTAATAGAAATTTTGGAATTTAACTGTTCTGATAAAAACTAAAGATTGGCTATTTAAAGCTTTGACTGATTTAAAACAAATTACATATTCTATTAAATTTTAATGAAACACATGAGTGTAAAGAAAAAAATAAAAAAATTTGTGACGTTTTAATATAACAAAAAAAAAATCCAAAGAAATTAAAGAAAATGTAAAATAATACTCAATTAATACTTAAACCACTTAAACAAAAAAAAAAAAGAAAATTTAAAATAACAAATTTTATGTATTAATAAAAAAATTAAAACGCTTTTAATTGTATGCCAAAAATATATTATTGAGAATTTTAATTAAAAGAAATAATTAAAATAAATTTTAAAAATAAAATAAACTTACCGTCAAAAAATACATCTTGATAATGTATAAATTCTTTTTCTAAATTTTCATTTTCTTTCTTTTGCCAGTTTTCTTTCATTGCTTCATATTTTGTACGAACTGTTGCTTCAAGACTACTCATACTTCCTGGTATTCCTGTTACAGGACCTTGATTAGTCGATGATGGATTTGACTTTAATTAAAGTAAAATTAAAAAAAAAAAGTTGATAATTTTTTTAGTCAAAAATTAAAAACAACTTTTAGTTGATAAGAACAACGATAAGTTTCATATATTAAAGGTTTAAAATTTGCAGTAATTCTAACAGTACCATTATTATAATCAAGTCAATTACGAAAAAGAATAACATTTAACACTTTTCTGAATTCAAATTTTTTTATTTTTGATATAAAACTATTATCGAATAAAAAAATCTGTAAAGTAATGTGTTCCTAAAAAGTACCAGATGCATTTTCTATTTTTATGATCTTAAGCAATTTATTCTGAAGTTTTGATATCTTGAAGCCCAAGCTAAATTTTTAAAGTAGTTTTAAAATTGAAATCCTCAAACATTTCTTTTATCAGGTATACGAAAATTTTTTTTGATTGTACTGAACTTTAATCAACTGAAATCTAGCATTTAAACCAAATAACATGGAACCTTAAATTTACCATTTAAACTAAATAGTATGGAATTTTTAATCGAAATTTATTATTTGATTTTAAATAAAGGTTTCAGGAAGATTGCGATAAAAAGATTAGTGGTAAGATACACTGATAAGAAAGTTTTTCTAATTTTTCTAAAATCGTTTAAACTATCAAAAATTTTATGTAAAGTGGTATTACAAAACATGTTATGTATATAAATTTTAAAAATTTCTTTAACCACTATTTATAAAATAAATTTTATGATTCAGTCAGTAATATAAAAATTTATTAAATTAAAAAAAATACTTACAACTTCTCTTGGCTGAATATTTTTAGCTAATTCGCTATCTCTTTGCTTGCAAAATACAAAATCTTTTCTTAAACACTTTCTCGTTCTTCCCAGACAATCTGTATATTCTACCCTAAAAAATACAATATTAAAATTTTACATAATATATGATATCCTAAAAATATAAACTATTACCAATCATTTCCTTCTTCAGTTATTTCATATTCCCCCATAAGAGAATTAACCTGAGATTTATTCTCTAATTTATTTTCAGTTTTATCTTCAATATTAACTCTACTAATATTTTTAGTGAATTCTACTTCATCTGTATCATCATTATCATCTTGAATGTAAAAATCTGGTTTATCATTTTGTTTTTTCTTATTAAATAATACTAGACAATTATCATCAGAATTTAAACTTCCACCAGATGCTACCATTTTATCATAGAACTTTGCTTTAGCTTGTAAGACTCGTTTTGCTTTATCAAAGGCTGCACTATCTTCATATTCTTTAAAGTTTTGTTTTGCTGGTTTTTCTTTAATTTTATTCTCTCCTTTTTCCTTTTGAACCTTGGGTTTTTCTTCAGGTTTTTTCGGAACAAACTTCTCAATTGGTTTTTCAACTTTAGCTTTACGAACTTCTTCTTGTTTCCTTAATAATTCAGCCTTTAAACGATCCAGCTAAAATCAAACAAATAAAAAAATAAATTAGTAAAAATGATATCTGAATGATTATTTTCTTTTACATATTAACAAATTAACATAAAATTTTATTTTCATACCGATGACAAATTAACATCTATCTTCTTCTTTGATTCATTCATATTTGAAATTTATATTATTTATAAGAGTTTTTCATGGAATACAAATCTTACAAAATAAAAGACCTTTTTCCGCATTTTCTATGCTTTAAAATATAAAAGTATTAGTATAAGTATATAAACAAAAACAAACCGAATTGTCAAAATCATATGTAAAATTTTTAGTTTTCTTGTTTTATTTTTGCGCTTTAAACAGCTGACTAAAAAGAATTTTATACATTTTGTATAGAAAAAATATTCTTTCGTTTCATACCCCTTTGAAATAAATTAAAATTCTGCCGCTGCAAGATGGTGTACTTTTTAGTGTGAAATGGGGTTATAGTAATCAAAAAAATAAAGCATATACATAATTAAACAAAAATATATTTTACCGAAATAAATCAAAATAATGAATTAAGAAATATTATTTTTATTTAATAATTTAATTTAATTTATTCTGCAGAATATAGGCATTAACTTCCCTCTATAATGTTATAATTTTTGTTGTAAATTTTTTTTACCAGATTGAACCGACAGTAGTCTAAACATTTAAGTCATACCTCTAAGAAAAAGGAAAGAAATCATGTTTGTTGCTAAATGTAGCTAAAACTGCTGCCAAATATTTGGGGTTTATTTCCTGTTGTAAAACAGCAGATTTTACGCAACCTCGCTTGGGCTCCATACGTCTTCCTCCACATGAAGCTAGACTTTCTTTAATTAATTTGAACTCCCTCCAGTTGCACCGTCTAGTGAGTAGTGGCGGATAGCATATTCGTTCAACAGATTGTTCGCGCTGATATCAACTATTCGCGAACAAATGACACATTTATAATGTGTCACACCACTCTACAGACTACGACAAATTTGAGCCTATTTCGAGTATGTTGAGAGAGACTAACTCAGGATCTGAGCTCTTCGATATTAACGTTAACAAATTAACACTGAGAGCCAGACTTTACTCAAGCATAGTAAATTCTCGTAGTATGCATGATTAATCTTTCGTTGCAATTTAATTTACATGTTTGCAATGTCAGATTCTTTTTTCTTTTTGTTACCATTAATAACATTACTAATATTAATAAGTAGTCGATAACAGTGGTGATAACCAATAAGTATTAAGTTTTTCTAACTTCTAACTTCATTTACTAACATATTAACCTTTGTAAATAAAGTCTTTTTCAGTTAATTGTGAGAGTTCACTAAATGAACAACATAACTGAAGCTTGGTTTAAGCAAAATTTCTGATACCAAAACCATACTTTTCTGCAAGAAATCTTTCAAATATCTTCTAAAAATCGTACATTCGGGCTATGATGATGGCGTACAACTCTTATGTATGGACTACCACCCTTCAAATTTTTTTGGTTATATCGAGAAAATCAAAAACGACGGTTTATGCCTAACTGACGACCCCGTCGAGCTAGTAACAATAACTGCTCTCAATATTTTCTGTGTAATGATAATTGCTCTATTGAATTAAATTTAAAATCAATTATGCTTCCTTTCAATCTATTCCAACGTACTACGAAAGAAGTCTAGGGCGTATTTCTATACTGTGAATAATCTTAGATGGTTAAAAATTAGTTAAGGAAACTCATTCGTCATTTAATTATTTAAATCCTTAGAACTAAATTGAATTATTTTTAGAGAAATGAAAATATAAACCTAGAATGATAACATTTTAAGTAGCAAATCACTACACAAATAAATTCAAATTAATATAAGTGACTTGATGCCACTTGATGCATGGTGCCCTGCGCAGTGTGCACTTCCAAAACATCTCACAACAGAAGTAAATGCATGTGAGTATCGAAAAATTATCACTACACTGTTGTATGTAAATTGTAACGTCTGGTAACGTCACTTGATTATTGATAGAATCTTTAAGAAAAAACACAACACGTATAATAATGATAAAAATGTAGCGAAATTTATTTATAATGAACTAATATTCCTATTTTAAATCAATTACTTTTTAAATATCAAAATAATATTAAAAATTAAATTAAAATAATGTAAAATATCAAAATAAAAAACTGAAATGAGAGACATAAAAAATATAACTACTCTTTATAATGAAACAAAAATTTAAATAATTTCACTAGAAAATTACGCTTGTCACTTCAATTGTGTTTGTCACTTGCCAAAGTGTTTTAGTGGTTGCAACTTGCAGTGCAGCTAGCTCTTTTGATTGTTTTTCAGTTTTTGATGTCATTTGATGTCATTTTATGATTTTATGTACTTTGATGCATCTTTGATGTACTTGAAAGGATTCTATTTCTTTTAAATATCTAGTTGTTTTAAAAAAAAGTTGCGAAACGAAATAATTTCAAAAAAAAATAATACATTTTGTATTAATATTCAATCAGTATAATAAAATTCCAATGGTTCGTGTATTATTTATGCATCCTGATTTGGGTATTGGTGGAGCAGAGCGTCTTGTTGTTGATGCAGCTTTAGCTTTACAAAGGAAAGGACATATAGTTAGCTTCTTGACCAATCATCATGATAAAAGTCATTGCTTTGAAGAAACTCGTAATGGATCAATTCGGGTTGAAACAGTGGGTGATTGGTTACCACGAAAAATTTGCGGTGGTTTATATGCTTTTTGTGCATATTTCAGAATGGTGTATGCAGCAATTTATACTAGTTTGGTATTTTCAAGACGCGAAAAATTTGATATAATTTTCTGTGACCAAATTTCAATTGGAATTCCATTTTTACGATTAGCAAAACATAAGCCAAAAGTTATATTTTATTGTCATTTCCCGGATCAATTATTATCCCATCAAGGTGGCCTAATTAAAAAAGCATATCGTACTCCATTAAACTATTTAGAAGAACTAACAACAGGTAAAGCTGATAGAGTTTTAGTAAATAGTAAATTTACTAGAAATATATTTCGTAAAACGTTTAGACGTTTAGATGTTACACCGGATGTTTTATATCCATCACTTAATACCGCATTTTTTGACGATACACCAATTAAAGATAATGAAATTGATTTAAAATTATCGAAAGATACATTCATTTACTTATCAATAAATCGATACGAAAGAAAAAAAAATTTAGCCTTAGCTATTGAATCATTTAATCAATTACAAGCAGTTTTGAATCCACCTGAGTGGAATAGATGTTATTTAATAATGGCCGGTGGATATGATTTACGTGTTAATGAAAATGTAGAATATTATAAGGAATTAGAAGAATTAGCGCAAACACTAGGTGTTGCAGAAAAAATTATATTTTTAAAATCACCATCTGATATTGAAAAATTATTTTTATTAAAAAAATCCAGTTGTTTATTATATACACCAGAAAATGAACATTTTGGTATAGTACCTTTAGAAGCAATGTATATGACTAAACCGGTTATAGCTTCTAATAGCGGTGGACCTACAGAAACTATAATACATGAATCAACTGGATTACTCTGTGATCAAAATAAAATGGCTTTCGCAAAAGCTATGATAAGATTAATAAGAGATCGTCCTTTAGCCGAACGAATGGGTGAAATGGGACGTAAACGTGTTCAACAGAAATTCTCTTTTGAAGCATTTACTGATAAGTTAGATTGTATTGTTATGGAATGCTTAATCAAAGATAAAATTAAAAATTCATAAATTTTAGGAAAAACGTAATTATTCATATTAAATGCTTTATTAAAGTTCTAAAGTTAAAAGTTATACTGCTTACTGCATTTAATATATTAGTCCCAAGTACAATTAATAAATAATTGTTTTAATTTATTAAATTTTTAAATCTTACTTAGTTTTTTTTAAAGCATATTATATATTCAAATAGTGTAAAAAATTGAAAGAGTAAATATATTAATTATATTAAAAACACTATTTAAATTGTTCAATATTTTTTATTAAAATATTTTTATCAAAAAAACAAAAATTAACAATTAAATATTAAAGTATTTTAAATAAATATTAATTAATTCAATTTACATAATTTCAAAACAAACAAAATCAACTTTTTTTTTTAGAAAATTCATTACATACTTCAATATTTTCCTTTATTAGTTATTTCATTTATAAAAATATCTGAATTGACTACATAATCATCCGTATCTGGATTTTGTCTAGACTCTATAACATTTAATTGTAAATCAAATTGTTGATCTAATCCAATATATCCATCTGATATTATATAAAGCGTGTAAATTACACGACCTTTATTAGATGGAGTGAATAAGATTTGGTGACTGCTTTTAGTACTTCGATAACCAATTCGTTTTAAAGCTATCATTTCACCATTTCCAATACAACCTAAAGTTAAAAACCATCCTTCATCTTTACCCTTTGGAAATTTAGGACTATAAATTTTTGTATCATGGCGTGCTGATCCCAGTCGATGTAAATTTACATTTAATGTGTACTCCTAAAAGTATTTGAAAACTAGTTTTTTAATATTTTTTCTTGTTTTGACAACTTACTTGCATAGCATGTACATCAATCCAATTCTCTTTTAAATTTTTACTATTGTCTAATACTATCGGACGATCAATTTCAATTTGATTTTTATATGAACCGCGAATTGAAATTTCAACATTTAATGTTGGCATGTCACATATAACTTTATGAATCTGTTCAATTTCTGGCTCTGAAAATTCTTCTCTTAATGGACCAGCTAATTTTTCATAATTTCTATGACATATTTCTTTTAAAACTGGAATTGTTAGTACTGGATAATCATGTTTAATTTTATTGAACACATAATGATTAAATTCATCCACATGTGGTAATGTTAAAATTTCAGATTCATCATACCAATGAGCTTGTATTACTGATTGCATAATTAATTGAATTTGCAACGTTGTGGCTAACCAGCCTCGTTCACCGACAACATCAATCATTGCCTGAAAAAATGTAATGAAATTAAAATATAATAAATTTTGTTTAATTTTATAAATAATGAAATTCTTATAAGAAACGTGCGATCAATTACAATTTACAAAAACTTTATTTTAACAAAAGCACACATTAAAAAATTAAAAAATTAAATTTTTATCTAGTAAAACGACCTTGATAATCATTTAAAGTGAAAAATACGAAAAAAAAACCAGAATTAATTTTGTATTCTCACCTGTAAAACTCTAATTGATTGGTCTAGAACCGACTTTGTATCTGTTAGATAATCAGAATTAGGCAGCGGCAAATGCGAGAAATGTGCTTGCATCAATAGGAATGTCTTGGTATGTGGTGAATCACAAGTCAATGGATCAACTTTAATTCTGCACAATTTAGCTAAATCACTACAAATAAAAGTATATAACTTATTAACTTAAAAAAAACAAAAGTTTTTAAAAACTTACGCGTTATACACATCTTCATTATGCCGTACAGGTTGTTGACTAAATTCGTTAGCATCACACATAACGCGTAAAACATTTTCCATTTTCATTTCATATTGTAATGAATCTGCAAAATGCCTCATTGTTTGATGTGATAAATAATAATAAGATGCTATTCTTCCCATTGAAGTTGGATACAAGAAACTATCGTCAACATGTAAGCAACCTGAATTTTCTAAAACACCGCAAACTTGTTCAACTAACCCAGATAGAAAACTATTAACATCTTTTGGCTCAATACTTTCTAAATTATAATAAGTTGGGTTTTTTAATAAACGTCTAAAGAAATACGTCCATGTAAAATAATCTAAAATAGCTTGTTTAGTTTGTACAGTTCCAGCTACTATTTCAGCATTTATATGATCTGGTAATACTTCTAGTAAACTTGATTCAACTGGGAATGGATCATACAAGAATTTTTTATAAAAATTCTTTTTAACATCATGTACTAAAACCACAGCAACTCCTTCGTTTCCAAATTGTGGACGACCTGCACGACCCATCATTTGTAAAACGTCTGTGATTGGCATATCTACATAACGCTTTTGTTTTCCATCATAATATTCGGTCCCTATAGAAAGAAAAAAAGATTTTAATTTGATTTCTTTTTTACATACGGTTTGATAACATTACCTTTAATCACGACAAGATGAGCTGGCAAATTAACTCCCCATGCTAATGTGGCAGTAGCAATAAGAACTTGAATTTTTCTATGCAAAAACAGCTCTTCACAAGTCTTCCTATCTTTTTCAGTTAAACCAGCATGATGCATACCAATACCAAATGCTAAAGTCAATTTTAAATTTACATCTTTGACATTTAATAGAATTTGTTCCATTTCATCTTCAGGTATGTGCAAAAATTGTTTTGGATTATCTTCTCCAGCTAAAAATGCTATTATATCTAAAGCTGTTAATCTTGTTTGACGACGTGATGATACAAAAATTAAAGCTGGAGTACATGGTGAATATTGTCGGATTGCTTGAAATGTTGGACGATTCATTGTAGCCATTCTAGGACAGTAATGCTTTCCTGGAAAACCGCTTATATGGACAGATAACGGTACTGGCCTAACAGATGGTTTAAAATTGTACATTCCCATTTGGCCAATATCTAACCAATTTGCTAAATCTATAGCATTAGCTAAAGCTGTTGACAATCCAATAATTCTTAAAGTACGAGATGTATGTGATGCTATAAAGTTTGTACGTGATACAATTACTTCTAACACAGGTCCACGGTCTTCACCTAAGAGATGAATTTCATCAATGACTATTAAAGCTACATCACGAACGTAATCTCTTGTTTGCCAAGATCTACTAATACCATCCCATTTTTCGGGAGTAGTGACAATTACAGTTGAATCTCTTATTGCTTTAACGTCAGGCGTAACATCACCAGTTAGTTCAACCACTTTCTTTCCCAATTTTTGTTCTAAACGAATTTTCCAATCATCGATACGTTCGCGAACCAAAGCCTTTAATGGAGCTATATAAACCACTTTTCCTTTAGGATATTTTTCAAATACCCTAAATATTGCTATTTCTGCGGCAATAGTTTTACCTGAACCTGTTGGTGCCCCAAGAAGAACATTATTGTCTGAATGATATAAGCAATGGAATATTTGTGTTTGAATTGGATTAAAATGTGTAAATGGGTATAATGTTTCATATTGTTTATTATTTAATACAGTAACTGGAAGTGGTTGTAATGGCAACAACTCTGTATGAGGAGGATGAATTTCCGGCAAAATTAAATGTTGAAAGCTTAATGCTGCTGATTCATAAGAACCGAGCCAAGTATCGCTTGTAACACGAATGATATATTGTGAAGGTAATGGATCTTTTAAGGGAATTGTCATAACCAATTCTTGTGCATCTTTTAGTACTACAGCTTTTTTAGCTAATTGAAAATATTCAGAATGATAAATTAAATTACTTTGTGTGTCTTCAATCCAAAGCCAAAATGGCAGAGAATGTTTTCCATGAACTCTATCGTTCCATTTAAAGTTTGCTGTAATAAAAATCCTAATTCTTAATACAGTTCTCGTAATTGGTTGTAAATTAGCTTCAATTTCAACCATTGGAAATTCATGTGCACATTTTAAAACCAATGAACCATACCGTTGATTTCTTAAAATTACTCCTATTTCCTTGTAATCCATTTCCCGTAATGCTAATACACTTATTCCACGATTTTCAATTTTTTCAATTATTTCATGACCCAAACATGTGAATTGTCTTAATGGAGTTTCGTGTTCCCACATTTGTTTTTCAAACATTTTACTTAAAGCAAGAATTCTTCCAGCAAGTACTGCATCGTTATTTCGTAATACAATTGTAAATAAAGCTCTTGCAATGCGAACAGCATTTTGTGTTATATAAGACATATCAGAAATCAATGAAAATGATTTACAAAAACCACGCGATAAATAAGTTTGCATTAAAATGTTGACTTTCCCGTGAACATTTTCACTACCCCCTTGTACTGGTACTTCACAATATTCTCGCGTTAACTCATCCAATTCTTCAAGTTCATCATCGCGCACTTTTAGTTGTTGGAACTCATGAGCCTGCGACATCATTGCTAAAATTTGACCTTCGTTCATAAATGGAATCATTAATTCGTTAAATATTTCGACCGTATCGTATTTAATATAAAAATGAGAGGCAGTACGACCTAAATCTGTTATATTTAAATCTCCAGTTCTTTCATTAAAACGAATCATTTTTGCCTGAAATTAATTTTGTAATAAAATACTAATACCATACTTAAAACAAAAAAATTTAATACCTTATCCAAGCTCATCGCACATGATCGAATTAGTTCCCTTCGCTTTACCTCTAAATGTGGATCTCTCTGAACATCAATATAATTCAAACCATAAACTTGAGGATTTATTCTCATACGAACAAATAAATAGGTATAACTAAGCCATTCTATAGCTTCGTCAACATTAGAAATTGTTCCTAAAGTTATTTCAGCATTCAAATTATCGGATAAGCATTGAATAAAATTAGATTCTATTGGGAATTGATTTGTTAGCAATGATAAATAATGATTCAATTTATCATGTGTTGTAATAATTGTTCCAGAACCACTTTTATCAAATTGAGGACGTCCAGCACGACCAAAAATTTGCAGAACATCTAAAATTCCTAAGTCAACAAATGAACCATGTTTTGAATCATATATTTCAGTTCCTTTAATAATAACAGCGTGTGCTGGTAAATTGACACCCCAAGCTAATGTGGCAGTACACACAAGAACACGAATTTGTCCTTCGGCGAAGAATTTTTCTACCATATTACGATCAGTCCTTAACATTCCAGCATGATGCATTGCAATGCCACTTTGAAACAGTTCAACAAGTTGTTTGTTGCGACTTTTACCTATAGTTTTCTGAGCTAATCCTAATTGAGCAGATTCGTCTGGTGCAAATAAGCCACTCTGACCTTTCTGTTGAGCCATTTCTCTTAAAATAGTTGCTGTTCTTGTTGTTGCATTTCGAGCATGAACAAAAACCATAACTTGATGTTTTTGTCGTAAAAAATCAACACATTTATCATAACAAATTTGATCCATTTCAGATAATTGCTGTAAAGGTTTTAGAGCTTTAACTCCGACAAATGTTGTGCTTAACGGTACAGGACGAAATCTTGAATCAAAGAAGAACAAGCCTTTCTGTGGATTTACTCTTAAAAAATGAGCAACATCTATATAATTTGGCAAAGTAGCAGACAAACCAACAATTCGTATCATACTTTGAGAGGATTCAACTAATCGAAGTGTTCTTGCAACTAGAGCTTCTACAACAGGGCCACGTTCACCGTGCAACAAATGTACTTCATCAATTATCAACAATTTTACTAAAGTAATTAATGCAACATCACCTGCCCCTTTTCTCGTCACAACATCCCATTTTTCAGGAGTTGTAACTAACATTTGGGTTTGTTGCATTTCAGTTTTAGTCAACTGCATGTCGCCAGTTAATTCTTTAACTATAATATTTAAGTCCCGTAATCGTTTGGAAAAATTTTCAACCATTTCTGCAGCCAAAGCTTTCATAGGTGCAACATATACAATTTTAAATTGATCTCTGTGAATAACACCTTGATCAGCAAAACATTTTATAGTATTTGCAATTGCAAGCATAGCAACATTAGTTTTACCAGCACCAGTAGGAGCGCATACTAACATATTTTCATTGGTGTGATATGCAATAGGATAAACAACTGATTGAATTCGATTAAGTTCTTTAGTGTTTTGAAAACATACCTGACCAATATCATCTAACGATGAAATTTGAATTCGATTATTTCCAATACTTAAAGATGGGGGTTCACAAGCTGGAATTTTTACTTCTTCAAAAGTTTTTGTATCTTTACGTTCAACGTTTTCTGGTAAAATTAACTTATTTCCAGCTATAAATCCAACATGATGCTTGGCTTCAATTTGAGAATCGAAAACATAAGGATATCTAACAGTTGTCGTTGGAATTTTACCCAAAAATTCAGCATTTAATCTCTCTTGATTTTCGGGAAAGACTGGTTGGCGTTGAGCTACTAATAAAAGATTTTGTTGATTTTGTAATCTTAATTTTACTGGATTAACTTTATCATCTTCAACGTCTTCTTCCAAATCCTTAACAGCATTATTCATTAATCTGTTAAGTTTTTTTTCATCTTTGCGCACTTGTTTTTTAAGCAGTCGTTCTTGTTCAGATTGAACTACTACAGTAGCCACGGGAGGTGGTCCCTCTTTTGTATTTTTTTGAATATTTTTCAATTGTTCTTTAGATTTGATCATAGATTTTATTTTGGTCTTTTTTTCGTCATTCTCAAATTTTTCTATTACAGTATTCCTATTGTTTAATATTTCTTCAATTAATTCAAATTTATCAAAACCTAAAATTGATTAAGTTTTTAATAATTATATAGAATTCTTCACAATAAATTTTACCTAAAAATTCAAATAAATCGTTCTGAAGTTCATCATTAGTTTTTTTAGATTTTAGCACTTCCAATAAGCTATCTATAAGTTCGTTATTAATCTGTTTAGTAAACCATATTCGACTATATTTATTAATACTAGTTTTATTAGAAAAATGTCCATTTGTAGAATCATTTGCTTTTGAATCATATTTCATAGAAAATGTTAAAGCTGTTTTGGCTCTTGTAGATAAATTTGGTGATAAATCTTGTAAGAGTTCTAATGATATATCCATTTCAGAATTATTAGCAAATTCTACTGATATTTGTGGTCCCCAAATATTTATACTACAAGCACCTTCTGCTGAATCAACACCATTTAAATTAACTGATTCATTAGATATAATTTTAATGTAATTTTTCGATTCATCATTTAGTATTGAACTTATTTCACAAACAATTGAACACATTTTATTTGCTAATTGTGGTAAAATCGTTCCAAACATATTTTTTAATATATTTAAATGTTTATTCATAACCATACGAACATCTAGAAATAATTGTAAAATAAAAATTGCAGCATCATTTACAACTTCTACATTTTCATCATTTCCAATCATTTCACGTGTCATAACCCATAACTTTTGTAAATTTTCTATAACTATTTTAGCATCTTTTTCATTTTGTGTAGTTTGAGTAATAAAATCTTTCAATTTCTTCCAACATATTGAACTAAGAAAAATGCATAATACTTACAATTACATACTTATATTTAAAATAAAAAATTCAAATGTTAATACACACTTTTTATTTCCTTTTGATCTCCATAATTGTAAATTAATACGCTCATCATTGCTCAGTTTTAAATTACGGCTTATTTCCAAGTCCGTATTTACCCGCAGAGCTCTAGACAATCTGGGCAAAGCCAACATTTTAAATTTATCAGAAGAGTTTAAGAGTATCTTCCAGATTAATAAATTTCAATTTAAATTACACCTGTTATTCACAAAACCCTAAAGGTAATTTCCCTAAACTACAAAGGTTAGGGTTTTTAAATTATTCTGCAAAAATATATTATTTTACCTTTCCTTGTGAAATTCCTGATATTAACTAAAGTGACAGACCATGTCAACAATCAACAATAATTATGACGTTATGACTACAAGTATGACTTGTGATGTCAGATATGACAATTAAAATGCCACTTGTTTTTATAAAATCAAAAAACTCTATTTCGATTCCCTGTATTAAAAATTAAAATCGATTCAATTCACTTGTTCTTGTTCTTGTAATGCAGTTTCTGCAAAGATATATCTCTTGAAATTAATAACATTGTGCAGATATCAGCTGACTTTTTTTGTAAACAATACTCTGTTTTCTTTTTTTGTTCATCAGTTTTAGTAGTTCAATTTCAGTAATTGTCAGTAATCACTAATCTGCTAATCAGTTTATTATCTTCAAAAGAAAAGAACTTTAAATAAGACAATTTACATTGAATTAAATTCAATTTAATTTTAAGAAATTAAAAGTAATTTAGTAAAACAATTATTACTAATTAGTTTATAATTTTAATTATCTATGGATCAAGATGAGGATTATTGGAATACATCAGCAACAAAGGCATTTAATTTTGATGAGAATGATGACGTAAGCTAAATATACAATAAATTGAATAAATTAATTGGAACTTATAAATTTTAAAGTTTTTATCATCTTCAATTGAAAAAAGTCGTTTAATTGTCGAAGATAATGTATCAGAGATCAGTACAGAAGGAAGTATTGCATCACCCGAAGAATTTCAATTAAATCAATTTGTTTCAGATGAAAATTTAAAAATGTGTATTAAATTAAAAAACAAAATTCTCTATTCTAGAAAAATTTTAGACAAAAACATTTTTTTTTAGTAATAGCCGAACAATCTTTAGAACTGGAACCAATAAAGAAAGGGATATCCGTGGAAGAAGAATTAAGATATTTAAGAAGAAAAGTACAAGAAACCATTCATCCACCGCCGGCAGAAGTAACTGCATTAAATTTATTATTCGGTAAAAAATGTTCACTAGAATCGTATAGAGCTTTAGAAGATAAAATTTCCCTGTTAGATGAAGTTATTTCAACAGGGAATGGTGGTGCTATTTTAGGTGTAAGTTAATTTAGTTAACTTTATATAACTTTATCACTAACTTTTATTTTAGGTTGTAATATTTTTAGAGAAAACTTTAAACAAAAAACAATTTAATAAAATTTTAATGACGCGTTCCGATGCAGCTAATCATTATTTAAATTATTTAGAATCTAAAATGAAAATTAATGAAGCAAGTGATATATTGACGTAAGTAAAATAATTAATAAATTATTCTGGAAAAAATATTTAAAATATAATAGCTTGTAATGTAATGTAACTTTTACATTTCAGAATGCTTGGAAGAGATTTAGATGCAGCAGTAAATATTATTATTTAATATTTTTTTTTTTTAATAAAATTTTTGTTTTAATTTAAGATGCTTCAATTTAAAGTAGCAATTAAAATGTATCCTGATGCACAGACACAGAGACATAAACTTAAACGGGTTTACTGTGATTATTTTACACAACCTGGAACAAATCCTAATTTAGCACAATTTGTTAGCAATGCTTTAAATCTTTTGGGTACATATATGTTACAAAATTATTAAATTTTAATTTATATTTTACAAAATCAAATTTGTAATTATATTTTACTAAGCACTTTGTAAATTTAAAGAATGGCAACTATTAGAAAAATCTAGAGGTATTCCCGATGCAGAAACATTAGTTTGTAGTACACCAGTTGAAACATTATTTTATGCATGTTCCAAACATAATTGGAATGATCCAAACTCTAATGATCATACAAATCCTTTTAAATTCATAAATGATTTTAAAATTAGTCGTAATTTATTTGAATGGACTGCATTAAATGAAAGAGGAAAATCAAAAGCCTATCCAGATTTAGAAAAAATATTTGAAAAATCTGTTAGTATTTTTTCTTTAATAAATTTTTTTTTATTTTTTAGTTTATTTTCGTTTTAGAGTTGGACTTCTTTATTAGCAAAATCATTTCACATTAATATACCATTAGATTTGGCCATAATTAGATTAAACGATTTAGAAGCTCCAGCCCCGATTTTGCAAAGGTAACGAACTACCTATATTATTAGAAAATTTTATTTGAAAGATTTTTTTTTAATTTTAAACTGAAAAGCTTTTTATCAAAAATAAATGATTCAAGAGATCGCTTAGAATTGGCGCGAGATATAAAATGTCCGAGAGGTATAATTGATGCATTAGCTGCTTTAAAAGATAAAGAAGAACTACAAAAATATATTAATTCATTACAAGAAGGTTGTGAGGAACGTTTTTATGGTGAAAATACCTTAAAGACTATTGTACGTTCTCAACAAAAGTAAAGATAATTTATTAATTTAAAAATAAATTTTTTTTTAGGGTAAGAAATGGCCAATGGAAAATTTACCATTAATAAAGAAATAAACACTCAAACATAAATAGAAAAAAATCATTATTTTAAAATTTCACTTAATTAAAATTTGTTACTAAAAAGCACTTGTTTTTGACAAATCTGCTCTCTGTACGCTTATCTTTAATATAAAAAAAAAACAAAAACAACTCTTTAAAAGCAATTTAATAAAAAAAGAAAATTTATTTGTTATTGAATTTATATTTTTTATAATACAAATAATAAAATAGCATTGTATATTATTGTTAGAAAGATTTTTATTTCCTTTTCTTTTTTTTTTATAGTTATATGTACCTATATTTTTATTTTACGATATAAATTCTACCCTAGGCCTTACAAAAGCATTAGCACTTGTGATGGTAACAGGATATAAGCTAAATATAAACTTTTCTAGAAACGGAATGCTATACAAATAAAAGTACTTTACATTCTCTTACAATTAAGGGAGTATCGAATATTCTCAGATATATGTCGTTTTATAAACTATTTTAGAAGGAAGCTTTTAATCATTAATCAGTCAGTAATTCATTCATTTTGAATAATTAGCAATTCACTGAACTCTCCAGAACGAATTTAGGTGTAATGGAAATTACTGAAAACAAGAAAAATTAAAAACTGAAAATGTTATTATTTATAAATAAAAATATATTTATTTCTTTGTAAAATAAAATTAAATAAAACTATTTTTCATTACGTAAATAATATAGTTTTTTTTTTTATTTATAAATTTTATTTTTATATCAAAAAACTGTTGTAAAGTTCAAGATAAAGTCATTTCATTTTTTCTTAGTGTTTCTTCTGAAAAAAACTACACAAAAATGAAAAAAGAAAATAAAATTATGTACAATGTGCACTACTATATTATAAATAAGTAAATAAGAAAATATATTGCAATTAAATAGACTTTATCTTAATCATATATTTCTATTTTTCCTTGTTTTTAATTAAATGAATACTAAAAAAGTAAAAACATACATATATATATATTATATTTTTTGTTTTGTATTTTAGTTTTGATTACATTATGTTCTAACAATAGAACATAATATTATTAAACTCTTCAATTATATAGAATAAAAAAAATTTTAATTCTTAATTAAAAATTATATAAAAGTCTTTTAAATTTTATTATAAACATCAAAGTTTAAAAAGAAAAAAATTATTGAGGTATTCATGTAATTCTTAGTAATTTTACTTGGGGGAATTAAAACAATTTGCTCACAATAGAAATCATTAATTTAAATGATGACAACTTCTTAACAAACTTAATCCATTAAATACAAAAAAGTTATTAATAAAATTTATCTGGTTTTATATACATACATGTATGCTAAAACAAACCTATAATTTTTTTTTTCTTTGTATTTTTTACAAATGTTTCAATAATTCATGAATACCTGTCATATTTATTTTAATTCATCGAAATTAAAATTATTACATGTTATTTTTATTTTTATTATTTTTTAATTTAAATTCTCTTTTTGTTTTTAGTCTTTGTTAGTTTTTTTTCTATTGGAATTAGAGGCAGGAGATTGAAAAAATCAATACTTCCTTTATAACATTAATTAATTACACATTTTTGCTTTACCAAATCGAAAATTTAATTATCTTTATCACTATGAACATCATCAAGCTGTTTTGCTTTTTTTTTTTTTCTTATTTATATTTATACATATGTATTCTTTTAACTATGTTTAGTTAATGTACAAAATTATTTTAACAAATAATTTTCTTTTAACTATTCTTTAAACTTCTCCTAATGATTGTCCAACTAATATTTTTTGACCAGGTTGAAGATTAAATTTAAAATTATTTGGTGCTTCAAATATCAATACAATTGTACTACCCATATTAAATTGTCCAACTAATTCACCTTTATTTAATTTTATATTATTTGATATTTTAAACTCATCATAAGTTCGTGTTTTTAAATGACCCGGTTTAATACCTAAATATTTATTTGTTTTCAATTCTTCATCGAAATATATTTGAACAGAACCAACATTAGTTGCTCCTTTAAAAAATATATATATTAATTTTAAATTAAAAATATCATTTAAACAAAAAAAGAGAAAAGAACTTACCAACAGCTGTAAAACTAAAGAAACCATATTTCCATTTTCCAACATATGTAGCACGCTCATTTAAACAAAATAAACCAGGCAACCATTGTGCTATTTTCGGATTAACTGATAATAATTCACCATGAAAATGTCTTCGTAATACTGGTTCCCATTCAGCCGGTGAATGAAATTTATGATAATCTCCCGGTGCCAAATAAATTACACATTGATATAAAGATGTTTTCTAAAAAAAAACAAAAAATAAATAAAAATTTTAGTAAATTCAAATGAAATATAAAAACAATATTACAAATATAGAAAACATTTACAATAAACAATTAATAACGTACATCTGATTTATCATGTTTAATATTTGACAAATAAGAATTTGTTTCAGAAATATTTTGTGGAATCCAATTATCTGGTCCTAAAAATGATTCTATTCTATATGTAACACCTTTAACCTAAAATTTTGAAAATTTTCATTCCAAGTACAATTTTAATATATTAAATATTAAATAAATTATTTTTTGTTGTTGTGGTTGATTCTTAGAGTAATTAACTCTATATTTTTAAACTAGCTTTGCTTCCTGTTCAATATTTTCCTTTCATATAAAACATTAATAAATAAATCATATTTACTTGTTCTATTTGTGAATTTGATGCTGAACCAAAATGTAATACTCTTCCATCGGCGGGTGAAACTAAGTATGAATTATTATCAATAATTCGTACCCCATCTTTCAATGATCTTGTAAAAAATTGTGATAAGCTTCGATAATCTCTATATTTTATTTAATTTGATTTATTCCCAAGAATAATAAAAATTAAATAAAAAAAAAAAACGAAAAAAACAAAATATTTTAACAAAATTCAATTAAAAATTATTTCTATATAATTTTTCGTTACAAAAAAAAAAAAAAAAAAAAAGAAATTAAAAAAAATCATTGTCATTTTAAATTTCCATAGTGCTTCATTTTTATTATTTCTTTTTTTGTTTTCATCTTTTTATTTTCTCTGTGATCTGTTGTTTTTTTTTTTAATTTTTTTTTTTAATTAAATTTTTTTTTTTTTTTTTTAATACTACGTAATATAATAATAATCACCACATTATACATAAAATAATTGAATGATTAAATTGAGTTCAATATATTTTTTTTCTTTTCTCATTTTTTTTTCATTGATTTTCATCATTTCTTATTGCATATAACAACATTTAAAACAGATTCAGGCAAGAAAAAAGAAAATCAACGAATTGAAATGTAACTATATATTGAATTTATTAAAATTTAAATTCAATTATATAGATTATATTAAATTTAAATTCAATTATAGATAAATGTAGTAAATTATTTTTAAATATTTCAGTTTATAATTAATGAAATCAGAAAATAAATATTTAAATGTAAATATATATATATGTATATATATAAATTTATATGCAAATTCTACTACATGCATGATATAAATAAATATATATTTCATCACAGCTAACAATATATAAAAAAAACTATTGTCAGCTGTGATTTCATTAAAAATATTATTAAATATTGTCATATATATACATATATGTATAAGTATTCTATGTACAATTTTATATAACAATTAATAATTATTAATTTAATTTTGAATATATATATATATATATATGTGCAATATTTAAATATTGATAAAAATATATGCAAGTGTATAAATAATTGTTTTTTTTGAAAATTAAGAAAAAAAAATCCAGACATATTGGCATCAGTAGGTGCAAAATCTAAGCCTAACATCTAAAAATTAATTTTAATTTATTATTATTATATATGATTAAAATTAAAATTAAATAATGAAGATGATTTTATGTTAGTTTCAAATTGATGTAAAAATAACAATTAACTACTGGTATATGTAATTAATACATTAACATAATGAAAGTACAAATTTCTTTAGTAACTTTTTAAAATTGTTAAAATTATTTTTGAATTTAAAATTGAAGAAAAAAAAACAAACTGTTAAGTTAATACATAATTAATTTTAATGTTATTATACATTTTATCAAATCATATTTATCAAATTTTAAATGAAAGGAAACTAAAAACCTTAAATTTAAATTAGATTTTATGTAAATACTAATTTAAAAAACAAACAAATTATATTAAAATTAATTTGCGAGTAAGTTATAAATTAATATTTTTTTTTTTAATCAATAAAATTTGAACTAAAGAAATTTCTACAAATAAATTAATTAAATATTACATGAACATGCTTTTTATTTGACATAAATTTAATAGACATTCAATTAATATTAAATAAAATAAAGTAAAATTATTTGTTTTATTAAAACATACTTCAATTCTGGATTTTCAGCCTCATCAATTTGTACACCAAATTGTTTTGAATATAAACCATAAACATAAGGACGCATTGAAACTGGAATATTACAATCAGCCAACCAACCCCAACAACGGCTTACCGTCCTTAATGGGAGGGAACAATAAACATTTGCCTAAAAAGAAAATATACATAAAATAAAATTACAATTATATACTTATACATATTAAGAATATTTATATTTATTTTGAATATAAATTATAAATACTTTTTTGAATGTATGTATGTATGTATGTATGTTATATAAGTTTTAATAAAAGTAATACCTTTTTGTTTCCGGTTAATTATCAATTATGTATTTATATTTATCATTTATTAAAAATGTTATCAATTATAAATAAATTTTAAGGAAGAAACTAAAGTTTATCAGCTCATATGCATATTTAAAAAAATGTTTTTTTAATAAATTTAATCTTTAATTGTGCTCATTTATTGAAATGATATGATGTTTATGTAAAAACAAGAAAAAAAACATTTAACAATTTAAATAATTTTGCAATCTTGCATACTTAAGTATAACATAATAATAATTAAGATGATCTCATATTTTTAATTCAAAATATTTCTGTCATAACAAATACAGCATTTAATTAACAATTGTTTTTATTTTTAGATTATTTTTTTTTTTTTTTACAATCTTAGTTATTTGATGTTATTTGAGTAGTCATTATAAATATTTATTTAATATATAATATAGTCATTACCCTATTTTTAATTTTAAATATGTTCTCAAATAGTATTATTTTATTGTTTCCAACTAATTTAATATTATTAATTGATTTATTGTTAAAGGTCACACATTATCTGTAAACTATATATTTAAAACAACTTTTATTTAGTATATTTTAAAAATAAATGCATAACATACATACATTTAAAATTATATTAATTATAAGATTCGTTTAATAAAAGGAAAAAAAAAAAACAACTTTACTAATTTTCATTTTAAAAAACTTACTTGTAATGGTGATGCAACTTTTGGTAAGCCCTCCTTTTTAAGCCTTTGATTATGAAAATGCCATTCTAAAACTGCAAATAAGGTAAAACCGATCGGGGTCCATCGCATCAGAAGACCAGACCAAGTAAACCAGCCGCCTGTAGCCAATAACCACCAATCAAGTATTGATAGTATAGTCCAACCACCAGCACCAGCAGTCCAACTCCATTTTGAATGGAGTTTTTTTAATTTACTAAATTTACCTTTTTTTCCTGACGATGATGATGATGATGAAATAGCACCCAAATGACCAGTAGAACCTGTTATATTTGATGTTTGATGTCCTTGATTACTTCCTGTTGATGATGTTAAATTTGCTTGATTTGATGTAGTACTACTAAATGATCGGGCAACATTTGCTTGTACTGATATTGTTGCACCATCTAAGTTATTTTTATTTGAATTTCCTAATAATGTTCTACGAAATGTCCATTTAATTGACCATTTATGTGGTTTTTTTAATTGTGTAGCTTTCGTTAAACTAAAAAAAAAAATAGATATTTAAATTAGATATAATGTATGTATCTAAATACAAAAAAAAAAAATATGGATATACAAGCATTATAATAATAAATTGTCTAATAAAAATTTTATTATTGTGTTTTATATGTACTTTTTTTTTATCAGAAAAACGTTACATTAATATTGCTTAAAAAATTATACGTACAATTCAAACATTATGTAATTTGAAGAAAATTTAAATTATTGTTATGAATTTTTATTTATCTAATAAAATTTGTAATAAGTTAAAATTTTAAATGACGCCGAACATTGACTATCAACCAACCCAAGTTCGAAATTAAGTAATTTTTAAAATAATACTAATTACTTGTTATGATATTATAAAATGAAAAAAAATATTTATTCCAAAATTTTGCATCTCCAAAAAATACAATCACAAGTTGGTGTATTTTCGGGTTGGTGACCTTAACTTGTAAACTTAAAATTTATTTCAATTTTTAAAATATAAAAATAAAATATGCATTCCATACTAAAAAAAAAAAAAAAAAAAAACCATATAAATCTATTTTTCAAAGTAATTTTAAGAAAATTCTTAAAATAAGAATTCATTACTTATCCTATGAGTTTTATTTATTTATTCATTTCATGGTTATTCATCATAAGGTACTTTAAAGTTAATTTTCAAGAAAGTTTCAAAGATACATATAATAAAAATTAAATTTAAAAGCTTATTATAAGGAAATATAAAATTTATATAAAATAAATTTTATTTTTTTTTTATTAATAATTCAATGATATTAAATTATTTTTGGCGGCAAATATTTTTATTGATTTTTTTTTTATCCCCAAAACATTTTGCAATTAATTACGAAACAATTTTTTATCCTAAAATATTTTAATACTACGTTTTTTTTTTTTTTGTGTTAAATTCTAGAGACGAAAATAATAATTAAGTATTTGATTACAATTATTTAAATGATTCATTAATATCCATAATCTTTTTTATAAAAAAAAGAAAAAAATTAATTCTACATACAAAGTAGGTACATATTTACATCATATTTCTCCAGAATCATGGAACAAAGAACAGGAAATCAATTCTAAATTCAAATTGTAAAATATAAATTACAATCAATCCCTTGACCCTTATTGCATTTCTGTTTTTAATTTTTTTCCCCCCTATATAAATTATATTTTATAAATATATTATATTATGTACTTACAATTGTGATTTTGGAAAAATATAAAATGACATTTTTCTTTATTTAAATTTTTCTTATTTTTTAATTAAATATCGACGGATTATAAAAAACAAAATAAAAATATGATTTTATCTCCTTGAAACAAAATTAAATATAATTCGAATCAATCTATATTTTAAAACTAAAAAGTAAAAACTGAATAGAATTTAAAAAAAAAAAAGATAAAGAAAAGAACGTAAATAATTTTTCAATTAAATAATTAATATTTTTTATTATTTCTTTTTTTTTTTTTTGACCAACACACTAATACGATTTGCTAAAACAAAAGACAAAAGATTAAACAGCTGAGATATAATAATAATATTAAAATGTCAAAACAAAACTTCCAAGTTCCAATTATTCCTACTTTTTTTTTCATTTTGTTTTGGGAATGAAACAAAACGGAAAAAATTATTAAATTATTTTTAAAGTAATAATTCATCTAGTGAGAAATATTTGAAACTTTTAAATTGTTATTATTTCTATATTAATAATTTAATTATTTTATTAATTAATTTAAAAAATTACAGCAATTCAATGAATCAAATCAAAAGCAATATAAAATATTTTTAAAATTCGTGTTCGTCTCTCAATTTTGCGAACAAAAATTTTTAATAAAAAATTTTATTTTTTTATTCATTTGCGAAATGTCAAAATCAGTTTGTTTTAAAATCGACTGAACAATGGACATTAATTTATTATTCAATATTCAACCATTCTTTATACTTGTGTATATTTCGAAAAAATTTAAAAAAATTTAATTTTCTTTTATTAATTTTAAATAAATAAAAACTTGTTGCCAATTTTCATATTTTAAATTTTACATTCATACTACGACGTGGACTAGGACTGATGAAAACTTAAACACAGCAATGAAGTACATAATATGTACATATAACATGTTTATCTTATATTATGGCTCTGCAAATTTACACCAGAATGAACTATCGCCAGAAGTATAAATAATCTTACACCAGAAATAAAATTTTCTGGGAACAATTTATTTCAAAAATGAACTAACACCAGAAATAATTTTTGCAATTTTTAAGAAAAATAATTTAATTTATAAATGCATCAATTAAGCTAATTTGTCAATTAATTAATATTTGCTAAAAAATTGTTTATATACGTTATGTGACAAAAAAAGAAATGAACTAACACTAGAAATACATACTTATATAAATTAACTTACACTAGAAAAATAATTTTTCGAAAATGATCTATCGCCAGAAAGAAAAATAACTTAGACCAGAAACAATTTTTTCAGACATAAGTTCATTTGTTTTCTGGCGATAGTTCATAAATTAAAGCCAGAAATTTCTAGCGTAAGTTCATTTATATTGTCTTATGTAAAATAGCGTAAGTCCATACTTCTGGCAATCTTACCAAATCTAATATTATAACTAAATCTTGAAACTACATTTTAATTTATTTCGCTTGCATAATTTTGAAAATTATTTCGTTCTTTTATCTTTTTTTTTTTAATTTTTTAACAGTTTTTTATTATTATAAGTGTAAATTATGAGAGTCTACTGAGAGTCTACGTATTTTTCACGTTGATTTAATATGCGTTGTGAGAAAATTAAATGGAAAATCAAAAGTATCTTTTTAATTTCAATTCTTTTTTTAAAAAAAAAAAGAAAAAAAATATTTCACTATAAAAAACAATTAGAAAATATTCTAACGTCAATTTTATTATATTTTCTAAACTCATAATTAGGTAACTTTTCTAGTATAGAATTGCGAAAGTAGATATAATTCTAAATCCAGTAGACTTTCATAATTGACACTTTAGTTGGATATACTCCGTTACAGACTATATGGTGCCCTTTTTATATGCAGCTTAAACAGCTAGTTTAAACTAGACAAATGGAATTAAGTTTAAATAAACTTTTCGTTTAATATCAGCAGAAACTTTTCTTTTAAGGCGTTTTTTCTCTTACATTCTAAAGGAGACAGAGTCACATTTAAAATTCTATATTTTAAACGATAAAATACCTATTTTATATGTACTATAAAATTATGTATGGAAGAATTTATATACATATCATTAAATTACTACCCATATAAAATTCTTAATCACCTTATAGGTTCCATAATCCATACTGTGTTTAAAATCTTGTTTATAAAATTGATAAGTATAATCGTGTATGAGTATGGTTCCAAAAATTCAAAAACTTTATGCGATGAAAATAGTTTATACAATCATAAATAGGCTTACAGTTCTATCACCTAAATATTTAACCAGCCAGCCAGTAACCAGCTATTTACCAGTCAAATCTACAGTTTGAAAACCATCCTTAATATCGACATTTTGGAGATTTTGTATAAATTCTGTAATTTGAAATTATCTGATCGAGCAAATCTATTCCAACCGTATCATATCATATTTTTCAATTTCTAGTCTAACAATATTTGCATATTTGTTGATTTCTATCCCATCTCTTTACTTCATTTCTATTTCCTTTTCAAATACTCGAATTTCTCGAATTCGAACAATTCTAAACTTACTACTACATCCAAATAGCACCTCTACCATTTTTCTTCACAATGTTGGCAGATTTGAAAAACTTTTTGTACGTATTATCACTACTGTCAAAAATTGATACGAAGAAAAATAGTTATCATAAAAAAGTTTATGTCCATTTGATGGAGTAGTTTCAAAATGCAACAGAATTGAAACTCCAAAACCATAATTTTTAATATTTTCTTCATTTATACCGGATGTAGAGCTTTGGTAAATTAGAAAATCGTACATTTATCCAGAAAGTACTACAAAGTACACATGTTTTAATTTTCCATATTTCCCCCATTTCATATACATATTTTAATTCCCCATATTTCCCCCATGGTATTGGTTTTGCTTTTATGTACTGCTTAATTTCTAAATTGGCTTCCAGACACAATTCATCAATAAATACATTTTTTGCTTTTTCGTTATTCAGATTATTATACATATTTTGCTGAAATTATATTATAGCATCTAGGTCAGCGGTCGGGAACCTTTTTTAAGTAAAGAGTCAAATTAACAAAAAATTTCAAAAAAATGAAATTTAAGAGCCGTAGTCACAGACATATTCGAGCTAAAAACTTGTGTAGCATTTGTATATTACGAAAAAATTTGTATATTACGAAATGACTTATCTTATTTAATAGCAGGATTTTCCCTTCTTTATAATAAATAAAACAAAATACATATTTTTAATTTTTCAGTATTTATTAAAGTTTATGATAATATAATATTAAATTATGAAAATTATAATATTGAAGTTATGAATCAAATAATATTAAACATTTATTAGTGGGACTTTTGAACTTGTATCATTCCAGCCAACTTTTTTAAATTTGGCACATATTTGGTGGTTTTTAATTGTAACAAAGCTTTTAAAATTTCATCTGTCAGCCTGCTCCGGTACTTATTTTTAATGTAGTTCATGGAAGAGAAAAATTGTTCACAATTGTACGTAGAACCAAAGAGTGTCAAAAGGCCAAGTGCAAGGCTCTTGGTGTTTGAATAATTATTCGGGAATGTATTCCAGCATCTGAATATTATGTCCTGCGGCGTGTCCTCCATAGTTGGTTGATATGATTCAATTTGTGTTACCATGTGTTGAAGTTTTTCTACCCATATACTTTTATTTTGAATTTCCAAAAGCTCAAGCTGAAGTTCTGCAATAGATATACCAGGGAAAGCTTTAATGTCTATTAATTTTAAATTGCACTGCAATGGCTGCAAAATAAATTTCAATGTTTCCTGATACTTCTTGAAATCCTGAAATCTGCTTGCAAATGAATTCGAAATTGTTGTGATTATATCAGCGAATATTTTACAATCTGTTTTCTCTTCGGTTAAATTTAATCTGTAATTTCTTAAACTATCAAAATATACAAACTGATCGTTAGATATATCCACCTTGAACAGCTCTAGTTTTTGCTCAAAAGTAAGAACTTCTTCTAATAACTGTAAAGCAGTATTTCATTTTCCTTGCAACTTAAGATTAAGTTTGTTAAAATGTTTTGTCATATCTAGTAAAAAGTAAAAATTTTCAAGCCATTCATAGTTTGTAAGAAGTTTAAAATGTTCTTCGTTATAATTTTTCGAGCCTAAGAAAATAATAACTTCTTGCAAAAACTCGGAAAAACGGTTTAACACTTTGCCTCGTGACAACCAACGTACAGCAGTAAATGTAAGCAAATCTTTATATTTAGCATTGCCTTCTTCTAAAAGTGCAGTAAATAATCTGTGATTCAACGCTCGAGCCTTGATGAAATTTATTATTGGTATAACTACATCCATTACTTTTTTTAGGTTTGGTATTATTCCTAATGATTTTGCAACTAAAGCTTCTTGGTGTAAAATACAATGAAATGAAATTATTTCGTGAGAAATATAATTGGAGAGCAATTTAACAAAGCCCTTATTTTTTGCAATCATCGCCGGTGCTCCATCCGATGCAATGGATGCTATACGATCAATATTTATATTTTTACTCTTTAAACATTTTACAATACTTTCCGAAATTTCTTCACCTGTAGTGTGTCCTTTAAGTGGCAATACTTCAAGTAGCTCTTCTTGAACACCTGAAGATATTATATATTTAGCCATTACACAGCACTGCGATATGTCAGTAACATCTGTAGATTCATCAACAGCAAGCGATATGAATTCTGTAGCATTAATATCTGAAAGTAGCATGTTTATGATACGTTCTTTAACAGCTCTAGAGAGGTAAATCTTGTATTTTTTGAAATATATCATCATGATTTTTAAAATCTTTGAAGAGCGTATCAGAAACCTTGTACATGCACTGTTTGATAAATTCACCATCTGTAAACGGCGCTCCAGCTTTCGCGATCTCTAATGACAATTCAAAACTTGCTTCATTTGAAGTTGATGAAGATTTTACCCAATTTGAAAAACATCCTTGCTGAAGTAATGTTTTATTTTGTAATTCTTGAATAGCTTTTTTTCTACTATCGCCGTCTGGATACTTCTCGCTGAAATCTGAATGTTTTCCATCAAAGTGTCGTTCTATATTGCTTGATTTATTGTTCTGCATTCTTAAATTGCAAATCAAACATTGAGGTTTCCCATTAACTTCTATAAATGCAAATCGTTCAGTCCACATTTTATTGAAACTTCTGTTTTCATCAATGATTTTTCTTTTTCTTGCATTCATTGTGGTTCAATAATTCAATTGAATTATTAACAAAACTTAAATTATCGATTGTATTTAATAACTTTAATTATTTAATAAATTTTTGTAATGCACAGCAATAAAACCTTACCATTTCAAAAAACACTAGAAAACTAATTCACGAAACTTATATAACCGTGAGTAAAAATAATTGAAGAAAATGGTTGCTATGGTAATTTATTGGTTTAGAATAGATTGCTGAGCAATCGATTTTTTATTTAAATTTAAATATTTTTCGTTTGTGTCTTAGGTGATGATTTCAGAAACATACTGAAAGCATTAGATAGCAGCAGTGAATTTTTTTAAAAATATTATTCAAAGTAAGAGCCACAGGTTTTGAAGCTAAGAGCCGCCGGTTCCCGACCGATGATCTAGGTATTCATTTTCAATGCAATACATAGTGTAATATTATATAAATAGATACTATTTAAACAGTACATAATTATGCACAATATAAGTTAAAAACTATTTTAAGGACTAATTTAGAAAAGCCTTACTTTTACCAGCTTTTACTTTTTAAACTTCATTCAAAAATGTCCAAAACACATTTTTTTAAAACGTAGTTTTTAAAAACTGTTTCATTTCAAGTGTTCTAAAATTTAAAATAATAGATTTTTTATTCTAAGAGATGGCGCACTAAAATAAGTTTTAAAATATTAATTTTAGAGGATTTTAGGACTACAATCCTAAAATAAATTATATTCACAATTATTAAAAGCGTTAAAAAGAACTTTAAATATAAATGTACATTATGTATTTTTTTATGTTGTCTATTTAATTGGTTTTTTTTTATTTATTGCATTTCTATGCCACATAAATGTATAAGCTCTTACTCACTAGGCCACCGAGGTGCCTAATTGGTTTTTATTAATAAAAATAGAAAAATAAGCTTTTTTTGAGATTATAAAAGATTATAAAAGACATATTTTTATCATATATTTGTATTGCGATTATAGAAGAATTTATAACGAGAACAATGAACAAATTCATTTTTAAAATGATATTGAAACTTTAATTTCCAATACATCGAAGTAAGTCGCAACTCTCAATTAAATTCAGTCCAACTTATCTGATTGTTCGTAATTTGCCTTGCCAACTTCCCAACCAAAACGAGTTTCTGGATGATCCCGAATTGTCCTGATTTATACCATTTTTATGTATTTTTAAAAAGAATAAATAATGTAGCTACTTTATTAATACTATTTTAACTTAAAATTTCATTCAAAAGGTAATATATAAAAAATTGTGTAAAAATTAAATTACGAACAAGTTTATGTTTTATAAAGATACCGCTTAAGCTCAATAATAAACTAAGGTTTAGGTCTTAGGATATTAAATTTTGTATGCAGAATATCAAACGGAACCTTTTTATGTAATCGCATCACATCGATTTTATGTATCGGCGATCGGTAATGTTTAAAGCTGACGTTACTCAGAAAAACTAAAAATAGTCGTATTTTTTTTGCAAATTAATATTAAAAATGTATTGAAACCATTTTAATTTCAAAATAAAAATAAAATTGTAAATTTTATAATGAGAATAGAAAGCTTTGTTATAATATGCAATAATTTTAAAAAGTTTTTAATAAAAATGAAATTTAGCAAATGTATTTTGTATAATAATATAAAAAGTAACAAATATTTGCTTTTTAAAATACCGATGGTGATTGAAAGAAACTTAAACACGTGAACTTAACGTCCACAGACGATGGTATATTGTTGAGCAGAGAGAAAAACTGATGATAAGCGAGGAAGAAAAATATTTGGAAAAATTATTCAAATTCATTAAGTTAAAATAATTAAAAAAACGAAAGCGCAATTTGTTAAATGTGTTTTGGAATTTCAGTCACACAATAAATCTAGTTTGTTTATGGATGAAACTAATTGGAACATTCACATTCACATTCAATGAGGGATATAAGGATGCACCATTAAAGTTGTCGTTTCGAAAGTATGCCAAAGTAATAGTCTGAATAAGCACTATTGCCTTTACCGAATTCGCACTACGGAATAAAAAGAGATTGTTTTCAAGAAAGAAAATGCGAAAGCATAGAAGTTTTACCTTCGTCAAACAATGATTTGACATGATGTACCTATTGTCATGATTATTGACACAGTAAAAATTAACGATTTACAAGAACAAGAATTTCGTGAAAACAAGGTACTTATTTCAATATTTGGTCTATGTGATTTATGTGAGTTACGTAAAAAGAGAACTTTCAGAAAAGCTTATAAATAATTCAGATCTAGAAACCTGTTAGAAAAGAGTCTATAGATCTACATCATCTACTATATGTGCCAATTGAATCGCAAGTACTCAAAAGAAAGTCACTGCTGCTCTTAATTTAAAAGAAATGCAATATTAATAAAATTAATTAAAAATAATTTGTTACCAAATTAAAAATTCTTTAAAATAAATTTTAATTTCGTAAAATTTAATAATTCTCATATTAGTTATTAGGAAATTCCATTTTGATCTTTAACTAACCTTATTTTGAAGTTTACTATTCTCATTTTTAAATTAAATGGTTTTTAACTAACGAAATGCAAATTAAGAAATTCTTATATTAATTAGTGCTTTCAGACAGTTATTAATTTTATGTAATATCCTAGATAATATATTGATTTATCAACCAGTTAACCAGAACGAAATATCTTCATTGAATTACTAGAAGCACTTAGAAATAATTTCTATTACCGTAAATATTGACTTATTATTGTGTATTTTATTTTAATATATTGAGTAAATATTGACGTGACTGAATAGGTTAACTAATCGTTTCTGTAAAATTTGCAGAGAATCCGACAAACCTATTTTTAATACAACAATGTATAGGAAATGACAAACAAAAATATTGCATGTTGTAGGTTATAGGACCCCATAGAAAGGATAAGAAATAAATTATTATTAGTTATTAGTAAAACCTTACTAAACCAAACTACTATTACATATGTATGTTGAAAATGGTTATGGAAGGGTATGGGATATTATTTGGTTGCATTCGCGCAATATGTATTTTTGCAGTAGTGCACTAATAAAAACAAACAAAATTTCTGCTTTATTATAAGCAGATATATAATAGATATTATATATTTAATTAAAAATTTTTTTTATTTTAAGTTTCTTTTTAATTTTGCGGTACAGTTTGGCTTAGATTTTTCACACTTAATTTATTATTACAATAAAATTTTTATTTTACTTTTAAAATATTAATATTTATTTTAGTCATCAAACAATTATAATTGTTTTCAGTTAAAATTGAAAAAAAAAAAAATACAAAAAGAAAGGAAATTTTTCAAAAATAAAAAAAAAAATGGCATTCCCAGAAAAATATTTATATATATATATATGCCCACTAAGTTATATCACATATATACTTATATACTTTTTTATATTGGTGTAAAATCAATTAATTGATTTGAGTCAAAGGTTAAATATATATATGTATAAAAAAAAAAAAAAACTGTCCAATAAATTGTTGATCACAGCAATACGTTATAGACCATGTATAGCTATAAAAAAAGCGAAGAACTTTTAAATCGATTTAACAAATTGATATTTAATTAAAAATTGAAATTTTTATATTTTTTTATTATTTGGTAGTTTTTTTTTTATTTTTAGGTATTAGTTTCCAATTCTTTTAGTAGATTGTAATTTTGTTTTTAAAATTAAAAAAAAAAATAATTTGTTTATTGTATAAAAACGAATAGAAATTTTCATCATTTTTACTAAAATTATATGTCCTGTTATTTTACTGTTAATTTACTTTTATTTTAAATATTTAAAAAATTAAGGACATGTGAACAAAGAAAGAACAAAGTTGCTGAAGATATTAGACCTCCACTACCCCTGTCCAAATTTATACTCTGTCGACGAAAACTTTTTAATTTTTGAATGAAACGATTAAATTGTGATCCATTAAACTGCATATTTTGAGAAAAATAAACTAACAAAAAAAAAGAGCTTAATTATTATCCTTTAGTGAACTAAATTTAATTTTTAATTTCATTTTAATGAGGCTATATGTTTCGTTAAAAATTTTTGCCAGATTGTGATTTGGCTATAAATGTTCTTAAAAGATGAAAAACTAAACTACCAAGATAGGGAAAGACATTTATTAAAACCAGAGTTTGTTTTTGCATTAGATATAACATGTTCATATCTTTCTTGGTAACATAAATTTCAACAGGATGCGCCGTTTTCTGACACTACACAAAAAAAATTAATTTACTATTTTGAAAATCATAAATTATAAAAAAAAGTACAAAACAATATTTAATCTAAATATCAGTTCTAGATCTCAAATCACAAAAATTCAATATATATATATATATTTTTTTTTAATGCATTTCTCTGCCAAATAAGTGTGAACAGGAAATTACACAGCCTTTCCTGTTCAGGCGTGGCTGTAAATGTCGTAAGGGGGCATAACTCTTACAACGTGTGTGGGATTCGGACCCACACCGGTGTTTACAGCGTATTTTATACGCTCTTATACCGACTAGGCCACCGAGGCCCCAAATTCAATATATTTAGACCACATAATGATTATATATTCATATATGAAAACATGAACTTTTACTTCTTTTAATTTCTTATAGACAAATATATAAAATCATCAGTGACTAGCAAAGAACAAGAGCTTACACCATGTAACAAACAATTCCTGACATTGAAAAGAAACCAAGCTTGACTGAATAAGAAACCTGTAAAACAAAACAAAAAAAAACTAAAGCGCTAAAAAGCAAAAGAAGTACAATGGGTCGTAAAGAGAAATTGCAAAAGTTTATACTTTATCTATTTTTCAAATTAACTAACAAAATTACTTTATTTCACTTTTGTTTTTTTCTCACTTTTAGTTTTAATTATTCCTTTAGATTAAAACTTTCAGTTTCTTGAATCAACACGAATTTTGATTGAAAGGCCGGCGACCGTTACATAACCACTACGTTATTGATCAAATTCATCAAAAGTTTACTCAACTTAATCAAAATCGTATATAAAATCTTAAATTTTTTTAAATAACAATTCCGAGTATTATAAAATTTGTATAAGAAAATAAAGAAAAAAAATCGGAAACTAAAATACTTCTTATCTTTTTTTTTTTTTTTGCATCCCTACTACTACTATTACTACACCAAAAAAAAAACAAAATAACACAAGGCAGAATATAAACCAATGGTTTTAAGAAGCGCACATTTCCAAAAAACAATACAACAATAAAAAACGGTTTAAAATTGTGGCTTACACCAAAATTTGAAAATTCCTTATATATAAGAAAAAATGTGAAAATATGACTTTTTTGCAATTTTGAGGGGCTGTAAGATGAAACCCTATATAACTAAGAAAAACCATTAAGACGCGTAAAAATATATTACTGAAGCTTTAATTTTTATGTCTTGCCGAAGAAAACTTTGTACAGGTGCCTAAGTTACAGGTGTCTAAAAAAAACAAATTTTGGAGCCCCAATAGCTCTTAAATAGGGGGTGGTACAAAAATATTTTCTAAGGAAACTTATATTAATTATAAAAGTTTTTTCTTGTCTCAAAATTTCAAATATCTATCTAAAAGCATGCCGTAGTTATAAAGGTAAAAAAATCATGCAAAATTATGTTTTAACATAACGGTAAATTGAAATACTAAATTAAAAAAAATATATATTAATTGGAGGGGCTGCAGCTTCGTAATGCTTGTGGCTACATGGAAAAGTTGTTCTACAATATTAATTTTTTTATACCTATTTTAGAACGAACTACCTAAGGTTAAAATTGGGTTTACTTATCTTTAACGGTGTAGTTGTTTTGAAAACAGACGGACGGACAGAGTGAAACTAATAAGCACATTATTTCAAAATTTTTTTTTTGGAAATATGCTAAAAAGTAATTATATGAAAACATATACACATATACTTAATGAAATGCTATACAAAATACAAATCCCAATGAAGAATGAAAATATTCTGACCAGTGGACATCAATTAACTTCAAAGAGATCAATTTAAATAATTTAAAATCAGTTTGACTGAAGATCGCGAATGAATAAGACTTAAAATATAATAGAAGAAAAAAAAAAAAACGGAAATAAAAAGAAAAATTTTTATTTTGTTTTTTTTGGCAATATACCGTTCGGATTCAGTAAAAGAAAAATATAATAATAAAAATAAAAAAAAAAAGACTAAATTAATTAATGATAACCAAGGGTTTTATTTTTTGTTTTATTTTTTAATGAATCGTAATAGAAGATAAGATTAAGGAATACAAAATATGCGCTTCCTACTATTAATTTTAGTTACTTGTACGTAATTAATTTATTATTAATTTTAATTTTTTATTTCATTAATAAATATAATTTATAATAATATATAAAAACAAATTGCCATTCAATGCATTCTAAGATTAAAAGTTCAAATTTTCTAAAACAATTTGTACTATTATTAAAAAATATAAAATAAATATTAAAATTACAAAAATTAATAAAAATTCGCAGAAAAAAAAAAAAGTTATTCTAGTGAAATAAATTAAAATTTTTTTATTAAAATATTGATTATTAAAATTTCGGCGTATATTAATAATAAAATATAAATATATGTATATATATATACATATATGTATGTATATTAAGTGTATATGTAAAACTCATACATTATTTTTAAAATTTTATTGCAGTGGAAATTAAAATATAAAAAGAAAAATTTTTCTTTCGGTTTTCTTTTAATTTATGACGTCATTATTATTGATATATTTAAAAAAATTAAAAAAAAAAAAAAAAGACAAAAATTTATAATCAAATTACAATTATTTAAATTGATAATACTTTAGTGACCTTTAATTATTATCAGTTTATAATGGTGCCTGTTACGCTTATTTTCTCAATTAGAAATTTAATACAAAAATGAAAATAAACCAAATATAAAAAATCTAAAAGGGAAACAAAACAAAAGAAAAAAAAAATTTTTTTTTTTATTATTATCATCAATATTATTATTTAATTAAGTAAAATAAAATTAAAAAAAAAAATTATATATATATACTAGTATATACATATAAAATTATAAAAAATATATTATATACATAAAAATAAAAAAAATTTTTCTGTTACGTTAAAAAATTTATACGTTGAAAAATTTTTATTAAAGGCCTGTGATGATTTAATAATTTATTTAATAAAAAACAAAAGTAAAAGTTGTCTATAATACAATTACAAAAATAAAATTAATAAAATAAATAATGTCATAAAATTTAATTTATATTAAATAATTTGAAAAAAAATAAATAAATAAATCACAAAAAAAATTCTTAAAATTATTTAAAAATAAAATTATAATATTGGATTTTTTTTTACACTAAATGTCAAATTGTCAATTATATTATCAATTTTTGTCAATTTCAGTATAACCTATCATCAATCACAATTATAACAGTTTTTATTAAATTGTATTATATTAATTTAAATTCTTGACAATTAGATTAATAATATTATTAATAATATGACATTTCGTTGACAGGAAGTTTTAGAGATGCTCAAATTTAATTTAATTTAATAAATTTAATCTGTTCAATGGGGTAGTACATAAGTCACCGGTCTTATGAAAGCAAAAAGTTTCAGCGTTCAAACCTCGGTCAGATCAAAATATAATATAAAATAAAATGCCTCAAGACATTCATTGTATGTGATGAGGCACTAGGCAGCCAAAAACAAAAAAAAAAACTAAATAAATTAAATATTTTTAGACAAAAAACATTTTAAATTATTAAAAGTATATCAATTAAATTTAAATTAATTATATAAAAAACATATTAAAAAGGATATATATAAAAAAAAAATGTATATGTGTACATAAATATACGTATACTACACTTCAACTTTTAAAGTTATAATATTAGAATATTTTTTTTTTGACTTCTGTAATTATGTATTTAATACTAAATGTTTTGAGTTTTAACTGCTTTTAGTTTTCATTAAATTTTTCTAATAATTTTTTTTTTTGTATTTTTTTAATTTTTATTTTTTACCGTTCAAATATAAATATATACCGATACTTTTCAGATCCTTTGCTTTAAAGGCATGTGAGCTAGCGGTACAATTATTAAATTAAAGTTATAACTTTTTTTTTTTTTTTTTACATTATAGATATTATTATAATTAACTTTTTAACTTTTTTTTTACATTATAAATAACTTAACCGGCATTTGAATCTGAGATCTTTCGACTGAAAGACCGGCTTTTTCTGCACTGCACCATTAGTCAGATGCTCTGATAATTTTATATCTAATTACTAATATGTTCAATTAATATGTTAAAAAAATTTTTTTTAACTCGAATTTTGTATATAATATTCGTATATTATATTATATATATACCTGTTATATACCTCTAATAGGCTACAACCTAACTCGAGATTTGGCTTCAATTAGAACACAGAATTTACGTTCGAATTATATACTAAAAAATTTAAAAAAAAAATTTTTTTATTATAAAAAAAAAAAAGGTTGGAAAAAAATTATGTTTTTAATGTTTTTAATGTTATTTTTGGACCATATGCTGTATAATAAGTGACAAAATAAAAAAGAAATTAAATATAAATGTAATAATTCATTAATTATAATTAACTTTTTTAATTAATTTTGAAAGTATATTAAACAAATTTTAAACATTAAATGTATAATTAATTAATAAAAAAAAAAAAGTATAATAAAATGATTTAATCAAATTTGGATTATAAACCCCGTATAGAGACAATTTTAATTATGATGATTTTATAGTGTTATTTTAAGTTTTTTATTTATTTCCGTGTTATACATAAAAAATTTTATAAATTTTAACTGGGTTTTAATGAATTAAAAAACAATTTGAAAATTTTAATTAAATTATTTTTAAATATTTTAAAATTTATTTCATTTTTTTTTGTATTTATAATTATTAAAATATTTTTTATTTTTGTTTTTAAAATTAAAATTAGATGTAACATATTTTATTGATTTTGGAGTTACATTTAAATATATTGGATCAAAACAGCTTTTATATGAATATATTGGTAAAGTATCAGTTGGTGCTAAATCACCACAAGATTCAAATGAAAAATCAAATCCAACACCACCAACATCAGGTTGGTCTGTAAGAGGTAGATTAACATTACAAAAACAAAGTGATAATATTTTGGCAGCAGCAGTAAGTTTTAAATTTATTTTCAATTTTATTTTTTTATTTTATTAAAAAATTTTTTGTTTTTTTGATTTGTCCGTTTCTCTCCTATAAATATAGCATAGTGTGTTGACTAAGTTAGAACTTAGATTCAGTTTCTTGTATAATTATTTTCACTAATTTTTTTGATTTCCCGACAGTATGGGGTTTGAACCCGACTTTTTGGTACCATAAGTCAGATAATTAAATCACTTAAAATTTTTTAAAGGAAAATACTACAAAAGAATAAGAAAATAAATAATAAACAGAAAATAAAATTTTAATTCATACTTTATACCTCTCATTATTTTTACATAAGATATAAAACGGTAAGGCTGCATTTTTCAGAAAATTACTGTTTTTTTAGCAATATATAAATTTTCCGTCACTTAAGCTTTATACCTTTTATTCGCGTAACCAATTTATATATTTTTTCTATTTTTTTAATTAAACTACATATTTTACATTTTTCAACAAAGTATATATTTTCAGAAAGAAAATTTGAAACGTTTCAGATAAACATAAAATGATTTTAAATCATAATTTTCAATGCCTAATAAGTATAGTTTATGTGTTTATAATAAAAAATATGAAACGTAAAATTAAACTTTTAACGAGTATTTGATTGCCTTATTGACATGATCGCTAATTCGAAAAATGACACAACACATTTTTGTTTATACTCAAGTATGCTTGTACAAAATTTTATAAAGTTCTAACAATGTATCGGAAGTCCTTCCAGTTAATAATACTTAAATTTAATTGTTTAATTGAGTTTTATTTCTAAGATTAGTATTGATTGGAGACTAGGACCCCTATTACTTTTTATACTACAGTGACTTTCACATTTTCTTTTTGTTTTTAAAAAATCAAAGAAATTTATTTATTTATTTATATTAATATTACATACATTAATGTAGTGCAATATTATTGAACCATCGGCTACTAAGGCCATTATAGGTTTTTTATTTATTTATTTATTTATATTAATATTACATACATAAATGTAATGCAATATTATTGAACCATCGGCTACTAAGGCCATTATAGGTTTTTATACTATTATTAAATTATATACTAATATTATTTATTTTGTTTATATTATATACTATATATTTACATTATATTGGTCGTAAGGGGGGTATGTAAAGAAAAAAACACTTACGACCTGTGCAGGGATCGAACCCGCACTCCTTCGGTTAATACGCCACACGCCTACCCACTAGGCTACCGAAGCCCCAAATGAAAGAAATTGAAGATCCTTTTTTAGAAAAACACAAAATTGCATACTTACAGGCGGTAGTATTAAAATTACTTAAACATTATCGAAATTACACAAATTTAACATAACATAATTTCTATTACAAATTCAATCTTTTTGAAAAAAATAATTATGTAATTTAAATAAAAATTTGTATTAGATGTATATTTTATCATATTAAAACAATTTATTGATTGCAAATTATTTCATATTGTAAAAATTATTACTATACACATGTATATATGAATTAGTACCAAAAAAAAATCGAAATCTAATTTTTCTTTAAATTCCATCACAATTTTCAATGCATACATTTGTTTTTTTTTTATTAACTTTAATATAGTTAAATAATGTTGTTTTATATTACTATGAAACTCCAATTCTACAAACCACACACACACATTCATACACACTAAAATAAAAATATAAAAATTAACTAAAGAAGGATCAATGAACTTGATTCTTAAACTTGATTTCTTTTATTCTTAATTAATTGTGTCTACACAATCACATTTTAATTAATTGTGTCTATACAATCATGTAAAAATACATAAAATAAAAAAAAAAAAAATACAAATAATTTTCGTCATTAAAAATTATTTACATCTATTTTTAGCGATGACCAATTTTTTATTTTACTCCACAGTTTCATTTTTTTTTTTATTGATAAGGACAAATAAAATTATTAACTAACTATATAATTTACCGTTATAATTTCATAGTAAATTTTATATGCATATTATTTATTTGTGTGTGTGTGTGCGTGTGTGTAGAATATAAAATAAAACATTTTTTTTAATATTTTTGTTTTTTTTTTTTTATTTTTAAAATTAATTTGTATATGTGTGTTTGTGATTCATGGTGGTAATCATTGGAACGCATGTGTTTACAATTTTTTAATTAAGGAAAAACAAAAATTCAAAAATAATGTACAAGCGATTGTTTGGGTTCTTGAAACTTTAAGATTAAAATACAAAAAAAAAAGTAGTAACAACGACATTTTATAAACAATCAAGGAGATTAAGGTTAGGGCAATTTATTGTTATTGTTTTTAATGCTTTGTTTCATCAATTTTAATTGCTCGTGTGATTTTTATAAAGTATTCTTTTTTTTTAATGAATATCGAGAAAGCGTTTTTTTTTTTTGTTGTTTCTTTTTTAATATTAAATATTGTTTAATATTAAGCACTACAGTTTTTTTTTTTTTTGTTTGGTTTAATATTTAAAAGTCGACTAAATATAACATAGTACATGCATAATATAAATTAAATTTTAAATTTGTTAGCTTGGAATATTTTCCATATATGAACTTTTAATATAGGTTTTTTTTTTTCCTTGCTACTCCAGGGAGGAGTGTAGGGCATTCACTAAGTCATTTATTATTCATTGACTAAGCTTCAGTTTCGTGAATCATTAATTTCACTAAGCCGTTGATTACTCGGTATTGTACAAGAAAGACGTTTCTTTTAATTCTACGCCATCTATTATCTTATACAAGAATTATGGTTTTTATTATTATTTTATTATATAGCTATTACAATATGATATTAATTATAATTTATAAGATATATTATACTTTATTTTTAATTTAATTATATTCTACTAATTATATATTATAAGAAAAATCTATATTATTTTTATTAATTTATATGACCCAGCTGGGTTTTGAACTCGAGACCTTTCGTATGAAAGGCCGGTGTCTTAACCACTACACCATTAGCTGGATATATATGTATATATTTTAATATATGTATTAAGTATTTAAGTATTTAGTAATAAAATAAAAAAATTGAAAATCTGAAATTTTTTAATTGTTTTTAAAAAATTACTTACTTTTTGAATGACCATTTTACAACATTCTACTAATAAATTTATCTTTCTAATATTTAATTTTAAAAACAATGTAATAGAAGTGGTATTAATTTAGATTAACACGATAAGTTTCATGCTCACCGATGAACATAAAAAAACTTGAGTTAAATTCCTCGTATGTATTACTGGTGAACATTACGGGAAAGTTTTCGAAATTCCGTGCTGCCCGGTGAATATAAAAATAAACTTGCGTTAAGTTTCAATATATTGTCAGTGCACATTTTTAAAACTCAAAAAAAATAAATAAAATTAATTAGGGATTTTAAGAACATTCGGCAATGTTCACCGGTTTTACAAATGGGACTTAACGCATTTTTTTTTTGTTCACCGGTGAACACAGGAATTTGAAACATTTTAGCTAATTGACTTAATTCCATCTAATTATAGGTATTGTATTATAACGATTATATAACTTTTTTATTTTAAGAAAAAGTTTTCTTCATTTTAAGTGCAAATATTTCCTTTTCAAAATCAAATTTTTGTATTTACGTAATTTGTTATAGGTGATTATGTATAGGTATAATATGTATATTGAAAATTTTTTCAGAAGTTAAATTAATTTAATTCACTTGAAACTACATAAGTAGTAAAAACTATTGGATTAGTAATTAAAAAAATATTTACGTGAGAAGATATTTATAAAACAGAAGTTTTCTGTTTTAAATAAAATTTTAATGAAAAATTTCTTAAGCCTGTGTTTGATATAATTTTATTATTACTGAGTAATTTTAAACATTTTTTTTTTTTAATCAATAATTCATAAGTGATTGTGAATAATTTAAAAAAAATTTTTTAGATAACTTTATTAGATTTATATAATCAATATACAGCCAGACTAGCAATAAATGTGAAAAAAAAGATTTATAATTTTTTAAGCATTTATTCTATACCAAAAAAAATATATACAAGTTTCATAGCATGTTATTTACTAGTTGTACAGAGTTCAGATTACTTAAATCTATATAACTGTGATATTTTAACTTAGCCTAGTGACTATTACATTTGATGTTCTTCGTAAGGAAAATGGAAAATCCCACCTAATATTAATTTCTATAACTTATTCTTACAACTAACTCTTAAACTAACTACTTAAAACTAAAAACCTATAACTATTATAGTTTGAGAATATTTTTTCTTTTTTTTTTTTTTTTATTATTACAATGTGTTATCATTATCACCGAGTTTTTTTTATTTAGGAATTTTCGGAAACAGTACATCTATATATAGTACTTTTTCGGTTATACTATTTATATTATCATTTATTAATGGGATATTGACTTGATCATGAAGTTTTCGAGTAGAGTAGTAAAAAAGGATAATGAGTATTATTTTTAGTACTTTATTCTGTGCTATTTGCAGCTTATGTACATGACATCTGGCAATATCACAAAATAGAGGACATGCATATAATAAAACTGGTAACAAAGTTGCTTTCATTATTATGAGTTTATTTTTCTGAGAGAGCAAAAATCTTCTGTTAATAAAAAGTTATAGGATGTACGTGTTATATTATTAACCTTATCTATAGTTTTATTGATATGTTCTTTAAATTTTAATTTTTTGTCTAAATGTACACCTAGATATTTTACATTGTCGATCCATGTTATGTCTATGTTATTAAGATTTAAAATTGAAGTTGGAATATAACAATGTTTTCTCTTGTTTGTGAAAAATATGGCGTTGGTTTTTTGCACATTTACCAGTATTCACCATTTGTAGAAATATGCCGATAATGTGTTTAAAGCATTTTGTAGTTCGGTTATTACTGTAACACTAAATAAACCGGACGAGTAAATGGCACTGTTGTCTGCGAAATTTGTTAAATTGACGTTATTAATACTAGGAATATTATAAGTATAAATATTATATAGTAGTGGTCCTGAGACTGATCCCTGAGGTACCCCTGCAGGTATTGCGAACAGATCAGAGCTGAATTCCCTATCTTTTGGGAAGCGATGTATAATTTTAGTTAGATATTCATCTATTCCAATATTCTTTAGTTTATACACTAATCTCTCATGCTATACTGTGTCAAATGCTGAGTCGATATCTAGTACTACCATACCAACAGATTTTTTATTTTTATTTTTAAAAGATTTATTTTTTGAAGTATGTATGTATAAGAAGGATTATTTATTCTAAAATATAGCACAGTTCAAACCTATAACAACACATATTAGAAGATTTTTTGGTTATGTATATTATCAAAAGAGTTTTTTTTTTAAATACTAGCTATACACTGGGAACAGTATCCTTTATACTAATGTAGGTTTAGCTAAACAAGAGAGAAATCGGGACGGATGTAAATTGAAAATATGGATTTTAAGAGAGAATTGGAGAGTAAATTAGAAACGAAGCTAAGAAGGGTTTTGAATTGTTGCAAATTGTAGAATAGAACATTATTGGCAGAGAAAACATTTGATGGAAGTATGAAGGATGTAAGGATGCTTTTGCTGCTTTTCTCGTTTTACGTTGAAATTATTTTAGGGGAGATATAATTGATTTTAGTTAGAATAGAAAAAGTGTTATTAACTACCAGACATCTATAAAAGAGTGAAATTACTCAAGAACTTCGACTAATGTTATGAGAAGTTAGTGCTACTAGTTCGACAGAGTCACCTAATTATACGTAAGGCGCAGTTTTGAAATTTTCTCAAATCAAAGATGTTTGAGGTGTATCAGTTCATATGAGAATTGTACTACATCTTAGATCGAATGTAGGCTATATACATATTTGACAAATCTCTTGGAAAAAATATGTCATATAAACGGAAAAGAAAACTAAAACATTTGACAGCATTCTTAGCTATTTTGATTTAACTAAATAGAAATTTCTTAACTAATTTTACATCTTTCTAAAAGTATATTTAGCTCCAGAAGGCTATGATGAAACTCAAAAATATTTTGAGATTTAATTTATTTAATTAATTGAATATTAAATTAAAAATATTGTATATACACATACAGAGTAACTACAGTATATTAAAAGAAGAGAAAATTTTATTTAAATCCTATACCCACGTGATTAAGTAAAGTTTATAGGTTAAAATGAGAGATTATAATAAAATTCATTTCATAAGTACACATTTAAGTATTTTATTTTAAAAAAAAATGTTCAAGAACTAGACAACTTTATTCTGTCTATTTTAAATCGTTAAAATTATAAATATTCACTTCGCAATTTTAATTATCAATTCAAGTTTTTCAAACATAAATCATATTTCAAAAATTGATAAAAATTAAACACAAAACAAAAAAAAAATAAAACATTTTTTTTGGTAAATCTTAAAAATTATAAAATGCAAAAAAAAAAAGAAGAAAAAAAAAACGGAAAATGACGAAATAAAAGATTCTTATCTGTGAACGGATGCAAAATGACGCATTATTATTCACATAAGAAAGTGATTCCAATCCTCACAGCATTTTTCGTTATTTTTTTGTTTTTAAATTCCGGCTTTAACAGAAATTCCATTACATATTGATAATTTTCTTGGAATTTAGATGTTTCTAGTTTTTTTATTATTATTTTTTTTTTTTTTTTGTTCATTTTTCTTATCTTTTTCCATGGAAAAATTCTTATATGCAATTTATACTTTTAAATTATTAGTAAAAGGGCATTTAATTTGTAATTTGTATGTGTGTTGTATGTATGTATGTAAATGAAATAGCAAAAAATGTTATCATTATAAATTTCATTTGTGAGGTTTTTATTTAAATGATTACTTACTTACTTTTACTTAAGTATTTTTTTTAAAAGTAAGATTGTATTTTTTATGTATGAAATAGATTTTATCAATAAATAAATCAGCTGTTTTATACAATATTTTATTATTTATTTATTTATTGTTTTTTTTTTTGAATTAGATCATTTCTAATTAAATTTAAATTTCAATATTAATTTATTGTTTTGATTTGATTTGACCATAATGCGATTTAATTGTTTTCAACTGTGTTTTTTTTTTTTTTATTTAAAAATTTTTTGATGAAATTTCATTTGGATTTGTTTAAACTGATTTTGTCTAGTTTTTTAATGGTGGTGTCTAATGATAACATTTTAATTTGTGTATACATTGTACAGTGTCTAACAATAAAAAAAAATCCAACAACAAAATATTTAAATAAAATAAAATAAGGCATCTTATACTAAGGGTTTTTAAAGCCGTACATTTTAGAACTGGCTACAATATTTTTGCAGTAAATTTTGAAGAATTTTTAAAAAGAAAGAAATTTTGGGATAAATTACAGAAAATTTTTTCAATTGTCCCCCAAACAAAGATTCAAAAATTTGCAAAATTTAGTTAAGACATTTTAAAAATCTCTTGTTTCATTGCCGAAGTAAACTGGTACTGGTAAAAATTTTATTATTTTTCAAACTATATAATAAATAATTATAAAAAAACTGTTCGAATATTACGCAATTACATACTCTATAGTAATTAAATAACGTCTGAATGAAAAAATGCCGCAAGCAAAAATGAAATAATGCCTAAAAAAAATGAAATAACGTCGCAAAAAAATTAAATAATAGTTATTTCATTCCGCCGTTTCTATAAAATATGTACTATCTGTTTCATTTTCATTTTAATTTTTTATTATTTAATTTTTATTTTAAATTATTACTTCATTATTTTGCGTCGTTATTTCATTTACATATTTTATGTTTTTCAAAAAATTATTCTTATTTAATAAAATCTAGTTTACTTGCCGTATGCGTTTTACTTGTCGCATGCAAAAACAGGTGTTCAAAGTCGTATAAAAAAAGCACCGCAATAAAATTAAATAATACCAAAATGTAATCAAATAATGTTGTAAAAACAAAAATTAAATAAGATGCCAAAAACTAAATTAAATTTGCAGCATTATTTGACTGCGGTATTTTTTTCATGTAGCCTATATATAGAAACAATTGATTTGATAGTTCGAATATTTTATTTTTGACTTTTTGACACTTTTCTATTCTTTATCAATTCGCAAAAACGGTTAGAGATAGAGAAAAAGTTATTAGATACTAATTATAGGGCTTGAAAAGCTGTTTTGAAATATACAGGGTGTTTCAAAAGAAAATTGAAGTTGAAACATAATTTTTTCATTTTAAATCATTTTGAAGCTTCATAACTTTGTAACTGTTGGGTATATGGGACCATTAGTAACCAAAATTTAAAGCTAAAAACTTACTCTACAAAATGAATTTTTTTATCTCTCTACAGGAAGTTGTTCAAAAGTTATAGATTTTTTTATGAAAAGTCTCTAAAAAATCTTTAATCCCTCAGATTTCGAAAAGGGACCACAATAGACCCTATACCCTCCCTCCAGTACAATTTTTTGTTTGTTTTAATGCCACTAATCACTGAGTGCAGTGCGTGTACTTGAGTCTCAGATATCCTGTATAATTAATTATATCTATATATTTTTAAATATTCACTGCCTCATCCCTGGGATATAATAGTTAAAATCTTTAGTATTTATACTGAATAAAAAATATTGAATTAAAATTAAAAATGCTTAATTAAAAGTAAAACAATTTTATTATATTTTTATTTTTTATAATTTTAGCTTGTTATAGAAGAAGTTGCATTAGAAAATAGCGGTGATAAATTTCATCAAAATAAAGACATGTATCCACCGTATAAACCATTTAAAATTGTTATTGATAATAATACAGATAAAATATCACATTTAGTATTTAAAGAATCTGATCCAATATGGTCAACCAATTTTAAACGTGCAATTGCTTCAATATTACAATTACAAATAAATGGTGGTGGTTCAACAGCATTTTCTATAGATGAAGTAAATTATTTTTAAATTTATATACATATATACTTACACATATACAATTTTTTTTAACAAATAATAATAAAATTTATGTTTTTTTTAATTTTAATTTTATAGAATGGTATACATGGTGTATGCCCAACAGAATATTATATTACAGATAAAACAGATCATTTAGTTGTTAGAAAAACACCAGAATTAAAAGCATGTAATCCATATGAAGAAGGGATTCATTTAAAAAGAACAAATGTACCACCAAATTTATGTGAATTTGATTTTCAAAAAAATGTTATATTAGGAAATGATGTTATTTATGAATTATATCCACATTCAGATCATTATTATTTAATGAAAACTGCTAAAATAAAAGGAATTACATTAATACATACATTTGAATCAACTGGAGAAGCACAATATATTGATTCAGAGTAAATTGAAATAATAATTTTATATTTATAAAAACATTTTAGTACAATTTTTATTTTAACTTACAAAATATCTGAATAGTATAGAAGTTATATATCATTTTTACTTTAAGTGAAGACATTTTAATTTTAAGTGAAAATTTTTTACTTAAAGTGAAGACATTTTTATTTTAAATGGTGAGTTTTTACTTTAAGTGAAAACATTTTTAAGAAAGTTAAAGTAAAAAATACAAACAATATACATATATTATATATGTATATATATATATATATCTATATTTATGTGCATATGTATATACATATAAATATCACATCCAAATATATATATGTACATACGAAAATAAAATATAGATGTATTAAATATTTATATATAAAATATTAGTTACTGATTCGAAAGATTCTTCACTTAAAGTAAAAAAGTCTTCACTTAAAATAAAAAATGCTCATTTAAAGTAAAAGTGCCTTCACTTAAAATAAAAAAATATTCACTTAAAGTCTAAACTAAAAAGGATATAATAGAATATTCGAATTAAAAAGAGACTTAAGAGAAAGATTTTAAGAAAAATTTGAAAGGACATAATTGTATAATATTAAAATAATTTTAACAATATTTAAAGATGAAATATATTTGTACTAAGTTTTATTATAGTATAAAATTTGATTAGATTATTATTATTTAAGGGATATAACTAACATTGCGGCCTTTTGATGTAGATCTATTGTGCTAAGTATTGTAAATTTTGCCTCCACTTATAATACTTTGTTTAGCTTTACGGTCTTTTATAATAGTTATACTTACTTTGCACAATTCTTTAATCAAGTTAAACATTTTTTTTAATCTTAAGATTTATTCAAAATTTAAAGTCTGTGATACTTATATTAAGAAGCTCATATTATTAAATTTCTTTCAATGTAATCAAAGCAGCAACAAAATAATGGCTAACCATCATGTTTTAACCATGAACTATTAAAAAAAGGATTTATTTTGCTTAAAGTTGTAAGAACTATCAACATTTAATCAAATAATATATAGAATTTTATTTAAAAATGGCAAAATTTTTAATTTTTTTAACTAATAGCAAGTTTTCAAACACCAACATTCATATTATAGTTAGTTTTTCTTATACAAATTTGAAAATAAATTATAGTTTCAAGATACGTATATATATATGTATATCCTTTTAAATAGCTATTTTTCATTAATAATATATTAATTTTTAATTTTTTTTTTTATATTTTTAGATTAACATTAAATTTTTTAAATGAAACTGATTTTGATATACCAATTGATATTGAAACTGGTATGTCAGATATTAAATCAAATTTACAATTATTAGCATTAGATGTTAATGATCCAACAGCTGGTCGTTATCCACCAAAACAAGATGATTTAATTAGAAATGCTTCAACATTATTAAATAAATTAGCTGAAGATTTAGAATCAACTGATTTAAAATTTCATGAACCATATGATAGTATTGTTTCTGATTTAATTAAAATTTTATCACATTTAGATTATATATCATTACAAACATTATATGATGATGAATTAGATATTGGTACATCATATAGACAAGAAACGATACGTAATATATTTTATGAGATATTACCAAGAGTTGGAACAAAATCATCAGTTTTATTAACAAGAGATTTAATAATAGTTAAACAATTAAAACAAGCAACAGCTGTACAATTAATAATAACATTTCCATTTCATATATATGAATTATCAATGGATTTAATAAGAGAATGTGAACCATTTTTATCATTAGGTCCAGATCGTCCAGATGTAAGACAAGCTGCTATATTAAGTTATGCAACATTAATACATAATGTATTTGTTGCTGGGAAAATTACAAGTGATGAATTTGAAGAATATGTACAGAAATATTTTAATTTATATCTAAGTAAAAATTTTATTCTTTTATTTATTAAAGTATAAAAATTAAATTATTATATTTTTTTTTGTTTTTGTTATTTTTCATATATAGATGGACAAGATTATGAACAAAAAATGTTATATCTTCAAGGACTTGGTAATTTACAGCTTGGAAATGTTGCAAATTATTTAGATCCAATTATTAAAGATCCAAAAGAAAATTCTGATTTAAAATTTTTAGCGACATGGGCAACAATGCCTTTAGTACATACAAGACCGGATAAAGTTAGCATAAAATTGTAATAATATTAAAATCTAAATGATTTTTTAATTTTATTTTTCTTTTATCTTTTTTAGGTTTATGAAATTTATTGGCCAATATTTGAATGTAAAAAAACTACATTAGAATTAAGAGTGGCAGCTCTTACATTACTTATAGTTTCAAAACCAACACCAGCACGTTTAATTAGCATTCATAGAATAGTTAAAGATGAAACTGATCCACATTTAATAAATTATTATAGGACAACAATAAAGAGTATATCAGAGACAACATATCCATGTTATCAACATTTGTAAGTTTTAATAAATTTAAAAAAAAATTTTTTTCTTTTTTTAACCCTATATCTCGAAAATCCGTAAATTTATATAATCCCGTAAACACGCAATTCGTAAGTACTAAGCCCGTAAATACAAAATCTCGTATACACAAAATCCCCTAACTATTAAATCTCGTAATTATAGCTCATGTAAAAATAAAATCCACATATTTAGAATAAATTATGAGAAATCCAGGAGGGATTTTATAATTGATTACAAAACTGTGACTAACCATCACCCGTTTTTTTTTAAAAAGTTTTCGTTTTATTTATTAGGTTTTTTTTAGTGCAGTCCCCTGCCACATAAATGTGACAAGGAAATTACACAGCCTTTCCTTTTCAGACGTGGCTGTAAATGGCGTAAAGGGGGAATTATTCTTACGACGTATGTGGATTCGAACGCACATTCCCTCGGTGTTTACAACGTATTTCATACGCTCTTACCCACCGGGGCCCCTTACTAGAGCTAATTTTTATACAAAAAAAACCTTTAGCTTAATCTTAATAAATAGCATTTTCTAAAACTGGTTCTTTTATTTCTAACAAATCAAACATAGAAGGAATGAAGCAATAAAATATATTTGAGTGTAAAAATTTGTTTTCTTTTCAAAATTTACGAATTACAAAACAGCTGTTCATATTTTTTTTTATAACTTATATAATAATGTTAAAATATTTAAATTTAGGAATTAATATTTATTTTTTTTTAGAACATTTTTAACCATCAAATCTAATTTTATGCTAACATTTTTTATACACCCTGCAGAAAAATTTAAAACTACGAAAATTAAAAGTTAACCTAAAGAAAGTAAAACTTAACTTTAAAGTTAACCTAAAGAAAATGATATTACTAAAAAACAAATACACCACGAGATTTTGATGAATCTCGACGTTTTAGTTCGAATCTTTCCCAGTTCGAAAACTACAATTTATATAGTAAACATTTTTAATATAATCTGGTATAAGTTTCACATATGTATGTACATAAGACAAATAAAATTGTTGATGTTGAACCGCGGTTAATTTTGTATTTTATTCAAACAATTTTTTAATACAACCAAATAAAATTCTAGACAAACTTATAATTTTTATTTTTTAAAAACATAAAAGTTTCGAATAATTTTTATTAAAATTTTTTTTTATATTTTTAAGACGACGTCTTTTATCATATATGCATCGTCATTTACCACCAGCACCACCATCACGTTATTGGGTAACTGGAAATTATATATTTGATTATCGTGATTCAAAATTTGGTATTGGTGCAATGTTACAAGCATTTTTAGTTGGTGATTCAATATCAGATTTACCAGTTGTTGCATATTTTAAATTTGATACAGAAGCATTAGGTAAATTTACTGGACAATTAGCATTATATATAAAAGCAAGAGGTTTACCAGATGCATTTTTAACACGTTTTCGTACATTAAATTTTGAAGAATATAAATTAAATGAATTAGTAAAAATATTTGAAGAAATGAAAGCACCAAAAATCAATACAACACCATTACATTTAGAATTTATAATACAAATTGAAGGAAAAACAGTTTTATCATATTATTTAAGTCAGAAAAGTTTTACAAATATAAGTTTGGCTGAATGTAAGTAAAATTTAATATTAAAAAATAAAAAACAAAAATGTAATAATAATTTTAATTTTATTTTTATTTAATTTTATTTTTTAAGTTGTTAATAGATTAAATGTTCTGTCATTAGTTGATAGTCATATAAATATGCAAACAGTTCGTTGGCCATTTATGACAAAAGTTGCAGTTCCAACTGTATTAGGTAAAAAAATATTTTCGTTTTTTTTTTTTTTGTTTAAATAAAATTAAAAAAAAAATTTAAAATCACAATTATGCATAATAAAAAATATACAAAAATAAATATAGGAACTCCTGGTGATGTATTAATTCAGAAAACAGTATTAACATCTCTTCGAGGTAATATTAGTCAAGTAGAAGAAGAATATAAAAAATCAACTAGATCACATGAAATCGATGCAAGGTTTAAAAAACTAAATATATAAAATCTATATTAAATTCTTTTTAAATTAAAATATTTTTAAAATAAATTTTTTTTTTTTTTTTTTTTCAATTTTCAGATATAATTCATATGCATCATGTAAAACTCATAGTTATAATCCATTTTTAAATTTAAATCATGAAATAAATCGTGAACAAGGAATTTTAATTTATATACCAGTTAATAATGAAATATCATATAATTTTCATGATTCATGTTTAAAATTTTCATTTTCACGTCCAGCTAATTCAATTAGTGGTTTAGCATTTAAATCACGTTCAATAACAGTTACAAAAGGTGTTATAACAAATAATAAAGCATATAATGAAATTATTTTACCAATTAAAAAACAAAATACAGTAAGTTAATTTATTAAATATTAAAATAATAAAAAATAAATAATATTTTACTAATATATATAAATATTTAATTTTAGTTAAATTTATTTGAATATAATATAGAAGATTTAGGAATTTCATATTCAGGAAATACAAATGTTGAAGATCTTAATAGTTATAGAACAATGTTTTTAAAATTGGATTTTACAGAAAAGTTAGTATAAAAGATTTCTTTTTAAAAAATTTTTTTTTTTTTTTTTTAGATTGAAGTCTATAATTTTTATTATATACAAACGATATTTTTGTTTGGAGATTTTATTAGAGAATAAGCAGAAGGTACAAAAATATAATATGTGTTATAAAGAGAAAACATATAATATCGGGAGAAATATCCAAAAATATGGGAAGAACTATTCATAAATATTGAAAGAGTATATGTCGATCGTCCATATCACACTATCACACTTGTCAAGTTCCATGACAAGTTTTCGATCTTTAAATATTCAGGCTACTTTGTTATACTGTTTTTCCTTATATTAAGTCCACTTTACTATGTGTCTTGTAATATGACAATTGGAATATGTATTGTACAAATTCCGCAATACAAAAGCAGTCATATATAGTGTGAACCAAAAAAAAAAACAATCCATTTGACATCCAATCAATGTCCATTTATCGTTATTCAAGCCACTTTTGACTGATCAGTTGTTCAACATAAATAATCTAAAAAAAAACTTAAAAATCAAACAAAAAAAAATTTATCTCGCATTATGTTAGGACTTATTATTTTTGTTTATTCTTTTTTCAGTCATATAAAGATCTTAACATTTCCAAAAAGTAGCTTATAATTCTATTATTATTTATTGATTTATTTTATATTACGATATAAACGATTACAACTGAAACTATAATATTATTGCGGATATAACCATCTATATACCCTATTTGTCATATAATTTGCTAAAGGATTAATAAATTGTTTTAAATTTTCAAATACTTACCATAAAAATTATGTAATAATTTATTAGCCAAACACAATAATACTGAAAAAAAAAATATTAATTCATCTATTATTGTACCAAAATAAAGGATGTAGAGTAGACACTCAAGAAAAAAAAAAGAAATATCCTTTATTTTGCTATTTAAAACAAAAATAAATTTTGAACTTCCACTTATCAGTTAAGTTAAAGCGTCCCATCAAACCAGAAATTTCCTTTCCAGTTTCAATTGTTTTCTGATTCATAGAAATTTTAGTCTAAAGAAGTTTTTACACAGTACCTTTTATATAAGGTTGTTCCGCCTTTGGAATTCTAAGTGTGGGCATTGGTATTGGATATACTATAGAGAATATACTATAGATATTATTTTATAAAATCTAATTTTTGTATAAAAACCAGCATAATCTATACATAGATTAAAAGAAACAATTTTTATTATTTATACTTTACTTTATATAATTTTTTTATTTTATATTTTAATTTTTGATTTTTAATTTTTTTTTTTTGTTTCTAGTGGATTAACAAGAAATATTCTGATTAATGGTGTTATGTATTTATTTTCAATAGCACAATTAAGTTCAATACATATTGGATATGATAGAAATTTTACAATGTTAGTACATAATAAAGAAATGACTAAAGTAAGAATAAATTTGAATTATTTTCTTTTTATTTTGTTCAGAAATATTTAAATTAAAAAAAAAAAAATATAACACTTTTTTTTTTATATATTTTAAAGATAAACGGTTCAATTTGTAGTAATAAAAATAATAATAAAAATAAACGTGAATTTAGAATGGGTCTATCACATTTAAATGATAAATCAGATGTTTTATTACACGATTGGAATGTATATATAAAATCAATAAATGATCAAGAATATTCAGGATATATAACTAGAAGTTCAAATAATTCAAATACTTATGGGGTAAGAGAATTCATTTTTTTTTTAAACTTTTCATTTTTTTTTTTTTTTTTGTATAATTTTTAACATTTTAATTTATTTTTAATAAAACATAAATCATCATCTGAATCATCTGCATGTTTTAAAGTACATGAATCAAAATTATTTTCATTTTTAAAAAAACCTTTAGATAAATAATGACGATATGTACGTTTTTCAAGTTCAATTAAACGTAAAATACCAACTTGTAATAATTTTAATATATCATATTCCGATGTATATAATTTATATATTGTTGAAATTTTATAACATTTTTTAACACCATCAAATCCAGTATCCAATTCTAAATGTAATTTTTTTACAATTTCTTTAAGTTTTATTGGATTTTGTGATAAATTTGGTAATCGTATATAAACAGCTATATTAAAAAAAAAAAATATATAAATAAAATTAAAAATTATTATATAATATATAAGGACATTTTTTATATATACGAGTACTTTTTTTTTTTTAATTCTATTTAAAATTACTTACATGCACGAAGACAATTTCCAATATTTGAAGGATCTGATGTAAGTTTACCATAACTTACATCATGAGTAAATTTAAAATATATTGATAACATATTCATAATTTCCATAAAATCTTCACAAATATCTCCTATATTTTAATATTTAAAAAAATATTTTTTATATTATTTTTTTTTTTTTTTGATTAAATCTTTAGTTAAATAAACTTTACAGTTATAGTTTTATTAATTAATAGATTTGGTTTATGCACACTTAATCGAATTCTAAAATATGGCCATACGCTATTTTTCTTAATATCTTTTGACAAAAGAGGAAAAGAGAGATATCTTTTGACAATTTTGGAACTTTTCATTTGGTATAATGAAAGATATTTGATAAACATAAATTTTGCAAATATATTATAAATATTCTAAAAAATAATTCTAATTTTGTAAATATATCTAAAATTCCTTCTAACTGATAATTTTTTTTTTTTTATTCTATATCAACAACAATAACGAATATTTTATTTTTTAAATAATATTTTGTTAAAACCATTTTTTTTTTGTGAAATGTCTCTTTTGCTAAAACTGTTGTTTTAATCCTGACATTTTACGATAAGTATAAATTAGACAAGTAGAATTAGGCGAAATGTCAGTTTTGTATGAGTATTAACAGTTTTCAAGATCTTAAAACAACAGTATCTTTTAAAGCAAAACTTTTTAAAGATTTTAATAAAATTATTTATATAATTAAAGTTGTCATAAGTAAAATTAAAAATGAGTGTTCTGAAACTCAATTTTATTAAAAAATGTTCATTTTTATTTCAAAAATAAAAATCTAATTTTATTATGTTTTAATTATAAGAAATATTTAATAACATTTTTTATACGCTTGTTTTCTCTTTTAGTTTTTAGTCAAAGTTAGATCTTTTATACTCTTCAAATTATATTTATATATATCGGAAATTCCATGTTAATCATTGGGACATTTAAAAAAAATTTAGAAATTTTCTTTTATCAATTTAGCCTATAGGTATCATTAACTCTATTCTGCAAATATTTGCATATTTACAACCGTTTTATAGAGCAATATTTCGCAAATATGTTGATGTTCCAACAACAAATACTTAAACGAGAAAAGTAACTTATATTTTCACAAAATGCTGTTAGTCATCGGGATCGTACACTTTTGTTAGTTTTAAAATTTTCAATAATATACCATTTTCTGCGAATTCCTTTACAGTAGTAAAAAAAGAAAATCTTACATTTACATTGTATAAATCTTACATTGTATATTGATAAAACATGGACTAAAATCTAATTATAGACTTTTTACTACAACTTGTAAAAATTACAAGAAAGTAGAATGCGTTAGTCATCAGAACAATCGGACATTTTAATAAAAAAATTTCCGCCTCAAGAATGGATTTGAATCGATTTTAAAAACACAATTTAAAAATGAAAGTAGATGAAGAATTAATACTCACGTTATCTAAAATTAGAACTTTAGAGAACCGTATAAAATATTATATAGTTCATTTTTAAATTTTTGGTTTTTGGCTCCCATATATATTTTTTGGTTTTGGAGTTCCCCATATATATTTAAAATGTAATTGCTGTTTAGATGAAAAATCTTTATATATATTTTACATTTATCGATAAATCTTGAATTAAAAATTAAAAAAACTCTTAAAAAAGCAATTAACATTCAAATTTTTTTCGTAATATGAAAAATACTTAAAGCCTTCAGCATATAGCCTTTAATAGTAAACTAAATCTTTTAACAAACGGGTTTTGTTCAAATACGAAAGACATAATATGGGGAGAACTTCGAGCAATTGAATGGTGAATAATTATTTGTTTCGTTGTAGAATTCAGATAGCTCAGTGTTAAGCACTCTAATTGATAAATGGCTTATTGAACTGAGTGAACAACAGATAGGAGAATCTAAGTTAATATATTAATTCTAAATAGTAACTTCCTTTGTAAACCAACAGAAACAAATTAAGAAGTAAATAATATTCTAATATCACATATAGTGTTTAATTCTATAAAATCAATTTATAATACTTGAAAAGTGTTCAATTATAATTTTTCAAAAATCTTGTACATATCCTATAATGAAAAAAATAAAAAATTAAAAAATTTACTTACTTAAATGTCCACCATTTTGTCTACAAAATATTTTTAAATGTTCTGGATAATTTATCCATATAAAACATTCTTCTGATTCACTTATATATACACCACGTCCAATTGGCCAATTATTATATATACCAGCAGCACTTTCTTCTAATGTTGGTTTTGTAAAATAAATTTTTTTTTTTCGTAAATTTTCTATAATTTCATCATCAGTATATTTTAATGAATAATATATTCCATTTAAATTTTTATCAATAACTTTTAAAAAATTTTTAAATTTATTTTCAATATCTAATAAATGTTGATCATTCATTCCACATACAAATGGATAATCTTTTATATTACGTATTGAACGTATTTGTATTGAACTAATATATTCATTTTTTGGATCTAAATCAATTAAATGATATATTTTACCATAATCTGAAACTCTATTATAATATACTTGTTCAATTGGTAATTTTATTAAATTATGATAATGTTTTATAATTGGATGAAAAATTTTATTAAAAACTTTATAACATTCTTCATCACATGCATATAAACCAATTTTTGTATTTGGAAATTTAAAACCAACAATAACACAATCATAAAATGTATAACCACTATCTGTTTCTAATGTTTTTAATTCTTCAAATAATTCCAATGTTAAATAACGTCTTAATAAATTTGTGTTACAATCATCATTTTCATGAAAATTATTCCATAATGAATTTAAAATTTGATTATGTTCATTTTGTTGAACATTTCTAAAATATTAAATTTTCAAAAAATTATTAATTAATTAAATGTTTTTTTCACTATAATTTAGTGCAAGTAATTAATTTATTCAAGTTTGGATCGCAGGGCGTCTAGGTTTAGATATATGGGCAATTTTTTTTTTTTTTTTTTTGATTTTGTTGAATAAAGTGCCACTTTATAAAGTTCCATATTTATCCTATTAAAAAATGTGACCTATTAAAAAAATGTGAATTTGATAATAGAAAAAGTTCTACGTTGACAATGAAAACGCTTTCATCTTGATAAGAAAAAATTCTCCATATACCTATAATATTAAACCGAGAATAATTTTATTGTATTTTTATATAACGACTTTTACCCTTATACTTAAATATGGTACCATGTGACGGTTTTCTTAAAGTACCCATTAACAAAAGACCATTAAAATTTGCAAGTATTACTTATATTATATGGCGTCATTATTTATTATTAAATATTAAGATATTAATAATTTTATTTTTGTTTAGCAAAAAAAAAATAAAAACATCTTAAAAAGTATTTCAACTTTAATAAAATTATCAATAGAAGATATTAAGATATTAAAAATACTTTGAATGTTAAGACTGAATCAACTGAGTGATTCAACCATTTAAAATTGCAACAACTAAGCCTGAAAGGATTATATTAAATTTACTAAATTAAATAAGCATAATTTTTTAGATTATATTTTCATCAATATTTTATGGCCAATATTTTGAAATTATCGAATATTTATTCCGCTTCTCATTCAGATGAGAGGTCTCAGGTTCGATTCCCGGCTGGGTACAATAATTATAATAAAAAAAAATATTCATATATTGCAATATATAAATACTTAAATATATCACATAATATCTCGTACACCCCACATTCCTACCAGGAAACAGGGGTTATAACTACCTGGCACATTTATGTACCACGGTAACTGTATATAAATAAATAAATAAATATTCAATAATAATGTTATGAGTATATACTTACGGACGTTTTTTTAAAATATCAACTGATTGTTCCAATAATTTTATTCTTCTTAAAGCTTTATCATTTTTATTTTTTAAAATTTGAAAATTTACATCTGTAACACAATTTGGACAAACATATTTTCTTGAAAAATCTAAACAATTTTCCGGTTTAACATTTTCATGAAACATTGTTGCAAAAAGTTTTGCAAATATAGTAATAACACCACTGCTCTTGCATAATTGGCGAAATTCTTTAGTATCATTTTCTATCTAAAAAACAAAAGAACATAAACAAAAAAAAATATGTGCTTAAATTAAAAATTAAAATAAAAAAAAAAAAAATTTTACTTCTTCATTAGATTTATTATATGCCATTTTTTTTGCTTTTTGTTTGTATTAAAAAAAAAAAAATGTGTTTATTCTAAAATATAAAATACTAAACAAAATAAAATTTTGTTATTGATATTACAAATTTTTTTTTTTCTATTTTGACATTTAAAAATTTTTTTGACAATTTTTCCATTTACCTAAAAAATAGTACATACCTATCACTACAAAATACAAATAGAAATTAAATTTCTATCTGGTTCTATATATTTTATCATTAATATTTAGAACGATATGTAATTTTCCTTTTAATTAAATTATTATAAAGGACATATTTATTTATTTATTTATATTAATATTGCATACATTAATGTAGTGCAATATTATTGAACTATCGGCTACTAAAGCCATTATAGGTTTTTATACTATTATTGAATTATATACTAATATTATTTATTTTGTTTATATTATATACTATATATTTACATTATATTTGGTCGTAAGGGGGTATGTAAAGAAAAAAAACACTTACGACCTGTGCAGGGATCGAACCCGCACTCCTTCGGTTACTACGCCACACGCCTACCCACTAGGCTACCGAAGCCCCTAAAGGACATAAATTTAATATTCATTGGCGATTGCATGATTGAATTGCATATCAGTAGGCGAATTTAAAATTGTTTATTCATTATTAAATTTAGGAAAATATACAAATGTAATATTGCAGCTTCTTCGTATTTATTATTGTATCTAATCTTCAATTTATTAAATTTGTTCATATATTTGAGAAATGTACTGTAACATTAATAAAAACAAGAAAATAAAAGTAATATTTACTGAATTACTAAGATTTTCCGGGTGACTAAATTGCAGAGAATGTTGGTTCTATCTCCAGGATCGATACACATAAAAGATTTCTGGAGTGAACCAAACAAGAAAAATACAAAAAACTTCTAACAGAATAGATTTCAAACTTGCTACGGGCATCAGCACAGATCCTCTGATGCTGGAAAAAATTGGTATAGCACAGGCATATTCTATTCAGGCGATGTATGTAGGAGTTATAAAAAGTTCTTCACATTTTGTGCCAATGTCCAGTTTTTGGCTGATGAACAGTGAGAGAGCTTCTTTGAATTGATATTGATTAACCAGGGAAAAATCATACGCTTTATGAAGGGCATATTGGCTCGATGAGATACTGTAAGTGACAAGTGGATTACTGAGCAACGGGGTACAAAGAGTTACTCAGTCTAGGTGTATGGGCAGATTACGATAATAATTATGTTATGTTTTGAAATCTCTAATCAACCCCCTCAATTTTGAAAATACACCAGATGTCGATTACGATACGATTAAAATTTATAACAAAAACAATTAAATTTTTGCATCTAATATTTTATTTATTGACATAAAAAAAACTATTCAAATATGAAAAAAAAAGGATTTCATTAATTTTTTTTAACAGTTATTGAAGAAAAATACTTTTCAATTTTTAAGAGATACAAAATCACATTCTAATTTTTTGCTTTTTGTTTTTTTTTTTGTTTTTTAAATTATTAAAATGTAAAGTAACAATAAAAATTTTAAATGGTTATATGATGTGAAAAACAAATTGGGATAAAACAGAAAAAATGAAGAGGTTTATTTTTGTTTTATTTTTTCAAATTATTTTAAGATTAAAAAATTATTCTAATTCTTCTTCAGCTTTAATTAATTCTAAAATACCACTTTGTACGATTCTTACTAATTCAATTTCGGTATGGCCAAGACGACGTTTATTTGATATATCCATAACACCTTCTTCCATATCAGTATGTTCACCCGTAATACCACGTATATGTAAATTAAATTGATTTGCCATTTCTTTTAGTCTTTCTTGATCTTTTGATAAATTTGGTAAACGAATATGAACACCTTTAAGAAAAAAAAAAACAAAACAAAAATGATTCCAATTTATGTAAATTTGCATCACAATTTGCATATAGATATAATTAATTTCACACAGTAACTTACTTGCTCTAAATGATGTACCCAAATTAGTTGGACATGCCGATATATTACCATATCTCGGATGTCTTTCAATTTTTAAAGAATCTTCAATTCCTTGAACTCCTAAAACTAATCTTTTGTATACTTCACCTATCAAAACATTTTTAAATAAATAATATAAATTCAATTTCAAATGAAAAAAGTTAGCATATATTTTAGGAGAAAAAACAAATAATTTGTTTTGGTTTATTTTTTTTTTTGTTTACCTAAATCACCACCTTTACAAAGTGTCATTACACGAATATGATCTTCTTCGTTAACCCAAACAACAAAATTTTCTTGTTGATTTGTGAATACACCACGTCCAGTTGGCCAGTATCGGTAACATCCACCAGATGCTAAATATTCATCACCTTTTGCGAATAGAAGATGACGTTTTACCATATCCTCTTGTGTAACCAAATCTATCTCTTTTAGAGTTCTATAACTTCCACTCAATTCACCACGAAGGTTTTCACAAGCTTTTCGAACCTATAGTAAGTAAATCACAAAATAATATTGCGATTGTAATGTTTTAATAGTTTAAACTTGATCTATGGTAGTTCAGAATTTTTCACGATATAACATTAATTATTAACATTTACCTTTTCTTCAACTTCAAGAAATTGTTGTTGTGTTAATATAGGAAAGAATGGTGTATTCTCTAAATTTCTTGCAACACGACATCTAGTTGATACTATATATTTACTTTCTGGATCTAAATCACCAATTTCAGTTAAATTACCCCAATCAACATCTTTTTGTAATTTATCAGTTCCAGTATTTTCTAAACCATGATATGCAATTATAATTGGATCAAATAATGCTTTAAATGTATTATAACATTCTGGATCAGCTGCATAACATCCAACAATTGAATCATGATTTTTTAATCCAGATTGTATACAATCTAAAAGTGATGCATTTTTTGATGTACGTACACTTTTATATTGTTCCAATATATCATTTGTTAAATATTTCTTTATTAATGATTCAAGTGGATCACTTTGTAATGCTTGCCATCCTTCTTCAAGCATTGACAAAATTTCACTTGGTGTACGTTTTCTATATATAATTTTAATAAATAATTAATTTTTTATTGTCAATTTTAATTTTAATTAATAAAAAATGAATTAAAGAAAAGAAAAAAATACTATTTATCCATTTCATATTTTAAAAAAATTAATCAGTTTTTTTTTCATTTAATGCACTTGCATTTAATTTGAATATATAAATTATAATAGTCTTAAGTTCGTCAGATTTTAAACTGATAAGAATAAATTATATACGTGTACACTTTTGATTTGAGACATAAAAGGTATTTCATTGTAATATTTTAAATATTAAAAGGTTTTTTTTTTTTTATAAAATAATTTCATATAAGAAGAATAAAGGTAAGAAGTACTTATAAGAAGTATAAATACTTTTTAAAGACTCAAGTGAGGAACCTTTTTGTATATTTTATGTTAGAAATTTGGTTATTTTTTATTTATTTAATACTTTTATGTTATTATTAAAATATCAATAAAAGAATTCTTGGATGACATATTTACAGTTTATAATAAATAATAGTTATTTTATATTATTATAAGTAAATTTATTTCTATAATTTATTTCATGTATAAATATAATATGGAACACTGAGAAAGAATTAAATATTTGTTTTTATTTTAAACATAAAGTGGTAGTAATCGTATATTTTTCTAACTAGTGGAAAAATTTACGTCTAAAATAAAAGTAATAGTACAAATATAATATTAGGAGGAACCACCGACAACGTATATTCTGATATATATGTATATATTATATAATTATATATATAATTATGTTTTCTTACACCACATCTTTTATATGGTACATAGTATATAAAAAAGGCGATGTAGTCGTTATCTGGACATTTTGAAAAATTATATTTTTCTATTCGTTTAATTCATTGATTTAAATTTGTTTATTACTATTTTGTTACCAAGCCTTTATTGCACTGCATTCAACTTTATAAAGATGTATAAAAAAAATAAAAGATGTACATAAAAAGATATCTAGAACTAAAACATTTTTCATAATATTCTCATCATATACGAATATAAAAATGACAAAGGTCATCATGACAAAAACATCCTGTGGAGATCCTGTGTTCTGGAAAATAAGAAATCTAATTCACAGGAGGAGAACAAATTACTTATGGGGGCCAAATCAACGACACAAGGATTAAATATATGCAAGACAGAATTACATATCTGCCATTATGACAAAATTCATAAATAACTAATTAATGCATATTCGAGTAAAAGAGAAAAGAATTTTTTGATTTGTTTGTTTATTTCATACCTCCTATCTTGTATCAATTTAATGGTCGATATATTTTATCAAATTTTTTGCCTATTAAATAAGTGAACCAAATTAATAATTTTATGTATAATTATATTAATTATTTTGATATGATCCGATTCAGATTTTAATCAAGAGATTTTTTAAATGACAACTTAAAAATTTGCACCATTGGATTAGGATCACCACAGGACTATGTACCATAGAATCTTAAAGTATGTTAATTTAAAAAATTCTATACAAACCTACTTTTTATTGTCTTTATATAAAACAACATTGTCTTTTAATTTAATATTATATAAGCTAAATAGATAATTCAAGATGAAAATATCTTAGCTATATTATAATAATATTAAAAGTCTAAATTTAAAAAAAAAAACTTACATATCAGCTCTAAATTTCTCTAATTCTTCTTCTAATTCAGCTATTTTCATTTTTGATTGTTCATAATTATGTTTTAAACGTTCATATTGTTCATCATCTGGACATGTATCACACATATATTTACGTACATAACGTATACAATCATCTGGTTTATTTTGTTCTTCATATAATTTAATTAAGGCTTTACTTAACGAATCAATTAAACCACAACGTTCAAGATATTTACGAAATTGTTCACGTTTTGCTTCAATCTTAAAAAAAAAACAAAAAAAAACAAAAAAAAAAAAAGAATAAAAATTAATTAAAATTTTTTCTTCTGTGTTTGAGATGATGATTTAAGAAATTAAAAGGACACACACACTCGGAACTTTAAAAACTAATGCAACTTACCGATGTCATGTTTTTTATTCAAAACTTTTTTTTAATTTTTATTTAAAAATAATATTTTATGATTTATATATTGTATATATATATATTTTTATTTTTTGTTTAATTATAATTTGTTTTTAATTATATTATGTGAAATTGATATGATAATTTAACAAAAAATTTTATTTTATAAAATTAAGAAGAAAGAAAAAGAACAGAATATTAATTTGAAAAAAAAAAAAAAATTTTTTTTTTTTTGTTTTAATTTTTTAAATAAAATCCTTTGATTTTTATAAAAAAAAAAAATTTTTATTTTGTTTTGTTTTATTTGGTTTTTTTTTTTGTATTTAGTTTTGATTTTAATCAAAAAAATTAATAACACTTAAAGAAAAAATTACTTAAATAATAAATTTTTTTATTTTTTTTTAAATTAGTGTCAGTATAAATATTTGTAAAAAACAAAAAAAAATTTTTAAATCACGTTTTTATTTTATTTGTTTTGTTCTGTAATTCTCTCATATCATCAACTAAACAAATAGAACTACTGTGACTAAATTGAAACATTTTACTTATTACTTTTTTCTTTTAAAATTAAGTGTATATAGACAATTAATAATATAATAACAAATAATATTATTTCATTGTTAGATACTTATTTAGACCTACCTTTAAATATTGATCAAACATTTTGTTTTATTTATTTATTTTTATTTATTTTTTTTTGATTATTCTGGTTCATTGTACAAAAATAATGTTTCCTTTATTTTGTGTCACAAACTTTCATAATTGCAAAATTCTTCTATTATAACATATTAAAATTTAAAAAAAAAAAAACAGTCAGTATGTAAAACCAAAGGTTTTTAAAAGCGCACATTTAAAAAAAAGGAAAAAAAATAAAACAGTGTTAAACTATCATTACTTTTCGAAAAAGACTTTAGTTCTGTAATAGATGACACTACATAAAAATGTTGTTTCAGAACATTAAGTTTTTAACGAGACCTATCCATTGTTAAAATGTTATTGCTACAATCTTAAATGGTATAGAAATATTTGTAAACGAACGGACAGAAAGATAGAGTACAACTAATAAGGAAATTTTTCAAAAAACTTTTTTTTTTTTAAATTTTTTAACAAATATATATTTATATATGTATATGCATACAAGTATATATGTTTAGAGTTTTTTTAGAGCTTAAATAAAAAATAGACAATATAAATAGAATATGTATATATATGTATGTATACATAAAGACAAAGCAGAATATAAAAGCAAAAGTTTTTAAAGACATCAAATTTGTAAAAAGACAAAAAGAATATTTCTAGGTTCCACGTGTCTTAAACTGTAGGAAATTCTTAATTTTTAATCCCTTATATTTCTTAAATTTTGAGTTAGGACTTTTTAAATTTGTAGGGCATTTTTAGTAAAATTGACACGTGTTTTAAATTTTTACTTAATATTATATTTTTTTAGTTATAAAAAAAAACGGTCATTACTTATAGTTAAACAATATGATACAATAAGAACTTTTGGTAAATAAACTTTTCGAAATGAAATTTTCATTTAAAAAATAGAAGAAAACTGAAGAAAAGCAAATAATTGTTAATGAAAAGTTAATTTTACGAAGAGATTTTTCAAAAACAAAGCTCTTTAAAATAAAAAAAAAAAATTATTTAAAATCCTTTATACAACAATTCATATGGATTTACTTACAATTCAAAAAAGAGAATTGATACTCAACAAACTTGACTGATTTAATGAAGAAATTCACAAGCAAATATTCCTGTACTCATAAGCAACTCCGCCAAACATATCCAATATTTTATAGATCTATTTTTTATAGATATCTATTAAAATAATACTTTAGCTAAGTGAAAACAAATGGTCAAACTTGATCTCGTGTAATATCACAAGATTTATGGCCAACCGATTTAAGAAGATTCAATGATCTGCTTTGTCTTAAAAGGGCAGATATTTGAATGGCTTATCGACTTGGCTTATCCGCCAACGACTATTGTAGAGCCTGCAAAGATGAAGAAGAGGGGAAACCAATCCTCTTTACACATGCCCAGCCTTGTCGGCAAAAAGGAACACCCATTTGGGGCAATATCTCTTCAAAAACTTTAGCGATCTAAAAACTAAAAATGTGAAGAGCATTCTTCGCTTTGCAAAAAGCTCAAATTGGTTTTAACGAGTGGGATAGAAAAGTTTCTATGTGATATCACAATGGACCAAATACGGTCTAAGTGTGCCATTTTGGCAGCCACCTTAACCTAATCTAACCTAACCTAGTTGATATAAAATGAGGGATATCAAAAAATTCAAATTTAATATTAGAAATAGTCTAAGTGCTTATTTCGAAATAAAAAAAAAACCTTAGGTGGTTAAAAATTAATTACGAAAACTCATTGTTAAAAACTACTTTTATTAATGTTTGGATTCCTTTTACATATTACAAGAGTAGTTGAGAGTAGCTAGTAAATGGAATGTTAATTTAACATAACAGGTATTTACTCCTATCTCTCTTTTTTAAAGACTTCTAGTTTAGTTGAGAGTAGGAAAGAGTAGTTTACTATATAAAAGAAACGTAAACAATGAAACATTCTTTTGTTAAATATGTTCTTAAAGTTTTGATATTTTTTCTACAAATTGCAACAACAAAATTTTGTAATCAATTTACCATTCCAATATCATCTTCATATCGTATCTTTTCTCATATTTAATTCATTTCAATTAGCCAAAATTTCGTCTTTCCACCTCGCATAACAATTTTATATTTAAATAAGGAATTTGTTTACAAATTATTAAAATACTGAGTGGTCGAGTGTATTATGATATCAGTTCAATTTGTATGATGTGAAACGTAGCCGGTTCGAATCACAATGAAAATTAAATTAGTTTATTCAACAAAGAGATTATAAATTAGAGTATAAAGGAAATTAAAAAATATTGTAAGATACAATTAAAAAATTACTATATGAATGAATGAAATAAGTTTAAAAAATAATTAAAAATATTAATTTATTTGCTTGGTTATTCATTCAGTGTACCTTTTCACAGTACTGAACCAATATTGATAAATCAGTTCCGATGTGATACTACTTTACTGAACTCATACAGTACTCAAAATGTTCCGTTGGAACTCTGCATGTTTCATTACTGCGCTATAATAAGTGAGTATCGTTAGAGTTCCGAAGGAGTACTTTTTGTTATGCGGGACACGGTTCTTCTCAAATCTAATTTTTACTTACGTTTCACCCCCCCCCCCCCTTTCCCATAAATTAATTTTGTGATGAGGATTCCATTCGTCTTTTTTGAGCCCAAAATTTTATGAGCTGAACGGGAGAAGCCACAATTATAACAAGAAAAATGAAATAAAAATTTCTATGAGGATTAGAAAAATTTTGTGTATCTACTCAAAAAAAAGAATAACAAAAATAATTATTTTACTATTCGCTTTTATTTATACACATACTTACGCTATAAAATTTATTTTCAAATACATTTACATAATATAAAAGTGAATTTATTTCGTAAAATAAACAACATTTAAGAATCCATTTCAATAAGACCCGTGTGAATTGATCCATTTAATTCAAAAGAATCCCTATACTATAAATATTGGCTTAAATATGTGAAACAAAAAAAAAATCTTAACTGTTATTACACCAATAATAATATTTTTAAAAATAGGATATTTAAGGATATATTTTCTGGAAAAATTTGTTATTTTATTTATTCAGTTCTTTTATTTCCAATTTTCACATATTTGATTTGATATAAAAAGAAACTTTAATATAGTGACTATATATTGTAAATTTTTGAAAATAAATATTATGTACGATATATATATATTGCGTGTTTTATTTATTAATTTTTTTTTTTTTTTTTTTATTATTGTTTTGATTTTTTCATAATATTCAGTTTTACAATTTTGTTTATTAGAAGAAATTTTTTTTTATAAAACTATTTTGTCCTAGACATGAAATGAAACCAGGTCATATGTCTATGTTAGATATTTTTAAACGTGATAGTGATGTATAAAAGAAAATAATAGTAAATATTGGAAATATAAATAGGTATAATAGTAAATAATAGTAATAAAGTTTATCCATACTAAAAAAAAAAGGGTAAAAATATTTTCTATTCTAAAGTTTTAAAACTATATACCTATTTATAGTATTTATTTATTATAAAAAAAAAATCAATCAATATAAATAATATTTTAATGTAAAAGAATTTTTTTAATATCTTTAGTCATATTTCATGTTTTATTTTGTATTGAAATTTTCTTTAAAATTTTAGTAATAAAAAAAACAAATGTTTTACATGTACCATGACCTAACTATTTTTCTTTGTTTTTTTTTAATGTCAATTATATTAACAGAAAAATAATAAATAAAACAAATTATAATAATAATTAATAATCTAGGTACAAGTTACAAATAAGCACCACAAAAACAAAAAAAAAAAAAAACAAAAATAGTTTTTAAATCCTACCACAATACATAAGCTCTTAAGTTAATTACAAAAAAAAAAAAAAAAAAAAAAATGAAAAGTTTATTATTATCGTTTCATTAACCCTAAGAAAGAATTTTTTTTTTTTTAAATCACAATGATTTTTAATTAACCCTCAGTTACTGTCTCCTATTTGCTACATGATTAGTGTCCATAGGGGTGAAAAACACCCCATACATTCAAATGCGTATTTGAACTTCTATAAAATAAATATTTTAAAACAATTTTTTTCCAGATTAAATTAATAAAAATTCTACAAATTTAGATATTATATAAACTTTATATTATTAAAAAATATATAAATAAAAATATAATAAAAACAAAAATACTCCATTTAATTAAAAAGCAAAAAAAAAATTAAAATTAAATATTTTTTAAATTATAAAAAAAATTCATAATTTTCATGCTATACGTATAATTGCAAGTGATTGTTTTTTAAAAGTTGATTTATGTATATAAGAGATAAAAGTTTATTACAAAATTTTTTTCATCATCAACAGGGACAATTTTTTTGAGAAAGTAAAATTTTGTTAAAGTAATGTAATTTTATATTTCCAGTTTTCAGTATTAAAAAAAATTTATAATATTGCTCCCAGTGTTCGAATCCACCCCAAACCGTAACTTTTTTATTTCAATTTTTCTTCGTTTTTCATTTTTTAAGTAATTTTCAAATATTAATTATATTTATATAATATAATAATAATATTCTGTTGATCAACGTGCTAACCAACAAAAAAGCCCTTAATTATAACTCAAATATCTATAATATTACAAAATTTCGTTGTTATAAATAAATTTTGTTTCAAGATTAGTGTCGGTGGTGTAATCCACTCCATTTTGTAAAAAAAATTTTGCACCAAGATTACTGTCTGGGGTGAAATCCACCCAAAACCCTTCTTAGATTGCATTTTTCGAGGTTCTTTTTTTTGTTTTTATCAAAGTCCAAATTTAAATTAGACAAAATTAAAAAAAAAATATCCAAAATAAGATTACATATAAGGTTTGAGATCCATTACTGCATTTTTTCATATGTATTTTGTTTTGTAAACTTGATTGGGGTGGATTACACCCAATGAACAGTAACGGAGGATTAAGAATTAAGTATAGACTATACAATATCCAAAAACCATATAATAATCTGGCAAATTTTATTTTCTCTAATATTAAAAGGATATAATCTGGCATGAATAATTTTTCAATAATATATTTTTTAATTTCGAGTAAATTTTTATTGATAAACTCAGGTACCAGATGAAGGTACCCATATGGGTTACCCATATTACTACTTTTACAATTTGTGAATGACATTTGATTCTGATATTAATTCATTTGTATTGTCATTTGTTGATGAAACAAAAATTATTTGCTGTAGTCAAATCGTATCAAGACTATATTATTATTGCAAAAAGTTTTAGAGATTCATTTTACTCTTAGTGCAATATTAATGCGGTTTTGATTTAAACATCAAAAAATGTAAATCTATGATTTTTTCTAGAACTAAAAATTGAGTTTAATTATAAGACTCAAATTTAGAGTTTAATTATGGAATTAGTGACTTCATAATAGAGCACGTGAATGATATTAAGTATTTAGGAATTATTCTAGACTATAAAACTAATCTTTAAATCATTCACTATATTAGGTTTTATTAAAGGAAATTCATAAGAATTCTCTGACCCGTATACAATCAAAAATTTATATATTACTGCTGTTAGACCTCATCATGAATATGCATCTCATATAGCTCATATAGCTCATATTATATAGCATATTATTCAGTCAAATGCCTGTTAATTAATATTTATACTCTCAAAACTAGAAGAAATACTGCATCCGCGCTATGTTTTCATATGATATTTTAACTAGTAAATTAATTTGTTTATTTATTTTTTGTCAGTACAATATTTATGCACCTGTGCGTCATTTCAGAACTTAAAGATTCTTATATATTGAACATCATAGAACTAATTATGGTCTGGTCGGTTCAAATCGATTTCTCGTTCCCAACATCTTTTTAAATTTTGCTTTCCAGTATTGGATTTTACATATAGCATACATGTATAGTCATTTAGTAGGAAAATTATAAAGTTTTTTGAAAATTTTTAGAATTTAAATATTAAATTGTGTTAAAAAATAATTTAAGTTTTTTTTATTTAATAAGTTGTATTAAATTAAGTTGTAAATAACTTTGAATAGAATATGTTAAATTTTATAATCTAATTTAAATAATAATCGTAATCGTAAATCTGTAAGGGATGAAATTTAGTAGATTAAGAAGAATAAATAACTAAATAACTTTCTCGGTTTATTAATGAATTTACAACATTATCTTGTTAACTTAACCTTAACATAATTTAGATATATAACTTAACTTAATTTTCATGTCAGATTAACTAAAACTGTTGGGTATTTATATCATCTTTTTCTGTGAGTTATCCCAAAATTTAATATTTGTTAAACAGATTTTGGTTATTTAAATTTTCTCCTTATGGTTCAATTAATTTCGAATTATTTGTTTTTACAACATCATGTTTAATCGCTTGCCTGAAAAAAATTATGAAATATTTATTAATTTGTTTTCGTTTAGTTATTCCTACAATTTCTTATAAATTTTTTTCTTTTTTTTGTTAATGTAGGCAGGAAATTACAGAGCCTTTCATGTTCAGGCATGGCAGTAAATGTCGTAAGGGGGCATAACTCTTACGACGTGTGTTGGATTTGAACCCACACTCTCTCCTCGTCGTATACTCACACGTATTTTATACGCTCTTATCCACTATGCCACCGAGGCCCCTGTTATAAAAATTGTCGAAATTGTTGAGAAAGAAACGTAATTATTCATGAGAAAAAATATGTTGATTACTAATTTGGGATGAAAATTATAATTTCATCTACATAAATTCAAAAAATCTCTCTAATTAATTTTAGTAAACTATTTCATTGTGTATTCAAAATGACATTTTTGAAGAATCGTGGAAATACCCCTTTATAATTCCAGTATAGAAAAAACAACAAGTTCGTAACAATGTAATGTCATCTTTTATTTAGATATTTGGCATTTTCTTAATTTTTGTTTTTTATTTTTAAAGTTTTTAAGAATCAAATATTTTTTATTTAATTTAAGTATTTAACATTATGTAATTAAATTGGTCAAGAGACACTGACGAAAAATATTTTGAGGTATAAATAAAAATGGCGTCTAATCAAATTTTTAATCAAATACGTTTTAGATTTATGTGATTAAAATGTTGTTTTTTAAAGCCTGTATTGTTTCATAATAATAACCCACAATATTTTCTTTAAATACTCGCACCTATAGGAAAATCGTTAGTTATTATACGTTGGGATAAATTCCGATCTTAGATATGCGCTCAATTATAACATATTATCTTATTTTTATATTCCATACATTTACTCGACTTTTAAGACTTGTTTATTTTTTTCATTTTTATCTGTTAAATCTGTAAAAATTTAAATGTTAACACATCTATACCTTAACATCCATAATTTTCATCCAGTAATCAGAATTAATTTGTAACTTTTTGCTTAACTTTAATTTATTTTTGATAATTCCTTTTAAATAAAAACTTTTTTAAACTTAACAAGTGCTAAAAAATTTTTATTTAGTTTTGATTTAGATAAATCGTGTTTAATACAATTGCTTTGCCATGAAAATTTAGATCTTTGTCAATAAAAAGTAAAAATAAATTTTTTTATGATTTTTTAATATGTTGTTTCAAAACCATATTACTGACGAGTGATATAATGGATGAAATTATATACTTTTTGTCCATATTTATTAAATTTAATAAGAATTAATCCAAATAGAACTAATATACATCAATACTTCATTTCACAAGTATTATAATTGAATTTTTTTTTTTTTTTTTTGTACTTTACAGGCTTGTATTGTTTTACAATATTTACCATTATTATTTGCTAAAACACCATATACATTAAAAGGTGGTATTAATTATGGACCAATAAAAGATGGTGATGAATGTCCAATAAATTCATCTTCATTATCTTTTTCAGCAACAGCAGGAGTAAGAATATATAATATGATATTTAAATTGATGTTTTTTAATTTGATTTTTATTTTAATTTTTTCCAAATTTTTCAGACATCCGATAATACAAGTGTTATGTATGATAATCCAGATTTAAATAAAAATAATTTATGTCCAAAAGAAATGTTAAAATTAATGCCAATTCCATTATCAAATTTTTGTAATCGTGAACATTTTAAAAATTTAACATCAGTTACAGATTTTAAGATTCGTATGCAATTTGAAAAGGTAAGTTTCAGATTTTTCAATTATGTGTTGATTCTTTGAATATATTTATATTATTATAAGTAGTTGATTGGAAAGAAATCTTGTTGGACTCATTCAACAAAAGAAATAATAATAATTTTCCTATTTTTTCGTTTTAGATGCCAGAATGTTTTGAATTTTGGGCAAATCGTTTAGATCATTTAATATCAGCATTATCTGATGAAAAATTAAATAGTTTAAATTTAAATAAAGAATTAAATATTGATTTACATATACCAAAAGATCAACATTGGTTAACAATAAATGTTAATAATGTAACATCAAAAATTTATCATGTACCATTTTTACAAATATTATCCGATTTTAATTATGATTATGGTGAAATAAATTTAGCACGTGATTTAGGATATAAACGTAAGTTTTTTTTTTTTTTTCAAAATTTAATTAAAAATTGTTTTGGCTTTCTTGATAATATAAAAAACAAAAAACAATTAGTTTTTATAGTTTTTCAATTTCAATTGTTCGTCACCTTCCTTAACAATGGTTATTGCCTCTGATACATGTACAAGTATATTACCCTATATTACTATTTTCGGTCGTATTTCCCAAGTTTTAGAAATGATTTAACAAGGTAAAAGGTAGGGATAAGTATAAAATCCCCACTAAGACAAAATTCCTAAAAACAAAACCCCACAAAAACAAAATCTCCAAAAACAAAATCACCAAAAAATAAAAATCATTAAATAAAATAAAATAATGTTTTTTATGCATTTAAAAATTGTAGTATCAATTATTTGTCCTATTTGTTGAAATATGTACATATGTAATATGTAAAAAAAAGTAATTAGGAGGGATTTTAAAGTTGGATTCAAAATCAGAATATTCCCTTTTTCGAGAATATTTATTATATAGAGTATATGTAATAGTGTGAATTAGGAGGAATTTTAAAGTTGTTTAAAAAATTTGTGTTGAACCCACCAAAAAAGATTAATAAATCATTGATCTCAATATCAAAACATAATTCATGTTCATAATATATTAAAGATATGTTAACAAAATTAAAATAATGTAAATGATTATATTTAATTTTTAAATGCATAAAAAACATTATTCTTTTTGGTGGTTTTATTTTTGGGGGTTTTGTTTTTCGGGATTTTGTCTTGCAGATTTTGTCTAGCCTATTTTGACTTAGGATTTTAGTACCAACTAAACACTGATGTACTATTTGATTAAACATTGCAAATATTAGTTTAAATATATAAATGAGCTACTTATGTATAAATATGCAAATATAAATCTCAAATTTCAAATTTTTGTTTACATTATCTACAAAATATTTTTATTTTTATGAAGCTATGTATATTAAGCTTTATTCTTTTTGTGAAAGGATAATAAGCCTGCTGTTTTCAAAATTCAAACTTACTGTCGAAGTTATTGGTTTTATATTCTATACAAAATTGATATTGTATATTATTATAAGTTGATAACATTATTTGTAAAGGGGCGGGACGCCGTTTACTAAAATCTTGTTTTATCAAAAGCTCTAGTTCAAAAGGACGCTTTTTAAGGAGCCAATTTTTCTTTATTCTTTTCAATTGTATTTAAATTATGTTCCTAAATAGAAAATATTTAAAATAGTGAGTCCTCAAATACCCGCTAAACAAATTTTTGAAAACCTGAATTTGTAGTTAACTGTAAAATCTCTCCTAATTATTTTTTTGAAATGAAAAAAAAAACGAACAAAAACTAGCTCTTAAGTTAGAGAGACATTTAAATAGCGACCTTCTACAAAAACGACCTTTTGGACAGTAGGATTTTAAAATTTGAAGGTAATGGTAAGCTGGTCTTTCATTACGTCCCCTTTATAAAGCAGTGAATATTTTATATAACAAACCTACGAAAATGTATAGAATAAGTTTGTTTAATATTTTAATATAATTTTGTTATATTCTAAAATTTTATTTATAGGATCTTGTTCAATAATTCGTAATACAATAAGTACATTGGAGGGTAATACAATATCAGCTTTACCATATTTAAATGAAAATAATGAAACATGTTCAACATTATTAATGGGTGATTGTTCAAAAGAACCAAAAATGGCAATATTTTTAACACAAGGCTTATCACAAACAACAAATACAACAATAGCAACAACTGGAAATAATACAGAAATATTATTTGGTTTAAAAGTTTATTTTGGTGGTAATTATTTTACATTTAATCCACAAGAAATTATTAATAAAAATCCAGTTATTATTAATGTTAATGATGAATTCGAAGTTAATATTAGAGAAAATAATTTCGTTTATCCGAAACATTCAAGTGAAGATTATGTATTTCAGTAAGTATTTTTTTTTTATTTTTATATTTTTATTGCATTACAGATTTCCTATTGATTCTTATGCAAAGTGAAGTAATAGTATTTTGTTAAACTTAAGCATAAATTAATATTTCTTGAAATATTTTATTTTATTCATGCTAATAGTATGTCAATGCTTACAGGCTTTCCCTACAAAAATATTAAATTTTGACATTTCTCTATGAAAAATAGTAAGTTTTTTAAAAATTTTGACGTTTTTATATGAAAATAATTAATTTTGAAAATTAACATTGAAAATTTCTAATTTTGGGATTTTTGTGTTTAGGATTTTGTAATTTTGGGATTTAAAAATTTAGGATTTTGTGATTTGGGATTTTGTAACTTTGGGATTTTGTGATTTGGAATTTTCAGACGTTCCCAATAATATTTTGTTAAACTTAAGCATAAATTAATTTTTCTTTAAATATTTTATTTTACCCATGCTTATTGATATTCAAAAGTAAAAAAGATAAAAAACATATTTTTAAATAAATTCTATAGCCTAACTTCACCTAATTTAACGTTTACCTTATGGCTACTTAGTGTTAGTTAATTTCTTTTTAGTTATATTTATATGTTTATGACATGTTGAACCACCAATAGCCTTTTCTAATTAGTGCACCTTTAATAGGTATAATAATATCATATTTTAAGTTATCTCCCTTAATTTTGCCCAAATTATAATTAATTTTTTTACATGTAGCCTCTGTATTATAATGATTTGATAGCATTAATTTAAATTTGTAAGATCATATTTCTCTACAAAAGATGAATTCGAGGAAATAAATATGGTTAATACAACCCTTGCATATTTTGCGGCGTTTTATATATATACGTTTATAACATTTTATAATAAGGATTTATATTATTATAACATTTTTCTTTATTTCTTTTTTTTTTGTTTTTTGTAGAATTCAACTAGATGAACAAAATATCTTAATAATTGATGATAAATTATCATATACAACAATTCAATATAATATGCAGGATATTTTAAATGTTATAGTTTTAAATGTTTTTAAAGATAAAATGTGCGGCCTTTGTGGCGGAAATTCATTATATAAAATAGAAAATAATCATTACTGTAAATTAAATAATTAAAAATAAATATAGATTTAATTATAATTATTATTTTTATTAATATTATTTTTAAAATTGTTTTATTTTTGTGGAAAATAACTGTAAAATATAAATAAGGAAAAGAAAAGAAAAATATAGATATAATAAAATTTTTAAATAAAATGTTTTTTATTTATTTTAATGCCAACTTTAAGTAACAAAAATAATTAATAACATTTTAATTAATATATAACTACACCATAAATGTATATTAGCTAGGTTATTTTATATATTTATTAATTATTTTAGTTAAAAAAACAAAAATTATTTATCTTAATATGTATATGAATATTATTATTAATTCGTATAAAACTATCAAACAACAATTTCTAATAAAACTGCAAAAGACTGGGCTGATTATGTCATCACTCTTCACTAATCATATTGCTCGAAAAAAATAGAGAAGGGAATAAAATATTTAATGCAAGATCTGTATTATCATTAGCAGATGGGAGAAATGGTATTAAAAATACGATGCTAAGAAATTTGATGAAATAAATTGGAGCACTTCCTCAAACAATAAATAGAAATCTATAATAAAGAAGAATTAAGAAAATATTTCATTTATTACTACTGTTTTAATGGCATAATAATTTATCATATACGAGTACATATTTATGTTCAAATTTAATTTTATAATTTATCGAGATCTTTTAAATTTTGAAATATTTATTTTCTTTTTATTTTATATTAAAAACAAAAATAAAAACACATAATATAAAATTATTTAATTATTTCATCTTTATTTAATTACTATAACAAAAAAAAAAATTATGATTTATTTTAATATTTCTTTACATTTATAATTCTTTACAGAGTTTTTTCTTTTCTTCTACATTTTTTGTTTAATAATATTAATAATAATTTTCATTTATAATATTTATATATATTTTATTTTCTCAAAAATTACTTTAATTAACATTTTTTTTTTTTATATATATAAAGTTATTAATAAATTAAAATTTTATATTGTATTTTTAATAGTATTTAATTGTTTGTTTTTATTAACATGATTAAATTAATTTAGTTTATTTTTTTTTATTAACAATTAAAACTTTAATATTTTTAAAGCATTCATCTTATATCTTTTAAATGAAAAATAATAATTAATGTTTATTTGTTTGTTTATATATATGTATGTATGTATATATTGCATGAAAAATGGCCTAATAAATGATAAAATATTATTATTCAAAGGAGAAATAATAAAGAGTAATGGTAACAGTTAATTAGTAAATCTCCTTAAAAAGTTAAAAAAAAAAAAAAGCAATGGCAAAATAAACAAAAAATCAATATTTTTTGTTGTTAATTTTTAATAGGGAATTTATTAAGACTAGATGTAATAATCCGAAAATGTGTTAATGAAAAAAAAATTAACACCGATATTGTGTTAGATTTGTGATACATACCACGAAAAATTAACGCGTCACTAAAAAAGGAAAGTTAGTATTAACTTAGATTTGTGAAATATTTATTAAATTGAGTCGGCAGTATTAATCAAAATTGATTTCATTTTTTCACAAAATCACAGTTTATAATATTCTGTAGCATATACCACAAAGTCTTGTATGAAATATATAAAAAAATCTTTTAAACTAAAACAAAATTAAAAAAAAAATGGAATGTATAATAAATTTTGGAATGATATTATGTTAAAATTAGAAAAATAATACAATATTAATGAAATTAGATTCATTTTAATGATTAATATAAAAAAAATATATATATTAAAACAAAGATAAATGCTAATTTATGAGCAAAGTCATTGTTTTAAATGATTTGTACTTTAAAAAATAAAAAGTTTGCGTTTTTTATTTTTAGTTTTTTTTTTTTGTTTCGATCAAAGCTTAAAAAAATTATTCAATTATAGGATCTTGATATTTTTGTAAAGAAGAGTTTATATGTAATATTTTAATAACATATGATTACCGAATTTTTTTAAAATTTACATTTTATATATTTTTTAAATATCATAAAAATGTTGAATATAATTGTAAAATTTAATAAAATTTCATAAAAATTTAATTTTTATTTGATACAAAATCTCTTCATTACAAAATATACTAAAATCGTAGAAAATAATCTACTTTTAATCAATTTTTTTGTTTTTTTTTTTTTCAATTTATAATACTCAAGTTAAGAAAATAAAAATTTTTAATTAACTTAAAATATAAAAAAAAAAGAATAATTTTGTTTTTAAGAAGTGCATTTTTTAAAAATAATATTGCATTAAATAATAAAAATTCAGGCAGTTGTAGCAACCGTGTTTTTTTAATTTAGCGTTCAGAAGTTTTCCTTAGCACATACAATTCAGGAGGAGTTTTTTTTTTTTTTTTAAATATAATTATGTATATAATTTATAATTAACAAATTCTAAATGAAAATCAGACTTTTCTTGTTTTTTTTTTTTTAAATTATATTATACCAAAAATATTTTTTTTTAATTCAAATTAATATTGATCAAAATTGTTTATTTATTTTTTTTTTTTGACATAAACATTTTAAACAATTTAAAAGGACGGAAAAAATACGTCTTACGCAAAAATATTTTTTTTAACACTTCTGAACGTTACAAAATTTAATCCTTATAACTAATAAAAATAACATTTAACCTAAATAATATGAAAATAAATTGGAGAATTAAAATGGAAAGAATACTTATCACATTTATGTAATTAAAAGTAAAAAATTATTTAAACAAAATAAAAGCTAAATTAAAGCGGCAACAAAATTTGTATAAGAGAACCGATTTTGCTTGAAAACAAGCAATCTGCAAGTACCATAATATTATATTGTTTATAAACGTATAGAATGTGGAAAATATTCCCAGTTTTAATATGTGTGTGTGTTTTTTTTAAACAAGATTTATATTTTATAAGAAATATTTAAAAAAAAAAAACGTTTAAAATATTGATAACTTTCAAAAAAAAAACGTAATTTATAATTTCATTTTTCTTTAATAACATATAAAATTTTTTTGAATCATTAAGTTAATTATTAATTATAGATATTCCAACTAAAATAAACTTCCATTATTATAACATAAAAATATTGTGACGAACACTTTCTCCTTTTTCATTTTAAAATTAAAAAAAAAAAATAACTGAAACTAAAATATTATTAATCACTTAATTTAACTAAAAATTTTCTAATTATACTAAAGTTTAAAATTTTAATTTTAAGAAAAAAAATTTTTTTTATCTTTTATGAAAAAAAAAAAAAAATTATAAAAAGAGGGGCCACACAGAGCAAAAAATTAATATGAAAATTTTATTTAACTTTTATTTAAGTTAAATAACATTATACCCAAACTCCATGTGGATTTTTACTAGTTGGAACTGCATTTTCAAGTTGTCTTGGTGATCCTATAATACGACGTGTACTACCAGGTCGATTAGAACCTAAAATTATTTTTTTTAATAAAAAAATAAATATTAAATTAATAAATATTTGCTTTATATTAACCTTCAAGCAAATTACGTATTTCGTCAGATGTTGTTACTGTTAAACTTTGTAAATTAACTTCTTTCATTTCATTAACAAGTTGCTCAACCTTTGATTTAAAAAGAAAATTTTATTATTTAATATTTGTAAATAAAATTAATGTTTTATTTGATTACCTGACGTTTTTTCTCAGCAATAGCATTTTCAATTAAATTTATTTCTTTTTTTAAATTTTCTGTAGTTTTTGTTGATGATTCTGTATTTTGAATGGCAAGATCAATTTCAGTTTGTATACGTTCCATTTCAGTTAAGAAATTTCTTTCAACATTTTGTCTTAAATTTAATAAGAGAAATAAAATTAAAAAAAAATAATATATAACGAACATTTTTTATTTAATAATTACCTGTTATCTTTTTGTCTATTACTTAGCTGTCTTTGTTCAATTTGTATTTCATCCATTAACAAACGTATTTTGTTTTTGCATTGAAGTAATTCAGTCTCACAATTTGCTAATTTGGAACGTAATAATGTTATTTCTGACTTTAAAGTTTTTTCTTGTTGTTTGACAAGTTCGTTTTCTTCTTCAACGTATTGCAATGTTTGTAACTATAATAGACAAAATATTATATTCAATATGTATTAACATCTAAATTGAAAATTTAGAAATAAATACATACTTGTTCATTTCCTTGTCTGAATAATTGATCTGCTTTACTTATTTCTCTGGATATAGATTCTAATTCTTGCACTTGATCACGTTCTTTACTTTCCAGATAAACAATTTCTGCATCATACTGCAAAAAATTTTCAAAATAATTTATTTAATACAATTTTTCGAACAAACAAATAATTATAAAATATTTGATAATTACTTTGGTTATATCAGCTTGCTGTGAATTTAATTTATCACGTTGTAATTTAATTAGCTGTATCAAATCCTTATATTGTATATTTTGTAAAACACTTTCATTTAAATCGAAATCATTAATATTAAAATATGTAGCAAGATTCATATTATCTTTATTTTCATTTGATTTTTTCGAATTATTGCCATTATTATTATTATTATTATAAGAATCCATTTTTTGAAGTGGACTGTTTCGTGGTGGTGGAGGATCTCTATATGGTGGTGGTACTAAAGCACCATTTGCTGAAATTTGAGGTTGTTGTTGTAACTGTTGAGGTGATGAAGATGGTGAAATTAAAATATTATTATTTATTCTATTAATATTAAGCATATCTAGCAGATTTTCATTGCTAGAATTTTTAGATTGCATTAGTTCTGCATTTTGATATAAATTATTTCCAGTTTTACGATCTAAAGAATTTCTAACATCAGCTAAATTTATTTCATTTGTATTTGCATTAAATATGCTATTTTCATCATTTGATAATGGTAAACTAATACTTGACGGTGATTTTTCATGTTTAATGTTAACTTTTTGTGGTGAACTACTAGAAGACTGTTGCGAATTTTGCTGTTGTAAATTTATTGATTGTTTCTGTGGTATTCCTTTAACAATGCCAATATTTTCTATATGTTTTGTTTCAATTGAACTAAAAAAAATAATTGCAATTGTATTATCTATATTAAATATCAGTAAATTAATAATCACCCAAAACTTTTTCTGTATTCTTTCGTTCGATCTAATGGTGAAAATTCTATAGAATTTTTTTCTGGAGATTTTAAATTATTAGAATTATTTTGGGATCCTGTAACATCATTTTGTTGTTGATTAGATTTTTCATCTTTCTTTATTTGATCTGATCTTTGTAATATAAACTGCACGTCATTGGCATATTCACCCCATTTTAATAAAATTTTTAAAGGATTTTCATTAGGTGCTAATGATCTTTCATTATTTCTCCATCTTTCAATTAAAGTAAAACGACCAACTTTTCCTGTTGCATGAGCCAATGCAAAAACAATATCCTTAAATCCACAAAAAAATAATTATATTATTGCAAGTAAATATTTTCTTAATACTGAAAAATTCTTAACTATACCAAAATGAAATATGAAAAATTTAGGGTAGAAATTCTAAAGGGAAGGAGTAAATAAAAATGACTAACCTGACAAGTAGTATTTACTGTAACTCCACAAACAATTCTTTGAATTCCTTCTACATATACTTTAAATTCCATTGTTGGTAAGTTATTAAATAATTATATTTCCTTTATATTTAAATTATTTTTCCTTTTTTTAACTAGATAATCGATAATTTCGTCATTTTGTTTTTTCTCTTCTACAAAGAAATCAAAAGCAAAACAACAATGGCACAATGGCAGCCCAACCCAGAAAATGTCAAATTTTAATTTTGACAATTCTTTTTACAAAATTTTACAGTTTCTTTTATCTTTCGCTAAACAGCGCTGTTCTTCGATTTTATTTTTAAACTATTTTAATTAATTCGATTATCAGCTGATATTTACGAAAAATAAATAAAATTTCAAATTTAAAAAAAATGACTTCAAAAGTAAAGAATCCAAAAGTTTATTCAAATACCTACAGAAAATTTTTAGTAGAAGAATTAGTTTTTTTGGATAATTATTTAGATTATCATTACGGTAATTGTGCTGTTATTGGAAGAATATCAAAAGAAGAAAACGGTTTTTTTTTGCAAAACATAAGATTGGGTTGCCTTGGAAAGTAAAAATTTTATTGTTTTTAAATATTGCGGATTTTGTAAATTTTGCTAAATTTTCAGGGAAAATGAATTACCAGAAGGATCAATTAAAATTCGTCTTATAACTAATTTATACAAAGATCTAATTCCTAACGATAAAACTGTTGAAATACATGGCAAAGCTGTATTTTATGATATGAACTGCACAAATAATAATAAAATTCCAATTACTATCCAAGATTTATATTATCAATTTAATGATTTTTTGATTTCAAATAAATTAAGAGAAAATAATACAGACAATTTAAAAAAGATTTTCAATCAAAGTTTATTGGATAAATATGAGCCAGCAATTCAAGTACGTTTTATTAATTTATGCGATCAAGCTGAAGAATTAATTGAATACAATTTAGAAATTCGACTTTTATGAATAATTGTAATTATTGTTTCATTATTGTAATAATATTTATGGAATAAATAATAAAATCAAAGTGTAGAGACATGGGTATTCTATCTTTTCGTTATGTCAAAATTTTTCTTTTAAGTTTGGAGTTGATTCCTCTTCTGCAGACTTAATATTTAATTCGAAGCTTGTTTTTAGCACACAGGGATATGCTTTGATTGCCAGATTTTTGAGAGCATGTACAAAGTAGGTCGGAAATTTTACTGCTTTTAGAGTCGATTTCTGAACATCTATCCCAAATTAAAAATACTAGACAGCTAGATAATTTAACTGTTGAATGTTGTTAATTTAATTTTTTTACTTTTATAAACGATGAGTTAACCCTAATGTTTGTGATCTGTGAAAGATTTCAACATAAAATCCCTCGGTTAACAAGCCATGTTTTAACCGCTTGTTTTGCAATTATTTTTTCGCGTCTACTGCTGTTGTTTGTGGTGCTCTTCTACTAAGAAAATTCGAAATATACTCGCTATTTAGTCTGATAATTTTGTGTGATCAAACTCATATTTTTACTGGTTACATTAATTGTTAGAATTAAACTCCTTTGTATTAATTATCTCAATATACTCAAAAAAAAGTAAAAAAATTTTATTGATACATCAAAATTATCTAATTATAATTTTTGTTTTGTGAAAATTATCAAATCTTATTCAATGCAAAAAATTCAAATTTTAGTTAAATATAAGTTGAAAGTATTATAAATGTGCAATATCTGAGAATATAATTTAATTTAACACACTCACTCATTTAGGTTTAAACTTCAAAAAAAGAAATCGAAGAAGACATTGAAAATGAATATTAAAATTTAATGCGCAACATGCTGCAAGCTTTTATTAAAAAGTGTCTAAGAATCATGTGCAAAGAATTCCAAGGACAATAACAAACGATATTCTCTGAAAAATAAGAAGTGAGGTGTCAGTTATTGGACAAATAACGAGATAAAAATGAAAGTTGGGAAAGCAAACGGTTCGAAAACACTCAATCAATTACAAAATAAGAATGGCTTTATTTAAGAATTTAACCGGCAGAGTTACTTGAAAACTCGTTCGATCAAATAACAATTAACGAAAACGAAATATAAATTCTTTTAATTCTAAACCAATCAAATCCTGAGAAAACAAACAAAAAGTTATCAATTCTATAACTTGATATTTTAGTCTATTGTTTGTTTGGTAAATGGTAGAACATTGGTAATAATTGGAACATGGTAAAGGATTGTACATAGGTACATATATAGTTAAATTTGTATAATACATATTTTGTTTTTTCATTATTAAAAAAAAATAAATAAAAATTTCTAGTCAAAATGCAAATAAAAATTGTTTTATTGTTTTAAAAAAATATAATTTAATATAATAATAATAATAATAAAATATGATAAGTCCATTTTTAATATGTAAAACTTAGGTACTTACATATGTATCTATGTATGTATATATGTATGAAATATTGTGTCGTTATATTGTGCTAAGTATAAAAAATTAAATTTAAATTATATTTAATTTTTATTTTTTTTAGTTTTTTCTTTTAAAATGTTTTTTTTTTTTTTTTTTGTCTTAATTTTATACTTTATTATCGATTATAATAATATTTATTTATATTTTTTTCTCTTTTTATTTTTAACTATATTTTTAATTTATATTTTATAATTAAAATTTTTTTTTTTTTTCAATATACTGTTTTATTAATTTTCTTTAATATTTTTTTCGATTTAATTATATTAATTTTTCTAAATTGGTATTATTTTACTTAATAATATTATAGAATTAATATAATATTTAATTTCTTGATATATTTAAACAAAAACGTTTTATTTTTTGCTTTAAAAACAAAGGCTAACAACAATTAAAATTAATTATTTTTAGCCGTGTTTAAAACATTGTTGTTTTTGTTTTTTGTTTTCTTTATTTCTTTTTTAAAAAAATAAATTAAATATATTTTTTTTTAAAAATCGCGCGCCAATTTAAAAAATAAATCACATACTTCCAATTATTATGTTTAGTTTTTTTTTTTTTTTTTTTTTTTTTTTAATTTTAACAATTTAATATTTTCTAATAAATTTATTTTTTAATTTTTTTTTTTAATAAATTATATTTAATATTATTTATATGTATCTTTTTTTTTTATTTTTATGTATACATATGTATATGTATTTAAGTATACGGTATTTTAAATATATATTAAACAAATTTAGTAAAATAATTACTAAATATTCGAATAAAAAAAATAGATAATTTCATATTTGATCATTCATATGTGATTTAGACAATATTCGGATACCATCAAATTAAATTAATTACAAATTTTTAATTTATTTTATTAAAATTTAAATATTTGTGACAATAATCTCAGGGGAGTACAGGGGAAAACACTAATATTTAAGCCATTCTATATAAAATAAAAACTGTAAGTCATTCTATATGTGTATTTTAATTTATTTTATAAAACGAAAACGTTTTACAGTAAACGGAATTATAGTAAAAATAATTGTGTATATTCTTTTTGGGCACACCCTATGATTTATATAAATTTCCTTCTTTTGTCGCCTTTGTAAAAGAAGAAAGTTTTGGTTATAAATTTTGGTAAAAATGTTTCATAAAAATATAAATTGTATCTCAATTATTGAAGACAATACTGTAAATCAACGTGGTGAACCATTATGTTTATTTCTCAAATCTATCTCAATCGAGAATTAGTTTAGCTAATGGAAATTTAAAATTATAAAATTAATCTTGTGTTCTACATAAAAATTTATAAATTTTTTATTAAATCATGATTTTTCATAAAGAAATTTAAAAAAAAAATTATTACAGTCATATTTTTTAAATTGTTTGAATCAGTTGAGGAAATTCATACAATTAATCGAAGACTATAGAAATAAAAGATGCAATATTTTTTTTCAGTCAATGTTAGTCATAAGTATAAATATTGTAAAAGAACCTGGAAGGATTACATTTAAAAACAGTTCAACGGCTTTAAAGGCGTATGCATAATTTATTCTTCAATAGTAGAAAACGCGAACGAAACAACGAATAAATACAAATCTTAAAGTTACCCGCAAAAAATCCAAAATTTCAGAACTGACACGTAAAAAGCAACCGAACGAAATCATACTATCACACTTTGAATTCGTGGGATATCTATTGCTTATTTTGAAATGGAATCTCTTCAAACCTAAAAAATTATTATAAATAAAAGTTGCATTATGATTTCATCAAAATAATGGATGTATGAGAAGTGAGCATTTAGAATAGAGTTAAAAAACCTTCAATTAAAATTGAAAAAAAAAGAGGTTTGATTCATATTAAAGAGGAGATATTAATGATGGCTAGATACTCACTTACATCACTGAAAATATTTTCTCTATAATAAATAGATAATTAGACAGAAATGCAAAAACCCTAATAAAGAAGACTGTAAAAATATAACATTATGTAAGACTGTACAAGTACTATAATTTATAGTACACGGCACAGAAATAATTATATCAATTGTAACTTTAAAATCAACATCATAATATTTTTCTATTGAGTTAGAACACCGATAGAGATATATAACACTTAAACCAGATAAAGTTAAGATTTAGCGGAAGTGTATTAATTGTTTTGTTCCTTGTAGATTTCATATATTTTTATATAAAAAAATTACTCTATTAAGATTATCCGAATTTTGTACTTTTCACAAAGAGAAATAATGATATTCAACTTCATTTTATAATTTATTAAAAAATATTGTAATATATACATATATATATATATATATATATTAATTTAATAAGTATTAAAAAAAATAAAGATAAAAAAAAAAATTAAGCTAATTACAAATAATTCTTTTGTTTTTTTTTTTTTTGGAACTTTAAATTTAATTAATTCATATAAAATGGAACAATAAATGCTAATATTAACGTTGTTTTTCTTTTATTCTGTTTTTATAATAATTATTTATATATATTTTGATTTAATTGGAAATGTTTTAAGAAGTTTTTTTTTTAGTTAGGATAAAAAAACTTATACAATAAAACTTTTATTAAAAATAAATAAAACTATTTTTTTTTTTATTGTATATTTTGAAGATTGTTCTAATTTTCGTGCAATTAACAAAAAAAAAATTAATGATAAATGTAAGATAATTATTTAATTATTATGCTTTTATATTAATAAAAATAAAAATTAAAATTAGCAATATATAAATATTGAATATACATACATGTACTAAAAAAAAAAATTTGGTTTCAAAAAAAAAAAAGAAGAGGTAAAACCTGATTTCATTAAGAATCGTTTTCTTTTCACTTTTTTTTCATGTTTAAATCATTGCCTTGTATATTTAAACAGGACCGTATACAGAAATTTTATTCCGAACATTTCGTATTATTTTCAACTTAAATTACGAATAACAAAAAAAATATAAATTTTTTCCTATTTTTTTTTTTTTTTATTAGATTGTTTACATAATAATTTTCTCATTTTTCTCAAATTTTTTTCTTTTTGAGTATTTAAGTTAGTAGGTAATTTTATCAATTAAAGGTATATGCTTTAATTTGTTATACCATTTTCTTTTTAGCCTAAAAAAAGACGCTACAGTAATTGGATCGTTGAGCAGGAGAGCACAACGGATTGCAAGACCTACGTGTAAAGGTAGCAATAAAAAAGCAATCTTATTTTTTTTATTGTCCTATCCATTCTACATTTTTATTTTTTTCAGTGTGCCAAAAACATAAACTTTACGTTATAAACATAAAAAATTAATTGAAAAATTTTAAATTAAAAAAAAAAAATTATTTTGTTAATGTTTTGAATTTCTAATAGTATAGAACTTGAAATGAAAGCATAAAAATAGCAAAATTTTTCTTGTAATCTTTTTTAATTTTTTTAAATATATGAATGTGAAAAAGCTTAAATTTTTTAATGCGGCTTTAGATATTTATAAATTAAATTCTGCTCTTCCATATTGGTAAATTAAATTTAGTCCTAAATTTTCCTAGAAATAATACCTATCTTTTAAAAAGAAAATTCTCCATATGATTTAATTTGGATATTATTTTTTCTCAAATTTTTGAGTACATCAGCCTTATGTATGTATATTTAGCAATGTTTAAATAATAAATTCTTATTTTAAATTTCATTAAATTTTTTTGTTTATGAAATATTAGAACAAAACCTTTTTATTAACTAAAATTATATGCTAAAAAAAAAAAAAAAACTTGTAGTCTGTGTTGTTAAAGTATATGGAATCATTATTTTATATATTAACGAGTTACGAAAATACTAATTAAATTTATAATTAATGCAAATAAAATATTTTGTTTCGTATAATATAACATTTAAAAAAAAAAAATGTTTATAATATAGTTCGTTATTCGTTATTATATGATTACCATTATGATTGTATTCAAAAATAAATATTTTTTTTTTTTTTTGAAATTTCATTAAAATTTGCCACACATTTTTTAATAAAAAATAGTGTTAATCTAAATACCAATCTTCAAAAACAAAAAAAAAAAAATTAATTAATTATATATTAAAATTTTAATTTTTTTTTTTTAATGTATATTATAGAACAACGACTTGTATTTAATGAAATACTTTACGTAATAACTTTTTTGTAATATAAAAAAACAAATAAAAAATTATTTTTCTTTTTTTAACAATTTAACGATATCACTAATTTTTATAACTTAATTTTATATACATTATATTTTTTATTTTATATTATATATTATTTATATATTTTATGAAATTTATATTATTACTGCTTGCTTGTATTATTTTTAATTTTGTTCTTTCTTTTTAAATATTTTTTATATAAAGAATATTATTAATTAAAATAAATGAAAAAATTAATTAATTTTAATTAATATAAAATCAAAAAAATAAAAATAAAATAAAGATATAATTTCTAGTTTAATGTTTGTTGTGTTGTACTATTGTGCTTCATATTATATAAAATAATATTAATAAATGTTTTTTGTTTAATTATTTGTAAACAAAAAAACAAAAAGTATAAAAATAAAAAACAAAAATAAATAAAAAAAAAAATATATATATATAAAATAAAACATTTTAGAACAAAAAATAATATAAAATGTAAAAAATTGATATAAAATTTTAACATTTCATATTATAAAGAAATATAATTCTAAAAAAATTAAAATTATAATAATAAAATATTTTTAAAATATTACATACTCTATGTTTTTCAACTTTTTCAGGCTAAACTAATGATACTAGCCGAAGAGTATTCAAAAATCGAAAGAAAATACATTATTATTGTAAATAGATTAACATAATATATATATAAAATTATATATTTTTTTTTTCTTTTTTTGTTTACACTTATAATCTAATAAATTAAATTGTTCTTTTAAATCAAAATCTTAAAACAAAAATTTAAAACAATTATTTAAAAGAAAAAAAAAAAAATCCTATTCAATACAGAAGTCAAAACATAATTTCAAATCGATTTAAAGGAATTTTATTCTAAGATTTTTCCAAATAATTAAATATTTTTTTTTTTTTACTGATACATAAAAAAAAAAAAAATTACAAAAATTTAAAAAAAAAAAACTTACTCTTCGATTTACGTTACTGTTTTTTTTTGTTTATTTTTTTACAATTAAAATTTTAATATAAATTTAAATAAAATTTGTAATAAAAAAAAAAAAGTACTTTATAAATAGTACATCCTGTATAAATTGATATAATGTATATAAATTGTTTAAAGAAAAATTTCTATTTACGTACATATTTTTATTTTTTTACAACCATGTTTTTATAAATGCTTGCTCGATATCTTCAAATATGTTTACTGGATGTAAATCAGATTTAAATTTAGTATACGATATAATGGTAAACCAATAATTAATGCAAGTGAAACACAAATTGATTAATTTCACTATAAATTTACATTTTAAAATTAAAAATTTTAGCAAAAAGAAATCTTTTTGGTATTTCATTTTTGTTTTTAATACAATTACTTATTTCTTTTGTGATCAATATATAATTTTTGATTATTTTCACTTGATTTTAGAAATTTAATAAAATGAATTAAAATATTTAAAATTTTATTTTTAATATAAAATATATATTTTCAGAGTTATTTCAAGAGGTGGTCTGTTCTTTTTTAATTATTAAAGTCTAAAAGCTACTAGTTAAAATTTTTTTGTAATTTCTATTGTGAAATTAATCACTTCGGCAAATAAAAAGGATTTAAAAATGTTATAATATATTTTAATAATAACTAACAATGATTTAATTTCAAAGTAGCATGGTAGCATTCATATTGGAAATTAGTCAGTTTTAAAAAATTTTTTTTTTTTTTAATTTTAATTATAATTTTTTTTTTATTTTTAAATTAAAGTGATTTTTAGTTTTTTTTTTTTTTTATAACTAATTGCATTTTGAATGCAAAAAAAAACATGTATCACTTTTAACATTACTACACTTAATTAACGATAATTTATTTCATAAGTTAAAACTTTTCTTGTTTTTTTTTTTCTTTTTGATAAATATCAATATCAATATTAAAATTGATTAAAGCAATTTGTTTTTCAAAATTGCAAATATAGTATAATTCATACTTTGAGTACCCTTATACTTTAATATCATTTTTGTTTAAAAAAAAAAAAAAAAAAAAGTTAAATCTAATATACTTTAATATTTGACTTCTGTTATTTGTTCTAATTTTTTTTTTTTTTTTCTAAACTTGGAAAAAATCATCAACTACAAAAACACTACCATTCTCTTGAATATTTGTATTTTGTATTTGATTTGTATCATTAGTTATAACAATATCTTTAACTTTTTCATAAGGATTTTCTTTTTTAATATAACTTGTTGTATTTTCTAATGTTTTATTTAATAATAATTCTGGTGATCTAGTACCAACAGGTGGTAAAGGTGGTGGTATTTCTGTTATTATTAATTGATTTTGTTCTTGGTGTTGTATTATTGTTTGTATATTTTCTGAATTAGAATTTTTTATTATATTATTAGTACTTGTGGTGGTAGTAGTGGTGGTTGTTGTTGTTATTGTTGTAACTGCTGCTACTGATGTTGTAGAATTTTTTAATCCAATAGTTGAATATTTATGTTCTACATTATTTTTTATTATTTTACTATATTTAGTTTCATCACTTTGATCAATTGTTGAATATATATCTGAGCATTTATCTTCGTTATTACTATTATCATTAATTAAATTTTTAATTATACTATCAGTGGTTTTATATTCGTTGTTATTATTATTAATATTACTATTATTTATATTATTTAATTTGAAGTTATTATTATTATTATTATTATTATTATAATTTTTACTATTACTAGGATAATTTTTTTGTTTAGCCTCTGATATACTAGCATAACCGTGATTTTTTAAATTAGATTTTTTATCAGGAATTTCTTTAATACTACTATAGCCAGGCAAATTATCATCATCTTCATCATTATCATCATCATTATCATCATCATCATCGTCATCTTCTTCTATAATATTTTTACGTTCTTTAACTTTACTATAACCAGATATATCATCATCTTCAATTTCTTTACGTTCTTTAACTTTACTATAACCGGCTAAAATGTCATCATCATCTTTATCATCTTTTCGTTCTTTAACTTTTGTGTAGCCAGCTAAAAGATCATCATCTTCTTTATCTTTTGGTTCCTTAACTTTACTATAACCATCTAAGATATCATCATCATCTTTATCTTTTCTTTCCTTTACTTTGCTATATCCAGCTAATATATCATCATCTTCATTATCATTATTCAAATTTCGACAAACATTTAAATGCTTATCATCAACAATATTTGGCTTTTCTAAAACTTTGGCATAACCATCATCACCTGATGTATTTGTATAAATTTTATTGGTATTGAATGGTTGCAGAACTTCATAATTAGGATCATAATCAGAATTTGGTTTACTACCTTTATTATTATTATTATTATTTCCTACAGAAAGTAAAGGATTTTTTAATAGAGTTTCGTAGCCGGGATCATTTGTATTTAGTGAAGATGTATCTGGTAAACTTTCATATCCTGGTTCTATTAAAACGACATCAGCTTTTACTGTTTCATCTGAGGTATCCGAAAATAAAGTTCGAACGACGGTATAACCTTAAATTAATTGCAACATTTTAGGAATATTTATTTAAAATTACATATACGCATATGAAACAATATTTACCACCCTCTGATTTTCGATTTTCAATTACACATAAACTATTTCCATTTGTTTTGTCATAACTGTCACTTCTTGGACGCAAATTGTCTAAATATAAATAAAGATATATTTATATTTTCCCTTTATTATATTAGTTTTCTTTGTTTTACCTGAATGCTTAAATGAACTGCTTCTTTTTAAATCTGAAATTTTTTCAACAACTGGACCAACATGACGTCTACTTAAAACTGGAGAATTATTCTGTGATGGTGTATTTGGATATTTTCTATTTTTCATCACCTAAATTGCATAAGATTAAAATCAATTTATCTTTTATATCTAAAATATTTTAATAATTATCTTACTTTTGCATACATTCCATCTATATCTTTGGGTGGACTTTCTTCGATTACAGCTGAGCTTCGACCTGATTGGTTTGATAAATTTGAAAAACTGTTACCATTTTTTGGTGTTGGTGGTAAAGGTGAATTTGCTTGTCGTTTTTCGGGTTTCGGTGAGCCAATATTCCCTATATAACTAATATTTGATGAAGATGAAGCTTGCCTTGAATGCATAGCAAATAAACTGTCAACTGGCGGTGGTATAGGTGTTTGATCATTGTTTTGAATTGTACTTGTGTTTGAATGAGATATTGAATTCTGCTGAGAACTTGTTGATGTATGGTCAAATGTATCAATTGCAGTACGTCGAGATGTATTTGACATAACTGTACTTATAGAAATTGTTTGGTTTGAATTAGAAGCAGTACTAGCTTGATGATGTTGTTGGTTATTTATTTGAACAGTAACTAATTGATTTGCTGGTTGAATTTGTGCATAGGTTTCAGAACCACTATTATATATATCACCTTGATTATTAGGATCTTCTATTGCAGCATACATTTCATCTGAAAAAAAAGGAATAGAAAAAAAATGTATTTTATTAACTTTATATTTTATACCAGAGTCATCCGAAACAGTAGCATAATGTGAATCATTTCTTTGTTTTGAAGACAATCTTTGTTGCTGTTTTGTTTGGGCTATTATATTAGCTAAGGGTTCCCTAACGCTAATACTAGTATAACCTTCTGAAAAAAATTTTACAAAGAAATAGTAAATATTTCTTTTTAAAAGACAAAATTTAAAACCTACTGGAAGAGTCTTGCGAGTCTCCGCTAAAATTTGGCTGTGGAACAATTGGAGGTGTCATATATGGTAATTCTTGGCTAGCAGAAATCATTCCTAACATAGCCGCAGCTGCTGGTATAATTTCTTGTGGTGAATTATCACTTTCAGTAAGGGAACTATTTGAATTATTTTGATTTGTATTTATTGAAGGAAGAATAATATCTTCAGTCTCATCAGTATTTTCGTATGGGTTTTCTTTAGCATTAAGATTTGTATTTCTACTAGTTGTTGGAGCATTTAATTGGGCATAAGGATGCTCTTCATTTGTTTTTCGAACCTTAAATTAGTTGAAAAACATGTATAATTGAATTGATTTTAATATAAAGTTTTTTAAGAATAAATACTTTATCATAACCGTGTGTAGGATTTTTAACAGTGGCGTAAGGTGAATTTACATCTGCTTGGCTAATAGAACTATGTTGAGAAATACTTGTTTGCTTTTTTAAACTTGGCGTTGCTAATAAATAAAATTTATATTTTTTTAGTAATTTTTATCTGGTTCTATATAAATAATTTAGAAATTAACTTACGACTTGGCTTCCCTTCCACTTTATCTGCTACAGTAGCATATAGATCAGAGTAATTATCATTATTTCCAGATGGTTCTGTTATTGGAATGTCTGGAAGACTTCGTTGAGGAACACTGCTAGCTCTTATAAATTAAAACAATAAAATTTAAAATAATTATTTTTTTAATTCTAGATACAAAATATTCTCACATGCATGATATGCATAAATAAAACAAAAACATTAAATGAGATTATATAAATTATAATATATAAAATGCATTGCAATGAATAAGTAATAAAAAAATTAAATAAAAAATAATACAAATGAAACCTTTTTGATTCAGCATCGCCATTAGATGTTGATGAATTTGTATCAATTTGTACAACTAATGTAGTATTTGCATTTTCAACTTCTGTATTATTTGGTTCAACTATTATATTGTCTTCAGGATTTTTTAGTTTAACCATGCCTTCTAAGCCTTGAAATTCATTTCGTCTTTGTAAAGTGTTTAATAACAAAATAAAAAAAAAAAAAAAAACAAAACGACACAAAAAATATCACGAACATAAATTTTTAAAAAGCCAAAAACATGATATATTTTAAATGAAACTTTATAGTTAGAATGCAATTAGTTTTAAAATTAAAAAAAAAAGTGCAATTTGATTTTTTTACAAAAATAAGAAACAAAAAAATATGTAACAACTTTCACTTATTGGAATTTACAGAATCATGAAAACATTTAAAAGGAAATTTTAATAATTATTTAGGGTCCTATTACTTACTTATGAATTTTTTTTCGACAACAAAAACATGCTGTTATTGTTTCCATTATATTTATATAAAATTTAATCACTAATAATAATTTTAAAATAATACTATAAAAAATTAAATATTTTTTATTTACACTCTCCAACTTTTTCTGACATTCTTTTGATTTTGATGACAAATCTAGTGACACATATCTCTTTCTCTTTTTTATTTTCTTTTAGAAACCTAATTTTTTATTTCAAAAATAAATTACAGGGCTGTGTAAACATAGATCAATCATTTTTTTAAATACATGTTCAAAAATATTGATTCGAATTTCCTTTGTGCTTGATTGTGCGAAAAAAATAACATCTTTGAATTTTGCTGTGTAGTTTTATTTATTTATTTACTCTTTATGTATGTCATGTAACATTGATACCATACTTTATCTTGTCTCTGTTTAAATTTAAATACTGCCCCATCATACTTCCAAACAACTGAAGGCTGGAATAAGGAAGTAAATATTCTATTTGTTTGTTATTTTCTTTAGAACAATGTATATTGAATTACATATATCAAAAAATTAAATTTTAAGTAAAATTGAAAGAAAGTTTTTAATTTTTAAATATTCATCTTAGATGTTAAATATTAAATAGCAAATCTTAAATATTAAATAACAAACAAAAAAAAAAAACAAATTCTTAAATAGTTTACAAATAAATTCTTAAATAGAATTGGCATACTCTTCTAAAACTCCACGTTATAACTTCCTTTTTGGGATTCTCATCCAACTTTTCTGTCGGTGAGTTTTGTGGTTATTGATTACATTTCAGTCATTGTAGTAAAATTTAAATCGGTCGACCAAACAAAAATTCAGTTTTTGACAAATAACACGGATTTGTTTATTATTAGCTTTTGCACTTCATAGGGTTAAATTTTCAGTAATGTTTAAAAATAGATTTAAAACGCTAAAAAATTATTTAACTTTTTTTTAAACATGATATTATAACATGATTATATTAAAAGATAAATTATTTGTGTTTTATTTAAATTATTTGAGATTGAAAATTAAGAGTTAAATAATTTACTTATAGTTATAGATAAATATCACTTAAACTTCTAAATTTAAAAATTATTTGCACTTTTTATTTTTTTTTTAAAATGGTCACAATGCTTTGAATTCAAAAATATTTCTCTTTTGAATTTGGGGCCTCGCTGTCCTGGGTAAGAGCGTATAAAGTACTCTGAAAACACAGAAGAACTAGCGAGTGTGGGGTTGAATCCCACACACTTCGTAAGAGTTATTCCCCCTTACGACATTTACAGCCATGCTTGAAAAGGAAAGACTGTGTAATTTCTTGTTCACATTTATGTGACAGAGAAATGCAATGAAAAAAAAAAAATTTGTAAATTAACACACGAGAAAACATAAAATCCATTTTATTAAAGAGGAAGATATCGGATGATAATTGAGAATAGGAGTTTATTCAATTCACATCTGGTTTCTATATAATTTTCATCTATTGATTCTCATTCTCAACCTTACAGAAAAGTTGGATGAGAAATCAAATTAAAATTCGCTCGAAATGAAAAAAGTTAAGTGTTGAGGTTACTTAAAATTAAAAGCGATTTTAACTGTGTTTGATTTAAATATTCTGTGCTGCCATAATTTAAAAAATTTAAAATGTCAATTGACTACATTTTTATTTAAAAATGTCAAATAATTGTGGAACAGAAATTTAAAGTTCTGCAAAATGTTTATTTACAGTGAAAATAATTACTAAATAAAAATTACAAATTATTTGAAAAACCTTACAAATTTATTATTTTTCAAATTTGAATTAAGTTAATAAAAAAAAAATTTTAAAATTGCTTTCTTTTTAAAGCAAAATTTTGTTTCCTGTTTTAAGAATTAAAATTGCTAAAGGGTGTGTTATGTTATGATTTATCATTTTAAAAATATTTTTTAGCTTACTCTGCTTAAAATAAGGGCCTGTAAATTTTTTTATTGAAGTAAATATTTAAAATAGTTGTATTTTAATGTTTTTAACTGAATTTGATAAAAAAAAATATATTTACTTTGTGTCGTAAGATGGATTAAATTTTAAGACTGTTAAGAAATAATAAAAATAAAATTTGGTATATTCTAGCAGCCCCAGGTGTTAGCCCTGTCCAGTACCAATAATAATTTGTCTAGCATTTCTACATCTATTATTATTATTTATTACTGCAATAAACGCAAAGTGCAAATGCAAAGAGAACAGCATTGAAAACAAAGCACAAACAAAAAATACAACAAAAACTGAAAACTAAAACATATGATTTTCAATTTATTTCTCATAGAAAGAAATTAAGAAAAGCCAGAAAAGCATAAAGAGAAGTTTTTCCAAACATAATTGTTTAGTTGGAAATAACGTGTGGTCTTGTAAACATTAAGAAAAAAAGGAATAGTAAAAATTAATAAGTGGTGAAAATTCTTTTTATTTTTTTAATTTTATTTAAAATAAAATTTAAACAAAGTGAAAATTTAGTTTTTAAAATCTTTTATTTTTATTAGAGATAAAGTTAGTGATTTATTTTCTTTCTAGTGAATATCAAAAAAATTATAACAGGATAATAAAATAAAAAATAAAAGGAGAAAAAAAATCAATAATCCTGAACAAGACAAAGAATAGAAATTATTAAAAACAAAATAGCTTTTGAAAAGATTTTGTTTTTATTTTATGTTTTTACATATTTTAGTGATTGCTGATGGTTGAATCATCACTTTATACTATTAACCATTTAAAAAAAAACATTTTTTTAACTTTTTTACTTTTAAAGAATTTGGACAATTTTGAATATTGAATTTAAAAAACAGTAAGTTTATTTTAATATTTTATATATAGATATTATTATTTTTACCTCTATTTTTTAATAAAATTGTGATTAACTGCATTTTAAAGAGATTAAGATTATAATTAATTTTATAATAAAATTTAGTACCTATACTTATTCGTTTTAATATTTAATTGATTTAATACATATTTTATTTGTTTGGATAAGATTGCAACCAAAACTATAACCAAATTTTTCAATATTAGTATACATATATACTAACATACTTGTTTTTAAACACGTAATATCAATTTAAAATAAAAATTATAAATCAGACAAACATATGTTTTCACGGTTGATCCGGTTTTTAAATTCACATGTTAAACAAGTTTTCTACTATTTTGTTTTTGTTTTGTTTTGGTTTGTGTTATAATATTTTCAATCATAATTATTAGTAAGTAACATATGTATATATGTACAGATTTCAGAATTGATGCTTTAAAATAAAAATAAGTAGATAATAGTATCTATTGCATTTTAAGAATTTAATCACAATATGAAATACAGAAATATTTAATAATTATTTATTAAAAAATGTTTATTCTTTTAAAGCCTTTGTTGTTTTTATTGAGAGAAAAGCAAATTGCTCTATTAATTTGCAGTTATTAAAATGAATTTAAAACCAAAACTCTCTTAATTTCTAAATAATTAAGAAAATAATTTGTTTATTTTATAGATTTTACCTAATTGTTTCAATTTTTTTTTTTTAATTTATTACATAACTACTTATTAGGTAAATTTAAAAATATTTTGTTTGTAAATAAATAAAAAAGTGGTATAGGTATAATTATTTTTTAAAACCAAACACAAGTCCACAGCTTCTTAACTATTAACATCATGTAGATATATACTAAATACTTCCACACTAAGTTATGTATACTTAGTTAAGAACTATAAGAATAACGATTGAGAAACTAATTAATAATAATTTTTTCTATTAAATTTTATTAATTAGTTACTTAAGTGATTAATATATAAATTGCACATAAATTAAAAAAAAAAAAGTGAATAATTTCTTAAGTAATAATTTTTTTTTAATTAAGTAACGTACTTACCAAAAAAAAAATTTTAATACTTAATAAGACTCGTACAATTAAATTACCTAATTTTTTATTGTTACTGCAACATTCTATTAAAAATTGAATAAATCAAATATAAATGAACAAATACTTAATCCTGCTAACTGTTGGATATACTATAATACCTAGATACTTTTTAAAGAAACCCTTAACTTGTTTAAATTAAGCACTTATTTATTTTTATTTAATTTTATTTTTTTAATTATAATATAAAAATGAAATGTTAATATGTATAATTTTTTTTAAATTTACATATGTAATAAGAAAAGCATAATTAATAAACTGTTAGATATTTTTAAACATAATAAAGTTAAACATTTTAATTTAAGGTGCAATTAAACTTTTTGGGTAGTTAAGATTGTAAGTTTGATTTAAGTATGTATTTAAAAAATATCTTTAATAATAATAAAATATTAATCTGTTAAAGAATAATCGTTTAAAAAATCATTTTGATTAAAATTTTTCTTTGTTTTTAAAAGTGAATGAATTGGTATGTTACTTATCCTTATATTTTTAGATTTGGTTATACGTATACCTTGTATTTTAATAACAGTAAATTTTAGTTGAAAGTAAAAACCATTTTTCAAACTCTTATTTTCGAATACTTTTTGTTTGTAATATGTACAAAACTCTAACACGATATGAACATTATTAAGTGGTCGTGACCTTTTTTTTTATAAATTATAAATTGCCTTTTATGTAGATAGTTTTATTTAACTTAAATTTTGCGGTTCAAAAAATTTTTTATAATAAAACAGGGTATGTTTTTTTATCCTTAACTTTATTTGCTTCAAAGTATTGAGTTATAGTTTACTTTATAGTTATATTTGTTTGTAGTTATAGTTTACTTTATAGTTAATTTTGAAAATGTAACAAAAAAAGGAATTTAAGATTTTTAAAGCTTTAACTTAATAGTTAATATCAGATAATATGTAAGTATATAAAAGGAGTAAATTTTTAATAATATTTTTTAATTTTTATATTCATTTTTCTCGAAATTACATGCATTACATATATTTTAACAGTTTGTCAATTAAATTTTATCTATAAACGTATTCTAAGTATATATACTTATATAATTTTATTATTTCATAATCTATAGAAGCTCTTAAATTTTGTATGCTCTAAGTATAAGTAAATTCGATTTTCTTGAATGAGTAATTATTGTCTCGAAGGCATAAGTTATGTATTAAAAATTAATGAAATGGCAAAAAATGTATTTTTATTCTTTAATTATTTTTCAAATAAAGTTTGTATTTTCTTTTACAATTGGTTGGTTAGAAACCCTCAAAGGCACTCTAAATTTCTTTCGTAATGTTGGAATTGAATCAATTTAACACATCCAGTCTTACATTTTAAATATTTTTAAATTTTATGTATCGATTTATAAAAATTGTAGAGAGTATGGAAAATGATTGGAAGGATATTTATATTGAAATGGATGAAAAATAAGAAAAATTATGAATAAATTTTAAATTAAAATAAATATAAAACATTGAAAAAAGTTTCTGAAATAGAATTTATGAAATTATATACATAAGTAATATATATTTCTTATCCAGATCATAATTCAACATTATATACTAATCCTTCAGTTTATAATTATCCTAATAATAAGTAATAACTTAATTTATATTTAATTGAAATTTAAAATTAAAATTTTATATCTCTTAATATTTGATATAAATTTCGATTTATTAAATATGTAATCAACTTCTTTAAAAAAAAATGTAATTATTACTTTATGACTGTTTGTATAAATTCAATTATTTTTATACAAGAATATTTTTTAGAAGAATAGTTTTTTTAAAATATTAGGTATATAGTTATAACTTTATAAGAATGTATTATTGCAACACATATATGTAAGTATCTACGTTTAAATACTACTTATCATGTTATTTTTATTTTATTAAATTATTTTTAATTCGTTTTCAAAATAATAAAAAAAAATGTATAAAATTACTAGTTTTAGTCTGTTCATCCATCTTTTTAAAAAACTTTTACATTGTTCAAGATAAAGTAAATAGATTTTAAATGATTTTTATAGAGCAATATCCTCAGGAAATTTCTTAAACTTTATAAAAAAAACAATTAGATACTTAAGTACTTACAGATAAGTAAAATATATTTTTTTTTTTGTAATTATCATGTACTTATTTCCCAAAACTTTCGATTTTTAAGTAATTTCGATAAGTAATAAAATAAATAAAATAATCGATTTCGATAAGTAATAAAATCTCCGAATATGTAAGCTAAACTTGCAATATAAAGTACTTAAATTAAAATTTATTTTTACCCATGTGAAACATTGACATTTTTTAAAGAGTTTTTATTATTATCTAAAAACTTATTATTAATAACTAAATACCTACTTCTTATACATATGTACATATTTTATATTTTGGAAATGTGCTCCTTTAAAAACCCCTAATTTTTCATACTGCTTTGTATATTAATTCTTTCATCATTCGATTTTTTTTTGTGAATCTGAAAAGTAAAAAAAAAAAAAACCAAAAAAATATAAAATAAATAGAAAGGCAATGAATAATCTGAATTCACAGAATTGTGACTGAAAGTAACAAATATTAATAAATAAAAATAAAACTAGACAATGATAACTATGTATCTCATAAAGAAATATATGTATAGTAATACTTAAATGGAAAAAAGAAAATTTTTTTTTCTAGACGAACAAATGTATGAATAATTTTTATATTTATTTTTATTTTTAATTTACTACAGACAGTGTAATGAACGAGAAGAATTTAAACATCAAAATTAACTGTTATACAACTATTTATGCATACAATATGCAATGTATATAATAACATAGGTATATACTTGTATGTATAAGTAACTATATTATTTATATAAATGTTTATATTTCACTTTTATGCTATTTAATATCTACCCTAATACCTAAAATTAATCAAACTTAAATCAAACTTTTAAAAATATTATAATTATAGTAGGTATACACATATGTACTACATACTTACGTGCGAACATACTTGCATACAATACAATATACTTACATTATGCTGCCCATACACGACGGACTAGGTTGAAAACTTGGTACGCGGACTTGATAAGTTGTATCGTGTATGGGCAAGTTGTACAACCTAAATGTCATTTTAACATTGCGATTTTTTGATTTGCAAAAATAATAAAAATATAAAGTACATAATTACAACGGTTGGATGATCGATTGGATAAGTGTGTGGTATGGTTGTTAAACCTGTCCGCGTACCAAGTTTCCAACCTAGCCCGCGGTGTATGGGCAGCATTAGAATTTAGAACTATGGTATTGTCTTTATATCAATATATAAATTAGCATTTAGCATTGTTTATTTTTATTATTAATACACATTACTATATTTTATTTTTGTTTTTCTGTTTTTGTTTTTATTTTTTTTTTTTCTTATATATTTTTAATTATTATAATTTAACAGACCAGACAATGAAAAAAAAAGGTTAAAGAACTATTATAATACACTGGATATTATTAGCCGTTTAATTTCAAAATGGTTTTGTTTTTTACTTTTTGTTATTTCAATTTCGGTACCGAACTGATTGTATGTTCGTTCGGGTATTATGATAAAATTAAAAAAAAAAAAAAAACTATCAAAACAAAAACAAAACTTTTAAAAAATTGAGAAGATTAATTATAATAGAGTTGAACAAATTCTAAGTATGTATTTAATGTAGAATATGCATAATATTTAATATTATGCATAAAAAATATCTAATTTTAAAAAATTATATATTTTGTCAGTTCTGAGTTCTGACATTTTACATTAAAAATTTGTATTTTGATACAGACACCTAATTCATTAACCTAACGACTTCGCAGTTCGTTTCTTCTTTTCGCTTGAGATTATTGTCATCATTGAAGAAATATAACTCTTTAATTTATTTTTATTATCTTATGTTTTACTAAGGTTATGAGAGCTCAACTTAGATTGAACCGATTATACTACATTAAACTTATACTAGACTCATATAGTTTTAAACGCTATCAATTGAATTAATTGTCTGATATTAGAAAAAAATTCTTCCTAATAAAATATGTATTGTTTTTCGTTTCTTATTTTGAGTAGAGTTTAGCGTTTATAAAATTGACTACCACACACACTACACTTGTAGAGTTAACTTAACTTTGCCATTTCGAAACGAGTAGAGCAGAGTTAAATATGAATTTAAACTATCAAAATTAAATTAGAAAATTTATAAATTTATTTCAAACAAGCAATATTTTAGGCTTCAGTATTTTAAGTAAGTACATATTTGATTTTTATTTTTGGTGGTGCAATCTGCAATGGTGGCCATATTCCATTCCAGAATAAAAAATTCTAATACTGGCCTATGCATATACAACATCACATATAAAATAAAATTTTATTCCCAACTTAATCTAGCGAGTGGTGAAGATCTTTTAAAACATAGTGGTGGCAAGATTTTCATACAATTGAAATTTCTAAGTATATGTTAACTAATTTGTCTATGAATGCACTTATAACTAATACAGAAATTTAACTCAATTGAAGGAAAGTTTAAAAATTAAAGTTTTAACTAAAGATCGATTTGATTATAGTCTAACAAACTGATATTGGCTCAAATTTTGAGCCTCAAAACTCCAAAGTTGTTAAAACAAAATTAATTCAATGACATGACACTTTTAAAATTTACTTCACTGAACATTTTTAAAATATAAATACAAGTTATATAAGTATGTATGTAATTGTAATGTTATTATTTGTAAAAAAAATATAAAATATTTAAGTACATGTTTATGTATTGGGTTTATCAATTTAAAGTTTAAAATATCAAGTCAAGGTTCAAGTCAATAGTAGAACATTATTATATGGATCCAATATTCAAGCTTAGTAATCAAATATGTAGGCACACTCACACATATGCCTTACAAATATGTATTTTAATTCAAAGTAAATTTTTTTCATGTTCAATCATTCGGTCAAATCTGTCAGGTTGTCACTTGTAAATATTTTTTTTTTTGATATCTACATAATAAGTATTATATGTATTATAATATTAATTATTATGTATAAACATATACGTAATGCCATAGGTGTATTAAGATTGTATATAAAATGAAAGAGGATTGAGGAATCTGCCAGATATAAATGATAAATTAAGTTAATAGTTAATTAATATTTTCCATGTAAAATAATGTAAAATTTACTATATATACAGACTTTATATGTACATACAAAGTGTCCCACGAGTAAAGAACTTATTGCACAAACAAGGCAAATAAAATTTTGTTGGCTATAGTAGTTATATATAGAGGTTAAAAAATTTTCTAATTTCTGTTAAACATACACTTAGAAGTTTTTAATTTTTTTTTAATTTATCAAAATAAGTTTACCTTAAAGATTGGCTAAGAGCTTCATTTTGACTTTTTGTGGTAGAATATTTTATTTGTTTTTTTTTTTAATTTAAAATATAATTTTGCATTTTTAAGGTTTGAAAGACTCCGAATTTTCTTTTAAAGTGTCATAAAATTTGTAATTTATACTGAGCCAGGGATAGCAATAATAAAAAAAAAAACTATATTTAATTTTTAATGATTATTTAAAAACTGGGATACTTATTTACTGGTGCACAAATATATTTAGTAATTTTGCAGATTTTTTACGTTCCAAATTAAATTCAGTAACTGGTAGACAGATTAAAATATAATGAATTCATCGTGTCATTCTTTTGGAAAATCTCTATAAAGTTACTCATTGTATAAGTAAATTATTTTTAAATTATATTAATATTAATATTTATAAATTATATTTTTTTTTTTTTGAATTTTAGATTTAATACTAATTGACAGTTTTAATTGAATCGGATTAAGTTTTACAACAGTGAAAATCAATTTTTTACTTTATTTTTCGCTTTGTTTTGAAACCAGCGATTATCATTGCAAAAGTAAAATTAATTATAATAGTAAAGTAGTTAATGAATGCATATAGGAAATCAAGTATAGAATCAATGAAATGAATTACATAGTTGGGTATCGTGATGCATAGCATTTATTTATAAAAAAAAAAAATATTTTGTTTGTAAATTTTAATTAAATTGGAACAATTGAGCTTAAGTAATAATGAAATTATATGAGAATTCATGAAAAAAAAGGTTATTCAACTTTATATATTAGTATTAAAACCCGCATTTATGTCGGATTTTTAATCAAATTTACATGTGAATATAAGTATTTACTTAGTTGTTATTTTTAATCATTTTTAATTTCAAACTTGGAACTTAAAAAAGTTCTTCATATAGTTAGATTGTAAATTGTAATTGTTTGTAAAAATTTACTTTTTAATACTTATTAGATGTAAAATTAATTGATGGGTTGATGGTTTCACTGAGTTTAGTTGAATAATTAAAAATATTAATTTTTTTATTTACTTTTTAATCATTTCAGAATTTCAATTTTATTTTGATTCAATTTTATAAATCCACTCTACAATTTATATTACCGAAAAACTATATTGTTTGGAAGTTCTTCCCTCTTTTAAAAAAAAACATTTTCTATCTTCTGTCTCGTCAACGATATTTTACTTTTAAAAATAATTGCAATTTCAATGCAGCTTTAAACTCAACGCTTGGCGATTTTTCTGATCAGATTATTGAGCTACCGTTATTTGAGAGCCGTAAAAAAAACATTGGATTGTTATAATTTAGCACAATACGCACTAAAGCAACTTTTGGAACAGTAAATTATTGTTGAAAATTAAATTAGATTTATAAACGTACATTTTTAATATAAATATAAAATATTGTGGGAAAAATGCAGATAACTTAACAAAATGTCAGTACTTATTTAAGTTTTACTCTTATTTGACTGAGTTTATTTAATTACTTACTTAAGAAGTTAGGCCTTGCGTCAATCGATAACTTTTTACTTACTGTAAAACAAGTTGAAAAAAAATTACTCAAGTAGCGAAAATATAAAAAATTTACTGTGCCAAATAAGTAAAACACATTTGACATTTAAAGTTTTGACAAAATTATTCAAGTTTGCCAACAATTTAGATTAATTATTTTAAAATGAACAAAATATTAAAAAAATATTTTCCATTGGTAACTAATGACAATTTTTTCATGGGAATTGAAGCAACAAAAAAGTGTTATTTTCTATCATAATTATTATGTTCAGTCTTCGTTCAGTCGTTACTCAATAGTAAATGATAATTTATCATAATATTATAATCATAATGTCTAATGTTAAAATTTTATCTACAGTCGCTATGGCAGCCAAGGACTAGAAATAATTTTGACATTAATATTCACCACACTTTATGTCAAAATTTAACTTTAATATGACAAAATTTTACTTTGCTGAGCAAAAAGTTATCGATTAGCACAGGGCCTCAGGAACACAAACAAAAAATAGAAAAATAAAACAACAAATTAAAGTAACTATTACCTACTTATAAGGCATCTTTACCCAATGAAAATTCCACATTCCAACTTATTTATAATTTTTTTTGTTATTTATTTTTAAAATAAATAAAATAAAATACTTAAATATTTTTATATTATAAATTTTTGTATATTGAGAAAATCGATTAAAAATTCTTTTTTGTAATAATTTATTTACACCCAAATTATAATTTAAGTCATTCTCACATTTGCGTTCTTCTTATTTTCTGTGGAACTAATTAACATAAAAATCGTATTATTTCCTAACTATGGTACATTTTTTATTCGAGAGGAAGAGCGTTTTACATTTAGTTAAGTAGGTAGATATGTATTTTTAAAATTTAATTTATGAAATAAATATGTAACAAACAAAAAACAAGAAAATCTAGGTTTGGGTGTATATTTTTTTATTCATTAAAATTTGAAAATTTTAATAATTATTCGTAAATGTACATATGTATGTACATATGTACATATGCATACATACCTATAGTAAAAATTTTAATTCTTCGGCCAAATTTATTTAAAAATTAATTTGCTTTTACTTGAATGCAAACTTTGTTGGAAAATTGTTTTAATAAATGAATTTAGTTTTTTTCTCTTTAATATAACCAGATATAACTTAATATTAAATTTACTGCTACTTCCTAGAATGTAATTGTGGAAATAAAATTCAATTAATGTGACATTTTTCAGTGCATTTTAATTTTAATAAACAATTTAACAATGCACAATAAAAATATGTATAACAAAATATAATCGAAGTAGATGAATAAAAGTAAGTAAAATCAATGTTCTATTTAATTTTATGTAAATAAAAGAGAAGAGGAAACAGATGAAAAATATTAAAAACAAAATAGGTACATATGTATGTATATACATACATACTGATATATCGCATAAAGGTACGTATATATATATTACATTATAAACCTTATAAATCATATTATCTACATACATAATGTTCTATTTAGTTATTTGTTTTTTCTTTTTTTTTATTTTACCTCATTTACTATGAAATATGTAATATGTATATATGTATGTATAAAAAAAAAAATAACAAAAAACTTCCGCCCTTTATAATATGTAAGGTTATATTATTATATTATAACTCTATTCTATCATCATATTAATATTATATTGAAATATAGGTATAAAAGTTTACAATAACTTACAATATCTGTTAAAATACACCTGTTTCATCTTTATTATATTTTAAAATCTAGTTACATCGATATAACATATGTATATAATATTATGTCAATATTGATTATTGTTAATTGATAACCATTTCAGTGTTGTTTTGTCTTATTATTTTTTAGGTTAGGTTTGGTCGGGAATACCTACAGAGAATAAAAAGAAAATATTAAAAAATATAAAAAAAAGAAGCCAATTTTTTTTTTTTAAACACATGAATGATATGAACATCAATAATAAATCAGTGTGACAAATGGGAATTGTCATAAATTTATATGTTTATTATTTAATTTTTTTTTGTTTTTGCTTTTGTATTTAATTAATTAGTTATTGTATGAATATATGTATGTGTTATACAATTTAAAACTTTATTAATTATGATTAATAATAATAAAGAAAAGTTTAGTAAGTAAGTAAGTAGTTATTCTTTTTATTTTCATCTTTGAGATTTAAGGTAAAACCTAAATTTATCATTTTAATATCCACCATAACTATGAACTATTATTAAATTTTAATCTCAATTAATCTCATTAAAATCTGATTTTAAATATGTGAATTCTAATGTAGGTAAATACTAAATTGATCAAATGTAGAAACCATTTTATTTACAAGGTGTTTCATTTGTTCCATTTACATACCCTTTTCAAATACTTTGTTCCACTTGTTTCATTTACCCTTTCCAAATACTTACATTCTATTTACATATGTACTTACTTCTTCCAAATATGTAATAATAAAAATTCAATTCTATATTAATTGTATTATTGTATAATTATTTAAGTAGCATGTATAGGTACATACTTAAAAGTTTTATAATATTTGTGTACATACATATGTATCCACAAAAGAATTTGTTAAAAGTAAATGAAATTTGGCTAAACTTTAAAATTTATTTTAAAAACGATATATCTCATTTATATATATTAAAGATTCAAGAGTATTTCAAGCATACTTCGAGCGCATGTTCAAACAAATTAGCTTGAAGCCTGGCTCTTTTAAAATTTTAAAGTAAAAAATACAGTTCGAAAGCTTGACAGTTTAAATTCACAAACTGTAAACATGTAATTTATTTAAACAGGTGTGTGTTATTTAAAAAATTAATATACATAAGTAGGTATCTATTATTTTTAAAAGAAGAGACTCCATGACACGTAATAAAAAACTGCCGAGTTTTACTTTGAGTAAAATATGTATGTACATCTAGAAGCGTATTGTTTTGTCGAAAATGTACTGCCAACAACAAAACCCTACACATAACTTTATTTTTTTAGAGGCAGTAGGGCTGATAGAAGTGCTTATTATAAATGAAGTAAAAATCCACAACATAGTAACAGGGGGAGAAAAATTTAGATCTACATCAAAAGGTAGATCTATTTTACATATTTTGTTATTTTCCAAATAAACATAACTAGTTATACTTACTTATTCATCAAAATAAAATGTATGAAATCAAAATAAAATCAAGTAGGTATATGGAGTAGCAAAAAAAAATAAGATTCAGCTACTTATGTTGAAATTTTGAATGACTTTGCAATATTAGAAAAATAGATATAGGGAATTATACTTATTGAAAAATGAAAATAAAAATTTGAATTGAATGTATGAATATGCAGTATATTAATAAAAGTAAAATATTACAAAAGCTGTCAAATTCAAGTTGATTTAAAGCAATACGTCACTTTTAAGCTTTCGAACGAACATAAGAAGTAGTTCTCTAATATCATTATAATATTCTAACATAAAGGATGTAAAGACAGAACGTAAATCAAAGACTCTCATTTTATATATATTTTTTTTAAGTTAATTTTTTTTTTGCTACAAATCAAAATAAAATTTGTATCTCAATATTCGCAAGAATAACGTTTTAATAAATAAGATCTACAATATTATATTAAACATATTTTTAAATTAAATTAACGATTAACACGAAATGTCAAAATATAACTAAGTATGTATGTATGTGTATAGTTGTATCAAAAATTTTAATAGGCTTTTAATTTTTTTCTTTTGTAGAACAAAATATATATTACCTACTTACAAACGCACACCAAAAAAAAAATTATTGTGGGTAGTTAAAAATATTAATTTCATATTACTATAAGATATTATAATATAACCATTAATGAAATAGTTTTGGCATAATTTTTTTTTCTATAAATCTAAAGAAAAGGTAAGAGCTATAAAAAATTCGTTATAAAATGATAAGCTATTGTGAATGATTGTTAAGAGAATACATTAAAATTATTAAAATTTTAAATTGAAATAAATATAAAATAAATCATTATTTTCTCTCTATAAAAATTATGATAATAAAATTTGTAATACATCATAAATTAATACATTTGTTTTATATTTTTCAAAATTGTAGTATAGATTTTGATTGATGCTAGATTTAGATTAAATTCCGGTTAATAATATTTACTATATTTATAATATATATATTAATTTTAATACCCTATAGTAACTATAGTTATTGATTTCCGGTTAATGTCCAATGGAGCGGAATTATTTTAATAAACAAAAAAATGCATTTTCATTGAATCCTTACAGATAAGCTTACATATCTAAATTGAGTCATATATTTTATAACAGATTATAGACCCATCCAACTTTTTCGGAATTACTTTTTAGTAGAATTCGTTGAATTAAGTTAACTTTATATGGTTTATTGGTTATATTTAACGTTGTAATATTTGTATTTTAAGGTTTCAATTGCTTTCAGTCGGAATATTAAATGCATTTTATAACGAACCATTTATGCTATATTTTTGTAATTGCCATAAAAAAGTTAATGGATGATCCATCAAAATTTTAAATTTTATAGTTTTATGTAGATATAGTAAAGGTACTTGTATGTAAGAAAGATTGGAGTGAAAAGCTGATTAAGAAAGCTGATAAGTGTTTGTATACTATATTGTTGAACAAATTAGGCTGATTATCAAAATTTGCCTCACGAGTGCAATATTAGAATACGAGGAAAGCAGCAAATTAACATATAACTAATTCAAAGAACAGATATCAAGAATTTTGCGACCGTTCACTAAAATATAGTCAAATATAGTTTTTTTTTGATCTGATCATTAAATTTCAATCAAAACAATTAAAATCTGTTCTTTATTTTAAAATAAAGTTTTATTATGAATTATAATTTTTTTTTAAGTTTATTCCCCTGTCACATAAATGTGGCAAGAAAATTACAAAGCTTTTCCTTTTAAAGAGATGTACATATTGTAAGGGTTATTCTTGCGACTTGTGTGGGATTCGAACCCACATTCCCTCTGTGTTTTCAGCGTATATTATACGCTCTTATCCACTAGGCCACCGAGGCTCCCAGTTATAATATTAATTATCTATTATCGATATTTATAAGTACTTATGTAAAATATAAATATTGAGCTAGTTAAGCTGAAACTAAATAATAAATATGGTATGTAGTTAAATGAAACGAGTCAAAAATTAGATTAAAAAAAATTTCTTGGACTTGAAAAGTGGCGTTTTCACATAAATTGCCTTCTAAATATTTTCGAAAGAAATTAATTGTGTAAGACTGATATACCTATAACTAAAAATTTCTTTAAAAAATTTGTGTTTAAATTTCACAATTCTTTCTACTTTAGAAAATTTTTTATAAAAATTATTGTAAAATAAATTTAAAGATTTTTTAATACAATTAGAACTTAAAACAAGTTTAAACTGAAGGGTTTTATATTTGGAATAAAAAAAAAAAAATGTGTCTGTAGCGGTGGTATGTATATATAGTAAAGGGTCTTCACTAACAAAACATAATCATGATTTAACATAATATTGTGTAATTTTGTAGGTATAACGTATTGTACCTACGTTAAAAACAAACCATAGCAGCGAAACATAAAAAAAAAATTCTTTTTTAATATGTTCTTATTTTATTTATTTTTTTTTTATTATTATTGTAATATTTTTCATGCCCAAGAGGTAAAATATTCTTCAATCATGTAAATTTAAAAAAAAAAAAAAAATTTTTTTTTAGAAGTCAAGTAGAAAAATTATTCGGATTGGTGGCATATTAAAGGTGATTTTTTTATACATTTTATTTCTTAACTAACTAGAAATGATGTAAATGTGAAATATTATTTACATACAAATATAAGTACCTATACAGTTTATATTTTATATTTTAAATTACGCAATTAAATGAATATACCTATATTCATTTATAAGAATTGTAATATCATGACATACAGCCGATGGACAAGATTGATTATTTAATTTTTTTTTTGTTTTTATTATTTATAATAAATTCAGACAATTTTAGTACATATTTCATTTTTTTCTTAGTTTTGAATTTCTTTTGTTTTTGTTTTAAGTTTAAAATGTTCCACGTCATTCCGTTCTATTATAGAAATATTGAAAAATCAATAATGTTTCCCTATTTTGAATGATATGGAAATGGACATAGGCTAAGACAATGGTGGTATGAAGGGAAATAAAAACATTAAGTATAACACTTTTATAACGTTCTCATGTCTGCAGAAAAATGATTATTGCTATCAGAGGATTAGTTGTGATTTAAAATTAAATGTCTAATTGGATAACAAATTAAAGAAATTCAATTATTATTGAGTTCACTTTAATGATAATTCAATATTTTCTTTTTAATTGAAGGTGACCTCTAATTTGCATATAAATTATATGCGTAGTTTTCAATTAAAAAGTATGGTCAATTGTGTATCAAACTCTAATCTAAATTTGAAGTTACATGAAAAAGTGAGATTTAATTTACTAAAAGATTGATTATAATTGTTTTCTAAGAATTTATGGCAAATTTCCGCGCAATGTTTTCACTTTTATTAAAAAATTTTAATGATCTGTTCTGTTGCCATAATTTTTATCTATGTTGACATCATATTTCTCTTTGGGTTAGTAACCATTAGGAATGGAATACTAGACTTGTGAAGGATCAAGACTTAAGGTTATATAAAAATTAGGCAAGTATAGCTGAAAAGTTTTGTAAATAATTCTGTGTAACTAAGTATGTAGTATAATAATATTTTATTTTATTTCTTACCCTCCATATATGTATATTTGCCGATATTTTTAGAATCTTTTATCTTAAAGGCATGTGGGCTCAGTACAAGTATTAAATTATGATTAGGTAGATATATTATTTATTTTGTTTACATTATTTTTGTTATATTTTATATATTATTTTGTTCTGAACCCATGACCTTTCGCTTGAAAGAACGGCGACTTACGTATTGCACTATTGGTTAAATGTATTAATATTATAAATTATATAGTAATAATTTCCGTAAAGTCCTAATAGTTTTACCAAACATTTTATAAATAATAAAAATTTTTTTTATGGCAATTTTTCTTTGCTCAAAATATCACAGTGTATACATATAGTAATTTTTTCTTAGTTTTAATAATTATATTTTGTATCTATGTATGTAGGTTAACTTGTTTCTTATAAATTCCTTAACTTTATATATATATATGTACATATTATGTACATATAAATATATTTATATGTATATAATTACATACATATGTATATTCAAGTATATTATATGCATAAAAAATTTAATCATTTTACTTTCCATTTGCTATTGCTGTTGTTATTCTTATTGGTTGCTGCTGTTGTAACTTGCAATTAGGTTACTCGAACTTATTTTTAAGTAGATTGTTGTTGTGAATGTTTAATTGGTGTTTCGTATTATGATAACGTCAATGTTGATCAAAGTTATAAGTTTCCTTTTTACTTTCATTTACTTATTTTTCTTTTATTTTTTTTCTTGTTTTTAGTCTTGGACGGGAATTTAAAAGGAAATCATAGCGAAGAGATTGTTTTTAACTTGGTATTTATTTTTAATTACCGTTAGATTGGATGGAGAAAAAAAAGAATACTTATTTGTACATTATAATTAAATATTAAAATTTTACTTATTTTCATTAAAATTCACTCATAAACATTAAAAAAAAATCAAATGATTAAGTATAGCTATTATGTAGGTATATATATTATAGAAGTTGTGAAGGTTAAATGAAAAAAAAAATTTTTTTGTTTAACTTATGTACATTGAAGTAACTAAGTATAATACTTATATATATAATTTGAATAAGTAGTTATTGTTGTAATAAAAAATGAATGATTATACTTGTAAAATGAAATGATACCTTATATATAGTTTATAAATCAAAAAAGTAGTTAATAATTATTTTTATAAATATTAAGTATCTATATTTTATAATATAGAGTTAACAATTTTTGTTTCTATTTGATAAATCCATGATGAACTCTATCATCAAACCAACAATTTAAAATTGCAGTGTTTTTGTGATTCACTTTTTTTTTTTTGTAATCGTAACAGTTGGACCTAAAAGTATTAAACTTTTCTTTAATCTAAAAATGATACTTTAACTCTTTCAGATTTTTTCACTTCATCACGATTATAAGAATTGAATCATGTGATTTGCAATTTTAAATTTGTTAAATTACATGGCAATTCAAATGGTTTCGATAGTCTTAAGATCATTTAATTAAGAGAGATCACTTTGTTATAGTAATATGAAAGGTATGTGACAAAAGTATCAATTAAATAGAAAACATGAATATTGACATAATAAATCTAAAAGATATCTATTCTGTACAGTTAGGCTATCTACATAAGTAATAAAAATCTAATTTTCAAAATTAATATAGAAATCATAACCTTCTTTTTTAGCTAGCTACCTATCTATAAAAAATACACCTGTATTTTTATAGATATTTCGAAACAGCTTTTCAAGCCATATAATTAGTACCTAATAACTTTTCTATCTCTAACCGTTTTTGAGATATAAAGAATATAAAAGTGTGTTATTTTCAATCTCTGTGTTATTTTCAATCACAATAGAAAAGTGTGTTATTTCTAAAAGTGTGTTAACACATTTTGTGTGTTATATTACACTTATATTTTTCATATCTCAAAAACTGTTAGTTATAGATTTTTTTATGAAAAGTCGCTAAAATATCTTTAACCCCTCATATCTCGAAAAGGTTCCAGAGTAGACCACCCCTCCCATCGAATTTTTTGTTCGTTGTGATGCTCCCTATCACCTCCTGTTTTATGTGAAAGTTAACGCGTAACACCCTGTATATATCCTTATAATATTATTTTAGCTATTTCAAAGAATTTAATTATTTTCCTTTCGTTTAAAATAAAATTAGAAGTGCATGTAAAATGCATTCATTCTTATTACTTATATTAAGTAAATGAATTAAAAATTTAATTTTAAATGTAAATCAAACAATTTTTAATTGAATTTTGATTATATATTCTAGAATTTATATTATATATTAAGTATACTATTTTCAGGATTAAGAGAATAATGAAAAGAATTTTTAAATTTATTTGAAAAGAAAAATATGTTCTATAACCTAACGATAATTGCTTACTAATACAAGATATAACTCCTTATAGTTTAGGCTAGAAGAATATAATAATAATTATGAAGAGTCCAATAGATATTTTTTTTGCTTTTCTATTTACTTAAGTATATATATATCAGTGTGCTTTATTTATCACTAATTGAAGGGTCATTACTCATAGTTTTGATTCCCAATATTAATATTCAATCAATTATTACAACCTACAATATCTAAATCAATAATTGAGTATAATAATTATTTTATGTTTATTTTTTAATTTTCAATTCTTTATTTTAAATTGATAATTGATTTAAACACCGTACAATCACATCTGGTAAAATTCAATTTTTATCGAATAAAAGCTTTTTTTTTTTTTGTTTACTTATTTATAATTTCGTATTTGTTTAAAAACAACGGAAATTGAGTAGTTTTTATTATATTATAATTATTTCTTTTAAATTTCTAAATGCACTATAAAATTGAATATTAAATGAAATATATTTAGTTCAATTTGAATCCTATGAAAATATTATTGAATTTTTTAATTTTATTTGCTTACTCATTCTTACATTGTAGCATTCTTACATTTAAACGAGAAATAATGCAGTAGAGTAAACTGTGTCAATTCTGGGATACTCGTATGAACATAACATATGATATTTCCATGAAACTTGATCATCTTTTACAAAATTTCAGATACCTACCCGAACCTATTGCGCTAGCACCACTAAATTCTATAAAAGTTATTGCCATAAAACTTAATCATCTTTTGTAAGATTGTAGATGCCTAACTTAATGAAGTTACAAGATGTGCAAGAATCCTGAACCTGTTGGGCTAGAGCAATCAAACTTCATCACGGAAGTTATTGCTATTAAACTTAAGCATTTTTTTTTAGAAAATTTCAGATTTCTAGGTTTATCAAGTACCAAGTTATGTAGATATAAATTATGCTTACATGAAAAAGGAAGTTGTATGGCAGCTCTCTGAACCTGCTGTCCTAGACCAAATTCTACAGAAGTTGTTAGCATGCAACTCACAAAATTTCTTTTGTTAGCATGCAACTCACAAAATTTTAGAGATAGAATTGTTTCCATATAAAGAAAGAAGTTGTATGACAGTTACCCGAACCTGTCCTACCAGCACAACCAAATTTTACAGAACTTATTGCCTTGACATCTTTTCATAAAATTTCAGATACCTAACTTCAATAGACACTGAGTTAATAAAAAAGAATTTGTATAGAGCTTCTTGAACTGGCGGCCGAACTTGATGGATTTAAATAGCGAAACTAACAGTTTTAGTTAAAAAAATTTCAAAATCCTAGCTTCCTTTATTTTTCTATCCTATTCTCCTTTATTTTGAGATATTATGCGGGCGGACGGAGGGACGGTTGTACATGGCTTAATCGACTCAAAATTCGATTCTGAGCCGATTTATAGATTTGAATTTATATCAAGCTCGGTTCCTTTAAGGTGTCACAAACGTAATGGCAAGCTTATTATATCTTGAACATAACTACGTTCGTACATAAAAATAACATGTAATAAAAATATTTATCTGAAATTCAATTAAATTATAATGCAGTATAACAATATACATTTTGTCTTGTATATTTTTGTTTGTTTATTTATAAAATCGAACAAAAAATATTATGTATAAAGATATTTCCAATATCTAAATTAAAAGTATGTATTATGTTGTATAACCATTTTTAGTGTTACCAGAGATTCTTTATAGTGGACAAAAATTAAATTTAAAATAAAAATTATTCATCATTGAGCTTTTAAACGAAGTATACAACACTTAACTATAATAGTCATTTCATTAACTATTATATGTTTTCAATAAAATTTTGAAAACACTACTTTGCAATTTTCTAGTCTAATTCTGTCTTTTTGTTTTGTTTGTTGATTTTTTGTTATGATTAATGATACCAAATAAACACCCAACAAATTTAACTTAAATTTGACATCCTTCGTCGATTGTGTGAAATAATAAAAATTATATTTAAAAACTTTATTTCATCCTTTAATACACCATTGTATACCGTTGTATAAATAAAACACGCTTTTAATATACACCGTTGTATAAATAAAACGCTTTTAATAAATTATTTATAATCAATTTATTCTACATTTACTTTACATGTAAAAATGAACGTGTATAAAATATTAGTTACTAAAAACCTTTTCAAATTACAGTAAAACCAACTTGGTTAAGAGTTTTAAAACTTGAAAATAATATCAAATATATCGTATTTATATCAGATACCTAAAGTCAACTAACTCTTAAGCTCTATACTTTTTCGTATTAGTAACTATTATTCTCGTGTAAAAACTTTCTTGATGATCACATTTTAGAGTGGTTTTCACAAAGTTATTCTTAGTTTTTAATATATTTCATTTTTTTTAATATATACATTTTTTTTTATTATCTTTTTTTATTATTGCAGGATCCGAAGAAGCGGTTTCAAATCGATTACAGAAAAAAAATTTTACCCCATGTCCAACTCAGTATATATTTTATATACCTATACATACTTATTTGATTAAGAGACTTAAATCTGTATAATTTGTTAAAAACTACTAAAAATCTTAACGTTTATTCAAAAATTATTATTACACTTTGTATTATAAAACAAATTTTTCTCTAATTATGAAAAATAAATTAGAAAATGTAACAAGAAAGCAAATTAATATAGGGATTAAAAAAAAAAATAAATAAATTGATCTAAATTTGTTTCTAAAATTATGTAGCTATAACTATCCGTATATAAAAAAAAAATAAAAAAAAAATCCAAAATTGAAATATTTTTCTTGAGGAACAGGGTGAAGATGCAGCATTTTGATTGAAAAAACCGTATAAATTATTTTTTATTATTGGTCCGAATCACAACCTGATTTTAAATTTTTTTGAAATTTGATTTTGTGATTGTTTGGTAACGCTAAAAAAATGATTTTTTTAATAAAATTTCTAAATGTTTTTGTTAGAATATTATACATAAAATCTATAAATTTATCTGCGCAGCAATAAATAAAAAAAAAAAAAAAAAGCAAAATCATTTAAATTATTTTTTTAAGTGTTTTCAAGTACTTTTTTTCTTCAAATAAATTCATCTCTTTAGTACATTTTTTCTTTATAGTTGAGTTTTTTAATGTTTGTTTTTTTTTTTGTTTTACTATCTACCAAGTACAATTTTTCATTCATAAATTTTTTTTTGAATGTAAGCAATTTCAAATGAAATTGGATAGGGATGGGTGGGTGCAAAGGGTTAAGTTTTAGATTTTTATTTTATTTTTTTTTTGGATTTAAGATAAAATAATAATAAAAGAAAAGAAAAAGTTTAGCCCTTGAAAAAACGGTTATGTTTGAATTATAAAATTAGTTTTATTTTGTTTCTGAATTCTGAATAGAAGAAAGACATGTGTCATATTCAAATATACACACTTTAAAATATAAAAAATAAGTTCTCTTGTTCTATTATATTAAAAAAAAAAATATAAGTCATGAATTTATACTATGTATGTATAATTATATAAAAAAATACTCTTAATATTAATGGAGTATTGCAAAATATCACTTTACAAACATTTGATATAAACGTTTCTATATGAAAGAAAAAAATAAAAAATATTTTCAATAGGATATTTGTTTTAAGATGATGAGTATGTGCTCAATTGGCCTCATTTTATATTCCCCATTCACATATTCTTTGAAAGTAAATAACAAGGATAAATATATATTTGTATATGTTTATATGTATATTAAAACATAACAAAAATTATTAACCTTGGGTAAGTAGGTATATGAATGTTAGGTATATTATGGTTAATTTATGTTCATCATTAGTATACTCAGAGTTAAATAAAATTGAAAGGGATTGTATTAATTTATATACTTTTAGATCATTTATTTATTTACAATTAACCTTAGCCTTTCTTTGTTCTTATATTGTATTGTAGGCAGAGACAATTTATTACTACCTATGTATGTATGCTGGATTTTATCTTTTTTTTTCCTAATTAACTTAATTCTATGTTTGATATAATATATATATATATATTATACTTTACTTATATTAATTTTAAAAGACTAGTTATAAAGTTTGTAAGTCTATGTATACCATTAAGAATTCACTGTAAAAATCTATTATCTTCCCGTTTTTAGCTGCTTGCGTACTTATTATTTAAAAAACAAGTAAATGTAACAGTAAGTCGATACAACCGACTTATTAATACCCTACACCTGAATAATTCGAATTACATTAAAAATCCATAAGTTTTTTGGCACCGGCTTGATTTCTTCCCTTTTCTGTCTTATTCAACTCGAATTTCAGGAACGTAAAAGAGGCATCCTCTTGGGATATGCTTGACACCCTTGTAAAAAATTTCAAGTTTCTATCTTTATTAATGTCGAAGATATGCTTGTTAGTCCTTGGGAGGCGTGTGTCAGGTACCCGAATCGCTACTTCAATTTATCAAATCCATCTCAGGGACATAAAGAAAACATGCCAGAACACTATTGTACTAAATTTAAAGGTTCTACTTTTGTTGGTTTTGGAGATATACTCGTTTGCTCTGGGGCTCATTCGGAAGCTTCCAAGATCCGAACCCATGAACCAAATCCTCCCAAATTTCAGAAACATAAATAAAACACAAAAGAGCATCACTGTACCAAATTCAAAGATTCAATCTTTGTTGGTTTTGGAGATAATCTAGTTTGCTCTGGGGCTCGTTCGGGAAGCTTCCAAAATCCGAACCCATGGACCAAATCTTCTCAAATTTCAGAAACTTAAATCAAACATGAAAGAACACCATTCTGCCAAATTTAAAGGTTATATCTTTGTTGGTTTTGGAGATAATCTCATTTGCTCGAGGGCTCGTTCGGGATCTTCCAAAATCCAAACCCATGGACCAAATCCTCTTAAATTTCAGAGATATAAATCAAACGGGAAGGAACATCATTGTAAAAAATTTAAAGGTTCTATCTTTGTTGGTTTTGAAGATAATCTCTTTTGCTCCGGAATCATTCGGTAGTTTCCAGAATTCGAACCCATGGGCCGAGTTTGTCCAGATTCGAACTTAGCCTTCTTTTCGTAATTAGTAACCTACTATATAAATTTCATCAAGATAGCTTTACTAGTTTTCGAGTTATCGTGCAAACGGACGGACGGACATCGTTAAATCGACTCAGGAGGTGATCCTGATTCAGAATATATATACATGTCCATATCAAACTCGCTTTCTTTTGGTGGTTACAAACTTCATACCAAAGTTAATATACCCTATACTTTAGATGTAGGGTATAAAAAATCAAAATTCAATAATTTCATTATTATTAGGTACCTGAAATAAATCGAATGTAATTCTTGTAGAAGGATAAGTTGTTTTTTTTCGTAAATTTAATTGTGTTTTTGTATATTTTTTCTTTTGTCGTTTTAAAATTCTTCAAAATTTTTTTTTTGAAAATTTTCATGACTTATGTTTGACAATTATAGTTAAACTAGATGTATTTATTATAATATTATATATTATGATTAGATTATAAAATTATAAGTCTATTTGTTCCAGAGATATAAAATGGCACAACCTACGATTTGACCGAGTTAATAAGGTTGCCCTCTAGTTTTATTTATATAAAATTATTTTTGACAGAAATAAATGTCAAGCAAAAGTTAAGGAGATTGGTAAATTTATACTTTTTATGTTTTTCAATTATTTTATTTAAAAAATGATTTGATCTAGTTTTAATAAAATTAATAATAATTTTATTTTTATTCCTTTTCTCTTTTCAGAGCTAATTTGACTAAATTAACAATACTAATATTTAATCAAACAAACAAAACTAAAAGCTTTAATTTTAAAATGAGTAATTGCTTTTTTCGGGAAAGATAGTTAATAAGTTTTTTTTTTGCAGATTAAATTTTAAAATGGGATCGCCTTTAAATCTCCAAATTACAAAATCCTCAATTTTAAAACCCCCCAAATCTTATTAAGTCTTCGAGTAAATTTAAAATTCAAATTCGTTAATACGTGAATTCGAAAAACAAAAATCTAAAATGAAACATAATTTCAATTTACAAAATCCAAAATTTCAAAATCGCAAACTATAAAATCAAAAACTTCAAAAGCATTTTAAAGACATAGGTACTTATTTACAAAAAAATATGAATAATTTCGAGGATTTTGTAGTTAAGTACAAAATTATGGTAATGTGCTTTTTCGAGAATAAGTATGTAGTTATATAAGAATAATATGTACTTATATGCAAAATTTTGAATTTGGATTCAATGGTTTGTTTGTTCTCATTATTCTCTTTGTTCTCATTTGTTCTCTTCATATTCAACGTTTGTTTGTTCTCAATTTTTTTTTTAACGATATAGATGGGGATTCCCAACTAATTGATGGAATTTGGAATTTTTCAATTTTTGGATTTTGAATTTTGGGATTTTAAATTTGGCAATTTTGTAATTGGGGATTTTAATTTGAGAATTTTGATTTGGGAATTTTGATTTGAGAATTTGATTTGAGAACATGTTGCAGAAATTGGAAATGTTTAAGTAAATTCTTAAATGTTTTTGTTACAATTTATTTCAATTTCAAATTTAGTTTCAAAACTAAACTTCAAAAGTTTATTTTCAAAACTCATTAAAAATTCTAGATATCATATAAATGATTAAAATGAAACTTAAAAGCAGTCTGAATGTAAAAACAAAAGGTTTTTAAAAGTGCACATTTTACAAAAAACTACAAAAACCATTTAGAATTTTTTGTAAATTTCCTTAGAATTTTATATATGAAAAAAAATTGTGAAAACCAATGGACATTTTTTTCAAATTTAAAAAACCCTACCTTTATATTAAGAAAACATATGTAAAAATATGTTGAAGCTTTAGTTTTTGAGATTTACTTCAAAAAAACTTGTACAAGTATCAAGCTATAGGTGTCTAAAAATATGAAATTTTCAAGTTTTGGCCTCTAATATCTTTTGGGAGTGGTATAAAATTTTCTGAGGTAACTTATGCTTATTCTGAATGTTTTACCTACTCTCAAAATTTCAAGATTCTGTCTATTGAAGCGTTGCGGAAATATGTAATTTTATTTTTATACAACGATAAATTTAAATACTATTGAATTAAAGAAAATTGTATAATTAGAAATATAGCACAAGAAATATCCTGTAGTATAGGCGTTTTTTGTAATTACGGATTTTTATTTGGGAATTTTGTTTTTGGGATTTTAATTTAAGGATTTTGTAATTAGGAATTTCAAGTTAAACCTTTAACAAGTTATAAAAATTAAACATTGTTAGAGAATTATTAAAGATTGAAAAAATGTTTAGAAGAACCGGAGATATAAACATTTGATAATTGGTCTTTTTCAAACTTTAAAGGTTGTAGCGCCGTAATGAATCGAGATATTACATAAAACAGATATTCCACAATATTAATTTTTTAAAGAGACCTATCCATTATTAAAATTTGATTGTTCTATCTTAAACGGCTTATAAGTTTTGTAGACAGACCGCACAGACAGAGTGAAACTATAATAAGTAAATTTTTTTTATTATAATTTGCTAAAAATCGTAAAGTGTTAACAAGATGTAATTGTACATCTTATCCATATACTTAAATAACAATAATTCTTGTTGGGAAAGCACTAGAACAAGTGCATTTAATTATTTTAAATAACTTTAATAAGATAATCATTTACTTAATCAAACAAAAAGATTAGTATTCAAGGTTTTCAAAAACAGAGAAAAAAAGGCAAAAATGAAAAAAAATTGATGTTACTGAGTGTTTTAAAAGAAATTGTTTTTAAAAAAAAAAACTATACTTAATAAGATATGTTTTAAAATAAGCGTATAGTTTTATGGTTTAATTTTTGACATCTTTAGTCGTGGAACTCATGTAGTTTTCTCTTCATGGTAAATGATCTTTAATTAAATTAAGTGTCATACTGAATCATGATCAATGTTATGTTATATAATATTTTGTAGGTAAGTACTTATATTAATAAACTTTTTTAGGTCATACATTTTTTATTTTACATTATTTATATTTATTTTAAAAAGAAAATTCATAATATTCTATTTGCATGTAAACTTGTTTGTGCAATAAATGGAAAATTGTAAATATTTTTGAAATTATGTGTTGTTAAATTTGCAATTTCTTTAAATTAAAGCTATTAAAGTTATTTTGTTGAAATGTTGAAATGTTGACAGTTTTATATACCTCAATAATCTGTAAGTTATAGGATGTAATATGTTGTTTTATTAATAAGATTCCACTTTATTAACTAAAAAACTTCGCTTAATCATGGAATTTTTTTTTTTTTAATAATAACAGTTCATTTTAAACTTTCCTGTACGGGTTGGTGACTAAATCCACAAAAACAAAATCCATAATGATTTTTGCCAAAAAAAATAAAATCCACAAAAAAAAATCAACAAAATAAATCTTTATGCATTTAAAAATTAAAAATTAGTTTTAGTCACAATTGCAAGTCACAGTCACATGCGCAAAATATTTAAAAAAACTGCATTTTTATAAGAAAACATAATAAAAAAAACAATAAATGTTTAAAGATTCAGAAAAAGGCGGCAACTCTGATTTTGAATTCATTTCTAAAATCCCTCTTAATTCAGAATCTTACATTTACATAAATAAAAATATTCTGGAAAAAGCGCAAAATCGTGATTTTGAATCCAACTCTAAAATCCCTTCTAATTTAGAATCTCGCTTATACATATATATAAATATTCTGTAAAAGGCGTATAACCCTGATTTTGTAACCAACTCTAATATCCATATTAATTATTTTTTTTATTTATATATTTTAACAACTATATTAACTTAAAATAGTGGGGGCTGTCGCCCCCAAACCCCCGCTAACCCTGATTTTTGAACCAATTATTGAAACCCTGATTTTGTAACTAACTCTAAAATCTCTCCTAAATTAGAATATCGTAGATATATATAAATATTCTGGAAAAAGAATATAACCCTACTTTTGAATCCAACTCTAAAATCCCTCCTAATTGTCAATCTCACATATACATATATATAAATATTCTGGAAAAAGGGAATACCTTGATTTTCAATCCAACTCTAAAATCCCTAATAATAAAGTTTTAAAACTAATTTTTAAATGCATAAAGATTTTTTTTGTGGTTTTTGGGCTTTTGGATTTTTATTTCTGGATTTCGGTTTGTGGATTTAGTCACCAACCCTTCCTGTGCCTATATACTAGATATAAAATTGAAGGTGTCAGTTTGTAAAAAAAAAAATATACAAATTTAATCATTTTGAAAGTAATTTGTCTATATTTGTATCTGTAAATTTTTTGTCGACACAATAATCTGCATTTTACGCACATTAAATCTGCATTTTACGCATATTAAACATTTATAATAGTTATTACTTATTATATGTTATTCGTTTCAATTTCCAAAAAAAAAATTTAAATTTTGTACAAAATTAAAAATTTCCCTTGTTTTGTATTGTAATGCAAGAAAATTGTTTCTTGTCAATTTAATTTTATTGTATTATTAAAATTAGTAGCTAACTTTATTTTGTTTGAATTTATTTTTGACCTCAAAATTTATTAATGAAAAAAAGAAAAAAAAAAAACATAAGCTAAGACATACAATGCATCTTTGTAAAGTGTTCTTTTTAATATAAAAACGTATCACAAAGAAACCCTTTTTATAGTTTGTCTGAAAATAAACTTAATAATAAAAAAAAAAATGTTCTTGTAAAAAAGAAAATATGTTTTATAAAGAAAAAATTAAATAGAAAAACACTCAAAAATAAAAAGGAAAAAAAAAAAAAATTGGTGTCAACTTTTTTTTTTTTATAAATAGCATTATAGTTTTTATTTTTTGATATTGCATTGCAACATAGATAAGTGACAATTAAAGTCATTTTTTTTTTTCTGCAAACTTATAAAAAAAATAAGGGCACTCTAGGTTCTCGATTGGATATTTTTAAATATAATATAATAATATAGATAGGCCCTAAATATTTTTTTTTTTTTTTATTATTAAATCATTTTAAATATAGATAAAGAAATAAAAAAAGATAATATAAAAAAAATGGAATATTGTGGGTCTTCGTATAACATTAAGATAAAGGGTGTTCAAAATTGAGGTATAATTTTAATTTTAATAAAAAAAGACTTTTTTTTTGAAATATTAAATATATTTTTTTTATTTTAATTTATTACAAATAGGTTCCGGTTAATAATGAAAAATTATGTCGGCCAAGTGGCCTCCTCTACTACTTCGGCAGGTTTCCAATCTTTTACCAAAATTCTGAATCACGTTGTTCATTAAACTGTTCTCAATGGTTGAAATCTGCTCGATAATGTTGTTTTTAAGCTCTTGAATTGTTGTGGGATTATTGCTGTACACTTTCGATTTCACAAAACTCCACAAAAAAAAATCCAACGGTGTCAAATCGCACGATCTTGGTGGCCACATCACTCCTCCTCTACGAAAAATAATGCGACCTTCGAACTTTTCCTTCAAAAGATCCATTGTTTCTCTTGCTGTGTGGCAAGTGGCACCGTTCTGTTTAAACCACATATTCTCTACGTCCAAATCATCAATTTCCCGCCACAAAAAGCTTCGGATCATCTCCCTGTAGCAATTTCCATTAACCGTAATCGCATTTCCATTTGCGTTTTCAAAAAAAAATGGTCCGATGATTCCTCCTGACCACAAACCACACCAAACCGTAACTTTTTGTGGAAGTACTGGTTGCTCTAAGATAACCCTTGGATTCTCTTCACCCCAAATGCGGCAATTCTGTTTATTGACGTAGCCATTGAGCTGGAAGCTTCGTCGGTGAAGATTATTTTGTTAAAAAAATTCTCATTTTCTTCTTGTTTTTCGATTGCCCAAGAAACGAATTGCCGACGTCAGCTGGATTTTATAAGCCTTTAAATGGAGATCACGATGCAAAATGTTGAATAATGTGGATGCTTTGATGTTTAATTGCTGCGAACGATGACGAATGGAAGTTTTTGGATCTTCTTCAACACTTCTGCTCGCAGCTGCTACATTCTCGGTTGAAGGGCCACTACGTTGATAAATGTTGCCTCTGTTATCAAGAACAGATGGCACGATTTGTTGGAGCATTTTCTCTACCAAATTTTGTTCGAAATTTCCTAATTACATCTTGAAAACTTTTACCATTTTCAAAAAATGTTGTAATAACAAAAACACGTTGTTCCTTCGTGTAACGTACCATATTAACTAACCGGAATGTATTTAGAACATACCTAAAGAAACCTCGTATAAAAATTCCAGGTAAAAAAAAAATGGCGGCAAAATCAAAATGATACTTCAATTTTGAACACCCTTTATATGGAAATATTTATTTGAAAGGTGAATTGAGTTGATTTAAATAGGAATGAACTAATAGAAATGGAATGAACTATATTAGCAAAAACTTTTTTCTTTAGTATAATTAAAAATTCTAAGAATCATTGGAAATTGAAAAATGAGATGCTGTTTGATGCGATTTATAGATCAAAAACAATGTTTCAGTGGTTGTAAAATTTAAATTTAAATAAAACTATAAATATCACATAACACGAGGAAGAATACAGTTGACTTTGTCTACTCTTAGATACCCGTACGAACCGTTAGTATGTTCACAGCCACTCTGCTTACAATATTATTTTTTTAATATTTTAGTATTTTAAAATAATTTGGGTGAATTTTATAATTTCTAGAACTATGGGTTCTACATATATTCAAACTATATGTTTATATGTACATTCTTCAAAAGCAGATTCTAACCTTCCACATAACGATTATCAATCCAAAACTTTTTCAAATATTCTATAGTACCATTTAATACTAAGCGGTAAATGTATATTAAATTTACTTAGTACAAAATAGTAAATGTAATTTTAAATATTATATTATATTATATTTAAATATTTCATTGACAGAATAATTTCTTATAAGTAAATAAAATACATATGTGTATGTAAATACGGCGCTATATAATATACATCTATACTCTTATCATTCATTCACTATATAAATAAAAATTCTTCAAGCAACCGTTATGTTGTTTATTTAATTACATTTTTTTGTACTACGCATTATATCCTCAACAATTTCAAATTATCGAGTAAAACAAAATGGAAAAAATTCGTTAATGAAATTTGTTAGAAAATTTGAAAAAATCAAGTAACACTTTCGTCAATTATAAAGTAACCCTATATTATTAAAAAAAGTTGTTAACAGAAATAAAAATATAATGTTGGAGCTTTAATTTTTGTGTATTACTTCAAAAAAATTTTAACAGGTGTTCAAGTTACAGGTGTTTAAAAATAGGAAATTTTCAAATTTTGACCCCTTACAGCTCCTAAACGGGGGGTGATACAAAAAAAATTTCTGAAATGACTCATACTAATTTTCAAAGATCTAACTTCTGTCAAAATTTCAAGTTTCCAACGTTAACCGTTTAGAAGATGGAGGGGTTAAAGAATTTTGCAAAATTTGAGTTTCGCATAACGGTAAATTAAGACACCGTTTGCCACAAATATATATTTATTGTATATATACTTTTAAAGCTAATGAAAGTAGTAATCGTTTGGCGTTTTCAAAATGAAGATATGCCTTATACAACTTGTGCTATAACAATTTAAATATAGAGCTTTTTTGAACCTTTGGGGAGCTGTAGCTCCGTAACGGGTGGGGCTACAAAAAAAAGTTATTAAAAATAAAATTAATATTTTTGTGAGATCTATCAGTAGTTAAAATTTCATAGCTCTATTGCAAAAAAAATGTGGAGATCTAAAAGTTAGGTGTTCGAGAGCTACCCTAAGGCTTGGTCCAAACTCCACCAAAAAAAATAGGGAACCTACAAATTACTCCCAAAATATTTTGTGTAAATTTCAAGATTCTAGCTTTCTTAGTTTTTGAGTTAGCGTGCTGACGGACGGGCGGACGGACGGACGGACGGACATGGCTCAAAAGTCTTAGAATTTTTTTCTGATCCGATCCATACCTTTGAAGGTATATCTAGCTCGCTTATTTCGAGGTGTTACAAACGGAGGAGTAATTTTATTATACCCGATCCTATCGTACGGGTATAAAAATATTATTAGATTTTTATCAGAAATATTATTTTTGTATAGGATCCATTTATAAATTTTAATGTTAAAAAATACAACCAATTCCTATTATTATAATATTATAGATATTAAAATATTTTTTTATATAAATCATTTAAAATATATGTGTGATAAAAATAATTTGTAATCTTTTTTTATTTAAATATTTTATTTAACATTTTTTAGATATAAATTTAGATGTCTACATATAGAAGGTATGCAATTTGGTTTTCTGGTCTTTAAAATTTTTTTTTATTTGCATTGCTCTAAACTAAAAGAAAATTCTTTTTATATTCTTAAAGGTCTATTAAATATTTTTAATTAAAATTAATTAAATTAAATAAAAATATTTTATAAAAAAATTGTTTAAATTATTGACATCAATTTTATGACATAGCATATTTAAAAAACAGAAATATTTTTCGAAATACGTACGTAGTGAAAATATAATTTTTTTTTTGAGGGAAATGAAAATATACTAATTATATATATAGGGTTAACTTATTTTTTATATTTCATATTAAAGTATGACCATTTATAACTAAATATTTTGAAAATGTTTTGAAAATGTTTATTAGAAATACTTCTAATAAGTTGATCATATATTTTAAATTTTTTTTTTACATTTTAATAAATTCAGTTCTACTTAATAATTTTTCTATAAATCTTATCTAATAATATTTAAATAATTTTTTGTAAATAAATTTCGTAATACATCAGTAATAAATTTTGTATTTTCCAAAGTTCATCTATAGATGTTCAATAATTTTTTAAAGAATCCTATAAGTATATATACTTATAAATAAAATATTTTTCTTTCATAATTTTTTTTTTATATTGATTCATATAAATTAAGCTTTTCATATTTTCTGATTTTCGTTAACATTTTGCAATCTCATAGTTACGATATTTATTTTGAAAAAAGATATTTTGCTTAATCACAAGATATAAAAATTTTCAGATTGAAATTATGCCCTGATCGCATGTTACTTTGAACTTTGACGGAAGAGAAAATTGGTAAACAAACAAGGCAGTATTACGAAGTATCATAGGTATTTAAAGATTCTTATTTTAAAAAGGGAAATATTTTAGAATTGAGATAGTCACAATTTGTTGTATCCAAATTTCTAGAAAATACTTAGTAAGAAAAAAATTGTGAAAAATTAAGAGACAGTCTTTTCAATTTTAAAGAAACCCTATTAAAACCCTATTATTATTAAGAAAAATCGTTAACACACATAAAATTACAATATTGGAACTTTAATTTTTATGCCTTACTTACGACATATTTGCATAGATGTTTAAATTATGGTTGTCTAAAGAAGATGGATTTTGTGTGTGTTCACAAAGTATTCAAATCTAATCTTACAAAATATTATTTTCATATAACTATGAGCAAATAAATTAAAATACTAAATTTGAAAAAAAAAAAACAAATAAATATATAACTTTTATATATTGAAAAATAGTCTTTTTTTCCAACTTTGAGTGGCAATATAAAAAAAAGTTTTTATACAGCATTAATTTTTTAATAAGAACCTATTTATATTATTCTAAGTTTACTATTAAATCTTTAACGCTATAGAAATTTTGTAAACAGGACAAAGTGAAAATTATAAGCAAATTTTCAAAATTTTTTTAACAAATGTGCTAAAAAGCTAATTTTTAAATTATCCAAATTATAGTATATAACATAATTTAATAATATAATGTATGTGCATATGTTATATTAATAAACTAATAGACACTTTAAAATTAAGCTTAAAAATTATTTAATATTCAAAGAATTCATATAAGATTCCATTTATTTCATAAACAAATATTATAATTAATTTCAATTGAAAATATCAATGAATTCAGCGGCAGTTTATAACAATAACAAGTAAATCTAACAGTAAGTCGATGCAACCGACTTATTTATACCCTACACCTAAAAAATTCAAATTAAATTAAAAATCCATAAGTTATTTTAGTTAGGTATTTAATATAAGCTAAAAAAATAAATGTTTTTACAACCTTTGTACAAAATTTCAGGTTTCTATCTTTATTAAATTCGAAGATATGCTTGTAAGGTCTTGGGAAGTGTGTGAAGGCACCCGGACCACCACCTCAATTCATCTCAAATTTTAGAGACATTATCAGATAGGATAGAATACTCTTATATCAAATTTCAAGTTTTTATATTTATTAATTTCGAAGATATGCTTGTTCGGTCTTGGGAGTTGTGTGGGAGATACCCGAACGACCATACCAATTCATCTTAAATTTTAGGCAAATCAGGGATTCAGGAAACAACAGCCTGGTATCAAATTTGCAGTTTCTATCTTTATTAATTTCGAAGATATGCTTGTTCGGTTTTGGGAGTTGTATGGGAGGTACCCGAACGATCACTTCAATTCATCTCAAATCTTAGGCAAATCAGGGATTTAGGAAACAGCACTCTCGTATCAAATTTGAAGTTCCTAACTTTATTAATTTCGAAAATATGTTTGTTCGGTTTTGGGAGTTGTATGGGAGGTACCCGAACAGCTCCTCCAATTCATCTCAAATTTTGGACAAATAAGGGATTCATCAAGCACTAAAGTACTAAATAGTACTAGTACTAAATTTGAAGTTTTTATCTTTATTAATTTCGAAGATATGCTTGTTCGGTTTTGAAAGTTGTATGGGAGCTACCTGAACAACCACTCCAATTCATCTCAAATTTTAGGGATATCAGGGATTCAGAAAACAACACCCTAGTACCAAATTTGAAGTTTCTGTCTTTATTAATTCCGAAGATATGCTTGTTCGGTTTTGAAAGTTGTATGGGAGCTACCCGAACAACCACTCCAATTCATCTCAAATTTTAGGGATATCAGGAATTCAGGAACACATAGCCTCGTACAATTTTAAGTTTCTATCTTTATTAATTTCGAAAATATGCGTATTCGGTTTTGGGAGTTGTATGGGAGGTACCCGAACTCATGGTCCGATTTCGCCCATTTACAATCCCCGCCTTACCTTAGTCATTGTTAATCTACAGTATAAATTTCATCAAGATAGCATCATTATTTTTTGAGTTATCGTGCGTACGGACGAACGGACATCGCTAAATCGACTCAGGAGGTGATCCTGATTCAGAATATATATACATGTCTATACCTAACTCGCTTCCTTTTGGTGGTTACAAACACCATACCAAAGTTAATATACCCTATACTTAATGTGTAGGGTATAAAAATAATGAATTTGTTTAAAATATTTTATTTAGATAGAAATTTAAAATAAAACAAGGAAGAGTTTAGAGTAGACTGTGTCAACTCTAGGATAGCCATATAAACATGATATAATATATGCTGTTTCCATAAAAGTTGATTATCTTTTACAAAATATCACATCTTTTACTTAATTAAGTGCCAAGATATATTTATGTAAATTTTGGACTTGTATGACAGCAACTAGAACCTGTTTCCCCGAAGCAACCAAATTTTACTGAAGTTATTAGAATGTCATCTTTTCACAAAATTTCACATAACCATCTTTAATAGACGCTGAGTTATTTCCATATAAAGAAGAAGTTGTATGGCAGCTATTCCAACCTATAGGCCGAACTTTCTGGATTTAAATAGCGAAACTAACAATTTTACAAAAAATGATGTGGTAAACATTTCAGAATCCTAATTGCTTTATTTTTTTAATTTATCTTGTGGACGGCCAAACGTACTGCGTATATAGCTTATTATAACTCAGAATTCGATCCTGATCCAATACACTTGAGTCTATATTTAACTCGACTCCTTTAATGGTGTTATAAACATAATGACAAATTTATTATACACTTGAGCATATACCTACACGTTCATAATCATTTTTGAAAAAAGTACAAATTTATATTTAATACAAGTGTCAAGTGGTTGGATTGATAGTTAATTTACTATTTTGGTAATTTTTAGTAATTTATATAATTTTCCGTAAGTTATTAATAATTTTTTTAAACATTAAATAAATTTTTTTATAATAAATTAATAAGTAAAACATAAAGTTATAAATTCTTCAATATTTAAATACAAAGTAAAATAAGTATCTAACTAATAATAAAATGATATTATTTTGAATTAATAATATCATTTGATTTATTAAAAATATTCTACTGTCATTAGATAAAAAAAAAACCTAAACAAACAAATTTTTCACTTCAATATAAATTTTTATTCAATATCTGATTATTGATTTTCATTTTGACTAAAATTTAAAACAAAAGAAAATATACGTATATAAATGTATACAATTTGCATTTGCCCAAACTCTTATAGTATTAATTAAGGTTGATTCGTGTTAAAAGTTCATTCACTTCTTAAAATTCTAATATAAATACTAATATTAGAATTTTAATATAAGGGATAGTATTATATTTATTCATTTGTATATATATAAATACAAATATGTATAATTATAATTATAATGTACATAGTAAGTCACTTTCATAAAAAGGCAAAATTCCTACCACAAAAAAACTTGTTAAATATTTTTATAAAAGCATAAATAAAACCGATAGGTAGGTATGTGTTTATATTAAAAATAAAGATATTTAATAATTCATTAATATCTTAATTGCTATTTAAATTGAATGGATTCATTAAAAGTTTTTTTGTACTTGCTTTGTTTTATTATTTTTTTCATTATTGAAAAACTTATTAAATTTATTTACTCTACAAAAAAAAAAAAGTTTTTATATAAAGAAGTTTTTTATGTTTACGGTATAATTGAAAACCAATAGAATTTGTATAAAAAAAATAATAATACCTATTATACCGTTATTAGAATAGCAATGTCAAATTATTATATTACTAGCTCTATAATAACGGAATATAACGGAAACCACAATAAATAACGGAAGTCAAAAAAAATTTTAGTTTTACTTACTGTCATTAAGCTTTTTTTTTATTCCTGGCTTTTAGAAAAATCCTATAATTTTCTATTATTCTTTTATTTAATTGCAATCAAAGTGTTGTTTGAAGTTTCATTACATACACTTATATAGTTTATTTATTAAATACAATAGTAAAGTGTAATCTTCAAACGTCAAAATCACAATTGTATCTGCCTTGAAACAATTTCGCAAGAATTTTACAAATAATAAGTAATACCTAGCTATATAGCAAAATAGGTAGAAATGAATTGTCAAAAAATTAGAACTAATGAAAATTGATAAATTGAAACTGAGCGAATTGATGAAACAAAAGATATGGCTGCTGATATTTTATTAATTTATTACAAAGTTTTTATGTATACCTATAAAACCTGTGTACCTATATAATGAATTAGTGCAAAATAATATTTAAAAAGAACTCATACAAATATGCAAATTTATTTTATAAAACTCATAACTACCTATGAATTGATGAAAGTTTAAAAAATATCCGGGCGTCATGGTTAAACAGTGACTTATCAATCGAGAGATTGTGGGTTCAAATCCTGCACATATCCAAAACTTATGACCAAAATAATTATAATATAATACTAATTTATATATATGTATAAGTATATAAATATGGCTTATTAATCGAGGCAATATCCTGCACATGACCAATCGAGTTTAAATCCTGCACATATACTTAACAAGTTTTTTGTAAGAATTGAAAGGAAAATGATTGAAAAAATAATTTGCCTTGCTATAAAAACCATGCTTAGTATAAAATAAATATATAGTGTAAAGATAATACGTACATATATAACCTAAACAAAATAAATATAAATTAATAATACAGTATTCAACAGTATAGTATTATTGACTTTGTAGCCGATGGTTTAGTAATATTCCACTATCCGATGTGTGGTTTGCAATATTAATTTTAATAAGTAAAGTTTATTGAATACACGACCCTAATGATTACCGTAGGTCGTATTATTTAAGGTCGCTACGACTCAAATAATAAATATCTTTCAAAAAAATTACAGTAAATTTAACAAACATTTGTATATATAGCATGTTAACTACATTATCTTTTTTTAAGTTAAGTATTTATTTATTTTCATTTCGTTGCATAACGATGGTGAGAATCATCGAAACATACTGTGTAAAACACTGTTATGTGAGATTTTATCTCACTAAAAACATCAACCTCATCTGAAAAAATTGCAACTAGTCTTAAATATTAACCGTTAATTTTGTGATAACTCTTATAGATCTACTGAAGTTGCAGATCCCAGATGAAGGTGATCTGAGTCTATCGCTAAATTCAGTGAAGTAGTTCTGTTATTATTAAAAAATATAACTGTTAAACATAAAATTGATTTGACGAACTATAAATTCCTTTAAGATGTTTTTGAATTAAATTTATTTTTAATATTTTCTGTTAAATAGCAAACAATGAAAGACAGACGTACATGAAAGTAAAAAACCAGACAGAAAAAGTATAAAAAAAGATTCCTTAAATTGAAAATAGAATTTTCAGTTCTATTCGTAACTACTTATATATTGTAAAAAACAAAATGAAAATAGATTTATTTATTTTGTTCTAACAGAAATCAACTTTAATAATGACTAAATGATGGCATTCATTTTTCATATAACTTATTATTTTATTTTTTTATTTAAACTTTATTTAATTTTTAGAAAAAATATTCATTTTTTTTTTTTTGTGTACTTATAATTTAATAATATGAAATAAACAAAAAATAATGGAACGGAAAAGGAAACTATAGACATTTTATTTATTTTGTAGGTTTAATTTAGTATTTATTTATTTTTTTTTTTTTTTTTTATGCAATAAGTAATCAATGTCAAGAAGTCACGATTTAATTGTCTATGTGTAGTAATTATACAAATTTATTTTATATTTTTCCAAAATGGTATAAAAATTAAAATGTATACATATGTACCTAAGTATCTATGAATATTTTTATTATTTAGTATTATTTTGTGAAAAAAATATTTTTTTTTTTTAAATTTTAAAAAATTATGTAAAAGTAAATGAAAGAAAAGTAATAATTTACTTATTAATATTATGAAATGATGGGAAAATTAAAGGATTTTTATTTTATTTTTTTTTTTGCATTTGTTAACTTCTTAATATCATTTAAGTTTAACTGCATTTTTAAGAATCATATGTGTCTTTAAAGAGTTTTGATTGTATATTTTAATTAAAATTATTGTTATTGTTTTAATTATAGTTATTTTAAATAACTATAAAAATGGTATATTAAAATATTTTTACAGGAATCTAATATACAATAATCTGAGGTGATTAATTTGCAAATTAAAAAAAGAAAATTCAACAGTAGTTTATTTTTGTTGTTTAAGATTGTGGTTTTAAATTACTTTTTAATTACATTGCAAAAATAAAAAAAGTGAAAATCATAACAAAAAAATAAATATAAGAGATATCATAAATATAGATATATTAAATAGAAGTTCAACTAGTCATATTTATCACACAGAAGGTTTTCTAAAATTTTCTTATAAGTAATATAAGACTTATTGGAAATTTAAATTAGGAATTAGGATTTTGAAGGGCGTTATTTCAGAAACCGTTAGAAATAGACCCCACAATTTTTTGTTTGTTTTGAACTTCTCTATCACCACTGTTCTTTGTTACCGTTGAGTTCCGAACATCCTGTATATATAAAAATAATTTATCTTGAATGAGTACTTTAGGACATTTTAATCAACATCATTCCTATTTAGTCCTTTAAAATTGATTTAGTGCAAGCGCTTAATTATTTAACTAACAAATTTATAACAATTAAGTAAATATTAAATTTAATGATTTTAATGACATTTTTTTAAAATTGTCTTTTAAAGTGTCATCCATCTAACGATAAATTTATTTTCTCGTATATTTCTTTTTCAGTTCATTGATTTATCTTATTTTATTTTTGAATGCTATTTATCTAATAACTTTTTTACAATTTCTGTCTAGACAAATGATTTTAAATTTTTAATGATTTTTTATTAAATTTTTGAAAGTTCGTCAAATGCATTTTTTTTTTCCTATTGTTTAATTATAGTAGACATTGAATCTAATACTGTATTATTTCTTAATTACATCAGATATTATTTTTTTTTGTTTTGTTTTGCGTCCTCCCAGTAATTAACAATGGTCACCTATTATATATTTTAGGAATGAAAACACTCCTATTTCTTTGTTTGTTCGTTGTTTTGTTTTTTATAATTACGTGAAGAACGTCAACGGAGAAAAGTTAATAATTAATTGTGAAAATTTCTTTGACACTTTTCATAAATATGAAAAAAAAAAATATTTCTATTTTTCTATCTATTGTTTGTACAAAATGAATTCGAATTATTGTGTTACTATTGTAATTCTAAAGAATAATAAAAATGAGACACTAAAATAATAATTTTTTTTTTTTTAGTTTTAATATTCATTTATTTTACTTTATTTTTCTGGTTAAATAAAACTTTACTTTTTATTTTTAAGCTATTTTTAGTTTTAGATGCAAAAAATGACAGGAATATTTGTGGAAGGAAAAATATTTAATCAACTCTAGGATATTTTAATTACATATATATACACATATTTATATTAATGAATAAAAATGATAATGTGGAAGGATCTAATAATTTAGAAAAATGCAGTTCCTTTTTATGACTATACAGTTCCTTTTTACTTCTACTAGTTCAGTCCATGTGCAGTTTTTTTTTTTTAATTAGAGATCCGAAGGTTCGGTTTAGATTAATTTTTGTTATTTTAAAAAATTTGTTAAATAAAATATTTGATCTAGGATGATGTGGCTGAAAGTTAAAATTACTTAAGTCAGAAATAGTGACTTTTCAGAATGGCGTTTTAAAGGTGATGAAAATTGTTCGAATGACGTAGCTACTATTATACTATTATGCATAAAATATGTTTTATAGAGACTAAATCAATTAAATCTTGCGAGCAAGTGCAATAGTATTTAATTAATTTTTAGCTTAAGTCCACTTAAGATACTTTGCCTTTCAGCATTTTTTATAGGTATTATATTTTTATAAATAAAAGAGGCAGTTTTTTTTAAGTTTTTTTTCTTCTAATTTTCAATTTGTGATCTTTAACCCTACACATATTCTATGAAAACTCATTGTTTTTTCTTATCATTTTAAAATTTCCGATATTTTTGAGGCACATTTTAAGAAATTTTTCATCTATGTAATATTTTTTCAATATTGGAAAATAACAATTTTATTAAAAAAAAAATTTAGTGTATACAAGGAAAGAAGTGAAATAAGTGAAGAGTATTAAAATAAAGGCTTAAAATATTTTAATGTTTGACATCTTATACTTAAGGAATATATTTTTTTATTTTTTTTTTCTCTGATTTTTAGTTGCATTTTAGATTAAAATTGATTACAATATACTTCAAGCATTTCCAAATGCAAACAGCTGACGTACAATGTTATATGAAGTAAAAAAAAACTTGACATTTAATGAAAAGAAAAAATGTATGTATATTAATATTGTAAATTTTTTCTGTAAATTATTTAAGTAAACTTTTATAATACCCCTTTAAAAAAAAATTATTCTCATGAAAAATATAGACAGTAATAGAAGGAAGGAGAAAACAAAGAATAAACAAACAAACAAATAAATAAATAATAAACTAAGTATAATAAAAAATAATTTTGTGGAAAAAGAGCAGCGATCTTAAAGTCCATTAAAAATTATTATGAGTAGCGCGTTAATGAAAGAAGAAAAAGAAAAGAAAATTAAAAAGAGAACAACATAAAAAAATTATAAAAATAAATAAGGAAAATTCTTTTAAACTTCTTTAAAAAAAAAAAAAAACAAAATAGAAACTAAAGATTAGACAGGAAGGAACATTATAAAAGCATTAAAGTCATTCATCTCACGATTTGTTTATATTTTTTGAAATAAAATAAAAATTAAAAATGAATTTAAAGGTCGTTTACATTTATTAGTTCTTATTGAATTATTATGATTCCAAATGAGTTCATTTAAAATAATATTGAATATTTTTTGTTTCATGAAAATTAATGTTAAGAATTATGACATTGTATTTTTTTATAATTGTACATTTTGTTTTAAAACTTGAGTTATAATATTGAATAAATGAAATGGATTTAGGCTGATTGAGTCATCCATCTTGAGTTGATTTTGATTCAAATTTTTGAAATTTTATTTTTTATTCCTGTTTTTTTTTACTTCTAATTTATTTATATTTTTTGCTGTTTTATTTCCTTAGGGAGCGAGTATACAACGTTCAAAAAATCATTTTTTTTAAGTACTTATACATTAAAAGAGATTCAGCTTCAGTTTAATTTATTTTGTTGTTAACGCAAAAAGAGGGCCATATTAGCTTTGAAGATTTTGTAAAGGTATATAAAACATAAAAACGTTATAGTCAATTTTTAGGAAAAGCAGTTATGAAAGGGATTTATTATAAAACTATGTAATTAATTTTATTTATTAATATTTTTATTAATATTTTAATTAATATTATTAATTTAATTTAACTAACTAACTTTTGTTAAAATTCATTAAAAATTTGAATTAATATAAAATTTTTATTTAAAATTGTTTTTTGTTTAAAATTAAATAATATTTTTAATTTAAAATATTAGATATTCTTTCTATTAGATATATTAGATATTTCTTTTTTAATCCTAAACATACAAATAACTGTTTTGTCCTTTTTGATAAATAGTCTATCTATTATTTAGTGAGTTAGGAGTTTATATTATAAGGAAGTCTTACAAAAAATTTATTCCCATAATCTCATAATCTCTTAGACGAATCTCTAAGATTCTTTTGAAGATGAAGAACATAAAATAAGTATTTAAATTATTTAGTGTATTTTACACTCCTATAGCTAACAAAAAAATAACAAATTTACTCTATATTAGTTTATATAAGTTTATAAAGTACTTTATATTTTGTACTGAATGAATTAGAAAATAATATGTAAGTTGATATTAGCTATACTGATAAAACACAAATTAAAAGCCAGCATCGTAATTTTCATTAAAACATACTTCTCAATTATTTCTAAAGTTGTCTTTTATTTTTTATCCATTTGTATTCGATTATTCGTATAAAAGTCTCACAAAAATACTAGACACATATACGACGATTTTGACAATTGGAATCGCGTCAACATAAAAAGATTACACTTGCGTTTAATTTTTTTTAATTTAATTTTATATTCAAATAGCTAATTTTCACTTTAATCTGCATTTAATTGTTGCAATTGTTTCATTTTCAATATCTTTTATGCTATATACCTTAGCTGTATAATACCACGTATATTATACGCGTATAATGTAAAATTTCCGCTTTGTTAATTGTTTTCTCTCTTTCCTTTCGGAAATATAATTTTCAAACAAGTTTCAATAAGCATTTACTAATTTTTCATTTATTTATTTATTTTACTTTTTCTTCTTTTTTTGCAAATACAAAATTTTATTAATTAATTGTTAATCTTTCTGAACGATTTTTATTCCTAATTGAATTTTATTACACTTTTTTTATTATTTTTTTTTTTATAGTAATTAAAAATGGATTATTTTCACAATTTAATCAGTTTATATTTTTTTTACTCTATTTTTTAATTACTATTATTATGTATCATGTATATTTGCACACTATACTTGGCATGTGATATTTATAAACATTTGAAAATTATTTATGTTAATTCTTAAGTGAAAATTGGTATTGTTTGAATTTGTAACAAATAAATAAAAAAATTAATTAAAAAAGAAAAAAAGATAAAAATAAGAAAGATATAAAACAATAATTTAGATAATAAAAGGTTAGATACACAACTTACATAATGCCAGTGGAATTAAATAACGTGGGCTTTAATTACTTTATTTTTGAAATTAACGCCCGTGGACCCGTAGCTAGATCGTGAGCTTTAAGTCCATTTCGATAAAGAAATATAGTTCACTGAGTAACACAAAGGTTATACTATCATGAATTTGTATTTCTTTGGGTTGGATTTTATTTTAATGTATCCAATTATGAAATCTCTCCTCTAATTCAGAATCTCGTAAATATGTACATAATATAAATAAATTTTCCGGAAAAGGCGGCAATCTTGTTTTTATAATCAACTATAAAATCCTCCCTAATTTAAGAATTTGGTATATTCGTATAAATATATATATATATATAAATATTCTGGAGAAAGGGAATATTTTGATTTTGAATCCCACTTTAAAATTCTTCCTAATCATTTTTTTTACATACATAAAATTTAAAACAGTGGGAAGTGGAACTCAAACGCCCGCTAAACAAATTATTGAAACTCTGATTTTGTAACTAATTCTAAAGTCCATTCTATATGTTTTTCTACGTTACATACATCAAAAAATTCAAACCCTCCCACAATAAATTATTGAAACACTGATTTTGTAGCCAACTTTAGAATTTAGAATGTAATCTTACTACTCAAATTTAAAAAAAAAAAAAAAAGGTTTTATTTCACATTCGAATGAAAAAATGGACTTTTTTTTTTGCCGAAAAGGCCCTATTGAAATATGAAATAAAATCTTAAAGGCTTTCTTACAAATAAGGCCTTATAGCATACGTCCTAATGAATTGTTTTTAACTAAGACAATTTAGAAAAAAAAAGCTATTATTAAAATGAAATCAAAAGTTGTTTCCAAATATTTTGCACAAGGAAAAAAAGTTAGGTTGCGTTTGCTCTACATATTCTTTTAATCTCTTCTTTTAATTACAAACAAATAGTGTGGATCTAAGACCGCTGGTTTTAATTCGTATTAATTGTAGGCTTTAATTCAAATTCAAAAAGCAATTAATGCCCATGGACTTTAATTCCAAAAGTTTTGGAATTAAAGCCCGCCGATGTTCTGTCATCACATCAAAATTTTAAATCAGATATTTATGATTATCATAAATTGGTTATAGTCACAGCTCTTAATAACACTTTTAAGCCTCTAAAATTCGCGTGCAAATTCGCGATAAAATAATTTTTAACATCTCTAACAATAGGAAACTTTGTTTATACTTCATGTTTTTTTTGTATATGTAAATATCAGATATTATCATTGTAGTGTTCATATATTTTAAGCAAAAAGAAACCTTACTAAAAAATATTTATACAATTTCAAGGTGTGAATTATTGATATAAATTTAAAATCAAAAATATAAATGCCTTCCGAATTGCAATTAAATATCGGATGTTTTATGGAATTATTCCATAAAATTTTCATATTCATTTGTTTCTTATTTAATTTTGAAATTATTTATTTGTAATTTTATAGTTTGCTTGTTTCCATTTTTGGCTCCTCATAATGCTTTTTTGTTTTTTTTTATTATATGATTCTTTTAATTATATAGTTATTATATGACGTGTTGTGTATTTTGTATCTTTGGGCAATCAATATAATCATTTAAAATTAAATAAATTTTTTTTTTTTATGAAAGTTTATAAATATCTTAATTGTATTCCATATTTAACACATATCCATAGCCAAAAATGGTATGATTAATCGGAAAATATTTTTTAATATTGCAAATATACTAAATATTAATTTTAATATAATTATATAAGTAGAACTTATACATGTATAATATTTATATATATAAATATATATATATATAAATATATATATATATAAATATATATATATATAAATATATATATATATAATTTTTGGTCGCAATTTAATTGGAAGGAATTAATTATAAATGATTTTAATTGATTATAAAATGAATTTTATTAGTTTTTTGTACTTTTAAAAATAATAATATTTGCTTAAGTGTGAGGTTTCTTATACGATTTGTTTCAAAATACTTTACTAGACATAATAGACTCATGATTTCACTATAATACTATAAATATTGTCTATGCAAAGTATATGTTATATTGTTATATTGTATAATGTTATATGTTATATATTGTATTGTATAGAATAAATATATTCTACTGTTCTATATGATTTAAATTTTTGATATACTACCCTGCTTTCTCTAAAGACGACTTATTAGTATTTACAAGTGGGTGGTTAAGAATTCAATGAATTGGGATCTAAAGATTATTGTAATACTTCACGCCGACGTTAGAAAAATATTAAATGGTTTTTTAATAATAAATGTAATTATGGGTGAGTCTTTTAAGACTCTTTCCAAATGTGGGTTCTATTCAGTATGAAATAATTAAAAAACTTAATTTATTATAATACTTATTATAACTTAAAATAATCCCGTTAATTGGTGTCATCCGTATAGATCTAAACTGGTTTTATCACAACAAACATCTACTATGATATTTAATTCTCATGTGGTTTCTCACATGAGATATAATATTATATATTGAACATCATGTGCGCAGTACCTAATAGATAAATGCCATCGATTGCTCAGCAAATCTATTAAAATTATATTTAATTACGATAGAGAATACAATACTATGTATCTATGTATATAAGGAAACCAATTTACTGAGCATAAGGCAAATTATCGTAATGCAAAAAGCCTTACACATCTACAAAATAAAAATTAAGAAGAAATATAACTTTGTCATTAAGAAATGTTTCGATGTTACTGGAAGGCTGACAAGAAACAGGGAACTTATTGAAATACCAGCTAGCAAGAAACAAAATTTCTAATCAGTATTATTCCATCTGCTTCAAGGATTTTCAATACGTTCTCAACTACTATCAGAGTTATAAACAATCATGAAAAATTTAAGAAGGAAGCTAAATGCAACATTAGTAACAGCATAAATATCTTCATATAATTCAAATTAATAATTAAACATTGCTTTTGTAAATTTCATGTAGCTCCATCCATCAGGGAACCACAGCCCCTCAAACTTTGAAAAAGCCCTATTTTTAAACGCTTTAATATTTCATGTTCTGCTTAACATTTTTCCAATTTGAAAACGTTATTTGACAGGATTTTTTTTTATCTTTATAAATCAATATCAAAATTATATATACATAGTTTTTAAATTTAATATTTAAATTTACCGTTATGTGAAAACCAAATTTTTCTACCTTATATATAACTCCGGCACACTTTTAGATGGGGGCTTGAAATTTTGAGATAAGAAAGAACTTTTAGAATTAGGTTTAGAAAATAGGTTTACTCAGAAAATTTTTTTGTACCACCCCCTGTTTATAAGCTATTAGGGCTCAAAAATTTAAAATTTGCTATTTTTAAACACCTGCAAATTAGGCACCTGTATACATTTTTTTTCGTCAAGACAAAAAAATTAAAGTTCCAGTAATATATTTTTATGTATGTAAATGGTTTCTTTAAATTGTACAGGGTTCCAAAGTTTGTATTGTCTTTTGGAAATGTGCGCTTTTAAAAACCGTTGGTTTACATTCTACCTTGTTTATTATTATTATTATACATTATTGGTATGATCCTGGCCGGGGTCAGAACCCAAAATCCTCTGATGGAAAGACTAGCCAACTTAACCATTACGTCATTTTGTCTTAGGTTCAAAACAAAAAAAAATAGTTCATTATAATTGAAATTAAAAACCTAAATTATACTTATCTATGTATGTACATATGTATGCATGTATACACTTTTCAACATCTGTAATACTTATTAATATAAATTATAAGTTAGCTTTATTTTTAAATTTTTGGTAATTTGACATGTCGATAATAATACCAAATCGTATAATTTAAGTTTAGTAATGATTCTTCGCAGAAAGGATTTTGTGATCATATTACAACGCCTGAGATAAGTATAAGTACGACTGGGATAAGTTCCATACCAATTTTTTATTATGATGCTACGATATAGTGACGATCTCACTTCAAACTTGCTTATGATGTTAGTTTAATTCCGGTTCTTAACCTCCTAAATTATTATTATTTGTATACATAGCTAGGTCATTTATTTTGTAGAAAAATATGTAAATTAAACTCATTTTTTAAAATGAATATACATACATACATAAGCCAATATTTCCTAACTAAATGAAACTAAATTATCATTTATGAAAACTTATCTTAAAATATTTTTTTTTTTTTCTGTATGGAAAAACTAAAAATAGAATTGCTTGCATCCAACAAGAAAATATTTTCTTTTGTAGTTAATAAAATAAATATTTTTTAAGAAAAATGAAAAAAAAAAAAGCTAAAATTTTGAAAGCAAATAAAAATGTCATAATCATATGATTTAAGAACCACATATGATGGGAAGACTTAAACAAATTATTATATATAATTATTATACGTACTTTTTTTTCCGTATAAAAATAATTTTTGTTTATTTATTTAAGAAGAACGGTATTTTCATTACCGATATGAATGTTGTGGCGCGGTTTTTTTTTTTATTATTTTTTGTTGTTTGTTCTTGAAAATGATTTTTTACAAAAAAATTTCAATACACAAATTTTTCATGTAACTTTTAGTATATTATGTTTTGAAAAAGATAGAACTATTGTTTTAAATAAACCATGCCGGAATTTTCATTTAAATAATATTGTTATACACATACTTACATATTTAACAAATCATTTTGCGTATTAAATGTGGTCCTAACATTTTGCCTGCCAACTACTAATATACTTATGTATGTTTATATATGTAGTTGGTATCTAGACTGAGATCTAGGGAGTGTCTTATAGCATTGTATATACAAGTTCAGTCAGTTCAGCTGACAATGAGAACTAAAATAGGTGTTATCAGTTACCACTTACCTTTACCATTAGTTTATAGTTACGAGGTAACTTGAATACATTCTTTTTATTGTATTTACGAATATAAATTCAATTTAATACATTCGGACACATTCTCGGGTTTTAATTTGCGATATTTCATGAAAAAAAAATATATTTGTCGAATATCGTTAAATACAACAAAAGCATTCAATTTGTTATGTCAGCAGTATCTAGAAAATAAATTAAATTTAAGCTTATCAGGTAAAAATTAATTAATCGGCTCACAACCATGGAATTGAAAAGGTTATTGCGGTAACGAAAATGCTGTATTATTTATATATATTTACTTATAGTGAAATATTCATTTTAAAAATGCAAAATATGAAGTAAAAATAAAATACAAATTCCAAATTAAAATTAAAAGTTTCATTAACATGACAAAGTTTCATGGGTCTATAGCCCAACAGTTCCTATAAACACATCATTTCTTTGGATTATTAATTTAATACAATATTGCTACAACTTTGTTTAATATTTGATATAAATACTTTAAATTTTATCTTATGTAGGTACACTGTTACTGTACTACTATCATTGTGATAATGATTACATTTTTTTTTACTAAATGAAACCTATTTTTATGTTTTTATAAATTGTTTTTTATTTTTTTTATTTTTATCTTTAATTTCAATGCATATAATATGTAATTAGTTTTTAAAAAGTTAAATTATATATAGCGAATAAAAAAAAAAACAAGGCAGAATGTAAATTAACGGTTTTTAAAGGCGCACGTTTTCCAAAAGATAATATAAACTGTTTAGAATTGTGACTTGCACCAAAATTGGAAAATTTTCTTAGAATTTCATATAATAAGAAAAATGTTAAAAATGAAGAGACACTTTTATAAATTCTAAGGTAACTCTACATAATTAAGAAAAACTAATAACACATGTAAAATTGTAGAGTTAAAGCTTTATTTGCCTTGCCTTTTATTTTGAAAAAAAAATTTACAGGTATCTAAAAATTGCAAATTTTCAATTTTTGAGCCCTAATAACTCTTAAACAGGAAATGGCACAAAAAAACTTTCTGAGGAAAATGATACTAGTTCTAAAATTTCTTTCTTATCTCAAAATTTAAAGTCCCTATCTAAAAGCTTGCCGGAATTATGAAGGAAAAAAAACATGCAAAATTTGATAAATACAAATAATGGTAACACATAACGGTAAATTTAAATACTAAGTGTTAAAAAAATGTATAATTTTGATATTGATTTATAAAGATAAAAAAAAGTCCTGTGGAATGCCGTTTTTAAATTATGAACAATTTGTTTTACAACATTAATTTTTTTTATGATACCTACTCATGGTTAAAATTTCATTGCTCTATCACGAATTGACGAACAGAGTGAAACTAATAGGCACATTTTTTCAAAATTTGTTTGGAAATGTGCTAAAAGGAAGATTTAATTTTGTTTGTGTTAATTATGTGCGGGAATTTATTTATTTGATTTGTTTAAATATTTCGGATGTACATATATGATAAAAATAAATTTATAATAAGTACATAACGTCTTTTTAGAAATACATACATACATACTTGACGAATATTATACATAAATTGTAATTAAAATAATTGAAAGTAATGAACATATGATTATTTTTTCTGTTTTAGAACGTTTTAAAATGTAACAAATAAAAATTGAAAATTAAGAATAAAAAATATTTAAAGTTCTAAACACAGTTCTATACTTCATATTTGAAGAAAATTTTAATTTTTTATGAATTACAAAATAAAGTATAAAATAATTTTATACTTTTATATAAAATTTTATTAATTGAAATTTAACTTTTTATTAATTTTTGTTTTCCCTAATTAACGTCAAATACAACAGAATCGTGTCACGTCGGAAGATCATAATAAAAACATGTTTTGAAATCACATTATAAAAAAAAATAAATAAATAAATATGTACATATACATAGTATTAAAAATAATTACTACACTAGCTAGATAATAGATGGCGTACAATATATGTTTCATAAATTTGTACAAAGGTTTAAACATATAGTAATATTCGTGTAATTTAAAATTTAAAAAGCTGATGTTTGATCTAATTTGAATAAAAATTGACTTTGGGGATCCCTTAAATCATAATTATATTTATGAGTAACATTGACATTAGCAGTGTTTATCGAATTATGTTTATCGAATTCATGACATTGACATCATAAACTACATCATTTAGACATTCTTATTTGATCTGCTGTTCGTGGACAGATATATTCAGTTGAATTAATTTCAGATATATGGTATATTATCTTTTATTCTCTAAAACTTCATTATTTCACGTATTATTTCACGCCTTTGTAATTTTGACGATTTCGACTTTTTCAATTACAAATTTTAGTAGTTCATTGCTACTTATAAATTATTTTTTTTGACTTTCTTTTATTGGACAATTCTTCTAGAATCTACTTTTAAAATCTTTTAAAAGTTCATATGTATTACGAGATTTAGAATTGTCATTTTACACGATTATTATGAATGTCCACAAGTATAAATAAGATTTCCTTATTTTATTTAATTCTCTTTATAGATAATAACGTACATTTCACACGTATTGTTATTATCCAAAAAATCATTAATTGATATGATCAGATCTATGGTTTGAATTCAAGATATTTCAACTGAAAGCATAGCGATTTAAGCCATTTATCAGTTAGTGTTTCTTGTTAGTGTTTCTTGTTAGTTTATCAGTTAGTGTTAGTGTTAGTGTTTTTTTAAATGCATCATACATAAATATTAAAATAAAAAACGTTTTTTCGATTAAAGGTTTTTGTGGACTAAATTTCTAGTATATTATACGAAGGCAAAAATCTATTTTGATGTAAGTCGGTAAAGAAAATCTTCAGTGATATATCATAATTAACGATAGATATAATGATTAATAGTGATATTTAACAGGACATCGAAAATCCTAATTTAAATAAAATTAATCTTTTTTTTTATAATAATTAATGTCAGATATGAAAATCATAAATAAAATTCTATAAAGGTCAGTGTTTCTTTAAATATTTCGATTCTTTAAATAATTTTTTCACGGAATTAATTACATAATTGAATTTCCATTTTAAATATAAAATTGAATAGGTACTGAATATATATATATATATATATATGTATATACTTTTTTTTTATGTTATTTTGATGCTGTTTTTTGATGGATGATAAACTAAAACTTTTAAAAAAATATATTTAATATATATATGTACCTACATATATAGTATATTTTTACAAAATCTGTTTCGTTACAAGCCTATAATATGATTCGTCGTAACGAATATTTTAAGATTTTAAAATGAAAATATAAAAATGAATCCTTTAAAATCTATAAATTCAATATTTTAACGACTAAGAAAGGCCATAGTGTAAAATGTATGTAAAGCTTAAAGACAATATTCTATTATTAAGAGCAAAAAAAAAAAATAAAAAAAAAAGTTTTCCTTATATTATTTTTAAACTTTAAACCATACAGTTTTGTCCTATATATTATTTTTTAATATTGCTTTTGAAATAGATTTGGCTTCTAATCGTTTTTGTTTGTCTTCAAATTCAAATATTTGAATATTTTTCTCACGTTTTTTCTCAAACATAAAATTGCTTATAATATAAAGTAAATATTATTTTGTCTGGAGTTTTGAATAATAATTTTAGCAATAAAAACTGTCAGAAAAAGGATAATAACACTTTATTTTTATGCATAAATATTAATGTATAATGAGTTAGTGTGTGTGCGTGTATGAAAGAATAATAAAAATATTACTTTGCAATATAAGAAAATTTACTGCATTATAAAGTAACTACTGAAAAGGCCCATCACATGATGGACGCACGGAGAATAAAAAAAGTTTTTTTAAAATACTGTGTGGTATTGTTAAACCGGACCCAAACATTTTTAAATAACAAAATTTAAATTAATTTTTCGAGTAGCAAAAAAAAATTCGGTCACATACTGGGAGTGGCTCATCTTTTTATAATAGATAACCTTTGATTAAAATAATAAAATGTGCGTTTTGCGAGCGTTTGAATATTTTTTACCTGTTTTTCTCTTGTACATACATATATACAATATGAATTTCTTATTTCACTACTAAAAAATACATTTTACATAGAAATGTCAAATTTCCATCTTTTTATTAATTCTATAATATATATGGATGTGTATTAAAATGTAGTTAAATAATGTGAATTACCAAGTATATTCACATTATTAAACTACATATGTATTTCAGTTGCACTCTTTTTTACTAATACTAATGTATTTTTGTACGACAAAAAACTCTATTTGCAAAAGTAGGTCTAGGCATGGTACATACCTTACCTAGGTACATACAATCAATTTTTCTTAATTTCAGCTGTTTCACATCCACTGTGCCTATACATATAAGCAAAATAAAAAACAACTCTACATAATATATATTTTTACAATAATTTTATTTGGGTTATGGACGGTTATCAAAATGAATGCGAATGATTGTTTTTAGATTTTTTTTAAACAAAAGAAAGTAATGATTTAAATTTATTATATTTAGCCATGTTAGTAACAGTATATCAATATATATACGATACTTTCTTCATTCAAAAATTATTTCTATTAAATCGATTTTTCTACCATTGCAGCTTTTTAACAATAACAATATTTTCATATCAATTTTGCTGTTTCAGTAAAACGTGAATAATTCTCTTAAAAATTTTAACTTGGAAAAGGAGTTATGGTGTAGAGAACCATATTTTTAAATATAAAAACAAAATCCGAAACTCATAGCTAAATTTTATCATCTGTAAATAGATTTTGAAATTACCAAATCTGTAAATCGATTTTTCTACCATTCCCAGAATCCCAGTCGCTTTTTAAAGATTTTACGATTAAAAGATTAAAAAAAAAAAGTTTTATGTTTTTTTGCTTTTTTTTTTTGCTAGTATTTAATGTTTAATAATTAATATATTGTACTGCTATTTGCTAATAATATAATATCGCATATAAATGTATATTGTATTGTAATTTGTACATTATAATACAAGACCGAATTAAACAGCCCAAGACTGAAAACACATGAATGTAGTTGTGAGAGAATTGCAATGATTCTCACGTATCGCGCGTATGAATAATTTCATAATTGATGTGAGTCGCGATTATAGCCATATAAGCGTGTACAAAATTTTAAAGTATGAAAATAGTCTCGACGTATACTATTACAATATTGAAGCAATTTAACTTAAGAACCTTTTAAAATAAAAAGTTTAAAGGAAGACAATTTTTTAAATGCATATTTATGAATGAAAATGTTATATTTTAAAATATTTTTCTTTAATGAATTATGTAAAAAAGATGCGACTTTAATTTTCTCTTTGGACCAAATTGAATAAAGTAAATAGTTTTTGTGTTATTTCAAGATTTATAGTTGGCCCACTATTTTTTTTTACATATGACTACGTGTAAATTTGTTAAAAGCTGGCCCACTATTAAGTTTTTACTCTCTGCACTTCATGGCCTGATAATTGATGTGAGTCTCGGTGTATATAATCTTTATATATACTAAATGTAATTTCAACAAAAAATCTCTTTCAAAAAAATAAAATTCAATTTTTTTTTACATATTTTTTGTTGAAATTACATTTAGTATATATAAAGATTATACATGTACAGATTTAAAATTCAATTTTTATATTCTATAGGTAGTTAAATTGAAAAAAAATAAATATATATAATATATTTTTTTTGAATATTTCAAAATGTTTATAATGAATTGATTTTTTTCAGAGTATCCTTTCGGAATATTTAAAACAAAGACAATTTGTATTTTTCATTTTTAAGATCTATTTTAGAGTAATTCAAAAGTAATTAAAGAGTTTTTTTTTTTTATAAATATTTTTAATTAAAAAAAAAATGTCTGTAATAAAAATAAAAATGTTTTTTTTTTTGTTATTTGACTTAAGTCAGTTACGGTGATTTAGTTATATGTTATACTTAAGTAAATAACCGAAGGCCTCAGTTGCTAGTGCTATATATAGTAGTTAATTAATTAGTTATTATATAATATAAATAAATAAATAAATATACTTAAGTCAATATTTTTTTGATTTAAATTTTGTTTTTTATCTTATTGAAGTATATAGGTAGTATTAAAAACTTTTCTATTTATATATTTCAGAATATTTTAAATATCTATCAAAATTTTCCTATGTATATATGGTTCAGACCTAAAACCTATAGCTGAAAAGATCAGATGTTGATACGATGAAATTTTTTTTATCAATAATTAAATCAACCTGTTTTATTACTAGTTAGGGGGTGGGAATTTTTTAACATCAAGTTAAGTACCTTGAAATCATAACGTGAAATGAACGGCTAGGTTGTCCTTTATTTATGTATTTTTTATATACAAAATTTCTATACTCTGGATATAAATACTAAATGTTTTATATTAGTGATAGGTGATATGACTGCATCGAAAATCAATTTTATTTGAAGTCATGATTAATTAAAAAGTTTTATTTTTTAATATTTTTTTATTTAATATAATAAATTCATATTGTTGTAATATTTTTGATAAATGTTATTAAATGTGTAATATTATTATAATAAACGAATTATATGATAATTGTTGATGTTGATAATTGTATGATTGTTTTCTTTTGGAATCGTATTACATACGAATATTTTGTAATTTAGATGTGATGGTAAAATATACTTACACACCAGCTATAGGGCCCCTAGTACATATATAATTTGGGATATAATATATAGTTATATGATTATATAATATTACATGTACATTAAAGTTTTCAATCAATTTAAAGTAAATCAATTTTTGTTTTTTTTTTTTATGTATCTATATGTAACATCTGTTATATATTTTATTTCTTATATTAATATAAGTTTATACATATACATAGTTATAATATATTATATATATTTGTTACGATAGAGGGATGATTAAGTTAACATTAAGGTCATTTATGCCTTATAAAATTAAAGCATTGCTGATGTTAGTGCTTTTGTCATTATTATCAACTTTACTATAAGATATAATATTCATTCAAAATAATAAGTATATTGTTAGTGTCAAAAAAATTTTTTTTTTTTCAGATTTTCTTTTTCTTTTAAATATGTAGGTATATAGAATTATGCGGTTGTCTGAGACTTTGTTTTGTTTTGTCTATCGTTTCAGAGTTTTTTTTTTCTTTTTAAATTTATTCATGAGATAAATTGCATGATATAAATTTAGAAAATAAAGATATTATTATGCAAAGAAAGAGAAAATATTTTATATATTTTTTTTTTGGGTTTAATAATAATTTTATTTTTATTTGTTTATTTAAGTTTATATTAATAAAGGGTAGTATGATGATGGGGTAATACAATCATCATGTAAAAATTTACAACATATTATTATTTCTTTATTAATTTTTTTTTTTTTACGATTCTTTCTTTTTTTGTTTAAGACTTCTTCATATTTTGTATTATATGTATGAAATAAGAATGTATTATGTCTACGAAGGAAAAAAATGGGCAAATAAAATTCATTTGTTTATTGTAAATTTTATTATTAAATTAAATTCCATAAATTGTATTTTTTTTTTTTTTTTTGAAAACACTCATCTTTAACTAATTTAATTTTTTTAGCGCTAAATTAAATTTAGAATTTTTGTTTTATTAAATAAGAAAGTGAAAATGCCAGAAAGATAATATAACGAATATTGAAGGGAACTATTCTAGTTATTTATTTAGAATAAAAAAAAAAATTTACATATTTATAATGTTTAGAATAGTTATTAAAATACACTCTTATTTAACAAAATATTTGATAAATATATTATAGCATAATATAAAAGTGAAAGTGTTTACTGAAGATAGACATTTCCAAATCTATAAAAAAATAAATAATTTAACAAAAATTGCAATTATTTTTACAATTTTTATTGTAATAAAAATTGAATCTTTAATTTTCATTAAAATATTCTAAGTATTTACTTTTAAATATATATACGTTATTTAATTAGCGTAAGATTTTAACGACTTTCAAGTTTTAAAAGTTTTCTGACGTTCGTCATTTATAAATTGAAATAATTTTTAATCTAAAGCCGAGTTTTAAAATTTTATTATAAAGCCTTTTTAAATTTGTGGTTTTATATAGTATTTTAAATCCAGCTAATGGTGTAGTTGTTAAGACATCATCCTTTCATTCGAGGTTTCGGCCTTTAATTTGAAACTTAACCAATTTGTTTTATTAAATAAGAAAGTGAAAAAAATTCGAGGTTTCGAATGAAAGGCTGATGTCTGAACAACTACACCATTAGCTGGATTTAAAATACTATACAAAACCACAAATTTAACCAAATCTCGGCTGGATCATATGATTTTTCATATGACCATATAAAAATAATATAAATTTTACTTATTATAATATAATTATTAATTACTTAGTAAATAATTTAATAAAAAGTAAGTATATATGTATATTTTATAATTAATATTATAGCAGATCATATTGTAATACATAATAAAATAATAATTCTTGTGTATGATAATAGATGGCGTAGAATAATGAAATATTTATGCCTCACCATCTTATACAATATAGTACTAATTACCTTCAATTTTAAACTTCCTGATCTAGCTTTTCTAAAAACATTGTGGATAGTGGAAGTTATAATTTTCAATATGTAATTATAGTTAATAGCACCTTTCTAGATTTCTGTATACTAGGCTCATTAATTGCAAACAAGTTTTAATATTTTATTAAAATGTTGCGACAGATCTATTTATTTAGAAATCCTCAAATAAAACATAATTTGATGATTAAGGACTGAATCACTTGGTAAGAAATTATACCTGCAAATATCATTTTGTTTTCTCAATATGATGGATGATTTTCTGAATATGAGGGTTTTTGTAACGTACAACTAACTTATTATTATATTTTACAATTTAATTGCGAAAATGAAATGAAGATAATATTAATTTCAAGCCGAAAAGAAAACAAATCATTATTTTGACTTTATTTCAAAAGTGAAACTGTTGTAACCGTTATATAATATAATATTATGTATATAACAATAATTAATAATTATCAGAAAAATTAAAATGAATTTCTTTTTAAATTTCGTCTCTTAATACAAAAAATATATAAATATCCTAATAAGTATCGATTTAATTTCTTATACAGTATAAATCTATATACTCCCTATTTACTTTAATAGAAAAATGACAAAAATATAATTTGGAAATATGTTGAGGCATTCAAACCCATATATGATTATATATATATGTAGATCAGATTTAAATACTTTTTTTTATGTCATATGGCATATCGTTTAAAATATATTTTTAACCCATTTTTAAAAAAATTTTGAAAAAATTTGCCTATTAGTTTCACTCTGTTCGTCTGCCTGGGTGTTTATAAAGCTTCTACATACTGTTTAAAATAAGACAATGAATGTTAACTACGTAATACGAATAGGCATAGCAAAAAAATTAATTTTTGTGGAACAATTTTTTTTCTGTAGCCACACCCGTTACAAAGTCCGTACGGCCACCCAAATTTTGAAAAAGCTTTATATTTAAATTGTTATAACACTAAATCTATAAACGATATCTTCAATTTGGAAAAGCCAAACATAGCTTTTATAACATAGTTTTCTAAATATATATAAAATAAATATGTATATAATTTTGCTATACTGTACTTTAATTTACAAAAATAAAAATTTAAAATTTTCTCGCCTTATATCTTCCAAACAGTTTAAATTAAAAACTTGAAATTTTGAAAGGAGTTACCAATATCTTTGAAAATAAGTATAAGTCATTTGCGAAATTATTTTTATGTTTTTCCCCAAGTTTTTCTAACAAATTTTTGTAAGGATTTCTTTTTCAATTTTTGTATTATAAATTAATTTTTCAATGTATCTATGTACTCGTTAACCAAAACTTATTATCGAATATGTTTTAATTTTGGAAATGGGCTTTTTTGAAACCCTTGGTGTTTTTTTATTACTTCTTTCATCATATTCCATTGAATTATTAAAATTTTAAGAAAACCAGATATTTCAGGGAATAAAAGGGTCATCAAATTAGGATAACATTATTGATATGAGTTAAATAAACCTATATTTACTAAAATATCTCCTTCTATTTAAAAGAAAAATTAACAAAGTATTAAAAAAAAGGGAAAAGGAAAAATTATTAATGTATCTATAGTTTTATTTATAAATTAATTAGATCACAAAAATTAATGAAGTGTTACTTAAAATTTTTATTTATTTTTACTGATTATAAATAAAAGTTTTTGTAGACAAAGAAAAATGTCCTAAATTTAGTTTATGTAACCAAAATATTTTTAATTGATTCAAAGTTATAATTAGAAAAAAATTATCCTCTGATTTATGTATTAATTAAAGATTGGTGATAATATTAGAGACATGATATTGTTAAATATTTTTTTTAAGAAGAAATTTACAAAATAAATTTTAAAAATGACGTTATAATTAAGGTTTAAATAATGTGATAGTTCCAATACTTGTAGAATTTTTCATAGCGTAATTTTTTTTCAAATAGTGTTTAGTTTGATATACATTTAAACGATAAAAAAACGATTTATAACAACGCATGTGTATCAGTTTTTTTAAACAAAAAAGGAGTTGTATATTAAAATATAAAAAAAAAAACATCAGGGATGCTTTATCGATTGGTGATATTTCTAACTTCCGAAAAGAACAGGAAACGACGTTCTTATACTGGAAATTCAAATTTTTAATCCAGAGTTTTAAATATGAAAGAAAATTTTTTATAATAGGAGATCCAATGCAATTTTGGGTTCTACGTCAACAAATAAAAAACTTTAGTGTTTATAATTTTTTTGTTTAAGTGAATTTTCTTTCCTTTCTGAGAATTAAAAATATGACCAATCAATAGCCCCAATTGGTGGTTCTACATTCGCAATGTTTGTACTACAAATGAATTTCCATAAGCCTAATTATGCCATCTGTGAATTTGAACTACATAGGAGTGGGCAGCAGAAGCTCTCCTTGTTTCTCTTTGGAATGCTTTAAGAGGAGGCATCAAACTTTTAATCTCGTTAGAACAAGAACCCAATTCTATAATGTATCTATAAAACATGGTAAGTGTTCCTGTTAGGCGACAGAGACCGAGTGAAGAGAGCGTAGAATTAATCAATTTTTTTGTTTTTATATTTTAAAATAATGATTTTAATTTTTTGAACTGATACATACACTTTACGAACTAAAAAACTGATTGAACTGAACTGATAAAAACTGATACGCTTACTGTGGAACACCCTGTATATAGAAAAAAAAATATATAATCTAAATTTTTGTTATAATTTAAAAATTTCTTAAAAAATATATCATTGCATTTGATACAGGTATTTTTTTTAACTTTGTAAATTAATATCCAAATTATGAAATTTTTTTAAATTTAGTATTTAGTTTAGTAAATTTAGTTATGCGAAAGCCAAATTGCATGATTTTTCTACTTTCATAACTCCGGCACGCTTTTAGATAGAAGCTTGAAATTCGCTTTTCACTAATACGCTTTTAGATAAAGGCAAGAAAGAACTTTTAGAATTAGTATAAGTTTGCTAAGAAATTTTTTTTAGCCACCCTCTGTTTATGATCTATTAGGGCTCAAAAATTGAAAATTTTCTATTTTTAAACAGCTGTAACTTAGGAACCTGTACACAATTTTTTTCGGAAAGATATAAAAATTAAAGCTACAGTGATATATTTTAACGTGTGTTAAACATTTATTTTAGATAAATAGGGTTCGAGAGTTATAGCTCTTCAAAATTGCGAAAAAGCCCCATTTTCAGATATATATCTAAGTCTATGCGTAATAGTTTTGCAATCTAAAACCACCAGAAGATTGAAAATTTTATTATCTATATAAAACAACATCAAAATTATGTAATATTTCGTAATTTACGATTTAAATTTACCGTTATGTGAAAACCACATTTTGCATGAAATTTCTTTTTTCATAACTCCGGCACGCCTTTAGATAGGAACCTGAAATTTTGAGACAAGAAAGAACTTTTAGAATTAGTATAAGTTTCCTAAAAAAGAAACATTTTTTGCACCACCCCCTGTTTAAGAGTTATTTGAGTTGAAAAATTTAAAATTTGCTATTTTTAGACACCTGTAACTTAAGTACCTGTACAAATTTTTCTTCGACAAGACATAAAAATTAAAGCTCCAGTAATATATTTTTATGTGTGTTAACGGTTTTTCTCAGTTATATAGGGTTCCGGACTTACAGCCCCTCAAAATTCCCACATATTTTCACATATTTTCTTATTACAAAAAATTTCTTAAATTTTATTTTTCAAATTTTCAAATTTTTGTGCAAGTCACTTTGTGCAAGGAAATGTGCGCTTTTAAAAACCGTTGGTTTACATTCTACCTTGTTTTTTTTATGTTTTTAGAATTTTTTTTTTATATAATTAAGTATAAATACTATAAATACTAGGAATTTTTTTTTATTAAAAATAAATAATCATAGTATTAAACTTTACTTGAAGACGTTAAAAATTAAATTAACGTAATGCTTATTTTTATTACAGACTTTTTGCATTTAAAATAAGAAATAAAACATAATACCACATGGTAAGTTAAATGAATTTTTATTATATTTATTTTATTTCAGTTTTTTGTTACGATTTCTAACATTTTAATTTAAAATTATATGTACTTAAAAATATTGTTAACATAAAAATAAATATATATGTATATGTTGCATTTTAACAATTTTTAAAAAAAAAAATTAAAAATTTCTTTTCAGTTTTTTAATTGAAATTGAAAAAAGTTAATTAACTGTTTACCACTAATTCTTTTTTATTTTTAAAAAAAGACTGTGTGCTTCTTTATAAATAATAAAACGCTTCAATTTATTACACTCCATCTTTGTTTCTATATATAACACTTGACAAAATAAAATAAATAAGTTATTTAACTTTTGACACAAAAAACAAGTTGTATTTACTACAATATTTACTATCTAATAAAATTTAATTTTAATGTTATGGTATTAAGTTTGTCCATGGCTGTAATTAACATATCTTTAAAAAGAATAAAGTAATGCTTAATACAGTACATTTGTTACGTCACAATAACTAGAACAAAATACTAAAACAACTATCCTTTAGAAGTTTTTGTTTTTGATTGCATGTTAATTCATGCATATTATCCTTATTGCTAATTTGTGAGGATTTTTCTTAAAGCTAAATATAAGATTTTTAAAATTGTAAATGTCTTATTATTATTCTAGTTCTACAATTTGTGCTTTCTCTTCTTAGGCTTTGGTTGGATACTTCTTAATTTCTTAATATAAATATATTTTAAAGGAAAGTTTTGAAATTAGTCAACTTAAATTTCAAATCAATTTTAAATGTTTTAAAATATCTTAATTTGTAAATATCTAAGAAAAAAAAAAAAAAACAAAAACAAAGGAAAAATTAAATGCTAACATATTGTCTTATCCAGTCTACAAATTTTGCTACATCTGTATAAATAACGTATTCTCTCAAATCACAAACATTTCTAACATGCATGACTGCACCAGATACTATAGCTCTTAAATACCATGAATGACCGATTTCCATGATGAATCCGCTTCCAGAATCACCTGTACATGGGCCACTGTTATCTCGATATCCGGCACAAAAATTTCTCTCTGAAGTAATTGTACTATATATAGAATTTGATCGTAGACATTGTTCATTTGATATAACTTTTGCACTAACAATTAATGGTTCTGATGATTGAGCTGCTCCACCTCTTGTAAGACCCCAACCAGCTACTTGACCATCTTTATTAATTATACTATTTAAATCAGATGAAAATTTCCACATACACGCTGGTTGTATACGTTGATTGTAACTATATAAAATTAGAAACAAAAAAATAAATATTACTATGTATATAAAATATATTTTTTTAAGGTTGTAATTTATTCTAATGTTAATCTTACCTATATGAACTAGCTAAAATTATAATTGCAATATCAGCATCATAAATGGATCTACGACTATATTCCGGATGTGTAATTATACTTCTAACGTTAGCTAAATGAGTGTTTGGTTCATTTATATTAAAAATATTAAATACGCCTAAACCAAATACTATATTTTGAGGACTACGAGCTCTTCCGCTTTCGACAACACAATGTGCTGCCGTTATAATAGAATGCGGAGCTATAATTGTACCAGCACATTTATATTCTAATTGTCCATTTGAACTTCTTGAAAACATTGGTGCTAACCACGGCCAAGAGCCAGGCTTAAAAGCTTTACCATGAAAGATTAAACTTATTGGAACATGAGATTTCCCGCAACCAGATAATTGACTATTTGAACTTACTGGAACAGTTTGTGAACGACCTTGTGTTGCAGCAAATTGTTGTTGAACTTTTCTTCGTGAACTAGTTCTTCTTCCATTGGATGAAAGTTGAATTGTATTTGGTACATTTAAACTATGTGTTAAAACTATTTCACTAGCTCCATTTTGAATCGCTTTAAAATCAAAAATATTCAAAATTGATTGAATAAATGTTTAAGAAATTTAAATATTTATTTTACCTGTGTGACGACACAATGTTCGACCATTTATATTAATTTCTTTTAATGTTGGTAATGGATTTGTTGTTGGAAAATTTACTCGGTATACGACTGGACGATTTTGTAATAAATCTCTAACAACATCTGTATTGCTTCTAGTTAAACCAATACTGCCAGCATAATTCTAGAATTTAAATATTTTATTTCTAAACTGTTAATATATTTTAATTTTTAATATATGTAATTATGTACATTAAAATGAATAAATCTGAGAAAATAAAGAGGACCTTTGCTGAGATATGCATATGAAAAAAGAAAAATCTTGCAAAAATCACATAATGGTAAATTTAAATACTAAATTTTAAAAAATTGTATAATTTGGATATACATTTGTAAAGATAAAAAAGAATCCTGATATGGTTGAGTGTTTTTACTTTTTAGATTAAAAATGTATTAAGCAGAACTTTATATATATACATACATAATATGCATTTATAAATAGGTATTTTTAAAATTTTGAGGGGATGTAACTCCATAACGAGTGAAGCTTTTATCATTAGCTTTTTCATTATCATTAGCTTTATCATTATTCTAAAACATTAATTTTTTGAAGAGACTTATCCATGGTTAAAATTACATTGTTCTATGTTAAACGGTTTAGAAGTTTTGTAAATAGATGAAAGAACGGACTCAGAGACGGTCAGAGTGAAACTAAAAGGAACAAATAGAAACTACATTTTCGCAAATTTATTCCTGTTAACAGTAATATGTTCTTCATTTGCATTATAAATTTTTTCATAGCGCACTGCGCCATTAGTCAACTAGTAATAATATTAATAAATAATATTAATATTTACCATGCATATTTATAAAGAAATGTTAAAATGTGAACAAACAATTAACTCATATTAAAATAAAAGTAAACAAAGTTATAACTTTTTATAAATCAATATCAAAATTAGACAAGTTTTTGCAATTTAATATTTAAATTTACCGTTATGTGAAAACAAAATTTTACAAAAACAAAAATTATCTAAAGAATAAAATTGAATCATGAAGACCATAAACTTTTAATTTAATTGAGAATTTGTATAAAAGAAAAAATGTTTTATTGGTTTGATAGTCAAACAAAATTTTAATATTTTCAAGTTTAAACGATTATTTCATTTACTTTTTATCATAAATCAAAACGTTTATAGATGATTTTATAAAGAAAAAAGTTTATCTATTTTCTAATATGTCTGTTTACAAAATACTATAATATTAGCAAGCTTTCTATAATAAAAGCAAGCGAATTATCAATACTAAATTAATGCTTAGGAAACACTAGGTTATTAAAACCTTTACTCTGACACATTGTGTAGAATAAAGATAGTATAATATGCAATACCTATCAATACAATAATATGTCCGACACGTAAATATAAATTCATGTTCTTTTACTTCGACTTTTTTTTGTTGTCTTCTTCCCACCCCTATGATTTTGCGAATGTTTTATGCTCCTTGGGACATCAACTAAATTATTTTTTATTCATATTTGACTATATTAATTACAGTTTCTGGAATTTTTCTTTTCAATAAGCCTTCACGATTACACGTTTCGTTACTTCAACTTAAAAGATCAAAATCCAACAGAACGATATGGTTTTTTATGATCTGAATAAAATTTTTAAGTTTTCATATGTTCGATATAACTGACATTTGATTTACATTTTGATATATTTTCAAAAAATTATGATTTCTAATAAATAAAATATAATTTAAAAACAAAACAATAAATAAAACTAAAGGTTTGTATAAACCAAACTGTAATATTCGGTTGTCATTACTATTGGTTTTCAGTTGTTTTTGTTTTTTCTATATTGTTAAAATTCTGATCTAAACTTTAATCCGTACTAAAATAACACGTCTAATATAGTTTATAATATAAAGATTAGCTTAAAAAGTACTACTGAAATAATTTACAAACTAAAATAATTCAAATAAAAGTTTTGTTCACTAGTGATACCAATACGAATTTAATTAAATAGGTATGATCTCATTTTTTAAATTAAACGTTTTTCCAAAAAAAAAAAAAAACCATAATAAAAAAAAAATAAAACAATTTTTGAAAGTTTATTTTTTTTCTTTTTATTATTATGGAAATACATACATTTATGTGTTCATATTTTTATCAGGCATAATTTTTTTAATTTCTTAAATTAAAATTGGAATTTTAATTTTAAATTTATTTTTAAGATTATAATAGTTTTCTTTTTTTTATTTGAAAACAAGTTCATATTAATTTATTCTTGAATTATAAAAATCGAAACCGCTGATTATTAAATACTTAAACATTATCACAAAATATCAATTTAATTTAAATTTTTTTTTTTTTTAAATATATGAAAAGTGCTTTTTAAAATTTATTATTGATTAAAATTATTTAAATTAATTAACAAAAAAAGAAAAGTAAAAAAAAAATAAATACCAAAATTAAAGTGTCAACAATCTAATTATATATCTTAAATAATGTTCTTTATTCTTATAATAAATGTGCTTTCTAAATGTCATAAAAAATTGATTTTTGCTTTTATTCTAAATTTTTTTGTTTAAAAATTTAAGAGTTAAAAAAAAATTTTTTTTTTTGATATAAAAGAATGGCTTTGCGTTATTATAAGTTCGAAAAAAAAAAAACGACATAAGCACGACAAAAATTTTCTGTCGAACTTATGTCGTTTATAATATTAATAATTTTTTCGAAATTATGAGGCGTCATATGTTTGAAAAAGTTATTAATATTAAAATGAAATAAAATAAAATATGTAAAATAATTTTGTCTAAATTTTTAACATCTATCAGCTTTTGCTGTAGCAGCTAATGATAAATAGGTTCCTCGCCGTGGCGGGGGCCGGTCCGGTGAGGTGGCCGCTTCCGCAAACGCGCGGAGTATTGTTCCCTCGTTTCTCACCCGCAGCCTCGCTTTTATTTATTTTTTAACACACAAAATATATACAAATACAAAAATATTAAGTAAATAATATACTTAGTGATTAGTGATTAAATTTTTTTTTTTTTTTTCGAACTTATGCCGTTTCGAAAAAAATTTTCTTTGGAACTTATGTCGTTTTTAATATTAATAATTTTTCATAAGTTCGACAGAAAATTTTTAATATGTCTTAACTTATGTCGTTTATTTTTTCGAACTTATGACGCGGAGCCAAAAGAATAACATTGTTAAATTAATTTGAAATTTGTTATTTTATCATTTAAATATAAAAGAGAAGAGTAATATAGTTAAATGGATATGAAGTTTAATACTTATCTTCATATTAAGCAACTTGACATATGAAATGGATACAAAATTATTTAAAAGTGTAGCTATATCTATCTTAATTTGTTTAAGTAATTTTTTTGGTATAAAAAATGAATTTACTCTTGTATGCAAAGACACCGCAAGTAGTCACTATGTAAAGCTAAAAATTTTTAAAGAAGCTAAGTTTCAATTGGCCATTGACTAGCTGGTCAACCGGCTTTTTATACGGCAGTTCTCAAGTTCAAACCCTAGCTGGGTCTTATACAGATTAATAAAAAATAATATATAGAGTTTTCTTATAATATGTAATTAGTATAATATAATTAAATTAAAAATAAGTACATAGCTATGTCTTATAAATTATTATTAATATCTAGTTGTATAATATATAATTAAATAATAATAAAAAACATAATTCTTGTATAAGATAATAGATGGCGTGGTAATAAAAGAAACGTCTCATATCATCCGAGTAATCAACGGCTTTGTGGTATTAATGATTCCCGAAACTGAAGTTTAGTTAAATATGAATAAAAAATAGGAATGGTAAAAAAGTTTCAAATATAAAATGGCTTATGTAAAATTTGTGCAACAAATAATAAATTATAAACTCTTTGAATGTAGATTTTTTTTTTTAACTTTTGAATGTAAATTTTTTTTTTTTTTTTATAAAATCTATTATACCATGGCTAATTTCCTTTAAATCTATTGCTTTATCTTAAATAATGTAGAAATGTTTTTATACGCAATGTCATTTTTCAAAAAATAGTTCAAATTATAATTTATGTATGTATACATATTATAATTTTTTAATTCTCAACTTCTTCAATATCAAAACTAGAAAATAAAATCTAAGTATACAACAAACTGTTCAGTAAAAATTATTTTAAACTACGCATAATCATGTATATATAAAAATTCATTTTAATTTCGTATTATATTTCAATTATGATATGTAAAAATTTTTGCGCTTTAAAGCTTAATTTTGGCATACCCAAATTGAAATCTTCAAAAAAAAAAAAAAAACAATAATATTTTCTTTAATATAGTCTGCATAGTATTATATGCAGACTATATTAATTTTGTAGTTTTCATATGTTTAAAATTATTATCAATTTATTAAATTATAATTTTCCCGCTCAATTATAATTTTCATTGATGAAATTTTAATTTTTCCGCTAAAATTATTTAAACAAAACATTTTATAAAGCTTTGTTCTTAATTAAAACGATTTTAATATTTATACTCGTATTGAAGGAAATTTTATTTAAAAAAAAAAAATAATGCAGTATAGTTTAAATATGTTTGTTAAGTTATTATTTAACTTTTATTAATACATAATTAATTGTAAATTCAAATTCACAGCACACATCATAAAAAAAAAAAAAAAAAAGTTGTACAATAATCTTATTAACGCAAACAGAGACTTAAAATTAAAATTAATTTTACTTACATTTATAATATGTGGTGGATATGTCATTTTAATTGTAAGTTGATTATGTCCTGCTTGTATACCAGTTATTGTTATTCGTCCTTCGGGTTGACCTGTTTGTGAACTTTGAACATAATTGAATAATTGTGGACATGGATTTGATTGACATTCAGATGACGTAATTATACAAACTATTACTAATAATATCATTAATTTATTCTTAATCATTATATTTTAATTAAAATTTTTTTTTTTTTTAATTGTTATTTTTTTCTTCTAATAATTTTTATGTACTTAGTTTTAATTAATTTCTATACTTCGGTTTGTTTGTTTTTTTTCCTGGTTTAATTTTTTTTTTTTTTTAATTTTTTAATTTTTTAATTTTTTTTTTTTTAATTTTTTAATTTTTTTTTTTTTTTATTTTTTTAAAATAATAAATATTAAATATTTTTTATATAACTGAAAAAAAACTTTTTAAATTTATTTTTAAAAACATTTTATTAAAAATTTTTTCTTTTTTTTTTATCACAATTTATAATAATTAAAAGAATTATTTGACGATTTTAAACACATTTAAATTAAATATACACAAGATAACAAAAAAAAAAAAAAAAAAATTTGATGTTATTCTGAAGAAGATTAAAACTATAATAACTATTACTTAAAAATGTTTTTTATTATTATTCGCTAAAAATATAAAATTAAAATTAAAATTCAATTCAATTCAAAAAAAAAAATTTAAAGAAAAGAAATAAAACGAGTTAATAATAAACAAAAAACAAGAAAAAGAAACAATAACTATTAAAATTATAAAATATACAAATTTTTAAAAACGTTTTTATATTTTATGTGATAATGTTGAGAAAGCAAAAAAAAAAAAAAATTCTTAAACCAGTATTTACCTTTTATTTAACTAATTTAAGTTTTGTATTAATAATATTAGGTCTTATTTAGACATTTAAGTCTTAAAATGATAAAAGAAATTTTGGAATCAAATTATGAAAATATAATGTGTAAACTGTCAGATTTTACTTTTATCATAATTACATCAAAACCTAGTCTGATTATTTATTTTTGATATCGATTTGATATTGAATGTTAGATCCCAGAAAAATGTTTTTTTTTTTTTAGTTTGTTCCCCTGCCACAAAAATTTACCAAGAATATTATAGGTATTAATGTTGCCATTAATATTATAATATTATAGTCTTTCCTTTCCAGATGTGTCTGCAAATGTCGTAAGGGGAAATTATTCTTATAACGTGTGTGAAATCTGGGACTTGCTTACCAAGATCCTTCCAAAAATTTAATTTTAATTTATAACAAATATTTACAAGTAAATTTTAGTCTTTCATATTGTAAAAAAAGAAAATTTTTAAAGCATTTTTTCTTAAAGCAAGTCTTCATGAAATTTGTATAATTTTTTTTTATACCATATCCTTAAATCCTTGAAAAGATTACAATCAATGTCATGTGCAAAGCTTCTGCTCAAAGAAAACTGTACTCAAAGGTTTATTTTTTTTTTTCTTATAATTTATTTAGTTTTACATTATTCACTCCTAGAGGTTTTAAAACTTGTACTAAGGCCGTTTCCGAAACTATCATACTTCACATTAAATACTAGCTAATCGCATTAAATTAATTCCGAAAAACTTTGCAAATTTTTTAGCGCATTTGAAAATAGTGCATTAAATTGTCTGATCGCCCTTGATTATTTGTCAGTCTTTTAGTGTACAATCGACTACACTAAATTTTCGCCGTAAAATAGTAATACATGTAGGAAAAGAGTGTGAAGTACTAGTGCGATACATTCGTATACGACCTAAATCCTAAATTAATTCTTTATACATCGTTATTGATTTAATTTTATATACGTTTGAAAGAAATTTTTAGCTGATTTCCTAATCAAATATATTCACAATCAAATATATACATATTGACAAGAGACATATTGACAAGTTTGAATAATTTGATTGCTCTAACCTTAAAAATAAATCAATGTCTAAATGTACCATAATAAAAACAAAAATCAGAGAAACAAGTAAAAAGAATTCAAAGAATTATCTTTTCGGTAAAATATTTTATATAAGATAGTTATTGTTGTCGCGACAAAAAATAGTTGATTGTTATTATTGTCCTTTTATTAATTAATATTTAATTTTACTGTAAATAGTAGAACTAAATATTAAGTTAAACTTCTTCAAAGTTCTCATATTTCATAGACGTACAGAAATTCTCGATGGATATTACTTTAAATTAATTTGATTTTTTTTTTTACTTTTGACTGTAGGCACCAAAAGTAATAACATTTTGGAATATCTCTAACACTTTTTTTTATTTATTTTTTTTTTTTTTTACAAATAATTAAGTTTTTTATTGTGTTAACTTTTTATTATCAATTTTTTAACCACAATACTTGCGTATTGTATTTGAATTAGAGTTTAATGGAAGAATTTTTAGTAAATGAAATTAGCTTGAAATTTTTAGTAAGAACCACTTTAAACTTTTTTAATTAATTTGCCATTTATAGATCGATCGATTATTTGAAATTTTTATATGAGTATATTTAATTAAAGATAGGTATGATCTAATTTTTCATAAAGGTATGATGTAAATAAAAAGAAAAGTCTAATTTAACTTTATTAATTTATAATTGACAAATTTCAAATCGATACGAACGGTAGCTAAATAGAATAGATTTTAAATCTTCGGGAACTTTTAGGTTCCTAAACCTTTTGCAAGAATATTTTTTTCGAGGTACTATAGATAAAAGTTAAGATGGCTTAAAAATATAAACAAAATTAATAAATTACATAATGTATTACTTATGTAAAATACTGATACATAAATTTTTTTTTGACTACGTATCCAGTGAAACGCACTAAAAGTGAATCAATTTTTAATTACTTATAGAAATGATTCGATTTAATCTTAATAATTTCTTCTTCTTACATGAAAATTGTTAATACGTAGTTAATAAATTTTATTAAAATATAATAGTTAATTCAATTGGTCGAATTAATTGGCATTAAAATAAATTTAGGTGTATATATATATATATATAATCGATTTTTAGCACATTTCCAAAAAAATTTTGAAAAAATGTGCTTATTAGTTCCACTCTGTCCGTCCGTCCGTCCGTCCGTCTGTTTACAAAACTTCTACACCGTTAAAGATAGAGAAAAAAAATTTTAACCATAGGTTGGCCTCATAAAAAAAATAATTTTGTGGAACAACTTTTTCATGTAGCCCCCATTACGGAGCTACAGCCCCTCAAACTTTGAAAAAGCCCTATTTTTAAATGCATATATCTTATGTTCTGCTTAAGATTTTTTCAATCTGAAAACGTCATTCGACAGGTATTTCTTTTATCTTTGTAAATTAATATCAAAATTATACAATTTTTTTAAATTTAGTATTTAAATTTACCGTTATGTGAAAACCAAATTTTGCATGATTTTTCTACTTTCATAACTCCGGCACGCTTCTAGATAGAAGCTTGAAATTTTGAGGCAAGAAAGAACTTTTAGAATTAGTATAAGTTTGCTCAGAAAATTTTTTCGGACCACCCCCTGTTTATGAGCTATTAGGGCTTAAAAATAGAAAATTTGCTATTTTTAAACATCTGTAACTTAGGAATCTGTACACATTTTACTTCTGCAAGATATAAAAATTAAAGCTACAATAATATATTTTTACGTGTGTTAAAGGTTTATTTTAATTGTAAAGGGTTCCAAAGTTGCAGCTCTTCAAAATTGCGAAAAAGCCCCATTTTCAGATATATATATCTCGGGCTCTGCGTAATAATTTTGCAATCTAAAACCGCCAGAAGATCGAAAATTTTATTATATATATAAAACAATATCAAAATTATGTAATATTTCGTAATTTACGATTTAAATTTACCGTTATGTGAAAACCACATTTTGCATGAAATTTCTTTTTTCATAACTCCGGCACCCCTTTAGATAGGAACCTGGAATTTTGAGACAGAAAAGAACTTTTAGAATTAGTATAAGTTTCCTCAGAAAATTTTTTGGTAACACCCCTTCTTTAAGAGTTATTACGCCTCAAAAATTGAAAATTTGCTATTTTTAGACACCTGTAACTTAGGCACCTGTACAAATTTTTCTTCGGCAAGACATGAAAATGAAAGGTTCAATAATATATTTTTACGCGTGTTAACAGCTTTCCTTAGTTATATAGGATTCCGGACTTACGGTCCCTCAAAATTTAAAAAATTTCCTATTTTCACATTTTTATTTACATGAAATTTTAAAATTTTTGTGCAAGTCAAAATTCTAAACAGTTTGTACTGAGTTTTGGAAATGTGCGCTTTTAAAAATCGTTGGTTTACATTCTACCTTGTTTAATTCACAAATAAATTTTAAGTTGCATGATAATTAATTTATTGAATACGAGTTGAATAAAGTCAAGAAAGAAAAATATATTTGTTTCGGTTCTGATTGAATGAGATATTGTGAGATTGAAGCTTTTTCAGATATCTCACATATCTTGTTGTTTTTTAATCTAAGATACCATTTTGACTTAAAGTAACTCATATATTGGTATTCAGTGACGGCTCTATGTCTGTATGCGTCTTACTTGAATCAAAAATTTTATATGAAAAATAAGCGCCATTTTTGTTTGAATCAAATATGGTACACGGAAAATATGCTTCTGAATTTTTAAGTTATAAATGGTGGGAAAGTAAACAAATATAATGCACAAAACGTTTTATTTTAATTAATTTATTTTTTCACAAATATTATTTTTAATTTTAAAAACGATCTTTTATTACTTGCAACAGAAACGAGACTTAAAAGTATTTGTAAAGAAACAATCACGTTCACGAATATATTTTCTAATAAATTTGAATATACTATAAAATATATAGCTCAGTATTAAAAATGATTTTTAATTGTCCGTTCGAACGGGCGAACGGACAACGCTTAATCGACTCAGAATTTGATTCTGATACGATCCATACCTTTGAAAGTATATCTATCTTACTTATTTCGAGGTGTTACTTTAGGAGGAGTAATTTTATTATACCCGATAGTTATCGTAAGGGTATAAAAATGTATGTATGTTTGTACAGATTAAAAATAAAAATTTATTTCTATAATTAAATAATTTATTTATCTTATATAATAGATTTATTTTAGTCAACTTTTTTAATTATAATTAACATTTATATACTAACATAATTTCTAATCCAATTTAAAAATTGTGCAACATCAGTATAAATAATATATTCTTTTAAATCGCATGTTGTTGCAATATGACCCAATGAACCAGAAACTAATGCTCTTAAATGCCATCTATCATTAATTTCCATCATGAGACCACTTCCGGAATCACCAATACAAGGACCATTACCATCACGATAACCGGCACATATATTTCTTTCTGATGTAATACTTGAAAAAGCTTGATTTGATCTAAGACAATTTTCTCCAGAAACAACTTTTGCTTCAATAATTGATGGTTCAGATTCTGAACCACCATCTATTTTAGCAAGTCCCCAACCAGCAACATGTCCATCACGATTTATTATATTATTTACATCGGTTGAACCTTTCCATAAACATGCTGGTCGTATAATTTGATTATAACTATAAATTAATAAAAAATAAAATAAAATTTTGTTTTTTTTTTTTTAAATTAAATTAAAATTATTTTTACCTATACGATTGACTCAAAATTATTATTGCAATATCAGCATCATATATAGTTTTACGAGAATATTCTGGATGTGCTATAATTTTATTTACATTAGCTACATAAGTGTTTGGTTCATTTATTTTATTAATATTAAATATTCCTAAACCCATAACAATAGTCTGTGGATTACGTGTTCTACCACCTTCAAAAACACAATGTGCTGCTGATATTATTGCATGTGGGGCTATTATTGTACCACCACATAAATATTTGTATGGTCCATTTTGTTGTTTTTCAAACATTGGTGTTAACCATGGCCATACACCAGGGCTCATTTTTCTTCCACCAAAAATTAAATTTACTGGTACAGCTGTTGTTCCACAATTAACTGAATTACTTGCTGCAGATGAACTTATAACTCGATCATTTGTTTGTTGTTGTTTTGGTGGTAAAGGCTGCCTTGATGGTAACGGATGCCTTGGTGGTGATTCCTGTTGTCTTGAGGGACTTGCTGATTGCAATTGTACTGTATTTGGTACATTCAATCTATGAGTTAAAGTTATTTCACTTACTTCGTTTTGATTTTCTTTAAAATTAAAAAAAAAAATATTTTTTCAATTAATATTTTGGTTTTAATATTAATATTTGAAAATTTAAATAAAAAGTATTAATATGTGCTTTCTACATAAACAATAAACGCTACTAATGTGATATTTAACATTTTTTGTTTGTTTATTTATTTTCTTTTTATCAAAGAAAGCGTCAATTTAGAATATATTTAATCTTATATCAAATGTAATATAATTCAAAATGGTTTATAACAGTTTGCTTTTACTAATATACATTGTAACATTTATTCTATTTACAAAATATCTATAACTACTTGCAAATAAATTCAAATTCTACGATAACGACATTTATTTTATTTTTGTAAATTTTTTCTTAGAAATAAAAATGTTATTTCGATTGCAAAATGATTCAATTGAATTAACGAAGAAAACGGGTTATTATTTAAAGAATTTTTACTTATACAATATAAGAATAGTTTAAATTTTTCAAAATTACCTGGACCTCTGCATATAATTTGTCCATTAAAAATGATTTCTTTTACATTTGGAGTTGGATTTATTATTGGAAGATGAACTCTATATACAATCGGACGGTTCTGTAATAAATCTTTAACAATATCTGCGTTATTTCTTGTTAAACCAATGCTTCCAGGATCATTCTTAAATTAAATTATATTTATTGGCTTTTTTTTTTTTTTTTTTTTTTTAATTTAAATTGAAATAAAATAAAAAAATATGGGAAATTTTGATGATTCAAAAATTTAAGTATATTTATATATTATAATCATATGCATATGTGTATTGTTAATATGTATTTCTTTTTTTTTTCTTTTTCTCTTTTGGAAGATCGGAACTAGTATAAAATAAATTAGCAATTTTTTTTTGCGGTTTTTATAAGTTGTCATCGTTAACACCGATTAAAAATAGTGAAAAAAAAAAAAAAATTAATTTATTTATTTCATTTTTTTTTTGTTCGTGTTTATATTGAATGTTATTGAATTAAAATTTCCAATTTATAAGCGATAATAATAAAAGAATTTCAAATTTTTAAAGTTAAATTCAAATTATTTAAATTAATTCGTGGAAAACAGAAAAAAAAAACATGAAGGTAGTCTTGTATTAACACATGTTTAAAAATTATTCAAATTATAACAAGTGGTATAATTTATAAGCATCAATAGTGAATTTTAAAATTAATTATTTTTTTTTTTTTTTTTTTTGATTAGATTAAAAATAAAAAAATTCATACTTAAAAAAAAAAAAAAAAAAAAGTTTCTTACAAAGTCTTTTGAATTTTCGATAGTAAATAGAAGAAATACCAAGAATCAATAACATTTGATATAATATGCATATGTAGCCATTTCAGAAAAAAATGATTTTATATTAAAGATAAGATATTTTACTTTTGAAACGTGCGCACGATAAACAATTGGCCAAGTTTGTCAAATTAAATTAATCTTTTTTTAATTCATTTTGCTATATACTCTGTTTCTAAAAAATATATATTAAATAATTGTAAAATGAAGGAAATTTATTTAGCTTTTTAGCTCCTAAATGAAGAACATATTTAGCTTAGAAGAGCATATTTCGGTGAAATAATTTGGTGTGATTTTGAAGAATTGAAGGATGCTTATAAAATGTTTGGTTAAAACGTTTTTACTGATGGATAAAAAAAGTATAAAAAAGAAATTTACGTATATACGTATTAACGGATCTCTATAATTTAATTCTGTAGTGGAAAAAGTATCAAAATAAGATTTCTTAAGTTAAGTTAAGTAAAGTAAAATTTTTTTAACGCATTTGTGAGAAATCTGTTCAATATCCTCTATTTTTCATTTATTTTTTTTTTTATTTTTTTGTTACAACTTCAGGATACTTAATGTATATATATTTAAATATGAAAAATATTACAAAACCAAAATCATCAAAAGATGAATGAATTGCATTGTACCAAATTAATAATAATATTGACTTAATTAAATAAAAAAAAATATTTTTGTAATGAATTTGAATTTTGAATGCAGCCAATTTTATATATCTATATTAATTTATTTATCAATAATATTATTATATTATTTTAAGATTAATTTATATTAATACTTACATTAACAATGTGTGATGGATATGTCATTTTTAATAAGAGAATATTTTCACCAGGTTGTACATTTGATATTGTAATACGTCCTTCATTTACACCAGTTTGTGAATTTATAACATAATTGAATAATTGTGGACATGGATTTGTTTGACAATGTGATAATTTGATTATAAAAACTATTGTTACTATTATAAAATAATATTTAATCATTTTTTAATTTTTAATATTCTATTTTTAATTTTTTTGTTTGTGATTTTATTTTATTTTTTTTGTTTTTGATTTAATTTTTTTTTTATCACTAAATATTTTAACACATAATATGTATATATATATTATATATTAATATAATATAATATCAATTAATTTTTAAATTAATTATTTTTTTAGTTAATTAATTATTATTATTTTTTTTTTAATTTAGCTTAATAAAAATGTAAAAAAAAAATTTTTCATGTTTTTTTTTTTTTTTGAACTTAATTTTAAATAATAAAATTATAAATAGAATCTATAATTTCAAAACTATGAATTTAAAAAACGATAAAGATGTTGACTCAAAGAATGCCAGATTATGAATAACTTGAAATTAAAAACAAATTTGTTAAAAAAAAAAAATAAATAAATAAATAGTAATATCAAAATTTTAAAATATTTAATCAAAAAAGTGTGTATATTAATTATAAATTTTGTTTTTTAAAGTGACCAGATCCAATTAATTTGACCTAAATAAACCTAAAATAAAAAATAGGTTAATTTTAATATTTCTTTGATAAATTGCTATAAATAATATTGATTTCTGAATTGCAGAATGTCAAACAAAATATCTAAAAATTAAAAAAAAATTTTTAGACACGAAATAGCTTATGAAAAGATCCTTATATATTAAAATGGAAAGGTTAATAATAAATTAGAAAATAACTATATACATTATGTATATATTTTTCTGAATTTAAGTATTGGAGTTGGGTTACTATTACAGGACTGTATTTTATTTGACTGTATATCACTTGGCTGTATTTTCATTTGTCTGTATTATGTAATTTGACTCTATTTTTTTTTTGACTGTACTTCATTTGACTGCGGATTTTATTTGTAACCAACTTTAAAATCGGTCCTAATTATATGTTTTAGGTCAAATCAAATGCAATCAAATCAAATACTGGAAAATGAAATACAGTCAAATAATAATACAGTCAATTTGCAAAAAAAATACAGTTAAATGACACTACAGGCTAATGAAATATAAGTGTGACACGTTCCCATTGCAGTTACCTTCAGATCAATCAAAAAATCTTCAGAAATTCCTAATATTTGAAAAATTAAACAATTTGCTAAGAAAAACATTTCAGATATTCTTAAAATATTAAAAATATACAAAATCAGATTAAAAAATCAATAAATTTTCTAATTAAAAAATGTTCATACATGATTGTTTCAAAATGCAATTAAGTGGAAAAATATTTAATCAATCAAAAACCTTTTAAGCAAGCTTAAAAATAATATATATTTATGTGTATAACTGGTTCGTTAACACTTTTTAATATTAATTGATTTATTGATGCAAAAGTAGTAGAAACTTCTTTGAATTAGTATTAGAACATAGTTTAGTAAATCGGTTCATCACACAATAATAAATGATTTTTTCGATCCTTAAATAATAAAAATCAATTATCAGCAACAAAACAAAAAACTTTTACCAAAAAAATATTATTATTATGTATCTTTATTGAATTTTCTTTAAATTACATCTGACTTCTTACTTAAATTAATTCCTTAAAGTTTTGTACCTAAAACATTTTTGAAAAAAAATAACGTTTTGTAATCGGAATCACACTCTGTCTTATAGAATTTCATATTACCGGTAATAAGATTTTCTTAAAATGTCTATGAAGTTAATGATCACAAAAGGAATATTAAAAGGCAGCATTATATGCTAAATGATATATTATTTTATTTTCGAGAAATGCTAGTATGATTGGGATTTCAAAGAAAAGGAACATCGTATATGTTATTGAATCTAAAGGAGTTTTGATTCAATTGTGAATTATTATTGTATTGTTCTTTTTATATCTTGTCAACAAAACTTTTAGGGTAACAAATTGTTAAGAGAATAAGAGATTTCCATATAATTTTCTAACGGATATTTTATTGGAATAAATATTTGAAACAGTGTTAAAATGTCGTCTATTCTATGAATTATTGATTTATTTTGAATTTTTATAGGTATTTAAAATCAATTTTATTAATTTTAATAATTTTGATTAAATGGTCTCCATATGCAATATTTGAACTTTTATTTGTACTAATTTTATTTTTATCGTATATTAATTTATCATAACTATAGTTACCATTGTTAAAAACACTAGTTTTATAACCTGTTAATTTTAAACTTGTTTTTTTTTTCCTCTTTAAAAATAATACAGAGAAAAAAAAACAAACATTTAAAAAGAAATTTTTAAAATTTAGACCATTTGTATTAATAAATAGTTTTGTGATTTAATTAAGGTATTAATGCTAATAAGGGAATTCTTTGATTTTAATTTGCGTTTAATTTATCTTTTTTTTTTTTTTTATATTTTTAAAAATTCAAGAAATTTTCATATATTTTTAACAGTTACACGTGAGATTTATGGGTAAAACCAGCTCTGCCTTTATTATTGTTTTTGTTTTTTTTTCGTTTTTATTTTTTCAAATAAATTTTGATTTTAGAAATGATTTTCTTAAGTTATGCAAAATGAGTGACATCACAGCTATTTTATCACTTATATATAAAAGAATAAACACAGTGAAAATTTTAAATTTATTTAAAACTTGATATGCAAACATAAAAAAACAACTTTTGCATAAATAAATAAAAGAAATATATTTTGAAAACAAAAATTATTTTATATTTTATTTTAAAATTTTTTGGTATTTTCTAGTTTTTTTTATTTTTATTTTTTTTTTTATTTTTATAATTAGCTCTCTATAAAATTGTTAAATATTAACATATGCTTGTATCCATCGAATAAATTTTGCTACATCAGTATAAATAACATATTCATTTAAATCACACACTCTTTTAACATGACCCAATGCACCAGAAACAATTCCTCTTAAATACCATCGTCCATCTTTTTCAATTAATAAACCACTTCCAGAATCACCTTTACAAGGACCTTGACCATTTCGATAACCAGCACAAAAATTCCTATTTGATATTAAATCACTGAGAAAACTATTTGATTTTCTACATCTGTCAGTTGAAACAATTTCAGTTTCAACAATTTTTGGTAATTGTTCAGTTCCACCACCAATTTTACCAACACCCCAACCAGCAACATGTCCTTGTTCATTAACAATTTGATTTAAGTCTTTTGAACCAGCCCACATGCATACTGGACGAATACGATAGTTGTAACTAAAAATAAAAAAAAAAAAATCAAAAACTGTAAATAAAAAAAAATGATAAAAATTAAAAAAATGTTTTATTTTCTTACGAGTAAGATCTATCTAATAGTATAATAGCAACATCAGCATCATATTTTCGATTTGTATGACCATAATCCGTATGTGGTATAATATTATTTACTCTGGCTATAAATGTATCTGGTTCATTCCATTTATAAACATCATATAATCCTAAACCGATAAGAAATTGTTGTGGAGAATGTGTTCTACCTTTATCTACAACACAATGAGCTGCTGTTAATACTGCATTTGATGTTAATATACTACCACCACATATATATTCGTGTTGAGTTTTTGTTGTTCTTTGAAATATTGCTGCTAACCATGGCCATGAACCAGTTGTTAATCTTTCACCGGCAAAAATATTACGTGATGGTGTAACTGTTGTACCACAACCTGTTAAACTTGATGATTGTGTATTTCTTAATGTTTGTTTAACGGGTATAGTATTTTGTACAATATTTTTTTGTTTTACTTTATTTACATTTGAAATTTGTATTCTAGAACTAATGTTTGGAACATTTAATCTAAAATTTAATACAATTTCACTATCACCATTTTGACGATCTATAAATTAATAAAAAACAAACAAAAATAAAATTAACAAAGAAATATATATATATTTCAAAATAATAAAGTCATATATTATATGTACTGATATCCTTACATTGATTTCTGCAAATTAATCTACCATTATGACTAATTTCTTGAACTGTTGGTAAAGGATTAATTGTTGGAAAATTTATTCTATAGATAACTGGTTGATGCTGTTGTATATCTTTTAAAATATCTCGACTATTTCTTATAGGAAATATAGTACCCGGTTGACTCTAAAAGTTAATTAAATTTTATTACTAAGATTAATACGTTCATTAAAATTTTATTTCAATTAAATTTAAATTTACATTTCGAACATATGAAGGATATGACATTTTTATTAAAATAAAATTCTCTCGACCAGATTGTGTATCCAATACTGTTATTCTACCTTCAATTTGACGAGTTTGTGAGTTTGATACATAACTAAATATATCCGGACATGGTATAAAAGGAATTGATTGACACTTTATTAATTTTATTTTAAAAATTATTATAAATGTTATTAACATTAATTTATTCATTATTTATTTATTTATTTTTTTTCTTTATTATTATGTTCTAGTTATTTATTAAAATAATTTAAACTATAACTAACAAAAGTAAGCGTTAAGTATAACAAAACTAAACGTTAAAATAAATTTTTTTTAAATTAATTTTAAAATATAAATTTTTAGCGGACTGGTAGATGCTACCTGTCAGAAGTATACATTTTTAATACTTGTCTTAATAATTTTCATGATCAATTCATGATTAAATTTTTTAAAAACCAGTTTTAGGTTACCCTGTTTGTTTTGAGAAATTGGAATTAAAAAAAAAAAAATTTATTTTTTATTAGTTTTTATAACATTTATTTTCGGTTAAAAAGACATTCGCAGTCACGTGTAAAAATCAAATCAGCACTAAACCCATGTATATTTTATATGTACCCGTGTATATGTAATTTATATTTAAATTTATATGACCATTTACTAAAATTAACAATTTAAAATTTTTAAAGAAACTGGTTTTCTTAACGTAAGGTTATCATTATACATATGATTCATCTGTAAATTAATTAAAAGTATATTTCCTTGTTTTAAAGAAAAAAAAGAAATGATTTTAAAATTTATTACGTATTCAAATTCAATTTTCCCAAATTATCATAAAAAATTTGTAAATTAAATTTAATGTAAATTAATTGTTAATGTTTCATATTAAAATTTGTTTTTAAGAAAAGTTTATTTAATTTTTTCTGTTAATCTGTAGATATATCTTTTAGTATATATATATGTATGTCAATCTCAAATGTGGGGCTTGTAAGAAATTGACATTTTAAAAAGTATGATCTATCAAGAAAAATACAAAAATATTGACAGTTTCTCTTTTTAAGATTTTGGTGAATTTTTGTACATGGACTTAAGAAGTTTCCGTACACATAGTAATCCGTAATCATAGTATGAGGATGATTACATGTGAGGAAACTCTACAATAACCATTTTATATAGGTTTTTCTTTACATGAATGTGTACTCCGAACTTAATGTTTACTGATACTTTAGTTCAGCCTACAGATTAGTATTGATTGAATGAAAACAAAGAAAATTACTGCGTACAATCTCAAAAATATTTTTAAATATTTACAGAGCTAAAGGATAATCTAAATTATAAAGACATCAACCATGATAAGCTACAACTGGCCAATAGGCTTCCAAATAGTTTTGCACACTGCAAGCCTGCGATCTTAAAGTTTGACGATACTTTGACAAGTTATACGTTACGATACGATACGTTAACAATTGCTAGATTTTATTGAAAAAAAAAATGTGACTAACTTATTTAACCCTTTCGTACAACTAAGGGTTGATCTCAATTTGTGCAGACTTCCCTCCATTATTCTTATAATAAATTTGTAGTCTATAAAAATGTTAACTAGTTTGCCTCGGATTTCTCTTCGGAAGAGTTCCTTGTCTGCGCATTCTACCACGCTCGTCCCACATTGCCACACAATCACGTGTTTGGCGATTGTGTTCGTAAGTCTAATAAACGGCTCCTTGTAGATAATTCCTATAATGGCCGCGTCTGTATATACGTCATTCATATTTTAGGTTTCCATTATGAAGTTCTTGGGGTGGCTTATCGCCGTTCCAAACTTACTATCTAGCCTTCAATCTCCCATTTTTCAAGACAAATGTTATTTATATTTTTGAATTTCAATTAATATTGAATTGTTAAAGTATCATTAAAGTTCAAAAATTAAAATCAATCGGGCATATAAAATCGGGTAAACAAAAGCTAAAGCGAAACAGCCGAAGAAATTTTGTACATTATAAACCTATACTCCATAAAACTTGCATAGGAAGAAGAAAAACTAGTACAAGGTAAACTTAAAACAAAATCATAAAGTCCATAAGACCTGCATAGGAAGAAGAAAAACTATGTAGTACAAAGTAAAAGTAAAACAAAAATCGTTATATTTCTCATGACATATTTGTTGTTGTTGTTGTTTGGAAGGGGGATAGCTGCGTTCCATGAGATGCTTGTTTATTACAGCTTATTGAGCCAGTGCATGTCCCTCACACCCTCACTTCGGAGAGGTCTTCCCAGTACTCGTCTCCCAAGATTTTTCTTTTTTGGGATTCTAGTTTTGGACATTGGCAAAGTAGGAGTAGTAACGTCTCTAACTTCCCTCCGCAAAAATTTCTGTGTCGGCTCTGCCTATTCTTTCAGCATATGTCATTAGCCTCAGATGGCCTGTGCTGATTCCAGTATAAATTCTGAGGTTTGCTCTGTTTAGTTTCAGGAGTTTCTTCGTTTTTTTCTGTCTGGCACGTTCCAGAACGTCTTGGTATGTAAGAAAACCGGGGTATGGAGCCAGCTTTCTTTGGATTTAGCCCACTTCTTAGTAGCTTCTTTCACTATCGAGTGAGTAAGTCCTATTTACTTTATATTCACACTAGGCCTGACTAGTGCAGGTTTGGCCAATTTGTCTGCGTTCTCGTTTCCTAAGAAGCCTGAGTGGGCTCACCGTTTAACAGCTTGGACATCCTCTAACTTATTTAATGCTTTCGTACAACTAAAGGTTGATCTCAATTTGTGCAGACTTCTCTCCAATATTCTTATAATAAATTTGTAGTCTATAAAAATGTTAACTAGTTTCCCTCGGATTTCTCTTCGGGAGAGTTCCTTGTCTGCGCATTCTACCACGCTCGCCCCACATTGGCACACAGTCAGGTGTTCAGCGATTGTGTTCGTAAGTCTAATAAACGGCTCCTTGTAGATAATTCCTATACCACATGGCTCATTTTTTTTGGCCGCGTCTGTATATACGTCATTCATATTTTAGGTTTCCATTATGCAGTTCTCGGGGTGGCTTATCGCCGTTCCAAACTTGCTATCTAGCCTTCAATCTCCCATTTTTCAAGACAAATGTAATTTATATTTTTGAATTTCAATTAATATTGAATTGTTAAAGTATTATGACTTATTTATTTTTGATCAAGCGTATTTAGTTACCGTATGTGATATATTTATAAGAAAGTGTTTCGGTATACTTACTGAAAAACAAATTTCTCATTCAATTAGTAATTTAGTTTTATAAAAAATCGAATATTATAGTTCAAACTAATACTTAAATTATAAAATTAAATTTTAATTAAATTAATTTTACAATTTAAGTATAATTAAAAGATTTTCCCACGAGAGCAGTTGGATAATATAAAGGACTAAGTAAATAAAATTTATTTTCATATAAAAATTACTGTTATTTGGCGATAAAATAAAATAAATCAATTATTTTGGTTAAATTTTTTCTTCTTTTAATAGATTTTTTCTAAAAACTGACATAAGCTTGTATCCATCGAATAAATTTAGCTACATCCGTATAAATAACATATTCATTTAAATCACACACTCTTTTAACATGACCCAATGCACCTGAAACAATTCCTCTTATATACCATCGCCCATTTCTTTCAATCATTAAACCACTTCCAGAATCGCCTTTACAGGGACCATGACCATTTCTATAACCAGCACAAAAATTTCTGTTTGAAATTAAATCTCCAATAACACTGTTTGAATTTCTGCATCTGTCTGTTGAAACCACTTCAGTTTCAATGATATTTGGCAATTGTTCAGTTCCTCCACCAACCTTAGTAACCCCCCAACCAGCAACATGACCTTGTTCATTAACAATTTGGTTTAAATCCTTTGGCCCTGACCACATGCATACCGGACGAATACGAGTGTTGTATCTAAAAATTGTAAAAAGCAAAATTATTAAAGAAAAAAAATCTCAAAATAACATTTATTTCTTACGAATAAGATTTATCTAAGAGTATAATAGCAACATCAGCATCATAAAAACGATTTGTATGGCCATAATCAGTATGTGGTATTATATTATTTACTCTTGCTATGATTGTATCTGGTTCATTCCAATTATAAATTTCATATAATCCTAAACCGATAATAATATCTTGGGATCGACGTACTCTAGATTTTTCTAACACACAATGAGCTGCAGTTAATACTGCATGTGGTGCAATAATAGTACCTCCACATATATATCGATATTGGCCATTTGAAGTTTTTGTAAACATTGCAGCTAACCATGGCCATGTACCAGGTTCCATTTTTACACCACCAACAATTAAACGTAATGGTGTCACCGATGTACCACAACCAATTGAATTTGATGATGTTGCTCCATTTCTATATGTAATCTGTTGTTGTTGTTGTTGTTGTCTTCTTATCTGAGGTTGTGATTGAATAGTATTTGAAGTGGGTAATCCAGAATATGAAATTGGATTTATATTTGGTATACGTAATTTAAAATGTAATACAATTTCACTTGCACCACTCGGTAAATCTTTAATAGTTAGAAAAAAATAAATAAAATTCACTTAACTAGATTTTCTATAACTTACTACCATTTCTACATATTAATCTACCATTATGCATAATTTCTTGAAGTGTTGGTAAAGGACTTATTGTTGGAAAATTTACATTGTACATTATAGGTCGATGATGTTGTACATCTCTTACAATATCACGACTATTTCTTGTTGGATATATTGTTCCAGGATGATTCTAAAAATAAATTAAAAATTTAATATTTTTTTTTTTGTTACTGCATAACACTGAATATGTTGAAATTATTTTAAATTTACATTTCTAACATATGGTGGATATGACATTTTTATATAAATAACATTCTCTCTGGCAGGCAGTGTATCCAATACTGTTATTCTACCTTGTATTTGACCAGATTGTGGATTATAAACATAACTAAATATTTGAGGACATGGTACTGATGGAATTGATTGACATTTTAATAATTTAATATGAAAAACTGTTAATAATGTGACTAAAATTATTTTTTGCATATTTCTAATTTGATTGTTTTTTAAAACAAAGTTCACTTGAAAAGAAACACTTTTTAATAATATTTTGTTTGTTTTTTTTTTTTCAAATATCAGTTAATAAAAAATAAATTAAATAAAAACTAAAAAAAACATTATACGATGTTGCGTTGCTAAAGTTCTTTTTCTGAATATTTTTAATTTTTCGCAGCAAAACTTTCTTGTTGTTTTTTTTTGAACATGACGTTCTTAATCAATAATCACATCTTTAAATCAAATTTTATTCTATTATATAAGAATATAAATTTTTGTTACATTCAAGTAAATTCAGGTATAATTAATTCTGGCCATAGTTTATATATTAATGACATAAGATATGTATTCTTTAATATAAGATATTATTATTATGGTACAAAAATTTGTTTATTTTGCCTATCTGTCGGTCTCAATATTTGACTTTAAAAGTTTTTAATCATATTTTTAATAAATTTCTTGTACGTTTCTGTTTGGTTTCTGTTATATATATTATTTTATCTTTTTTTAGGACTTATAATTACATTTTAGAGGCGACGGTGGCCTAGTGGTCAAGCACGTGGCATATTAATCGAAGGAGTGCGGGTTCAAATCCTGCACAGGTAGCAAGATTTATTAATTGAAAACAGATCCCCCTTGCTACCAAATATAGTGTAAATATATAATATATAATAGAAACAAAATATATAATATATAATATATATAAAATATATATAGTATATTCGATCTATAACGGCTTTAGTAGCCGATGGTTTTGTAATATTAAAAAAAAAAAGAAAATATTAAATACATTTTATATCAAAATTACTTAAATATACGACATGATAATAGTATGAATGTATCTGTGAAAAATGAAAAATATTGCAATGTCGATTTATATTACAATCATACAGATGAAATACAACTGCGCTGGAGTCTAATCGATTGATGTTATGTTATGTAATGAGAAGTGTACTTCTGTTATTTTTAATCATGTTTTATTATTAATTATGTCATGTAAATAATTTTAAATATTTTGTTGTAAACTTTGATAGTAATATAAATTACAAACTACTTATAAATTAAAAAAATATTTTTTTACAACTCTGCGAAATTCTACCATCTGTAGAAGAAATTAGTAAATAATTATTTATCATGAAATTTTTCACTGTAAGCTACAATAAAGAATAGCTTGTTGGAGAGACGTTTATTTAAATAAAATAAAATCTATTTAGTTCTCCAGAAATCAATTATGCGTTTGAGAAAAACGAAAAAAAAAAGCTGGATATATCACTCAATTGGTCATTTTAAAAAACTTGGGAGTTCTTCCATTTATATTATATATTTATGTATTTTTTTTAAAGTTTTAAAGATATTTTACATGGCTATTAAATTCGAAAATCTCCAACAGTTATTTTATGATTCAAATTATTATTCCTTAGTTAATATTTCTTATTTTAGGACTTCTCATTTTCAGAAAACTTATACTTCATAACTGTAGTAAGACTATATTTAATAAGGTTTGTTTATATCGAAGGTTCGATTTTTGAAAAGGTTTGAGCTTTGGGTTCTGTAGTTTGTTAACAGTGCAATAAATTGAACATTTTTTAAATTAGATTTAAATTTTTTTTCGTGCTTCTTTCTTGTTTTTTTTTTTTTGATTTTTATTTGTAATTTTGGACTTTAAGGGAATTCATGAATTATACTAAATTTTAGTGTAAACAACAATGTAATGATGTAATATAATTTAAAATTGCTTTTTTTTTATTAAAAATCTATTCATCTTATGATGATGTTCATCTGTTCATCTTACTTCTTGCATCTATTGGTGTGATACTTCTTGCATCTATTGGTAAGATTGAATAAATAAAAAAAATTAAAAAAAAAAAAAAATTATTTTCTTTACTTAAATTAAAAGATATTTTTTTATTTTAAAATGAGCTTACCTTAAGTGTATTAAACGTAACAGAATGTTAAATTTACCATTTTTTTTTCATTCTATGTAATATCTATAGTATCTAAAGAATTTACATACATACGGTATATAATTAAAAGTTTGACTATTATTGTTTAAAATTGGTTTAAGTTAACTATTAAATAAAAATTTTGGTATATTTGTATGTAAAATTTCCAACTTAAATAAAATTAATATTAATTCAAATTCGCATAATATTATTAAAATATCGTGTTGTAAGTTAATATGATACTTTTATAATATAATGTTAAATTACTATTATTCTATTAACGTTAAAAAATTTTTATAAATATTTTTATTTAAAAATTTTTATGTTTATTTTTTTGGGTTTTTTTTTGTTTTTCTTTTAAATTTTTTGAATTGTAATTATTATTTTTTTTTTTTGTTTAAGAACAACGTTTTTAACAACCAGTTTTTGTATATTGTTTTTATGAATTAATATTTAAAAATAAAAAAAAAAAATAAAAATATTAAATACTATTTAGAAACGGGTGGTAAATCTTTATTTTTTATTTTGATGTTTTCAATAAAAGTATAAAATTCTTTTTGAAAAAAATAACTTGGTTAGATTTTTGATATTTTTTTTTTTTTGCAAGTTTTTATATATAAAACAAGGGAACGTCTCAAAATGCCAAATCACAAAATTCCAAAGTAAGAAAATCGCAAATTTTCAAAATCCCAAAGTTATAAAACCCCAAATCAAATAATTCCAAATTTCAAAATGCTAAAATTAGAAATTTTCAATGTTAGTTTTCGAAGCTGATTTTCTTCATATAGGTACAAATGTAAAAATTTTAAAAATTTACTATTTTTCATAGAGAAATATCAAAATTTAATATTTCTGTATGAAAACCTGAATGCATTGGCATACTTTAGTATTGCTTTTAGAGTTGTATTTAAAATCAGCGCTTCAATAATTTTATTAGAATTTCGGGGCGGTAGCCCCCATTCATTTAAAATTAATTTCTTTCACATAAAAATGTCAAAATTCTCACAAAATTTACTATTCCTTCTAAATTTAATATATTTCATATATGAAAACCTGATAATTTAATTTTTTTTATGAAATTGGTATACGTATACTATAAGTATTGATTTTAAAGTAGGATTCAAAATCAGGATTACCCCATTTTTACGGAATATTTATACATTGCGGAGTTTTTATATATGTACTTGTGTATCCTAGATTGAATTAATAAGATTTTTAGAGTTGGTTACAAAATCAGAGTTGACTCCTTTTCCGCAGTATTTGTGTGTATCCGGATTTTTACATCATATTGTGTATTATTTTGATTGTACATGTTTGGATTTTCATGCATTTGGATTTTGAAAATTTTGATTTAAATATTTAGATTTTGAAAGTATGGATTTTGAAAGTTTGGATTTTGAAAGTTTGGATTTTGAAAGTTAGGATTTTAAACTTTGGATTTTCTAGCAGAATCCATGAGGTTAAGTGTTTCCACCTTTATTCGTTACGGATAGAAAGTGAAGAAAGATATCTGTTTTGATCGTGTTTAACGGTGGGCCCACCTTCTTTTTTTTTTTTTTATAATTTCGTACCCAACCCGAATAAGGTTTCGCAATTTGGGATTTTGTGTTTGGGATTTTGTGATTGGGATTTTGTGATTTGGGATTTTGTGCCCAACCTATAAAACAAATATATAAATGCAGCTTTTTTTTTTATATAACTGAAAGCTTAACTAGTTTTACTTAAAACTATATGAAAACTTGATTTAATTAAAAAATTTCTGTCCTTTTTTAATTAGAGCATTTAAAACATAATAAATCATAGAAAAATAAAATTATAATAAAATTTTTCTTAAAACATTTTCAATTACAGTATATAAGTTTTTACTATTTAATACTATAAGTACATATTTAATACTAAGTATAACTTTTTCTTATTTAGTACTAAGTACATATTTAAATTTAAATGTTTAAAATGGGTATATACCTATGTATATATTGTGTTTCATTAAATTAGAGAAATTGGGGCAATTAAAATTCTGGTACTTTCAATTAACTGATGAATTAACATAGGAGGAACTAACGTATAGAAAATGCCTAAAAGAACTAAAGTCGAAAAAAATTCTACTTTAATTCATATGACCTAATGTCGACAACAATATAGAAATAAAGTAGAAAATGGAAACATTTGACAAATTTAAAAATGAAATAAAACCGAAAATATTAAAAGTGAATTACGGCCGAAAAAAGGTTAAAAAAAATTTAATATTTCTAAAATATCTGTAAAAAGCGAATATATCAGTTTTTTTTAGAATGTAAATACATAATATATATATGGAAGAATTTAATTTAAGAGGGATTTTACAGTTGTGCTTACAAAATCAGAGTTTCAATCATTTGTTTTGCGGTAGTTTGGAGGAGGTAAGCTCACTATTTTATATATATGTAATAAAATATGTAATAAAAATAATTAGGAGCAATTCTAGAGTTGGTTACAAAATCAGAGTTACTTTTCCAGAACATATATAAGTATCTACATACGAGGTTCTGATGATTAGGAGAAATTTTAAACGTGGTTACAAAATCAGGATTTTGCAGATTTAATAATATTTATATAATAATAAAATATTTAATAAAGTTATTTCTTAAGAATATAAACTAAAATCTATAGTCTATACATTTAATTCATATATGAACTAGAAACTAATAATAAAAAAAAACTGAATTCAAAAAATAAATCGACAATTTTTTCGATTTTAGTTCTTTTAAACCTTTTCTACGTTATTTCCTTAATTATTCTACGTTAATTTATACAGCTCTTTTAATTGAAGCCATCCATATAATATTATATTAAAATAAGGTTGATCATCCAACAAGATATTTGAAAGTTTAACAATAGCTTTTATGCATTAATGAAATGAAATTATCTGCTGCAACATGATTGCCCCTACAGACAGAAAAAAAAACCTTGTAAAACAAGGCTTCTTACTTTGTAAAACATTTTGTTTTCGTTTTATTTAATTACATATATATATTTACAATTTTAAGAGTGATTAATTTTTTTAAATAAAAACTATACTTAATTGAACTTAATTAATATAATTATAGTCTTACTAATTTCTTATAATATTGTTTATTTTTTTAGGGGAATTTCTAGTAGCCCGTAATGATTTTTTCAAACATATAAATACAAAAAATACTTTAATGAAAATGAAATTCTTAATTGTATTTTATATAAGTATTTATATCTTAATTCTTTAGGTGTTTCAGATTTGTTCTTGTTTAAAATGTATTGTAGAAAGAAAAACACAACAGGCGTAAACCATACTAAATTATAGTAGATAAAGTAGAAGATTACGACATTTGTGATCGTGGTCTAATTAAAAATTCAAATAACTAAAATTATTTAATATCTGATTTGAATAATATAGAAAACCTTATACATAGGTAGCGAAACTTAAATCAATCGAAAATAAATATAAAAAGAGTTCCTTAAGATTTAATTCTTAGAACCTGACTTTTATAAAATTTATATCAATGATATTTCATTTTTAAATATAAAATATATTCTGAAAAAAAAAAAAATGATTTAAATTTGAGTTGACACTCAACTTTGTCTAATATCAAAATTTGACAAAAATTCCTTTCGCAAAAACTCATTTAACCAAAAGTCCAGATGTCAAATTTTTACTTTGCAAAACATATTGAAGTTATAAATATATTAAAAATATTAAAAGAAACTAATATCCTTAATACTGTTAATTATTTTTTTTACATACATGTACGTATACGTATATATATTTCAACAACAATGTACTTAAAATAGTGACGGTGAACCTAATTTATAACTATATAATTATAGTTTTTGTTAAAGTTACATTTTTTTTTAATTTATTGTCAAATGGATATTTGCGAATTACAATTTTGTTAAGTGGAAAATTTGCTAACTGTTTTTTTTTTTTCATTTTAAGATTTTTGATGAATAACAGGCTAGAACACTCTTATATCAAATTTCAAGTTTTTATATTTATTAATTTCGAAGATATGCTTGTTCGGTCTTGGGAGTTGTGTGGCAGATACCCGAACAACCATTCCAATTCATCTGAAATTTTAGGCAAATCAGGGATTCAGGAAACAACAACCTCGTATCAAATTTGCAGTTTCTATCTTTATTAATTTCGAAGATATGCTTGTTCGGTTTTGGGAGTTGTGTGGGAGGTACCCGAACAATCCCTCTAATTCATCTCAAATTTTAGGCAAATCAGGGATTCAAGAAACAACAGCCTCGTATCAAATTTGCAGTTTCTATCTTTATTAATTTCGAAGATATGCTTGTTCGGTTTTGGGAGTTGTGTGGGAGGTACCCGAACAACCCCTCTAATTCATCTCAAATTTTAGGCAAATCAGGGATTCAAGAAACAGCATCCTCGTATCAAATTTAAAGTTTTCTATCTTTATTAATTTCGAAGATATGCTTGTTCGATTTTGGGAGTTGTGTGGGAGGTACCCGAACAAGTTCTCCAATTCATCTCAAATTTTGTACAAATCAGGGATTCAGGAAACAATACTCTAGTACCAAATTTGAAGTTTTTATCTTTATTAATTTCGAATATGTGCTTGTTCGGTTTTGGGAGTTGTGTGGAAGGACGAAGAACAACCACTCCAATTTATCTCAAATTTTAGGGATATCAGGGATTCAGGAAAACACACCCTCGTACAAAATTTTAATTTTCTATCTTTATTAATGTCGAAGATATGCGTATTCGCTTTTGGGAGTTGTACGGGAGGTACCCGAACGCATGGTCCGATTTCGCCCATTAGCAATCCCCGGCTTACTTTAGTCATTATTAACCTACAGTATAAATTTTATCAAGATTTTTAGCATCATTATTTTTTGAGTTATCGTGCGTACGGACTTCGCTAAATCGACTCAGGAGGTGATCTTGATTCAGAATATATATATATACATGTCCATATCTAATTCGGTTCCTTTTGGTGGTTACAAACACCATACTAAAGTTAATATACCTTATACTTTAGGTGTAGGGTATAAAAAATAGCCTCTTTATATAATTATACATATATGTATAACTCTTATATTTTGCTAAATAATCTATCTTAATTGTATTTGGAGTAAAGCTCTGCAATAATCTTTTAATAATAAATAAACTTTGAAAATAATCTTCAATCTTTTGACGTATATGGTCTTTTGTCTTAGAGGCTTTTGTAAAACGATTTTATTTTTTCGGATCTTTCGTACCCAGCACAACACAAGTTCTAAGATAATGTTGCTTTATACCTATAAACTGAAATTTATTACTTAAGTATTTATTTACTTATCTTCTTTTAAGAAATGTAAAAATCAATTTAGCCACCTAATAGATAAGTAAAGCCAGAAGAAGAGACAGGATAAAACGAAAGAATAGAAAAACATATTATATATTTATATTTAAAGATTATTATATTTATAATACTTATTATCTTAAATCATAATTCATAATATTATATTTATATACGTACATATATATATATAGCATTATCGTTAATATTTAATGTGCGATTAAATAAAAATCAATGTACAAAATCGTTTACGTTCACTTATTCAAAATTTTTTCTTTCTTTAAATATTACTTTTGTATTTAAATGTTTTTAATTAGATTTCAAAAAATTTAAATTAAGTTTTCTATAAGTAATAATAAGTGTTATAATAAGATATTCAATTTGAATTAAAAAAATTTTTTTCTTAGAATTTCAATTACCAATTTTTTTGTTTTAGGTGGTATTCATTCATACCGAAAATTATTCTAAAAAGTCTAAAAAAAAAAAAAAAAAACCAGTAAATTTAAATTAAAAAATGTTTTTTATTTTGTGTTTTTTTTTTTTTTTTTTTCGAAAAAATGTAAATTTTTAATTTTTTTTAAAACTTTCTTTTCATTATATTTCTTTTGTCTATTTTAAATTAACTTTAGATAGGATATAAAATATAAAAATAGTGTATTGTATAATAAAGTTAGTATCTAAACTTGAGAAACAGGATATGTATTAAGAATATTGTAACAGAGGAGATGTTCCAATATTTTATATGAAAGTGGTATGAAATCGTTTTTTCTTTTTAAAATTTTACTTTTCTAAAAATCATGCTTAATTTTTTTTAATTTTTAAGGCTTCAAGTTTAATGACAGCAGTATGTTTTTTCAGAGCCGCAAAATTATTTCAAATGAATGAGTTAATAGCCGGTTATATCTAATTGAAAGTTGAGATTACTGCAAAGTTTTCGAAAATATGTACTTATGTATATGTGTATACTAGATTCAGAATTAGGAAAGATTTTCTTTTGTTCGTTACAAAATCAAGGACATACTCTTAATACCTGGACATACTCTTTTTTCGTAATATGTATGTACATACTATATGTGGGAGATTCTGGATAAAATTAGGAATGATTTTATAGTTGGTTATAAAATTAGGCAGTCAAAATTAAATTTAAAAATAAGCAAATTAAAAAAAAAAAAAAATTTTAAAGAACAAGATTTGAAAAAAAAAAAAATAGATTTCGTAGTCAATGCTTTTTATATATGTATAAAAAAAATAAAATTAAAAATTATACTGGGTGTCTTATAATAACATGAAACAAGTTTTAATAGACTTCTAAAAACTCTTGTATATATCTTTTATTTACGATTGAATTTTACATAATTTTTAAAAAATTTTATTAAACAAAAAAAAAATTAGAAATGAAAAATTTATTTTTTAAATGGTTATTTGTAAATATAGATACAAATAAAGTCGGGACTATTTTTATTTAATTAAGAATGATAATAAAAAAAATAAAACATATTGCGCATTCTATTTTCGCCGCAAATTTCAAAGCTATTTTTAATATTTCTTTTTACATATTATTTAAATTTTTTTTTCTTAACAGATTTTAAAAATTCCATTTAAAGTTGACTGGACTATTGTTTTGATTTTAATATGTTGATAAACATATTGCGAAATCATGCTTAATATTGTAATTTTTATACCCGTACGATAGGATCGGGTATACTAAAATTACTCCTCCGTTTGTAACACCACGAAATAAGCGAGCTAGATATACCTTCAAAGGTATGGATCGGATCAGAAAAAAATTCTAAGTCGATTGAGCCATGTCCGTCCGTCCGTCCGCTAGAATCTTGAAATTTACACAAAATATTCTAGGAGCAATTTGTAGGATCCCTATTTTTTTTGCTTGAGTTCCGACCAAAACTTCGCGTAGCTCTCGAACACCTAACTTTTAGATTCCCACATTTTTTTTTGAAATAGAGCTATGAAATAACTGCTGATAGATGTCACAAAAATATTAATTTTATTTTTAATAACTTTTTTATAGCCCCACCCGTTACAGAGCAACAGCTCTCCAAAGGTTCAAAAAAGCTCTATATTTAAATTGTTATAGCACAAGTTGTATAAGGTATATCTTCATTTTGAAAACGGCAAACGATTACTGCTTTTATTAGCTTTAAAAGTATATATACAATAAATATATATTTGTGGCATACGGTGTCTTAATTTACCGTTATACGAAATTAAAATTTTGCAAAATCCTTTAACCCTTTTATCTTCTAAACGGTTGTAGTTTTGATAAAAGTTAGATCTTTGAAAATAAGTATGAGTCATTTCAGAAATTTTTTTTGTATCACCCCCCGTTTAGGAGCTGTAAGGGGTCAAAAACTGAAAATTTCCTATTTTTAAACACCTGTAACTTGAACAACTTTTAAAATTTTTTTGAAGTATTACACAAAAATTAAAGCTTCAACATTATACTCTTATTTCTGTTAACAACTTTTTTTTAATAATATAGGGTTACTTTTTAATTGACGAAAGTGTTACTTGATTTTTTCAAATTTTCTAACAAATTTCTTTAACGAATTTTTTGCATTTTGTTTTACTCGATAATTTGCTTGAAGAATTTTTATTTATATGATATTCACTGATTTACATATCGTATATGTCACTGATTATTCTATGAATGGAAATATTTTTAAAGAAATATTGCAATGTACGGCGATATACTTATAACAATATAAATATACTATGTACGCATTAATATAATAGAATATTTAAAATTATATTTACTATTTTGTACTTAGTAAATTTAATATATATTTACCGCTTAGTATTAAATGGTACTATAGAATATTTGAAAAAGTTTTGGATTGATAATCGTTATGTGGAAGGTTAAAATCTGCTTTTGAAGAATGTATACACATATAGTTTGAATATATGTACAACCCATAGTTCTAGAAATTATAAAATTCACCCAAATTATTTTAAAATACTAAAATATTAAAAAAATAATATTGTAAGCAGAGTGACAAGCTGTGAACATACTAACGGTTCGTATACGGGTATCTAAGAGTTGACAAAGGCAACTGTATTCTTCCTCGTTTCTTTTAAACTTTAAATTGAACTCAAGTATAAATACCTAAAAATAAAAAACAAAAAGGAAGAATTAAAAAGAATAATAAATAGGTATTTGTATGCCTGATTTTTTCTTTCTTTCATAATACCTAGAAGAAAAGTTTACAAATATTAATTAAAAACTTAAAACTAAAAAATATTGTCTAATTTCATTTCATTCCCTTTATTTCTTAAATTTTAGCAAAAAGGTAAAAAAATTAATTTTGAAAAAGGGTTATTTTTTTTCTATACTGACTAATTTTACTTTAAAAAATTTTTTAGTTATATGCCTTAGTTTTAATTTGACTTTTAACTTTTGACTTGATTTTTCGTTTGGTAAACTTGATAAAATCAAAAAATGTCAAAACAGAAAAAGTAAACCGAAAAAATTAAATATAACTTGTTTTTGAAGATAAAGCAGAAGATAATATTTAAAGTTTGATAGCTTAATAGCAGGCCAAATTCTTCAGTTAAATTTGAAAGTCTATTGCTAGTTTTAAATTAATCAATTATAAAAATTTCAAAAATACTTATTCTTTTTTAATACTTTACTCGTTTATATAAACTTTTATTTTTTTAATACTTTTTTTTTATTTTACGTAAATATTTTAATTTGATAAATTTTTGACGTACATTTTTAATTTTGCGTCAAAAAATTTTAATTTTATGACGCATACTATTTTTTATGATATAAAGTTTTTACTTTTTAGTTTTTCATAAATTATGTTGATTCAACTTTATTGAATAAGGTTTAATTATATACGAAGTTATACGATTGTTTTTCTAACTAAGAGATGTAAAAAAAAGAGTAATGCTTTAAAAATTAAAGTTTAGGTCAAAGCCTTATTTTTAATTATATCAAAATTTGTACAACTTACAAAAATCTACTAAGATTTTTGACGCATTGATGATGCATTGATGATTGTTATTTCAATGTACATATATACATCTCTGTTACGCTATGTTATTAAATATTTTTAACTTCCGTCATTCCATTCCGAAATGTTAAAGTCTCAAATTATTTTCTAAAAGTTCGGTTTTTTTAAATGTTACTGGAATTTTCCATATTTTCTTTAAAAAATAGTTGGTATGAAATTTTTGTTCGATTCGTTATGTGCTTTCGACACACTTTGCTTTACAAATGCTTTTCGTTTTATTTATAGGTGTACACTAAATTTTATGTAATTTAATACTTGCAATGCGTAGCTTTTTTTCGTTAAAACTTTTCTTTTTTTCAAATGTAAATTTTGTTACATTTTCTCATTGGCTGGTACCTTTTATCTTTTTTTTTTGACATATTAATTCGTTCTAATAAGTCAATTAGCTTTGACACATGAGTCGTAACTTTAATATAGCTTGCCTTCTATAGTTTTTTATAAACAAATAAATTAAAAGACTATTCTTAAAGAAAACTACTTTTTACGTGGAAATAAACCTACTAATATGGCCATTATGCTATATCATCAGGGCTAGGAATGCTGAGTAACTATAAGTATTTAAAAGTTTTTGCATAGTTAGCGAAATTAATTGTATTAATCTAGTAAGATGCCACCACAAAAACTCTTATATATCTTAAAAATTAAATATTAGTGATATTTTTTTTTAATGAAATTAAAAATAATAAGAAATAGTTAAATTGAAATATTCTTAAGTAAAATGATTTCAAAATAAAAATAACAATTTTTTGAGTATTTTATAGAAAATTTATTTGATCATAAATTTAAGTTTTTTTTAAATAATTTATTGTTGTTAAAAAAATAGAAAATTCAGTTAAAAAATGTTATAAATTAAAAATAATTTTAAGGTGCCATATTATTTAAAATCCAATTTGTTAATTTGGCGACATCTGTATATACTACATAATTATTTAAATCACAAGTATTTTTTTGATCGTACAGCGATTGTGAAACTATTCCTCTTAAAAACCATTTTCCATTTTTAATTACTAAACCGCCACCAGAATCTCCAACACATGGTCCACTTCCATCACGTTTACCAGCACAAAATGTTGTATTTGATGTTAACTGAGCAAAGGCAATATTTGATTGAAAACATACAGTATCTGACACAATTTGAGCTTCAACATATTTTGGTATATTTGAAACTGTATTATTTTTATCATCTGATAAACCCCAACCAGCAGCATAACCAATTTTATTTTTTAAAGCTTCAGTATCCTCAGAACTATTCCACAAACAAATTGGTCGAACATTTCTTTTATATTCAACGAATGAATCAAGTATAACAAGCGCAATATCAGCATAACTTGCCGTTGTCTGATATCGATAATCAGAATGTGGAATTATTTTTTTAACATTTATAAATTTTGCACCTACTTCTCTAGGTTTATTTAAATCATGCGCTCCAACACCAATTATATAACTATTTTCATTAAAATTATTTTGAAAACAATGAGCAGCTGTTACTACTGTTGTATGCGATATTAAACTTCCACCGCAATCGTAAGAATTTTTTGGGATGTTAAATAAAGCAACTAACCATGGCCATGTACCTGCTTTGTATAATTGTCCTTGTTTTATTAAATGTACAGGAATAACAGGCATACCACAAATATCAGCAGGTTCTCTAAATAACGGATTTATATCAGATTGTGGATATTTAGCTGAATTTGTTGAACAACTGATAGAATCTGAGTATTCTAATAAGAAAAGAAAATAATTAATAATTGTTAAATATTTTGTTAAATTTGTCAAAATACATATAAGAAAAACATTTACTTTTATTTTGACAAACTAAGTTATTATTTGATTTGATTTCAATGACTTCTGGTTCCTTTAGTTTTGAGTTAAGATTTAACCAAATAAAGAAGGGTTCTCCGTGTTTATGATGTTCTTCTACTTCCAAAGTATTCATCTGAAAAGATTTTTTAAAATTTAAAATTAATTATGGAAGCTATGTAATTTAGTTAAATAATACATTGATATAGGTATGAATGAAAAAGAGTGTTTGGAAATTTTTTGAAATTATATTTTTGTTTTGAAATTACAATTTTAAAGAGGGTATATCAACTGAGTGCGCCTTAGAATTTCGCATAGATCGCGAACCTTTCTTGCGTTTGAAAGGGCACTACGAAACTAGAGCACAGTCTTCATCAATAATAAAAAAGTTTTTTTTTAATCAACTGTTGGAATGGAATACTGAGTACAGGACAGTTAACTTTTCGATCGGAATTCAGAAGTTCGATTCCAAGGAAAATTGAATTTTTTTTTTTTGCCTTGCATCTTGTTCAATATTCATAGGTTTTTTTCAATGCCAAAATATAAAATTTATTATAATTATTTTGTGTAAAATCATTTTTAAGATTTATTTATAGAATCGTTAGATTCATAAATAAAAAAAATTATATTTTTTTCAAGATCAAAAGGAAACTTCTTTTTTTTTTTTTTAAAACATTTTTCAAATAAATGCGAAATTTGGTTGGTTTAGGACAACGGGTTCGAGTAACTATAATTCAACTCAAAAATTCACATAAATATATATCGACACTTAATGAAGTCAGGTATTTTAAATTTTCTAAAAGATAATTAATTTTTATGCAAACATATAACATATATATATAATTTTATAAACGTACATATATATCGGGAATGTCCTATAATTGACACTGCAGTCTACTCTATACATTTTGTCGTTTTTAAAGCTTTTTAAAGCGTACATAATTATTTTTCATTAATAGTTTAAGTGTTGTTATAAGTAGCCACTATTAAATCTAAGATTTAAAAAAGAAAACACATTGTATAAAGAATAAAAAAAAAAAGAAAATGTATTTAATATTATAATATTATAATATTTTAAGTATTAATTGAATTTTTAACTTTATTTTTTTTTTTTTTAAATACAAGACTTTAATTTTTCAAACTATGTATATATAAAACAAAAGCCTTAATGAAAATTTAAAAAAGAAAATTGACTTACCGATTCAATATTATCATTTAAAATTTTTATTGAAAGTTTATTATTTCCATTATATGTTGCCTTATTAATAATTACTCTTGCTTTTACTATACTGTTTGCTTCTTCAAAATTATCCAATTTAATGGGACATGGTAATTCGGCAACTAATTGACATTCATTAGAATGTAAATTAATTACAACAATTAAAGTTGAAATTAATATTAAAATATTTCTCATTATTAATTATTATTGATAACAATTTTTTTTTTAATAAGTAACAAAAGTTTTTATATACATATAAAGTAGTCGATTTCTACGTATTTTTTTATATCCACAAAAATATATTGTCTTAATTAAAATGCAAATGTATAAATAGTTAAATCTAATGTAAAAAATTATAAAATTAAAAAAAAAAAAATATTTGAAAGGACTGAAGAATTTTTAGAATTTCATCAGAAATTTTTACATTAAATCCTTTATTCTACATGTACATATGTATATTATATATGTATATTAAAAATTTTATACAAACACTGATAACCTTTATAAAACAAATTAAAGCTACATAAAATTATTATAAGTTTTTAAACTCTACTTTTTAAATTAACCTGTTTTGTGTAATATACAGTGGCTCAAAAAAGTTTACACTCATAAATAAAATTTTGAAAAAAGAAACATTTTTTATAATACAATAATAATATTATACCAAATTAACTGTCAATGTAATTATATATATTTATTTATTTCTTTTTCTTTCATTTTTTGACGTTTAAATGGAATTGAGTTTTATTTTGACGTTTAAAAGAAATTGTTTCCTTTTTAGTTACCTTTAAATGTATAGCAAAGTTTTATACTTGCATTTGCATAGAATTATTTAAAAAATGTTATCAGTTTTTTTAATTATATTTTTACTATGAGTTTAGGAAAAATATTTTGATATAATTTTTTTTTTTTTATTATTATTGACCATATTTAAAAACGATGTACTGTATAATAATACTTTATTTCAGTCAAATACAATAATTTTTTATTTAAATTAAACATATTTTTTTTCATATTAAAACAAAAACTTTTTTGAAATTGAATCGGTCATTTCCAAAACAGCATAAAGTCAGGTTTTATTCAAAAGTCCTTTTTGAAATCAATCAAATATTTAAGAATAGACACATCTTTTGTGTTAAAATTACATTAGTCACATTTACCCCAGCTTAATAAAAACTGTTCTATTTTACATTCATTGCTAAATTGTTTTAAATTATTAACTTATCATGTTTTTGTCACTATTCCATATTGTTATAATTAGTGACTTATGATGTTTTTCAAATAGCCAATTCAATTAAATTTTATGTTTAAAAATATTTTTTTTTAGTTTACAAACAAAAAATTGTTTACTTTTAAAATAAAAAAAAAAAAAAAAAATTTATTCTTACTATACTTATGTATTAATATATTATTAAAATTTATTATTACTGATCGTATTTGACTGTAAAGAGAATTATTGGTATATTATGTACGTATGCATTGAAATTTAAAAATTTTTTATAATATTTTTTGATTCACATATTATGATTATTTGCACTAAAATTTATTTTATATTTTTATAATTTCAGAATTTTCTTCAAACTAAAAATTACATCAAAAGATCATAAAACACAATTAAATGAGCATTTAATATTGTGTAAGTATAATATTATTTATTTAAATTATATATATATATTTTTTTTTTATAACTTTTTTCTTATTATAATTTATTGAATTTACAATTAATCAATTAAATAAGAATTTCTTTTTAATATTTTATTAAATATATATTTTTAACATGTTGATCATCGGTTTATAACTTAGAAACTAAAAAAATTATTTTATAGAACAAAAAAAAAAAAAAAATCTTTAGGATATTTTTATATGAGTTATATATAATATAACAGTTTTTTACCTTTTGAAAATTAATTTAAAACTGGAAGTTCTTAAATATAGAGTATAAAAAGTTTTAATGTATTTGAGAGAATCATTAATTTTTATATTATTTAATCGTTTTATTAACTAATATATACATTTTTTTTGTTTTGGTGTATATGTGGATGTTTGGTCAATCTATTTTTTTTTTTTTTTTTTTATTAAATATTTCTTAAATAATGTAACAAATTGTATTTTTAATTTAATATTATTAATATATAAATGTTAATCGATTAAATTAAGGGTAATCCAATTTGAAAGTTTAGCAACATCTGTATATATAACATAATTGTTTAAATCACATGTTTTCTTTTGATCAAACAATGATTGTGAAACAATTCCTCTTAAATACCATATATTATTTATTTTAATTACTAAACCACCACCAGAATCACCAACACATGGTCCACTTCCATCAAGTAAACCAGCACAAAATGTTGTATTTGATGTTATCTGAGCTAATGCTATATTTGATTGTAAACATAATGTATCTGATACAATATTTGTTTCAATATATTTTGGTATATTAGATATTGATTTATCTTCATTATCTGATAAACCCCAACCAGCAACATAACCATTTTGATTTTTTATAATATCAAGATCATCAGAATCATTCCATAAACAAATTGGACGAATTTTTCCATTATATTCAATATTTGTATTAAGTGTTACAAGTGCAATATCAACATAACTTGCTGTTTTTAAATGTTCATAATCGGAATGTACAATTATTTTTTTAACATATGAATAAACGGCACCTTCTTCTCTTGGTTTTTGTAAATCGTGTACACCAAGTCCAATTATATAATTTTTTTCATTTATATCATTTTGAAAACAATGAGCAGCTGTTATTACTGTTGTATGTGATATTAAAGTTCCACCACAATCATAAGATTTTTTTTCAATATTAAATAATGCAATTAACCATGGCCATACACCTGGTTGATATGTTTTACCTTGTTTTATTAATTGTACAGGTACACTTTGTCTACCACAATAATTATCACGATATATTGGATTTAAATTAATTTCTGATGGATTTATAAAGTTTCCAAATGTTGGACTAGATATTTTAATGTATTCTAAATATTTAATAAAGTAAGTATATATATATATATATTATATTATTATTTAGTTTTTAATAATTTATTTTTATTTTTTTTTTTAATTAAAAACTTACGTTTATTTCGGCAAACTGTTTCATCATTTAATTTTATATCAATTATATCTAGATTTTTTATTTTTTTCGAACCAAATTTAAATCGATAATTAATAGGTATTTTTTTATTTTCAATTTCATTTATCAGCAAAGTATTTATCTGAAATATGTATATTATTTTCTTTTATTAAAAATTCAAATAAGTTTTATAAATGTTAATATGTACATACATATATTAATTTAATTTAATTATGTAATTTAATTTTTTAAATAATAATTTTGGTTTACTTGGAATTATTCTCTCAACTCACAGACCATTTTATTAATTTTTAATATATAAAGGTTTGTCAGTTTTGATAAAAAAATTGGAAGTTGTCTATTGGAATAGGTAAAGTTTAAAAAACAAATCCATTAAATTTTAAATATTATTTATTTAATCAAAGGAAATTATTTTAAAATTTTACAATTTTATCAATTTGGCGTTTTAGCATAAATATAAATTTTTTCAAATGAATATATCAATTTCGTATATTAAAATTTTAAAACTTTTTAATATTTTTCTTTCTATTTTAAAGATCGTTGGTTAAATTAACTAATTTTTCTAATTACATACTTCTTTTTTTAGGAATTCATTTTCAATTGTCTTCTTTATATTATATATTGTTTAAATAAAATACCCTTCTGTCATTAAACAGAAATCTAATTATACTTATAATAAAAGTTAAATAATTAATATGAATTTCAATGAAAATATAGATTTTTAATATATAGATTCTTTTCAAATTTGATGATGTGAGTTATTTCCATTCAATTAATATTAAATTAAACTTAATTTTAATTAAAATAATTATTATCGCGCATAGCAATAGTGTTAATTTTTTTTTCAAAATACTTTAGATAGACTTTGAAAGTCAATTGCAATAGATTCTTTTCGATGATTTTTCATTTTTATATTTATATACTTGTTCTTGTTCAATATAATTTTAAAATTCTTTATAAGCTATTTGTTATTCTTTTTTAAATATTTTTCAAATGAAAATTCAAAAAAATAAATTAATTAATTGATTTAAACGACTTTCTACTATGACTTTTCTTTAGTTCTTCAATATTGAATTGATTCTGACGATTTCATCTTTAATAAATTTTATTTTTATTTTTTTATTTTAATATTTATATTAAAACAAATAATTAATTATTTTTAATAATTAACTATACATATATATAAATGTATTTAATTTAAAAATTTGAACATATCTTTTTAAAAACAAAATTAAATTGTATATTTTAATATAAAACCAGAAAAAAACTATAAATACAAAAATATAAATCAAAAACAATATTATACTTACTGTTTCAACATTGTCATTAATAACTTTAATTGTAATTTTATTATTTCCATTATAATTGTTATTAATAATTTTAGCTATTCCAATAACCGTATCATTTTCTTCTAAAAATTTTAATGAAATTGGGCATGGTGATTCAGCAACTAATTGACATTTAATCAATTGCAGATTAATTATAATTAATAATATTAACATTAATAATGAAATATTTTTTATTTTATTTAAATTATTCATTATTAATTTATTTATATATCAATTTTTTTTTTTTGTTTATATATTTATTTTAGAGTTTTACTTTAATTTTGTAGCCTATTAATTTTTAACAGTATGTTTTCAACAACACTTTATCTAAAACTGTCAAAATATTCTGACTTTACAAAATTATAAACAAAAGTTAAAAGTTTTTTATATAAAAAAATATTATTATAATAAAAACAAAATAATGTTATAACAGTTTGACTTAATATCCAAATTTATTTTAATTTTTATTTTTTTACTTTGCAGAATAAGAGCCGCATTTATTTTTCAAGTTTTTCGGTAATTTTTTTTAGGCTCTTTATTCGATTTCTATAAATTTTCTCTTCAAGTTTTATTAAATATGAAGTAGCTATGTATGTATATAAGTGTACCTTTTATTCAATACTTTTAAACATATTCTAGTCTGTGAATTTTTCACACAATTTAAGTGTATAACAGTTAAAGATTAAAGCATCTAATTAATAAAACCAGTTATGACGTAAAAATAAACTTAGGAAATCCAAACTTAAATAAAAAAAAAAAAAAAGCATTTTTAGAGATTCATATATGCATATACATACGACATATTTAATCAATCAGTTTTCAAACATTGTATTAAAGTTATTCGATTTTATTGAATATGTAATAATTAATCTGAAATCTATTGTTTTGTAAATAAGAGTTAGTCTGAATTCTGAATGTTTTTGTTTATAAATAACTCAAAATAATAAAACAATTTGTAGATTATCTACTACTAAGAAACCCGTTTTATGTTTATATGGAAATAAAACAAATAATTTTTTTTTTTTTTGTATATGTACTTTTATTTTAATTAAAGTTTATGTGAATATATGTATTTTTTTTTTTTTTTGCTAATTATGTATGTATGTATGTGTTTTTTATTATAAACAATGGTAAAAAAGTTTTAAATATGTATATTAAGAGCCTCTGAAGGCAAAACTCGATTACGAGCACAATTTTTGACGTGTTTATCAATGTACATATTATAAGTATGTAATTTTAATTTTTTGAAAATTGTTATTTTGGTAGCGTTGAATATATAAAATATTATTCCAGAATAAATATTCTAGAAAAAGCTGTAATCCTGATTTTATAACCAACTATAAAATCCCTTCTGCTTTAGAGTCCCGCATACTTTCGTATATTCATATTTCCGAAAATGAGGCAATCTAGATTTTTTAACCAACTCTAATAACTGAACTAAGTTCGACAAAATTATCACATTAAAAAGTGAAATAAGTTTGAATGTTGAATTTAAACGAAATTTTTTAATTTTTAACTTGTCAAACTTATTTCATTATGAAGAAACACTGACTACTGACGCACTTACACAGTGAAATATGCTAAAAAAAAACAGAAAACATTTTATTACTTAAATAAGCTGAAATATATGAGAATTAAATTATGAAAGAAAAATATTAAAAAATGTTATTATTGGAATAATAAATTACAATTAGGCTTTAATTCCATTATTTTAAAAAAATAATTAGGCCTTATTTCACTTTGGAATGAGAAATAAAGTCTGAATCGCGAAATTTCGCGAATTAGGCTTTCTTTCTCATTCCAAAGTGAAATAAGGCCTATTAGAGTTTATTGCTCTAGATCTTATTTCCCCCCGCCTTTTTTTATATTGAAAAAAATTATAGGTAATTAATTATATTGATGGTGTAGAATAAAGGACTAATATTCCATAAAGTCAATAAATATTAAGTACAAGTATAAATGTTTTAAGAGAGTCTTTGGTCATACCACTTTTTCGAATGTAGGGAAGAAAATTAAAAGAAAAATTTTAATCTTATTGATTATTATTAAAATATATTTTTTAAAGTAAGTTTTTATTTGTCAGATATTGTTTTAAAAGATCTTTAAAAATTTATTTATATAAAAATTTAAAAATTTATTTATGTATAAATATGTACATATATGAATATTTAAAAAACGATTTCACTTTGATTGGTTGCAGTTGAAGCAATTGGTATTGCTTTAATATTCTACTACATATTTATAGATTTTATTGTAAAAGTAAAATTAAAATATTTTTTTTAAAGATTTAAAAAAAACTTAAGTATTGTATATTTAGTAATCTGAAAACGTCAAACTACATATTATCCTAAATTATATAAATTCATACGAAAGTATCATTATATATAATATATATATATTTTTTTTAAATAAATTAAGCACTTTGCCATCTAAACTTTAGGCACCTGAAATCCGAATACAAATCTAAATGTTTTACAATGGAAGTGTAAATTTTAAATTTTTACATATGATTGAAAACGCATAAAAAACGCGCCGCTCGAAAAAGGTTATTCACCTTCACTCTATCTTGGTATGATTGAAAACGCGTGATTAAATTTTAATTCGGAATTAAATGACAGTTGTTAAAAACAATTTTCAGTATAATATAAATGTCAAGTAGGTATAAGGTAGGTAAACAAAAATAATTTTTGTATAATATTTAAAATTTTAGAAACTAAAAAAATAAATAAATTTTAGAAAATAAAATTTTTTTTTGATAAAAAGTTGTAATAAAAAATTTGTATTTTGTTGATTTTAAGATAACAAATTTATAATAAATAAGTTTTTTCATTTGCAATTGATTTTAAAACGTGAATAATTTCTTTCCAAAAAGAAATTTCATTTAAATGGTTAAAAGTAAAATTTCCTACCAAATTATTTTAATTTGCCTTTCGTACCAATTCAGCTTATTTGTCCTGTTTTGTTATTTTCCTTCTAATCCAAAAAGGTTAAATATTAGAAAAGTTAAATTAAAAAACTTAAATTTTTCATTTTGTTTACTTAAAAGATTTAAAATAAATTAAAAACTTACATAAAAGTATTTTTAATTTTTTTAAAACTCGAACATATGCACGCGTTTCATTTATACACAACAAACAAATGTGGTACGTTTTCAATCATACAAATAAATTAACTTAGAAAAAAATGTTTTCCGTGCGTTTTCAATCATACGATAATAGTTAATTTTGACATTTCGATAGCATTTACGTTTTCTCTACGTTTTCAATCATAAGACCCATAATATGTTAACAGTTTTCTTTTAATTATATAGAAAAAATTCTAGAATGTTTTTTACAGGTCTTTTCGAAATTGTGTGTCTATAAAAAACTGTTAGTTATACATACCTTGTTTAAAATTTTGTTCTTTTTTTTTTTTTTTTTTTGGAAATTAAATTTTGGTATAAGTAACAAGGTATAAGCTGGTATAAGTAACAAAGCAAGTGACATAATCCAGAACATACGAAGTTCATAATCTGGAATGCACGTGAATAGTAACGGAAGAAATTTGTAAAAAGTTTTAAAATAGTTTTGAAAAGCAATATTTCTCATAATTTTGCACAATTTATATATTTTTAGCTGTGCTAAATGTCCGCTAAATAAATAATTGTACTCTGATTTTGTAATCAAAGAACGGCTCTTTTGAGTTTATATGTTCTGCTTAAAAACATAAAATTGGAAGATACTCAACCAAATCCCTCTCTAACTAAATTGTTCAAAGCTCTGAATTTTATTTATTAAAAAACAACAAGAGATTTACGTGAGAATGTAAAAAAACTAGATTAATGGCAAAGAACATATTATTTATGTACGTACCGTTCCCATTAAAACTATTTACACTGAAATAAGTCCAGAAAATTTTTAATCTAATTACTTTTTTATATAATATTATTAACTTTTAAAATTCCTATAATTTCAGAATTTTCATTTGAATACCAAAATATATATATATAATGAATGGACATAGTGATTCAGGAATAAAATTACATAATTAATTATTTGGAAGTTTAATATAACAATATATTATAAATAAAATATAAGAGAATATTTTAATCATTCTTTTGAAATTATTTTGTAATATAATGAAAATTACTTTTATAAATTTTTTATATTTTTAATAAATGTGTCATATCAATGGTATCATCAACTGAAAATTAATACATATACCTATTATTTTATTGCAATATTGTAAGGAAATATTATAACAGTTAGAGATCTTTCTTAAAAGCTTTTGTTTTAATAGTAAGTATACAAAAATAAAAATATCTGAGAATTCTAATCAATTCCTTGGAATAAAAATAAAAACATTTAAATAATATATTAATCATATATTAATAAATATTTTAAATTTAATCGTTACATATACATAACAGATTGACTTTAAATTTTTTTTTATAGTGACCTTAAAACACAAAACTTTATACTAACATAAATGTTATACTTATAATATAATATTATATTGATAAAATAAATAACTGCATTCGTTTCGAATTTTTGACCTCTAATAATTCTTAAACAGAGCCAAGTACAAAGTTTTCTTTTTTTTTTTAGTACATCATTTTAATACATCATACTAATTCTAAGATATCTTCATTCTTTTAGAATTCTAAACTTCTGACCAAATGCGTTTGTGATATACGAAAGTGTCAAAATTATAATTATATATAACAGTAATTTTAAATACCTACCAAATTGTAATATTGATTAATAAAGCTCAAAAAAATCTCCTGTCATTTGACGTTTTTATAGGTTGGAAAAATATTATACAGAACTTGAATATAAAAATTTTAAAATAGGCTTTTTCCAACTTTGCAGATATATAATCCCATTATCCGTACGACTAAATAAAAAAAATATTCCACAACTTTTAATTTTTTTTATAAGACCTATCCATTGTTAAAATTTCTTGCTTTATCTTAAACGGTGTGAAAGTTTTGTACAGAGACATACAGACGGATAGAGTGAAACTAAAAAGCAAAGATGAATGAAATGTCATAATTCAAATTTATATGTAAATTGTTATAGTAAAATAAACTGATATTAATTTTGGTTCAAAATAATATAAAAGATAGTAATAGCAATAATAATAGCAATAAATTAAAATGAAGTTTCAAATATGTATTTAAAAAATGTAACATTATACAATTAATAAAAGTATTAAAATTTTAGATATAAGTATGTGTTATTTAACAAATATAAGGAAATAATTGTTTCTTTTTTGTAAATCGTGAAGAGAGAAAACACTTTGTCTTACAACATTTCAATCATTTCTTCCTCATTTCATTCATGAGAGTGAACCTTCCTAGAACATAAATTCCTTTTATATATATATATTTATATATACATATATTTAATATGTATTAATAAATAAATTATATAATAACGGTTTATTTATTAAATTAAATTTTATTAAACAGTTTTATTTCGGTAAATTTATTAAATATAAAATTTATTAAAAACTTCCATACATAATATAAAAAAAAAATTAAATATAAATATTAAAATATAAACCGTACTTTTTTATAATGTCATATTTTTTTTAATCCAATTAATATATTTAATTATATTAACATATACAACATAATTATTTACATTACATATATGTTTTGGATGATATATTGATTTTGAAACAATTCCTTTTAAATACCATTTATTATTATTTTGTATTATTAAACCATTACCAGAATCACCTAAACATGGACCATTACCATTACGTAAACCAGCACAAAAAGTTGTATTAGATATAATTTGATTAAAAGCATAATTTGATTTTATACATTCAAAATTTGTTACAATTCGTGTTTTAATAAATTTTGGTATATTAAATTGATTTTTATTATTAGAATGTATTAAACTCCAACCACCAACATAACCAATAATTTCATTATTTAATATTAGATCAGAATTAATTGAATAATCTAATAAACAAATTGATTTAATTTTCCAATTATAATTAATTTTTTCTTTTAATAATACAATTGAAATATCAGCATGACTTGTTATTTTTAATGAATTATAATCTGGATGTATTATAATTTTTTTTATATATTTAAAATTTGAATTTATTTCTTTTTTTAAATTTAAATCATGTACTCCGATACCAATTTTATAATCATTTTCATTTAAATTATTTGCAAAACAATGGGCTGCTGTTAAAATGGTTGTATATGATATTAAATTACCGCCACATATATATGAATTTTTTGATATACTATAAATAATTACTAACCATGGCCACGAACCAGGCTCAAATTTTTCATCATTTAAATTTAATGAAATATTTTTTGATATTTTACCGCATATCATTTCTGAATCTGATGTCTGATAATTAAAAGATTGTTGTGAAAATTTTGAATCTTTATTCATTTGTTCTGATTCTAAAAAATTATTGAATATTTTTTAAATTTTAATAAATAAATAAATAAAAAAAAAAATGTTTTTAAAATTATTAAAATTAAATTACCAAATGAATTTGTTGTTTGATCATTATTAAAATTTAAATAATGATTTAATTTAGAATGTCCTGATGAAAAGTTGTCTAAAATTTAATTAGAATTGTTTTTTTTTTTTTTAGGAAAATATAATATGAAAATATTTGAATTTTTTAATTTACTTTTATTATTACAAATTACAACATTATTTGATTCGATTGTAATTATTTCGGGAAATATATCTGATGTATTAAATTGATATGTATAATAAAGCGGTTTACCATCTATAACATCTTTGTAGGCATTTTGAAGATTTTTTACCGGACTAAGATTTTGTTTCTAAAAATGAAAATAAGAATAAAAATAAGAACTATTTTTTAAATTCAACAGTTAAATTATTTAAATAAGAAAATTTAAGTACATATATATAGTTATTTATATATATGTTTGCTTGTTTATTTGTTATATAAGAGGCTTACTGATCACCACATTATGCCGTAAACAATTTATATAAGCAGATGACATAACTATTATATACAGAGAAGACTGATACATGTAGAAATCTAGAAGAAAAAATAAATGCATATATGTTTAAGATACAGAATTGGATGATGAGTCACAGTTTAACATTAAATCTAAACAAAACTAAGTGTATGTTATTTAAAAGAAAACCTAACAATTATTTAAAATGATAACGATTATTTTATAATGATATTTGAAAATTTAAGGCGTACGTCAACGTTGTATATAAATATTTTTTAAAGTAAAAAAGAAACCTAAATATTTTAGACATGAAAAAAAAAAGCTTAAAAAATTTTTTTCCGCACATATTTATATTTTTTAAGATCGATGTACAGGTTTAACTACAAGGTCTAATAACAGAAAAATATTTAAAATATTTTTATTTATTTTTATTTATTTATATTAATATTACAAATCACATATAGGATATTGCAATATTACAAAAACATCGTCATCCTAAGGCCATTATAGGGGGAGTACTATTATTAATTTATACATTAATATCATTTATTTTGTTTATATTATACATATATATGTATTTACATTATATTTGGTAGCAAGGGGGATCTGTTTTCATTAAATCAAACTTGCTACCTTTACAGAATTTGAACCCATAATTTTTGGGTTAATAAGCCATGTGCTTAACCACTAGGTAACCGAGGCCCTTATATTTAATATAAAATTTTTACTTTATACTTAATCACAAAAAAATAAGAGAAAAAAACAATAATTGTATATACCGTTACATTTTTTTCTTTTTGTTTCTGATTTTTCCAAAATGGTCCTAATCTCTACTCTACTTTTATCGATTGCGAGTTCTAGCGCACTTTTAATGAAGTGTAACAAAACAAATTAAAATTTTGTGAAAGAATGATTAATTTTTTAAGGAATAAATTTTGTTTGCTTATAAGATTAATTTTTATACCAGTATGAACGTATGTTCAAGGTATAATAAATTTGCCATTACGTTTGTGACATCTCAAAGGAGTCGAGCTAGATATAGGGTATGGATCTGCTCGGAATCGAATTCTGAGTCGATTAAGCCATGTACGCCCGTCCGTCTGTCCACGCGATAACTCAGAAAATAAAGGAGCTAGGAGACTGAAATTTGTTTTACGTTACTTACAACTTCTTTTACTGTCATACAACTTCTTTCTTTATATGGAAATAACTCAGTATCTATTAAAGCTAGGTATCTGCAATTTTGCAGAATAGTGTCGAGTGTTAGGCTAACAACATTTGTAAATTTTGGTTGTGCTGGTACGTGCCGTACAACTTCTCTTTTTAAATGAAAATAACTCATTTTCTATTGAAGCTATGTATCTGAAATTTAGTAAAGGGGTGTCGATTTGCATGTCAAAAAGTTTTAAAAAATTTGGTTAGTCTAGAGCAGCCGGTTCAGGCTTCTTGCACCTCTTTTAACATTATGCATCCAAGCGTCTGAAATCTTACAAAAGATGTTCAAATTTTAGGACAATAACTTATGTAAAATTTAGTTATGCTGGTGCAATAGATTCGAGTAGCTGTCATACAACTCCACTGTTTACATAAATGAATCTCGCTAGTTAACGTCGGTACTAAAACATTTGAAATTTTTTAGAAGATGATCAAGTTTTATAGAAACAGCATATATTACATTCATACGGGTATCCCAGAGTTGACACAGCTTAATTTACTGCACACTTTCTCATTTTTAGTTGAACTTAAAACCGTTTTATTTTAACCGTTATATTTAATATTTAACCGTTATATTTAATATTGTAGCTTAAATGAACAAAATAAATTTATAAAACAAATGATTTAAGTTAATAGATTTAGGTATTTTCATTTATTACTGTTACAAAATGTAATTACTTTACAGCCTTGGGGTTTTTGTAACATGTTTTTGTTTTTTTTTTTCAACATTTTCTAAGAACTTGTAAAAGACATTAAGACATTTTGCTTGTAATTTTTACTTTTTTTTTTTTAACTTTATATCTAGTCTAAAGTGACCATGTATTTTACGTTGAAATCCGGGACAAGTTCAAATAAATATAAAGAAAAGCTTAACGCATTCTTCAGGACATAATTTTCTTAGTTTATTTAATTGTTCCGAATTAAAATATCATAGATTTTTCATTTTATTAATTTAATTAATATCAAAAATAAAAAAAAAATTAAGAAAAAAATAAAATTATTATTACAAGAAATAAACTTTATAAAAATAAACTAATAATAATATTGCATAATTTTAAACTTTTCAATTTTGTTTAGTACACTTCAACTTTTTAAACTGAAATAGCAATTATAGAAATAGATTTTTTTAAATAGCAAAGTGAATTCGCTAAAAACTCATGATATACTTGAATTGAAATAGCTGAATTTTTGAATTTAAATAATTGTTGCCAGTTAAACCAAATCAGTGTTATTTAATTGGAAAAGTTAGTTTACAAATAATAAGGTAAGGTAGGAGAGCAATAATAAGGTAAGATATACAATACGGGACAATTTTCAATGCAGGACATACGATTTAAATCCGGGACGTCTGGTCACTTTAATCTTGTCATATTTTTTTACGATATAAACGTTTATAAAAATCAAAAAAAAAAAAAATATGAAAAAAAAACTATTTTATTAAAAAATACTTTTATGACTAGAACCTGAAAACTTACTGTACCGTATTCAAACTGATGTAGTTGGGTTTATTGAATTTCAATATAATATAAATGTAGAAATTTTAATAATATGTGTTTCTTAATTTTTATTATTTAAAATAAATATTAGGTTAGAACTAAATTATTGAAAGAGAAACCTAAGTTTCATCAACACATCATCTGTCATATGTCATTTTTTATTTTTGACAATAATGCATATGATGAAATTAAATCATGTTAATATAAATAAATTTAATTAATTCATTTTCAATTTAAATCAATTAAAAAAATATGTATATATACATATATACATATATAATTTCTGAACTAACAATAAAAATATCATGAAATTAAATAGAAAAAAATTTATATAATATGGACAATAATTTATATAAAAATGTTAAAAATTAATTTACCCATATACTATAATGATTTGTAACAATTATTGACACAATATTATTTTTATTAATTTCAGTATTATCTATTCGTATTAATCCTATAATTTTATTATTATCATTAATATAATTAAATACTTTAGGACATGGTGAAACCGGAATTATTTGACTATAAATTGATTTTAATTTTGTAATTATTTCAATAAATAATAAAAATAAAATATATTTAGTGTATAAAACTTTCATATTAAATAATCACTTTTACTTATAATACTATGAGTATCAATATTTCTTATTGTCACTTTTTTTTTTTTTTATTTTATTTTAAAATGAAGTGCATTCTTTATTAATTTTTTTTTATACTAAAATATTATTTACAAATTGCATTCATATTTATATTATATTTTAAAAGTTTAAGTGTTGCCATAATAAAATTCTTACATATACCTACATGTTACTAAAAGAAAAAAAAAACTTTCCTTTCTTCGATGGGTTGACTACGAAATTTCGCATTGCAAAATCTCGTGTTTCTAAATCTCACATGTTAAAATATCGTGTCTCAAAATTTCGCGTTTTAAAACCAAATAATTCTTTTCATTAATAAAATAGGTTTGGTGGTTCAAATAATACAATTGAAAAAGAAATATTATAAAATATTGAAAAATTTAGTAATGATTTTTTAAAAAGCAATATTTTTTGGTATTTTTTCCATTTCTAGGATATTTTCTAGCAAAAGAGAGCAACGCTGATTTTGAATACAACTGGAAAGTCCCTCCTTTTTCAGAATCCCACATATACAAATATATAAATATCCTGCAAAAAGCGTATAACCCTTCATTCAAATCCAACTCTAAAAACCGTCCTAATTCAATATCTCGCATATATAATATACATATATATGTATATTTTATATATTTTTTTAATTGATAAAAACTGATTTTGTAACCAACCATAAAACATACTTTAAAAAACTTGATGAAATTAGTTTTTAACATAGAAATTCAACTTTTTTTCCGACATTTTATATTTAAATTTTTTTTTGGCTATCCGATATTTTTTATTTAACTTTTTTTTTGCTGGCAGCTGGCTCCCAATAATTCTGGTATTTTTACAACTTCTACTTTTTTCCGAGATTTTTAAAAAGTATCGCGAAAACGCGAGACTTTGATACACGAAATTTAAAAACACGAGATCTTAAAAAACGAAATTTATAGCATGAGATTTTGAGGCAAGAAATTTCGATACGCTCCCTTTTTCGACGGTAAATTAAAATCATCGAACAATATTAAGAAACTGATTATCTAATAATATCACAAAAGAAAGTACAAATGATTTAAAATGAATCAATTTAATAATCTATTATTTTTAGAATATCGGCATGGAAAATGATTTTGACTCACTTCACTGAATCTGAAGTCCCATGATACTTTTGTCTCAGTGTTAAGGATATTAGTCCCAATGGGACTTTTGATCCTGCACCCTTTATTTTGGGTAGATTGTCCGATTGCCTTGAAATTTTATATGAAATTTGCATTTTATGCTACAATGAAAAATGGATAATATAATAAAAATTTGTTTATTTCTAAAATTTTACCATATTAGAAGAAAAATAATTTGTTAAACTATAAAGTAAAATTTATATAAAATGTTAAGGTGTCAATCTTTGCCTAATCCAAGATGTAAATTTTGCAACATCTGTATATATCACATACTGCTGCAAATCACATATCGTTTTATTATGAAATAAAGCTTGTGAGACTAAACCTCTTACATAAAATCTATCTACTAGTTGTAAAACTAAACCACTACCAGAATCTCCTTCGCATGGTCCATTATCAGTACGTAAACCTGCACAAAATGTTTTACTTGAAGTTGTTGAAAAAAAAGCTTCATGGGATCTTAAACATTCTGCTTCTGACACAATTGTCGTTTCAACATAGGATGGCACATTTCTATTTTTTTCACTAATTCTTGGATCTGATAAACCCCAACCAGCAACGTAACCTTTACGATTAACAACTTGATTTATATCACTACTATATTTCCATAAACAAATAGGACGAATTCTTCTATTATACTGCACGTAAGATGTAAGTTTAATAAGTGCAATATCAGAATAACTAGACATTGCGCTTGAATCATAATCAGAATGTAGAATAATTCTATTCACATTTGAATATATTGAATCGTTTTCACTGTGTTTTCCTAAATCATGTACTCCTATCCCAACAATAAAATCATTTGGTTCAGGTTGTTCCTTTTCAAAACAATGAGCAGCTGTTAAAACCATTGTATGTGATATTAAACTTCCACCACAAATAAATTTTTTAGCAGTTCTTTTAAATAAAGCTGTTAACCATGGCCATGCACCTGGCTTAAATTGTTTACCATTTATCATTAAATCAATAGAAAAAACTCTTTTACCACAAAGTTGTTCAGTTTCACCGAATAATGGATTAACATTTTCTTTTATTAATGAAGTTTGAGATGATGGTCTGGGTGATGGTCTTGATGAACGTAATGTTGATGGTCTTGCTGACGATCTTATTGGTGATAATTGTGGTGATAAAATAGATCTTCTATCTGGTAATAATACAAAAATATTTATATCAAATATTTATTATTTATAAATAAATATAATATAATTAAACCTGAATAACGAATCGTTCCACTAAATGTAACATAATGTGTACTTTGTGACCATCCTGATGAAATTATTTCTACAAAAATATAATATATGAAAATGTTTTAGTATGATATTTAAAAATAATTTCTTTTTGAGTAATTTACTTTGATTTTCACATATAGTTTTCTCATTCGATTTAATTTCTATTACTTGTGGAATTGCATTTTGTGATTGAAATTCAACTTTATAATAAAGTGGTAAACCATTTTCAAAATCTTTACGTGCGCTTTCTAAAGTTTTTGTAAGTGATAAATCTCTTATCTATATATAAATTGTATATAAATAATAATTAATAATATAATTTATAAAATATATCTAAAATTTTAATTATTATAATATATTATACTAAATCATAAACGTATATATGTATGTATATCAAAATTATAGGCCTTTTCATAAACATCCTATAACAATGCAACTGCACGATCTGATGAATGATTTTTGTATTAAGACAATATTTTATGTCTTGAGTATAATAAGTAAATCAATAATATTAGTACTTTAAAATTTAATGTATAAATATAATAAAATTTTAGGTAAAGAAAAATTTGGATACGTTATTTTTTATATACAGACTTATACATATTTTGTGGTCAATCATTTTTTGAATATTTACTATTATTATTTTAAAATATTATTTGTATTTCAATTGAAATTTCAAATGCGTAAACATTTTTTGAAATTTTTTTGTTTTTGGAGTTTATGTAAAAAAAAATGAGTAATTTTTAAGTATAAGTCAAGCCATAAGGTGTTTTTTTTTTCTAATCTTTGAGATGACCTTTTATAACTTAACTGATTAGCTTATTAATGTATAGTTGATTTTATTCGTTAAATTTAACTCTTTTTTTCGCCTTTTTTTTAATTATTATTATCAACTCACAGATCATTTTATTAATTTTTAATATTATATGTTTTGTCAGTTTCTAAGATATAATTTAGAACTTGTTTAAGAAAAGTTCAGTTTATATCTATTAAAGAGTCCAAAAAAACTGGACTAAGCATTAAAAAACTTCTTTTACGTTTTATTAACAAAGCAAAACTATTAAAATTCTCGAAGTTATTATATATTTGATCTAAGAAGTTATTATAATAATAATATATTAAGAAAAACATGACGTTATTTTAAAATTTAAAAATAAACTTAAACTTAAAAAAAAAAATAAATAAAATAAAAATAAACTTACCTTATTGTTACCATCATTTGTAACTTTTATTAAAACACTATTTTTAATATTCATTTTAGTATCAGTTATTTTTATTTTACCTATTATGTTATTATTATTATTCTCGTACCAAAATATATCAGAACATGGTGATTTTGGAACTGAACAATTATATAATTTAAAATTTATTAAAATTATACTTAAGATATAAATTATTTTATTCATTAAATAATTCATATTTAAACTTTTATTATTATTATATATATATATTTTTTTCTTTTAAATAATTTATTGTATTGTTATAATAATTTTTTTATCCGTTTTATTATTTAATATGTTTTTTTTTATGATCGATTGTTCAATAACTAAAAATTTTGTTTTATTCAATTACTTATTATTATTATATATAGTTATGTTTTGCATAAAATATACATAAAAGTATAATGATTAATTCATCGAACTTATGAAGTTACTCATGAATATAAAAATATAATTAACTTAACATAAAAATCATATAATTAATATTCAAAGTTTATACCTATAGTTATCAAAAAAATTTTTTTTTAATTTGGTTATTAATTTAATTTTGTTCGCCCATCTTTTCACTTAGAGCTCTTCTTAGAGCATTTATCATGCAATTCGGTATATATACAATAGTATATATTTTTCATTATTTTTTTTTTTTTTAATGCATTTCTCTGCCACATGAATGTTGACAGGAAATTACACAGTCTTTTCTGTTCAGACCTGACTGTAAATGTCGTAAGGGGGAGTGACTTACGAGGTGTATGGGATTCGAACCCACACTCCCTCGGTGTTTCTATTACAGCGTATTTTATACGCTCTTACCCACTAGGCCACCGAAGCCTCTATTTTACATTATAAAATTATTTTTAGTACACTATTTATTCGATAATTTTTTTTTCTGTAATAGATTTGTTTTTTTTTCCGACCTTGAAGCCATTTTTAAGGACAGCTGTTTCCAAAAAGTATATGAAAAGAATTTAAAATATTCTCATATAGAAGTTAGAAAAATTGTTCTTTCATTTCATTCTGATTCTTTTTCTGTACATATTTTTAGACCATTTTCAATAAATATACACATTAATTGAATACTATTTTTACCTTCTCTCTATTTACAAAACTTTTTTTACAGGAATGAAATTCAAACAATAAATATATCTAGATCATAAAATTCTATTCCATCAAAAAAGGATAATCTATTGCAGAGTTGTGTTTGTCCTAAGTCGAGTGAAGTTTGGTATTCAAATTATAGCTACAACTGAAGTTCTATATTGAATATATTTTTACAATATAAAAACATCGAATGATAAAAAACATCGCTTTATAAATCGAGACAAATGTAAAATATATATTTTCTTTTGTGCAATTGGGTATTTAAATTTATCGTTCTATAAAAGTGAGAGTTTTCATTAATGCAAACTTTTTCGAACGTCTAAATCTAAAACATAGAGTCTAAGACAAGTGAAAGTAACAGGATTTTCGTGCAGAGCACAGTTTTTGACTCTATAGAATCATCACTGCACATTATCACATATCTAATGATTTTTGGTCGAAGACACAAAACGAAATTATCATTAGGGGCTTTATAATCTTAACTGACTAGATCCCATGACTTAATTTTTAACTGGATCAAAACGGAACTAAATCTATTTACTATATTCGAAAGGAAATGATTTCTTTTAAACCTGGAAATTTAAATTACGCAAGTTATAAACTAACTTAATCTTCTAGGTACTGAAAAATGCTTGTTAATAGTACATTTTATGCTCACATAAACCGGCATAAACAGTTGAAGTTATTTGAGAAAAAACTTAATGAGATCTTAAACATCCTCCTTCTGATATAATTTTTGTTTTTATATAGAATGAAATATTTGTCCTTTCTCGACCACTAACCCAACTAGCAACAAAAGCTTTACGATTTAATACAATACGATTTAATACAGTACTTGATTTATATTACTCGTGTAGTTTCAAAACAAACACTACAAATTCTATTATTACAATGCACATAAGATTTAAGTAAATTTAAGTCCGAGATTGGAATAACAAGCCTTTGAATCTTAATCAGAATGTACAATAATGGTCTTCACGTTTGAATATCTTGATTCCGTTTTCTAGGATTAGACAATTTGTAAGTACCATTGCCTAAATAATAGTAAAACAACAAAAGCACTTAAAATATTCATTAAAACTGAATTTCCTTTTTTCCAACTTTTTTTTCCAGAACATAGAGAATTTTTTTTTGTACAATTTAAAGGAATCTAAGTTTTTTATCGTTACATAAAAAATTATAAAAAACTTATTTAAAAAAAAAAAAAAAATTGTTATTAATTTTTCTTCCACTAGATCTAGTATTCTTCCACTAGATGATTTGCGCTAATAATGACAAATATATTCGTAATAGTGACATCATAAAGTACCGTTGTTTTATGACGCCATTTCAAAAACTCGTGCCCGTTCTTTGTAAGTACAACGATAGATTTAATCTCAACATATCTAATACCAAATACTTTATGATTAAAGTATCTTATAATTTAAATATGATAACATAAAAATTTATATGAATGTGCCACAGTGGAAGATACTTTCTCAATATTTTATATAATTTTAAAATATGTATCACTTGCGGTTGATTTTTATATATATATAAAGTTTTTCTAAATAATATTTTAGCATTTTTTTTTTTTTAAAATCTTTAAAAAAATTCTTATAAATTTCACTCCGTCCGGTCATCTGTTTACAAAACTTCTATACAGTTTAAGATGGAGCAATGAAATTTTATGCATGTATAGGTCTCATTTAAAAATCAATGCTGTGAAATGTTTATAACTCCAAGTTTATAACTCCAAGTCCATAACTCTACTTATTATTTCTCCATTCTAAAAAACACTAATCGAGACGACATTTTTTATAGCTAAAAAGCAAAATATAAAAATAAATTATCTATTATTATCTATAAATAAATATTATCTATTTCTTTTTTAGCAATTTTGTATGTAAACTTACCGTAATGTGGAAAAAATATTTTACAAGACTTTTGTTTCTTCATATTTCGTATTAGGGGTCAAAAAATTCTCTACTTTAACACACCTGTAACACCTGTAACTTGTAGAACTGTTAAAATTTATCTAAAGTATGATATAAAATTTAAATCTTCAACAGTTTACTTTTACATGTTCACAATAGCTTTGTTCACATGCCTCACTATTTTCTCCGTCTTTCGTCTGTCCGTCCGTTCGCACGTTAACTTAAAAACTAATAAAGCTATCTTGATGAAATTATATAGCGGGTGGGGATTGCCTTTCTTTCGTAATTCGTAACCTACGAGGAAAATCGGTCCATGGATTTGGATTTTGGAAGCTTCTGAACGAGCCCAAAAGCAAAGAGCATATTTCCAAAACCAATGAAGAAAGAACCTTTAAATTTGGTTGCTTTATGCTCCTTTGGTTGCTTTATGCTTTGAAATGAATTGGAGTGGCTGTTCGGATAGCTGACACATGCCTCCCAAGACCTAACAAGCTTACCTTCGAAACTAATAAAGATAGAAACTTGAAATTTTGTACAAGGCTGTTAAATCATGCCTCTTTTACGTTCCTGAAATTCGAGTTGAAAAAGGAAGGAAAGGCAGACGGTTCAAGCAGCTGTCACACGTCACACCTCCCTAAGCTTAACAAGTATATCTCCGAAACTAATAAAGATAGACCCCAAGGATGCTCTATTTTATTTCTTTGTCTCTGAAATTTGATGTGAAGAGAAATGACGGGTTTTTTTTTTTTAAATAAATAAATTCAAACAATTTTTAACTAACTATATTTACAATATATTTACAATTAAGTTTTTTTTTTAATATAAATTATAAAAAATCATATTAAGTATATTAAAATCATCATAAGATTGTGTCACATTCTATAAAATTTCATTGATTCTTTTATTTTATAGTTATTTTAATTAGTTTAATATATTTTAAAAATTATCCGTTTATATTATAACTTGAACCTTTGTTTTGACAAAATAAATCATTGATCAAGTTCTATTATACAATATATATATATACAATTAGATATTATATATACTCAAAAATAAATATTTACTTACCATTATAATGTATAACTTTGATATAACTCTTATTAAAACAATATTTTTAATATACATTTTAGTACCAGTTATTTATCCAATAATTTTTTTTATAATCACTCTCATACTAAAATATTTTAAGACATATGGTGTTTTTGATAGCCAACAATTATTTAATTTAAAATTTATTAAAATTATTGTACTTAATATACAAATTAATTTATTTTTATTAAATAACCATAATTTTTTTACACTTCTACTACTAATGTGTATGGTTAAATGTAGTTTTTAAATATTTTTAATAATAAAAATGAAATTTTTTTTAGTTTATTCTCTTATTTTCCAGACGTTTCCATTTCAGGCGTGGCTTTTATTCTTATGATGTGTGTCGAACCTACACTTCCTTGGTGTTTACAACGTATTTCATAAGTTCTTATCCACTGACCCACTAGGCCACCGACGCCGCAATTAAGAATTGTTTTTTAATTTAATTAATTTAGTTTTTTTATCCGCTTTATTATTTTTTTTTTTTTTTGAGATTGATATAGAACGAACATATATACATATATATAGAACGAACTGTTTTGACAATTTTAATGTTAACAGAATCTGAGTACGTTTATTTACATACCACATAATTAATATTCGAACTATAGTTATTTAAATGGTTTTTTTTTTTTTTTGGGTAAATTACCAATGTCACGTAATAAAATTTTAATACAAATAATAAAAATTTCAAAATTTCAAGTCATATAAAACCTCAGTCGGAGTGTGTAAATAGTTATATAAAATTATGATTTAAAATTTTCTGCAAATCTGTTTTATGTTTTTATGATTTATTAATTTTTTTTTTAAAAAAGTTTATGAAATGAAATTTTATTTTAGTAAAATTATAATTTTTCTGTCGTCCATGATTTTATCTTCTGATTAACTTCTGATTCTGATTTCCAATCATGATTTCCAAACATAGATTCGAGTATTTGTCATAAAACTTCTTTTTTTTTTATATAAGCATAATTGAGTGTCAATAAAAGCTCGAAAAGAATACAATTTTGGTTTTATAACAACTTCGGCTTCTGCAAAATTATGTTAGTCTAATGCAACAGATTCGACAAGCTGCAAAATTTATATCGTCATATCTTGGCACTTAATAAAGCTAAACACTTGAAATTTTAAATGATGACTAAATTTTATAGCAATATCTTCTGTAAAATTATATTGGTTCGTGGCAACGGGTTCGAGTAACTGTCATTTGTCATATAATCCCAAAATTTATCAATTATCTGAAATTTTATAAAAAAAAAAAATGATTAAATTTTATGGTAACAGAATAACTTATATTCGTGCAGGTATCCTAGAGTTGACACAATAAAATAAAACTAATTTTGAATTTAAATTAACACCTACTTAATTATATGATATTTAAGTAATCACCAATTAGCATAAATTATCTTTTATTAATTTTAGTAATATTAAACATTTTTAAAATCATCATTTTTCTCTGAATAAACCAGAAAATGAAAACAAGGCAGTATATAAGCAAAGTTTTTTGAAGAGGCACATTTCCAATATAATAGTATGAAGAGACGAAAATATTGCAAAAAATTTTATGGTTTCACATTTCACATTTTATGGTTTTTTTTTAGTAAAAAATTTCATGTGGATTTGAAGTTTTAAAAAAAAAATGAGTAGATATAACCATTTGGAAATAGATTTTTTTTTAGTTTTGAAAGTCTGTAACGAATTTTTATTTATTAGATTTGTCTTTGTTTAAAATTTTATTACTCAAACGTTCAAAAAGTTTTGTAAACAGACAGGCAGACTGAGATAACGAAATAAAAATCAGACATTTTATAAATCATTTAAACAAAATTTTATTTTTTAAATTTTTAAATAAAAAGAAAAGAATTGAAAATAAAGTTCTATTGCAATAATTAATTGCTGTGATGTAAAAATCTTTTTTTTTAATCATTATATAAATAATTTAATATTTTACTTGATTAAGTATATTGTTTTGTAATAGTTGTTTTATAATAATTTTATGTATTATTTTTGTTTTTTTTCAGATTAGAACAACATTTAAAAAGGTAAGTAAAAGTAAATAAATATACCTACTGTTCAATCAAAAGATCAAATAAAAAGATTATAATATACATCAATCAATTTAAAGTTATTGTACAATAAATAGCAAAATCTCTTCTATGTACTAAACGTAAAGTTATTCAAAAAATACTTTTGTGTTTTGTACCAAAATTGCATAAATAAAAATTTTTGTCACTTATTATTAGAAAACAAACTTGTCAGATGCATACTAGTTATGATTACAGTACTTAAATTATTCAAATACTTAAGGAGTATGATATACTTAAACGTACGATACTTAAAAAGATCTAACTAACTTATTAATATTTGATTTTTTTTTATAGTACTTGGTAATTGGATCTTTATATTCTCCCAATAAATTATCGTATTATCAATTGAGTTAATATTTTTTATTTCATTCATTATGCTTCCCGCTGTAGCTTGTACGATAAAAATTGGGATTGATTTTTTTTGTTTTTAATCTGCATACAGATGTTATGTTAATTTTTTCATTATTACGATTTTTTAATTGTTGCAGTAGTTCACTTTCATCGTAGCTCGTATCTAGACCCTTTAGTACTAGTGTTACTTTTTTTTTTCTTTTGGTATAAAAGAGCAGAAATTGGTGTTTGTTTCTTTTAAAATTTGTATTATTGCGTTGTTATTTGTTAAATTGTTTGTGTAAATTGTGGAATGATTTTTATTTATTTTTTTAATTAGAAAAATGATGATTTTAAAAATGTTTAATATTACTAAAATTAATAAAAGATAATTTAATTTAATTTTAATAATTTTTTTAAGTTCGTCAATTTCTGGGTAAAAGCCATTAATTGGTGGAACTTTTTAGCACATTTCCAAAAAAATTTTGAAAAAATGTGCTTATTAGTTTCACTCTGTCCGTCCGTCTGTTTACAAAATTTCTACACCGTTAAAGATAGAGAAAAAAAATTTTAACCATGGGTAGGTCTCATAAAAAAAATAATATTGTGGAACAACTTTTTCATGTAGCCCCATCCATTACGGAGCTACAGCCCCTCAAACTTTGAAAAAGCCCTATATTTAAATGCATATAGTTTTTTGCAATCTGAAAACGCCATTCGACAGATATTTTTTTTTTGTAAATTAATATCAAAATTATACAATTTTTTTAAATTTAGTATTTAAATTTATCGTTATGTGAAAACCAAATTTTGCATGATTTTTTCATAACTCCGGCACACTTTTAGATAGAGGCTTTACTTTCATAACTCCGGCACACTTTTAGATAGAGGCTTGGAATTTTGAGGCAAGAAAGAACTTTTAGAATTAGTATAAGTTTGCTCAGAAAATTTTTTTGGATCACCCCCTGTTTATGAGCAATTAGGGCTCAAAAATTGAAAATTTCCTATTTTTAAACACCTGTAACTTAGAAACCTGTACACATTTTACTTCTGCAAGATATAAAAATTAAAGCTACAGTAATATATTTTTACGTGTGTTAAAAGTTTATTTTAGGTGTAAAGGGTTCCAAAGTTGCAGCTCTTCAAAATTACGAAAAAGCCTCATTTTCAGAAGTATATATCTCAGGCTCTGCGTAATAGTTTTGCAATCTAAAACCGCCAGAAGATCGAACATTTTATTATCTATATAAAACAATATCAAAATTATGTAATATTTTGTAATTTACTATTTAAATTTATCGTTATGTGAAAACCACATTTTGCAAGAAATTTCTTTTTTCATAACTCCGGTACGCCTTTAGATAGGAATCTGAAATTTTGAGACAAGAAATAACTTTTAGAATTAGTTTCCTCAGAAAATTTTTTGGTAGCACCCCCTCTTTAAGAGTTATTACGCCTCAAAACTTGAAAATTTGCTATTTTTGGACACCTGTAACTTAGGCACCTGTACAAATTTTTCTTCGGCAAGACATGAAAATTAAAGGTTCAATAATATATTTTTACGTGTGTTAACGGTTTTTCTTAGTTTTATAGGATTCCGGACTTACGGCCCATCAAAACTTCAAAAATGTCCTATTTTCACTTTTTTTCTTATTACATGAAATTTTCAAATCAAAGTCACAATTCTAAACAGTTTGTATTGAGTTTTGGAAATGTGCGCTTTTAAAAACCGTTGGTTTACATTCTACCTTGTTTTGTTTTAATTTGTGAATTATTTATAGTGTCATGATTGTTATTATTGTTATACCCGTACTATAAATATCGGGTATAATAGAATTACTCCTCCGTTTGTAACACCTCGAAATAAGCGAGCTAGATATACCTTCAAAGGTATAGATCGGATCAGAAAATTATTCTAAGACGATTGAGCCATGCCTTAGGCACCTGTCCGTCCGTCCGTCAGCACGCTAACTCGAAAACTAAGAAAGCCAGAATCTTGAAATTTACACAAAATATTCTGGGAGTAATTTGTAGGTTCCCTATTTTTTTGGTTGAGTTTGGACCAAAACTTAGGGTAGCCCTCGAACACCTAACTTTTAGATCCCCACATTTTTTTGAAATAGAGCTATGAAATTTAACTGCTGATAGATCTCACAAAAATATTAATTTTATTTTTTATAACTTTTTTTTGTAGCCCCACCCGTTACGGAGCTACAGCTCCCCAAAGGTTCAAAAAAGCTCTATATTTAAATTGTTATAGCACAAGTTGTATAAAGTGTATTTTCTTGTAAAAACAGAAAACGATTACTGCTTTTATTAGCTTTAAAAGTATATATACAATAAATATATAGTTGTGGCATACGGTGTCTTAATTTACCGTTATGCGAAACTCAAATTTTGCAAAATCCTTTAACCTTTCTATCTTCTAAACGGTTTAAGTTGGAAACTTGAAATTTTGACAGTAGTTAGATCTTTGAAAATAAGTATGAGTCATTTCAAAAATTTTTTTTGTATCACAACCCGTTTAGTAGCTGAAAATTTCCTATTTTTAAACACTTGTAACTGGAACACCTGTTAAAATTTTTTTGAAGTAATACACAAAAATTAAAGCTTCAACATTATACTCTTATTTCTGTTAATAACTTTTTTTTAATAATATAGGGTTACTTTATAATTGACGAAAGTGTTACTTGATTTTTCCAAATTTTCTAACAAATTTCTTTAATGAATTTTTTGCATTTTGTTTTACTCGATAATTTGAAATTGTTGAGGATAGATACAATGCGTAGTACAAAAAAATGTAAATAAATAAACAACATAACGGTTGCTTGAAGAATTTTTATTTATATGATATTGATATACATACATACTTATATAATATCATGTTTATTTACATATCGTATATGTCACTAGTGAATGAATGATAAGAGTATGGATGTATATTATATAGCGCCGTATTTACATACATATATGTATTTTATTGTACTTATAAGAAATTATTCTGTCAATGGAATATTTAAATATAATATAATATTTAAAATTATATTTACTATTTTGTACTATGTAAATTTAATATACATTTACCGCTTAGTATTAAATGGTACTATAGAATATTTGAAAAAGTTTTGGATTGATAATCGTTATGTGGAAGGTTAGAATCTGCTTTTGAAGAATGTACATATAAACATATAGTTTGAATAGATGTACAACCCATAGTTCTAGAAATTATAAAATTCACCCAAATTATTTTAAAATACTAAAATATTAAAAAAATAATATTGTAAGCAGAGTGACAGGCTGTGAACATACTAACTGTTCGTACGGGTATCTAAGAGTGGACAAAGTCAACTGTATTCTTTCTCGTTTGGAATAATTTTTCTATTTTTTTATTTATTGATTTTTTAGGATTATTTGCTTCATTATCTGAAGGCATTATTATGAACTATCACAGGAGGTTGTTTTTTACAACGCTGTGTAGTTTAAAACAAAAAAAAAAAATTTATAATTTTTCAATTTTTTTATCGAACCGTTGCGATTAAAAAATCATGCAAACCATAGTTAATTAATTTTAAATATCAATTTGAAAATTTTTTTTTATTACTTTAAATGGGTATATTAATATACCCATAAAGGGTGGGACCCTTTTCCTTTCTAATGTGGGCCATTTGAAAATTTTTAAATTGTCAGAATTTTTAACTTTTTATAATTAATCGGAAAAGTTTTCTTATTTATTTATTTATATTAATATTACATGCATAAATGTGAGGCCATTAGGTATAGGTTTTATACTAATATTATTTATTTTGTTTATATTATATACTATATATTAACATTATATTTGGTCGTAAGCGGGTATGTAAAGAAAAAAAACTTACGACCTGTGCAGAGATCGAACCCACACTCCTTCGGTTAATACGCCACACGCCTACCCACTAGGCTACCGAAGCCCCAAGTTTTCTTATTTTACCACTTCAGCTGCATACTAGAATACAAATTTCTTGCCTAATTTAAGCCGTCTTGATGTACTTATACAATAATATTTTTAATATGTAAAACATCTTAAATTAAAAATAATTTTTATTCGAAGTCAATATTGTGTTTACAAATTAATATTTGGTTTTTTTATACCCGTACGATAGGATCGGGTATAATAAAATTACTCCTCCGTTTGTAACACCTCGAAATAAGCGAGCTAGATATACCTTCAAACGTATGGATCGGATCAAAAAAAAATTCTAAGACGTTTGAGCCATGTCCGTCCGTCCGTCCGTCAGCACGCTAACTCAAAAACTAAGAAAGCTAGAATCTTGAAATTTACACAAAATATTCTGGGAGTAATTTGTAGGTTCCCTATTTTTTTGGTTGAGTTTAGACCAAAACTTAGGGTAGCTCTCGAACACCTAACTTTTAGATCCCCACATTTTTTTTGAAATAGAGCTATGAAATTTTAACTGCTGATAGATCTCACAAAAATATTAATTTTATTTTTAATAACTTTTTTTTGTAGCCCCACCCGTTACGGAGCTACAGCTCCTCAAAACTTCAAAAAAGCTCTATATTTAAATTGTTATAGCACAAGTTGTATAAGATATATCTTCATTTTGAAAACGCCAAACGATTACTACTTTTATTAGCTTTAAAAGTATATATACAATAAATATATACTTGTGGCATACGGTGTCTTAATTTACCGTTATGCGAAACTCAAATTTTGCAAAATCCTTTAACCCTTCTATCTTCTAAACGGTTTAAGTTGGAAACTTGAAATTTCGACAGAAGTTAGATCTTTGAAAATAAGTATGAGTCATTTCAGAAATTTTTTTTGTATCACCCCCCGTTTAGGAGCTGTAAGGGGTCAAAAACTGAAAATTTCTTATTTTTAAACACCTGTAACTTGAACACCTGTTAAAATTTTTTTGAAGTAATACACAAAAATTAAAGCTTCAGTATTATACTCTTATTTCTGTTAACAACTTTTTTTAATAATATAGGGTTACTTTATAATTGACGAAAGTGTTACTTGATTTTTTCAAATTTTCTAACAAATTTCTTTAACGAATTTTTTTACATTTTGTTTTACTCGATAATTTGAAATTGTTGAGGATATAATGCGTAGTACAGAAAAATGTAAATAAATAAACAGCATAACGGTTGCTTGAAGAATTTTTATTTATATGATATTGATATATATACATATACATACATATCGTATATGTCACTAGTGAATGAATGATAAGAGTATATATGTATATTATATAGCGCCGTATTTACATACATATATGTATTTTATTGTACTTCTAAGAAATTATTCTGTCAATGGAATATTTAAATATACCTAATATAATATAATATTTAAAATTATATTTGTTATTTTGTACTAACTAAATTTAATATACATTTACCGCTTAGTATTAAATGGTACTATAGAATAATTGAAAAAGTTTTGGATTGATAATGTTTGGTTAGAATCTGCTTTTGAAGAATGTACATATAAACATATAGTTTGAATATATGTACAACCAGTAGTACTAGACATTATAAAATTCACCCAAATTATTTTAAAATACTAAAATATTAAGAAAATAATATTGTAAGCAGAGTGACAGGCTGTGAACATACTAACGGTTCGTACGGGTATCTAAGAGTTGACAAAGGCAACTGTATTCTTCCTCGTTTTTATATAGAATATTTCGACTAAATTTTAAAATAAAAAATAATTATATAATCAAAATCATTGTAGTAAAGAATAATAATTTTTTACTGATTAATTGAAAATATTAAGTGATAAATTTGAAGAGAACTAATAATTAAAAAAATCATATTCTTATAAATTTTATAAAATTTACATTACATCTACATCATTCAAATAAAGCTTTTCATTAGAGATTTAGATATCCGCTTATTTTAATATCAAAATGTAATCAGTAACTATTTTTGCATTATTTTTACAAGCTCTTCACATTGCTGATGAAAATAATTTTTCTTGGAATATAAAACTATCTATAACGTGAATTTAAATTTAAAAAAAAGAAGAACACTATAAAATTACATATACATGAAAATCATGTATAATACAACAAAATAAAATAAAAAAAAAAACACCCAATTAGGTACTTATTATTTTTAAGAATACAATTTTTTTTTATTTTTTTTTAATATGACGTCATATATGGTTGAATCCAATATAAAAATTTTGCTACATCAACATATACTATATAATTATCTAAATTACAACTATTTATTAAATGAAATATTGATTTTGAAACAATTCCCCTTAAATACCATCTACCATTATTTTCAAACATTAAACCACTACCTGAATCTCCATTACATGGTCCATTTCCATTACGTAAACCGGCACAAAATGTTGTATTTGATGTTATTTCAATAAATGCTATATTTGATCTTAAACAATTTGAATCTGAAACAATTTTTGATTGTACTATTGATGGTATTGATGATGGTATTTTAATTTCAGGATTTGAAAAACCCCAACCTGCAACTAAACCATTACGATTAATAATAATATTATTTAAATTAAATGAATTATTCCATAAACAAATTGGACGAATTTTTTTATTATATTGTACATAAGTTTCTAAAATTATTATTGCAATATCAGCATAACTTTCTGTTCTATATTGATTATATTCTGGATGTAAAATAATATTTTTAACATTTGAATAAATTGATCCTTCTTCATTTTGTTGTCTTAAATCATGTACACCAATACCAATTATATAATCATTAAAATTTTTATTATTTGAAACACAATGAGCAGCTGTTAAAATAATTTGATGTGAAATTAAAGTACCACCACAATCAAATGATTTTTTTGATTTTCTAAATATAACAACTAACCATGGCCATGCACCAGGTTGAAAATTTTCTCCACCTATAATTAATGGTATGGATACAGTTGTTGTACCACAAACATTTAATGTCTGATCAATAAATTCATTATAATTTGATGGTTTGAATATTGATTGTTGTTGTTGTTGTTGTTGTTTTTGTCGTTTTGAATCATATAATTTTTGTTGTGTTCGATTTGTTCCATTATTTTCAAATGATGATTGTAAAATTGATTGTAAATTTGTTTGTTGATTGGTTGATTGTGAATTTTTTTCAGAATTTAATTGATAATTAAATGAATTATTAGATTCATCATTAATTTTTTTTAAAATTTTATCATTTATTTGTGATAAATTATTTAATGACAAACTGAAATGCATTTTTGTTTCTTCTAATTTCAATTGATTTGTAATTATTGAATAACCAGATAAAAATATTTCTAAAAAATTAATAAAAAAAATTAAATATTATAATTTAAAATGTAAATAAATAATAAAAAAAAAAAAAAAAATAAAATAAAATTCGTAATAATTTACTTGGATTTTTACAAATTGTAAAACCATTTGATCGAATTTCAATAACTTCTGGAATTGTATATGATGAAAGAAATTTAACATTATAAAATATAGGATTACCACTTTTAATATTATTAAAAATTGTTTGTCTATCCTGTATAACATTTAGATATTGTTCCTAAAATTTTTTTATTTTTTATTATTTTATAGTATTATATATTATTATTATTATTAATGCTAAATTTTCTTAATATTTATATTTAATAAAAAATAATAAAATAAATTGTTTTAAAATATTGATTCTATTTCTTATACAAATTTAAAATAATATATCTAATTTGTATTTGTTTTTTGCTGATCAGTTTTTAATTATTTTACTAACTTAACCCGAACATGATTAACGCAAAATAATGGATAACAAGAAAAATTTTTGCGGCCCCTATACAATTTTTATATACTAAATTCTACATACAATACATACTACCTACATACAAAACATTTCGGTTAGCACGAAAAACAGTTAACAAGAATTTATGGCTTAATGTCAACAAATTTTTTTTGTTTGAAAATTTGAAATTTATATAGGTATAAACTATTGAAATATAGTTTTGAAAATACAGATTTGAAATGCATTCAAATTTATTTTTGGTATAATTTTTTTCAAATTTTCATTTTTGATAAAAAATAATTTTTAAATACAAAGATTACCTAGATAGATTTTATATTTGATTTTTATATGGTATTTTAGGTTTCTAAAATTCTAAAGTTTTAATATAATATCTATTTCAATGAATTAATTTATTCTTTTAGTAATTTATTTTTTTTATTTTTAACACAAATAAAATTAGATATGTATGTACAAATAAAATTACATATGTATTTATTGATAAAAATGGTCAAATTTATATGTTATTTTATTAGGTACATGGAAATAACTTCCTTAGTGTAAAATTCCGATTAACACGAAATATTTTACTAATTCCATTGAATTTCATATTATCCGGATTTTACTGTATTTTTTAATTGAAGTAAGAAAATATTAAATAAAAGGTAGGTACTTATTTTATTATCTGTTTTATATTTAAAAAAAGATAAATGGCATTCGATATTCATTTTAAAATAATTTAAACAATAATAAATTATTATTAATTTTTATAAAATAATAAATTATATTTAATTTTGAAAATTTTTAATAAAATTTATAGAAAAGAATTTCAAATAAATTATATATATAGTACATTATTTACATTTTGTTAAGACAAGATTGATAGCCGCCCTTTTTGTCGACAAAAAAATGTTGAAAAAGAGCATATCGAAAAAGAAAAAAAATTGAAAAAAAAATGTCTAATATCAATGTCGAAAATAAAAATGTTCGACATTTTCTTTAAAAGTAGTATAATTTAGAGCGAGTTACACAGATCAGCTTTTATCATTCATGGTTTCAATTTTTTGTTTAGCGGAGATTTAGGATATTCTCCTTTTACATAATATTTACATATATATTTATATGTATAAGTGAGATTCTGAATTAGGAGAAATTTTAAGTCAGTCAAATTAGGGTTATTCGCTTTTTCTAGAATTTATTGTAAAAATATTTATTTTTTTTTTTTACTTACTTTCATATTAGTATATAAATAATAATATTATTTTCACTAAAAATTAAAAAGAAAAACATTATAAAATAAAAACAAAAATACATTTTAAATACATTTTTTTTTCCAAAATTTTTTTTTTTGGAATTTTTTTTTTAACATTTTTGTTTTCAACATTTTCTCTCTCAACATTTTCTTTTTTGACATTTTGTTTTTCAACACATTTTATTCAACATTATTGTTTCTCAACCAATCGAGCTAGCCCCTACAATATTATATATTAATAATGATATAACGACTCTAAGAATAAAAACAACATATATATACATATATATATTTTTTTAACACTGATTTAATTCATTAAAAAATTATAAGATTTGTATTAAAGAACCGACCCACTCAAGAAAAAAAAATTATATTTTATAACAAATAATTTAACTTTAATTTTAATTCTTTCACTAATAGGTATTATCTTTAATATTAATATTATACTAAAAAAAAAAAAAAAATACTGTAATTTTACTGTTTTAAATTACTGTTTTTATTTTGTTTTATTTTATTTTAAATTTACTTAATTAAATAAATTTTTTTTTTTTTTTTTTAACTAATGAAGCTCAAAATGAATGAATAAACAAATTTTAAACAATATGTATTTTAATTTATAAATTTAAGTATATAATTTTTTTACCCCCCATCCATTATCATTAGTAACTTTAATTTCAACAATATTATTTTTATTTATTTCAATATTATTTATTACAATAATGCCTTGAATTTCATTATTTTTTTCAATATAATTAAATATATGTGGACATGGTGATTGTGGTATAAAACTACTATTAAATAATTTAATATTAATTATAATTATATTTAATACTAATATTATATTATTCATTTTTTATTTTATATTGTACACATTAAATATAGTTTTGTGTGTAGGTATATATTTTTATATTAAAATATATTAATAAAAATGTGTTACAATTTTCTCATATAGGTACGTATTTAAAAAATTAATTATTTTTTTTTTTAATTTTAGTAAAACCATACGTAAAAGTTAAAAATAATATGTATTTTATAAAACTTTTTTTTTTCTTTTTAGCAATCTTTATTCTTTACTAGTTTTTGCATTACTAAAATTTTACATATCAACTTCATGTCTTTTATTGTTACAATATGAGAAAATTAAAAAAAAGAAACAAAAATTTTATATTAACTGTAGGTATACATATACAATAAAAACTTACAGTAATCATCAACAACAAATATTTTATTTTACTTTTTTTTTTAACGCTATAGCAACTATAATATGAAAAGTGCAATTTTATTAATTAAATAACAAATGATGTGTGGCGTATATATACATTAATAACATTTTATACTTACATAATAATATTATATATATTCTGATTACTAAATATAAAATAAATATAAAAGTATGTAAGAAAGATAACAGGAGGATTCTAATCTTTTATCTTTATTTTAAGAGATGCCGATCACTCCATTCCTCAGAATCTGAGTATTACCCAGTATTTTCGTGCATCTCTTGTAATGAAGATAAGAAATAAAATCATGTCGTTCTCATCTTTCTCACATACATTTATACATATTTAGTTTTTTTAAGAAATATTTAATAATATAGGAAGATAATTATTGATTTATACAGAAACACGAATTAAAGTTTAAACATTAAATCATTGAACACAACTTAAAAAAAAAAAAAAAAAAGGTTTTATTACGCGTAAATTAGGTATTAATAATGATAAAATAATAATAATCAAAACCAAAATTTTTAAATTTTTAGTACCAAATAATGGAGATTAGATGTTTTTAGACGGTTTATACTTGTGCGGTATGTTTAGATGTAGTTATATGTAAAAATTATGTAGTATGTTGCTGTAGTCTACGATGTGTCGATATAATATATTCATGTATATTACTTTCTTGATATATATTTGATTTTTAAATAAGAATCAAGTTAATCATTGTTGACAAACCAATACGGTTTTGTTCGAATAATTTTGTTTTGACATTGTTGTATTATATAGTATAACAAGTAGATTGAAAGCTTTTCTACTGTAATCTTAAAATTAAACTCTATTTTGTTCAGATTAAAATAATTAACTATATGCTTTTTTAAATAAGTATTTTGGAGTAACGACTTAGTTTAAAATAACTGCCCTTTCTGGTCCAACATACATATACATATATTGCGAATCCGATCCAAATTGAGATTCTTTTCTTTTTTTTAAAGTATATAGATATATTATTTAAAGTATAAGATGAGATTTTATAGTTTTCTAGTTTGAGTAAATTTTTCATTTAATTGTTCATATAGAAAAATATTCAGTAAAACAAATAAATATATAAATATTTTGGTGTTTTACCAAAAGAAAATATAGTACCCCTTAAAATATGCAATTGTTTTTTTTTTGTGTCATTATTGTTAATTTTAATTGCTTTTAAACAAAAATAATTTAATCTCAATGAAGAGATAAAGTATATATGTGTAATATTCCAATTAAGAAGCTGTTATTTATACATATTAATATTACTTATTACGAAGAATAATGTAATATTATATTAGAGTCTAAACCAAGGGTTACAAAAGGCATTAAAAGTTGAATTCTATATAATTAATTTGTATAATAATATTTATTTTGTTTATATTATATTTTTCTATATTTATACTATATTTATAAAACTATATTTTGTGACAAGGGGGTGCGTTAACTAAATTAATATTATTCCTTCCTATAAAAAAATTTGGCCTGTGCTGAATTTAAGCCTGCATTAATTCGGTTAACCATGTGGTACGTCGACGCTCGACTACCGATGCCTCACACAATAATATATTTGTACTATACTTTAAATTGCATGTGAAAAAATATTATTATTCTAATTAGCCATAATTAATATATTTTTGTATAATACATATATAGATTTTGGTATATTTTAAGTGTTCAAATCTGATTATACTTGATGAAGGATGACTAAATAATATACATATGTAATTTGTAGGGCTAACTTATTTTGTTTTTGTCATTTCGAAATAAAAATAAAATGAACATATCTATTTATAAAAATGATTTAAAGAAAAACGAGGAAGAATACAGTTGACTTTGTCCGTAGATACCCGTACGAACCGTTAATATGTTCACAGCCTGTCATTCTGCTTACAATATTATTTTTTTAATATTTTAGTATTTTAAAATAATTTGGGTGAATTTTATAATTTCTAGTACTATGGGCTGTACATATATTCAAACTATATGTTTATATGTACATTTTTAAAAAGCGATTATCAATCCAAAACTTTTTCAAATACTCTATAGTACCATTTAATACTAAGCGGTAAATGTATATTAAATTTACTAAGTACAAAACAATAAATATAATTTTAAATATTATATTATATTATATTTAAATATTTCATTGACAGAATAATTTCTTATAAGTACAATAAAATACATATATGTATGTATATACGGCACTATATAATATACATATATACTCTTATCATTCACTCACTAGTGGCATATACGATATGTAAATAAACATGATATTATATAAGTATATGTATATATATCAAAATCATATAAGTAAAATTCTTCAAGCAACCGTTATGTTGTTTATTTATTTACATTTTTTTGTACTAGGTACGCATTATATCCTCAACAATTTCAAATTATCGAGTAAAACAAATGCAAAAAATTTGTTGAAGAAATTTGTTAGAAAATTTGAAAAAATCAAGTAACACTTTCGTCAATTATAAAGTAACCCTATATTATTAAAAAAAGTTGTTAACAGAAATAAGAGTATAATGTTGAAGCTTTAATTTTTGTGTATTACTTTAAAAAAATTTTAACAGGTGTTCAAGTTACAGGTGTTTAAAAATAGGAAATTTTCAGTTTTTGACCCCTTACAGCTCCTAAACGGGGAGTGATACAAAAAAAATGAAATGACTCACACTTATTTTCAAAGATCTAACTTCTGTCGAAATTTCAAGTTTCCAACTTAAACCGTTTAGAAGATAGAAGGGTTAAAGGATTTTGCAAAATTTGAGTTTCACATAACGGTAAATTAAGACACCGTATGCCACAAATATATATTTATTGTATATATACTTTTAAAGCTAATAAAAGTAGTAATCGTTTGGCGTTTTCAAAATGAAGATATACCTTATACAACTTGTGCTATAACAATTTAAATATAGAGCTTTTTTGAACCTTTGGGGACCTGTAGCTCCGTAACGGATGGGGCTACAAAAAAAAGTTATGAAAAATAAAATTAATATTTTTGTGAGATTAATATTTTTGTGAGATAGGGAACCTACAAATTACTTCCAGAATATTTTGTGTAAATTTCAAGATTCTAGCTTTCTTAATTTTTGAGTTAGCGTGCCGACGGACGGACGGACGGACATGGCTCAAAAGTCTTAGAATTTTTTTCTGATCCGATCCATACCTTTGAAGGTATATCTAGCTCGCTTATTTCGAGGTGTTACAAACGGAGAAGAAATTTTATTATACCCGATCCTATCATACGGGTATAATCATAAAGATATTTATTTCGTAGCAAAAGAATTAATTTTGATTCGGTACAACAAAACAACAACAACGTACATTGATAGCAATTTCGCTAAACCATAGCAACAAAAATGTATTGTTCAAATTCAAAATTTTTAATATTGTGAAATGATAGTTTTTCTTCACCTAAATTTTAGAAACCTAGTTTCTTTCTTTAGTTGTTTTAAGCATTTTATATAAATTTAAAATTAACAACAATTTTGCAGTTTTACTGAAGTCCGTTTACTTTTTGAAATAAAAAATTGATATATTTCTTATTTTTATAGTGTTGTAATATCAAATAGTACAAAAACTGCCTTACGGAAAATTAAAAAGAAAATTTTGAATATGTTTAGATATGCGTGTCATTGATAATGGGGGAATTTAAATTTTTGTTTAATAACAAAAAAAGTTTTATATAAATACTTATTATCTTTAAAATTATTAAAAATAGCTCTTATTGACTCTTAATTTGACACTAATATAGAAATGTTCGAGAAATTTTTGTGAGAACGTAGTGTAATTGTATAAATGAATTAATTTAAAGTTTTGTTGTTTTTGTATGTTTTCCATAAGTGTATTAAACAATTTTTTAATTGAATTATTAATTGCTTTAGATTAGAATAACGATTGGTCTTTTTTTAGTTGCTTATTCGAATTTTTGCTATCATAAAATTTAGGCAATTATATGTTTTGAAATTCAACCTTTACAATATATCAAATCAACAATATTCGCGATTGTTGTCCAATTTCTGATATTGGGCAGCCCCGACATATTTTTGCTTCATTTTTTCCTTCTATTTTGTTTTGTATTATTAATTGAAGGAGAAAATAAGATATTTTCCAATGTTTGAGGCTCATTAGTTGTTCTCTATTTGCGTTCATTCTGTTAAAAACTTCTTCGTTTGTGACGTGGTCTACCCAGATAAAGTTCAATATCATTGATTTACAATATCCTTCAATTTACTACTATTTACATTTCAAATTCTGTTTTCAATTCTGTTCTGTTCATATCTCTTATTCCATCTCTTATTGACCACGATTCTACACCATACAGAAGTATAAACTACTCGTGGCATTTTACAAATCGTAAGCGAATACTTAAATTTAAGTCATTATAGTGCAAAGTACTTTTTTAAATTTGAAACCATCTCAATTTTATTTCCTTGTCACGATTTCAATTTTGCGTGTAGTCAGCATCAAATGTATTTAAATATCGATACCCTTTCAATAGATGATTGTCGACAATTATTTGAGCTGTTGTGTGAAGGTTTTTTCCTCTACTTACAATCACGAGCTTCGTTTTTAAAAGCTCATTTTTAAACCAAATAATGACTGCATCATCTCGATGTCATATCATGTTTATAAATATACCGCGACTAATTTTAATTCGTACCTATACATCATTTATTGCTTCTGCAAAAATTTAATCTGGGTATGTGAGAACAACAGAGATAGTATACACTATACAGCCTTGCTGTACTTCTTTTTTTTTTATATTAATGCTGTTCATTCTGAGATCATTCTTTATATTGACATTAGCAGTTTATCGGCCAATATAATTTTTTAGCACATTGAATGATGTTTTGATCAATACCAATTCTGTTTAACACTATACTTAACACTTCTAAGCTTTTCGCTGGTTGATTTAAGCTTTTCACAACTTGTTGTCTACAAATCCCAAAAAAGCGATTTTTTGAACGTCACAATCACACCGAACGACAGTTCTGTACCAAGTACTTGTTGGATAATAAGTGCTTCTCTAGTGCTTGTACCGCGTTCAACACCAAATTGTATTCTGCCCCTACAATCTTCTGGATATTGTTTATATAAAGCAATTTTTAGAATAATTTTTATTTAAGTATGGCTCATCAAGTTTAATCAAACGATACTCATTACAACTTTTTTAGGGAGGGCAATATATAATGTTAATCTTATAGCCAATCTGTTATAGAAATGCCTGTATTGTATGTCCGTAATGCATATCATTGAAATTCTATCACTACGGGATTTTCATTACTTATTAGTTTTAATATTTCGCAAAATATCTCAACTAACGTCTAACGACGTTTTTATTGCCTTGGTTGAAGCTATCACTTTCTTATTTCATTTTTCGTGATCGCTGTATTTTCGCCTTTTAATGAAGCAACTTTAATTTTAGAGATAAGTACTATTTATCATCTTGTGTTATTAAAAACATGAACTGCAGCTCCGTGTTTAAAAATATTGATAATATTAAATGTTTGGCCAACTTCTATATATATGGCAACCAAACAAAAAATCAACATCGAGGTTGATTAATTGGTAAAAAGTTTTTTAATGTAATATTCATCAATGAATAAAAATTTTGAATTAATTATAGAAAAAATAGGGAAAAGAAAAAAATAAAAGCAAAAAAGAAACTGCTTAAGTTAAATACTTATAATTTTCATTATTATAATTTTTGTGTTGTTTTCTATGTTGCTTTTACTTTTTCAAAATCTAGTCAGCAATTAGGACAGTTCAAGGCAGGAGACCGGATGCAAGTCTCCTAAAAAAAAAAACAAAGATAAACCAGATGGAAAAAACAAAAAATCTGAATGCTATTCCTGATTGTCAGGAACAACAAATTTTCAACATCACTAAATTAAATTGGTAAAAATAAATATAACAAAAAAGCAAATGTAATAATGTAAAATGCATTAAATTTAGAGTAAAGTAAATAATGCGAAAAAAGGCATAATAAATTTAACCTTAACCTTAACCAATAAAACTACAAAAAAATTCGAATTGTAACATTTTTTTTAAAATAGAATAGAATTTTCTTTTTGTACAATTTTAATTTAGAAAAAAGCTTTTATTATAGTTCTATACCTATTATCATATTGTAATTATATTTTGATTTTACCAATCATTTGAACAAATTAACTGGATGTCATAATTAAAATTAAATATTAAATTTTATATTGATGTACATATAATAGATCTGTATATTCTAGTGAATGTCATCATTCTTATATCAATACTAGCTGTTGGCCCGTCATAGAATGACGGAGTTAATTATGGTAGATTTTATTTTTATATACCTACATATTTGTTTTTGCAATTGCGGAATAATGTATAATTTGTACTTTGCCAAATAATGCAGTAAATTAAAAAAAAAAATTATTATTTGTAATTTATATAAAAAAATATTATGTTTCCATCCGGAATCGTACCTGCACACTACCGTGTCAGAGTCAGGCACATGGCAATATGTACTAATAAGAAGAAATGAAAAAACACTATAAAAATATTTTGTAACTAAATTAAGCTAACTTAATGTAAAAAGTGGATAGTAATAAGAATTTATCATGCACGAAAAAACGATTTGAAATTGAAACCAAAAAGAATGAAATATTCATTTGGGTACCCACAACCCCAATATATACACACAATTCCAATTTCAGTTATCCCTATACCTAATACATTATACTCGCACACCAATAAATTCATTTGAGCTCCCGTAATAAAATTACATTATAAAAATCTATAGTGTTGTTCTTCTTTTTATATGTTTGCACTATATGCACAGACACAGTGGATATGAAAAATAGAAAAATATATTGCCCCTACTTTGAAAATAGACTTTTTTATTGTATGAAAAATGTATTAGGTTTGTGAAAAAGAGTGAAACTACTTCTTATATCTATACTTTGATTACAATAAACTTTGGAAAAAAAAAATTCTTTTCAACAAAAAAAAAAAATCAAAACAGGGGTCTCGATGGCCTTGTGGGTAAGAGCGTATAAAATACGCTGTAAACACCGAGAGAGTGTGGGTTCGAATCCCAAACACGTCATAAGAGTTATTCCCACATTTACAGCCATATGCTTGAACAGGAAACGTTGTGTAATTTCCTGTCCACATTTATTTGGCAGAGAAATGCAATAAAAAATAAATAAATAAATAAATCAAAACAAAATAGATTACCCCTTACAATTTACAATATTCATAAACAATTATAATAAATTATTATTTCTGCTTCCTATAATAAAATATTTCTTTGGCCCTGTTTTTTTATTTTAGAATCTATAAAAATTCATTTTAAAATTATTTAAGAAAATTTTCTTTGTGTATAATATATGGGTATGTGTATATAACATATGTTAATACGTTATATACACATACCCATATATGTATATAATAATATGTCAATACAAAATAAAATCAGTTCGAAAAAAATGAATGAATGAAAAAATATTTACGTACGTAATGTATCTTAGTTTGAAAAATTAAAAATATTTTCAATTAGAAATTATATCTATTCTATATACATTGTAGCCTATGTATATTTAATTTTTTTTGCTATAATAGAACACATCCCACACAACACTTTAAAATGAAAGCGTTTGTTACACATCATTTTTCTGGACAAATATAATATAAATTTAGAGATTTTAATATCTTTTGGCAGTATATAAATTTTTTTTAAAACACTTCTCAAAATTTCAACCATCTAACAAAACCATACGGATAATAAATCACTATACCTTAAAAACAAATAATTTAAATGTTTGCATTAGAATATAATGATTTTTAGTTACTTTTTCTAATATTTTTTTCTATAAAATATATAATAAGTAGCATTTTCAATACATTTTGATTTTATTGTGACAATAATTTAATATGACAATAATTTATAATTTATAAATAAACTATAATCTGTTATCTTCAGTAATAAACTGCTTTTTTTCTATGTTAAATAAAGTTTTTTCTTACTAAATTTTATAATAAAATTGTTTAAACAAAACAAAAAAAAATAGAAAGTTTTAATATTAATCATTGCATATTCTGTTGTATCCAATTTTTAAATTTTGATACGTCCGTATATATTACAAAATTATGTAAATCACAAGTAGATGTCATCTCATTATTAAGTGATTGGGAGACAATTCCTGCTAAATACCATTCATTATTACTTTTAAATACTAAACCACTACCAGAATCTCCACTGCATGGTCCAGTGCCATCACGAAAACCAGCACAAAATGAAGTACTTGATAATGCGTGATTAAATTTTGGATTCGATGTTAAACATTCATTATGAGAAACAATTTTTGCTTCTGTTAATCTAGGAATATTAAAATTATCTTTATCAGATTTACCCCAACCTGGAATAATACCTGTTACACCAATAAGACTATTATAATCTGTACCACTGTTCCATAGGCAAATTGACATTATGTTTCTTGTATATTGAATATTATTTGTTATAATTACAAGCGCAATATCAGCATAACTTGCAATAGTATATTTCTTATATTGTGGATTTATAATAATACTTTTTACATTTTTATATTCAGCTCCTTCTTCGTCATTTCTTCCTAAATCGTATAGACCAAGACCGATTATATAACTTTTAACATTTTTGGTTTCATCAAAGCAATGAGCAGCCGTTAAAATGGTATTTTCAGATAATAAATTACCAGTACACATATTAGTATTTTTTGTTTTTCGGAATATAATTGCTAACCATGGCATTGATCCTTTGTTTAATTTTTTTGTACTCAGCACTAATAGTTTTGGAACATTTTGTGTTCCACAAGTTTGGGAAATGAATGGAAGCTCAGTTACCGAAGATGAAACTGAAGTATACCTTGGTGATGTCACTACTGATTCTGCTGACCATGTTATCGGCCCCATTCTATGAGTTCTTATTGCTATTCCACTCGAAGCATAATTTACATTATCTAAAAATATTATTATATTAAAACAAGTGCGTTTAATTTAATTTTTTTAATTAATTTACTGTTTTGACAAATTGTTCTTCCATTTGAGACAATGTCAATAATTTCTGGATATTTATCAGATGCTTGAAATGATAACTCAAAATAAATTGGATTTTTTTTTAATAAATCTTGAATACTTGAATCTTTATCCCCTGAAAGCTTTAATTGAGGACTCTGAAATTATGATTTTAATCAATAAAATTAATTATAATTCACAATTAATTACAAGAAAATAATTAAAAGATTTTTTTTTATTATAAACATAAAATACATTAGCATTAAATTATTTAATAATTTAATAAAAAAAATAAATTCATTTGATAAGTTGATAGAATTATTTATTTATAATTTATAAAAAAAATTTAAAAATTAATTTAATTTATTAACTTGAAATTTTTAGTAAATTATAGTAAATAATGTTAAGTTACTAAATAAATTATATTAAGCTATTATAATATTGTATCTAAAGTTAACGAAAAATAAATTTTGATAAAATAAAAAATATAATTTTTAAAAACAAAAGATGACTAAAAAAAAGATATCCACGTTTTATTAATTAATACTAAATAAAATTGAGTTTTTTCGGCCAGTGAAACTTTTAATATGGAATATTATGCGCATTTTTTCTTTTTGTTATTTAAATTTTTTTTATACATATATATATATATTTTTTTATATATATATATATATATATATATATATATATTATATTATTTTATAATTTTTTAAGATATGTATATATATATATATATTTAATTAAATAAAATTAAATAATGCATACACCCCAATTTGAACATTGAACTTTTAAAACATTTTGTATATCTGGATCAAAATTATCAATTTTTAAAAAACTTGTACGTCTAGATCGTATTTTTTGGTATGAAAATATTTCAGGACACGGTGATTCCGGAAATTTTAGACAATTTACAATTAATATTGAATTTATAATAATAAAATTTATTATTAAAAAAAACATATTTTTTTCGATTTTATTTTTTATTTTAATTTTTTTAATTTTTATATTTTTAGAAAACCAATAATTAATAATATATATATATATATATATATTTTTTTTTTTAATTATATCACTTAATATTAATTAAGTTTTATCATCTACAACGGTTTTAAATCAACTAAAGAAATTCTTAAGTTTAAAATATTATGTATTAATCAGACATGTGTTAATACTACATTTAAAAAATTTAATATTTTATACATTTATTTGTGTACATAATATGTATGTATATAGAGGTACATATATATTCTTTATTTCATTTAAAAAATATTTTATTGCTGTTTAATAAAAACTTTCGTTATTAAGAATTTATTAATATAACTGATATATTGTAAATAAATTTGATTTAATTTTGTTAATAAATTCAAAAACAAAAAAAAAAATTATTTGTCATACAAATTTTTGACAATTTAAAAAGTGTTACCGTTGATATATATTGTAGAAATGTATCCGGTTAAAACTTCAGCTCTAGAACATATTTTTTTTTTTTTTTACGGTTGGTATATAGGAATCATCAAAAACCGCTGAAGAAGTGCGATTTCTTTATCAACGTATGCAGCTTTAACCCACTAAACAACACCTCCTTATTCTTACCATACAATTAGGTTAGGCGGCGTTTAGTACTATTGTACTGGTTTACGCAAGCTAAGATCCTGCTATGGATTAAAAATATGTTTAAGGTTAAGGTTAAACTTATTTAAATTGAAAATGTAATCATCTCCAATTTTATGGATCACATGAAGTGGAAGACGGTTTCACAATTTTACAAACGAATTACTATAATATGCTGAATGTATATTACATATTATAAAGCTTAAAGTCATTATGAAAGTTATTGTTAATAAATTTATTAAGGTTTTTTTCAAATCATTATTCAAAAGAATTTTTATTTATTCATTAGAAAAATTAACACATAAATAAATAAAATTAAATAATAACAAGTAGAAAAGTAATAAATATTAGAATAAAAAAAATTATTATTTATTTTTTTTATTCTTAATTAAATATGTAAATAAATTTCATTTTCATGTAGTTGGCCTGCAACCAAGCTTATTTCTCTAACTTTAAAAGATTTTGAATCTTAATATTCACAAAGTGAAATTGTTAAAAATAAATTGATAATACAGTAAATTTACTACAAGTTTTTAAACTAAATGCTATAGTATATGTATATAGATAGGTATTATAGATATAATAGGTACTTGATGGAAATAATAATTTTTTGTTTTTGGTAAAATTATAATAGTTAAATAATTAAAAGTAATTAACTAATTAAAAAAAAAAATGGGATATAAAAATTTTTATGTATAAATATTACGTCATAAGTAATATGTACATACAGTAAGTGATGTTCATAAGGAAAACTTATATACAAGCATCCATTCATAATATGTACTTATAGAAAAATGAAAATATTTTTTAAAGGAAAAAAATTAAACTATGACATATTTTTAAAGTTCTCCTATCCCCATATAAATGACAATTAATTTAACTTTTATATTAAGAGAACAAATATAACAGAACATGACGACAATTCAAAAATAACATTTAATATCTAAAATCGGTTAAAATATAAATAATATACAAACTTACGCATATATATATAATAAATTTAATGTATACCTTTACATTTAATTTTTATTTTTTATATTTTTATACCCGTACGATAGGATCGGGTATAATAAAATTACTCCTCCGTTTGTAACACCTCGAAATAAGCGAGCTAGATATACCTTCAAAGGTATGGATCGGATCAGAAAAAAATTCTAAGTCGATTGAGCCATGTCCGTCCGTCTGTCCGCCCGTCCGTCCGTCAGCACGCTAACTCAAAAACTAAGAAAGCTAGAATCTTGAAATTTACACAAAATATTCTAGGAGCAATTTGTAGGTTCCCTATTTTTTTTAGTTGAGTTTCGACCAAAACTTCGGGTAGCTCTCAATGAACTAACTTTTAGATCTCCACATTTTTTTTGAAATAGAGCCATGCAATTTTAACTGCTGATAGATATCATAAAAATATTAATTTTATTTTTAACAACTTTTTTCTTTAGCCCCACCCGTTACGGAGCAACAGCTCCCCAAAGGTTCAAAAAAGCTCTATATTTAAATTGTTATAGCACAAGTTGTATAAGGTATATCTACATTTTGAAAACGGCAAACGATTACTGCTTTTATTAGCTTTAAAAGTATATATACAATAAATATATAGTTGTGGCATACGGTGTCTTAATTTACCGTTATGCGAAACTCAAATTTTACAAAATCCTTTAACCCTTCTACCTTCTAAACGGTTTAAGTTGGAAACTTGAAATTTTGAGAGAAGTTAGATCTTTGAAAATAAGTATGAGTCATTTCAAAAATTTTTTTTGTATCACCCGCTGTTTAGGAGCTGTAAGGGGTCAAAATCCTATTTCCTATTTTTAAACACCTATAACTTGAACACCTGTTAAAATTTTTTTTGAAGTAATACACAAAAATTAAAGCTTCAACATTATACTCTTATTTCTGTTAACAATTTTTTTTAATAATATAGGGTTACTTTATAATTGACGAAAGTGTTACTTGATTTTTTCAAATTTTCTAACAAATTTCTTTAACGAATTTTTTGCATTTTGTTTTACTCGATAATTTGAAATTGTTGAGGATACAATGCGTAGTACAAAAAAATGTAAATACATAAACAACATAACGGTTGCTTGAAGAATTTTTATTTATATGATATTGATATACACACATACTTATATAATATCATGTTTATTTACATATCGTATATGTCACTGATGAATGAATGATAAGAGTATAGATGTATATTATATAGCGCCGTATTTACATATATATATATATATTTTATTGTACCTATAAGAAATTATTCTATGAATGGAAATATTTTTAAAGAAATATTGCAATGTATAGCGATATACTTATAACAATATAAATATACTATGTACGCATTAATATAATATAATATTTAAAATTATATTTTCTATTTTGTAATTTAATATACATTTACCGCTTAGTATTAAATGGTACTATAGAATATTTGAAAAAGTTTTGGATTGATAATCGTTATGTGGAAGGTTAGAATCTGCTTTTGAAGAATGTATAAATATATAGTTTGAATATACGTACAACCCATAGTTCTAGAAATTATAAAATTCACCAAAATTATTTTAAAATACTAAAATATTAAAAAAATAATATTATAAGCAGAGTGACAGGCTGTGAACATACTAACGGTTCGTACGGGTATCTAAGAGTTGACAAAGGCAACTGTATTCTTCCTCGTTTTTTATTTTAAACCATCCTAACCATAAACCATTTAATATAATACAAAAGGTTTATATATACGGAATGAGTGATATAAGATTTATACATATATACGGAATGGTTTACGAATTTCTATAAAATGGTTTAAGATTTATATAATGGAATAAATTATTATATAGGAATTTCCATTCAATTTGCATATTAATACATAGTACAATAATTTATATTTATTTAATTCTATGTTTAACACTATTTTTTTTATATATGTATATAATTAATTTTGACAGCATTTATACAAGATCATTTATATTTTATTTCCATTCTTTGTCAAATTTATATTCAAACAGGTAAGGAGATAACATCTGTAAGGAGATTCGTAATAAGTTAAACTCTATTTCCAGTTTTTACGTAATTGGATTTTTCTCAGATTTTTTTTTAAATAAATATAAAAGAAATTAAAAAAAAAAAAAACAGAATTCAAATCAAATTAATCTGTTAATCTATGTATATTAGATAAAATATGTATATGTATATATAGTATATTTCATTAAATGTGATTCAATTGATGATTTGATGATATTCAAATGCACATTTTCCAAAAGACAATATAAACTGTTTAGAATTGTGTGTTACCATAATTTGAAAGCGTTCTTAGAATTTCATATAATAAGAAAAAATGTTAAAAATGAAGAGACATTTTCATCAATTTTAAGGGAACCATAATTAACAAAAACCATTAACACATGTAAAATTATAAAGCTGAAGCTTTAAATTTTGCCTTTTATTTTGAAGAAATTTGTGCAGGTGCCTAAGTTGCAGGTTGCTAAAAATAGCTAATATTCAATTTTTAAGCTCTTAAACAGGAGGTGGTGCAAAAAAAATTTATGAGGAAACATATACTAATTCTAAAAGTTCTTTCTTATCTCAAAATTTTAAATCCCTATTTAAAAAGCCTGTTTGAGTTATGAAGGAGGAAAAATGATGCAAAATTTGGTTTTCACTTAACGGTAAGTTTAAATACTAAATTTAAACAAATTATATAATTTTTGATATTGATTTATAAAGGTAAAAAAAAGTTCTACCGAATGAAGTTTTTGAAAAAACATGTTAAGCAGAACTTGAGATATATACTTTTAAAACAGGGTTTTTTTTATAAGTTTGAGGGATTGTAGCTTCGTAATGGATAGGGTTACATGAAAAGTTGTATTACAGTATTAATTTTTTTATGAAACCCAACCTATATAATAAAATTTCAGTTTAAAAAGGGGATCAACTTCAGTACAAAAAACGAAAATAGTAACCATGTAACTATGGTGCTGTGTTTTGTGAAAAATATTACATAAAGGAAATTTTTTTTTTTTATAATATTCCTTTTAAAAATTCTCATACTCTAGAATCTAGATTGTGCTTTTACAAAAACTAAACAGGAAACAATAAAGTCATAATATATTTAGAATATTATTTCATTTCTTCTTCAAGTAAAATTAAAACAAAACAATTTGACAGTTTCTTTTAGATGTATGTTAGCTGTAAAAATGTCCATTTTAAAAACGGCAATAAATAAATATTAGGATTGTATTTCCTTTGTATAGCAAAATTTTGAATCATAAAATTTTTATATAGTTAAGTTAAAGCCTTTAACAAAATATATAAACATATAATAATATTTAAGTTACAGATGTTCAAGAATATACAAACGGCAATCTTTCAATCTTTGACACCTAATGACTCTTAAACAGTGGCAAATGCAAAATTTTTAGATTCTAATTTAAAGCACTATGAAGATGTGAAGTAACAAAAATTTTGCAAAATTATTGTTTTACATAACGGAAAATTTAAATAACAAATTGCAAAAAATTATATAATTTTTATTTTGAAACTTAAAAAATGTAACTATATGTACTATCTGTTAACGGTTTTAGATTGAAAAAATCTTAAGCAGAACTAATTTGAGATATAAAACTCTGTTCACTCTGAAACAGTTTAGAAATTTTGTGAACAGATGGACGTACTGACAGAGTAAAACTACCAAACAAATTTTATCAACATTTTTTTTTTTAAATGTGCTAAAAAGAACTGTTCTTAATCGATATACATATTTGATTCTGTTTTTCTCTTCAGACAATAAATTTTAAAATAACTTATAGCAATTTTCCCCTTCTCTGTATAAGATCTATAAATATTGTAATTATAATAAAAAAATTTCTTTTAAAATAAGTTTTATTAAACTTATAAATTTGTAAAAATACATAAATATGTTTATATATTAGATATAGTTTTAATAATTTTTTAATTATACAAAAAAGAAATAAAAATATACGTATGTGGAAAAAAAAATTAATCGTTTATAAATTTTTTAATCCAATCTAAAAATTTTGATACATCTGTATAAACAAGAAATTCGTCTAAATTACAAGTAAAGGAATTTGTTAATGTCATATGGGAAAGTGATCGAGAAACTATTCCTCCTAAATACCATTTCTTATTTAGTTCAAATACTAAACCGCTACCAGCATCTCCATTACATGATCCAGTTTTACCAGGAAATCCTGCACAAAAAGTGGTATCTGATATTATTTTAGCAAATGCAGGATTTGATTGTAAGCAATCGACTTTATCAGCAACTTTTGCTACTGCTTGTGTTGAACGATTTGACAACTGTTTATTTGATCCCCAACCTGCAACGACTCCTTTTTTATTGTTTATACTATTAAAATCTGTAGCACTATTCCATAAACATATTGGTATAATTCTTGAGCTATATTCAACAGCTCCTCTTAAAATTACAATGGCAACATCAACAAAACTTCGGATTGATCCACGACTATAACCAGGATGTATTAAAATATTGTCAACAGGTTTTGATACAATTGCCTTTGCGTTTTGTTTACCTAAATCTTGCTCACCAAAACTTACTATATAATCTCTATTATTATTGTTATCATCAAAACAATGGGCAGCAGTTACAACACTTTTTTGGGATATTAAACTGCCGGCACAAATGAAATCATTATTTTGTGCATCACGTAAAATTGTTAACCAAGGTAAAGATTCTTGGCTATATGGTTTTCCGCTACTCACTAATTTTATTACAGTTTTTGGAACACCACAAGGCGTTAAAGTTTTTTCATCATCATCCAAGCGTATATTAAGTGATTCTATTTTAGAATTATCTGTTTTACGTTCTTTCGCGTTCAGATTTATTGACTGTGAATTTGAATTATATTTTGATGGAGGACCTTGCGCAAAAGGTGTAAAATTAAGATCTTCCGAATAATGATAAGCATTATCTGATACTGACCATGTTATCGGTCCCATTTTAAAGTTCATTATTTTCATTCCCGCCGGAGCATATTTTATATATTCTTCAATAAATATAAATTAGAAAAAAAAACAACATTATTTGTTTATAAAACTGTTAGTACTTACATCTGTTTAAGATTAAATTTATAATTTAACTTACTACTGTTTTGACAAATTTTTATATCATTTGAAACAATGTCAACAATGTCTGGTAATTCATTTTGTGATTGAAGTTTAAGTGCAAAATAAATTGGCTGTCTGTTTATTAAATCGTTAGTACTATCATCTTTATCATGAAAAAGAACCAATTGAGGATTCTAAAATCACAAAAATGATTTAAAGGTTTAGTTATTCATGCATATTTTATTTTAAACAATATATTATAATTTTTTTTTTAATTTTGCAAATGATACACAATTTTGATCAAAATAGTTACTAACCTATCCTAAATCAATAAAAAAATTAAACAATAACTAAAGTTCACGTATGTATTTATCATACATAAAGGCAAAATGATTAAAGGTCTAAAAGTCTTTTTAAAGATATCGCTAATTTGAACTATTATTTGTGAAAATCCTATTTAATAATTTTAATATTTATATAATTATTATCTTTCAACTTTTACTGTATTATGTCTTATATTTCTAGTATACGTAATATGTAATATAATAGTTAGTATACTAAAATTTTGACAGATAATTAAGTGCGGCTAATCAATTAATTTAGTGCGATGTGATTTGAATATATCAAATACAGTTTGAAATAAATCAAGTAACATTATTTTATAAATTTAAGTGTGAAGCGCGAAAAATTCAAAAAGGCAATGGTTATAAGTTGATTTCAGAAACCAGTATTTAAAATGATTAACGTAAAAATAAAATATATGACGTAACATTAAAAATGTCAATTAATGACATTAAATATTTTGTATGTCTATTATAATATGTATATAAGTACGTATATATAACACTAAAAAACAAAAAAGAAAATTAGTAGCAGAAACAAAAATATTTAAATTCAAATTTTCAAAACTTGTTTCATAAAATAAAAAATAATTCCAAAAATTTAATACTTGTTTTTTTTTTTTTCTTTATAATTTTTATTAATTATTTATATTTTTATTAATTTTTTATATTTTAAAAATTTAGGTATATAATTTCAAATTTAGAATTAAAGAACTATTTCGGATTTGTCAGTCTTTTTCAAATAATATTCGTTAAATACAAAGAGCCGATTAAATTAATAAATTTTTAAAAATGAAACTTACAGTACACTTATAATATATGGCTTTTTAATATACATATGTACATAATGTATATTTAAATTTATTATTTTAAATACCTATTACTATAAAAAAAAAAAAAAAAAAAAATTGTTAAAATAATTAAATAGATATAAATTATTTAGATAATATTAAATTAAAATCAATTCTTACACCCAAACCTGTACATCTAACTGTTAAAACATTTTGTTTACTTGGATCAAAATTATCAATCTTTAAAGCACCATAAATTTGTTTATTATTATCATTGGCCCACCAAAATACATCAGGACATAATGACTGACAATTAATATTATAAAATAAATTAAATATAATTATATTAAATATTAAATTTATCATAATGAAAATTTTTAATTAAAAAACTTTAACTTTTATTTTTTTTTTTGTTTTATTTTAAAATTCTTTTTATAATATGTTAGTTAATTGTAAAGTTTTATCTTCAGCGTTTGCCATCGAACTGAAAGATATTTTGAAATATAAAATTTATATTTAAACACCTAACGAGAAAGTATACTAATTTTATAAAGTTAAATAATAATATATTTATATATACATATATATGTACATAAATATTCTTTTTTTTTATACGAAGCGTCCTTGTATATTGAATTGATTAAATGCTTCCCTACAATTGATTTCTTATTGATCAAAGTTAGACTATTATTCATTTTAAAATAAATGTAAGAAAATAGTAATAAAATTTGAAAGTATTAAATTTTATTAACACAAAGCAGATTTTTATGACAATATAATATTAAAGTGTTGCCATTTTTTTTATTAAAATATTTATTTGTGAAATTGTATGAAATTAATTAGAGATACCAATCTTCAATAATTCAATAATAGACACTCCAATAATTAAATGTGTGCGTCTTATTTCACCACCAAATCACCACCATGTGTGTATTTAATGAAAATTGAAAAACTATTTTCATTGTAAATAAAGAAGATTTAAACAAGCAAATTACGGTATCTTTTTTTAATTGGAAATAAAGAGTCTTATGCTACACATTCATTGCTTTTTTTTACAATTTTATCATTATTTTTATTCTTCCTACTATTTAAATTTTTTTCAAATAAAATGCATATTATATAGGTAGGTATATATAATATACGTAACAAAAATATACATACATACATATATGTCATGCAAAAAAAAAAATAGTTCCGAGCTAAAAGTTAAAGGTTAAAGGTAAATCAGAGAGAGAAAAAAAACTTCCACTGTCCACTCAAAAACTCTCGTTTCATAATTCTATATGAAAGATATAGGCGAGTTACATAAATTAATATAAAGTTAATGTTGTGTTAATCTTAATTTTAATTATAATGGTAAAGTTACGTAACAATGATATTATAAACTATTTCATCTTTTCACCTTTAATTAATCATAATAATAACAATAATAATTTAGCATTTCTTTTTATTTGATTTTAATTAAATGTATATGAAACGCAATGTAAAATTGATTAATTAGCATTTTTAATCCAGAATTAAGCATTAACTAATTTTTAAATTTTAAGTATAAATTAGTTAACATTTTATAATAATAATTAATATCAGTATTAGTCTTAAGACAATATAAAAAATAATATTGTTTTATTAATCCTAAAATTTAACTTACGCACGTATAAGATCAAAATTTTTAATTGAAGCAATGAAAATTATTATACCCGTACGATAAGGATCGGGTATATTAAAATTGCTCCTCCGTGTATAACACCTCGAAATAAGCTAGCTAGATATACATTCAAAGGTATGGAGCGGATCAGAATTAAATTCTAAGTCGATTAAGCTTTGTCCGTCCGTCCGTCTGTCCATCCGTTCGCAAGATAACTCAAAAACTAAGAAGGCTAGAGTCTTGAAATTAATACAAAATATTCTTACATCAATTTGCAGGTTCCCTGTTTTTATTGGTTGAGATCCGATGAACTGAGATCTCAATGAACTAACTTTTAGATCTCCACATTTTTTTTGAAATTGAGCCATGCAATTTTAACTGCTGATAGATATCATAAAAATATTAATTTAATTTGTAATAACTTTTTTCTGTAGCCCAGCCGTTACGGAGCTACAGCTCCCCAAAGTTCGAAAAAGCTCTATATTTAAATTGTCATAACACAAGTTGTATAAGGTATATCTTCAATTTGAAAACGCCAAACGATTACTGTTTTTATTAGCTTTAAAAATATATATACAATAAATATATACTTGTGGCATACGGTATCTTAATTTACCGTTATGCGAAACTCAAATTTTGCAAAATTCTTGATTCCTTCTATCTTCCCAACTGTTTAAGTTAGAAACTTGAAGTTAGTTAGTTTGAGAGAAGTTAGAACTTTGAAAATCATTATGAGTAATTTCAGAAAATATTTTTGTATCGCCCGCCTTTTCGGAGCTGTATGGCGTCAAAAACTAAAAAATTCCTTACTTTTAAACACCTGTAACTTGAACACCTGTCCAAATTTTTTTGAAGTAATATACAAAAATTAGCATATTTGGAAAAGTTTTGGATTGATAATCGTTACGTGGAAGGTTAGAATCTGCTTTTGAAGAATGTATAAACATATAGTTTCAATATATGTACAACCCATAGTTCTAGAAATTATAAAATTCACCCAAATTATTTTAAAATACTAAAAAATTAAAAAAATAATATTATAAGCAAAGTGACAGGCTATGAACATACTAACGGTTCATACAGGTATCTAAGAGTTGACAAGGGCAACTGTATTCTTCCTCGTTTTATTTTCAAACGAAATTATAATGAAAAAGAACCACTACAAACAAGGTATTCCTAGTTTTAATATTTTTTTTTTCTTTTGTTGAAATACAAATTCAAAAATTTTAATTTTGCTATAAGAGGTTTAGTGTAGTAAAATTGGTTCCAATTTAGTTGCTTAAAACAAATTTTATTATAAAATTAGTATGACATTTTAGACGGAGGTAAAATAGCTAAAGCTACAAGAGATTTATAGAAAATAAAAAAAAGACATCGCACTATTTATTGAATTTTCAACAAAAATTTTTTCCTACGGGTATAGAAGTAACTATAACAGCCTCGTCGCTGATATATATATATATATATATATATATATATATATATATACATACTATACAATGTATATCACATCTATTATTATCAAGAAGTTGATTTCTTGAAATTTATATTTTTTTTTTTATTTAAATAAATATTAAGAATAAAAAAATGAGTAATTAAAAATTAAAATTGGATAATTAAGCGTTACCGTGAATGCTATATTTGTTAGTTCAATTACCTATATAAAATACGATTTTAAAATTTTTATAATTAGATTGGTTTTTTAACTTTAGTAAATAAAAAATTGTTAACAATATGTTTAGTTGTTATTTCGGAAATAAGAAGTTTTTAATAATATCCAATACAAGTTTATGTAAGTTTAATAAATTAAATTATTCAATTATATTAAAATCAATTATTAATGCAGTAAATTTACTACAAAAATGATAAAAATAAATAAATTGGTATAGGTATAAGTACATAATATTATGTATACATAAAATAATTGTAAGAATATGTGAATATGAAAGTTTTTATACAAATAATGATGGGTTTTATTGAAATGAAAAGTTTTTATTCAAATATTTACTTATTTTAATCCATCTATATGTACATATTAATCCTGTACTTTTTTTTTTATACATATTTCAAAGAATTATTTAAAATTTTAGAGAATTGAAGACATATTTATTTTCACTATATATAGTAAACATCTTTTACTGTCTTTATTTATTTCTCACGAAATATTTAAGCTGTTAATTTTTTTTTTGTTCCACATCAGGATCGTGTTGTGATTTTTTAAGTTTTTTATTATAGGAATTCCCCAATTCATTAAAAACATGTTAAGACTTATTTAAATGTATTTAGAAGGTATTTGTATAAAGTATAAAGTATATATGTATTTGTTTTTTGTTTTTAATAAAGACATCACTTCTATCTGCTCTTAAATTACACATAAATACCAAATATGCTAATGAGAAGAAGCTATAAAATAACTAACCAGTTTTATAAAATTTTTTATTGTTTTTCATTTGCTAAGTTTTTAAAATCATTTAAATTTGTTTAAGTTTTATCGTCTGGTCCTTACATCAATATTTTACTAAAAGAATGAAATATACCTAATATTTTGTTGTTAAAGCACTTGTATATTATGATCTTTAACATTAGTTATTAGCTAATTATTTAAAGAACATAAAATTTCCGTTATTTAATATATAAATTTTTATTCTTAAAGAATTGAATATTCCTACATTTGAAAACACATAATTAATAATTAATTCTGTTAATAAATAAAAAGAATATCTGATCAATGGTGGTGGTTGTTAAGTAACCGGTTTTACAATCAAAAAAATTTAGAATCGAACTCCGATTAAATGATATTGAAATAAATAAAACAACTATATATAAAATTGTATTAACTAATATCCTAGTGGATAATTATTTTAAATAATACAATTAAGGAATGTGGAAAAAAAATTAAAATTTTGTTAGACTATACAATCGTAAAAAAAAATGCAGATTCTTGTAAAATAAAACTATACTTTTATTTGTTATATCAGACCTATGCTTGAATATGAAAATCAAGTTTAATCTCAATACTGTGATTTTGATGTTCCCGTATTCGTTCAGTTAAACACAAATTCCTTTTCTTTTACGCAATATATCATGGTTTAATTTATTTCATCTTATAAAGAATTTTGGAGACGGGTTTTTAGTGGTTTATTTATTTTTTTATTAAGTAAGTTAATTGCAGCGATATTAATGATTTTTATTTTGTCAAAACATCAGATTTAGCAAAAAACTTAATACAAATAAATATATCACAGAACTTTACAAAATACCGCAACAAATACGACAAATTTGTACAAATTTGGAGAGTACTAGCAGACATTCAATATCTAAGGTTTTTGGATATTAATTTTAAAAAGCTTTAGGTCAGATTTCATGGAAGTTCCATAGAAATAGTGTAAAGAGCACTGCGTTGTAGCAGCACAAAATTAATTTAATCAAAAATTTTGTCCAGTAAATGATAACTTAATCATTATTTTAGTTTTTATTTAGATTTTATAATTTTATTTTAATAAAGATTGATTATAAAAGGTAATCTTAAAACAAATAACATTATATGATTAAATAGTAGAAATATACAGTTTTATATCATCATATATATTATAAATAATACATGAGACCTTGACAACATAAAAAAAAGTTACTTTGCCTCTAAAATTTTAGCACACACACTTCATAAAAATTATTTTTACAATGATGATATTTCTATATAGCTACATATAGTACTGATTAAATCAGAAGGATATTTCAGACATTTTAAGACTTTCTAAAATAGTTCCATACATTACATCTAGTTACATACAAATTAACTTAGCAAATTTTTAATTTGGTGATCGTGATTTTTTATTGATCCGATTAAGTATCAAATTCAATTTTTTTTTTAATGTGCTAAAAATACGCTTATATTATTAAAGCAGACCGAGAGTGAAGAGAGAAATGCTCAATAGTATGGCTAAAATTTATAGAAAAAAATTAGTAAACCGATTTTTTAAACCCTTTATAACTAGAAATATTCTAATTTTATTTAATTTCATCCAAAGGTTGTCTTCAATTATTATCTTTTCTACGTGGGGCTTATGGTTGAAAACCAGCGGAAAACGCACCACTTGAAATATTATTCACCTGCACTCTATGCTGGTATGATTGAAAACACATGATTTTATATTTAATGACACGTGAAATTAAATGGCAGTCCTTTATGGGAATAATAAAGTAAAATCTCTATTTAAATGACAGTTGTCAAAAACAATTTTTACTATATTATAAACGTCAAATTATAAAATAGGTAAAAATTATTTTTATTTTTGTATAAAATTCAAAAATTAGAATTAGAATAAAAAATTTAGGCTATTTATTAAGTAGAATCAAAAATAAAAATAAATTTTTTTTTTTTTGACAAAAGGTGATAATAAAAAATTTGTGTTTTGTTGATGAAACAATTAATATTTTATTAGATATTAAATTCTTTTAAATTGCTTAGTATGCACAGGAGTTTTGCTAATATAATACAAAAATATTATAATAAATAAAAAATAAAGATATATAATTAAAGTAATTTTATTTTAAATAAATTTAAAGATAATTAATTTGAAAAAAGTTTTTATATTTTAAATAAAAGTTATTCTTCCTTATACTTTTCAATCCAATCTATAAATTTTGTTGCATCTGTATATATAATAAAATCATCTAATTTACAAGTAGTTTCCTCATCGTAAATTGATTGAGAAACTATTCCTCCCAAATACCACATTTTACCAATTTTAAATACTAAACCACTACCAGAATCTCCTTTACATGGTCCAGAAAAATCACGAAAACCAGCACAAAAAGTGGTATTTGATGTTACATCAAGAAATGCACGATTTGATATTAGACAATCTTCTTTACGAACAATTTCTGCCTTTGTGTATGTTGGTTTATCTAATCTTTTATCATCAGATATTCCCCATCCAGCAACAACACCAGTTTTATCAATAATATCATTGTAATTTGAAATTAAACAAATAGATTTAATTTTTTGGTTATATTCAACAGATTGTTTTAAAATTACAATACCAATATCTGAAAAACTTCTTACGCTATCCTTGACATAATTATGATGCATTATAATATTTTTAATGTCTCTATATTCAGCTCCATCTCCCCTTTGATTTAAATCGTATACACCTAGACCAACCTCATAATTTTCAAATATTTGATCATATTGATAGCAATGGGCAGCACTTAGAACAGTTTTTCTTGATATTAAACTACCAGTGCACATAAACTGTTTTATTTTTTTATTAAATATAACTGTTAACCATGGCATAGCCTCTTGTTGATATGATTTCCCATTCACTACCAACTGTATTGATATAATTGGTGAACCACAAGTTGAAGTAATTGGACTAAAATTTTGGTTTGTTTCTTCGAAGAACGGTCTACGAGTCGTGGTTTCTGTAAAAGTTCGTTGAGTGGATGGTACAAAAGATGGTGTAGGCAACCGTCTTTTAGGCAAAGGTGAATCGATAATTATTGGTACATTTCCAGATGAGTTTACTTCCTCCCACGTTACCGGTCCCATTCTAAAGTTAATTATTTTTTGTTCAGATAAAATGTGATTTGATTCTAATATAAAATATCAAATATACGTGTTAGAACATTATTTTATTAATATTTAGTTGTAACTTACTTCCGCTGCAAATTGTTTTTCCATTTGATGTAATATCAATAATTTCTGGAAATTTATTTGATGATTGAAATCTTAACTCAAAAAAAATTGGTTTACCACGAATTAAATCATCAGTACTCAAATCTTTATCACGTAAAAGTTGTAATTTTGGATCCTGAAATTTAATTAGATAATTTGATAAATAATGTTTGTAGCTTAATATATTTATAATTATTTTAGAATAGAAATGGAATACATTTTGTTAGAACAATATATTGAATTTTAATAATAGAGTCTCTTAAAACAAATACAAATAGAAATTGTAATTTATATATATATCTAGATGTAAAAATCATTAAAGTTTACAAATCCTAAATATCAATCTTTTTTTTATAATCGATTACATATGATTAATCATTATATATGTCAATCATTTTATATGTCAATCATTTTATTAAAACTCTGATTTTTTTTTTTTTTTTACCAAGCTTAAAATTATTTTATTATAATTATTAAAACTATTTGTCTATCACGTTTGTATATATATATATATATAAATATACTATATATTTTTATTATTAATTGTATTTATATAATATTTATTTTTGATTTTAAATTTTTAACTTTTTATAAATAACTTTTTTTTTTTATCTAATTATTGAATAGATAACTGTCAATAAAAAAAAATCAGTAATAGTTAATATTTAATTAATTGCATTTAATTTAAAAAACAAAAAAATTTAAATTCTCATAATTTAAACTTTAGCAAGAATATATGTATACATAATATATAATTTGTCGTATCTATTACGTCTCGTTTAAGATGTCACAAATGTAATGGCAAATTGATTAAACTGTATGTTAATCTACTTACGAGTATAATTACCATTTCTATTGAACAAAAAACAAAAATAAAAATCTTAAACAACCAATAATTTATTTCTACAGGCTAAATCTTTTATTTGCTTATTTATATTTTATTTATTAATTTCATAATATAAAAATAATTATATTTAAAATATATTTATATATATTAGATATAAAAAAAAAATTATATTCTTCTTACACCAAAACTTGTACACCGAACAGTTAAATGATTTTGTATAGTTGAATTAAAATTATCAACTTTTAAAAGACCATAAGAACTATCTTGATATTCCATATATGAAAATATATCAGAACATGGTGATTCCGGAAAATTTTGACAATTAACAATAAATTTTAATAAATTTATAATAAATATATATAATATTAAATTATTCATAATGTAATTAAACACTACTTATAACAAAAAAAAAAAAAATATTTTATTAAATTTTTTTAACATATAAATTATTTAAATTTTTAAGTTTTATCTTCAGTGTTCGTCTTTAAACTAAAAGATTTTTAAAAATATAAATTCATTTTAAATTCAAAATTTAAACTTAAAAAATGTGTGATATCTTTTATTTATACTACATAAATATCATATAGATATTTCTACTTTTTAATTGTAGTATAATTATAGTCGTATATATTAAATTATATTATATATATACATATAAAATTTTAATATAAAGAATAATTATCATAATCAATCGATTATATCTATATACTTATACATATATATATATATTTTATTTATTTTATTTATATAAAAAAAATTATGTACATAAAATAGCAATATAATGAAGCTTAATCGGCTTAAAAAATACGGTGAATTGTGAATGAGTCATCTACAAGTTTTTTCAAATATTCTTTTTGGAAAAATTCTTATGTTCTCAATATTTTTATTTTTTAATAAGTTAATATTTAATTCATTGGATTATAATTAAATCAACCCGTGTTAATCGCTTTTTTTTTAATATCTTTAATGCTTACAGCAGAATCTATTGAAAAAAAAAATATATATATAAATAAATTGGTAAGAATGGTAAGGTGTAGTAAACTTGTTACAAACAATAGGGGTGTTCATGTTGTTTCATGTATAAAAAATATGCACCGATCCTCCGATCTTTGACTAAAATATTCTTTACCTTAACCCTATTTCATATTTTTTTGATCGAGGAAATTAAGTCGAAGATATTTTTTTGAAGTTATTTTAACATTTCGTTTTTAGAATTTATTTTGTTTCGGTTTGAAATTTTTATTATATTATAAAAAAAAATAGCACATTCGACTAAATAATTTATAAAAAAGCTTTAAAAAATTTTTTTTTTTATTTAAAAATTATTTATTTTCCAAAATCAAAACTCAAAAATTATATTTTAGTTTGTGAAAAAGTGAAAAATAGATATTTATTGAAATAATAATATAATATAACAGATAGATACCAACTAAAATTTTTTTAAAATACTTAACAACATTTCTGGAAAGATACCAATAAACGTTTCTCTAAACCAATCAACATAATATCTGTCATCTGTAATTTTTTAGTTTGCAATTTAAATTTTGCATCGGGTCGTACACGTAAAGTAAGAAATTTTTCCTTCGATACACTTTTACGTGAAGATCCTTATTATGTTTATAGGTATTCCAATATTGTGTACTATTTTCTATACTTGTACACCGTTTAAGATAAAACAGTAAAATGTTTAGCAAAGCATGAATAAATTTCTTAGAGAAATTAATGTTATAGAATAACTTTTTTATATAGCCACATCCCACCCATTACAAAATTAAAGATAACAAAAATTTGTAAAAACCCTATTTTTTCAAACTTGTGTATTTCAGGTTTTACTTAACATATTATTTTCTATCTAAAAACATTTAAATGACAGGAACTTTAACTTTATAAATCAATATTGAAATTAAATAATACCTTTAATTGTTCTAATGATCTTTCAGATATTCAGAATTTTTGTTGTAACTCACCCTATTTTAGAGCAATTAGAGGTAAAAAATTGAAAATTTACAACTTTTAATACCTTTAACTTAGTCACAAAAATAAAACGCACAACATTAAACCTTCAACATTAATTATTTTAACTAATATTAATCAACACACAATTATAAAACTGTTTTTATTGTCTTTTGAAAAATGTGCGCCTTTTGAAAAACCTTTAGTTTTACACTGTGACGTGCACTTTTTAATTAAAATTACATATTTTAAGATGTGTTTTTGGCTAAACATTCTATTTCAAAGATTTATTTCTTATAAGATAAAGCTCGTATATTATTTATTTCTAGCAATGAGTTTAATTCGATAAAAATAGGACAACTTTTTAATTAACACCAACACTTTGTTCTAAGTTTTTCGGCCAGGAAATTTATAAACAATTAACACCACGTTCAGGGAGCTGCCATATAACTCCTTTTCATACTTTCTATTTCATACGATAAATTACTCTTCCATTTGTAATAGCTCGGAATAAGCAAGCTAGATATACCTTCAACGGTATGGATCGGAACAGAATCAAATTTTAAGTCGATTAAGCTTTGTCCGCCCGTTCGTCAGCATGATAACTCAAAAACTAAGAAAGCTGCAATCTTGAAATTAACATAAAATATTCTTGAGTTAATTTGTAGGTTCCCTATTTTTATTAGTTAAGATCTGACCAAAACTTCAGGTAGCTTCGAACATATAACTTTTTGAACTCCACAATTTTCATAAAAATTTTTCAAAACCTCTACATGATTTGTTATAGAGCAATAAAATTTTAACTATAGATAGACATTGCAAAAAACTTAATTTTATGGAACAACTTTTTTGTGTAACTCCATCTGTTACGGAGCACCCCAAAGTTTGAAAAAACACTAACACATATAGCGGCGTATTTATAAGTATTTTGTTGTATTTATGAGAAATGATTCTATAAATGAAATATTTTTAAAGTAATAATGCAATGTATGGCGAATTATAATAATATACATATATGAATATACATACATATATGCATATTAATATGTATGTTTTTGGTATTTTGTAGTAAGTTTAGTATAAATTAATATATATATATGCCGCTTAGTATTAAAAATAGTACTAGGTACATATTATATCTTTATTTGGAAAAGTTTTGGATTGATAATCGTTAGGTGGAAGGTTAGAATCTGCTTTTGAAGAATATGTAAACATATAATTTTAATATATTGTATGTACAAAACATAGTTCTAGAAATTATAAAATTCACCCAAATTATTTTAAAATACCGAAAATTAAAAAAACGAGGAAGAATACAGTTCCTTTTGTCAACTCTTAGATACCCGTACGAACCGTTAGTATGTTCACAGCCTGTCACTCTGCTTACAATATTATTTTTTTAATATTTTAGTATTTTAAAATAATTTGGGTGAATTTTATAATTTCTAGAACTATGGGTTGTACATATATTCAAACTATATGTTTATACATTCTTCAAAAGCAGATTTTAACCTTCTACATAACGATTATCAATCCAAAACTTTTTCAAATATTCTATAGTACCATTTAATACTAAGCGGTAAATGTATATTAAATTTACTAAGTACAAAATAGTAAATATAATTTTAAATATTATATTATATTAATGCGTACATAGTATATTTATATTGTTATAAGTATATCGCCATGCATTGCAATATTTCTTTAAAAATATTTCCATTCATAGAATAATTTCTTATAAGTACAATAAAATACATATATATATGTAAATACGGCGCTATATAATATACAACTATACTCTTATCATTTATTCATCAGTGACGTATACCATGATATTATATAAGTATGTATGTATATCAATATTATATAAATAAAAATTCTTCAAGCAACCGTTATGTTGTTTATTTATTTACATTTTCTTGTACTACGCATTATATCTTCAACAATTTCAAATTATCGAGCAAAACAAAATGCAAAAAATCCGTTAAAGAAATTTGTTAGAAAATTTGAAAAATTCAAGTAACACTTTCGTCAATTATAAAGTAATCCTATATTATTAATTAAAAAAAGTTGTTAACAGAAATAAGAGTATAATGTTGAAGCTTTAATTTTTGTGTATTACTTCAAAATACAAAAAAAGGTCTACAAAATAAAGTTATTAAAAATAAAATTAATATTTTTGTGACATTTATGAGCACTTAAAATTTCATAGCTCTATTTAAAAAAAGTGTGGTGATCTAAAAGTTAGGTGTTCGAGAGCTACCCGAAGTTTTGGTCGGAACTCAACCAAAAAAAATAGGGAACCTACAAATTGCTCTAGAATATTTTGTGCAAATTTCAAGATTCTAGCTTTCTTAGTTTTTGAGTTAGCGTGCTGACGGACGGACATGGCTCAATAGACTTAGAATTTTTTTCTGATCCGATCCATACTTTTGAAGGTATATCTAGCTCGCTTATTTCGAGGTGTTACAAACGGAGAAGTAATTTTATTATACCCGATCCTATCGTACGGATATAATAATATTATAAACAGAGTGACAGCACATATCAACGGGTTCGTATGGGTATCTAAGAGTTGACAAAGGCAACTGTATTCTTCCTCGTTTTATATATAAGCATAATTTATATCCTCATAGCTTTGTACTTAATAAACATCTAGACATCTAAAATTTTCTAAAAAATTATCAAGTTTAATGGCAATAAATTTTATGAAGTTTATTTCGCTTGGGTCAACAGGTTCGAGTATCTGACATACAACTTCTCTTTTTAAATGAATACTACTCAGTGTCATTAAGGATAGATATCCGAAATTTCGTAAAAAGTATCGAGTTCTTTTTTTTAGCAATTTTAAGATAAAAGCCATAACTATACAATCAAATACCGTCTAATATAAAATTATAATTAATTATAATCAATTAAAGTGAGTTTTGTGTATAACATGATTGTTGTCCTAACAGTAATAAAAACAAGATTTACAAATTTAAACCAAGTCTTAGCTCTAAATGTTAGAATTAGAGTTTTGAATATTACAATTTGATCAGATAAGATGTTCTGTTCTGAACTATCTTCTGTTTTCGCTTAAATTTTTTTTTAATTTAGGAAATTCCAAAACATTGAAATAAACCTATTCGTATTTTTTTTATATTAATGCGTGTAACAAATTCACATGTTAAAAGAAAAATATTTAACACAAGATATTTTAAACACTTCATATATGTATTTAATATCCATTTTAGAAGCTTTATGGGATCATAGTATTCGTATTTAACGTTTTTTATTAAATTTTTGTAGACTTCTTAATTATCTTAAATTAATTTATTGCTTAGTGTTCTAATACAAAATCAGAATTTCAATAATTTGTTTGGTGGGAGATATATTTCAAAACAATTTTTCACGTAGATACACAAGTGATTTTTTATTTTGTGCATGCATGAATGTACAAGATAGGTATTGTTTTCATACCAAAAATTTGTACGCGTGATTTTTGCAAATATGCATTACATCGGTACATAGAAAGAAAGCTAAAAAAAAATTTGGTTTTGAAATATCTCTGATTGATAAGTTTTTGGAGTAAATCGGACAACCGCAAGTGGTAGTTTGTTTACTAGTGTCATTTTTTAGTTTTTTACGAATTAACAGCATTCAGTTCTGTGGTGGATGAATTTTAAATTTTGATTTATTTTATTATCAATAATAATAACTAATTAATATGTACAATATAATTACATATTTTTATGTTTATTAGTATTAAGTATTAAACGAAACCAATAAATTTGTAAAATTTTTTATACCGCACAGGCAAGTGTATATTTTTGATAATAATCGAGCATAAGTATGTACATATAAGTATTTTGGCCCTGATTTCGATAGTCATATCACTTTAATTTTTTATGAAAAACAAAATTTTTGATTTCGATAGTCATACAAAATGAAAAAAATCATAAAAAATGAAAAGAAGCTGATTTTGATAGTCGTTTTTTATGAACATACTCATATTAAAACATCAAATTTTCTCATTTTGAAATTGTTAAATAAGTGCTTGTAAAAATGGATTTAGGAAAAATTTATGAAGTGTTTTATTTATATTTATGTGAATATAGGCATTTTTATAAGCGATAGCATAGGTTGCAAGAAAGACCATTATATTGTGAATTAGAAATCGTTCCGACATGATTTAAAAAAAGGTACTCAGTACTCACCGATTTTGTAGCAAAATTTAAATATAAAGAAAAAATAAAAAAGTTCAACTTTTAAGGCCGCCCCAAAAAACAGAACCCAAAAACTAAGGAGCCACTTTTCGGAACTTTTTTTAATTTTTTACTTTTTTTCTATTAAAGTATTGGGAACTACGTTTTTTAAATCATATTGGTCCGAATTCTTGCTCCCAAGATACGGAGCCTTCTCCAAAATAATAGCAGGTAATTATAGAATTTTTTATTCTCATTATGCAGACAATATTATTTAATAATTTACGAGCACTTAATTTTTTACTTAGCTTTTCTTTTCTTTGTATAGTCAAAACCTCAAAATAAGAAAGTATTGCCGGTTTAAAAAAAAATATAAATCATTTTAATTTTAAATTCCATTTCATTTTGCCCGACTATCGAAATCGCAAAAAATTAATAAAATGAAATAAAATTTTTCATTTTTATTTTTATGAAATGACTATCGAAATCAGGGCTTTTTTTTTTTTAAATTTATATAATATTATAGGTATTCCCCAGAAAATTGATGATTTTTCGTTGATTTTGTTTTTACAATATACATATGCCTACATTCTTTTTTATAATATGTACATAAATTACAATATTTATATTATATATGTTTGAATGAATGTAAAAACTCGTTTGTTTAAAATATTTGTCTTTTTAATTTCGTATATCAGATTGAAATTGTGAATGGAATGAAGGCTTGGGAATGGAATGATTGTTTTTTATTTAATTTTGAATCTTTGCTTAAATAAAATAATCGATGCTATTAATCCTAATAATGTCTTTAATCGATTTGCAATTAAAGTAGCATGTGTGCTTATAATTTGTTTGTTATATGATTATTGTATGTGTGGTTTTGTTATGATTATTGTTGTTTAGAGGGGGTTTATTTGTCTAATATAATTAACTAATTATGTACCTATCAATTAAAATTTTAATATACAATTCAGAAGTCTGGAGATATTTTTACTGTTATTGTATTGTGTTATTAGTAAAATATCTATGTGGTAATTTTACAAATTAATATTTAAAAAAATTTTTCAGTTCAAAATTTTTTTATTTTTATATTTAATAAATTTCATAGATTTTATTCACGTGCCGATTGAGGTGTGATGATCAAACGTTTGCAAACTTTTTCGATTGGAATTAAGATCCACCTCATAATTACAAAGAATTAAAGACGTTTGCTTTAATTGCTTTTGAATTGTAATTAAGACCACTACACTGTTTTTATTTGGTATCGCAAGGACAAGTTTTATATTATGTAAAAAAAAAACAAAATTTTAGAATTGCTTTCAAAGTTAGAATTTTGAATAATTAGTTTAGCGGAAGCTTAGCTTTTTTTTCTGCAGAAATGTATTTACGACATTTTTTTTTTTTATAATTCTATTCTATACAATAGATACATTTATTAAATCATTCATAATAGTTCTTATTAATTTTTATTTAAAATATCGTTTCTGGTAACATTTTTTTTTCTTTTTTTAAGACTTAACAAACGAGTTTAAAAAATAAACGTTATTTCATTGAAAATTTTTTTCAAACATATAATACATATATGTGTACATACATACATATACCTAAAATCCCATTTTTTTTATAAATTCTTTAATTTAGTTTATTTTGTGTGATGATACTAAAATTTTCGCAGAACTTTTTTTCGTAGAAAAATTTATAAACTTTTTATTAGATAAAATATTTAGTATTAACACATTAACTTCCATAACAATATTAAATAGATAATCTTTTATTAAAAATTATTAGCTCTAAAAAAAAATTTTTAAATTTGTTAACATACAAAATTTACTAAATATTTTATTATGTATATATAATCTAATTTAGCTATATATTAGATTAGCTGTCACGTCCGATTCTTTTTTAGTTTTACACAAAATTCAATAAAAATAATAAACTAATATTATAGTCTTGGAGTCTTTAAAGAAATAAATCAACTTTTGAAAATATTGATAGTATATTGATGTTACTGTAAATATCTTGAATCGCTTTTATCAGTTGATATATTCAAAGACAGACGTTGAAAGGCGATAGATTTTAGCGAAATGTAACAATAAAAAATTTCTCAGGGGCCTCGTTGGCCTAGTGGGTAAGAGCGTATAAAATATGCAGTAAACACCGAAGAAATATGTGTGTTCGAATCCCACACACGTCGTAAGTGTTTTTCCCGCTTACGACATTTACAGACATGCCTGAACAGGAAAGGCCATGTAATTTCCTGTCCACATTTATGTGGCAGAGAAATGCACTAAAAAAAATTTCTCAGATTAAAATTTACAAAAATATGTATTGAGGTCGTTTAGCTCCTTCATGCTTCCGAAACCAGTCGAGACCATCACAGGTGACATAGGAATTCATTATTTTTATTAAATTTCATTTGGGTATAGTTGTAAAGCAATCGGGTGCAGCAGCTAATCTAAAATATGACCTCTAATTTCTATTTTATAAGTAAAAAATTATTTTGATGTTATAGTACAGTAACAACAGTAACAAAACTTAAATTTGAGTTAACAAAAAATTTAGTCATCATCAAATTTCATATTTTTTGATTTCCCAGTGTAATTTCACTTTTCACAGTTTGCATAAACTTAGTTAAATGTTGACAGGATTTGAAGTGTCCAATCGAAGTAAGTAAATATTATTTCTTTATTTGATTAGCAGATTAATTTATTCAGTTTTCTTCAATATGTAATAGTCAGTGGAGTTTTATATATACAATAAGCATTATTTCAAGAACAATCATCATGAATAATGATGTATTTTCCACTTAAATGCAACTTGAAAACTATCGAACTTCGTTATTGTAACTATATAAATAAAATTTAAAAGGTGAAATTCCGTCTTTTAATTTAAATAAACCGAATATTAAATTCAAATTTAGGTTTGAATTGACTTAAGATTCTGTAAAATTTAATATTTGTTAAAACTTGAGTGTAAATTCTTAACCAAATCTATACTTACAATGTGAAAATCACGATTAGAAGTTGTACATTGTCCTTCGCCATTCGTTATAAATCACAGTTTTCAAAGTTTTTAATGAGATTAAATTTATTTTATATGATCCTATGATAAGATCAGATTCAATTATTCTACAAAATCATATTATATTAATATTATTATTTGCCGTCTATATATTGTCTATTAACAATTTTTTTTTGTCTGTATGAATATTAATTTTTATTATGAACAGTTTCTGATAGATTAGATGACATGGAATTTTAAAAAATTCTATACTAAATTCTATAACAGTTTTACTTTAATAAATAAAGTATATACCTATAATGTATTTAAAATTAATTATAGGTGTTTAAAAAAATTGATTTTATTAATTGGCTGATTTTTGACAGGTATATTTTAGCAAATAAATAACTTGGAAAATTTGGGAATAATCAAATATTTTATTCGTTTAAATTTAAATTATTTAAAAAACAACTAATGAAAAAACTAAGAGTTTTCAAAACAGCATACAAAATTAAAAAATATTTCATAATAAGTTTTAGGTAAAGAGTACATAACTAGATACAATTGAACAAAATAAATTTATAATAATATAAAAATTGAAAAAATTGTTCAAAATATTTATAAAACAAATTCTAGTTTCATTTTCGTCAATTGTAACGGTAACGGTCTATATTATTAAGAAAAGTTGTTAACAAAAATAAAAATATAATGTTGGCGCTTTAATGTTAGTATTTTACATAATTCAAAAAATTTTGAACTGATATTCAAGTTACAGCTCCTAAACAGGGAGCGACACAAAAATATTTTCTTAAATGATTCATACTTATTTTCAAAAATTGAAATCCCTCAAAATTTCTAACTTAAACCGTTTCGAAAATAAAAGGGTTCAAGAATATTGCAAATATTGAGTTTCCCATAATAGTAAATTAAAATACTGTATGGCAAAATTATATATTTATTTTATATATATTTAGAAACCTTATATATCGCAGCTATTGTTTGAAGATATTATATACCTTATAGAAATTCTGTTATAAAAATTTAAATAGATATAGGGATTTTTTGAATTTTGATGACTGTAGCTCCATAACGGGTGGGACTATAGAAAAAAGTTTTTCCGCAAAATTAATTTTTTTGGGGTACTTATCCGTAGTTAAAATGTCATCGCTTTATTTAAACGGTGTAGAAGTCTTGTGAACACTCAGACAGACAGGCGGACAGAGTGAAACTAATAGGTACATTATTTTAAAATTTGTTTGAAGATGTGTTAAAAACACTATGTATATGTAAACAATTTCATTTTTAGAAACTTTTACATTTAATTGATATATAATATACATATTATCAATATTATATATAGCCAACCCTATTGCGTAATGCTATTAGAGATTAATTCCCAGAGATAAAGTCTTTATTTGAAAATTAAAAAATAAAATCAAATTAATTAATTAAACTCTGATTAAATGAATAATAAAGTTTAAATAGCTTTTGAAATTCTTGTTCGGTAATACAAAACCAGAAGTTAGAATAGAAAGATTCTGAAATTACAATTATTATACCTGTGTCATATTATTATACCTGTGTCTCGGGTATATTAAAATTGCTACTCCGTTTGTATAACCACGAATTGAGTCCGTAAGATATAGACTCAAGTTTGTGGATCAAATCAGAATCGAAAAAATAATCGATTAAGCTCTGTTCGTCCGTCCGTTGTTATTGTTTTTTCAATAGAATGAACAATTCATATATAATGATATAATATGAATTTATATATAAATATATATGTATATAATAAATTTATGTATGCATTATAAATTAATATTATATTTACTACTTTGTAGTAAGTAAGTATAAATTAATATATATTTGGGGCTTAGTATTAAATGGTACTCATATAGTTGGAAAAGTTTGCGATTTGAAATCGTTAGGTGATACAGTCGAATACGCATTGGAAGAATCATATAAACCATAGTTCCAGAAATTATAAAACTCACCCAAATAATTTTAAAATAATGAAAAACTAAAAATATAATATTACAAGCAAATTGATACTATATTGTATTTTGAATACAATAAAGGCTTCGTACTGGTATTTAAGAGTTGACAAAGGCAACTATATTTTTCTTCGTGTTTGTATTAAAATTTGTAATTTTTCCTCGCAAATTTTCAATAATTTTTGTAAAAAAGTGTGTAAAAAATTAAGAGGCTTTAATTTTAAGAAAATCTTAATGTAATCAACACAAAACTTATTTACACATACAAAAATATAATGTTTGAACATTTATATTGCTTACCGCCTAAAAAAAATTTTGGACGCCGGTAACTACCATATAAAACCAGTTACACTATCTAAAACCGGTAACTACCACAGCACCAGTTACAACTTCGGCTAACTCTTTATCTAATAGCTCGAATTTGCTAACTACAGACGTGTATCTTTCTGAAAGTGAAATTTTTGAAGCAATTTTGAGCCTTGATATAAAAAAGGGTGCTGGTCCGGACTTAATTCCTCCAATCTTTTTATATAATTGTTCTCACAGTCTAATTTTCCTTCTTCATTTTATTTTCAATAAGTCACTTTCACTGGGATTTCCCCACAAGAGTGGAAATCGTCTTACATAACCCCTATCTTTAAAAAGGGGGATAGAGCATCGGTGGAAAACTATTGAGGTATACCAATCCTTTCGACTATACCGAAATTTATTTGAAAAAATTGTCGTTGATAGAATTATAATTTATCATATAGGCAAAACTCAATGAAGAGCAACATGGTTTCAGAAAAGGTCGTTCCACTACAACGAACCTTATGGTTTACACATCTGAAATCCTGAATCAAATGGATAAACGATACCAAGTTGATGCAATATACACTGATTTTAGCAAAGCTTTCGATCGTGTAGATCACTTCACTTTGCTAAACAAACTATCAACTTTTGGCATTTCGGGTTCATTTCTTGTGTGGCTTAACTCTTATCTTTCAGAAAGAACTCAAAATTTTAAATTTCAAGGTGTATTATCCAACACAATCGGAGTTACTTCCGATGTTCTACAAGGAAGCCATTTAGGCCCACTTCTTTTTAACGTATTTATTTCAGATCTTTGAGAATATCTATGCAATATACCTAAAAATATATCAAGTTATTGAAGATAATTCTGATGCAGCTACACTTCAATCAAGCTTATCAGTGTTACAAGCTTGGTGCACGTCAAATAAATTGGAACTCAACATACAGAAATGTAAGGTTTAAGCTTTACGCGAAAACGATCTTTTTTTATATAAGACTACAAAATGGATAACGTAATTTTGGAAAGTGTTTTTAGCATTACTGATTTAGGAATTCTTCTCGATAATAAACTTAATTTTAATCTTCACTATGACCAATTAGTTTCAAAGCCTAATAAAATGTTAGGTTTTGTTAAGAGAAGAGCTAAAGAATTCAGTGACATAGCTGTGACTAAATCTCTCTATTGTTCGCTAGTTCGATCTATACGATAATATTATATTATTAGAATACGGTAACATTATATGGAATCCAGCCTTTCCAGTTCATTCCAATAGAATTGAATCAATTCAAAAGCAATTTCTTTTATTTGTATTAAGAAATCAATATAATCCTTCTTATTTTGCTAATTTTCCTAGTTACACTACAAAACTTAATTCATTAAACATGCTTTCTTTATCTTTACATAGACAATTATTGTCTTCATGTTTTACTTTTGATATTTTAAATAATAGTATTTCTATCCAATCTCTTACTAATAAATTTAGATTTAACGATAGTGTTAAGCAAACTAGAAATACTAAATTTTTAATGGATTACAAACACAATACAGAGTACGGAAGAAATGAACCCATCAATAGATGTTGTACTACTTTTAACAAAATTAGTTAAATCTTTATTCTACATCCATCTCCAGAATTACTTTCAAACACATTTTACAACAACATTTTTCCACTTTAATGACTTCAGACAATTATTGCTTACCTAGGCAATTTTTTTTTTTTTTTAATTATGAAATAATTTAAACATAATACACTTATTGTAATACATTAAAATACAATAAATCGGTTTATGTTTTTTATTTAAATCATTTTTTTATTTTTGTACATTTTATAAATTGTAATTAAACGCTTTTAAGTAATGTTAAAGGAAAAATTCATTTTTTCAATTTTACTACTACTTAATAATATCCAATTACATTTTATATGTTAAAAAAATTAATATGTATTCAAAATGTTAAATTGCTTGTTACTATATGTATGAAATGTACAGATATCATATTAATTTTTTTGTTAATACTTTTTTTTTTGATCTGAGTGATTCATATGTATGTAAAATGAATTTGAAAATAAATGTAAAATTTGTAAAATGTAGTTTGATAAAGAATTTAAATTTAAGTATTAAAAGTTCAGTTCTAAGTCATTATTTTGTATAATTTTAAATATAAGCATTAATTTTTTGTAACGACCTTGCTTTGGTTTTGATTAATAAAATAAAACTAAAAAATAAAAAAAAATTTTCATCACAAATATTTCCGAATTTGACATTTCACCACATAACTGACAATTAATATAAGTTATTAACACCGCATAACTGACATCGCATAACTGACAATTAATATAATAGTGGAATTTAGTATTTGTAATGTTATATGTAACAAAAAAACTTTTATTTTAATTTTTTATCCATTTATTTTTATTTATTTGATTTCTTTGATGTCTGACCTATAGTTATAATAGAGTATATAAAAATTTAACTTATTTTTTTATTATCTAGTATCACAATGCGCTTAAAGTTTGTTTTTAATAATTAAACTTTTATTATTAGGTACACACACATTCAATATATTTTTTTAGTCTTCCATTTCAGCAACTGTCAGATTTGAAACACCATTTGTGATATTCTTAGAAAATATTTTAAATATATTTAAAAAAAAAAAACAATATTCCTATTGATTTTTATGTATTTAGAGTGCTCTTATGCAAAAATGTATGTTACAAGATAGTTTGCTTTAATTTTATTTTTAAAACAATATTTTACTTACGATTTATATTTAATTTCTTGTAAACATTTAGGAAAAATTGATGAATCCATGAATTGGCAATTTCCTTTTCAAAATGGCAAAAAAAGTACAAAAACAACACAAAAACGAAAACGAAAATTCAACTAAGAAAATTTGGGTACAAAATAAAATTTTATATAAAATGTTGCAATAAACGGAAGCCTATATACAAACTAAAAACACTTTTAATCCAAATGTTATCAGAAAAGTTCGTTTTACATAAAATAAAAATGTTTTTAATTTTCTTAAGGTTAGCTAAATTTGTTTTTTTTTTCGAAAACTATATTTTTTGAAAATATTCACAAAATAAAGGTTATTATTTGTTAACATAAAAATTAAAAATTTATTTAAATAAAAAGTAACCTAAAAATTTAAAATATAAAATGCTATTCTGTCATATATCGCTTAATCCAATTAACTACTTTTAATACATCTGTATAAACAACATAATCATCTAATTTGCATACTTTATTTTGATCAAAAAGTGATTGAGAAACAATTCCTGTTAAATACCATTTACCATTTTCTTCAACCATTAAACCATTACCAGAATCGCCTCTACACGGTCCTGTTCCATTACGAAAACCAGCACATAAAGTTGTATTTGATGCTACTTGGCCAAAAGCAGGATTTGAAACAATACAATCAATATATGAAACCACTTTTGCCGTAATATATGTTGGAGTTTCTGATGTTGGTGAACCTTTAGGATCTGTTAAACCCCAACCAGCTACAATAGCAATTTTATTATCAATTTGATTAAAATTAGTTGTTGTACTCCATAAACAGATTGGTTTAATTCTTCTGTTATATTCAATATTTCTTTGTAAAGTTACAATTGCAATATCATTATAACTTTCAGTTGATGTTGAAGAATACTGTGGATGTATACGTATATTTTTAATATTTTCAAATGTAGCACCTTCTTCACTTCTTTGATTTAAATCATATACTCCGATACCCATTATATAATCACTTTCATTTGGTTCATTAACAAAACAATGGGCAGCAGTTATAACTGATGCATGAGATATTAAACTACCACCACAATCAAATGATTTTGTTGATCTTCTAAATAAAACTGTTAACCATGGCCATGAACCTTCTTGAAATATTTGACCATTAAATATTAATGGTACTCTAAGAGTTGTTGTACCACAATTATCAGATGATTCACTAAATATTGGATTATGATTTGATGGTATTGATGCTGCTCGACGTGTTGGTATAATTTTAATTGATTGCTGCCTTGATGGATTTTGATTTATATTTGATGATACCGGAAATGATGGATTTTGATTTATATTTGATGATTCGTAAAATAATGGATTAATATTTGATTGTGAAGGCAATATTCCTTGATTTTCTGTAAATCTTATACCGTTAATTTGTGTGGGTGAAAATTGTGATACTGGTATACCATTAACTAATATATTAGTAAATAATTCATTATTTAGTGAGTTTTGTTGAAAGTTATTATTAAATGCTTCAGTAAAAGGATTAGTCACTGGTCGAGGAGTAAATTGTTGAAAAGGATTTCTTACATCTGATTGTAGTGTTAAACGATGTGTAACTGTAAAAATTGAAGTCAAAGGATATTCTAAAAGAATAATAATATTTAGTTAATTATTGTATAAAAAAGAAAATATTTTCAATTTTAATAAGGAAAAAAATTAAAAATATAAAGAAAATATTTACCTGTGGAAGTACAAATTGTTGCCCCATTTGATATAATGTCAAGAACGTTTGGTGCATAACCATCTTCTGTTATTAGTTTATAATATATTGGAGATTTTCTTTCTAAAGCACTAAAAATGCTATTTTGATCTTGTGTAAGTTGTAAACTGGGATTCTAAAAATATTTAAAAAAAATAGTAAAATTCAATAGTCATTAGACAATAAACAAAAAACAAATGAAACACATAATAATAGGTGTTAAATACAACAAAAAAAGTATTATTGGTATTACATAAATAAAATGATAGAAAATAAATTAAGGGAATATATAAATCACACAAAAGTAAATATTTATTAAATTTGCGGTTAAAAAAATATAAAAACAGAATAAAAAACAAAATAAATCTAGAAAAACAAGTGACCCTTTCATTAGACAATAATTGTTTGTATATATACATATATATGTATCTAAAAAAAAAAAAACTAGTTAATTGAATTACGTCTTTAAAATTTTTTAACAGATCACTAAACTTTTAGATATTTTATTTGATCACTAGACTTTAAAATATTTTTAAAACATTTAATTATATTAAATGAATCCAAAAATAATATTTTTTTGTTTTTTAAATAAATTACTATTAATAATTCATTTAAATAACTATTACAACACTTATTAATACTGAAAATTAAATATGCTTCAGGTTCAGAGTGTATAATAATCAAAAAATTTAGTTTTTTAATAAAATTTTCCAGTTGCAATTTATTTAATATTAAAAAAAAGAAAACAAATTAATTTAATTTAATTTTTTTTTTTTAATTAATTAATTTTTATATTAATCATAACCATTATTACTATACAAATAAATATAAAATAAAAAATATATAATATATAATATAAAAAATTCGGTGAATTTAATATTCTATTTACATTCTATCTATATAGGATTGTACTTAGATAAGGTATTATGTATTAAGATTTCGAATTTGAAGAATACTAATAAAATAATTTTTACTAAAATTGAATTTATACAGAGTGTCCAGAACTCAAAGATCACGAAGAACACTGGTGATAGAGAAATTTATAACAAGCAAAAAATTGTTCTGGAGGAAGGGTCTATTTCTAACGGTTTCCGAGATAACGGTCTTCAAAGTAGTTTTGTTAACTTTTTAAAATAACAATATCTTTGCTCCTATATAATATATGTAGATAGATAATATATGTAGATATATAATATATGTAGATACATTAAAGTGTCATAAATACGTTAAAGTTGACAGCTAGCTGAAGTTATTGGCATTTCACACTAACATAATTATCGTGTAAACGGTAAAAAATAAGAGAAAAAAGTATTAACCCAAATTGAAGCTGTGAAATTGGTAAATAATTATAAATTTAAATTGGTCAACACATATGTATATCAAAAAAAAAAAATGATGGCCACTTTTTGAGATTACATATTACCATTATATTAAATTATTAAAAAAACTTTTGTCTGTAAATTAGCATTAGATTATCGTAATTCATAATTTGAAAAAAAAAAAAACAAAAACTATTTTTGGTCAAATTCCATTAGAATTGAATTTAATAATTTTCATACCATTTATCCTCTTACTAACAAACTAAAGATTTTGAAGCTTTTAGTTTATTTTTAAGAGGGGTATGAAACTTATATATATATATATATGTGTACCTAAATTTGTCATATTTAAAACTAAATGGAATTTGGGTCATTATCATTTAAAAATTTTTAAATTTGTTAATTATATAATTTGAATAACATTAATTCTTTTTTTTTTTTTTTTTTGTCTTTTTAGTTTTATTTGCGTATATATTTTGATTATAATAATAAAAATCAATGATAAAAAAAAAAAAAATCTTCAAAATTATTTAACATATTATAGTGACATATTATATTAAAATCTAACAAAAAAAAAAAAACAAATCTTACAGAAAAACGATTATTAGATGTAGTTCGAACTGTTAATACATTTTCATTATTTGTATAATAGTTATCCACTTTTATAATACCATAAAATCCACCATTTTGCTGATAAGATAATACATTAGGACATGGTGAGTTTGGTCCGTATTGACAATTAATAATTGATAATAAATTTAAAATTATTATAATAATTATTTTATTTATATTTAATTTAAATAATAATTTAATTATTGTATTATATTTCATTTTTTTTTTTTGTTTTTTAAAAAAATTTTTATAATTTGATTATTTTTTTTTTTTTTTTTGTTTACGTTATAACTTAAAATATCACTTTTTTTCCTTTTTAATTATTTATTTTGTCAAATTCTTCTTTTTTTTTTTTTTTTTTGTTATTACTAAAATCAAATATTTAGTTTTAATATTTTATTATTGTAAATAAAATTGTCATAATAAAAACTACCACTCCCGAATGAAGTTACGTCTTTGCAATATAATTTTTAACTGATTAAATTGTTTGAACGTAAAAGTTTGTTTTGGTTTTTTTTTTTTTTTTTTTATTTTTTAGTTTTTGGCTGGGATTTCCAACCGCGCAAAAAAGAAAAAAAAAAAAAAACACAATTATGCTAAATATTATAAAAAAAAATATGAGTAATTCTTAAAACATTGTAATTATAGTAGAAAAAATATATATTTTGTGAGAATTTTATACGAATAAGTATGGATTAAAATTTAATTGTGAGGGCGTCCTCCTTGATTTGATCTGGAAAATCTCTTACCGTTAATTTGTATGGAAATTCTTTATTTTAAATTAATTTTTGTTAGTTAGAAAATAAATTAAAAATAAATAAATTTGTAAAATATAAATTGTAATAATATTAACGCAAAACGCGGCGCCTTAATCAAATATTCTTAAAACATTCACAATGATTGTTATCTATTATGCTTGTCTTAAAGGGATACATTTTATTTTATTTATCTCAAAAATGCTTAAAGTTCGTATATATGTATATGATATTCGTAACACTGGGTAATTGGTTTGAATTTCGTGATTAAAAATTAAATTTAAAATAAATAAATTGAATGTAACTTTATAATGTAATGTAATTCTTTATGGTTGAGGATTAATCAAATTCAAATCAAACGCTTTTTCTTACCGATTATTCGGTACATGTAAAAACTTTTATAATATTAAAATTATTTTCCTAAAATTATTTTCTGTTATTGTTAACTAGTCATCAATTTTTTGCTTATGTTATTTTGGTGCACATGTAAATCATTTGTTTTAAATTTTAATATAATGATTAATCGTACCGATTACTCGGTACATGTAAAAACTTTTATAAAATTAAAATTATTTTCTTGTTTTAAAATTATTTTCTGTTATTGTTAACTAGTCATCAATTTTTTGCTTATGTTATTTTGGTGCACATGTAAATCATTTGTTTTAAATTTTAATATAATGATTAATCTGTCCCCCCCCCCCCCTGTACTTACTTAGCGTACACAAGCTCTATATAGGTATAATATATTAAATAAAAATTTTTAAATATAAATTATTTACTTTATAGGGTAGGATATCTATTAAGATTTTGCTCTGTAATCGAATGGCATTCAATCGAAGTCAACACAGGATCAAATCGTTGGATCATAATATAAAAAATATGTTGTTGTTAAAAAAATATTTTTAATGTCACAACAATAAACAAATATTCAATATAAGAAAAAATAAATGAAGTAATTCTTGTAAATTCAAAATAATAGATGGCTCACAAATAGTTTAAAAAATTTGTTATTCATAATCTTATTTAGTATATAGTAGAATAATCAACAAAATAATAATTCAAAACTGAAGCTGAAACTTAGTCTCTAACATAAATTAAAAGCGATTTTGTGCATAATTTATATGCATTTTATAGGAGAGAAATACGAAAACGAAAAATTCTACGTTCCATTAATTACGTAAGAGTCTTTAAAATTGTACTTCGAAGTAATATTAATTATCTATACTGGTATCCTTAACATTACTTTAATAAAATTGTCAATTTTTTTATTTTAATATTTATTATATATTTATCTGATGATTTCATCGAGAAGAACCTATTAAGCATAAATAAAAGCATAAAGTAAAAGAAAAAAAAATTATTCTATAGTCATCTTTCATTTAGGAGAATCCTGTAATATTTATCTGTTTGTTTTTTTTTTTTTTTTTTTTTTATTACAGAAATTTAACTAAAGAAATTGCTTTTTTTTTGTACATTATAAATTAACATTCCAGGTTAAATTATTTTTCATTTTTTACCTTACATGATTCATTAATATAATGACGCTTTAATATTGAATTCATTTTCATGATTCTTTTGTTAAGTGAGTTTAATTCAGAGTTGCCATTTCATACTTTCATTAACAATACTGATTGTTGAATATTAATGAGAAATCAGAAACTCCTTCATTAAATATTTACTTACATTAAGAGAAGAAAAAAAACGAAGATCAAAATTACAAAAATACATACTTACGTACTTATATTGATTTAAAAAAAGAATCGTTAATATAAAAAATAATATATGTATGTATATATGTGTGCGTATTCATTCGGTATAAAGGAGTTTGTGTTATTTTTTTATGCATTGTAAATGTTTGTTATAAATATTGACTATAATTATATTTCATTCAAAAAATAGTAAACAAAGTCAATAAAATTTTTAATCTTAAATCGAATATATTGATCTTAAAATTTCGCTCTGGTCCCATACCGGGTACGGCTACTTTCGTTAAACGAAAATCGTATTCGAAAATTTGGAACTTTGAAAATTGAAAATCGCAAGATTGTGAGTGCAAAATTAAATTTTTTATACTATATAAATGCTTACACAGCTATACAACAGTATCAAAATTTTAATTTGCCATTCGCAACCCTATGATTTCTGATTTTCAAAGTTCCAAATTTTCGAATGAGATTTTCGTTTAGCGAAAATAGCAGTACACGATAAGGTACCAGGTTTCTATTTTAGGCGTTAGTTATTTTAGTTTTTAATCGGTAAAAAAAAGTATTGTACATTAATATAATTTATTGCCAAAAATTGAAAAATTATAAGTAGTAAATGTACTACATTTATATATTAAAAATAAACACTGCATGATGTACATTTTTTAAACAATAACAGGATTTAAAAGATAATAAAATTCAAAAAAAAAAAAAAAAATAACAATAAAACAAATGTATACGGGGAAAAAAATGTTTAATATTTAAGAAAAAGATTGTTTTAGAAAGTTACGAAAGAAATGTATATATATATATATATATATGTATATATGTATATATATACTTATCTATGTACATATATATACATATTTATATTTATTACAGAGCGATAAGAACAAAAATTAATGATATATGTATACCTATGTAGATTTTCTTTTATATGAAACATCTTTAAAATACCAGTTATGTTACAAATTTGATTACCTGTATTTAAATGTAAAAAAATTTTATTGCATTTTAAGTCTAGAGTGATTTTTAAAAGTTAAGTAACTAAAAAAAAAAAAAAAGCAGATAATGTTAATTAATATTTTATTGAATATTATCTCACCGTGGTCGTGTTTCTATATTATAAATTTCTTAATTTACAATTATAATTTTTTTTATATAACTATTATAAGTATATACTAACTACTGCATGCCATACATGTATACATACAATATTGTATTTTGTAAACAAAATTTTAAATATTGAAAGATAATCATCCGTTTTGTAATAATTTTATACAACTTTTCAATATTATTTCCATTACTTATAAACATAATTTTTTTTTTTTATAGATAAGTATATAAAAATTTTTCCGAAATAACTTTAAGTTAATTATAGCAGTCGACAGCAGTCAAATAAAAATATATTAACCACAATAAAAAATTAATTAGAATTAATTTTAAAATTTTTCTTAAAACAGAAAATAACTGAGGTTTCTCAATTTTACTAATAAAATAATTATATATACATATAAATAACAGTAAATTAATTAAAATTATTTAGGTACTACTTTAACTAAGTAGTAATTTTTTTTTTTGCAAATCTAAAAGTTAAAGGTTCTTGAACTAAATAATAATCTTTAAATTTTTAAATTGATAAATCGAATTCAATGATTAGGTATTATACCTAATTGAAGATTGTCCACATTTTTGTTCTGTTTTTTTTTTTTCAATAAATTTTGTAAACAAAAGGAAAAATAAATCCCCTTATAGTTTACAACAATTTTTTTTTTTTTTTTATTATTTAATTTTTATTAATCTTAAGTAAGTTGAATTTTAAAGAGTACCAAAAAAGAACATTTTAATATATGTACATAATTCAAATATATAAAATGTTAAGACAAAGATATTTTTTTTAATATTGATCAAACGAAACACAAAAAGAAATTCGTAAATAAAACTTTACTTACTGTCATTATTATTATTGCTCTAACTCTAACAGTTATTATTGAATAAATTTTGATCTATACATACGCAGTCAACTAATTATCATTCAATTAAATTTGATGTCATTTTATCATTAATTTCGTTTAAAAAATTTTCAATTTTGTATTTTATTTTTTTTAATTTTAATTTTAATACATATTTTGACATAACATACATACATACATCATTTTCAAATTGTTCATAACAAAATTGATTTTGAAGAAAAAAACTTTCTTTTTACCGACCGCATACAAGGTAGGTATTGTTTTCATACTAAAAATTTGTACCCGAGATTTTCGCAAAAATGCACTACTCCGGTGTGGAGAAGGCTGTAAATAAATTTTCAGCATGATGTCCGTCTGTGTGTGTGTGTGTGTGTGTATGTGGGTGCGTGTGTGGGTATATCTGTCGGCACGTGTACAGCTTAAACGACTTAGCGGAATTTTTTGAAATTTCATATTTAAGGTTTTGACGTAAATATCTCGGATTGATAAGCTTTTGGAGCAAATCGGACAACCGCAAGTGGTAGTTTACTAGTGTACTTTTTAAGTTTTTTACGAATATTTCGTAACAGAAAAATTTTGTGAGAAAAATTATTAAGAAAAAGTTGTTACACAAGTAAAGAGGAACAACTTTGCCATAGAACATTTTTTGATCCGACTAACTTTAACTTTTATTTAATTTTTTTTCTAATTCCAAATTTCATACGTAACACTCCATATGAATTTATATGAACAATTTTTTTTTGTTTTTTTTAAGAGGTATCTCTAAAAATTTTTATGCACACATATGTATGTACTTATATCTATGCCAATGCATATTATTCATTTTGTTGATGACACAAAATTAAAACGGTAAAATTTTTGTTAGCAGATTTAATATTAATCTTATGTTTGTTTTGTATTTGTTTACAGTTTTTATTATTTTTTACTTTTAATATTATTTTTTGAATGAAAAAAAAATCATGTATCTACATTACAATAATAATAATAATAATAATAAATGGATGTATGAATGAATGTACTTACATATATTTTTACGATTTCATTGCATATAATTATTTTTATTGAATAAAACAAAATGTTATTAAATTATTAGAAGTTATTTTGCTTTGATATAAATTATTATGTAAAAAATCTATAAATTTTGGCATTATACTTTTTGTGTAGTGGCGGTCGGTCCTGTGCTGGAGACAGCTGATTTTTTTTATAAATATTTAGGTCTTTCTTAGCTATGTATACTTCTTTACCTACCTAAATTTAAGGTAACCTTCATTGCATGATATTTGCCAATTATAATTTTAATTACATAAATATAGGTATAATATTTTTTTTATATTATTTATTCAGTGTCAATAAACGGCTATAATTTAAAGAAAACATTCGAGTGTCGATTAATTTTTTTCGAGTGAAATGAGATGATGATGTGATTTTTTGTTTTTTGCAATATTAAACCTCTTTTTACATTTTTTAGTATTTAATATTGTTTTTCCAAAAGAAATAATAATTATTTAATATTTTTGTCTGAGATATCCTGGAAATTATTAAGATAAGTGCGAATCCGATTAATGTTATGCTATACTATTAAAAATTTTTATCCATTTAATTCAATATATAGAAATTAATTAATCAATATGAATTGTATTATTACTACATCTTATTAGAAAACAAAGTGTTAAAAATTTACATAAAAAATAAAAAAAATCGTGAAATCGTGAACAATTGACAAATGTATAATAAATATCTTATGCATGTAGTGTATATATATTTGAAAAGATAGTCCATAATTCCTTTTCTATTTCTTTATTTTTTTATTATAAAATACATTTTTTTTATTTTTAACAAATGTATACAAAATGGTTAGTAGGCATTCTTAATTTTTTTTTAATTATCACTTAACTCAATTTTAATCAACGATAAATATAAAGATGTTGAACAGTGAAGTATACCTGAAATACCTTGATATTAGGTATATATGTATCTAAATTGATTATTACAATATTTTTGCCAATTGGAAAAACTGTGGCATCACGGTAATTTCTAAGAATCTAATAAATGTGGGTGAGTCCCAAAATCCATGACCATAGTGATTTTTACCCCAAAAAAAAAATCCACAAAAAATAATCCAAAAACAAAGATTGCACCGTTCAATTGAGAAAAAGTAACTAAAAAAAAATTCTAATTAATTAGAAAAATTTCCGGTTTTTTTATTTTCGCATTTACTAATTTAATTTTTGGACTTAGTTCATTATGAAGCAACTCTAAAGTTAGTTACAAAATCAGCGTTTCATTAATTTGTTTAATAGGGCTTTGTGACGGTAGCCCTTTTCTATTTTAAATGCTTTGTTGTTGATGTATGTATGTAAAACAATAACTAGGAGCGATTTTATAGTTGGTTACAAAATCAGAATTATTTTTATATCTTATATTTTTATTTATGGATTTCGGTTTGGGGATTTGGTCACCAACCCAATAAAATATATAGTTACTGATGGTATTACTAATGGTATAAGTGATGCTCGCCTTATTTCTGGTAATATGTTATTTATAAGGTATTACAAAAAAATGATTAAGTACTTTTAGTCTTTTATTAAAAGCAAATACATAAATTTTTAAATATAATTTAAATAGATAAATCATAACGCAACAAAAATGCATACCAAAAAATGATTTGTATCAGATGCACATATGAATCAAAATAACATTATCTCCTGATGGTTCTAGAATACAACAACAATATAATCAATTATGAAAGAAATACGAAAATGACTTAAATCGGGTTTTATACAATTCATGTGGTATATGAGAAATGTGGTGTTAAACATTATTGCTATTCAAGTAAGGTAATAAATGTTTCATTTATACAGGAATCTTAATTGCCTGTTATTGCGTTTTTTTTTTCTTTGCAGTATCAGTTTAAATATAGAACGGGAATAGTGAACTAAATAAAATAAAGATAAGACTTATATATTTATACATTATCATTATATGGTATATATATATAAAATTAAATTTTTATTTAATGTATTTTGTTATCTATATATATTCAATATTCATATTATAAAAAAAGTATCATTATTAAAAAAATGTTTAGAAAATTTAATCTGGTTTTTTGAGAAGATTTATTTAAAATACTGTTTATATTATAGTTTAATCAGGTTTAATTTTATATAAAATACTAGGAATTTTCTAAAATAACTCAATAGAATATTTCATTAAATTTTATAATAATATTTTTGATTTGTGTGTGTTTCTGTGTAAGATAATTTTAAATTATTTTAATTTATTTATTACTGCCATATAGTCACTTTATATAAAATTATAATTTTGAATTGATTATTACGATATTAAATTTGAAATGCTATAAGAAAAATCAATTGAATCATAATCCTACCATGATCATTTAAAAACAAAGTGTATATCCTAGTCGGTTAATTTAAAAAATATTCTAGCTTAATATTTGATATTCAAGACTGTACAAGAAATATTAAAAAAATCAAATGGCTTAAATATCTCAAGTAACATTTAATAATATAATAATAAATACTATATTAAAATTATCTTGAAAAATTTTCCAATACATAACAGTCTGTATGGATATGTTAGTTTGATATATTTTCTACTTATATTGTTGCTATTTTTTTTTTTCTATTTATTATATACTTACCTTGACAAATTAAATTTATAAAAGTATTTCTAATAGTCCTTTTGTATCTTTTGATAATTGTATAGAATATTTTTAACTGTCAATTACCAATTTATACTTTAATAATTAAGTTAATTTTCTTTATTTCATTGATTAAATTGCCGTTTTGGTAAATCGTTCGCATGATATTTGTCTTTATAAGCTCGAAAAAAAAATCTCAAAAGTCGATTACCCTTATAATTTTTATTTTAAATGTTATTATGTGGTGGCATTTTTACTCCTTGAACCTGCACTCTATCAGTTAACATGACATTTATTTATTTATTTATATTTATATTACAAATCACATAGGATATTGCAATATTACAGAACCATCGGCTACTAAAGGCCATTATAGGTCGAATAATATTATTAAATTATACACTAATATTATTTATTTTGTTTATATTATATATTTTATATTTACGCTATATTTGGTAACAAGGGGGATTTGTTTTCAATTAATAAAACTTACTACCTGTGCAGGATATGAATCCGCACTCCCTCGGTTAATAAGCCATGTGCTTGACCACTAGGCCACCGAGGCCCCTGTTCTAAGTTTATTTATTTATTTATTTATTTATATTAATATTACATACATAAATGTAATGCAATATTATTGAACCATCGGCTACTAAAGGCCATTATAGGTTTTTTATACTAATATTAAATTATATACTAATGTTATTTATTTTGTTTATATTATATACTATATATTTACATTATATTTTGGTCGTAAGGGGGGTATGTAAAGAAAAAAACACTTACGACCTGTGCAGGGATCGAACCCACACTCCTCGGTTAATACGCCACACGCCTACCCATTAGGCTACCGAAACCCCCTATTCTAAGTTTTTTATCTTAATGGAAATTTTTATTTAGAAGAAAAATTGCATACTTTTAGGTGACCGTTTTAAATTTCAATAAATTTAGAACTTTAATGATATCAAAATTTATCGCTTATATTTTCAATAATTTTAAAATAAAATGTATAACACTGTAATTCTAATAACGTTAAAAAAATTTAATTAATAAATATGTGTAGTAATGAATAATAAGACGTAATTTAATAAGAAAAATCGTTTAGAACTGAAAGATTAGCAGTTACTCTTAAGTAAATTATTATTTTTAATATAAAAATAAAAAAAAAAAAAACGAATGAATGAAACTAAAAAAATATTCTGTAGAGTATTTTTATAATAATATATTATTTAAAATTATAAAATAATACATAATAATAGAAAGTTGAAAAACATATAAAATAAACGTAACATTTTTTAATATTAAATTTTCTAATGGAAATTTGAATGGCTATTAAACAATAAAAAAATATTAATTCTTAAGAATTGATATTTAATTAAGATTATGACGCATCTGACTTTTCTAAAATTAAAATTATTACACATCTAACATATAAAAAAGAAAAAAAAAATATTACTATGAACTTTGAGTATTAAAGTAAATATTGGACACTCAGTTAGACTTAACAAAATTTATAAGGTATAAACTATATTATTATCATAGTATAAGTAGTAGACAAAACTATAAATAGTGTATTATTAAATTGAAAAGGAATAAAAAAATATTTTGTTCTGTTATTTTTTTCTAAACTTTTTTAAATTTTTTATTTAACTTTTGACATCTTATCAACAGATAATTTAAGCTTTACATTATTTAAACTTTATTTGAAAATAAATTATTTAAATTTTTTTCGGAGAAAACATTCTCTTGAACTTTTCTTGCATTATTATCTTTAAAAAAAATTTATGTGAAATTATCATCTTATCATAGATAATAAAAAAAAAAAAAAAAAACTTTAATGTTTTTATTATTACTTTATCAAAAACATCGAATTTTAATTTTATATAAAAAAAAGAAAATTATTTTATTGCATTAACTTTGATCAATTTTTTCAACAGGACACTGGTCGGAAACAAACTTTTTTCATTTTCTTTTATTTTGCCCAAATTCCTATATCTTGTGTATTATGTATACCTTTTGATTTCTAATTCTGTTGTTATTGACCTTATCCCAATAAATCGATATTGGTCAAATTTCTCTATTCTTTTTTGTTACATTGTTATTAAGTTTATAAGCTGTGAGTCGAATCTATTACTTTTCTTGCATATATCTAAAAGTTGACTTGGTGTTAAATTATAAAGATTTTTATTTGATGGGATGGTGTCCTGAGAAATATGTCGCATTTTTCTGAAACATCAATTTGATGAAATATCGAAGATATTAATAAATATAATTGGTAATACTCTTTATCTTTCACAATCATATAAAAGAACTGGGTTAAAACTGGTATTAAAAAACTCTAATTTTTAATAAGCTTTTACTGATGTTTTTGGGAAGCCACATTTTATTTTAATCAATAAAAATATTTTATGGGTAATTTTGTTATATGGGCATGACGGGTATTATTTATGTAATACAATATTTCTACATCTACGACGTAATTTTTCGTCATTATGCTATTATGATAGCAAAAAAAAAAATATAATATACATATATACTATATACATATATTTATTTATACTTCATAGTTATATATAAAAAACATTTTAATTACTCCTTTAAAAACCTAAAATTTATTTTTTTCTTTCATTAAATATTAGGTATAATTGAATTTTAATTTATTTTATTTATATTAATTGTTGTTTTATTCAATTGACAAATAATAAAATTAAATAATTATTTTTTTTTTCTTTTTTCTTTCAGTTGTCTTTTTTTTTATCAATTATTCATAAAGTGCAAGCGATTTTTATAGAAAAATGAGTGTCATACAAAGGAATTATTAATAAATTTAATATTTACTTGAATATAATATATATATATATATATATATATTATTATCAATATATATTTTTATATTGCAAAAATAAAATTTAAAATAATTAAAATATATATAAAAAAAAAAAAAATAAATATTTTTTTGTAAAATTTTTAATAATTATTTTAAAATCTAATTGAATATGCCTTCTCTACGACAAAAAGTTACAACATACTTTCGACAATTAAGTTTTATAGCTGATCCACGTGAAGGTGGAGGTGGTAGTGGTAGTAGATCTGGTTTATTAAATTCAAGAAAATCAAATGATGATGATGGAAATTTTATTATAAAATATTTAGAAAAGTAAGTATAATGGTTTTTTTTTTTGTTTTTAAAATCGAAAATTTAATTTAATAAAATTTAAATATTTCTTTATTATTATTTTATGTTATATTTTAATAGTGTCATAATAGTTTTTTCTAGAAAGAAAACTTTAATGAAATTTAAAAAAAAAAAAAAAAAAAATATCAACGTGTTTGAATTTACAGAACACTTTTGTCATTTTTATTCTAAATTCTGTAAGCATTTCAAACTATTTTAAACGTTTCAAAATATCTAACACGTTGATATTCTATACAACTACTCATGATTTATCGAATCACTTTCAATAAAACTATTTTTATCCAACAAATATTTTAATTAGCTTTAATATGATTAAAATTTTAAAGAATTTCAAAATATTTTTAGGCAGTTTTTAGAAAATTATTAAAAAATTTTTCTTATACATATTATTAATTGTGTTATATATGTAGAACCTAAAGGTATGCAATTATTTTATTCTGTTTTTTTTTCTTTTCGAAACAAGTCGTACAGATCGAACATATATTGATCCTGGTCCAGATATAATATCTGGTCACGAACCACATGAAATGCCTGATTTATCAATAGCACCTTATCCAACTGGTATACCGACAATAAGTGCTGCATGCACAGGACCTGATGATGGTTTAACTGGTATTAAACGTTCAAAATTACATTTAAGTGCTGGTTCTGATATAGATTTTATTGATACAATACAAGATCAAGATATTGAAATACGTAAAAGTATTAGTAATCATAATAAATTTAAATTTAATTATTCAAATTCACAAAAAAATCGTGCTACAACAACCAGTTCTACAACAGATGGTGGAATTAATATTAGTAATGATCAAAATGCAAATAAAACACCAAGATCAAGAAAAAATTCACGTTCAAGTGTATCAAATATTTTAACAACAGGAACAAATACAATAACAACAACAACTTCAACAACAATTAATAGTAATAATATTGATGATAAAAAAGAACAAGATAATAAAAATTCTGAATCTGAATCCGGATCAATAATAAATACCACCGATAATAAATTAAATAAAGATAATATAAATAATGTTAAACAACCAACAACTATTTATGTTAGTATGATAAGTACTAGTAATAGAAATTCACCAAAAACTCCACAAAAATCATCACAACAACAACAATTAAAATCAAATAATAGTAATAATTTAATAAATAATAGTATTTTGAAGACTGATGGAATTAATAATACATCAACACAACAACAAGTTCTAGTAGGTCAAGAAAATTTAATAACATCAACATTATCAACAACAACAACTACAACAACAACAATTTTAAATAATTCAGTTATTGATATACTACAACAAAAAACAAATAATACAAATGTAGAAAAAGAAAATGAAGTTCCAAATACGAATATTTTGGATATTAAACGTAATAATATGTCATCAGCTGAAGAAAAAGAAAATTGGAATAATCATATTTTAGGAGGACGTACCACAGAAAGTGATACAATAGCTGGTGTATCTAATTGGAAAATGGAAACTGAACATGCATTCGGTATATCAGTTTCATTATATGAACATAATTTATTAACCAAAGAACCAATGGGTTCACCAATTGCTGATTGTTATGGTATGGTTGTAAGAGGAAATGCTTGCGCTATGGCTATGGCAGATGGTGTTAATTGGGGTAAATTTGTAATATTTCGTGTTGGATGAAAATTTTTAACAAAATTTTGTTTTTAGGTGATGGTGCTAGATTAGCAGCTAGATCAGCTGTACATGGTAGTTTAGATTATCTTGATACTGCAATTTTTGCATTCTCACAAGAATGTGCTGCTACTTCAACAAAAGATGTTTTTATTAGTTTATTTAGATCCTTATGGGAAGGTCATGATTGTATTTTAGAAGTTGGTGGTGCATTAAGTACTCTGACTGTAGCGGTTATTTTACCACTAAGTGGTGATCAGTACAATGGAAAATATGTTGTTTGTGCCTGTAATGTTGGTGATTCTCTGGGTTATATATATTCTAAAAAATATGGTGTAAGAGAATTTACTCAAGGTATGTTACACAAAATTATCATATAGTTATTGTATTCATTTTTTAAATATATATTATGTACTTTATTGTGTTTCTCTTCTGTTTTTTTTTTTTATATTTTACTCAGGATCTCATGACATTACTTCAATGCGTGATATGCGTGATGCCTTAGGAGCTCTTGGCCCAGTTGATGGCAATAAACCAGAATTAAGTAATTTAACATTATCAATGACAATTGTCGAAGCTGGTGATATTGTATTTTTAACATCCGATGGTATAAGTGATAATTTTGATCCAGTTGTTGGAAAATTTGCAGAAGCATGGTCAACTGAAACAAAAATTCGTTCATATGATATACAAAATCGTCAAAAATTAGCACCAAAAAGACAAAATCGTAGTGCTGCAGCAATATGTACAACAACTTCAACATCAGAACACAATAAAAGTAATGAAAAACTTACAACAATGGTAGGACAACAACAACAGTCATCACAACAACAAAATTTAAATAATAAATCAATAAATCAAACAAATCCTAATATTCCTGTTCGTCCACAAAGAACTAAACAAAAATCTTCCAGTCCATCGTCATCATCATCAAATACGGCTGCAGTAACATCAAATAATCCAATTGATAAATCATCAAGTTTATCAAATGTTCCAAGTCGTCCAAAATATATGAGATCTCATACAGTTATTGAACCACGTATTATTAAAACATCATCAAATCATCATCAACATTCAAGAATACCACGTTCTGCAGCTGGTCTGCCATTAGTTACTGGACCACAAAGACATGCATTAACATTATTACGTCTTGAAGATTTATTAAGTTATGGTATTAATGGACAATTATGTCCATGTCCGTCCGCACGTCGTTTATGTCATTTATTAGTTGATTTTGTTCGTATGATAACATCAGCTAGACGTAAAACATTAGAACAAAGAGAATTATTTTATAAGTTAGTAACAGGTCCAGATGGTATTAAACGTGAAATTGAAATGACACGTATACAACATAGATCTAGTAGAAAACGTATTGTTGATAGTAATGGATTTAGTTCATTACCTGGTAAATTAGATCATGCTTCTGTTGTTGCATATACTGTTGGTTCTGGTTTACAAGCAAAGGAATTTAAAGAAACAAATTTTTAAATAATACATGAAAAAAAAAAAAACTTTCTTTTATAATATATACACATACATACATACAATATATATTTGAAAATGCATTTTAAAAGAAAATAAATGGTTAACATTGATTCATTTAAATCTTACTATTAAATATAAAAATAAAAATTATAAAAAGGATATTATAAATTATAATCATTTGAATTCTCTGCTATTTTTCATTATTTTTGTTGTTTTTTTTTCCTTTAAAATTTAAATGCTTTTTATCGAATTGTTCAGCTTTAAAAAATGATGCATTATTAACTAATTAGGAAGTATATTTTAAAAAATTATTTAAATCTATTAGATATTAAAATTTAAATATTTTAAAATACATATTCAATGCATCAAATTTTTTTTTTTTGTACTTAAGTTTTCTTTATGGATTTAAAATGCAGCGCATATGAAAATATTTTCGGTTTTTTTTTTATTTTTCATATTATATTATATAAAATTAATTTTTATTATTTTTTTTTTTTTAGATCGTTAAGTTTTGAAATATAGATTTTTGATTATAGATGCTGTAGTGTGAATCAATTTTCAATTGATTTTAATTAAAGACCAAAAGTTTATTTGAAATTGTTTTGTTCTTGTTCAGTGCTATTGGACGCCTTAATAGTTATATAGAACTAAACCTTACCTATCGATAACTTTCAAAAAATCTTTTCAACTCATAATATTAATTTAAAGTCAATGAATTTATAATGTTGAAATCAGTTCATTTGTAAAACGTATTTCTTTTTTTATTCATTTCTTTGTTTTATTAACAGATCGAAGATAAAAGAAAAATTATTTTAATTTTTTATAGGTTTGACTTAAAATACATATTCTAAAAAAAATCTATTAATTGTAATTTTTGTTTTTTGTTTTGCTCAGATCAATTGTTCAACCTAGTAAATAACCATTAACTTGTTTAGTCTGATTTGAGTTTTTTTTTTTTTTTGCTTATATTGTATATCAGTTACAAACGATTTAACTCAAGCTACTTTAATTATATATGATTTAAACGCAATATTTAAATTAAATAACCGCTATAAGTTACAAAAAAAACATTATTTATATTGAAAAAACCATTCAGTATTCTTGTTTCAAATTTAATCTATTAAAAATTCAAAAATTTGAAGAAATTGAGGTCAATTTTTTTTATTAGTAAAAGTTCAAACTGAATATGATGGGAGATTTTCTTAACAAATTATTATAGTACATCTTGAACAAGCAAGAAATTTTTGTTATTAATTTTTTATTCTGTACTTCTAAAAGACTTATACTTAAGTATATGTTATTATTTATCAGGAAGAACGAAGAAACGTGTTGGTTTTTCTATTTTTTGTTTTTGTTTTTGGTTTTTTCAAAAGTCAACTTATCACTAAGTTATTATCATCTGAAAAGAGATCTGTGGTGTCATTTTTAATTCCATTTAATGTTCGTGTTGTTATGTTTTCAGTTTTTTTTTTATTTGGTGTTTTTGGTAATTACTTTTTCTAAATACTTACACTGAAACCATCCCTCTATTTAAAATTTAAAAAAATAATCTATATATTCTTTTCAAGTATAATTCTTCTTCCGTCCAAAATAATGACGTATTGATTTTTATTTTTTTTTTTTTTTTTAATATTTTCACGCAGATTTTTATTATTAACGTTTAAAATAATTAAAAATATAATTAAAATATTATTGTAAAAACAAAATATATATAACAAAAAAAAAGAATTTATTTTTAATTAAAAAGTATGTAATTTATTAATGCCTTTATATAATCTTTTTTAATTTAAATATTTTAATTATGGAATGTTACAAGTCAATTATGGATTGTAAAAAAGAATGTTTTAAAAAAAAAATAAATATAATCGAAAACTAAATAATTTATTAAATCAAAGATTAAAAAATATCTAGAAAAACAAAATATTTTTAAAAAGGAGAATGAAATAGCGAATAATTTTTTTTTTATACATTTGAGTTTAGATTGTTTTATTTCTTTTTGTTTTTCTGTTGTACAAATTGTTGTTGTATTCTGTGAATATGTGATGACGTATAAAAAACTATATCTATTCATGTTATAGTACGTTTGTCTCAGTTGGAAGGTCAATATATAAAAAAAAGTTCATATAGAATTAATGATAATATTGTTGCTAAAGTTAAACAAAAAAAAAATTTAAAAATTATGCATTATTTCTAGTACATTCAAATTTACTTTAAATTAAGCGCAAAAGTAGTATAGATCAGTGCTGTCGTTTTATTTATCGATTGAGTAGTAAATATTTGAATGTTACATAATAGTGTCTATTATTAAAAACGGCTTTTCAGTTACGAATATTCTTTCGATTTGATAAAAGTGGTATTATTGAAAACTCGCTGTTCAAAAGTGAAACGGTAAATTTTTTTGGTATTTTTGAACACGCAGTCGAAACGTGTTTCATACACCTTATTCTTCATGTCCGCTATTATTTTACCGCGCTTCAGTGCGGATAACCACAAAAAAAACAAATCAAGTTAAACAAAATTAAATTTTAATTTATTTATTTTTGTTTTTTTTTTAATAAAATTATTTAGAAATATCGAATATCTGTTTTTAGTTTAAGTGAAAAAAAAATGGCAAAAAAACGTAAGCAAGCAATCAATTTAGTTTTTGGTGTAATTGCGGATTATCTACAAGTTGGTCGTAATCTTTTAAAACGTATTTAAACGCATATTTATTAAGACTAAAATTTTTTATAAACTTAAGAGTTAAAATTCTTAAAAATATAAATAATATGAATACGTGTACTTTTATGAAATAAATTTTAAAAATTTTGTTCATAAAGAGTTTTTTTTTTACTTACTCTATAGTGAATCAGTCAATACAAAAATATTCTTTGCATTTTACAATATTCCTTACATTTCATTTTGTTTATTTTTCTTAATTTCTTTTTATAAAGCGATAGAATCCATTTTTTAAATATTTTAACATTTAACAAAAAAAAAAAAAAAAAAATTATCACTGACAGATAAATTTTACCGACTACTTTAACAACCAACGTTTACAATAATACCTATTCACCATTCGATCGAATCGAATGCATTTCAAGTCTATTCAATCCGCAATTTAAACGCCGTTTTCAATAATAGACATAAATGTGAATGTATATCTATCTATATGGAGTAACAATTTGTTTTTAAATTTATTTTTAAATTTTTAGTAATTGCAACAATTTGTTAACTAATAAAAATAATTAAAACTTAATAAAGAAAATCATTAAAACTGTTATAATACAAATATTAATGTATATTGATATTTAAAAATATACGTAAAGAGTTTTTCATAATTGTTTGCTTTAATTTCCAACTGACTAAATGTTACCATCCAATTACTGTACATTTTATATTCACAATTTTATAAAAAATATATTATTTTGAATATAAGAAAATTTCACAATTGGGAATTTTTGACAAAAAGAAATAATAAATATAGTCATTTTTTTTAATTGTTTAGCATTTAGATAATTGGTTTAATAAAACAAATCCAAAAACAAATTCACAAAGCGTGTTTTGCTTCGATTTTGAGTACCATAGTATAGCTGGTAGAAGAGGACTACAAATACTTCCATATAATTTATTTCTACAGCATTCGTGTGTAGATTCTATTTTTATAGAATTCTAAACTTAGAAATGTTAATTTGATTTAATCAGTAGTAGAATTACAATTTGCATATATTCAATTAATTGAAGCTGCGTTATTTTATAAGTTATTTTTTATTTTTATGAACTCACATCTGTTTTACTGACTATAACAATTTATTTTTGAATAATACGTTTGTTTTCATTAGAAGAAAAATTGAAAATAAAATAATTATCAAATTTCACAAATAAATTCAAATGTATAAAAGAAAAAAACATAATTCTCTAATTTTTAACAAAATATTAAAATTAAATAAATTATATATTTTAATGAAAGTAATTATTTTTCCACACTTATATTTATAACCAAAAAAAAAAAAAAAACCTAAATTTAATACTAAAAAAAAAAAAAAAAATTATAAAATGATTTACAACGAAACAACTAATTGAAAAGAAATTATTCCTCTACTAGTCTACTGTAACCCTTCCCCAAAAAAAAAAAAAAAAAAAAAGACAGAAAAAAGATCCTAATCTAAAATATATACCTAATATATAAATTTATATACAAATATTTTTACATTATTAAACAAAAAACAAAAAAAAATTACAAAATGTATAATTTTTGTGAAACTTTTACAAAATTTTGAACTAAGAAAAATATTTTGTAACAAAGAAAAATGAATTGCTTTAAAAAAAAAACACTTGATTTTATATTAAATATTAAATATATTAATTATTAAAAAAGAAGGAAGTTTGACTGGTATGGCATAGAAATTGCAATATACCTGAAAATAAATTTCAATCAGTTTCTAAATTTTTGACTCTTCTACAATCTGCCTTCCTTTAAAAAAAATAAATTTTGAAAAAAAAAAAAAAACTATATTAAAATCCTATAATCTAATATTCTACACTTTGAATTATAAATTTCTCTAAAAATCTAGATTTTAAGCTTACAAATCAATCTATTATAATAATATAGCAACTTAAGTTATGTTCTTTTAGAAGCACATCAAACTTGCCTGTCCTAAGTAACTTTTTTGATAACTTAAAGTACAGATATTGGATACATTGTCATTATATGTACCTATATTTTATATTTTTATTATTTATATTTCTGCCAATTTGAAGAAAATTAACAGAAGTATTTCATTATTTAGAGAAAATGCTGAAAAGGTTCTATGTATTCATTAATAATAAAAAGAGTTTGTGAAAAATCTTTTCTATTGATTGATCCATTTTATTTTCACGTATTATTGCCCATTTCTTTATTAAATTTTTTTATTTGAAATTTTATTAATGAATTACGCTTAATAAAATTTAAATACTATTTTAATTTTTCAAATTATAAACACAAAGAAAATTTTTTTTTTTTTTTTTAATATAACCATTATAATACTTTATATTTAGTAATAACTTCAATAATAAAATATTAATATATCCTAAAAATAATATAAATATCATTTCCGCCGAATATTTTAATTTATTTTTTATTTTTATACTGAACCACACCATAACTATACATTTTACAATTAAATATTTTACTGCCATTTGATATTTTGTATAAATAATATAATATTATTGTAATGCTTTTTCTTTTTTTTTTTTTATTTATTTTATTTTTTTTATTTAATTAATATAAATTTTTATTTAATTTTATTTAATTAATATAAATTATTCAAAAAACATATTTTGAAATAAAATGTATAAAAAAAAAATAAAATAAAACTAAAAATTAAATATAATGTAGAATCATATTCGAAAAAGACTCCTTTTTTGGAAACCCGCTTTTTTTTTTTTTTTTTTTAATTATAAGATAATTTTTATTATTAAAAATATGTATTATTGTATACTTTTTTGAAGTGAAATATTAAAAATTGTATTATTATATCATAGAGAACAAACAAAAATATTTTGTTTTTAATTTAATTTATGTATATTGTATTATTGAATTTAATAGGTAAATTTTAATTAAGAGTATTTTTATTTGGGGTATAGACCTAATTTACTTTAAAATATATTTAACGCCGCAATAAATTTCCATGAAAGTATTGAATTTTATTGTCAAATGTAGTAGAAAATTTATTTCTAAATTTATTAAATTGTGTCTCATTTATTTATTGTGTCTCTTTGAAATTCATAATTTAAATATCAAATTTTTGTTCTAAAGTTTGATGAATTTAATTTACAACATTAACATATAAAAATTAAAATCAAAACAAAATTCATATTATTGTTCCTAAAATTAACGTTTTATTCAACTTTAAACTAAAAATTAATACGTATTTATTTTTAACAAAAAATTATTAATTTTATATATGTATTGTTTTTTTTTTTTTTTTATGTTTTTGACCTTAATTCCAACAAATTTCACCATTTAATAAAAAAAAATTCTTTAGTCTCATATTTTTTATTTTTTTTTTATATTTTAGTATTGTAAACTTCTTTTTGTACCAATATCATCTAAAATTTGTCTTAATTCTTCATCTTCAAAACGACCCTCTAAAGATGGTATCAAAGCTTTTGCTTCTTCTGGTGCTTCTGGACATAAATTACCTAAAGCAGCCAATTCAAATTTATGTAATTTCTTTTGCATAAGCAAACTAAAATATAAAAAAAAAAATAAAAAAAAAAATAAGAGATATTTAAAAGTCAAAAATTAAGACACATTTTAATACCTACGAACTGCTGCTATAGTCTCTTTATTTTTAAATTTTCGAAAATCATTTGTATAGCTGTAAGTTTTTGAAAAAACTTCTGAAAATTCTTGTTCTTCGTCAGCTGATTCATTTTGTTTTTTTCTATGATCCAATAACATATGTACTTCGCTTATTAAAAGTGTTTCGGCATTTTCGAATTCTAGAAAAAAAAAAAATGTAAAAATTTTATAAAACAATAAAATATTTCTGTTTTATTGGTATGTGACATATTATTTATGAATTCACTATATTATGACACGTGTTAGATTAACGGAAAAAATTCAAATATTTTAGTATTTCATTATAAAATAAAGATATTAAATTTTTTTTAAATTTTATATATTTCAACTTTTTTTTAAATAATACAATAACAATTACAATATAATATAATATAATTAATTTTCATTAGGTTTATTACAATATCCATTTTCTATTAAAAAATCATATAATTGTCGAGTTTTATTAACATCAATTTTAATTAAACGTCTAGCATCTGATAATCTTAAAAATCCTAATCTTGAACATTCATTTTGTAAAATATTTTTAAAATCTAAATATGAAGCTGGTAATATTCGTACATTACTACAAATTTTTCTTTCTTCATCAGTTAATTTATCATACCCAGGAAATCCTTAAAAAAAAACATAATTATTGTTATTGTTTTAAGAAATAAAAAAATATAAATACCCATAATATTAATTGGCCCAGCTTTTTTTCTTGATTTTGCACTAAAACCAATTAAACCAATACCATATTGTGTTACATCGCCACCATCTTCTGTTGGTGCAACTGTTCTCCAATCATATAAACTTTCCATAAATTTCATATCTTGTGCAAATTTCATTCTTCTCATTTTTAAACGATTATAAACTTTAGCACCATACAAAGTTTTAATTCCATTTGAACGAAATTCAAATAAACTAAAATAAGATATAAAAAATTTTTGTTTTGCTCCATTTGAATAAATTAAAATATTTATGCTTACTTATAAATATACTTCTTCAATTCAGTATAATATTGAAGAGATTCTAGAAGTGTATCGAATGCAATACCACTACATAATTGCATAAGAATAGGAAATCGTCCAACTTTATTACCAAATTTAGCCGATAAGGGATTTAAATGTAATTTTATTGCTTCATTATATTTTGAAAGCCAACTTTGAGTTTTATTTGGCATTAATAAACCATGTTCACGCATTATTCGATAACGTCGATTTCTCTCCCTAAAACATTTAATCAAAAGTTTTAATATATTATTTATTTTTTTTTTTAAATAATAAAATAAATACTATATATTCTTACTTTAATCTGTTATTATATGCTTGAATTATTCCAAGTTTTAAGTCATCTTCAATTTCTGAAAAATCTTTTAAATTTTCTTGTTTATTTTGCCAGTCATTTTCATCATCACTTATATTAAATTCATTTGTATTAATTTCACAAATTAATAACTCAGCAGATTTATCATATGGAATATCAAAATCACTTCTAGCACATCGATATCCATCCATATTATTAAAATGAAATGAATCAACTGTTTCACATCTAGGTGGATCAACACTAACCATTTTATAAAAGTAAGGTATTCTTTCAGGGAAATAGTAATCATTTGTTAGACCCAATTTTTTTTCAAACATTCCATCAAAATAATATTTATGATAATGTTGAGCGCATTGTTCTTTATTAAATTTATTTCCCATAGCATTTGCTATATCCTCCCAATTACCATAACCCCATGTCTCTAAGCATTCTAAAAGTTTGCGTTCATCTGATATTGTCCAATCACATTCAGGAAATAATTCAATATTTTCATGAACTATAATATAATCATGTGAATTAAAATGATATAAAGTTTCTTTGCCTTTAGCAAAACATTCTACACATATTAAACTGGTAGATGGACATTCAGCACATTTAACATATGGATGTTTTAATTTTTTTTTACATGTTATACACAACTCATACTTATAAAAAGTTTCTCTATGATCATCAGAATTACTTATAACTAGACAAGATTGTAGATTATTATTTCCTAAATTTCTTAAACTAAATTTCGTATTTGAATCTGGTAGAATTGTTATTACGTTATCATCAAATTTTGAAACTGAAATATTATAAGGAGAAAAAAAAAACAAACTTGTAAAATATCAACACGTTTCTTACGAAATTACGGAAAATTTTGATTAAAAATATTATAATGAATGAAAAATAAAGTAATAAATTTATTAGTATTTCTTTGGTTTTCGGTTTTGATTAAATTTTGTTGGTATACAAAAATTTAATTTCACTTGATTAAAAAAATTAAACATAAATTTACCTTTTGGAAATTGCAAGTCGGCGGCATCCTCTTCCACCATATCATTTGGATTAAGGAATGCCATCTTTAAGATTTAATACTTAAAATATTTATTCGGAAAATAGTTTTTGACAAAATTTCCAATATTTTTATCACTTAAAAAATTTTTAATATTTTTTTTTTTAATATTTGACTAAGCAACAAATTTTTTATTCGCTTTGTATTCAGTCTTCTCCGGCTTGCGGCTTGTTTGTAGCGTAGTGTACAGTAGTGAAAGTGTAGTAAAGCCGAAAGCGTACTCTAGTGCAAAACTATTTAACTATTTAATATTTTGATATGTCATTTATCAAGCGAATTAGAAAAATTAGTATTGCCGAACTTTTTCTTTTATGTTTTTAATATTTATAATGTGTTCTATTATTAAGTAGTTAAAATCATATTAAAATAAAAACAAGCGCATAAACTATTTGAAAATAAAAAATAACTAAATTCTTTGTTAATACATTATAATTTTTTTTAGTAATTTAAAATACAAACTTTTCGCTCTGTAATAAAATAAAAATTAAATAATGAATCAAATTTTTTACATGTGAAAATAATTCGTCGAGTTAATTCGCTCAAATTTTGATAATTATGTGGATTAATAACAAATATGACATTCGATATGTCGGGAATTGTTCGTTCTGAGCAACATATAAAAAAATTTGTTTTTACAAGTAAAGGAAGCGAAGAAAATCTTGAAATCTTGATCCCAGAGGTAAATTAGAACTTATAATTTATAATTTTAAATTTATTTTTATGAAAATATTTTAATTACACTTAAAAGAACTAACCAAATGTCGACAAAAGATCAACCTATATTCATGATTTACTAGTTAAAAGAGTGTAAAAAAAATAAATACACTAATCAATTGTGCATATTATTCATTTCACATGCTCTTAACTATTGCATAATGTTATTTCGAATAATTTCAGCTTCTTCAAGCAGGTTACAGTTTTTATACTTGGCCTTGTGCACCATTTTTGGCACATTTTTTGTGGGAAAAAAGAGATTGTCTTGGTACCTTTTTTAAATATTTAAATAGGTTTTTGTTTTTAAAACATTTCTTTTTTTTTTTTAATTTTAGTTGATAAACGTGTCCTTGAACTTGGCTGTGGAACAGCTTTACCTGGTATACTAGCAGCAAAGTGTGGAGCTCAAGTAACATTAAGTGATAATTGCTTACTACCGAAAACTTTAAAACATATAAAGCAGTGTTGTTTGGCAAATAATTTAAATCCTGGACATGATATAGATATTGTTGGTTTAAGTTGGGGTCTTCTGTTAAATAGTATTTTTAATTTGGGACCAATTGATTTAATTATTGCATCAGATTGTTTTTATGATCCAGCAATTTTTGAAGATATTTTGGTTACAGTATCATTTTTATTAGATAATAATCCAAATTGTAAATTTATTTGTTCATATCAGGAACGCAGTTCAGATTGGTCAATTGAAGGTTTATTAAAAAAATGGGGTCTAAAAGCAACTAATATAAATATTGATAATATTGGACGACGAAGTGGTATAAATTTAAACGATTTAATTGGTGGTCATACCATACATTTATTAGAAATAGTAAAATATTAAAATTATAAAAAAAATAAAATAGAATGTCTGCGTCTACTGCACGAAATGTTTATAAATTATTTGTTGGAAATTTAAGTTGGACTGTTGGAAATCATGAGTTAAAGTATTATTTTTCAAAATTTGGTCATATTTCAAATGCAGTAGTTGTTTTTGATAGAGAATCTAAAATGTCGAAAGGTTACGGTTTTGTTACATTCAGTACAAGAGATGGATACAATACTGCTGCCAATAAAAATAATCATTTTTTAGAAGGAAGAGTATTATCAGTTCAACCAGCTAATTCATAGAAATTTATAATAATCATAAAGTTTAGGATAGTTTAATTTTTTTTAAGAAATTAATAAAAAACGTAATCTTGTTTTATTTTTAAAAAGAAAATCTTGTTTTATTTTTGAAACTCAAAAGTAAAAAAAGGAGTACAAAAAATAATGAAATATGTATTCTTTTCCTTCTTATTTAATAAATTTTTTATAACTTTTTCCTACAGCTTCGCTAACATTTTTATATCCATCTTTTTGTAAAAGTTCATCCAGTTCTTTTTTGATTTTATTAACAATTGGTGGGCCATGATAAATAAGAGCAGTATAAATTTGAATATATGATGCTCCAGCTAAAATTTTTTCATAAGCATCTCTTCCATTAAAAACACCCCCCACTCCTATAATTGGAATTTTACCATTTGTTTCATAATAAACTTGTGCAATTAGTTCTGTTGATTTTAATTTTAATGGAACTCCACTTAATCCACCTATTTCATCATTATAAATTCTATTTATTAAATTTGATCTAACTATTGTTGTATTCGATATAATTAAACCATCAATTTTACATAATTTTTTTGAAATAACACTAACAATATCTTTAATTTCATCTTTTGTTAAATCTGGTGCTATTTTTAAAAATATTGGTACTTTTTTAGTTAAATTATTGCGTACTTTCACAACATCTGTTAATAAAGTTTCTAAATCTTTTTTATGTTGCAAATTTCGTAAACCTGGTGTATTTGGACTGCTAATATTAACAACTAAATAATCTGATATAGGACCAAATAATTCAACACCTTTAATATAGTCCAAATTACCATTTTCAGATAATTTATTTTTACCTAAATTTACTCCAAGTACACCATTAAAAGATTTACGATCTCTTAATTCTTTTAAACGATTAAAAACAGTTTCATGACCATCACTGTTAAAACCATATCTATTTATAATAGCTTGATCTTCAACTAAACGAAAAACCCTTGGTTTTGGATTTCCTGGTTGAGGTAATGGTGTTACAGAACCAATTTCAATTAAACCAAAGCCAATTTGATGTAAACCTTCAACTGCTTCACCTTGTTTATCAAATCCAGCTGCAATTCCAATTGGATTTAATATATTTTGATCGAAAAATTTTGTTTCCTAAAGAAATATTTTTATTTTAAAATGCTTAGGAAATTTTAACTTAACTTACAAGTGTTTTAAAATCCTTTTGCATTGAATTACGAAATAATTTATATTTACATGCTTGAACAGCTAACATATGTGAAGTTTCCGGGGGTAAGATCCTTGCAATAGGCATAACTACATTTTCATAAAATTTTTCATTTCCTTTGTATAAATTTATACCAGAAAATATTACTGTCGCAGTTGTTGAAACAACTGCCATAGATTTTATTTTATGCTAGAAAAAAAGTTCCATGTCAAAATATTTGGACTTTCCATTTTCTATAAATTTTATTTTGTTAACAGATACCATTTTCGTACCATAAATTTAGCTTTATTAGCAGAACTGGCCATAATTTTTTAAAAATGTATTTAAAATAGAACTTCTTTAAACTCAAAGTGAATTACTAACTAATTAAAATGTACAATTTCAACAATTTAATCTCTGCAATTAAAATATAAAATTAAATTTTCTTTAAATTATCCAATTTCAAAACATTAATCTTGTGTTTGTCATTGTCATAGCTAAGAATCTTGTTTACATGTTTTTCTTTTCCACACCATCATAAATCATAAATGACATTGACAAACTCATACAAATATTTTTGACTTATGTTATGACAAGAGACATGTCATAAAGTTGCCTACAGCAAGACCACCTATGCTGGCCTTGCCTACATCCAAACCAACCTATATAAAGACAAGCCGAAACACCGCTTTAAAAATACCGCCGCAATGGAAGCGTAATGGTTATGACCATGTTATGACAGATAACTCTGTTGCTATTGCTACGATATTGTCTTGTTTTAACCTAAGGTTTTAACCATAGATATACTAATAAATAATATATCTATGGTTTTAACTGATTCACAACCACCCTTTACGTTTCCCCTAGTAGTTATTAGTGTTGTCCATATATATATTAAGTACTATTATATCTATGGTGTTGTCACTGTTGCACTTTAGTGCACAACAAAAGATCATTCTACTGAATGAATGTTTGTGCACGGTTGCATTTTTGCTTACGTTTGTGCACTATTAGCACAAAAAATATTTTTTTCTGAAAAAAAACTTTTTTAAAGTTTTGAGAATTTGAATTTTTAAATATTTTTTTTTAATATAAGTTTTTAAATACTTTTTAAAAAACCACTTGTACATCTTAAAATGTAAATGTAAAACACTTGAAAATTGCATGGAAACATAATAAAAAAAGTCAAAAACGAAAGAATTAGATTCCTTCCCGATCCTGAATTAGATTTAATCAAATATTTAGTTAGACGGACACAATTTGATTACAGAAAAAATTGTACACATGTACATATGTCATCATTACATATACATATTGCGGAAAATCTGTAAAAACTAAAAACATAATTTGTTATTTTTAATATGTGATTTAATATATAATATTTTATATGATTTTTTTTAATTTTAAGCAAGTATGATACTATAAAGTAATATTCTTTTTCTTAACCTTAAGTACTTAAAAAAATTAAAAAAGAATTAGAATTGTTTTTTTATTATTTTTAAGTACATGTACATATATGAACTTGAATTAAAATGAATTAAAAAATAAAAATTTTGTAAAAAAAATAAGTTTTCATTTTTCAGAAATAGTGATTTTAGTACTTAAGGTCCTGTTTTATTTCTATATGAGATTTTAAATTGGTGCACTCCTAATTCAAAAAATGCACTATAAATTCGTTCTGAATGCACTTTTTCGCAAATTTATAGTGGCAACTGGCAACACTGGTAATTACTATTACTTATCTATATGTGTGTCGAGACTCACATCAATTATCAGGCCATGAAGTGCAGAGAGTAAAAGCTTAAGCTTAAGCGGGCCAGCTTTTAACAAATTTACAGGCAGTCTTATGGGAAAAAATAGGGGGTCGACTATAAATCTTAAAATAACACAAAAACCATTTACTTTATTTTTATCTTTTTTACATAATTAAAATTTTTTTTTACATAAAAAAAAATTTACATAATTTAAATTTTTTATTTTAAAAGCTTCTTAAGATAAATTGCCTCAATATGGTAATAGTATACGTCGAGATTACTTTTCATACTTTAAAATTTTGTACACGCTTATATGTCTATAATCGAGACTCACATAAATTATGAAATTATTCATACGCGCGATATGTGAGAATCGATTGCAATTCTCTCACAACTACATCCGTGTGTTTTCAGTTTTTGGCCTGTTTCATAATCTACCAAAACCTAATTGAATGTAAGTGAATGTTAGCGGTCATATGATATTTGCAACGACGTCCTGAAAGATGTTTCGAACCGTTGCTGAATGGATTAAATCGCCAATACTTCTGATAGCAAAAGTTAGTTTTGTATAAATTTCTTCATAAACGATGTGGTAAATTTTTTTCTGAGGTATTAACAATTTAAATGAAATAAATTTCAATTTGATATCTTCTAATTGGAAAATACAACTTTTCATAACCACTGCGATGTCCATTTAAAAATATTGTTTTGGATTGTCAGTATGTAGGTGGCTTTGCTACAACTATTTTGAATTCCCCCTGTATTTTCTACACTTGAAATTGCATTTGTTGTGTACGTTGTGTATATTCTTTTGTGACAACACTGACAGCGGTCATAGATATATTATGTCTACTTGCCTATAAATAGGCAATAAAGAAAATATTTTCACTTTTCAATCAATTTTGAGAAACACCTAAGCGAATCGAATCGTGCTTATGTATTAAGTATTAATAGCTTTCGTTTCTTCAGAAATAGTTTTCTAAAAGATGAAATGAAAATTTTATTTCTAATTTTTTTAAGAATTTTATCACTTATTTTGTTACTTTACAAGTAGTTAAAATTTTTTATTTAGCTTGATTAAATTAAATTTTAATTTTCAAAACAAAGTAAATTACTAAGAATATAAAAACTTAAAATCTCTTAAATTGAACTGGTTATGGGAACTGTTTTATATTATTTTTATAAATAAACAACTGAGTGAACGAAATATATTCATATTATAAAATACAAATGCATATTTTTCATTTACATTTTCAAATTCATACATATGTATATTTTTAAATCCATATACAAAAATATGAAAATTACAGAAAGCTAAATTTTACGATGGTAACAATATTTTTTGCTTCGCACATTTGAAGTAGAAATCTTTACTAAAAACTATTACCAGCTATTACTGATATGAAATGTCAATGATTGAGACATATGGTGAAGTTTAAATGAATTTTCTAAACCATTTTTTTTTTTTAAATGTTTAAATAAAATGATTTAAATTTTATATGAAAATATAGGTATGAAATGTCAATTTATATTTTAAGAGCAAATGAATTTATTCACTGCACAATTGAAACAAAAGTATCTATATCTAAGTATCTATATCAAAATAAAAAAATTAATTATAAAAATTATTATAAAAATTATTATCTCCGATATTTATACACATTGTTTACGTATGTGTACACAAAAAAAATGGGCACACTACTAACATTCTTAGGATACATGACATTTGAATTCATTATTTTTCTCCCTCTTTCCTATTGGTAGTATTAAATATATTTTACTCTTTCTAAATATCCGATATCGGATAAAATTTTTTTCATGAAAATTACCCTTTAATGTACTTCCATTTTAAAATATTAATTTTAACGGAACCTCTAATATTTCATTTTTGTTATAATATGTAAATAGTTTATTTGTTTTTGTTATTTGTCCAAATGAATTTTTTATGGATTAACTATTTTTTTTTTATGGATTGACTTGATTTTTCAAGAGCCTTTATATTTTATTTTTGTTATAGTAAATAGTTTCTTAAATAGTTTAAAAAATATGTCAACATATGTTAATAAATAAAAAAAATAGTTTATTTATGTAAATAAATAATAAAATAGTTTAATTTTGAAGAAAATGTTTATGTTTATGTCAAATCTTAAACTTTTTTTTTGTAAAAAATTACATTTATTTATTTAGCTACTTTTTTAGTAACTTTTTTATAAAATCTAGCTACTTTTAAAACAAAGTTGAGCTACAAAACATTTTGAAATTTTGGCAGCCCTTGGCAGCAGTCGACAAATTTTTTTTGTGAGACACGACGACAACACGGTCGAAAACAGCTATGAAAGTCAAAAATTTTATTGACATGAACCACGGTTTTAATTTAAAATTAAAATAAATGAAAATGTTTTAATGTAAAAAAAAATATTATTTTAAAATGGCGTTCAAAATATTTATCTTTTTGAATTTATATATCATTAGAAAACATAACTTTTTCAGCCGGGCCAAAACCTGAAAAAGTTATGTTTAACTTAACCAACACTCTGAACCTGAAGTGTGAAGCGAAATTTAAATGCTACGATTGCATTTTATTTACGTTAAAACTATATACTGAACTGACAGACAAGCCTAAATAATAAATATTAAAGCCTCCTACATACTGACTAATTAATGGTTTGTTTTTTAATTTATATTTTCCAAATAGAAATTTTCTAATTAGAAATTATTTTATTTTTTAATTTTATTTAAATTTTTTTTTACAACTAACTTTTCTTTAGATTTTGTCATAACCACTACGACGGCCACTAAAAATCAATGTTTAAGGGTTGTATATATTATGTAAATATAATAACCATTTAAAATTTTACAAAATTATAATTTCAAAACATAATAAATTACAAAAGAATTTCCAAAGATGCACTAAATTTGTTTATCTAGTATGTAATTTTTTGTCTTTTTTTTTAATGCATTTCTCTGCCACATAAATGTGGACAGGAAATTACACAGCCTTTCCTGTTCAGGCGTGGCTGTACATGTTGTAAGGGGGAATAACTCTTACAACGTGTGTGGGATTCGAACCCACACTCCCTCGGTGTTTACAGCGTATTTTATACGCTCTTGCCTACTAGGCCACCGGGCACCGAGGCCCCTCTAATTACATACTAGATTAATATTATGTACGTATTTATTTTATGTTATTATGTATGTACGTATTTATTATTTATGTACGTATTTATGTTTTGTTTATTTATGTACGTATTTTATTATGTACGTATTTATGATTATTATTTATGTACGTATTTATATTTTGTTTACATAATATTTTGACCTGACTGCCTCTTGTAACTACTTTTATTTTATCACACTATGGGGTCAATCATGAAAGTCTTGTGACGTAAGATTTTTTCTTCTGAAAAGTCTTTCAAAAAAAGTCACGCAATCAAGAAATTTTGAATTGAAAAGAAATGACTTTTGTGTGTCAAAAACATAAACTGCATTATCTTTTGAAAATAAAGACATTTTTTTGTATGAAATTTGGTAGATTGAAAATATTAATAAATAAAATTGGAAAAACTAGTTTTATTTGGAGTTTAATTTTGGAGCGATTTAGAGAAAAATGTAGGTATGTACGTATGTATATGTAGGCATTTTCATAAACAATCTATGACTAAGACTTTCATAATTGACAATTAATGACTTTTTTCTAAAAAAAAAAAAGTCTTAACTCACAAGACCTTCATGATTAACCACTATAACTGATGAAGAAATAACTTTAATATATTTAGATGTAATATATATGTAGATGTACATGTGTATGTATGCACATATGTATATAATAACTTTAACAATGTCCGCATACTACAATTTTTTGTATAAATTATGCATATTTTAAACAAACCTGCAATAAAAATTAAAAATTTCGTTACTCGTTACTTTGGAATTCATGGGCGGCGGGCTTAAATAGCTCCGCAAGCGACTGGTGTGCAAAAAAAAAACAAAACAAGAAATCTGTTCGTACAGCTATTTGTAAAGACGAGCACAATAACGCACTCCTGTTCTTCTGATAGTGTTGACACCATCCACCATTACAGTTTTTAACTTTTAAATATACATTCTACAATCTATGTACATATATTATATCTTGCAGAATGCAGTATCTTATCTGTCAAACAGCATTTATGTATTAACTTTACCACAAAAAATTGAATACGGAAAGATATAGGAAAATACGTATAAGTTATTTCAGAAAATATTTTTGTATCGCCCCCCATTTCGGAGCTATATGGGTTCAAAAACAAAAAAATTCCTTATTTTTAAACACCTGTAACTTGAACACCTGTCCAAATTTTTTTGAAGTAATATACAAAAATTAAAGCTGTATGTACCTATTTATATTAAATTAAAAAAATAATATTCAGAAATAAAAAAAAAAAAAAAAAAAATAGTAATAGAACATTTAATAATAAAATCACTATTTATTTAACATTCTATAGATATATGTAATTAATAATTATTTAAGATTATCTGTTCCTTACAAAAATTAATTTACCGGTTTTTAAATGATTATTTACATTAAGGAGCAGGGGAATATTTTTATTATTATGGTTATTTTGAATTATGTTCCACAAACAAAAAACAAATTCCACGTTTGTACTCTAAAATCTAAATCCTAATATACAGTATATTTGCACCAGTGTACGTTTATATAAACTATATAAAAACAATTATATATGTATGTACATATGTATATACAATATTATGTACCTAGTTAGTACCTAATTTTTCATTTTGTTTTGAATTATATTATCATTCATTGATAATATTGTCTATAGAAGAATCAAAGCTTTTTATTAAAAGCTTCAAACACACATATGACATAACAAAAGTGAAAATTATAATAAAAAGCAAAACAAATTTGGAGAAATTAATAATAAACATGCGCTATGGCCGCTTAAATGAAATAAAATAGTTAACTTTTAATCTCATAGAGAATGAAATACATTATGTAAGTGTTTATGTTTGTATAAAACACTATTCAACTAATTTTTTAAAGGAAATTAAAAATTAGGGAGAATAGTTTTTGTTTTTGTTTTTGTTTTATTTTTTAAAGGATATCATTATTTTTTTTTTAAATTTTAATATATTCAGCTTATTTTTGTTTTTGTTTTAGAATTCAGGTAAAATACATAATACATATTACATACATACATGTGTATATGGAGAGTTTTGTCCATTTCTGTTCTGTTCATATTTATTTTGAAACTTTTAACCTTGCGCTGTCTGTTCTCTACAGGATGTTAGATTACATTTTGTCAAATAATAATCGCTAATAATTACTATACAATATCAAAATTTTTTATTTGAAAGTTTATTTTTAGTTGAAATTCTTTTTAGCTTGTTGTTGATTTAGTTATTATTTTTTGATTCGAATTGATTGATTGGGTTTATTTTTTTTTTAAAGTTAAACTGTGTCGACGTTTTGAATCGCTGTTCATGTTATCTTGTTATTTTACAATAACAACACATATCAGTTAGTTTATTTAAGTATATAAATAACCTCAAAATGTATAAATAACTTGAAATATATTATAATTTATATGAAATATATGTACATACATCAAAAAGATCAAGATTTGAAAAAAAAAACAATCATCCCTTGACTTACATAGTGGATAAGTATGTAATGAAGTTCTGAATGAAGTACCTTGTAAATTAAGAAATTATTGAATAATTATAAAAAGTTAACTTCTCTATAACATTTTACAGTAGGTCTAATAAAAAAAAAAAGGCCTAGTGGATAAGAGCGTATAAAATACGCTTTAAACATCGAAGAAGTGTGAGTTCGTTACACACATCGTAAGAATAATTCCCCCTTACGACATTTTCAGCCATACCTGCAAAGGAAAGACTCTTTCCTTGTCACATTTATGTAGCAGGGGCGAATAATCTAAAAAAAGAAAAAAAAAAGAGGGACTTCGAAAATAAAAAAAAAAAATTTTTTTTTTTGTAATTATATTGAAAATTTGTATTTTGCATTATTAGTATCGAATATTATGACCTCATGACTACGTCAGATATAATTTATGACGCCCCCAAATATTGCGTATATTATATCTTCATTTAAAACTCTTATATGTTTTTTTTACTTTTAATGCTTTATTTTTATTTTCTATAGAACCTTAAAAAAAAATAAAAAATATGAAATAAAAAATTACTTAAAGCATCTCCAGAAATTAATTTACTTTAAAAGGATATTACTAAATGTATATGAAAATGTATATAATATGTATATTAGTACTTTAAAAGTACCATTTATTAAGTCTATATTTTTCTTTAGTCAATTCTTAAATCAAATGTTAATCATAATTCCTATATGTATATATACATTTTTTTTAATTGAATTCCAAAAATTAAAACATTATACCAGAAGCAATTTTTGGATTTTTTTTTCCTCGTATAATCTTAAAATTAATTTAAGCAATAAAAAGAAATCTTACTTTAACTCTTAAGGCTATCAAAAATATTGAAAAACTTAGAAAAAAAAATTTAATAATTATTTAGAAATATACATACAATAATACTAACTTAAGTACACAGATTAGATCTACCGGAAAAAATTTTCCGTTCAGACAGATGTCCACTACCGCTACTACACTACCACTACACCACAGAACCACTACATCAATGGCTGTTGAAAATATTTTTAAAACTAAATAAATACTTACTGTTATACATAATTATTGTATCATAATTTTAGGACATACATAATAAGTAATATATATGTATAACAAAGAAAAAAATATTATCAATATAGAAATATAATTAACATAAGTTACTTTCATAGTCAGGCTAATATAAGTATTTTTACTTTAACTAGCTACCAAAAAATCTTGTAATTCTCAATAGCTATATTTAGATTTTCATAATAATATGTAATTAGGTAAATTTATCAAATAACTAACATTAAGGTGTGCTGTACTTGGTATCTATAGTAAGAATAACAAAAAATCAAAATCACCATTTAATATTTTGTAATAGGTAAGAAATCTATCGAAAAACAATCTAATGTAAGAAAATAAAAAACAACTAGACTACAAAAGAAAGAAAGTTGAAACTTTCTATAGTAAGTTTTCTTGTCCTTTATATTATAATATATTATATACTGTTGCGTGTTTGTCGGTTCGCAATTATTTATCTGTTTTCCACAACAGATAAATAACACTTACAATACAAATAACACTTTAACTTTATTTATCTTTTCGGTTTATTCGATCTTAACTCTATGACATCGAAATTAGAACTCTTTCCTATTTACAGAAATTGGCGATATTTATACAAAATTTCTTTTATTCTAGAACATTACATGTTACTTTACATTTCTTTACATAACTTATTACTAATACTAATACAAATATAATGTTATGTTAAAATTATGTTAATGTTATTATTAATGTAATGTTAATGTTATACTATTATTCTTAAGGCTAATATTATTTATTTCACTTATATTTTTATTTAATTCTAGATTATTCCTACTGTGTTCTAGATTATTCCATATTGTTCTATTTAAATATATTTACAACAATACTATTTCATAATAAATAGCTCCTAACACTCTTTTTAGTCAAGTTTATAATAAAAACTGTATCAAATACTGTGTCCAAATTATATGCAAAACATAATTTGTTTAGAACTTGTAACTATAAATAGGAGATTTCTGTTTTGATTTTTTGGTTATTTGAATTATAAAAGATTTTAAAAGGAAAATAAAAAAAAAAAAAAAAACAATATAAAAATGTTTGCTTAAATCTTTTCGGTAGACCTACATAAATATATAATTTTCTTGTTACACTTTATTTATACTCTCCACCTGATTTTATTTTTTTTATCTTTTTCTTTTGTTTTTATTGTTATTTTTGTATTTTACTTTAAAAAAATTCACACAATAATTTTATATTTCACATACTTTTGAAATAAAACATATAAATATAATATGTATGTAGGTGTACATATATAAAAATTTTTTTTTTTTTGTATACATATTTATAAAATCATCTACATGTTACACGTTTATTATTTATTTATTTTTTATTTTGCATATAACAACAAAAATACAGTCAAATAATTAGGAATTGGGTTGGGATACGTTAATTAATATTACAGTCTACAGACAAGTTATTATACCTACTATAGAAATTATAAGTATACCTATATATTTTATGTACAGAATTTAATTTAACTACGTTCCACAAAATGTTTGTGTGTTTTTTTTTTAATTTTTAGTTTTAAAGCTTTTTTGGTATTTGCAAACTTTTTTTCCTACCAGATTGTAGAAAATATTATCCTATCTATTTTGTTGTGCGATGTTTATATGTGTGCTTATTGTGTATCGTAAATTCGTAACATCGTGTCCTTTTGTGCTTAGAATCCAAAGAAAACAAAAAGAAAAAAGAAAGGAAAAATAATACTCAAAATTAAGAATTTCAGTCACCGAGAAGATTTTAAATCGTTTAGATCGATTTTTTTGGATTCAAAAACTTACTAAAAACGGTGCACGGATTATTTTTTGTTTTTTTACAAAAAAAAAAAAAAAAAACTAAAACAAAAATAAAAACAGGATCCTTTGCAAAAAAAAAAAAAAAAAAAAAAATCATTAAAATACAATGAAAAAAATATAAGAAATAAAAAAATTTAAACTTTGTGTGAATATAGATTGTATAAAACTTATTTTATAGTACAAAATTAATTTTAGTTTTAACTTTTTTTTTTTTTGTTTTTTTATCCTGTTCTTTTTTATTTGGTATGATTTCTAATTTTTGTAGAATTTTATACAGGATTACATTTTAATTTAAATACAATAGATTAATTTATATAAATTTAAAGATACTAAAAAAGTAAAACAACCAAAAAACAAAAGAAAAAAAACAAAAAAACAAAATTTGGATAATTCTTAAAGTGTAAGCTAATTTTTAAATTAAAGTTTTTTTTTTTTTTTTTTTTAAGTGCAAATAAATAAAATAAAAAAAAAACATTTCCTTTATTTTTCATTTTAAAAAACTAAATCTTAAAGATTTCATTGCATGATATTGTACTACTTTATAAAAATCCTCTAATTTATTATAAAAGAAAAAACAAAAAATATTAACTGAAGTAAATTTAAAAGCATATAATATATATATATACTAATAAAGTTCACATTATATTTCTATATATTTAATATTTACAGGACTCAAAGAAATTTTTTGTTTTATTTTTCTTTTCTTCGTTTTTGTTTTAATTTTTTTTTCTTTTGTAATTTGATTAAGTGTAGAGTAGGTGGGTGGTCCGTTTTGAATCAAAATATTTATATTTATATTTACATACATAAACATATTTAGATAATGTAAATATATGTATATGTAATAGAAGTCCTTTGACAATATTTTCTTATATGACTATAAATTTTTTTTATTTTCCTTCTAATATGTTTTTTTTTTAACTTAAAGTTTTGTATTTTGTTGTCGTTTAGTTAACAATTTAAAAAATGACATGTACTTAAAAGATAATAATATTATCTTAAAAGATATTTTCTTGGGACTAAAAATTTAATTTATAAAATAATAAAACCAAATAAAGGAAAAAATTCAAATGATTATAAGTTATATTATAAAACTGGTAATTGTTGATTTTATTTTAAGACTGCCTCTAAGTCATGCATATGCATTAAACTTAGTAGATTATTATGAAGAAATAATTTTTACTTGTATATAAACTCAGATTGTTTTTAGTTTCTCTTTTGTCAATTTGAAATTAATAAAATAATGCTCTTAAAATTAAAATTATATTTTAAAGTTTATTATTTGTTAAAAAAATTGATTAGTTTAAAAATAATATGATAAAAACTATAGATTGATATATAAAAAAAAAAATTATAAGGTTCATTTGACCAACAAAAAGAGATCTCTGCTTTGTAAAAAATTAAAAGAAAGTAGGAATCAAGGTTCTTGTTAAGCTTTATGATATTTTAAATATAGAGAATTATAGACAATCGGGGGCTTCACGTAAAAGTGCAATTTAGTCTTGCATCTGAGAATCGAAGCATTTGAGGATATTTTTTTACAGATATTATTGTTTTTTCATGTATAAAAAATATGCTCCGATTCTCCGATCCTAGACTAAAATATTCTCTACCTCAACCCTATTGCATATTTTATTTACTCGACGATATTTTTGAAGTTTATTTTTATTTAATTTGACATTTCCTTTTTATAATTTAATTTCTGTAATCATCTATCATCTGTAAATTTTTATACTTTACAATATATATTTTATATTGGGGTCGTTCACGCGTAAAGTAGCATTTGTTGATTTTATTTTCCATCAATGCACTTTTCCGCGAAGGGTCCTAATGTTTTTTTTATTTTGTAAACTTCTTAAAAAGGTATTTATGTACCTTGTAAAAATATTAAATTAGTTAGATTAAAAATGATTTCTTTTACAATGTAAAACGAACCAGAGTATCATATATAAAATTTATTTTTCAATTTTAAACAACAAACTGAAAAATTTAAGGTTGACTTCCTAAAATAATCAAGATCACACCGTGTATAAAATTTATATCATTTAAGGTTTTAAAGTACTTATGATTCAAAGGAATTTAGAACAAACATATTCTGCTAATAACATTTTTAATTTATAAACGTTTGTTAGTATATTTTATATTTAATCTATATCGTTTGTACATATACATATATATAAATTCCACCTTTCTATTTAAAATAAAAACCGATCAATTAATTAATTTGACTGAAGTTTATTTTATTTTTTTCTAAGGTGAAGACCCAATGATTGTGTCGCTTGTAACGTCGCTTTGATGTTTAAGTAGAATACATTGATTTAAATGGAACTTGACCAAATAAAAAAGCGACGTTAGAAGCACAGAAATTTTAAATTAGTTATTGGTTATAAAGCGACGCTGCCTTTTGGCTTTATTTTATTTAGAACGCGATATTAGAAGCGATGCTAGAAGCAACGCTAGAAGCGACACGAGCATTGGGTCATCATTTTTAATATTAAAATATGATTATATTTCAGAAATTTTTTTATCTAAAATAGATATTAAAATAAAAAAAACTTCTCATAATGATAATTTATAATAAAGAAAAACGAAAAAACAAGAAAATATTTTAAAAACTGAGAAAGAAATTAGAAAATGGTACCTTTATTTTTTCTCAACTTTTATATTAGTCAGCTTCCTTATTAAAAAGTTTTTACTTACAAATTAAAGGAAATTTTTAGATTTTCGATTATTGTTATTTCGATTTATAACAATTATATAATTTGTTATTTCGAATATAACAATTATATAAATTTATACATATATACCGTAACATAATTTATAAGCTAAATATAATATATAATAAAAAATAAATTAAAACAAATTTTAAATTTATTTAAAAATAATTTTTTTTTCGATTTAATTTTTTGCTAATCTAAAGTTTTCATTAATTTTCATTTAAAACTAATTACAGTTACAGTTTTGTAATTGTATAGACAACCTACAAACAGTTGATATAATTGAGTTGGAAAGTATTGTGGCGCTTTAAAATTCTTGTCAATAAACTAAAATTTTTAAATACTATACTATATATTCAAAAATGATTTATACGACTTTGGATCTTCAAACATTATTTGATAGTTTTTTGTAAAATTTAACTTTTGAAACTTTAAATTTCATTCGTAAACAAAATACTTTCTATTTTATTTTGTTAGTATATCCAAACTTGAATTTATTGCAAATTCATTTTAAAAAAACTCTTTATATACAATAAATTGGTTTACTATACCTTTAATGTAATTTAATGCTATAATAATATAACATATTTGTATCTGCCATTCAGAGAAATTCTATGTAAAACGTTTTTGTAAAGCGAACAAACAAAAGAACATAATTTTTTATTCAAAATATAAATTGATTAATATTTTTACCTTATTTAAACCACATAAATTTAATGTCTACCATTCATTAATCATTCTTTTAAAAGATGTAAAAGATGAGAAAAGATGTTGTATCTCAAAAATTACATTAGAAAGCTAAATTTATTAATTTTTCTGCGGGTATAGTAATATTGAAACAATAATTTGCCATCAGTAACTTTTGGACAAGACGTTCCAAACTTATTACACTTTCTTTCAAATCTATTAAAGAGGACTCAGTAAAGCTCAAAGAAAATGTTCAATCATTTTTATTTGAAGCAAAAACAAACTTATGAAAATTCTATTGGTTTTTCTTTATTTATTTTGTTTTTTTGTTTAAAGGACTCAAAATATTTTATTCCTGTTACATTTTACTGAATATTAAAATTTTTAATATATTAAAATAATAATTTTTGATTTTAACTTTTATTTTTGTTGCAAAAAAAAAAAAGCAAAAACGAAAAAAAAAAAAAAATTTAAAATGGAGAATGAATTAAAGAAAAAACAAATAAATAAATAAAAATTTAATGAAAGGAAAAGTACAATTATTTTATAATCCTTTTAATAACGAACCTAATAAAAAAGTGTTGAAACATCAGAAAAATTAAGAAAAATACAAAAAAAAAAAAAAAAAATACATATAAGTGAAATAGGATAAAAAGAGCTAGGATAAAGTGAAGTTAAAGCACAAAATTAAAAAAAAACGGAAAGAGAGAAAACAAAAATAAAAAAAACAAAATTATTTTTAATACAATTCTTTTTTTTTCTTCATTATTTGAATTTTTTTAAATATGCATTCATACAAATATACATACAAACACGCAAACAAATAAACTTTTATTTTATATTTTTACGTACGTGGAATATCAAACAGGTGAAAAGAAAAATAAATAAAAAACAAAAACAAAAGAATAGGAAATAAAAATAACTCGAAACAAAATAATAACAACAAATTAAGTAAAGCAAAAATACAAAATAAAAAACAAGAGCAAGAAAAATTCAAAAAATAAAATAAAGAAAAATTATAAAAAAAATTTATTTTCTTTTTATCATTTGTTTTTATTTTGTTTTTTTTTAGGGCGAGCCTTTATTATTGCTCTCCGGAGACGTAACGTACGGAAAACGAATAATTTTGGAAAAGAAAATGAATACATAAAACAACAAAAAAAAAAAAAAAAAACTAAAATACAAAAAAAAACCATTAAAAAAACATATTGTTGAGTGTTGTTGTTATTTTTGAACAGTTTTTGGGAAATCACGTGGAACAATAGTTGAGTCATTCTTTTATTTGTTTATATGGATTAAGAGCTTTGGCAAGAAGTTGTTTGTCACAATAACACATAATAATACAAGATTTGCTTTTCAAATAGGTGGTGATCATATGACAAGTTGACAAGTTGACAGTGATATGTGATACTCATATAGTTATAAAAAAAAAAAAAAAAAAACAAAAACAAACAAAATTAATACAAATAAATTTTAAGTAAGTAATATAATAAGGGCTGGGAAACTTTAATATGATAAAATAATTTGCTGATTAAATTTTAGGTTACTAAGTAGTTTTTTTTTTAAGTATTATAACAATATAAAAGAAAGTTATATATTTAGTATATATATATATAATAATTTAATCTGATAGATCGTTTAAAACAAAAAAAAATAAAGCAAATATAGTTTTATAGATTGTAATTAAGAAAGTTTTTTTTTTTTAGTTTATTCCCCTGCCACATAAATGTGACAAAAAAATTACACTGCATTTTCTTTTCAAGCGTGGCTGTAAATATCGTAAGGGGGAATTATTCTTACTAGGTGTGTGGGATTTGAACCCACACTCCCTCGGTATTCAGACGCTCTTATCCACTAGGCTACCGAGGCCTCCTAATTAAATTCAAAAAACAATTTCATTTTATATTGAAAAATATTTTATTTTTATATAGAAAAGATTAGGCATGTTGTTTATAAAAGAATTTAATCAGACAAAATGGTTTCATGGTTATTGGATGATTTAAAGTATAAAAGGAAAAAATTGTAAACAATTTTACAACTGTTACAACTCTTTATACAAATTTTACAACTCTTTATACAAATTTTGTTGCACAAATTTTACAATAATTTACAACAATAAATAATATTTGAAATTCATTCAAAGGTTAATTTTATACAAATTTTAAATGAAAAGATTTTAATCAGTATTTGTTTTTATTTATCTATGGATTTATTTAAAGTATGTAATAATACGTTATGTGAAACTAATTTTAAACGTTAAATTTATTCTGTAGTACAAGACTACAATTAACTATAGTTTCATATTAGACTTAATTTAAACGTTTGTAAAATTTTTCAACTTTTATTCAATTAAATTTTCTTTCAATTTTTTTTTTCACACTTTTAATTTATTTATTTTTAATTACCGTTATTTTTATTAAATAAAAAAGGAGACATATTACAAATGACGCCTGAAAGTATGCAATTTTTTGCAGAGTAGTTGAAAACATAGCTTATTAACCAAGGGAGGGGCCTCGGTGGTCTAATGGTTAAGCACGTGGCTGATTAACCGAGGGAGTGCGGGTTTAAATCCTGTACAGGTAGCAAGTTTTATTAATCCCCCTTGCTACCAAATATAGACTAAATATATAATATTATATAATATGTATATAATATAAACAATATAAATAATATTACTGTATAAATAATTAATAATTTTACCTGTATTATTGTCCTTAGTAGTTGATGGTTTCGAAATATTGTATTATACTATGTAATTTGTAATATTATAAATAAAATAAAATAAATAAATTAACAGAGTGTTCGTAGCCGAATGGTTGCCGGTTCGTAGCCGAATGGTTGCATGGAATGAGTGCCGGTTCATGAATTAAAAATTACTACAAAAAGTTACAAAATTCCTTTTAACATCTAGAACCGTTTTATTTATATGAATTTGTTTTATAATATTTAGTACGCGAATCGTTAATTAAAATTTATAATATGAGAATAAGAATACATTTTCCGTTTGCAATTCAAGTGTTTTTATATTTTTAATTTTGTTAGAGTTATAGAATTTTAGTAAAGAATTTTTTTCAGTTCGGTAGTTTAAAACAGAACTTTTTCCCCAAAATACCATTTTATTGCTTCTCTTTATTTAATCTGTTCATTTCATATTTTTTTTTTTTTTTGATTTTTAAACTGAATATACAATTTACTTTGTAACAAAGTTAAGAAAAATATATGATTACCATTTAATTATTAAAGTGAAATATCAAATTCATTTTTGTTTTATTGATCCACAAAAATCTGATACTTTAGAAAATTGTTAACTTTCGAAAATTCGTAATAATTACGGTAAATTTAAAAATGTTTCACTCAGTAACGTTTTTTAAAATAAACTGCTTATTACAGAATGAAAAATTTTGTTTTTTCTTTTACTTCCTTTTTGTCTCTATGCAATAATTTTATTTTATGTGAAAATAATTTATTGTTTTTTAAAGTTTAAAAAAATAATGAAAAAAATGAAATTTCCCTGTTTCTTAATAAAAAAAAATTAAACAGGATATTCCAATGTAACATCCAATAAAATATTATTTTTTATATCATTATAAAATTTATTATTTCCATTCATTTCAGTTACCGAAAAAAAAAAAAATAAAACAACTAACTAAATAAATAAATAAAGGATATTAGCAGGTGTTTTTCAAGTAATATAAATAAAAATAAACAAATAAGAAACAACAAGACAAAAAAACAGAAAATCAAAATAAAGGATAAAGGATATCTAAATAAAAGTGAATAATCAGAACAATAATTTAAAGTTTATATATGGTTTTTTTTTTTTAAATCGCAATTCATTAATACTTTTTTTTTCATTTTTTAATTCAAATTAAACGTACGACTGGGAATATCTACTGGGAAATATCAAATATATGAATAAAATATAAATTAAATTAAATTGAAAATTTATAAATAGCTTTAAAACTTATATTCATTTATGTTTTTATTATGAGAGTAATTTTAAATAATAAAAGTGTAATAAAAAAAAAAATCCAGATATTTAAACAGTATCTTACAATCACACTTTTTAAATCCATATAAAATATTTCTGTAAGATTTTAGATAATTGAAAAGAAAAAAAAAACCATTGGAAATAATTAACAAATAAATATTATGTCCTTTTTTTATAAAATGATATCAACAAAAAAAAAAAATAATGATAAATGGCTGTAGGACAATTTTTTATTATAATTTAACTTCAGGTGAGTTTTGTTTACACTTTTAATTATAATTGTATTATCCTAAATTTAATCTAAATTTTTAAATATTTTTATGTACCTATCCATAATGTGTTTTGTTTTTATTTCCTGTCAGATTTTAAGGTTAGATTGTTTATATAGCTTTCAATAGAAGCTGAAGTAAACTAATTTAAACAAGCTTAATGAAATATTCGGAAAAAAAGAAAATACATTTTTATTAATTAATTTAATTATTTTTCAGTTTCTAATTAGTTAAATGAAATTAACGTAAACGTAGATATTACTTTAACTTATGTATATATTTTGTTATAGTATATGATAAAAAAAAAAACTCTAGTGTTTTTTTCAATAATTTCGAATGAGAGATCTATTCTTTAGATATCATTATGTATTTTAAAATTCAGTATTCTACTCGTATTCAATATTTCGTTCAGTTTGTACCTTTTTCATTTTTATGCTGATTATTAAGTTTTAAAGTTAAATGTAAAAAGAAAAAAGGTAAAAAATCTAGAAATATTGTTCTATAGCATTTTAGAAAATTTTTGTAGTAAAGTTGATTTGTATCCATCTTGTATTTGTAAGTATCATCATTTAACTAAGTGTAGAAATTAATAATAAATAAAATAAAAATTTTTAAATCTTATATATTTTTTAAATTTTACACTTTACTAGTTATAAGCATTTTCAATCAAATCATTTTTGGTTTTAATTTAATTTCATAAGTGCGAAATTTTAATTAATATTTTTGAATTGCAAAATAATTAACATATCTTTAGGGGCTATTATATTGTAACTAAATTTTATTTTATATAATATCTATTAACTTATAAAATATTAGGAAAAGCTGATCTTGGTGACCAAGTATTTAAGAACATGGCTTATTAACGTGGAAATTCGAGCTAAAATCCTGCATAAGTAGTAAATTTTTTTAAATGGAAGAAAAATTACTAAAAAAAATAATTTTTCTTAACAAATCCTTGTTGTTATCAAATAATATTGTTACCAAAGTTATTGTGTTAATATAAACAAAATTCATAATATTACTGTATAAATCCATAATAGTATTCAATCTTTCTGTTATTCCCTCATTTACTCCTTTTTCTGCAACGATAAAGTCAATTATAAGCTTAAATGAATGTTTGTGCAATGTGGGAGGAAAATATAATATGATAATGAGGGCGTGATACGAAACAATTCGAAATGAAAAAAGAATATTTTTTTTTAATTTTGAATTATTTTGAATTTTATTTAAAAGAAAATAATTTAAGTTTTTATAAATGTCTTATCTGAAATTAAGTTGTAATATTAAAGTTTTTACACATTCTGTTGAAAACAAATTTTTATTGGTCCAAAGAAACTGAATTATTATATCCGTGTGAAGATATTTCAAGAGAATAAATTTGCCATTATATTTGTGGTGGTATCGGAAGGAGACAATATAGATATGGAAAAGTTTATAAATTCTTGATCAGAGTCGAATCTAGGTCGATTTATATATGTACATCCGTCTGTCTGATCATCCGCACGATAACACAAAAAATAATGAAGCTATTTCATTTTTATAAATCATATCTTATATTAAGATATCAAGTTCTATGGCAATAACTTCTGTCAGTTCTGTAAAATGCGGTTGGTTCGAGGTAACAGGTTTGATTACCTATCCTATATAACTTCAAAATATACATAAAAACATATCTTACTACTTAATGAAATTGGATGTCTTAAATTTTCTAAAAGATAATTAAATTTTTGGAAAATAGCATATATACATATTAATATGTTCATGTAGGTATCATAGAACAGATACAATTTACTTTTCACTCTTTCTTGTCTATTCTAAATATGAATTTCTTAAATTTTTTTAAGATATTCATATTCAACGTAATATTAGGTAATATTTTAAAAATTTTATCTAAAAGAACCTCAAAAGTAGAAAATTTTAAAATTCTATTCGTTAGGTTTTGTTCCGAAAATCTTTCATAAATATTAAATAAAAGAAAAAAATTTAATTCCATTAAATCAATTTCATATTTTTGAGAATTTAGGTGTTGGTGTAAATTATTTTTATTTTGTCCTTGGGTCATAAATATACAATTTTTTTTTTTATATGTTTTTACTTATGTTTTTTTCTGGATAAAAGAAAAAATTAAAAAATAAATACATAGAAAATTTTCGTTTTAATTTTTTAATATAAAAAATACACCTACATCTAAATTTATAAAATAATTTCAATAAAAGAATACTTACTTAGTAACTTAAATCAAATTTATATTTTAATAGATAAGTAAAGATTTATTGTTATGTAAATATTTCATAAAATATAAATTTTTTATTTAAAGAGAAGATAAGACGATGCAAATTTGAAATAAGAGTAAATTTTTAATATTACGATTTATTTAGGAATTACTGAAATTTTAATTTGCTGACACAAAAGCCAAGAAAGCAGATAAAATGAGAAATTTCATAAAAGGAACAAAAATCTGTTATTTTATATTTTTAACACCAAGATTTGAAATAATAAAAGCTGGTTGGAAGTTCTAAATGTATTTTAATTTAATTGGTGAAATTATTTACTATAACTTTATAAGTATACTGTTTTTTACATTAAAAAGACTAAAAAATTTCCTTAGCATCATTAACTTTCTTTCATTTAGCACAATGTTTTTCATCACTTTACAACCTTAAAAGAAATACTCTAAATATTATGTTATTATTACTGGGCTAATACTTCTCATTTTTGTCATTTTTATAGTTTTGTAGCACTCAGTCTTTTTAATAATATATATTTTTTTTTATCTGAATAAGCGCAGACCGTTTGTTTATTTAATAAACGTGACATCCTGGTTATTCGGTTTCGATCATATCTAGATTAAGTCAAACAAATTTTATTTTTTTTGTTTGTTTTACATAAGTGAAATGATTTTTCCTTTTACTTATCCTTTATGGTATAATTAACATAGGTAAATAATGGAAGTATTTTTGATTATGTTTTTTAGCCTGTTTTTTACTTGTTTTCATTTCATCCATATAATCTTAATTTATGTTGCTGTAATCTTTTTATTAAATGATTTGTTAACCAAACAAATTCAAATACGTTTAGCTTTAAACGGTTCCTAAATTTTATAATACCTGAATATTTTTACGTCTCATATTAATTTTTAATTTTTTTTTAATTAAATGTAATATGGCTTATTTTTTTATAAATTAATGCAAAGTTTTTTTTTAAGTAACTATTGGGAGGCTCGGGTGGCCTAATCGATAAGAGCGTATAAAATACGTTGTAAATATCGAGGAAGTGTGGGTTCGAATCTCAGACAAGTTGTAAAAATTATTCCCCTTTACGACATTTACAATCACTCCTGGAAAGAAAAGGCTGTGTATTTTTCTTGTCACATTTATGTGACAGGGGAATAAACTAAAGGACATAATGTCGCTATTATCCGGCTCTAAGTTTGACTGGAAATTTGTGAATATACATAAATATATATGTATCAAGATGGTATATTCAAAAATTTGAGAAAAAATAATATCCGAATTATGTTTAAATCATATGGAGAATTTTTGTTTTCAAAAGTCACTTAATCATATAAGGCCTGTCTGTGTTTGTGCTAAATTTAATTTTAAAATTTTGTTAAATTTTAAAAATCTTTTTTCAATTGTTTTCAGAATGGATAAGAAAGAATTGGCAAAAGAGATCTGCACCTTAACTTTAGTTACATTGAAATATTTAAAAGTAATTAAAGCAGAAGGCAGAATGTAAACCAACTGTTTTTAAAAGCGTACATTTCTAAAAGACAATACAAACTGTTTAGAATGGTAACTCTTCACCAAAATTTGAAAATTTCATATAATAAGAAAAAAATGTGGAAAATTAAGAGATACTTTCTTGAATTTTAAGGGAACTCTACATAATTAAGAAAAACCATTAACACAATATGTAAAATTAAATAGTTAAAGTTTGAAAAATATTTACAGGTGCGTAAGTTACAGATGTTTAAAAATAGCAAAATTTCAATTTTAAAGTTCTAACGAAAAGCGTGCAGAGATAACAGATTTATGCAGGAAAAAAATTTTGCAAAATCTTGTCTTGACATAACGCAAAATTTAAATAGTAAATTGCAAAGCATTGCATAATTTTGATATTGTTTTATAAAGGGAAGAAAAGTATCGGTCTTCTAGAGTTTTTAGATTGTAAAACTCTTACATATACTAATTCAAAGTTCTTTCTTCCCTCAAAATTTCATTTCCTTATCTAAAAAGGTGCTAAAGTTATGAAGGTAGAAAAAAATTGTCATGTAAAATTTGGTTTTCACATAACGGTAAATTTAAATACTAAATTTAAAAAAAAATTGTACAATTTTGATGTTGATTTACAAAGGTAAAAATATTCCTGCTGAATGTCGTTTTCAGATGGAAAAAATGTTAAGCAGAACATGAGATATACGCATTTAAAAATAGGGCTTTTTCAAAGTTTGAAGGGCTGCTGCTTCGTATGGATGAGGCATGAAAAAGTTGTTCTACAACATTAATTTCTTTATGAAACTTACCTATGGTTAACATTTTTTTTCTCTATGTAGAAACGATGTAGAAGTTTTGCAAACAGACGGATGGACGGACGGACGGACAGAGTGAAACTAATAAGCACATTTTTTCAAATTTTTTTTGGAATTGTGCTAAAAATAGTATAATTAATAGGGTCAGTATAAAATACTAGATAAACCCGGCATAGCATACGCCATTCTGGCAATCGAGAATATTGGCTAATAATTTTGGTATCTTGGTAATCTAGAAATAATGCTGATTTTTTGCCACTTAACTTTTACATGAAATAAAAAGAAATATCTTTCTGTTCTAATATATTTTTTATTTACGTTAAAAACGTTTTTTGAGAACTATGTTCCCTTCATCAGAAAGAATACTTAACTTTTTACAATAAGAATAAGAATAAATTTAAATAAACATAAAAACGTAGATAACAACACTAAGAAAACTAAAGACAAATTTTGTAGTGGGGTTTTGGCGTTCCTTCAAAAATAATCTTTTTTACATAAAAAAGTCTAAATTCGTATAAAATTCACAATTTAAATGTCACTATTTTTTAAGTAAAATGTCTAAATACTTTTGTATGCGGAGGTTTTCAAAATTAATTATTTTTCATATGGAAATGTGAAAATTTAATTTTTTATACCCGTACGATAGGATCGGTTATAATAAAATTACTCCTCCGTTTGTAACACCTCGAAATAAGCGAGCTAGATATACCTTCAAAGGTATGGATCGGATCAGAAAAAAATTCTAAGACTTTTGAGCCATGTCCGTCCGTCCGTCCGTCCGTCCGTCAGCACGCTAACTCAAAAACTAAGAAAGCTAGAATCTTGAAATTTACACAAAATATTTTGAGAGTAATTTGTAGGTTCCCTATTTTTTTTGGTTGAGTTTGGACCAAGCCTTAGGGTAGCTCTCGAACACCTAACTTTTAGATCCCCACATTTTTTTTGCAATAGAGCTATGAAATTTTAACTACTGATAGATCTCACAAAAATATTAATTTTATTTTTAATAACTTTTTTTTTTAGCCCCATCCGTTACGGAGCTACAGCTCCCCAAAGGTTCAAAAAAGCTCTATATTTAAATTATTATAGCACAAGTTGTATAAGGTATATCTTTATTTTGAAAACGCCAAACGATTACTACTTTCATTAGCTTTAAAAGTTTATATACAATAAATATATAATTTTGGCATACGGTGTATTAATTTACCGTTATGCGAAACTCAAATTTTGCAAAATTCTTTAACCCTTCCATCTTCTAAACGGTTAAAGTTGAAAACTTGAAATTTTGACAGAAGTTAGATCTTGGAAAATTAGTATGAGTCATTTCAGAAATTTTTTTTGTATCACCCCCTGTTTAGGAGCTGTAAGGGGTCAAAAACTGAAAATTTCCTATTTTTAAACACCTGTAACTTGAACACCTGTTAAAATTTTTTTGAAGTAATACACAAAAATTAAAGCTCCAACATTATATTTTTATTTCTGTTAACAACTTTTTTTAATAATATAGGGTTACTTTATAATTGACGAAAGTGTTACTTGATTTTTTCAAATTTTCTAACAAATTTCTTTAACGAATTTTTTCCATTTTGTTTTACTCGATAATTTGAAATTGTTGAGGATATAATGCGTAGTACAAAAAAATGTAATTAAATAAACAACATAACGGTTGCTTGAAGAATTTTTATTTATATGATATTGATATATATACATACTTATATAATATCATGTTTATTTACATATCGTATATGTCACTAGTGAATGAATGATAAGAGTATAGATGTATATTATATAGCGCCGTATTTACATACATATATGTATTTTATTGTACTTATAAGAAATTATTCTATCAATGGAATATTTAAATATAATATAATATAATATTTAAAATTATATTTACTGTTTTGTACTTAGTAAATTTAATATACATTTACCGCTTAGTATTAAATGGTACTATAGAATATTTGAAAAAGTTTTGGATTGATAATCGTTATGTGGAAGGTTAGAATCTGCTGTTGAAGAATGTACATATAAACATATAGTTTGAATATATGTACAACCCATAGTTCTAGAAATTATAAAATTCACCCAAATTATTTTAAAATACTAAAATATTAAAAAAATAATATTGTAAGCAGAGTGACAGGCTGTGAACATACTAACGGTTCGTACGGGTATCTAAGAGTTGACAAAGTCAACTGTATTCTTCCTCGTTTTTTTTAAATGAAATTGGTATATATGTGTAGGTATACTTACTATAAGTATTAATAGTTATTCAGATTATTAATTTCGGGATTTTGTTTTTCGGAATTTCGTGAATGCGGGGTTTAATTTCCGGGATTTTGTTTTTCGAGATTTTGATCTTCGGGATTTTGATTTTTCGGTATTTCGTAAAATCAAGATTTTGAATTTGGGATTTTGATTTTCGGGATTACGTACCCAACTCTATAAATTTTTAATTTTTTTTATTCTTTTTTTCTGTTATATGCACTATTAGTTTTTGCTATGAAAAATATTATTGTTGCAAACGATTATGGCTTTTATATAATAGAAGATATTACTCCCTAATTAATATTATATATTTGTGTTTGTATAATTTGCATTAATATAATTTTAAAATTTCCAACTTCTTAAATAAATCACATTTTACTTAAATAAATTTTTATAGGTATTACCATTTACCATCTTGTTTAGAACGTATTACCATCTTTTTACTCATCATTTAGACGCCTAGCTTCATTAAGTTCCAAGAGGTGCAAGATCATCATTTGATCATCATTTGTAAGATTTCAGACCCCTAGCTTCATTAAGTTCCCACAGATGCAAGAAGCCTGAACCGGCTGCTCTAGACCAACCAAATTTTACGAAAATTGTTGCCATGTAACTCGACACCTCTTTACTAAATTTCAGGTTCCTAGCTTTAGTACACACTGAGTTATTTTCATTTAAAAAGAGAAGTTGTATGGCACCTACCCAAACCTGTCGTGCCATCACAAACAAATTTTTACAGAAGTTGTTGCCATAAAACTTGATCATCATTTGCAAAATTTTAGATACCTAGCTTGAATAGATACTGAGTTATTTCCATTTAAAGAAAGAAGTTGTATGGCAGCTACTCGAACGAAATGCTGGATTTAATTAGCAAAACTAACAATTTTGCAAAAGTGACGTAAAAAAAATTTCGGCCTCCTAGTTCCTTTATTTTTTGAGTTATCATGCGGACGGGCGGACGGACGTACATGACTTAATCGACTCAGGATTCGATTCTGAGCCGATCCATACCTTTGACACTATATTTAGCTCGACGCCTTTAAGGTGTTACAAACGTAATGGCAAATTTATTATACCATTGAACATAGTTCATACGGGTATAAAAATATAATATGAGTAAAATTATGATTCTATAGAAAATCAAATAAAAATTAAAAAGAAAGTTTTATTTAATTTTCATTTTAGCAATTCGTTTCCTGACAAAGTTAAATTAATTAAATTTTAAAATTAAAAATCTCAGGATTTAATAAAATTCATTAATAGTTTTAAAAAAATTATTTTAAAATCAAATTTTTGTTACAATTTCAAAAAAAACGACTACAATAACATCAAAAAGAAAACGTTTTCAAGTTTTAGTGTAATAATTTTACAGTTATTTTAAAGATATATTTTTTTTTTGGGTTGGGTACAAATGCTGGTATCTCAAAATCTCGTTTTATCATAATCTGGTTCCTTAAAAACTCCTTTTTTTTGCTTTTCTTTAATGTTTTTATTTTTAGCACCATTTGAACAAGAAAGATATGAATGTCAGAGGTGGGATATTTAAACTCTAAAATATCTACTGATTTTTTTTCATATACATTTTGCAAAATGAAAGCCTTTGAAGTATTGAGGCTACCGCTACAATCGCACATATAGATACATATAAATATTCTGGAAAAAGAGAATACTATGATTTTGAATCCAACTCTAAAATCCATCATAATTCAGGATCTTACGTATACATATATATAAATATTCTAGAGATTTACTGAGATTTTGATAAAACGAGATTTTAAAAAACGAGATTTTAAAAACAGAGATTTTGAGATACGAGCATTCGTAGCGCTCCCATTTTTTATACCCGTACGATAGGATCGGGTATAATATAATTACTCCTCCGTTTGTAACACCTCGAAATAAACGAGCTAGATATACCTTCAAAGGTATGGATCGGATCAGAAAAAAATTCTAAGACTTTTGAGCCATGTCCGTCCGTCAGCACGCTAACTCAAAAACTAAGAAAGCTAGAATCTTGAAATTTACACAAAATATTCTGGGAGTAATTTGTAGGTTCCCTATTTTTTTTGGTTGAGTTTGGACCAAGCCTTAGGGTAGCTCTCGAACACCTAACTTTTAGATCCCTACATTTTTTTTGAAATAGAGCTATGAAATTTTAACTGCTGATAGATCTCACAAAAATATTAATTTTATTTTTAATAACTTTTTTTGTAGCCCCACCCGTTACGGAGCTACAGCTCCCCAAAGGTTCAAAAAAGCTCTATATTTAAATTGTTATAGCACAAGTTGTATAAGGTATATCTTCATTTTGAAAACGCCAAACGATTACTACTTTTATTAGCTTTAAAAGTATATATACAATAAATATATATTTGTGACATACGGTGCCTTAATTTACCGTTATGCGAAACTCAAATTTTGCAAAATCTTCTAAACGGTTTGCATTTTTTTGCATTTTGTTTTACTCGATAATTTGAAATTGTTGAGGATATAATGCGTAGTACATAAAAATGTAAATAAATAAACAACAAAACGGTTGCTTGAAGAATTTTTATTTATATGATATTGATATATATACATACTTATATAATATCATGTTTATTTACATATCGTATATGTCACTAGTGAATGAATGATTAGAGTATATATGTATATTATATAGCGCCGTATTTACATACATATATGTATTTTATTGTACTTATAAGAAATTAGTCTGTCAATGGAATATTTAAATATAATATAATATAATATTTAAAATTATATTTACTATTTTGTACTAAGTAAATTTAATATACATTTACCGCTTAGTATTAAATGGTACTATAGAATATTTGGAAAAGTTTTGGATTGATAATCGTTATGTGGAAGGTTAGAATCTGCTTTTGAAGAATGTATAAACATATAGTTTGAATAACCCATAGTTCTAGAAATTATAAAATTCACCCAAATTATTTTAAATACTAAAATATTAAAAAAATAATATTGTAGGCAGAGTGACTGTGAACATACTAACGGTTCGTACGGGTATCTAAGAGTTGACAAAGTCAACTGTAGTCTTCCTCGTTTTTATATAAAATTTTTTTATCTTCCTTAAAATGTTTAATACTATTTTTTTTTGTTGAATTTTTCATTTATTTCTCACTTTTATCACTATAGAAGCCTGTTCAACAGAAAATCTTAAACAAGTGTTTCTGTTTCTGAATTATAGATTTAAAAAATATATATATATATATATAATATATAGATTTATATAACATAATATATTATATAAAAAGAATATATGTAATATCTATATGTACGTATATGTGTTTGTATATGAGCATATACTTGTAATCATAAATTGTAGTCATTATTATCAAAATAAAACGAAATTGTTATGTTTTTTTATATAGTTATAAAAAAAAAAGATGAAAAGAATTTTTTTTTATTCATTTCATTGTTGTAGGTTTCTGATGGGTTATTTAAAAATAATTATTATATTTTGTATTGAAGTTACCAATATTTTTTTTTTTTTAAATTTATTCCGCTGCCACATAAACGTGACAAGGAAATTACACAACATTTCCTTTTAAGGCATGGCTGTAAATGTCGTATAGGGGGGAATTATTCTTACGATGTGTGTGGGATTCAAAACCACACTCCTTCGATGTTTACAACGTATGTTATACGATCTTACCCACTAGAACACCGAAGTACATTTTTCTTTTTATTATTTCTATAATTTGTAAAAACCATTAATATATTTTGTTAACTTGAAAACAATTTATAGCTTTGACCGTAAATAATATTAGTTCAATTTATCTTTGGTTTTTATTAAAGGGGGTCACAGTTTTCAAAAAAGTTATCACGAAATCACAACTGTTGCAAGGTAAATAATTTTACTCATTTTTTGCCAAGGTAAATAATTTTACTCATACTTATTTTACCTTATCTCTATATATGGGAAAAATGTCGGGAAAAAATTTCAGAAATAAATAATAGAATATGGTTAAAAATATAAAGAGAAATGGATTTGTTTGGAATAGTGCATAACAAAATACCAAAATAAATTGATTATTTAAAATAATATATTTTTCTCTAAATTCTTCTAAATAAAAATTTAAACATTTTCTAACATAATTTTAATTCCATTTCAACAATTTTAGGATCTTTAATAGGATCTTGTACGAATTTTTCTTTGACTATATATACTTTATGCATTTTAAAATGCATTATGCATTTTTATATTTTTCTTTTTTTAATTAGTATATTATGATTTAATGAAATTAATCACAAGTTCAACTTGATTTGTATTATGTTGTGAAAAATCAAAATATTTTTGTTTTTTCATTATTTATTAATAATATAAAATTTTCATCTGGTAAGCCTAATATTTTTTTGCGTTAGTATTCATAAAATATTCTAAATTTATATAAAAAAACATATTTAAGTACATATTTATATATATATATATATATAAAATATGTATGTATTTGGTAGTATATGTAGTGTTTTAGAAATCAAAATGATTAGAACAGATGAAATTTAAAAAAAAAAACAAAAATTTGGAAGGAAAAATAAAAAATACTAAAAGTACTAAAGTAGAACTCTTCTGATGATGATGATAAAGACAAAAAAAGAAGGAAAGTTATTTTTCTTTCATGAAAAAATCATGAAAATTATGATTTTTTTTTTTTGTTTTTCTTTGCCTTTTCATTTTCAAATACGAAAGTAGAATTTGGTGGTGATTTTGTTCGTGTTGTTTTTTTTCTTTGGTAATCGTGTTTTTTGGTATATATACGATCATTTGAGGAGAAGGAAAGAAAAGTTTATGTTAGAGTTTTTTTTTTCGTTTTTTTATGTTTTATATAGTATTACTTTTTAAATTGAAAATAAAAAAAGAAAATTTATTTTTTTTGCACTAAATGTTAAAAAAAAGTATTCAGACAGGGTTTAAATAAAAATGAATGCAAGTGTTGAGATTTAAAACAATTTTTTTTTACCAAATTTTTTTGATTTGTTTTTTTTTTTCAAGAACATTAAAATGTTTTTTGTTTTTTGGTATTTCGATGTCATTTGCTTTATTTTTATCATCATATTTAGTTTTTTGTTTTTGTTTTGCGTTTGGTAAATATTTGCGATTAGAAAAAATTGGAAAAACATATAGATAAATAAAAAAAAAATGATGGAAAGAAATGTGATCACGAGACAGAAAAATACGAAAAGAATCAGTAAATGTAATAAGATTTATTAGTGATTTGATTAGTCTTATAATATTACAAGAAATTATTATCATCTCAATTATTAAAATTATGTACATTTCAATTTGATTGATAGCTTTTGCCATTTTTTTAATGTTTTTATTAAGATGGATTTCCCTCCTTCACGAAAAGATTTTTGAAATTCAAATTTAAGTAACTGCTCATTATTCCAACGAAATAAAATATTCAAATATAGTGTATAAGTTCGATAATCATGTATGACTTTAATACAATTTTTGAGGCTTTTATATTTAGAAGTTTTTCTATTTAATATTTACGTTTGCAACAATAACATTTTTAATAGCAGAAACTAATAGAATAACAGAAAAACATAACAGAAAAAAAGGGGCCTAGTGGGTAAGAGCGTATAAAATACGCTGTAAACACCGAGGGAGTGTGGGTTCGAGTCCCACACACGTCGTAATAGTTATTCCCCTTTACGACATTTACAGCCACGCCTGAACAGGAAAGGCTGTGTAATTTTTATGTGACAGAGAAATGCATTAAAAAAAAAAACAAAAAAAGCAAATAAAAAAAATTAAAAATTTATAGGATTAGGTACGTAATCCCGAAAATGAAAAATCCAAATTCAAAATACCGCAAAGAAAATCCCGAAAATTAAAAACCCGAAATTACAAAATCTTGCATAGACATGCATATATGGGTATAAATATTCTGGAAAAGCGGAATACTCTGATTTTGAATCCAACTATTAATATTTACAGTGTGCCCACACATACATATATATACCAATTTCATTAAAAAAAAAATTAAATATTCACATTTCCATATGAAAAATAATTAATTTTGAAAATCTCCCCATACAAAAAGTATTCAATTTTGTTATTTCACTTAAAAAAAAAAATAGTGAATTTCTTACGACTTTAGACATTTAAAAGTATATTAGAACATATATTAGAAGTATACTAAAACATTTTCTAGATTACGAGACCGGCGTATGCTACGCCGGATTTATCTAGTATTTAATATTTTAAGATTGATGAACTTGAAAGTTCATATTATATTTAGTATCCTTTTTTTATTATAAAAAAAAAAAAGCATCAAAATCAATACTAAAAATTATATTTATTTTTAAGATTATTGCAACATAATTTTCTTTTTTTTTTTTTTTGGAAATTTATTATGTTATTTATTGTAGTAATATAAAATACAAAAAAAAAAACAATGAAAAAGAAAATTTAAAAAAATCAATATTTAATATTAAACCGAGAAATTGAATTGATTGTGAATATAGAAAAAATAACTTTATAATATTACACCGCATTTTAAAAATTACCACAATAATATCCATTTATTTATTCACTATTATTGAGTAAGTAATCGTGTAATCGTGTAATTGTGTTTTTTTTTTATTTTATTTTTTTATTTTAAACTTTTTATAAGCTCTTTTATTCTTAAATTTACAGTTTTATTTTCTCATAAATACAATCACAGTTGCGCATTCAACAATGAAAATCTATTAAATAATAAAATTATAAAAAACAAAAAAAAAATAAAAAGAAAAGTTTAACAATTTCTTAGAAATTATTTCGAATAATCGGATATCGTTTGAAATCATTTTATTTTCTTTTGTTTCTAATTCTAACTAAAAGACTAACCCTTAAATATTGAAATAAATAAAAAGTGTTACAATGCCACAAAATAAAAAAAAAAAAAAAACAATAAAGAAATCCTTAATAGAATTCTTATATGTATATACTATATACTTATGTATGAAGAATACATGTAGAATTATAGTATGCTTATATATAGATTTAGTGTAACATTCTTAATGAACCGCGTTTTTCTTCTATGGTCTAGAACAATATAAAATTTTTTTTATTTCATTTTTATTATCCTGGCATTGTTTAAATTTTTCCACATAGAAAATTTTATGTTATCTACACTGCAGGAATGGATAAATTATTTTATATTTTAGAAATAACCGTTTAGATTATATTTAATAATATCATTTTTTGTATAATATTTTGTTAATATATTTTTTATTTATTAAAAAGAATTTGAAGTAAAGGATTTTATTCTTACATAGTGATTACAATTTTAAACAAAATATTCTTAGAAGCATATTTTAATTATTTTTATCTGATATAATATTATAATGTATACTGATCCAAAACAATTTAGCTCAATAATCAAATGAACAATTTTTGTCAATAAAAATGTAGTCTAATGAATTTTAAAATGCGGTATAATTTTTGATTTTTTCAAACAACCACCTAGGCCTGACTTTTATATTAAAGTTAAATTAAATAAAGAAAAACAATTTTTACTCTATATAAATTATAAAATTAACTTTGCTTTGACAGCTTTAACTCATTGTTTTTTTTTTTGTGTTCTTTTGATGTGTAGTATTTTACAAGTAATATTTTAAAAATATTTTAATCATAATTGTATAATGTAATGTGTTTTTGTTATTAACTTGATAAATTATAAAATTAATCACTATCTACATTTTGTGATCGTACATTAATAGACAGTTATCTTCTATAAGTACATAAATAAAGTAACGATCTTGTAGTAAACAGCTTAAAATCTATTAAAAAGTCAAATTTAGTATTGCTTCTTAAAAGTTTTAGGTACTGACTGACAGAAATTGAATTTTTTTTACATTTAAAAAAACAAAATGATTTTAAAGTCGATATAATTCCTTAATTGTGTATATTAATAAACAAACACACCTACATTTTAAAACACATATAATATGTAATTCCGAAGGAAATATTTAAGTTCTTGTATTCAATAATATCGTAAATCAAAAAAATTTATTTCGTTGTTTTATTTTTACTTATTTCTCAGCTGATTAAAGTTTAGACAAATAATGGTGATTTAAATCATATACATATATTTAGATCATACTATTTTCTTTTTTATTTTATTATCCTTTTTAGTCCCTTTTTGTTATGAATTCAATTGTTTTGGCTCACTCTACAAAGTTACATTTTTCAATATACAGAGTGTCCTCCAATGGTAAGTTTTAAATAAAGCTGGAAGTGATATGGGATGGCGGAATAAACAGAACATTTTATTTGGCGAGAATGTTTATTTTTAACGGTTCTAGATAACGTTGCTTAAAGTTTTTCGCATATGCTTCTAAAACAAAAAGTCATATCTTTTTCCATGTAGAAGATATAAATTTGATTTAAGATGTTTTAATTATTTAAGATTATAAACTTTCAAGGGTATAATAGATTTGCCATTATGTTTATGATATTTTAAAAGGAACGAGATAGATATCGAAAAGTATATATATATTCTTGCTCAGGATTGCAATCTGAGTTCATTTAGCCATGTACATTTATTCCTCCGTTGATTTGGACAATAATTAAAAATATAATGGAGCTAAGATTCTGAAATCTATTTTTATAAAAATCCTAGTTTTGCAATTCAACAATTTCGATCGATGGGTTTGTGTAGTTACCATACAACTTAATTTTCTATATATGAGCATAATTCAGTGTTAAAAAAGTATCTGAAATTTTGTCAAAAGAAATAAAGTTTGCTGCCGTTGTTAGTTTGAAAAATTATAAGCTCATATCATGGTACCGAAGAAAAGCTAGAAATCTGAAATTTTGTAAAAATAGTCACGTTTTATGGCAACAATTAATTGGTTAAATAGACGTAACAGGATCGAGCAGCAGTTATGAGCAATTTTGTTTTCTAATGAATTTTCATTGGCTTTGTGCTTTGTGTGAAATTTATCGTGGGATACCTTTTATATCAATTCAAATATTCTTTGCTATATACTAAACACTTTATAAAATATGAAACATAACAGAGAAAAATTTAGGACAGAAAAGCGAAGAAAAAACGGGAGAGAATATAAATTTCAGTATTTTGATCTAAACATATTATATGGAAGGAAAAAGCACAAAAAAAATGAGTTGGAAGATAAGAAGGGTAAAATAATATTTAGTAATCATGTTTCAGTTCTTTCAAGGATCAAATTGATATTATTTTTCTCTTTGTTTTATTTTTATTAAATTATTTAATTTTATTTCTTTTCTAAGAAATGTATTTAAAAACTTATAAAGAACAAAAGGAATGAAAACAAATTTAAAAGGGTATGGTTATTAAATATTTTTTTTTTTTAAATTTTGTAAAACATCATTAAGTTGTGATCAATTTTGTGTTGTGCAATTCTTGTTCACTTTTCTTAAGCTCAGCCTAAAAATAGTTTCAGTGTGTATACTGTTCGTAATTGTTAGGGTATAATCAACCAGTTCATGGTTTATATAATGCCATGCATTTTTAAACTATTAATTTAAATTTTTAGGGACATTGAACTAACTCGATAAACTTCTATGATAAACGAGTGTCTCATGGAGTTGGGGTACACAAAAGGTGGCAGGCCTTAAGATAGTGGTCTACAACGCTAATAAAATAACAACAACATAATATATATGTACATATATGTCATGTTACAAATATTGCATAGTAGTTGAATTGGAATGAACTGATGTAGAACTGATCAGACAAATTAAAAAAAAAAAAATATTGAAAAAAAAAATTAAAGATTCAAAAGAACATTTTGTATTAAAGAAGTTTATATTCCTGAAAGAATAGTTGCAATAAAATTAATAGATAAAATAAATTGATTGTAGAAAAAAGTAAAAACAAAAAAAACAAAAATAGTATCCCTTACATTGTAATAGTTCCAGGTTGTTTTAAAAAGTTTTTTTTTGTTATTTTAAAATGTCTTAAGAAACTGTTCTTTATTGTTATTATTATTATAAACTTGCTTTCTTTCAAGATAACAAAAAAAAAAAACACTTTATTTCACTTTTCTGCAATAAAATAAAATTTTGTAAAAAAAAATAGAACCAAGCATATTAATATAAATTTTCAGTAATAAATATCTATGCTTATAGGCAAATTATTTAGTTTCGTGTTAGGAAAAGGCTCACCGATAAAGTACAATTTGCTTCTCATAAACTTAACTTAAAAATGAAAAACAAAAATAGTAACCTGAAATAAAGTCAAATGAAATATCGGCTTTGTATAATTTTTTAAAAAAGAATAACGTCAAAAATATTTTAACACAGGAATACTTTGATAAAATTTGGATTTGAATTCTCTTTTTTTAACACTAAACTCCTTCCTAAATATTTATTTTACCTTTATGTTACAAGACAACAACAAGTTTTTTTATATATATAAAAAATGTATCTATATAAAATTTGTGTCTTGTAATATATACACATTTCAACAACAAGGTACATATTTAAAATAATTAGAATGGGTTTAAGAATTGATTACAAAATCAGGGTTCTAATATTTGCTTAGTGGTGATTTGTGGTGGCAGGAGGGATTTTATAGTTGGCATATATACACCTAACTATAAACAAAAATATAAACAAAATTTCTGGAAAAAGATTTTTTATTTATTTGCAGATTTAAAATAAATTTAAGATAATAAAATAGAGCCAATTCAATATCTAGATTTCATTCGGTTTTATTTTCAGCCAATTGAATATCATTCGGCTATATTTCAGATAACCGAGATCTTCATATTTTATTAAATCGAAATCCGTTTTGCAAAGTCATAACAAAAGCAGAGAGTGCAAACAAGGTGAAGTTTGAAGGTAAAGATTCACAAATTATATCAAAACGATGGGAATCTAAAACATAGAAATATGTCGAAAATTATTAATTTAATATATAGATATTTCTTTATATATATATATTTTTGATTTTTATGTTAATTAATAACAAATAATGGTTTTGAAACTTTTAAACTTAACTATTAATTTATTAGTTAGAATTTGTTTATTCAATATACGTAAATACCGTTGAGTTATTATAAATTTAAAATGAAATTTATTATTTAAATTATTTATTTTTTATTAAATTTATTAATTTAATCTTTATTTATTTTTTTTAAAGATTTTCTTTGGCCTTTTCAATACAATTAGGTTAATAGAAAAAATTTAATCTTTTTTTACAATGATTGTTGTGATAAAAACGAGGAAGAGTGTAGTAGAGTAGACTGTGTCAACTCTGGGATACGCGTATGAACGTAACATATCCTGTTATCTATAAAACTTGACCATCTTTTAAAAACATTCAGATGTTTTAGTACCGACGTTAACTACAGAGATATATTTATGTAAATTGTGAAGTTGTATATGAATTCGGGCAGCTAACCGAATCCATTGCACAAGCACAACCAAATTTTACGGAAGTTGTTGCCATAAAACTTGATCATAATTTATAAGACTTTAGACGCCTAGCTTCATTAAGATCCAAGAAGTGCAAGAAGCCTAAACCGGCTGCTTTAGACCAATAAAATTTTACAAAAGTTTTTAGCATGTAACTCGACACCTCTTCACAAAATTTCAGATACCTAGCTTCAATAGACACTGAGCTATTTTCATTTAAACGGATAAGTTGTATGGCAGCTACCCGAACCTGTCGTGCCATCAGAACCAAATTTTACAGAATTTGTTGCCATAAAACTTGATCATCACTTGCAAAATTTCAGATACCTATAGCTTGAATAGATACTCAGTTATTTCCATATAAAGAATTTTGCAAAAGTGACGTAAAAATAATTTCAGCCTCCAAGCTCCTTTAGTTTTTGAGTTATCGTGCGGTTGGACGGACGAACGTACATGGCTTCGACTCAGACTCAGAATTCGATTCGATCCATACCTTTGACACTATATCTAGCTCGACTCCTTTAAGGTATCACAAACGTAATAGCAAATTTATTATACCCTTGAACATAGTCCATACGGGTATAAAAATATGATTAGGTAATGGCGAAATGCGTCAGTCGTCGATTTTTCAAAGAGAAAGGTATAACAATATAATGTAAACAAAATAAATAAAATAATTATAATTTAATATTTATACTGCAAAAGGAAAGGTTGATTTATTTACTTCCTTATTTTTAAAATTATATTCTAGAATTTACAGTTTACAGCGTATTTTATACGCTCTTACCCATTAGGCCACCGAGGCCTCAGATTCTTATATAAAACGAATAAATAAATATTAATTGGAGCAGATTATATTAATTTTATTAAACAATAATACTTATTAAACTAATTTGGTTAATAATTTTCAATTGTTTAAAATTTTGTCTAAAAATTTTTCATTCCAATATACTATTGCAACCTCAATTCTGTTTTAAGTAGTGTTGCAATAAGTTACAGAAACCCAAATTACAAGGGGTAGTGCAAAATGTGGCATCGACAAAGTAATATTTGCATTTAAACTACTAAAAAAATATTAAAGTACAAAATTTACACTCATACATTTATATTTGTTTATATTTACCAACACAAACAAAATATTTGTTTTGAAAGATTTTCATTTTCTTATCCATCCATTATTTTATCTATGAAAACATCTTTAAAACCATCTTAAAAACACAATTAAATACAATTGGCGTAGAAAGAGACTGATAGAAGAAGTATAACTATATGGATGTATATATGCTTGCAAAAAAAGTAAGCATTACAATAAGGCAAGACAAGTATATTTAAGTTTATGTACATATCAAAACATATATATATCTAATAATATGATATATGCCATTATATTAGGAGCATTGACTTGATTTGTAATATTGAAAAATTTTCAAAACAAAATAGAAATGAATTAAAGATGGCTACCAATTCAAAGTAAACAAACTTAAGAAAAACAAAAACAGACATTGAGTATAAGTATATGTATGTATGTATGAATATATATGTTGGTTTCAGTTTTTTCACAATCGTAAAAGTTAGTGTTTATTTCTAAGAAATATATGTCTATATAGTTATGTGTATATGTATCAAAATATATGATAACTTTTTTCTCATAAAGTAAAATTTTTCTTTTTTATTAGTTATTAAATTTTCTTTTATTACACGTCAAGAAAAACGATTCTCGAGTGTATTGACAAAAAAAAACAAAAAAAAAAAAAAACATGAACCAAGAAAATTACATAAATAATAATGCAATGATAAGGTCAACCACATTTAACTGTAAACTAAAAACAAATATTTTTAATTCAATTCAATAAGATATGGCCACATTGTGTACAAAATTCTTTATAAAATTATTTGCCAGCAAAAATAAATAATCAATAGAGTTGTTTTTTTTTTTTATATTTGTATTCAATACATTGTAAATAACTTGGTTGATATAATTTTGAGTTAAGTTTAATTCATCAATCAAAGAAATTGAAAAGATATCCTTTTAAACGGATCTTTACCATTTTCCCTTTACTATGCCAACTAATTTTTGTGCATTTACTTTCACTATATTGCAGAATAAATTCAATAAAATGTCTCATTGTACAAAGAAAAGTTCATCTTTTATATTATATTATTTGGATTATATGTGATTTGTTTAGTTCATTTTCTTTAAAACGTCGATGAATGTTTAAACAAAAAACAAAAAAGATTTACAATTAAATTATGTTTCACAGTTCCAAATATAAGTACATTTACATATTCGGCAAATTATTGTGCATGCTATTTAATCAACTTCTATTAAAAAATTATTAATTGTAGAGAACAAAAATCAACAGAATTTCGTTTTAATTGATGGAAGAAACTTATACATGTCAGAGAATTAACCTAAACTTTAGAAAAAGAATTTTCAGAAATATTTCCGCGTTTTTATTGACATACTGGGACAGGTGCAGTAAAAGTGCTTCATGTTCTCTATAAAGGCAATTCCTCTACAGTTAAAAACCATATACATTCCCAATCTTCTAGCATGTCAATCGATATGACAATGGCCCGTTATAAAACCAATTAATTATCTTACTTCAGATCAAGAGAGAGAGAATTGCCATATATACATTTCGATCTTTTCAATTTTAAATTCGGCCTCATGGCTCTCGCTCTGTTTGTAATGCAAGTTGCACCAGCAAGCCACCGCTCTCTACCCAACTCAATAAAGTTCTTCTTAATATTTATTGCCTTTGAGGGTTTTGTACATATACGTGGCCAAATGGCCATTGCCATGGCCATGGCCATTTGTACATATCCATTCTATATTTTCATCTAAAATTTCATTTAAGTTTAAACATTTTGTAAACATTTTTTTCAAATTCAATGTTTTACTTCTTTAAAAAACTGTTGTGTCGCAATAGGTTAACGGAACTCGACAAAAATTTTTTTAAACTTTTCTTTAGGTCAAATTTTCTATCATGTAAAATTAATTCGTTAAACATAATTCGTTCCAAAGTTTTTTTTTATACGCTGTGTCGCTAGAGGTTAACAAAATCCAAGTCTATTGTTCCGGTAAGGTAAAAACGATCAAACCGCAATCGATCAAATCGTTTTTAATTTAGATGGAAGTAACGAAAAAATCTTTAAAAAGTTGTGTCGTAATAGGTAAATGGAACTCGACAAAAAATTTTTGAGACTTTGTTTTTGGTCAGCAGTATTTCGCTAAATTGGATATAATTCGCTGGTTTGTCTAAAAACACTCCCTGTACCCAAAAATCTTTATATACAAAATTTTCATGATGATCGTCTGAGCAGTTTAGGAGTCTATAAATCACAAACAAACAAAACTTCACTTTCATATATATAAAAAAAGAAGAAGAAAAAATATACTTTTATTAGAATTTGAAAGTCGACAAAAGATAACACAGCAGAGGTAATTTATAGGATCTCATATTTATTGAAGTTCCCTATAAACTTTGAATGTAACAAATGAATTATCCAATATTTTAAATACCTAATCAAATGTTTAAAGTATAGATATATAAACGTAAGTGATTTAAACAAAGAAATGGTGAATATAATCCATTTATGTGCATTGGATGGAAGGAATATTTGATAGAAATTTTCAGTTTTTATTCATGTATTATTTGAAGATTTAAGAAAACAAAGTACATATAAGTATAGTCTGGTTGTCTGTTTAATAAAAAGAATTTAAAAGAAAGAACAAAAATCAAATATACTGTTGTTTAAAGTTTCGGATACTAAAAATATTTGACTTCTCTTTTTATTTGGAACTTCCAGAAATAGTTATCTAAAGTATTTTTTAGTTTTATATAGTTTTATATTTAATTTATTTAGGGCTTATTTTGAAATTTAAAGTATTTTTCATATTAAATGTATGATATTATGATTTTGCCCAGACATTTTACAAATTTAACCACAATTTTCTATAAGAATATTTAAACGATATTTAGGTGTACATATTATAATTTTACTTGAATTTTTCATTTAATATAAAGAATTGATAGATTTTTTCATTTTATATCAAGAAAATTGGTTCGTTTCAATATAAAATAAGGACATGATTATAGTTTTAAAAACTTATACAGAAAAAAAAAAAAATAATTATAATAATAATATAATAAAATAAAACTATAAAGAAAAGAGAATTATTATCTATTGAGAAATAAAAATTGAATTGAGAAAATACGCGATTTGATTTTACAATAGTCGTTTTCTGTTTTTTTTTTGTATTCTAAAATTCAATGAATTAAATTTAATTCAATTCAATTCAATTCAATGTAATTCAATTCTGTTAAATTTTAATGTATTAGTATAATATAAAAAAAACAAGGTAGAATGTAAACCAACGGTTTTTAAAAGCGCACATTTCCAAAAGACAATACAAACTGTTTAGAATTGTGACTTGCACAAAAATTTTAAAATTTCATGTAATAAGAAAAAATGTGAAACTAAGACTTTTCTGGAATTTTAAGAGACTGTAATTCCGGAACCCTATATAACTAAGAAAAACCATTAGCACACGTAAAAATATATTACTGGAACTTTAATTTTTATCTATTGCCAAAAAAAAAATGTGTTCAGGTGTCTAAAAATAGCAAATTTTCAATTTTTGAACCCTAATATCTCATAAACAGAGGGTGGTCCAAAAAAATTTTTTCTGAGCAAACTTATACTAATTTTAAAAGTTCTTTCTGCCATCAAAATTTCAAGTCCCTATTTAAAAGTGTTTCGGAATTATGAGTGTAGAAAAATCAAGCAAAATTTAGTTTTCACATAACGCTAAATTTAAATATTAAATTTAAAAAAATTGTATAATTTTGATATTCATTTACAAAGGTAAAAAAAATACATGTCGAATGACATTTTTAAATTGAAAAACTGTTAAGCAGAATATAAGATATACGTATTTAAAAATAGGACTTATTCAAAGTTTGAGGGACTGTAGCTCCGTAATGGATGGGGCTACATCAAAAAGTTGTTCCACAAAATTATTTTTTTTATGAGACCTAGCCAATAACCATGGTTAAAATTTCTTTTCTCTACCTTTAACGGTATAGAAGTTTTGTAAACAGACGGACGGACGGACAGAGTGAAACTAATAAGCACATTTTTTCAAATTTATTTTTTAAAAATGCACATGAATCAATTTTATGTTTGCAGATTTGCAAAATATGCAGTTCTTTTGAATTAAATTTCATTATTTTCAAAATTAAAAGATGAATTGAATAAAATTGTTTCTTTTTACAATTTTTTAAAATTTTGTAGTTTCAAAGTATTGTTAAAGAATTTTAATTATTTTTTTTTAAATATAAGTTTAATATGTATTCATTTTTTTTAAATAGTTTGTATATTTTAAAAGTAAATTATATTAGATACTAAATACTATTTCATATTATAAATATCACATTTATTCTCATATTACATAAATTTGATTAAATATTATGATTAAATTAGAAAAAAATTTAGTTGAATTTTTAACTTTTAAAACACCCAACCCTATAAAGTGAAAAAATAAAGAACACAATCATAAAATCAACTGTAGGCTCATATGAACAGTTAACTTTGAATTTCTTTTAGTATTTTAAATCTTTTGCCTTTTTCTTAAAAAAGGAAAAGAATCGGAAAAAAGAAAAAAAATTTACAATTTAAAAAAAAAAGTCCTTGAAGAGGATTTAAATCGAAATATCTAAAAGGACAACTATTCTTTAAAAAAAACTTTTTAAAATAAAGGAAATGTAACTATTACTTTAAAAATATGAAGTGTGGAAGTTTATATTTTATATAAATTACAAGAAAGAAGATTACATATATGTATATATAATCACTGACATGGAAAATAAATGAACATTAAAGTTAAAGGAAGATAATACTATTTTTTTTTTTTTATAAATTTTAGAGGGCTATAAAAATGTTCTGTTTACAATGTGACTTACTGAATTGAAATGAAAATCTTAGAGATTAGATATTTTTAATTTTATTTAATACAAATGTTCTTTTGTATTTTTCAAAATGGTTTTTAGCACATTTCCAAAAAAATTTTGAAAAAATGTGCTTATTAGTTTCACTCTGTCCGTCCGTCTGTCCGTCCGTCCGTCTGTTTACAAAACTTCTACACCGTTAAAGATAGAGAAAAACAATTTTAACCATAGGTAGGTCTCATAAAAAAAATAATTTTGTGGAACAACTTTTTTATGTAGTCCCCCCCATTACGGAGCTACAGCCCCTCAAACTTTGAAAAAGCCCTATTTTTAAAAGCATTTATCTTATGTTCTGTTTAAGATTTTTTCAATCTGAAAACGTCATTCGACGGGTATTTCTTTTATCTTTGTAAATTAATATCAAAATTATACATTTTTTTTAAATTTAGTATTTAAATTTACCGTTATGTGAAAACCAAATTTTGCATGATTTTTCTACTTTCATAACTCCGGCACGCTTCTAGATAGAAGCTTGAAATTTTGAGGCAAGAAAGAACTTTTAGAATTAGTTTAAGTTTGCTCAGAAAATTTTTTCGGACCACCCCCTGTTTATGAGCTATTAGGGCTTAAAAATTGAAAATTTGCTATTTTTAAACACCTGTAACTTAGAAACCTGTACACATTTTACTTCTGCAAGATATAAAATTTAAAGCTACAATAATATATTTTTACGTGTGTTAAAGGTTTATTTTAATTGTAAAGGGTTCCAAAGTTGCAGCTCTTCAAAATTGCGAAAAAGCCCCATTTTCAGATGTATATATCTCGGGCTCTACGTAATAATTTTGCAATCTAAAACCGCCAGAAGATCGAAAAATTTATTATCTATATAAAACAATATCAAAATTATGTAATATGTTGTAATTTACTATTTAAATTTACCGTTATGTGAAAACCACATTTTGCATGAAATTTCTTTTTTCATAACTCCGGCACGCTTCTAGATAGAGGCTTGAAATTTTGAGACAAGAAAGAACTTTTAGAATTAGTATAAGTTTCCTCAGAAAATTTTTTGGTAACACCCCCTCTTTAAGAGTTATTACGCCTCAAAAATTGAAAATTTGCTATTTTTAGACACCTGTAACTTAGGCACCTGTACAAATTTTTTTTCGGCAAGACATGAAAATTAAAGGTTCAATAATATATTTTTACGTGTGTTAACGGCTTTTCTTAGTTATAGAGGATTCCGGACTTATAGCCCCTCAAAATTTCAAAAATGTCCTATTTTCACATTTTTTCTTATTACATGAAATTTTCAAATTTTTGTGCAAGTCACACTTCTAAACAGTTTGTATTGAGTTTTGGAAATGTGCGCTTTTAAAAACCGTTGGTTTACATTCTACCTTGTTTTTATTTATTTTGTACTGATTAATATACTAAACACTATATTTTATGGACGCTTTGCCTGCTAGACATGTAAGACAGCTTCTATTATTTATTTTATATTTTTGCATTATTTATTTAGATATTACTTAAACGGGGTTTCAACTTGAAACTTTTTAACTGAAAGGCGGTCGACTTAAACACTTTCCAAGAAATTGTTTAATTTTGTTTTTATATATGTTTTTATTTATAATATTATAAAAAAAATATTCATTGAAAATACTAAGTGTAATAAATTTTAGAGTTTTAGAATTTAGAAGTCAGAAAAACGAAACTGTAAATCATTCAATAATGTTACTATTTTAGTTATGTATTTTTTATAATATGTTATTAAAATATAAGTCTTACATATTCATTTATAAGTGTATAAAAGAAGAAATGTCCTGAAAATATAAGTTGTCTTTAGTTAATAGAAGCTCAGATCACATACAGCTGGTTAATTACAGAATTTTCATAAAGGAACGCTAATAATTGATAATTCATTTTCGATTTTATATAACATTGTCGTTTCAAAAAGCATATATAAACACTTTTCGAAATTTATAATTAATTTTAATGTCTTTAATATATTTATATACATTTATTTACGTAATATTTTAAAATTTTAAGACAGAAAATAATCTAAAAATATTATTATATGCCATGATGTTTAAATAACCGCTTTTAACATTATATAAAAAAATTTTTCTATTTATATTTATATTATAAATATATAAATATATACATATATCATAATTTTATAATTTTATAACAAAAAATAAAACAAAAATTTTTCTTTTTTTCACTAATTTTTAATATTATTTTTAGCTATATTATTTAATAAATATATTACAAGACATTGAACTTTTAAATCTTTTGTTAAAATGATTCACAGATTTTCATTAGCAGGATAGCAATGAAAAAATGAAACAGTAAAAACTTTTGATAACACTGAACCCATTATGGAATAATTTATACGGTTATTCAACTTAATAATATTTCTATTTTTTGTATATTTGTATGTGTTTTTATTCCTGTTATATATTGATGATACATTAAATATTTTTTTATAGTATAGTGACAAGAAAATATTTTGCCTCGTTATAATTTTTGTTCAGTTTTAAAACATTTTTATTTAATGTGTTTAAATTATATGCTAATTTACATATTTAGTGAGTATAAGAACACATATACATGCACAAAAAAAAAAAAAAATATGAAAATATGAAAAAAAAAAATTTGTTTTAAATTTAATTTACTTTCTTTTAAATTAAAAAACAAAAAAAAAAACTTTTTTCAAATCAGATTGTCTTTAAGTAAAAAAAAAATTCACCACACCACATTATTTTCACTGTTAATTTATTTTTGTTTTCCTCTGACTGTCATCTGACAACTTGACAATTTTAAAGCAAAATTAAAATAAAACGTTGCATAAAGATAAGATTTAAGGCAATTAATTTAACTTTATACAGTTGTGTATAAATAAACAAAAAACAAAACTTTTTTGAAAATTTTGGTTCTTTTAGTTTTTTTTTTTTAATTACTTGCTTTTATATTTTAAATTTTGATACCATTTTTTTTTAACAATGTGTATGTTAAAGGCTGGTAAAAGTCTTGCAATCATTAGATTAAGGTATATTTTTCTTCGAATTATTTAAATTATTGGGTATCAATTTAACATAAAAAAAACTAATTATATTTTCCAATGCACTTATTACTTGATGATCTATGGTTAATAACGTGCTATAGAGTTCTATTTAAAATGTTTTTTGATTTTTTTTTTCTTTTTGGATGAAGGTTGACAAGAGGTTAAAGGTTTTCCATTTTAAACAACTTTTAAGGATATTAATTATTATGGATAATTTTTTATTTTTTTTGTTTATTTTGAGATTTATGGATATTAATTATTTAAAAAAAAATTATTATTAATATTATTTTATTTAACCAAACAATACAATTGCTAAGTTAAATTTATGAAAATCGCTCTAGCAACGAGGCCTTCAGCTTAGAATGCTATTATTAATTTATACAGTAATATTATTTAGTTGGTTTTATATTCTATCTATTATATAAAAGTTGTAAACGTTTGCAGCAATATTTTTCATACCAAAAATTATTACTGGGCATAACAGAAAAAAAGAATAAAAAAAATTGAAAATTTATAGGTTTGGATACGTAATTCCGCAAAAAATCCTGAAAATCAAAATCTCCCAAAACAAAATCTCCGAAATTATGAAATCCCGAAAATTAAAAACCAGAAATTACGAAATTCCGAAATTCCGATAATCAAAATCCCGTAATTTTAAAATCACGCATAGACAAACATATATGGATATAAATATTCCGGAAAAGGGTAATACTCTGATTTTGAATCCAACTATTAATACCTACATCCACACATATATACCAATTTCATGAAAAAAAAAATTAAATTTTCACCAATTTCATATGAAAAATAATTAATTTTGAAAAACTCGGTACAAAATTATTGAATCTCTGTTTTTGTCTAAAATCAATACTAAAGTATGTCCATGCATATAGGTTTCCATGCAAAATTATTCAATTTTGACATTTCACTTAAGAAATAGTGAATTTTATACGAATTTAAGCATTTTTATGACAAAAAAATTATTTGCCGCCCCCAAACCCCCACTACAAAAATTTTTTTTTTAATTTTCTTCGTGTTGTTATCTGTGTTTTTACGTTTATTTAAATTTATTCTTATTGTTATTGTAAAAAGTTAAGTATTCTTAAAAAAGTTAAGTAAACGTTTTTAACGTAAATAAAAAATATATTAGAACAGAAAGATATTTCTTTTTATTTTATTTAAAAGTTAAGTGACAAAAACCAATATTATTTTTAGATTACTAATAATTCTGGTATTAACCAATATTATATTTTCTAGATTACCAGACTGGAGTATGCTACGCTAGTATTATATATTTACACAATAATCAAGGGGGATCTGTTTTCAATTAAAAAAAATTGATACCTATGCAGAATTTAAACCAGCATTCTCTCGGTTAATAAAATACGAGCTTAACACTAGGCCACTGAGGTTTCTGTTTTTTTAAAAATATATTTTTGATATTTTAACATTAATTACATAAAATTTCGACAAAGGGTTTCACGAAAATAATACAGTGTATAGTGTATAAAACTGTTTACTATGTGTATTGTTTAAAATGGATCAATTTCTTTGAAGTTTTGCAGATTTATACATTGGAAATTTTTTGTAATTTTTTTTTTGTAATTGTGACATTAGTTAGTTCTACGTCGTATTTCAAATATATATATATTTTTTTAATGCATTTCTCTGCCACATATATAAAATATTTATAAAAACAAAAGAGATGCAGTCAGGAAGAAGTAATCGGAGCACCAATATATATATATTGAAGTTGTATTCTATTTTTAGTTGTGTAGGTTTATATATATATATCCATACATTACTTATACATGTTATATAGATAATAGATATTACCACGTGTACAGAGATTATTTAATTTTTAAAATATTGAAGTTAAAATTTGTGTAGGTGTTTTATAATTTGTTGATATGTTGTAGACAAGATGAACATACTATAATTATTGCTAATACATTTAAAGGTGTTAAGATGTTAAATCTGATGTACTAATAAAAAGGACATTTTCATTGTTGCTTTCATTCTTTTTTTTTATCAACTGGCTCTTCATATTTTATTAATATTTTTGTTTTATTTTAAAGTTTTTAATATTTTAAATACAAGTAAAGGTTTTTAAACCGGATTTTTAGAAAGGATAGAGAAATATATTACATTGACTCTAATCGGTATATTATAATTTACGTGATCTGAATTATTTTTAAAGAAAATTTTTTTTTTTTTTCTATAAAATTGTCATATTGAGAGAATTAAAAAAAAAAAATCTAAGTATATTATATTATACCATCACAAAAATAAAAGTCAATGAAAAGAAAATGATGTTAAAAGAAAAGAAAAACGAAGATTGCATGAAGAAAATTTTAAAATGCTTTACTTTTAAATATTCTTTGATTCATTTTTGAATTAAAAAAATTATGTATTAGAGCAATTCAAATAAGAGTAATAGCATAAGTCTCGGCATCTGATTATATTCCCTAGATTTAATATTTTGTAAGTTTGAAGGCTGTTAAATTATTTATATATTATGATACACTGGAATTTAAACTCGAGCTTGAAAACTTTGAATAAAGTTAAATAGACTATATGGCTATTTTACAAATAAAGCTAAATATATGCGAATCTATAATTATATGAATAGAAATTTTTGACTTATTTCTATTTTTAAATGAAAATAAAGACAATTGGCAAATATATCTCTAATCAGAATATAAAAATTAAACCAGGCAGCCACAGAGAATTATATAGAATCCAATTTAGAAATCAAATGTGTAGATTTGGCTTGTACGAGCGCATTGTTCTGCCATTACCAATTTACACGCAAAATTTTTATAATAGATTTAGTGTTTTGTGGCATGAAAAAATTTGTGCTCAACTCTTTAAATATATAATTTTATTTCTAATTCTGAGTACAGGTACCTAAATTAATTGTATTTATTGACAAAATTTAAAATTTATTTCTTTTTAAATTTTGGTTTTTGTTTTTCCAAAAAAACAATAATTCCAAAATTAGTTTCATTTATTATTTTGGAAGAGGAAAAAATGATATTGGATTTTAATACATTTAAATTTATTTCAGGTATCGTTAAATTTTCAGATATTGGAAAATGGGAATAAATATTTGTAAAATATTTCTTGCTTTACTATAATTGAAATTTAATTTAAAACTTTGTGTCCAAATCCTTGGCATTTTTTTTTATTGTAGTGAGGTAAGGTCATATGATATTTCATTTGTGAATCAGTTTTAGAGAATAAAAATCATAAAAGAGTTAAAAAATAGCTATTTCAATTGAAAATCTATTATATTTTTTTATAGCCGTATGAACTATGTTCAAAGGTATAATAAATTTGCCATTACATTTATGACACCTTAAAGGAATCGAGCTAGATATAGTGTCAAATGTACAGATCGGCTCAGAATCGAATTCTGAGTCGATTAAGCCATGTACGTCCGTCCGTCCGTCCGCACGATAACTCAAAAAATAAGGGAGCTAGGAGGCTGAAATTTTTTTCACGTCACTTTTGTAAAATTGTTAGTTTTGCTATTTAAATCCAGCATTTTCGGTCACCGAGTTCAAGTAGCTGCCATATAACTTCTTTCTTTAAATGGAAATAACTCAGTATCTATTCAAGCTAGGTATCTGAAATTTTGCAAATGATGATCAAGATTTATGACAACCTGTAAAATTTGTTGTGCTTCTGCAATAGATTAGGGTAGCTGTCATACAACTGCACAATTTACATAAATATATCTCTGTAGTTAACGTCGGTACTAAAACATCTGAATGTTTTTAAAAGATGATCAAGTTTTATAGAAACAGGATATATTACGTTCATACGGGTATCCCAGAATTGACACAGTCTACTCTATTGCACTCTTCCTCGTTTTTATTCAAAATAACAATCGTTTAAATAGACAGATTGACTGGAAAATATGTTAGTAATATTTTTTTTTAAATAAATGTTTCGAAAAAAATATAAATTGACAAAATACATTGACAGGAATTGCATTTTAATATCATTTTATAGTTAAAAAGAGGACATTAAATGTGGGCGTAAATAAAATTTTTTACAAGGATAGGTATATAAGTATGATACTCGTATGTATAAATTGCATACAAATATAATATAATTTATATAGTGGTCGATGACATACATTAAATGAATGTATTTATATAGAATTTTTAACATGGACCTATAATAATTTTATATTTATTTTTTTTTGTAATGAAAATTAAATACAGTCTTTTATTTTCTATAAAATAAATAGGTGGACACCTGTTGCTTACCAACATGGTCTTTCTATATCATATATACTTATATACCAGATAATATATATTTACTGATATAATAAGGATATATTTATTATTTTTATTGTATTTTTCTTTTTTGAAACAAAGAGAATAAAAATAAAAAGAGAAAATTAGATTGAAAAGTGATGACAATAATAAAAAAAAAAGTAAATTGAGTCTAAAATAGATTCAAAAAAAAAAAGGAATAAAATAATATATATAGATATATACAAAATTGGGGTAATTTAATTTATATTAAAGTTCTTTGATAAAATTTTTTTTTTTTTAATTTAATTTAATTGTAAAAATTGAAACCAAAAAAACTATATTAAATTATGTTTGAATCTTTCGGACACTGTTTAAATTTATTAATTTTACGTTTAAAATCTAAAAAAAAAAATTTGGCATTAAGTTCAGTTTAAATTTGTTCAGATTTGAATTTCTTCTTTTTTATTTGCGTTACTTTTTTATTAAAAAATAAAATAAGTGATGATTTTAATTCAAAAACAATAAAAGAAAAAAATGAACGTTTAATATTAGCTATAATAAATATCAGATATTTTTGTTTAGTAACAGTTAAAAAAAAGATTTATCATTTAGAAAATTGTTACTAATTGATTTAATCAACATTTACTTGCATTAGTTTATTAGTAAATAAACACTAGAATATTTATTAAACTACTTAATTACTGTTAGCCAGGTTAAATGAGAGTTAAAAACTAAAACTGTAATAGCGAAAAATTACGTATTGGTTCAGCATAGCGAGAGCATGTAAAATAAATTCTAGTGTCTGATTTAATATGCAGACTATGGGTGTTAGTCAAGTTTGCGTAAAGCCAGCTCATTTAATTTTGGCTGGTCCAGCGTTTAAGAAATATGGTCTGGTTCAGTGTTTAGAAAATACCACAATATAAATTGCAAAGTAAAAAATTACAGATGATAGAAATGTTGATTCATTTAAAGAAACGTTTACTGGTATCTTTTATAATAAACTTCAAAAAAATTTCTTATAGAATTAATTTCCGCCAGCAAATAAAATATGATATAAGATTAAGATAGAGGATATTTTAGTCTCCTCTATACATCCACTATTTCATCTATAAAAAATATGCACCAATTCTCCAGTGCATATTTTTTATACATGAAACAACAACAATTTATGCCAAGAATTTCCTTAAATCTTCCGATCCTCCGATGCAAGATTAGTTTGTACTTTTACGTGAAAACCCCTATAGTTTTACATATATTCGTAAATTTAAATGTCAAATTGCTGAAAATTATATTATTTTTGTCTAAATTTTTAAACTTTAATAAATTTTTATCGTTCCTCATTTTAAATTGAAAAGAAATATTTAATAGAACTTAATCGTTAATATAAGCATTTAATTATATAGTACCTTTCAATATTTTGGAGATTGTTGTTCTGTAACGAGGAGAATTACATGCATACATAAGTAAAATTTTTAATAAAAAATGTCTATTATTAAAATTTCATTGCTTTTTCTAAAACGGTATATACATATGTATGTTTTGTAAACAGAAGGATAGGTTTAAAATCAAATTGCCATATAGATTTTTCTAAATTTTCCAAAAATATGCTATAAACATAGTGAAAAAATATGAACATTCAATCATTGAGTTTAAATGTGTTTGTAGTTTGTCTTTAACTTTCAGTGTATTTTGGCCTTAGGGTTATATATTGTGGGCTGGGATACAAAACAAATAAACATTTTAGAAAATGTTTGAACCGCTATTCGTTTTACATTTTTGTTAGGATTCGACTTCATGCTTAAAAATTTACAACTTGGCAAATTAAGCAAGGCGTAAATAGCTGATCTTTCCGGCGAAAGGTCACGGATTCAAACCGCGATCAGGACAAAATATTATATAAAATAAAATAAATAATATAATTATAATTTAATACTTGTACTGCAACCAGTACTGCAAAAGGAAAGGTTGATTTATTGTATGTAGCGTGGAAACGAAAAATATAATTATAATATAATATATATATAAAAGTTTACATATGTATATTTATATTTCTGCAACGCAAAAAACTTAGTTTTAATTAAAATAAAATATTATAATTAAACAAAAAAAATTTTTTGTTTCTTAATAATTTGTAAAATATTCATTAAATTCTTTTTTCTTTATTATATTCTTGTGTAAAATATTTCTTAAAAAAAAAAAAGATTTTATGAAATTATTAAATTACATCAAAGATATTTTCAAAAGTATCTTATATAATATTATGTAAATAAATTTAAATGCAAAAAGAAAAAAAAGTTTTATTTGCTTATACGAGTACTAGCTGAAATATTTTTTTTTTTAGATAATTTTCAGTTTTTGTTTTTGAAGATTCTTTTAACATTAAATAATATATACCTCCTGGTATGTAAATGTAATGCTTTTTAATTTAACACCACATTTCAGATTTTATATTTGCTTTTGTCTTAAAATTAATTTTATGCACTATTTAAGGAATACATTTCTATACAAGAATTTTAAGTAGGTTATAATACATATAATAAAAGTAAGAAAAAGAAATACAAATCAAGAGGAAAAAAAAAAGAAAGTTCGCTGCAATATGATCCTATAGAATATATTTTAAACAGTTGATATTAAATTTTTTTTTTGCGTACCCAAATATTGAAATATATTTTTTATTACTCCTTGTTTCAGTATAATTTTAATGAATATTGAGGAAATTTTGTGAAATTTTCTAGTACCGTAAATTTACTACTACCGTCTTACTTACTATTGTCAATGAACTGGTCAAAGTAATATTCATAAATATATATTGAAGTGGAAGTTTATTTTTTTTTCTTTTTCCTATTTTGTTACCCTTCTAAATGGTTTCTTTGATTAGTCACCAATGTTATTCCTTGTCACACAGCGTTAGTAATTACATTAATATCATTACATTAGTTTTTGTCTTTAAAAATACAAACCATTTTAAAAAGAAAGAAACAATAAAATTTTAATAGAAAAAGAACATTTTGCTAATAAAATCCTCATTCCTATTGTTTTTGATCAAATGATTTAATAGGATATTATGATTATTTGCAGACACTACTTCTCGTAAATATGGAAATTATATATAGTTAACATAAATTTTTATGCCTGTTATTTGTAATTTATTAGATCTTAATTAATGGACTAAATAAGTGAAAACAGAAGTGAAATACATAATTTAGTTCTAAGAAATTATAATTTTAAAGTTAAGTACCAAGTAATCCTGATATTTGTATTTTATAATACTTTAAATAAATTAAATTTCAATGTGTACCATTGTTTTTGGATGAAACCAAAATTTCAAGTCTTGGCATCACTACTTCATAACTTTCATACTTTTATTATAAATTCATAACTTCAGGTAAAATTTTCATGTCCTACATATAACCTACAAAAAAAAAGAAAAAACAATAATCATAAAAACACAAAAAAAAAAAAAAGGAAGAAAAATGTTTTTATTTTATTTTGTTTTTATTTACAAAGAATAAAAAAATTCTGTTGCATCCTTAATAATTTTCTTCTTAAGTAAATCTTGAATTCATAGTGGCAGTACATTGGAAAAAAATTCATTTTATTATCATACTGAATACATGATCATACTAAGTAAAAACATGGTAGAATGTAAAATTAAAGGTTTTTGAAGGTGCATACTTTCCAAGAAATAATTACAACAGTTTAGAATATTGTGACTTATATCTAAATTTGTAAATTTTTTTAAAATTTGTATGTGGGAAAAAAAAATTGTGAAAAATCAAGAGACACTTTTATTATTTTTAAGGAAACCCTAAATAGATATAATTAAGAAAGTTGTTAACAGATGTATAGTTATAATATTGATCTTTAAAGTTTTGTGTTTTATTTTGGAAAAAATTTGTCAGGTGTCTTAAAATAGAAAAATCTAATTTTTTGGACCTTAATAAGTTTTAAACAGGGGGATGTACAAAAAAAATTTTTGCGATAACTTCTGAAAAATTTTTCTTCTATAAAAATTTCAATCAAAAATTGTATAATTTTACTATTGATAAATACTAATTTTTTGATTTACTAATTGAAGTTAAAAAATGTTCTGTTGTTTAGCGTTTGTAGTTTGAAAAAATATTAAGCAGAACTTGGGTTATACATATTTCAAAATAGGACTTCTTCCAAATTTGAGGGGGTGTAGTTCTAAAATGGGTAAGGATACATAAAAATATTTTTATAATATCTATCCATTGTTAAAATTTCATTTTTTTTAGCTATAACGGTTTAGAAGACGGACGGACAGAGTGCTAAATAATAAGCTAATTTTTGAAATTGTTTTTGAAAAATGTTCTAAAAATGCTGAAAAGGGATTAAAGGGAAGTTCAGGGTTGTTTATTTTTAAAATAAATATAAAATCCATAGCGTTATTATATAGTAACTGTATATTTTTAAACAAGTCATAAGTGTTTAATTGAGTGAAATAGTTTTAATTTTTTGTAAAATATTTTGTATCTATATGTATTTGTTACTTTTAATTTAAGGATTTTGTAATTTCAGAACTAGTTATAAGTTTTTTAAAAGGAAAAATCTAGAGTAGTTGGTTATTTAATATAAAATATAATATTAGAACTTTAATTCTTACATCTTAAATTTAATTTGAAAAAAGTTTTTGTCCATGTTTCAGGAGTCTAAAATTACTAAATTTTAAATTTTGATCTCGTATGGTTTTTAAAAGGCGGAAAATATAAATATTTTTTCTGAGCAAATTATGCTCATTCTTAAATATATGACTTTTCTCAAAGTATTTTAACCCGGGAACTTTTTTTTGACTTTCGGGAGATTTAGCTCTGCAACGATCTACAACTGTTACTTTTTTAATGTTCTTTTTAGATTTATTATTTACTTATAAAATTTTATTTATTTTTCTTATATAAGAAATACAGAGTGAAATTTATAAGCTATAATTTTCAAATTTCCTAAAGAATGCGCTTAAAATTGAGGTAGTATGGCGCCAACTCGCTTAGAGTTTTGGAAATAACATACTTTTTGTTTTTAGCACATTTCCAAAAAAATTTTGAAAAAATGTGCTTATTAGTTTCACTCTGTCCGTCCGTCTGTTTACAAAACTTCTACACCGTTAAAGATAGAGAAAAAAAATTTTAACCATGGGTAGGTCTCATAAAAAAATAATTTTGTGGAACAACTTTTTCATGTAGCCCCATCCATTGCGGAACTACAGCCCCTCAAACTTTGAAAAAGCCCTATTTTTAAATGCATATATTTTATGTTCTGCTGAAGATTTTTTCAATCTGAAAACGTCATTCGACAGGTATTTTTTTTAGCTTTATAAATGAATATCAAAATTATACAATTTTTTTAAATTTAGTATTTACATTTACCGTTATGTGAAAACCAAATTTTGCATGATTTTTCCACTTTCATAACTCCGGCACGCTTCTAGATAGAAGCTTGAAATTTTGAGGCAAGAAAGAACTTTTAGAATTAGTATAAGTTTGCTCAGAAATTTTTTTTGGACCACCCCCTGTTTATGAGCTATTAGGGCTTAAAAATTGAAAATTTGCTATTTTTAAAAACCTGTAACTTAGGAACCTGTACGCATTTTACTTCTGCAAGATATAAAAATTAAAGCTACAGTAATATATTTTTACGTGTCTTAAAGGTTTATTTTAGTTGTAAAGGGTTCCAAAGTTGCAGCTCTCTGAAATTGCGAAAAACCCCATTTTCAGATGCATATATCTCAGGCTCTGCGTAATAGTTTTACAATCTAAAACCGCCAGAAGATCGAAAATTTTATTATCTATATAAAACAGTATCAAAATTATGTAATATTTTGTAATTTACTATTTAAATTTACCGTTATGTGAAAACCACATTTTGCATGAAATTTCTTTTTTCATAACTCCGGCACGCCTTTAGATAGGAACCTGAAATTTTGAGACAAGGAAGAACTTTTAGAATTATTAGTTTCCTCAGAAAATTTTTTGGTAGCACCCCCTCTTTAAGAGTTATTACGCCTCAAAAATTGAAAATTTGCTATTTTTAGACACCTGTAAAAATTTTTCTTTGACAGGACATGAAAATTAAAGGTTCAATAATATATTTTTACGAGTGTTAACGGTTTTTCTTAGTTATAAAGGATTCCCCACTTACGGCCCCTCAAAATTTCAAAAATGTCCTATTTTCACGTTTTTTCCTTATTACATGAAGTTTACAAGTCACAAGTTACAATTCTAAACAGTTTATATTGAGTTTTGGAAATGTGCGCTTTTAAAAACCGTTGGTTTACATTCTATCTTGTTTTTGTCTTTGTTCAGTTTTGGTAAGGGTTTTGTATTTTCAACTATATTTTCGGATTTTTATATACATATTAAGTATGTATATATCTTGCAATACAAGCTATGTTACATATATATAAAATTTTTATTTTAAGAAAACTTTTGATTCAAGAAAAATTAGTATTTGAATAATTTTTTTAATTATTTTAAAAAATCAAACTAAAATTTAGTGTCATCCAAATGATTTTTTTTTTATAATTGAAATGAAAATATTCAACGTTTCAGTAAATAAAAATATCTACTAATTATCAATAGAAGTTTCCAGCACTGATCCACTTTAGTTTTATTAAATTTTTTTATGGCCCAAATTGAAATCGCTGAACTAGAATTTTTAACAAGGAGTAACAGAATTTTCTATTATTTTTGTTTTTAGTTAATTAAATAATATTTATTAGCCAGTTTTAAGTTAGATTCTAATAAATAAATAATTTTTATTCGACTTGCAAACTATTTATCTAAGAATTTTATATTGCGGATTGAAAAAGTTTAGTTTTGTATAAATTTTTAACAAGTTTATTAGTAAAGGATTTGCAAATTGATTAGATTAAAAAATATTTAGCTATTTATGCTTAATGTAAGCTAAATGTTTTTAAAACATCACAAAAAAGCTGTCTCCAACACAGGACCAACCGCCACTACACGAAAAGTACAATAATGCCAAAATTTATAAATTTTTTACATAATAATTTATATCAAAGTAAAATAACTTCTAATAATTTAACGACATTTTGTTTTATTCAATAACAATAATAACCAATGAAATCGTAAAAATATATGTGCATTCATTCATACATCCATTTACATTATTATGTAATGTAGATACATGATTTTTTTTTCATTCAAAAAATAATATTAAAAGTAAAAAATAATAAAAACTGTAAACAAATACAAAACAAACATAAGATTAATATTGAATCTGCTAACAAAAATTTTACCGTTTAAATTTTACGTCATCAACAAAAGAATAATATGCATAGATATAAGTATGTATATATGTATATATATAAATTTTTAGACATAAAAAGAAAACAAAAAAAATTTGTTCATATAAATTCATATGGCGTGTTATAATAATATTTATGAAATTTGGACTTAGAAAAAAAATGTTTCTTGATATTTTTCTCATAAAATTTTTGTATTACGAAATATTCGTAAATAACTTCAAAAGTACACTAGTAAACTACCACTTGCGGTTGTCCGATTTGCTCCAAAAGCTTATCAATTCGAGATATTTACGTCAGAACCTTAAATATGAAATTGCAAAAAATTCCGCTCAGTCATTTAAGCTGTACACGTGCCCACAGACATACCCACACACACACACAGACGGACATCATGCTAAACATTTTTTTACAGCCTTCTCCACACCGGAGTAGTGCATTTTTGCCTAAATCTCGGTTACAAATTTTTTGTATGAAAACAATACCTACCTTATACATAATTGTATGCGGTCGGTAAAATTATAATATAGCTTATAATGGATATTAAAATAAAACTCAATAAAATCAGATTCAATTAAAAAAATTCTATTTATTCTTTTCATAAATTGGGTCATAAAAGTTTTTGAAATAATTTTATTTACACACTACACTCAAATCCATTTATATAAAATCTATAAACATTATTTTTACAGATTTTTATCACATTATTACTTGCAATATGAAAAGCATTACACATATGCTAAAAAACTAAACCACTGTAATAACCGCTAATCTTATAAAATTATTAAAAAACAATCTGAATTGAATTCAGATGCAATGAAAATTGAGTGCCTGAGAAATATTAGAATGTTATTGTATGTGTTTTTATTTGACTTTCATTCTGGACTTTAAAATTTTAGTTTTTAAATAAAAGCTTTTACAAATACGAAAAAAAAGGAAATTCAATCATTGTGTTTTTCTGTTTCACTTATTGGTAAAAATTTTTTAAAAATTGTTAGTGTTAGGCATTAAAACAAAAAGTTTTCCGTCTCAAGAATGAACATTAAAATAAAATTTATATTTGATTGAATTTTATACTTTTAAAGTAATGGTAATGGTTCAAAAAAATTTCAAATATTAGAATTAGTTATTTTTGAATCAAGAAAATCTTGAAAAAAAAATTCTGAAAAAAAATCTTGAAAAAAATTCTTTGAAAAAAAAATCTCAAATTTAAAATCTCGAATGAAACATATTTTTCAAGATTTTATTTAACGTTTTTTTTTTTTTTAAATTAATTTTTAATTAAAAAAATAACAAAGTTAAGAGTTTTTCAATATTTGTTTAGCATCAGGGGTTTGGGACCGGCAACTTCAAATATTTTGATCACTTTGTTATTGAAATAATTAGGAAGCAGTTTTAGAGTTGGATTCAAAATGAGGGTTATACGGTTTTTTCCAAAATATTTATATAAATGTGTATGTGAGATTCTGCATTGGTAAAAATTTTAGAGTTAGATTCGAAAGCAGGTTTATACGCTTTTTCCAGAATATTTATAAGTATATTTATTATAGAAATCTGTGCACCTTTCAAAATCCCGCACGATACTGGAATATTATGAAATTACACTTCGAAGTAAGAAAGGTCCTTATTTTTTTTACATAATAATATGTTCTTCATTTACTGTATACATACATATTTATAATAAACAATACCTATTTGTTATAAAAAGAAAAAAATATTAAAATACCGATAAAATGCATACGTAGAATTGTCAGTATAATATGTTTAATGAATTTCAGTGACGCGATTCAACTCTCAAAAGAATATGTTTTGATAATTTAATTGAAACTATATATACACATATACATATATGTATTTATATATGTAAATCATTATACATAATTGGAAATATATTAAGAATTATATTTTTAATCTGATATCTATTAATATCATATCTATTACGTGTCTATTTAAAGTCTGATATACACTTTTCTAAATAAGAAAGTTAATTTTTGCCTGTATCCAAAATATTTCACTAATCAATAAAATTCATAAGTATTATAAGCATTAAGCTGCCATCTTGAATTAAAATTATTTATTTTTGAAATCATCAAATTTCGGCGCCGAAAAATCATCAAATTTCAACTTAATTTTATTTATTTTCTTTATATTATGTAATATATATAAACACTATCCAAAACAAGGTAGAATGTAAACCAACGGGTTTTAAAAGCGCACATTTCCAAAATACAATACAAACTGTTTAGAATTGTGACTTGCACAAAAATTTTAAAATTTAAGAAATTTTTTGTAATAAGAAAATATGTGAAAAGAACACTTTTCTGGAATTTTGAGGGCTCTAAGTCCGGAACCCTTTATAAATAAGAAAAACCATTAACACACGTAAAAATATATTACTTGAGCTTTAATTTTTTTGTCTTACCGAAGAAAAATGTGTAAAGGTGCCTAAGTTGCAAATACCTAAAAATAGCAAATTTTTTTTAGTCCTAATAAAAAATTTTCTAAGGAAACTTATACTAATTCTAAAAGTTCTTTCTGCTCTCAAAATTTCAGGTTCCTATCTAAAAATTTATGTGAATATAGCCATTTTTATAAGTAACCTATGACTATACGATAGCATAGGTTGCAAGAAAGTTTTTAATTTGTGAATTAGAAGTCGTTCCGACATGTTTAAAAACAAGGTACTCAGTACTCACCGATTTTGTAGTAAAATTTAAATATCATAAAAAAAAATAAAAAAGCTCAACTTTTAAGCCCGCCCCAAAAAACAGAACCGAAAAACTAAGGAACCACTTTTCGGCACTTTTTTAAATTTTTTGCTTTTTTTCTGTGTTTTAAATCTTAATTTTTTACTTATAGCTTTTCTTTGTATAGTCAAAACCTCAAAATAAGAAAGTATAGCCGGTTTAAAAAAAAAATATAAATCATTTTAATTTTAAATTCCATTTCATTTTACCCGACTATCGAAATCGAAATTGTTTTTGATACAAAATAAAAAAAAAACTATCAAAGTACAAATATTAAATCAAAAAAGATTTTAAATTAACCAATATTAAATTACAACTTGTATTTTAGATCACAAATAATATAAAAAATTACTTTTAAAACTGCATGAGCATTTAAAAATAAGAGTGAATTTGTACTGGAGCTATTTTTGAAATATCAAAGTAATATAAAGATAAAAAAATAAATAAAAGTGTGATACATTTTTTAACTTTAAGCGATTTATTGAACATCAAGTTAAGTTGATTTTGATATTTTAATAAAAGAAATACTTATATTATTTTTGAGAAAATCATAAAAAAAATGTTTCAAGAGAATTTTTTCTTTTTTGTTTTTTTTTTTTCAAATATAAATTCAAAATATATATAATATATGAATAGATTTAATATATGCTACATAAAAATATGATAAAACTTAAAATTTCAAAGAAAAACAAACAATTTTTTCAAAAAAAGAAGGTAAAAATAGAAAAATAAAAACAAAAAACTGAACAGTGGCAGTGAATAAAATTATAAGGCATTTACAAAAAATATTATAATCCCATTTTAGTTCTCCATCCAATTTTTTAAACTTTTTCTATTTTTTAGTCACCTGTTTTTTTTCTTCTTTTAACATACACTTGTTTTTATTTTGAATTTGAATGGCCTTGAAAAGGAATAATCCAGGATCTAAGAAATTTTCTTTTCGTATAAAAAAATCTTCATTTATATATTTAAAAATTTCCACAGTTTTAAAATGAGTATAAAATGGAAATACTGTTGAGAAACCAACGAAATAAAGTCGTTAATTTCAAATTTTAATAATTTTTGGATTTGTATTAAACTATAAATAGTTATGTGATGTAATTTGAACTATTTCAATACAATCTTGTGGTTATTTTTCTTTTAGAAATTAAAGCATTTAAATTTGCAATAAAGCATCAAATACACAGTTAATTTTGAACTAAGTTGATTAAAGGATTAATCGTCAACTTATTGACTATTTGAAAACATTATAGTATTTATTTTCGTTTTATGTACTTGAAGAAATACAAATTAAGTGGTACAAAGATCCACTAAAGTTAATAGTCTAAATCCTTATTATTTATTTTGCTTCGAAAATAAAATTGCAATTTCTATTTTTCAAATGTCAACGAAATATTTTTATCTTTTGTTTTTTCCATCAACATATTTCCCTTTTGTATATTTTCTCTTATATACTCCATATTGAAAACGTTAGGAAATTCTTTTAATATATACAATAATATTTTGTTCATTTTAAAATTTATAAAAAGAGTTAACAAATATATACATTTTAATAGAAAATTTGACAGAAAATGGAATTTGTACACATGTTAATTAATAGATTTGTGTCCATTAAATTGTAAGTGAATATGATAAAAATTTTTAAAGGAAAATCTAATATATTATTCTAATATTGTTTTCAAATAGATTCTTATAAAGAAGAAGTCACAAAACAATTTTTTTTTTTTTCTTTTTTTAATCATTTTTTTCGTTTTTCTTCTTTAAATTTTTCTTTTTTCATTTTTCTCATCATCTCTTCTACTGTTTCTGTAGTCAAGTGTACTTAAATGATAAATCCGCTTAGAACACTATCTATTGAGAAGAATGTAGGTATATTATATGTTTTTGTTTTTTTTATTTAAGTTTATTTAATAATAATAATAAAAAAAATGTTTTTTGTTTTTGTTTTAATAAATAAAAAAAAATAAGGTTAAGTATCTGAAACATACAAAAATAAGTAAAATCCCTGAAAAGCTCAAGGATAATTTGTTTTTTATTTAAAAAAAAAAAACTTAATAAAAAGCTCAACTGAAAATGATCTCTTTCATGTTTACATTTGAACCGAAAATTTTAAAATAATGATGAAAAAATAATTTCAGTTGGTCCAAACATTCTTAAGTATTTTATTAATAAATTGTAATACCAATAAAAATAAAAAAAGGTATATTTAGATCAATTAAAAATTGATTTGGAATGAGAAAAATTGGTTCGGATTTTTATTGTTTTAAACAAATTATTCATATTCTGATATCATAGTTAGTAACCGAAGTGAATTTCAACCAGATATAACTGACATATGACAGATTCTCATTTGCCATCATAAACATAAAAACTGAATGCATAAAATTAAACTTGAATTCCAATTTAACTTGTTCAAACAGAATCTACAAGTTCAAGCGGAGCTTCTGTTTGAAAAATTGAGATATGAGTTTAAACTTTTAGTAATTTAGGAAATTATTGCGGAATAATCACACAGGTTATGATTGTATTGTTGACAGAAGTGAAACCTTTTTTAATTTAGCTTAAACTAATGTTATGTTAAAATGTTTATGTTAAAATGTTATGTTAAAACAAATTAATTTTTCAATTATTGAACGTAAATGTTTAATTTATCAAGATTAATTAATTTTAATCTGTATAACAATTTATTTTTTTTTATTTTTTAATGAGATAGAAAAGATAGAAATAAGAAAAACTTAAGAAGGTATTTGCATAAAAAAAAATTACTCTTAAATTACAAAAAAAAAAAGAAAATTATAGACAAAAAATTGAAGACGTTTTTAAAAATAGATTTAATAGTAACTTTAATATATAATAATTATAATGTACGATAACAATAGCAAAAGCTAACTGGTTTACTTTAGTTTATTGTACTAAATAGTATCAGTGCTCTAGTACATGTACTGGTTCTATTTATTTATCATAGTCATAATATTAGTAATGAAATAATAATAATATGAGCAGTTAAAATAAATATCGGATTTTAAATGTGTTAATGTCATAAATGTTGAGTTTGCTTTATGCTAACAAAAATATTTAAAAAAAAAGTTATTGGGAAACCTCTTTACATTTTTTTTTTCTTAAAGTCGAATTAAAGCAATATTTAATGCAAGAAAAATCAACCAACATCAATAGAACCAAAATTTAAAAAAATCCGACTTATATAAGAACAGTTTTGAACAAAACTAAAAATGTTAACCACGTACATGCACATATGCGTACATGTTATTTTTATCAAAATATTTATCGCCATACGTTATGTTATCCAAAGAGACCTCAGATAATATAAAAAATATTCTTATACAAAATTTTATAAAGTTAAAAAAGTAATATCGTGTAAATAAAGAAAGTAGCCTTAAAGTGAGACTTAAAAGCAAAGCTTAGTATAATTGCAGACATCTAATTAGTTAAAATCTGATTAGATACACTTAGGCGCCAGTTATAGCTATCATTGAAATGCTTCCGGAAAAACGTTTCATTGAAAACGTATACTTTTTTCCGTATAGGCTATTATAGCCATCAAAGAAAACTGTCATTAAAATGATCTGTCAATGAAATTAAAATGAAATGTCATTAAAATGATCTGTCAGTTGCAAAATAAAGTTTTATTATTTTTAGTTATTTAATTATTATTGGCAGAAAATGGTACTAATAAAGAATAAAAAAAAATTATTCTATTTAATAATGACATTGGCTGAATGGAGAAGAATAAAAAAGTATAAATTTTCTAGAATTATTTTTTTTTTTTTACTTTTTTTGAAATTTCCATTTTAAAACCAAAAATTTTAAAACTGAACATAAACAAAATAATAAAAAAACAAATTTTTAAGTCAAAATTCATTAAAATACAAAATCATAATGAAATATATCAAGAATTGCATCAGAATTTTTTTCAATGACAAACTGAAATGGGAAGAAATGAAACATATGTCATTGGAACAATTTTGTTTCATTAGCAAAATTACTGATCAGTTGTTCAGGAAAATGACAACCAATCCGGAAAATTATAAAATTGATTTTATTTTTAAATATTTAACTTAAAATTTAAAAATTCGTGTCAGAATTTATTCTTTAGAAAGTATTTAACCATTAAATCAACACTTTTGTTAAATTTTATATGTCTTTGCTGCAAAAAAATTGAAAATAAACATTTCCCGGAAACATTTCAATGATAGCTATAACTGGCGCCTTACATAACTTTTAATTAACGTAAGATTTTTAACACTCTAGAAGTGATGCTATGATTTACTATGCACAGAAAATTTAATATGGTTTCAAAGTAGAACTATGGTATATATAAAATATAATGGATGAAGAAAATTGAATATAAATGTTGTATAAATGAACATAAATATTTTGATCGATACTGTATGTCTATAAGTACATATATGTACGAATATAATATGTAAATATGTATAACAGTTTTCAGATATTTTTGTTTTTTTTTATTTTGTGGATTAAAAAATGTGGAATCTTTTTTATAGCTGAAGCGTGTCTTTTATTTTATTAGCAATGAATGCAAGAGTAGGAGAATAGAAGATCAAAGGATGAAAAACAAATTCAAATGAAAATTTTTTTTTGGCTGTTTTTTGTTGTTTTAATTTTTTTTTCAGAATTAAAGGATACGAATTAGTTTTGCAAAGAGAATGAAATTTATCTATTTTTATGTTTCATATGTTGCACAAGTATGAAAACAAAATAACAAAAAAATATCATATATAGATATAAAGTGGCAAAAATTTTGTTTTTTCTGTTTTTAATGATACGGTTTAATTTTTTTTCCTTTTTACTAAAAAAAAAAAAAATAATTAAATAAAAGAATAATGAATACAGGGTTGGAGTTAAGGATAAACAGACTAAATATAATGTATACATACACATCATTCATGTTTTTATATACATATATTAATTAGAGATATTTTTCTTATTTTTATTTGGTTAGTTTTTAAAATTACTCATTTTTTTTAGTGCATAAATAATAAATTCATTTTTATTAATTATTTTTGTTTATAAAAATACTTTTTTTTATTTGTAAAAATGAAAATGAATTGTAAGAATTTAAGAAAATCTGTAAAACGAAAACCTTACTGAAAAATCTGGTAATTTTTAATTTGGGATTAATCAATTTATTTACAAAATTATGAGATGTTATAAATTTGAAATTAAGTTTTATTTTATTTTATTTAAATGACAAAATACAACATTAAAGACTTAGAAAAATTGTTTTATTCAATAGTTTGATTTAAAATAAAAGCAAAGTTTTTAAAGAGAATAACTTCTTCATATAGAAATGAAGTTTTAATTTGTCTGTTAGGCATTATTTTCAAAAGAAATGTTAAAATTAATTAAGATTTCTGCTCAAATTCTATTTAATAGGCGTTCTTTTTTTTTTTTTTTAAATAAGATAATATATCTAATCACTCTTTGATTAAAATGACTACGCTCTGAGCAAATAATGCTCTGAATTCTGATACGTTCAGATAGTTCAGTAATAAAAAAACAATACACGAATCGAGTAAACTGTAATTTTTATTAAAAAATATTTTACAATATTCCAAAAATGTTCTTTTTTCCAAAAATTACTGAAACACTTATTATTATATTTTTACTATAAGGGAAAAAATTATTTTAACAGTTTTTTCTTATAAATATTAGATACCTGTATTGTACCTGTCAAATTAACATTCTGCATCGTGTTCGTTACATTCGTACTGACCACGTATAGCGTGTTTGGAACATGCTTTGATTTAAAAAATAAAATACGAATTATAAGCACTATACTGCTCAGATCAAAAAAGAAAACAACCCAAAGAATTATTTTGACAGATCATGCTCTACTCTAAACTAAAATAAAAACTTTTTAATTTGACAGCTACATATATACAGTATAAAACATGTACTGTATACTTTTTAATGTAGTGGATATTTTTTGTTAAGTAAAAGACTTGTTTTCTAGAATTAAAATTTTAAACCTCAAATGTTATTCTAGATACACAATGTATATCAGCAACTTATATAAAAAAAAAAATATAAGCACATATTTTTTTATACATATACATACAAATTGCACGTTCATAATTACTTATATATAAATAAAGAAAAATGAAGTGTACTATTAACTGATATTTAATGGTAAAAGTTTTTAAACGAGTTTTAACTGTATAACGAAGTTTATGTTTTATATTCGAAATCACTGTAGAGTTTGTTATTGCATTCTGCTATATAATGTTAAGTATTATATAAATTGTAAAGAAAAATGTAAAAGTAATTATTTTTTAATAACAGTCAAGTGTCATAAAATTATTAAAAAGGATGCAGTTTTTCCTTTTTGTTTTTAGAACATATATGATATTATATAGTATATAGGTTATAAAATAAGAAATATTATTTATAGTTTATTTTAAAATTATAATTGCATTCTTAATACTTGGATGGACAGAATTTAAAGATAACTTAAAAGAATATTGAATAAAGTCAAGAATACGTGCAAAAAATGCATAAAAGAAATTTTTTAGAAACATTTTTTATAGTAAATTTTTTTTTTTTGAATTTACTAAAATATGTGTCTAAAATTTATTATTGCAGTTGATTATTTGTTTTTAGTTACATTAAAAGAATGTAAAGTCTAAATATTTTTATACACACTATGTTAACAAACCGGGATAACCTAAGATGAAGGACTAATATGTAAACAGTTTAAAAATTTAAAAGGGGCCTCGGTGGCCTAGTGGATAAGAGGGTATAACATACGCTGTAACCACCGAGGGAGTGTAGGTTCGAATCCCACACAGGTCGTAAGAGTAATTCCCCCTTATGACATGTACAGCCACGCCTGAAAAGGAAAGGCTGTGTAATTTCCTTGTTACATTTATCTGACAGGGAAATGCACTAAAAAAAATAAAAAAAAATTTAAAAGAAGTTCGAAACACAAATAATACATATTGAAATTTATCTATAGTAAGTTATAATATGAAACAAGCCTAAATAACTTTAGTTACTTTTAAGAAACGTTATTATATTATAATGAATTTATCCTTTAAAGTTTTTTATAGTCGAATAATTATTTTTAAAATTAAGAGATCCTTTAGAATCCTTAAGGAATTAAATAGTTTAGATAAAATAAGAGTCTTACTTATGATTATCCCTGTTAATTAATTAAAAACTATATAAATTTGTATGTAGTCGTTAAAGTTTCCTAATTTTATTACACTTTCATATTTTTTTTTTTTAAGGCACTGGTACAAATCAGATAAATATTTATGTTAACTTTAAAGTTATCTCATGAGATTTTTATTTTGCATGCAATATCATGTTATTAAATAATACAAATCTTTAAAATTCAATTATTTTTTGTCCTTGGAGACAAAACAGAGAAAAATATATACAAATTTATTGGTATATAATATTTGTAGATATATTTACTAATGGATATCATATAATATATTATGGATACCTGAATATATCCTTTTAACGTTACTTTTTTCATTCTTATATAATAAATGACATTCTATTGATTTATATAAAATTTATATATCCTTTTTAGGCCCATTCATATTTAAACAAAGTGAAGTATGTGTAATGTATATATAAATATGTATATTTGTAGTTATATACCATTGCATTTACATATTATATGTAACGTTAAGAACACAATTTTTGGTATTTTTAACACTTTCTTTTTGTTTCAAGAACTTATTGTCGACAAAGGTTAGAGAAATTATATATGAATGTATATAAATATAAGTATTTTTGGCATGTAAATTCTAAGAACGTCAAAACACTGTCCAAAAAATGAAAAAAAAAACTAAGAAATATTTTATTCTTATTTTTTTATCCTTGTTAAAAAATGTTCCAATTTGTATATATATATCTCAATGTGAAGTATATACATTGAAATTTTCAAGTTACCATATATTAATAATAATAAAGGGTAGCAAAACTGTGTAATCTGTGTAATCGAACTTTTAGAAAATGATTTTGCTATAGATACTATATATAATATTTTATTTTATTTTTAAATGGAAGCGTAACCGATAAAATTTAAAATTGCAAAATATCATAAATATTGTTATTAAAATTTGCCTAAGGATGTTTAGTTTTTTAAGCTTAATTTTTTTTTAGTTTCACAAGGTCTTGTCTGATCCAGTTAAGAGATTACAGAAAATATTTATTTGCTGGAATGTCTTGTCTTATAGTATTGAGAAATTTGACTAGAAATTCGTTGGTATCTGAGACAAGCTACGGTTTTCATAGAGAATGTGATCACCAGTTTGATCTTTCTCACGTCTTACCACTTTGAGGTGGTAATTTAGTTGATAATGGTCATATATCTTGGTTCTTAGTCAGCGTCCTAAGCAATTATCTTCAGATAGTCCAACTACTATCGATTATCGAATTATTTAAGTGTATTATCTAATAGATTTTCTTATAGCTTTTAATTTCCATCTAAACTTTCAAAATGGTCACCCAAATTCTATTGAAATTTTATTTATATTTAAATTTAGTCTCAAAAGTTTTGTGCCTTTATATCTTCTTTTTGTTTTTGCTATATTTTCTGTTTTTTTTTGTTTTATGTTATTTTTGTAAATTGTTATGTCAATTCATGTATTATATACATACACAGTTTATAAACGCGTTCTATAAATGTAATACAAAAAAGAAGTTTTTTTTGGACTAAATATACACGTGCCATTGCTGATATTATTTAAACGGAAAAGGATATGAAAACATTAAAGAAAAAATTACATTGAAACATTTTTGCTCGAATAATATATAACATTAAAATTTTGTTTATATGTTTATTACTTATATAGGTGTATCTTCATAATTTGTATATAAATAAATAAATAAATATAAAAAAGCTTTGTAATATGACATTTTATTTTTATAATTTCAATTTTTAAATTTAGAGATATATAATGCATTTTTAAAAAAAATTGCCATTAGATAACATTATCTATTGTCTTGAAATTGAGTCAGAAAAGTTTAATGCATACATACTTATAATATTAATATCTATTCTAAATATATATCGAATTTAAATACATTGATACATTTGCAAATTTTTGTAATTAAAATTCGATTATTTCTGTTCAGACAAATTCGATTATTTTTGTTTGAAAATTTTTTAAGTTAACAACTGTAATTTAGATTTAATTTAAAGTATTTTATATTTTGTAGACTTTTGTAGATTTGTAGAATTGATTAATTCTTTACTATTTTTACAAGATTTGTTTATATATATGATATTTCTATTGATGCTGGATATAATAAAATTTATAGTTATAACAAAGAATCGAGTTAGAATCGAGTATTTCATTTATATTGGAATTTTTTTGAAAATAAAATTAAGATAAATTTATTTGAAATGAGCTAAGAATTTTAGAAAGGGGTAATGGTTTGGTAACATGTGCATTTTCCGGTAAAAAAACTTTTGTAGTAAACTTCTCTTATTATTTCATATTGCTTAATTTTTATTTTCATGAAAAAAGAAAATTATTTAAATTTTATCTTTTTTCAAATAAAGAAAATAAGTGAACAATTTTACTTTAATCTGTGATGTGAGATAGGTTCTAAGGAATATATTTTCACCCAAAGTTTTTTTTTGTTTTTGACAGTTTTAAATTTATTATGTTTAATATATATAATATTAATAAATTTTTTTTTATGTATAGATACTTTTTAAGAAATATGAATAAATAAACAAAATTCAAAACATATTTTTAGGCATTTTTTTGAAGTTTTCCTTCTGTTGTGAAAATGTTTATGTTCGCATATGTTTTTTTTTTTTGTAAATATTTCACTTCTGTTTTTATCAATTAAACATAAAAATATATATCATGTACATGTATATAAGTATATAAGAACTATTTTGGATTTAATTATTATAATATATGTACATATATATATAGAAAAAGTGAAAAATTAATTTAATTTGAATTTTAAGTATATATTAAAATAAATTGTATTGTTTTTTTATTAAAAAAAAATTTGTTACCAATGAAAAGCTATTTTATAAAACTTTTAAAAGATTCGATTCATGATTAAATGTTTCAGAACCCTTTGACTAACACTTTAACAATTTCCTAACGAACAAAACTTTTTTGGATTTTTTATAAGTTTTATTGAGCATTTTCGTTCATTCATTGAGGAAGGGTGTTAAAATTCGATAATCCTCTACAACCTTACATTTGGTAGCTCTTTGTTATTTGTTTGCCGCTTGACTATCAGATAAGAAAGTACCTAATTCTGTTAACAGTTAACTGCTATATGGATCGTTAGAACTTTTCTAATAAAGCACTGCAATAGTCAGATAATCTTATCGTAACATGACCCTCCAATTTCTCAGAAAAGTCTCCAAAAATGTGTGAAAATAAATATGTCGCTTTCTTTTGCCTATGGGATGCTGTTAGGATAATCCTCTCTGTAAGAAATCCTTACAGAAGCTTATAGATGAAGTAAGGAGAAAATACAATGGGGTGAAATATCGTGAATAGTGAAATTGTTAAAAGTATTCCCGGATCTACTTTTTCTTGAAGGTAATTGTTTTTTCTACGTGAAATGAATTTCGAATCACCCGAAAAAAAGCTATTAGCAAAGCATTGTTTAATATATGAGATTTCTGGAATCATAATCGTTCAATGTTGGCCTTTTTGTAAAATAAAGTATATTATAATAAACAAAAAACGAAAATAATTAGTTAAACTATACATAAATTAGTTTTGAAGATGAAGTATGGATAGGAGTCATTAATTAACTTTTTCGTTTTTAAAAAAGAATGTACATTGTTTATATTTAATTATACAAACAAAATTTATCTCCATTTTTGTAATAAACTTTTTTTTTAAATAGATGCTTTTAAATTTATTTACATTTAATCTTAGAAATTATTAATAAAAAAATTTCAATAATTATTTTTATTATTTCTTATTCTAATTCAAAAAAAAAATAAGTAACAAATTTCAAATCATTTTCTTTTACATAATAAAAATTGAAGTGATGCATAATTAAAAATAAATGTTTTGTTCTTTAAAATACTACAAATTTATATAAAAAATATTATATTGTTTTTAAAATATTTAAGTATTGAATAAAGTCCATTATTTTATTTTTCAAATTATTCAAAATAAAAATATTTCAATAAGTTGAAAATTTTTTAATCTTAAATTTGAAAATATAAATTTATTTCAACTTTCCACAAATACATATGTATGTACAATAATATATGTACGTACAATGTATGTATGTACAGTTTAATATTTCAATATTATTAAGTTTAAATATATTTTATAATATATATACTTATATTTATACATAATATATATATACATCTATTTATATTATAATATATTTGCTTTTATCTAACAATAAACTGTCATTTAATCAAAAAATATTTAGGAAGATTAAATTGTCAAAATAGAAAAACTGATAAAAATTTAAACCTGTTAGGTATTTAGAAAATATTTCTTTTGTTTTAATTTTTATTTTTTTTTTTTCTTTTTTGGAATTATTATATTAACTTGACATTTAGTTCATGAAATGATTAAATAATAATTTCTTATCATTTTACAGTTATTTTTATTTTTGAGGATTTTTGTCTAGCGAAAAATTATTTATGTAGGTATGCTGAGAAAATTTAAATATGTAAATTAGAAAAATTATTTTTGTCTAGGCTAATTTCAACCATTCGTAACCATAATCGTCAACCATTCATATATCCATACATACATATGTATGTATGTATGTAGATGATTTTTTTTTTCATTCAAAAATATTAGATGTAAAAAATAATAGAAACTGTAAATAAACACAAAACAAACATAACATTAATATTGAATTTGCTAATAAAAATTTTACAGTTCGAATTTTGCGTCATCAAGCATAGATATTAGATATAAGTATGTATGTAAGTACATATAAAATTTTTTAGAGATATAAAAAAAAAACAAAAAATTTGTTCATATAAATTCATATGGCGTGTTGTAATATGTATGAAATTTGGACTTGTTGGTAAAGTTGGTCGGATCAAAAAATATTCTATGGCAAAGTTCTTCCTCTTTACTTGTGTAACAACTTTTCTTAATAATTTTTCTCATAATATTTTCCTGTTACGAAATATTCGTAAAAAACTTAAAATGATATTAGTAAACTACTACTTCCGGTTGTCCGAGATCCGAGATATTTACTTCATAATATCAAATTTCAAAACGCTCAGTCTTTTAGGCTGTACACATGCCCACAGACATATCCACACACACAGTGCATATATGCTAGTACAAATTTTTAGTATAAAAGCAATACCTACCTTATACATTAATGTATGCGGTCGGTAAAAATATAATAACATTTTTTTTTTGTCGTTTCACGCCTATAAGGTATATCAGAGATCATACTCTAAGTCGTTTGTTATTCATATTGTATCTTGTATCTTGTATCATTATTTCATACTTGTATCTTGTATCATTATTTCCAGTAAGTCGTTGATTACTCGATAGTTGTTATTGTTCAGAATTGTGAAACACAAATAATGTATTTCTGCGCCATCTGTTATCTTATACAAGAATTATTTATGTATTAATTATTTTTATTTTACGATATAAAAGATTGCGATATAAACTATTACGATATAAATGAATTAGATATGACCTGACCGGGTTAGTATTGGATATGACCTGACCGGGATTTTAGCCTTGTGATTTAAAAGACGGTGACTTAACGTCAGATAGAAAAATCATTTATTTAAGTTTATTTCTCTGCGACATAAAATATGACGAGGAAATTACGCAGTCTATCGTTTCTAGATGTGGCTGAAAATGTTGTAAGACGGATTATTCTTGCAACGTCATTGTGATTCGTAATCTTCTTTGGCGTTTACAGCGTATTTTATACGCTCTTATCCCCCGAACCATCGAAGCCCTAAAATGGAATTAAAATTTGAAGATTAATAAATATGTATGTTAATTGTTAAATTTAAATTGATTTTAATTTCCTGATTTTATAGTATTACAAATTATTCATAAAAAATGACGGACCTAATAATTTTTTTTATAACTTTAGGATATTCTTTAATAATTTTTTGTTTTTTTCAACTAAAATTTTTTTTTTTGGTATGAAAAATAGAAAAAGAAATATGTACATATATATTATTATATATTAAAACCTTCGTCAAATATCATATTCTGATTTAATATATTTGACATCTGATAAATTATATTTTCAGGTAGGAATATAATGTCAATAATAGATTTTTCTTTTTTTTTTTTGGTAAAATCTGATAATTTTTAAATATTTTATATAATTATTTATATGTATATGTATTTTATATATATATATATATATATATATATCTTTTGTTGATAGGTGACTTAATATCTAAAACTATTATATTACTGCATTCATTAATATATATACACATATAATCATAAATGTAAATTTAATATCTTAAAGATACATTGTCTAGATTAATGTTAAGTCAAAATAATATATTTTTCTTTAATTTATTTATATAATAATAATAATGTATTATTTTTAATAACAATTTGATGAAAAAAAAATTTAAAATTTTATTATCAATCTTTAAAGTATTTAAATTGAAAAATATAATTGAATCATAAAAAAAAAATCAAATATAAATCAAAATTCTGAGATTCAAATCTTAGTCGAAGGATTGGAGTTATGATTCCAATAATAATGTTATTCTTAAATACTCTGAAAATACAAAAATTGAGTAATGAATAATAGAAATACAAATAACATATTATGCTTTCAAATAAGGCATTAACTTTGTTTATAACAAGGTAAGCAAAAAACATCTGAATTTTGTAGAAAATTTTTTAGAAATACATACTGAGAAACCAGTGAACTCGACGTTTCTTACATTGAAATAATTGTGCGTTATCCTTTATGTGCTGTGCTTAACCACCCAGCCCTTTTTTAATTTGTGTTTTATCCATTATTTCCAATTCAAAAATAAAACTTGAAATACCTATAAATACCCTAAAATATCTTATATAAATTAAAAAAAAAAAAAGGGGGGGGTTCGGTGGCCTAGTGGGTAAGAGCATATAAAATACGCTGTAAACACCGAGGGAGTGTGGGTTCGAATACCACACACATCGTAAGAGTTATTTCCCCTTTACAGTCACGCCTGAACAGGAAAGACTGTGTAATTTCCTGTCCACATTTATGTGGCAGAGGAATGCATTTAAAAAAAAAAAAATAAAAAAGTATGTGCCACTAAAAAATATAAAAGAACGATAATTTACTAGCTCTCAAAATTTTATATTGCAAATAGGAGTCAAAATATCAATATTGGAAAAGCAAATTAAAATTTATTTAACTATAACTAATTAAAACTATCTACTAAACTTATCTTAACTCTAAATTTTATCTTTGGAATGAATGTAGTTATACTTAAATAACTCATTATTGAGAATGTTCATTGTATTTAAATTTAATGGAACTTGATTTTTTTAATACATGTCTTTTAGACATAATACAATATTGGAATGCAATCAATATTTTAAATATATTTATACTTATTTAAGTATAAGAAGGTCTCAGAAAGGGCAAATCCTGTGTGTTAATGCTGTTCTGATTTTAGTTTTATAACATTGTAAGTTTATTTTGCTACAAAGTGTTTTTAGAGTTTTTGTAATTTCATAAAGGCGATATGTTCTTTTTTTTTTTTGACTTTTTAATGAAAATTAAAGTTAAACAAGTATAATTAACTTTTGTGTATTTAAATTTAATAGAGTTTTTTTTTATTTTTGCACTGTCTGAAGTTAAAATATAAAAACCTCTTATGTTTTTTGTAATACATATTTTTAGTAATTGTGTTCCTGAATAACATGGTTTGACATTTTTGGCAATTAACTTTTAGTTTTAGATTACTATAATGGAGCACTTTAAACATTTTTTGTAGAGTGGATGGTGCATTTTCGAGATTATCGTTCAAAGGATAAATTGTCACCTACAAATGTTATACTGTGATTTAACTCTAAATTTTTAATTAGAGAATTCATCAGTAGATCACTCATATAAATACTATATAGAAGAGATGTATGAACAGTATGAACAACAGATGTATGAACAGTATGAACAGTATGTATGTTGCAAGTCATCGAAGAATTAAAATTCCTTGGATAAATAACTATCCAAACACACCAAAAATGACTATCCAAATTGGCTATGAAAAGGAAAAGAAGAACAAGCTAAATTTTGCATATTTTTAGGCAACTTTTTTTATAATAATATTTTCAAAAATAATTATTAATTCTTATTTTTTATATTATTTATTTATCCCAACTAGCTATAATTCTTACTGACTTGAATTTAAATTGATATTTTCTGAGAATTTCTGAAAGATTAAGTTTAATAAATGTTTTAATAAATTTAAGTTATAAAACTCATGCTAAACTGAACTTACCTGACTATTCCCATATAATTGTAAAAACATTTATTTTTAAAATTTTTGGAAGCTTAATGAACCAGTCATGATTTTTAGATTAATGATATAGTAATATATTCTATATATTATATTTCAAATAAAAAAAAAAAAAAATATCAAAACTACGGTTTATATTTTTTCCCTATTTTATTATCGTAACATTTATATTAATATAAATTTTTTTTTAACATTGAAACTATGCTAATAATATTAAGTTTTTGAGAATAAATTTCTACAATTCTATTTTTATTTTTTATTAGAATGATTTTACCTTTAAAGATTTTTCTTTTTTAACAATAAATATTTTTTCCTTATTTTTTTCTCCATTTAGCACAATTTTTTTCTCAACCAACCAATGGTTTCCATATACCTGTATTATAATTTTACATTTTTGTTTATTTTTGGTTTTACTTTGTAATGGTGAAAACTGAAATTTCTTGGTTTTCTTTAGAAAATTATGAGAATTTTTTTTGACATTTTTTGGTTTAAATTTACAATGTTAGAAAATTTAAATATTGTAAAAAAGATCAAAAATAATCTTAAAAAAAGAATAGGATTAATTTTTTAACTTTAATAGAAAAATACATGAAAAATAATTTTTTTTTTGTAAGCGGATAAGATATGTGTTATTCTATTTAAAAAAAAAAATCTTATGTATATTATATAGGGTTTATAAAAGTACATATATATATGTATCTACGTAACATGTAGAATTGCATGCATTTTAGATTAAATGTTTTTTATAAATTTTAAAACTTAAAGGTTAAATTCCCATGGTTAAATAAAAAAAACCTTCCTTTCTTTAAAAAATTTCATTGGATTCTAACTTGATAGTTTTTTGAATTAAAGTTTATTTTTTTAGTTTTTAAAGTTACAAAGTAAAAAGTCTTTTTTAAAAATTATTTTAAAAAAAATATTACTGTAGTTTTCCGTATTATACAGCGGAATCGCAACAGAGGTGAAGTAATCTAAATAATTGCGCCATATCTAGAACGTTGTGGCCTACCAAAAACTAAATGAGATCAAATGAATTGATATCTAAATCACGCATCGATATCGCCACGTTAGTGGCAATCATTACAGGCCACTGTCCAGTAGACACACATGAAGTTAAGCTGGGAATCACTCACAACATCTCCTTCGGGAGTTGTAAAGAAGCAAACAAAAGTGAAAACCTTGATCACTTTATTTACAGATGTCCGACTCTAGCTAGAGCCAGACTTCTCTCACTCGACAAATAGTTCTACCTCTACCTTAGCGAACTTCTTAAAGACAAAATCAAAGAATTGATTTCGTATCTGAACTCATCGGCTTGGATATTAAACTGAAAACAACTACAAAACACATGGTGAGTGCAGTGAGATCAAAATGGCGAGATCTAGTGGTAAGTGAGGCTTTCACGCAGCATCGTGTAGGTCACCACCTTATCCATCTACCTACCTTTTCGTATTGTTTAGATTAATTAATTTATATCAAAAATAAATATAATATGGCAATTTATTTCTAAAGCGTATTTATCTAAAATTCAACGATTGTAACTTGTAATTGAATAAGAAATAATGTTTTTTCGTGATCTACATCAGTTTAGAGTTTTTTTTTTAAGACTTTAATTTAAAACTTAAATTTTATAATGACTTTAAATGCACATATAGAAAGTCAGCAGCTTTTATTAAACTTATTCGTGGTTAAAGGAATCGTGGAATCTTGAAAGCTATTTTAGACACACTTCCCGTTGTGCTAGAGACTTGAAATTTTGGACACAGTTTAGATTCCGGTGACAATACATACAGTAAGTTATACGATTCTGTAATACGATTGTATAATGTTATGTTATAATATGATTGCAATTAGCATTTAGCAATAGTATTTTTCATAATTATATATACATAATATACATAATTTTATTCTGTTCCTTTAAAATGTATGTAATTAATTCTTTAATCTAGCAAACAAACTACCGAACTTTTGTTTTTGTTTCTTTTTTCAATATTCATCTTCAATTTTTTTTGTGTTGTTGAGTATTGATAGACGATGAATTCTGAAAGAAAAAAAAACAAAAAGAAAAGTCCAATAATTTGCTACATTACGGAATTAATTACAGACATTTTTAAGAAAATAATAAAATTATGTATAGGTACTTACTATAATTACGGAATGAGAATTCGCCTATAAATTTTTGAAATGAGAATTCGCCTAAAAAGAAGAATATTATTATATTAACAAATGCTAAATTGTTAATATTGCTACCGTATTATAACATTACAGAATTAATTTATAGAAATTAGTTTAGAAAAAAAAAACGTATATTGTTAAACGGAAATATCGTATCTTATCTATGTACGTATCTACATACTAAATTATTGAATCAAACATATTTGATTAAAAGAGCTATAACTTGAAAATCATTGAAAATCATTGGTCCGATTTATATTGTTAATATCTTATTAGATTACCTAATAAAAAAAATGTATAACAAAATTTATACTTTGTTAATTTATGATGTTTACTGTTATAAGATATGTTACTATAGTATGTGATGTAACTTATACATAATATACACATACCTACATCTCAATATAGCATTTATACAATGTGCCATAAAGCCGGTGAAATTAAAATAAAAGCTGGAGGCATTAAACGCATAACTATAAACTTAAATTTTGAAAATATTGCATCCAGCTTTTATATTAATATCACGGGCTTTATGGCACATATATAAATGCTATATTGTTGAGATAAATTTTTTTAAAGAAACTTCCATCGCAACAGTATAATTTAGAAAGTTACAGAAAAATTCGCAATTAAAAATTTATTTTCTATTTTTTAGTTAAAAAAAAATATGTTTTTTGAATTTTTTTTTTAATATTATTTAATTTTATTACTCAGATTAAAATATGATATGTTAACAATACACTTATTTGCGAGCAAAATATAACACCAACTCGTTTCATAAAATGTGCCAAAAATTATGTCAGAATTAATATAATTTTTTTTGATACATGGCAATACTATTTCATATTAAACCGACAAATTTTTCAAGGATATTAAATTAAAATTTTAAATTAAACTTTTCAAAGTGGACTGCTTTCATATTCAGAGAATCAAAAATTGTTAGACAGTTTTATTTAACTTGTAAGAAATTTGAAAATTAAACATGTAAGTATATAAAAAAAAAAAAAAACTTATAGAGTTTTTGTGCCTTTGAGTAGTTTTTTATTTTTGTTTTATATATAATATACTTATATACTAACTTATATTTTATACACATATAATTTAGAATAAAGTTATGGTTATATATACTTATATTTGGTAGTATACAACTTTTTTTTTATATTTTTATATAAAATACTGAAGAAGGAACAAAACATTCCAATGTTTTGATAAGGACTCATTTGTCTTATGATATTTTTATTGTATTTAAAATTTGTTTCTTTTGTTAAGAAGAACTCCTTTTTTTTTTTTTTTTGAAATTAGAAAAGTTTTCAAAATATTTCTTTAGGATAAAATATTTAATTTATTTTAATAATGTATTTTCATTTTATTTTAATAAATTTAACTAAAAGGAAGAGTCAAAATGAAAAATAATTTTAATTAAGAGAATATTGGGACAATTTCAGTTATTTTCATAATGTTGATATTGCCGCAATCTAAAAATTATTATTTTGTTTTAAAGGACAGAATTAAATATGTAGAAGCTCCCATAAATATTTTATTAAATATTTAGACATTAATTGAGGAAGCACGTGTAGTTCCTCTTGGTGACTTTCGAGTTTTCCACCAACCCTCGTAAAAATAAATATATATATTTAGTCCATCAATTAGGTATTCATTACATTTACTTTAATCAATCTAAAAAAAAAAAACTATTCTCTGCTTCTTATTTCATCATTGTATATCAAACGTAAAGTGTTCATTTAATTATTATTAGTTCATTAGTAAAGGCTTATTTTTGTATTGAAAATATGAGTTTTTGTTTTATTTTAATTTTTACTTTTAAATATTCGCACATCTATAAAAAAAACAAAAAAAAAAAGAATAAACCGCGTTGTTGAGCTAAGTTGGTCAATATAAAAATAGTGATAATATCTGTAGTTCGAAATTAATTTACAGTTTTGAACCCGTTATATAGTGTATAAAATAATTTACTATAACTTTGCTTATATGCACATATTTCATTAATTATTTCCTGAACTTTTTATCATTTCTATTTGTTTTTATATTTTGGTCTAATACAAATCAATAAACAAAACACAGACTCCTAGCAAATTACTAACTACAACAACAACCAAAATGATACAAATGCTACACCAGATTGTGTCTAGGATACACCAGTCTCACCCACTCATATCTCCTCAAGAATGAACCTAAATCCATATGTCAATTTTGCAACCAATTTCCATTTACGATTCAGCACAACCTTTCCGAATGCACGGGACTTCTCCAAATCCGTCGCAGCAACTTTAATAACAAAAATCCTATAGAAATCCTAACTAATCCAACAGATCATAATATTAGAACCATTTATGACTTTCTCAATAATCTCAATTTAATTAATTTAATATAATATAAAAAAAAAAAATAGAAAATAAATAAATAATAATATGTAATTACAAAAAAGCCGATAGCCCTGGCAGCTAGAGCTTGAAAAATAATAATGTTAATTGTAATTTTAATTACGTTTAATAAAATAATAATAATAATAATAATATATTTTGGTCTATAGATCCATAATAATAAAAAATATGCTAATGAAGTACAAAAATTTGTCAGCTACTCGAAGTCATGGTTCAAATCATTTCAAGTTTTGTAATTGCCCTGTTAGCTCACTTGCTTTCAATTTTAACCTCGTAGTCTAATTTGTTCCAAAGATATATAAATGGTTCTAGAAATTTCTATAGTATTTATCTTAAGGCACGGTACAATTTCAGCAAAAAGCGATGGAGACCCTGGAAATTGTGGCTATTTTTTTTGTTTTTTTAGTGCAACTCTCTGTCACATAAATGTGAATAGGAAATTACACAGCCTGTTTTTTTTTCAGGCGTGGTTGTAAATGTCGCAAGGGGGAATAACTCCTACAACGTGTGTGGGATTCGAACCCACACTCCCTCGATATTTACAGCGCATTTTATATACTTTTACCCACTAGACCACCGAGGCCACTGACTATTTACTATTTAGTAAATACTAAAACTATTTAAATACTATTTTATTTACCATTTAAAATACTATTTAGTAAATTGTGACTATTTACTATTTAGTATGTAAACTATTTAGTTTTGGGATTATTTAGTGCTGACAGATGGTTGGATCTATGCTTTAAAAAAAGAGTATCAATTATAATATACCATAATCTATACTGAACATGGTTATATAAATCATTAACTTGGTTTTTGTCATTTCTATGAAAGCCAATAATTTTTAATCATTAATCATAAAATTTCAATTTTATATATTAGAAACAAAAATGAATTAATATATATTTTCGAAAAATATCGGTTTCATTATTCTAGAGAACAATTGGCAAGTTTTTTTTGAATTATTTCCAATATATTTCGGCTCTTCTTAACAATAACCTTCAAATTATTTCTTTGATTGATAGATAAATATAAATTCTCATTAGTGACAATAACAAGTTTATGGGCTCTTTTCCTTTCGAATGTACGGCATCTTGTTTAATAGATTTTTACAAGTAAAATTTATTCTATTCAAGATAATGGACAATCTCTACCCAAAAAATAACATAAAAGTACTAACGGGATATACCCAAAGGAATTAAAACACTTTTAACTCACACCTCTAGGTTATTTTCTTTTCATTAGAACTTTTGTCACATTTTAATGTGGAAAAAATACATCTAAAACAAAAATTTGCTTTGAAACGACAACCTTTATTTATATAAATAAAACGGTTAAGAATAGAATTCTAAAACTAAAGGTTAAATACTTTAGTAAGAGTATTAAGTTTTTTAATGCTAGTTAAATTAAATTAAACATGAAATATTTATGTTCGGTGTAAATTTTATTATATTCCAAAAACTTAATTATAATTTTCTTTTAAACCTTAAATTTTTGACAAAATAAGTTCTAACGTCACTTTAACAATTTGATTAAATATTTAAGTTATAACAATTTGATTAAAATGTGCTTAAAACAATTTAACTAAATTAGATCACGTATTATTTTGATTTCGAAATATGTTCAAGTTCAATTAATGCAAGTAGAAAAGTTTAGTGTTTGAATTAAAAGAAAAGGATATAATGTGAAAAGGTGTTTAGTTGATTTAAAAAAATATTTCTTCAATATATTATAGTCTTAAAATTTTCAAATTAACATAATTTCCCCTCTTAAATTTCCTAATTTTAATTTAATAATCGTTGACTTGTATATTAAATAAAAGATTCCTAAACTGCTGGTTAAAAGGGTATTGCTGCATCTAACGTGATTCGAACTTATTCGTATATATATTTTCATAACATTTGATTATATTTCTATACTCCAAAATTGGACTTTTTACTAAGATGCCTATAAATTATACCTTTATCAAAAAATCAAATGATGATATTCCTTAAATTATGAACAAAAGTTAGAAAATAGGCTGAAAAGGAAAATTGCAAAAATTGGCTTTTTTTTGTTTAAACTGCCGAACAAATTTAAAAATAACGAGTAAAACAAAATATTAGAAAAAGCTAAATTTAAAACCAAAGGTTTTTAAAGGTGCACATTAAAAAAGTTTAGAATACTGTGACTTGTACTACAATTTTGTAATTTTTCTTGAAATTTTATATAAGAAAATATTTTGAAAATTAAAAGAATTTTTTTAATTTTAAGCAAATCCTAACTGAGATTAAGAAAAACTGTTAACACATGTAAAAATATAATGTTTAACCTGTAATTTTTGGGTTCTGCTTTTGTAAATATGCTTAAGTTAGCGGTGTCTCAAATAGTAAATTTTCAATTTTTACCCCCTAAAACGTCTTAAACAGAGAAAGTACAAAACAGTTTTCTGAAATAATGTATTTTAATTTTGAAATATTCTTCTCTCAAAATTTTAAGTTTTTAACTACATATGGATAGAGTTATGAAAAAAGAATAATTTAACATAACGGTAAATTTAAATACTAAATTACGAAATATTGTATAATTTTGATATTGATTTATAACATCTATAAAAATGTCCTCTTTTTGACGTTTTTAGATTGAAAAAATATATTGAACTTGACATATATTCATTTAAAAATAGGACTTTTTCAAATTTTATGGAGTTGTAATTCCGTAATGGGTTCCAATTTGCTTGTAAAATTACTACACCTTTTCAGACAGAACTATGGGAAAATTTTATGGTTCTGTTTTAAAAGTTGCAGTAGTTTTGTAAACAGATTAAAGGACAAAGGGACGGACACTCGAGCAGAGTGAACTAAAAAGGAAATTTTTTAAATTTTTTTTTGAAAAATGTGCAATGAAATATACATTAAAGACTGCTAATTTTAGATAATTAAAAAATTTGTTTTATCTGTTATTATAAGAATAACGCGTTCTTTTAAAAAGAACTCTTACTGTTTTTGCTAAAATGGATTAATATTAATCTTAAATCTGTTCTATTAAAAATAATAAAAAAATAAAAAAAAAAAACAGAAAATTAAAATCCAAAAAAGGAAGAGAAAATTTCTTATCATTTTCTTGACCTTAAATCATTTTTCATCCTTGAATGAATATTTTTTCTAGTTATTCTTTTTTTCCTTTTTTTTTTTTTTGCTAATATTATTGGTTATCATGGTTCGAAATTGAAACAAATATTTATTTTAATAAAGCTAAACAGTTATCATTCTGTCTCTTTCTTTCTTTTATTTTATTTTTTTTTTATCTTGGTTTAGATTGTATAGTACAATGGTTGTTAAACTTTAAGTTGTACATAATAAAAAAAAAAAAAAGAAATTGTAAAGAGAATGACTATAGATAAAAAAATAAAATTGGAGATAATTTTAAAAAATAGCAAATAAATGTAAATCGATTCTAATTTTTGAATCCTTTAGATTTTTTATTTATTATTTTGGGTTGGAAAGTTTTAAAAAGATTCAAAAAATTTGAAAAGAACTAGAAAATTCTGTATTGGATTTTGATCAACTAAATGCTTGATTGGTCAATGCCAACTAAATCTTCCTAAATTTTTAATATGAAAAATAAAAATTTTAGAAGTTTTATTTGACTTGACATGTTCAAGTTACTTTGTTCACTATTGCAGTTTCTGCGTCTTTGCGTATAGTGTCATTTGTTTGAAATTTCTGATAAAATTCACATTTGTGTTAAGATGAATTTTCTTTAAATTACAGGATGAATGTTTGAATATTTGATAAGTGTAATTTGAATTACATTTTTTTTTTTTACAATGAAAATATTTGCAAAAATGGAAAAAAATTCGAAACAGAATTGTTGAATAAATAAATATACAATTAAAAAAATATTGGTAATCATTGTTTTCTTTTAGAATATATTCTTTAAATATTTAATATGAATTGTTTTTATGTATTTTCAAAGTGAATAAAAATGATGAAAAATTGCTTAATGCTTTGCTAATTTTCAATAGAATTTTTTCTAAACCTAAAAAAAAAAAGAAAAATAAAAATAGAAATAGAAAATTCAATGAAAGCTATATTTGTATACATAAAAAATATACAGTAAAATAAAAAATATATAGGGGTGATAAAATTTCATTCATTTAACTTTTAAGTGCTGATATATACGATTCGTTGTGATAAAATGAATCAAATTTATAGATTCTTTGATTTGATCCTTTATTTTCGTCAACAATTTTTTTTTTTTTTATTTTTATTTATTATTATAACATATATTTATGTTGTGAGACAAAATGATATATATATATATATACGCATAAATTTATATATTTAATTATAGGAATATAACGTATGTATTTTTAAAGTAATAAATCACATAGTTGTCTATTTGTTAAAATAAAAATTTTTGTTAAGAATAAAAAAACAAAAATGAAATCACTTAAGTTTTTTTTGTTTTTTGTAAGTGTTTAAAGAAGAAAAGACAGTAGTAAAGAATTGAAAAGACATGGGAATGATAGATAGTATAGAAATTGATAAAGAAATTTTCAAAACAGTTATACTAAACATATGTTTGTATACGATACTAAAATTATATTTTTCAGGCGATTTTTATTTTTTTATTTTTGTTTTTTTTTTTTCGAAATACAAACAAATCATAAAATAAAATTTTTGCGTCAACTTTAATTTAATGTTGCTGGCAAGCTAAAAAAAATTTATATTGAATTGTGATGAAATGAAATAGAAAACATACTTTCTATTTTATTATCCTAAAAATTATGGGTGTGTACAGCTATTATTGTTTTTTATATTATTATTATTATTATAATTTTTTTGCTGTTTGCTTTCAATGGTCTTTTTATATTTAGTATGGAGGGAGTTATTAAACATGAATTGAGTTTTCTGTTGGTATAATAAAATTAGTTCATTTTCTTATTTTTTATTAAAGTGAGAAACGGCTAAAGTGAAAAGAAGGTAAATAAGAATATAGGTGTGACCAAAGCTTTAAATTTCAGACATTTATTGATTTTGTAAGAATTTCTGAAAAAGTAAATTAAATCCAATATTGAAACCCAAAAAAAAAAACATAATAATATAAACAAAGAAAAATCAAAATCAAGAAATAAATTGAATATTATTACTTTTCATTATTATACTTTTGATTTAATCCTTTTCAAATGTTTTTTTTTTTTATTTTGTTTGCTATTTATTATATAAGTGTATTATTAGTATTGCAAATTATCACTGCAATAATATGGTTGTTAAGTTTAATATTTGATTTTTTAGTTTATGTTTATTAATATATACGGTATTTTTGTTAGGTATATTTTAACTGTGTTTTTTTTTTTTGATTATCTTTAAAGTTATAATATTGTAGCTTAATTTTTGGTACAAAAATAATTTTTAAATATTTTTTCCCAGTATCCTTTTCCTTTAAACGAAATTGTACATTATATCACTATCTATTAAAGAACCCACGTTATAGTTAGGTTTTAAAGGAAGTAGTTTTGGTTGGTTAAAGACCAATACTAACCAAAGGAACCTGGTGCAGTTTCTTTGAGCGATTTTCGATGTTTTCCACTATCCCTCGTAAAATAAAAAAAAAAAAAATTTTATTTCGTGAAGATTTACAATAGAACGTGAAAAAAAATATATTGGAAGAAGGGAAACAAAAACCGGTTCGACTTTATTTTTCTTTTGAAGCGGTTTTAAAGGAAATAAATATTATTTCTTTGAGCATTTCTGGGTATATGTATAGGTAACCTATTTATATATACATATTCATAATTGGTTAGAAAATCATAGTTATAAGCTTTTTGCACAATATTTATATATGTATAAATCTATAGGCGAAATTCAAAATTAGTAGGGATCTTATAGTTGATTACAAAATCAGTATTATATGCCTTTCATAGAATATGAAAATAAATAATTTTAACTTAAGATTAGTGTTTTAACAGTATATTTTGTTGATTTTAATTTATATGTCCTTACATTTTTGCATCATTAATATTGGTGACCAAAAATAATGTCAAATTGGCCTTTTTTTCGTTTTCCAAATAGTTCGTTTTTTCCTTTGATATTGACATCATTCCTTTGATATTTCAAATATATATATAAAATTCTCGGTAATCATATCTCATATATATCATGTCTCATATCTCATATATATATAAGTACATATATCAATTTGAATGAATATATAAGATTTAGAATTTCCTGGGGCGTTATATTTTCTTGCCACCATTAATATTGGATCTTAAATTATATTCAATTTTAAATTTTTTTTTAAATAGATGTTTTATTTTCAAAAATTTATCACTTTCCGTAAAGATTAAGAAGCATTACAGAAAGAAGCATTACACAAAAAGCTATAACTGAAATATTTTAACATTTGTTTTATAAATTACTTTTCAATCCAGAATGACATAAGTACAAAAAAGAATTTTATGACATAAGTTTTATGATAGAAAAATTTCGTATTTTTTTTTGTACATACATATTATGTCATTTTTGTTTTCGTACTTATATCTTTCAATTATAAGACAAGTATTTTTAAATATTTTAAATAAGAAAATAATTTATTCTTTTTAAATTAAAAATATATTAAATTCTAAAAATATCATTTAATGACTTTTTTATTTAATTATAATAATTTGGATGCAAAAAAAAATAATTAAAATAATTTAAATTTTAAAAAGTTACTACCTATGTCATAAATTCAATTATGGTTATTTAATATAATTTGGAAATGAAATTTTCTATTTTCACACCTCGGTAATTTTCCTAAGAATATGTTGCTGTCAAATGATGTAGAAATTCAATCAAATTAAATTTAATAAAAAAAATTTTTTTTGGAAAATTATTGATTTAAATTTTTTTTTAAATTTATATGTTCTCTTTTTAAACGAGTACATATTATGTATAAATGGTATGCCTTAATCAAAAAAATAACGTAGTGTTTGATAATTCTATAATTTTATACCAATAAATTATCTGATTTCTTAAACTTCCATTCATTTTATGTACGATTAAAATTCTTGATGGGTATAAATTAATTTCAAAACATAGTAATTGATTGGAAGATTTTAATATTTAAAAAACTCAGCTGTCTTCAGCATAGTACCGACCGCTATTACACAAAAAGCATATTTGGAAATTTCATAAATTTTTTACATAATAATTTATATCAAAGCAAAATAACTTCCAATAATTTAATAATATTTTTTTTTATTCAATAACAATAGTAGGCAATGAAATAATTGTAAAAATATTATGTACATTCATACATACATCCATATTATATTATGTATATGATTTTTGTTATTCAAAACTATTAGAATTAAAAAATGAAAGTGTAAACAAATTTATCAAAACCTAAAATATGAAATTTCAAAAAATTCCGCTGGGTAGTTTTAGCTGTTACAGGTGCTCACAGAACTATTCACCACTCACACACGTATCAAGCTAAAAATGACGCGGTCGGTAAAAAGTCACATTTACAAATCATATATAATATTTTAAAATTGCATTTATTTTTTCTAAAAGTTTGGTTTTGTTTAAAAGTTCCGTTCATCTTTTAATGAAATCAACCTATTTCAGTTTTTATTTTTATCTGGAAAAATAAGTGATAGTTTTGTAAAAAAGATAAACAGATTAACAAGTTTAATTAAGAAACTTATTTAAAAACACATTAAAAAGTTATACTGCAGAAAGAATATTTTGTTACAAAAAAATTTGTATGGGTTTATATGATTTTTTTTTGCCAAAAGTTTATATATGTATTATATACAATTTAATGGATCACCCCGGTTTTTTAACTCTTCATTCCTACGGCAAGAATATTATTATTTTTTTTTTTTTTGTAAAATACTGTTAATTAATAAGATACAATTAATAAAGTATTTTTATATATTTAGATATTTATACATTTTCAATAAAAATAAAATGGAAGTTTAAAAAACATCAGAGTGACACCTATCGAAATATACATTTAAAGATCATAGAACCCATAACCTTTTAATTCAACTTATTCTTTAAACAAATACAAATCTTAAGATTATTTTGTGTTGAAATAAAAATTTTCCATGTTAAATAACAATTTTTTACTTAAGATATATGAAGTTGAAGTTGGTATTTGTAATAATTATTAATATTATTATTATTAATTATACGATATACAATTATTAGGATATAAAATTTCTACTTATTTTTTTTATATGGCCTGACCGTGGTTTGGGGTTTTTTTTATTTTTTTTATATGATCTGACCGGGGTTTGAATCCAAGACTTTTCGATTGAAAATTAGCCAATTAAACACTACACCATGATATTGGAATATTTATTGCATAAAGTGTGTAAGAATCTAATTCAACTCTTTTTGGTGAACTGTTCGATAAAAGAGATATTTTTATTTTTCGGTTAAATTAAACAAAAAATTTCTCGTGTTTGATGGAATTTCATAATCCTTTAGTGCATTTCTTCTTTATAGCAAACCTCTCCAATAATGCTCTACAAATTTTAATGAATTCAGAAAAAGTTTAAGTAGAATGCTTTAAAAACGTTATTTTGAAAAAGGCTTCAATAAAAAAAAAATAAATAATTTTACTTAAAAAAATTGAAAATTTTTATGAATTATCCCAGCAGCCAGATGAGACAGTATTACTATCTTGCGAGTGTGTGATACGAAATGTCAAATTACTATCTGTGTGACGTATGTAGCATTTTTACTATCAAGATATTTCATTTATTATCAAAATTTTTAAGTTATATTTTATCAAAATTTTTCAAGTTTATTTAATATTTTTTCAAAATATTTCACGTTTAAAATAGAGACAAACAAAATATCAAATTAAAAATAGAATAACCACAAAAAATTTATTTAAATTTTATTATGTTGTTTTCCATTTGTCGCCATTTTTAATTGTTCGAAGTGTCAAATTACTATCTCAATTGCTAGTTAGAAAAATGTTAAGACAGTGGAGAAGATAGTTGAAAAAATGTAATAGTATTGTCAAAAATGTTCATGTATTTGTGCATTATCTTGCAAGTACTGTCTCGTCTGGCGTCTAGGTAAAGATTTAAATAAATTTTATTATATTCAATTTTTTCTTTCATATAAATACAAATTCCTTCTTATTATCCTTTTCATACAATTCAAATTTTCGATTATTTTTTAGCAAAGATTATGGTGGTATGTCAATAAAATTAAAAGATTATTGTAAAACTTTTCTATTTTATAATTTTCCATTTTCAAATAACACTAATATGCCACCAAAAAAAAAAATTTTAAAACCATTATTTAATCAATTAAAAAGATTGTGCAAAAACCAATATTTTTTTTTTATACATACATAAATTAGTTTGTTTAATATTTTTTAATACTTTAAGTAGTTTTTTAGAATCATAACTGTAAAACTTTTAATTAATTTATTTATTTATGCATACAGTTTTTTAAAAATATTTTCATATTTTGCATTGAATTTAATTGTATTTGAAGAATCCTTCACAAAAGTGTCGTTCTGTAAAAAAAAATTTTTAAATACAAAATATAAAGAGTAAAGTTCAATGATTCTGTTTTTTTCATTTTGTCTTTTTTCTTTTGCAAATTTTAAAAATTTTAAAAAATATTGTCCAAATACATATATGAGTTTTATTTTTGCCCGACTCTTGAAAGTTTGGATATTTTAATAAATTTCATAAATAAAAGGATTTTGGATGGAATAATGGAATAAGGATTTGTATAAGGATTTGGAAAGGAAAGGATATATTTATAATTTTTTTAAAGAAATATATAAAAATGTTGAAGTTTTATTCTACATTTGTTTCAATATTTTTTTTAATAAAAAAAAAAAATGAATTTCATACAATACGTATAGGTATTACAATTAAATAGATACGTAGTACATTAACGTATGTTACATTTTTTATTTTCTTTTAGCTCCGTCCATTCGTTCCACTATTTATTTAGGAAACTACTAATCCGTTTGAGATAAATAAATATTTTATGTAACTCTATTCATTACGAAGCAGCAGTTCATTAAAATTTTTAAAAATTCCTGTTTGAAAATAAAAATTCAATTTAAAACTTGAGTAATTGTAGAAATTTCGAATTTGGACACTTAAAAAAAAAATTTTCAAAAATCAAATGTAAGGATGTCAGGAATGCCGCGGTTATATTTTGAAAACAATTTTTAATTTTAATTGTATAGGGGTTCCTTAAAATTAAAGAAAGTGTCAATTGCTTTTTAAAATAACTATAAAGAAAATGTCAACTAATTTAGTATTTTTTAAATGATTCTACTCACAGAAAAAAACTGACAAAAATGTCAAATTTTATCTTATCGTTTTAAAAATGCGTTTCTTTAAGAACTTTTAATTGGTTCTATAATAATATCTGGTTTTTAGTGCTTTAATTTTGATATTTTTTAAAAGTAATATTAAAAAAAAATTTGCGTCATTTACATTATTTCAGTGAAAAGAATATATTTTTTTTTGTAAAAATATGCTGCAAGTATAAATTTTTTTTTCATTGCATATTTCTTTTAGAAATTTGCCTTTACTAGGGTTATTTTTAAATTTGCATAATAAAAACCAAAATGAATGTGGTTGTCTTTTGTGAATGTTATATTTTGTAACATTATATTCTATATTTATAAATTTTATAATAAAATTTCTATAACTAACATAATTTTGTTTTTGATATTTTCTATTCAATCGAATTCTGCAATTTTTATATTGAATTTTATGTTTAAAGTTGGTTGAAAATGTTAAACCTTTATTTTATATTTTAAAGTCTCTAAATTAGTTTGTTAAAGTTTTCAGTTAATACATATTTCACTTTTAAATAACTGTTATTGATTTATAAGTTAACCTATAGTAATCCTTTAATTTTGGCCTCACTTTTAACCACAACAAAAAATACTGTCAACTTATGTGACATAAAGAATTTTATGTCAAAAAAAATCTGAATTAATAATCCTTAAACCGTACCCGTTTTTTTCTTTTTTATTTTTGTAAACTTCCGCTTGCCAAAAATGAAAACTTTTCGATGAAAGGGATAAAAAAAAACAGGTAATTCGAATGAATTTGTATTCCATTGAAATTGAAAAAAAAAATTAAAATCTCTTTTAACCAACGACGTCAATAATGTCAACACTTACAAATATTACAGGATTTCCATTTTGATATAAAGGATATTATTAAATTTTGTAACGAGTATTTTCTTTTAAAAAGAGTAAAAATTGGCTTTTAAATGGATAAAATGAAAAAATTAATAAATGCAAAAAAAAAATAACAGTGAAAATTGCATGAATAAAATAATTTTTTCAAACAAACTGAATAAATGGAATACATATGGTCTACCTAATTTTTGGTTATTCATATTCAAGCAATTTTTGGATAACTTTTTGTCAAGATAATTTAAATTTTGAAAAGATATAGACAATTTTTTTTTTGCTGTGTATAGTGGTTTTTGTTTTATGGTATATGAAAAATTGAATAAATCGAAAATGAGTTTTTGATACATTTAAATGTAAACAGATGTGAAGACAAATTAGTACAGTAGAAATTTAAATAAAGGTATAAAATTTTTCCATGTTAGATTAATAGAAGTAAAATAGTATGAAAATAAAGTCTAGTGAATTCCTATTTCTTACTATTAAAAGACTTATAATAAATTCATTTAAAAGTTGACGATTCTAAATTGAATATGTTGAAAATAAAGTTGAACTATACTTTATATTATATTTAAAGGATAATATAAAAGTAAATCACTAAAGTTAATAATTAGACTCACAAATAGTTAAAGCAGAAGATTGATATATAATTTTGAGTGAAAAAAATTTTCTTTTTCTTTGTGGTTAGGGGGTGGGAACCTTGAAAAGAACAGTATAGTTGGTTGCAACTTAGTCTCCTAATAAGTTTTAGTCTAGTTTTAGTTTCCTAATAAAGTTTTGATTGTCAATGAGTCGCGGTGCTTCCACATTAACATGGTGGAATAACACAAATTTTATGTCTTCTTGTTTAACTAGGGTCTATCTGATTGCATCAACAATTTGCTTCTGCAGGAATTCGCAATGAAATATATGCGCTTCTAAAAAATAAAAGATTTAATTTGTTTGTTTTTCTGCGCATCGCAAAACCATTTAGCTTAAAAAACGGTGTTGGCTAGTTTTTTAATTGTGTTAACATTTTTAACACAATTACATTGACGAGGTTTCTATATTTTGTAGATGTGAGTTCCTTTGCATTTGATTTTTATATTATTTTTTTTCCCTAATTTCTTCACTGATTGAAACAGATTTAAGAATCAAAGAAAATCTACTATAAGCGCAGTGGAATGCCACATTTGAAATAATTAAAGCTATTCTGTATTATTGATTGATATTATTGTTGTTTTTCTATTTAAAAAAAGAAAATCAACCGCCATACAGTTTTCTAAAAACTCTTCAATTGTCATAAATCTCAAGCATTTATCAAGTTTTGACTTGTTTTTTATATAGGCATTTTCTTGCTTTTTTAATTGTTCAATATGGTTGAGTAAATTTTTAAGCAGAATATGTTGGACAACTTTATTTTAACGTTTATATGTTCCAATTAAATCGAATATTGTCATAGTATATTTTTTTTTATAATATAACTTATACCCCCCTCCAACTATTTTTAATTAAAATTATTTTAATAATAAAATTTTTAAATTAGAAATGAGTCCAACGAATTAAATAATTTTTGTTTTTGCTACTTTAATTTAATTAGTAAATCTTTTAAGTGCATTAATTTAAAAATTTGCCACTGCAATATTAATTGTTACTATATATTTAATTTTATCTTTATTTTGTTAGAGAAGTTTGTACTAATTTAGTTTATTTATTTAAAATTTTTAAATTAAATTCTAGAAAAATGTAAATTTTCATTAAAATATTAATTATTTAAAAATGTCATCTTGCAGTTGAATTTTTCAATATATTTCTTAGAAGCACTTAACCTTTACATACAAATTGCAGTACATGATGAATAATATAATAAATGAATATATATTTCACGTTTAGTAAGACATTATAATTAGAAAGTACAAATAAAAGTTCTTTAAAAGAACTGGCGTATTTTAAATTTTAATTCGGTTGAAATCCGGGGCGCGACACTAATATGATCTCTTATTGAAAATGATTGAAAAACTATTAATTATTACAGTCTCATCTCAATCATAGTATGTGACTTTGCTACTTCAGCTCATTGAGTAGATTTTCAAAGATAAAAAGAACTAAATTTGTTTTCATGTTGATCGGTGGATTTTGAAAAATTACTACTATATTATATAACCTATGTTCTGAATAATACTACCTTTTCTTTGTTTCAAAACCAATTAATTTGACCGAATAAAGATTTATTCTTCTTTACATTTTTTTACAAGTGCTGTAAAAATATTATAAAAAAAAAATTTTTCTTGTTCATTGTACAAACTCTAGTGACTTTCTGTTTTTTAGCTGAAGATTGTTGTTAACGTCCAGTAAAGCTTTCATTTTGACATTTTCATATATATCACCAGTCAGTGGTAGTACCTACTTTACATGCAAATGTTCTGATGTCATCAGAAACTAAATTTATCTCTGGGACTTAATATAGTGTATTTTTAAGGATAAGAGGCTCTAAGTGAAAAAATTTATCTATAAGCAGTTATTATACTTTGGATTATACTTTGGAGATAATTTGAACAAACATTGTTTGTAGAGGACTAAACAAAAAAAAGTTACAAGAAGAAAAAAATTAAATATAAAAAAATAAATGACTAACTTTTTCAATTTTTCAATTTAAATTTCAGAAATGAGAAAATAAAAATAAATTAACAAGAAAAAAAAAATAAAATGAAAAATTATTTTGTCTCACCTAATTTTCACCTCGATATTTATTTAAAAATGCTCAACTCATACTCTTACTTTATTTTGTTTTTCTTCACTTTTTCTTATTTTATTTTCTTTCCCCTTTGTTTTCTTTTTATATATATTTTTTTAAGTTGTTTTGTTGCAGTGTATAAACATTGACAGTTATTTGTCATATACTCCCTGACACATTTTCCTGAAGTAAATAAAAATTCGAAAAACTCATTTGGAAAAAGGTAACAGCGATAATGAAAAAAAAACAAAAAGAAAAAAAAACATAAAGAAAGAAAAAGAAAATAAAATGAATTTAAAGTAAAAAAAAAAATAAAGTAAAATATTAATAGGAAATATCCTTAAACTTTGTTGTAGTAGCTTGTTTTTTTCGATTTCCTAAAGTTACTTTTTTTTTTTTTGGAGCAGTAGAGAATTTTTTTTCAAAAAAAAAGTTTTATTCCCGTTTTTTTTTTTTTTTTGTTGAATTTTTTTTTTAAATTGAATTTTTGTTGTTTTGCTATTTTATAATTTTTGAACGTTAACGAGTGTCCAAAGTTATAAATTACTATATAACTATTAATTTATATTATAGATAAAAAAAACTGTTTTGAATAACAATTAAAAAAATGATATCAATTTATAAAAACACGAAAAAATATCTCTACGTTTTTCATTTTCATTTTGAGTATAAATTTATTAAGTTTGTATTTAAGCAAAAATTTAACGTGAGTATTAAAAATATATGTGCTGCTTTCAACTTAGGACACATGTTAACTTTTTAAAATGCTACATCATAACTTTCTATCTGAAATTTGTTTAGTTATTTAAATAAAAATGCAGCTATACTTGTATTTTACCTTTTCTTTATTTTCTTTATTTCTTTATCGTTTATTTATGACGGGTTATTTAGCGAAACTTAATCCTTGTGCAGCAGGTTACTTAATCTTTTGTATGTTTCAATAAAGTTCAATCTAATATGGCATTTAAGATGTTGTGAACATTCAGAGTGTTGTGAGCATTGCAGTTTAAATAGCCAAACTGGTCACAAAAATAGCTCTTTTGTGCTTATTCCTAAGAACAAAATATATCAATGTCAAAATAAAAAATAAATGGAATTGCACTGTCTCAGTCCTTAAATATGAAACCGGTATAAATAAAAGCAAAATTCCACTACTATAAAACATTTTTTAATTATAAAAATAAAAAAATATGAGATATTAAAATAAAAATTATTAATTATTTTTTATAATTGTTTTTGGAAAACTGTAAAACCTACTTTTATAAGTTAAATATGTTGTTTTTTGAATATACAAAAAATTTTATATAACAGCTTTAAAGTTTTACACAAAATATAAATGAAAGAAAAGCTTTTATTTATGAGCCAATGCGTTTCAACATGATATTCATGACATCATTAACATTTCTAGTTTTATTAACTTCAAAATAAAGTTAATTTTGGAGTGTTTCGTCCATCCAAACACTACTGGACTCCTCAGTACTATAGTAAAAAGAGAAAATTATGTTGTGAAATAAAACTGTGTTACACCAGTTTAACATATAAACATCTTTTCTTAAAAGAAAAGAAATTCTTATGCATTATCCCGTGTTAATAAAACATGTGATAGTATATAATATCAGCAAAAATATCAAACTAGTTTTATTAAACAAAACAGTAATATACGATATAAAAACTGTAATGTATAATAAATCTAATAAAAACCAACGATTTTTAAAAGCGTAACTATCCAAAAGATATTACAACCTGTTTAGAATTGTGATTTGCACCAAAATTTGCCAATTTCATATAAGGAAAAATGTGAAAATAGGATTTTTCTGCAATTTTGAAGGGCTGTACATCCGAAATCCTATATAACTAAAAAAAACCGTTAATACACGCAAAAATATATTATTGGAGTTTTAATTTTTATATCTTACCGAAGAAAAATCTGTACAGGTGCCTAAGTTATAGGTGTTTAAAAATAGCGAATTTTCCATTTTTGAGCCCTAATAGCTCTTAAACAGGAGGTGGTACAAACAAATATTCTGAAGAAACTTATACTAATTCTAAAAGTTCTTTTTGCCTCAAAATTTCAAGCCCCTATCTAAAAAAAGGGTGCCGGAGTTATGAAGGTAGAAAAATCATGCAAAATTTGGTTTTCATATAACGGTAAATTTAAATACTAAATTAAAAAAAAATGTATAATTCTGAAATTCATTTAGGCAAAGGTAAAAAAATTCCTGTCGAATGGCGTTTCCAGATTGAAAAATGGTTAAGCGAAACATGAAATATACGCATTTAAAAATAGAGCTTTTTCAAAGTTTGAGGGGCTGTTATTCCCTGATGAATGCGACTACATGAAAAAGTTTTTCCACAAAATTATTGTTTTTATGAGTCCTACCCATGGTTAAATTTTTTTTTTCTCTATCTTTAACGGCACATTTTTTCAAATTTTTTTTCGAAATGTGCTAAAAAGTACAATAAAAATCTGACATAAGTGTCCCTTAGTGTAACAATAGCCCTTTGGATAGAAAGCTTTAGACTTTAATGTACACCTTTTTATCACCAGTACACCTTTGTATCTTTTCAAATAAATAATCTATTGTATTTTTGCTCTTTGTAGAAAAATTTTCTTTAAGTATATATCGTTTAAAAAAGATTTAAAAAAGTGAATAATTAATTTTCTATGTCATTAATAAATAAATAAGTAAAACAAGTAAATAATTCTATTCCTTCTCAATTGATAATTGGTTTGTTGTGATTTGTTAATTTTCAAATATTATTATTTATTAATAATAAATAAAATTAGTTTTTTTTCCTTTTGCCAAAAAAAAAATCTGATTTAATTTTTTGTAAGTGAAGGAAGAACTTACAAAGTTAAAAATAGTATGAATTTATTTTAACTTTTATCATTATCATTATATTATTTGATATAAGTGTATATAAGTGTATTTTGTTAATTTATTTAAATATTCTTAAAGATGTTTCTCTTTTTTTTCTTTTTTTAATATAATTTATGGCTCAAATTACTAATCTTCTTTTTTTTAGGGCATTTTTTTTTTATATTAAAAAAACCATAAAAAAAAAATCACAGAACAGAAAAACCAAATTAATTATCTAATTATCTATTAGCACCATCTACCTTAAAAACAAAACTTTATCTCTGATTTCTTAAATATTTATTTAATATTAGTTTTTAAATATATATGTGTATGGTAAATATATGTATTTTCTAAAAAGTATATAAACATTTTATAATTTATTATTAAAATCTTTTATATATGGAGAATTTTGCAAAAATTAGTTTTTTTGTTTTTGTTTTTATGCCATATGACAATTTTAGCTTTTCATACATTCAAGTTTTGAAAAAAAAAAAAAAATTTTCTTTTTACCAAGTTAAATTTGTTTTACTTTAGTTTTTTTTTTTTAAATTAAATAATTGTTTTGCCTGTTTGATTGCTTTTTGTCTAATTTTCGTTAAAAAAAAAAATATTAAAATCGAAAAAGAAAAGATTTACAAAAATAAAATTGAGTTTGAATCCTAGATGTTTTCCAAGTTTCTGTCTCAAAACGTTTCGACCACTAAGAAAAAAATGCAAAAACTTTATATACAATTATTCATTAGGTTATTTTATTTATTTATTTATATTAATATTATTTATCATATAGGATAATGCAATATTATACTAAATTAGCAACGGAGATTTGCAAAGAAAATCCATATTTTCAGTAATTTTTCTTACCATTAAAAACATTTATGTAGCAAAGATATCGCAGGATTTGAAGTTGCACTTCCTCGGTTAATGCACCGCATGCTTGATCATTACGCCGACGAAGCCTCTTAATTATGTTAGTTATATTATGGTTTTTCGGTTTATTAATTTAAAATTTTAATGAAAATACTTAAGAAAAAATAAATTTTTCGAGGTAATGATTATTTGATGGTCGATATCTCATTTTACACTGAATTTAAATACAAGAGACTTAAAAATAAAGGATATTTAATATACATATAAAAAAAAAAAATGAAATTTTCAACATGAAAAACGTAACTTTGAAAAAATTAAATATACATATATTATAATAATTAAATATTGAATGATTTTATATTTGATTAAAAAAAATTAATAGTCATTTAAGATGAAGATTGAGGATAACGAAACAAAAAGAGGGATCGGAAAGAACACATTCAATTCGAACAACATTATTAGAACATAACGAATTTATGAAAACATAAAGATTTATATTATGTTTAGTATAATTTATTATATTATATATATTTTATAATCGGTACGTATTGTTACTATTACTATAACTTTAAATTAATGCCAACAATTTCCAAATTAAAATGAAATCCACATATCAAAATATATCAAATTATAGCTTTGAAAAAGAAAATTGAAAAGATCGAATTGGAGAGCGTATTTTATTTGCTAGTTTTTAAACAAAGCTCATATAATGATTAAAAATTAAAAAAAAAAAAAAATCTACTGATGTCGCGATTACGGTAAAATCAATTTTATTTTATCAGTTTAATTTGTTTTAAAAAGATTAAGGATAAGGACCTTTCTTTTGAAATACGATTTACTGTTTATTTATTACGTGTATATATTATATGTATTTTTTTTTATATTTCTTTAATATATCGTATAGATACAATGTATACATATTACCATAAACATCCTAATCTATATACATATGTATATTCTTATGTATTATATTAGATATTTTAATTCCCATTAGAATTATGAGCATATTTAATCACCTTAAAATTTGTTCATTGGCCAAAAATATATCAGAAGGTTTTATCTCTAGAGTAGGATTAAGGTTAAAAATAACAGCTTATGTAACTAATGATGTGCATATACAGTTTTTATATTAATTTTTGTATATATATATATATATATGTATGTTTATGAATATATGCATGTTATTAATATTTTATTGTTATTTAAAAAAAAAAAAAAACAAAATATGAAATATGAAATAAAATTATGAAATAAGAAATGAAAAACATTGGCTTTATTTTGGTCCCAATAGAATACAATTAGTAAATCGTCTAATAAATGGTCTTGTTTGGTTTTTCTATTATATGTTCTGCCTAACAATAAAATACAACATATGTTTTTGCCTATAATTGGGATTTCACAAAAAAAAAAAAGAAAAACGAATAAAGACGAAAATATGACTTAAAATGAAAACGTATATCGAAATTGAAATACACAAAAAATAGACAAGATAAAAAGGAGAAGAGAAAATTTTTGAAAGCAGTAAAAATAAAGAAAAAAAGAACAACAACAAAATTCCACATGAGTTCCTAATTAGAACAGAAAACCATGATTTGAATGAAATAAGTGTGTTGGCAAAATTTGATAAAAAATTACTTTAGAAATAGTTATCGGTCTGATTTAATGTACATACACTTGTACATAACTTAAAAAAAAATAGAAATCGAAATAATGTATATAAAGAAAATCTGATTTTATTACAAAAATAATCTATTAGTTGAAAATAATGATGATCGTAGTTGATTGATAAGGTTTTTTGAATGTTATATTTTTTTTTTTTGGTTTTTGTCATGACTTCGTATAGTTAAGTATTAATTCTAGTAATATGTTTAATTATGTATAATAATAAATAAGGTAAATTATAAAGATATCAAGGAAAAGATTGATGAAAACCTTTCTTTTCAATCAATTAAATGAAAAAAAAAAATGAATGAAATGCTTTACATACAAATCATTTTGTCGTATATGAAAAGTATTAAAACTATATTTATACTTTAATTAAAAATCTTATTTTGATTTGAATTTTTCTTTTAAACATATGTATTCATTTTGAGCAGCATCGCAGTTTGTCTAAATCCAATTCGCAAAAAGACATTTTGCCTAATGCCCGGACACTTGCGCACAAAGTCTTTAAAAAAAAGTACAGTGCACAAAAAGATTTTAACAAAAGTTAGAGTTCAGAAAAAAACTTTTAACAAAAGCGACACTTCACAAAAAGACTTTTAACAAATTAATATTTAACAAAGATGTATTTTTGCAATAAGTATTTATTAAAAAGATATATTATATAGACATATGTATATTAGGAGAGATTTTAGTTGATTTCAAAATCAGCGTTTTAATGATTTGTTTAGCGGGGATCTTAAAAAGTTATGTAGTTAAAATATATAAGTATGGAATATAATTGGGAAGGATTTTAGAGTTGGTTTCAAAAGCAGGGTTTTAATAATTTGCTTAGGAAAGCGGTTTGAGAGTCATTTAACTTATTTTAAAAGTTGTGTAGTTGAAATATATGTAGAAAATATAATTAGTAGCGAGTTTAGAGTTGGTTAGAAAATCAATACCTTGATTTTTCTAGAATATTTATATATTATATGATATATTCTGAATTATAAGTGATATGAAATTTGTAACTAAATTCTACATCTTACAGAGAATTTGCCTTTTTAAATAATTTCTGATCAATAAATAGAAAGGAGTATTGTATAGGAGTATTGTAAATTTTTAATTATTTTTTGACTTTAGAATGCAGTACTTGTAGTTAGTTTAGAATTCAGTAGTTATAGTACTTTTTACGAAATTGTTTTCCGTTGTGCTAAACCAATTCATTACTCTTTTTCCGTCACCGGCCACTTCTTCTAATAGTTTGTCATAATATTGCGGAATGGAATTATCTGGTAAAATACTTAAGGCCAAAATTGCTCTCATTTTCAAAGAAAATATTTAATTTTCTTTATATTTTATTTAAAGACCTTATATATATATATTATGCATATATGTACATAAATTTGATATAAATAAACATATAAACTTGTTTTTAACCCATATTATTATATATTTTGTTATTTCATTTAACATATATATATAAGTTTGTTTATTAAATAATGGTTTGTTAAAAGTCTTTTTGCGAATTGTCCTTTTTGTTAAAAGTCTTTTTGTGAAATCCCAAAATCCCCTTGTAATAAGTCTTTTTTGTCGAATTAGATTAGGCGAAATGTCTTTTTGAGAAATGGCTTTAGGCCAACTGTCAAAGGCCTTTATTTTGTTAGTATGAAATCATAATAATATCACAATACCCAAAGGGACTAAGTATTATAGATAGGAGCGCCCAAAAACAAAATCCCAAAAAAAAAAATCCCAAATTCAAAAATCCCAACATTCCAAAATTCCAAATTCCCAAATTATTTTTAGAATCCCACATACAGATATATAAAAATATTCTGGAAAAAGCGTGTAACTCTGATTTTGAATTCAACTTTAAAATTCCTCCTAATTCAGAACCTCACTTTTATATATGTATATAAATAAAAGGGGAATACCCTGTTTTTGAATCAAACTCTAAAATCCCTCCTAATTCAGAATCTGGCATATACATATTCTGGAAAAAGCGACAATCCTGGTTTTGAATCCAACTCTAAATTCAAAACGAACTATAATTGAAAACAAAACTACTTTGGGATTTTGGAATTTGGGATTTTAAAATTTAGGATTTGGAAATTTTAGTATTTGGAATTTGGAATTTTGGTATTTTGAATTTTGGGGTTTTTGGGATTTTGTATTTGGGATTTCGTATTTGGGATATCCTAGCCAACCCTTTATAGATTAGTTAGATACAGGCCAACAAATCAAACAAAATAATATTGTATTTTAAATACACAAATTATGCATAGTTATATATTCTTAACAGTACGTTTCTGCTCTGTCTAACAGTGTTTTCTAGATATATTTTCAAAATTTGTTGATTTTATATACCATTAAAATACATTATGGTATACTAAATAATATATATTCAGTTTTTGCATTTTGGAAACTTTTGGTTTTTCTTGAGTTAAGATTGTTTTTTTTTGTTTGTGATCTATATTCTTTTAACTATCACATTCATTGAACACTTTATTTTACATAGAGTAAAATAGTATCTTTTAAACAGTCTCATTTAAATTCGGTTTTTAAAATTATAATTTTGATGGATAATATGTTTAAAACTGATATACCAGTACAACATACGAGTATTTTAAACTTATTTTCGATAAAATTCCTTAAATTATTGGAAAGGTATATAATATAAGAATTCTAAGCTACACTAATGGAATTTTTTAACTATATTAAAAGGATCCCATTTGGAAAATGGTTACCAGTTTATTTTTATTTTTTTTTTCTATCCTTCTAAAGATTCAGTAAAGATAATATTCAAAATATTTCAGTGTACGTTGATTGTGCTTGTGTTATTGTGCCTATTTTATATAGAATATGCTATTAAAAGTCTAAGTGTTTTTTTTGAAATTTTCTAATTAAATTTGCCTTCGAGTATTGCTTAAAATATAAATATAAAATATAAATATTATAATTTGTTTTTTTTTTTAAGTTATTAAGGAAGGATGACTTTTTGTACACGTTTTTGAGTATATTTCTCTTTTTAAATTTTAAAAGTAAAGTAAAATTTGTTAAAGTTTACTGTGTAAAATCACAGCACTAATCAAGCAAAAAAACATTATAATATCGAATAATTTAAGTGTTTATACAAAGCTTTTATTGTTTTTATGTAAAAAGGATTTTTTCCTTTAATTCTAATTTTTTCTATTCTATTTTTATTATTGCAATTAAGGTGTGGTGATGATGAATGTTCACTTATCTACATATAAACTTTGAACTATGCATATGTTTTTACAACGATATGAAAAAGGATAATATGTTTGTCTTATATTAAAAAATAAAAAAAAAATTATATATGTATATATAATAAAAATAAAATGTGTAACTTTTAGTAAATTTTTTATGTATTGAAACCTTTCAATAATAGAAAAATTGTTCCATATTCCTTTAGTTAGGTCTAGTCGTTTGATATTTTTACAGGCTATTTTATACCGACTAACTGATACTTAACACTTTCAATAAAATATAGCTTAATATCTTTCAAAAAATTTCAGATGAGACCTGGTTCTACAATGAAATGTAAGCTTAAAAGAAGTAAAAATGATTTATAATTTGTTAATGAAAGATGAAACTAAAAATTAACTAAAACCATTAATTAAAACCAGTAAAATAACAATATGTAACTTAGGTATGATGATTTTCTGTCAAATCATTTTTATTTTATGAATTATTAAAAATTTTTTTAAGCTCCATGGACACTTATAAAGAATTTGGCTGGCATACAATAACATACGTCTAGAAAATACATATCTAACTTAAATTAAAAAAAAAAAATATTATTGAAGGATTTTAAAGAAATAGTAACAGTAAAATAACAGTAAAGTAAATTAAATTATCGGTAAATTCCGATAACGGTTAAAATATTAGAGTTATTATTTTCTTAGTGTAAATACGTATATGTTTATTTAAGATATATACATATATATAGGCTATATATGTATATATCTATGTATTATATATATATGTATTATATAAATATGTATGGATATATAAATGTGTATCACCCTCAAAAGTGGATTCTTTTATTTTTATACATTGTACTGACCTAAAACCAAATTTATTTTATTATTTCGCAAAATAAAAAAAAAAAAAAACATCTACGAAACTGTGTATTGTCCTTTTTGTTTTTATTATTATTATTATATATTATTACTGTTATACGGTTTGTCAAAGTTTTTTTTTGTCTTGTATTTTTTAATAGAGCGTAACATATTTTGCATTATATTGTTTTTTTTTTTACTTTCTTTTAGTTTCATTTTTTTTTCTATTGTTTAATAAAAATCTAACGGAAATTAGGTTAAAAAGGACATTCTAGATGGTTGTTCATTAATTTTTTGTAACATTTAAAGGTATTTTAAATCATAGCGGTTACTTTAAATGACAGTTTTTTTTTTCGTTTATGTTTTAATAAAATAAAAAAAATGAATTAGAGAACAAAAAGGATAAAATAATACAGTTACTACACATTTTTAACAATATTAACCAATAGTTAAGAACAGAATAATATTATACTGTTAATGATTACTAGTTTATGGTTCCTAGAATGAATTTACCTATTAGAAGTAGTATTAAAACGGTTTTAAGTATTTTTTTTTTTTTGCCGAAAAAATTGTGATCTCATTATAATTATTTGCTCTATAATATGTTCTTTACTGTCTTTCACTGCCATCATACATATATATATTCATGTATTTATATAATTACATATGTATTGTAACTTATTTGGTGAATAAAAAAAAAAAACAAAAGTTAAAGCACACCATTCGCATCATAACATGTCCTGTTTATTTATTTTGTTTTTTACCTGGTTCATGTGAATTGTTGAGATAAATTTTTGTTTTTGTATTCTGTAGTTTTTGTATTTATGTAGGGTTTATGGTATTCATATGTATATACATATATATCTGTTTGTTTGAATTCATGTATTTTAGCTTGTAATGAAATTAATTTACTTTGATGTGTTTATGTTCTCAAGTTTTTATATTATGGTATATGGAATTATATAAGTAAAATTATGTATATCTTTCCTGCGGTGTTTTTATTTCATTTAGGTATAATTTATAGATATTTTACACTAGATTATAAGCATTTGGGTATACCAAAAAGTTTTGTTAAATTTTTAAGTAAAAATAAAAATTTATTATAAATATTTAAACACTTTAACAAAACTTTAATTATAAAAATTGTGTATAGTATTTCTGGTATTAAAAAAAAAAAATTAATGAATAAACTGATTTATTATTAATTATAGAATATATTACAAATTAAACTTTGTCCACTACCATTTTACATCCATATTATAAAATTTTATTAAATTTTAGTACATTCCTTTGCTAATTTTCCTTTACTCCATAATACTCTTGTCCTATTCCAGTGTAAGTATATCTCCTACTATAAGCTACTAAAGCTGCTTTGTTTCAGTTTTGCCTTAATATATGATATGAGGAGACAAGACATCCTTAAGATTTAAAAAAAACGAGCAATAAAAATTATATGCTTTTATTTTACCTATTATAAGGATATGTTGTTCCTGTACATTGCTTTGTTTTTTGGCATAAACAAGAACGGACTTGCTGGAAGGTCTAAGTAACATATTGGGCAATTAAAACTTATCAAATTACAACAATTCATGTGTTCGAACAATAGTTTATAAAAAAATTAAGTCCTTGTGTGTAAATAAAATTTTCAGGTAGATCTGATACAAACTGTTGGTTACAATTTTCATAAAAAATAATTTTGAATATCCTGTAGGCAGTATTTTCTTTTTGATTTTTTTTCAAGTACTAAAGATTATTTTCAATATATTTAAAAGCTATTTATACAAGTATATGTTTAGAAAAATATGTATGGATCTCTGTATTCTTACTTGTATCGTAATGATTTGTAAATAAATATATGAGTATTTAAAGAATCTGAACTGGCTTTTATTTTATTATTTAAAATATAAATAAAACGAAAAAAAATGAAAAAGGTTGCCATGAGTAGGGAAAATTTCTAAAGAAATATTTTAAACCTAAAATATTTGCAAAGTATTTTTGTTTTAAATAAATAATTATTAAATTAAGAACATGGGTTTTAGTTTAGGGTCAATTTAAATATAATATACTTTGAAAGGATTTTTAAGCAAATTATAGTTTGAAGCAATTTTAAAGAGGAAGAATAATAAAATAAAATTATTAGTTTTTTTTTTTTTTAAATTATAATTTTTTTATATTTTCAAGTTATTTCTGAATTTATACAGTTCGAGAGTTTTATTTCTAAATTTCCTATATGAATGCTTCTAAATATTCTTTTCAATATTAGCTAAAATTTATAAGATATAAATGATATTTATAAATTTAAAAAGAATGTGAAAATATTCAGATTAAATTTTAGCACTATTTTAAAAGTTCATCAATTATGAACTTTTTTCTTTTATAAAGATGCAAAATATTATGAATACAGTTAAGAACTTGGTTTTTTATATTTTAATAAGAAAATAGTTTTTTATGCTTCAGTATTTTTCACAAATTGAATGAATGATAAATACAAGTAGCCTAAAAGTATGCAATATTTCTGTTAAGTATTCAAACTGAATCTGATTGAATTTTTAGGGATGCATCGATGGCGAGTGGATATACCTGTAGGTTATTAGCCGAGGAAATCAACACATATAAGAAGCCAAATTTTTAAATTGAAAACAAATCCTCCTTGCTATCAAATATATTATAAATATCTAATATATAAAATAAACAAAATAAATAATATTAGTGTATAATTTAATAATAGTATTCGACCTATAATGGCCTTAGTAGCCAATGGTTTTATAATATTGCAATATCCTATGTGGTTTGTAATATTAATATAAATAAATAAATAAATAATAATAGTATTCTTAGTTAAAAGTCTCGTTGGCATTTAAATATTAGTAGTTTAAGAGAATTTCGTTTCAGTTTTATTTTGAATTGTAAATAATAGAGAATAAAAATAAAATAAAACATTGAAAAAAAAGAGTGTTCGACCTATAATGGCAGCACCTATATGTCAGCTACTAAAGATAGTTTAGTAATATTTCAATATTCTATGTGATATATAATTTTAATATAAATAATATATAAATAAATAATCAATTTATCTTGTATTAATATTTATTTTAGACCATTTAGCGAATACTTCAGAAAATGGTCTAATATCCCATTTTTCTAACATAACTATGAGTATATAAAAAAAAACGCTAAAATTAGAATCCACAGCTCCTGAGTATTTTTATAGTTTTTATACACGTATAAACTATGTTCAAGGGTATAATAAATTTACCATTACGTTTGTGACACCTTAAAGGGATATAGTGTCAAAGGTATGGATCGGCTCAGAATCGAATTCTGAAAATGGTGGACAAGAAAGCGTTGATTGGAAAATTTTGAGCTGTTAAATTGTTTCGATTATGTGTATTGTAGTTATGAGTCTCAGAAACTTTGGATAAGATTAAGCCAGATTTGATTATTTTATGAATTAGTTTATAACATAACAAACACATCTCAATCATCTTAAGTATATCCAATGGAAGAATCTTTACATTATAGAGTTGACTTGAAGGAGTCAACATAGGTAGATTGTTTACAAATTTTACGGCTTTGTTTTGCAATACCTGAAGTTCACGCAGTCTATATGCTGATGAAGACGACCACATCGAATTTAAATAGACTAATCTTGAGTGAATATGTGCAATGTATATATTGCTTTGATAAATTTTTACGTATCCTATTTAGCGCTGCAACATAAGGTATAATTTTCTTTTTTAAGTAATTAATATGATCAAATTTTAATATATGGAGTCAGTCATTATATCTAATTTTAATATCATTTCAAATTTTTATCTATATGGAGTCCAAGATATTTAATTGTATTGACTTTCTCTATAATTTCATTATTTAAAACTGGTTGGTATGTATGAGGAATATTTTTTTAACCCTATATGAACATAATGAGTTCTATTAGATAAATAACTGCTGATTAGCTTTATGGACTTATTAGAAAATTGCGATTTTTTCAGTTTCTGCAGTAGAATTTCATGGTCAATTGAGTGAAATGCTTTCTGCAAATCAATAACTCTCGTCACATAATTATAAATTAGATAAAATAGTTAGATAGATTATATAGTATTATAGATAGTTAGATGTGCAAAGAGAATACAAAATCATGTTTCCATGTTATTTAATTATAATAGATAAGATACAGTAAAACTTTAGATTTTAATCCTGATGATAAAGAAAATTTTTTAAATTATAATACACATATCTTTTATAAGGATATAATTTTACAAATTAATGTATGCTGACTGGAAAATTCAACTTAATGCGACTTTAGAGTTAGAGTGATATACATTTGGTTAAGGGTAAGGTGAATGTAGGTTAGAGTTTTATTTTTTTAAATTAAAAAATATTACAGAATTTTTAAGTATTTTCCACCACAAAAATGATTATAAAAAGAAGATTGAGGTAAAAATAACAAAAATTTACCTATATATACCCATAGAAAAATCAAAAACTATAGTAAAAAAATATACCCTTATATGTTAATACAAATATTAATAAGTTGAATTAGTTTTTGTCAGATTTTCTAGGTAAAGATTTACTATATTTAATTACAAGCAATAAAATTTAAAAAAAGTTGAAATATTAACTTATATTATTTCAAAACTATTAAATGTTTTTTTTTTTTAAATGATTGTAAAATAATTTAATAGATTGTATTAAATTGTTTATAATTGAAAAAGAATGTTGCTTTTGATATGCGTTTTAAAAATGATATCTTATTTATATTTAATGAACAATAATGTTATAATCATATTCATTTTCTCTATCTTTTCAAAAGTATTTGTTTTAAAGTTGAATGGTAGCAGTAAATTTAAAATGATAATATTGTTTCCTTAAATTGATTTTCCATGTTTTGCTATCATTTGAAATGCAAAATTTTTTTTTTTTTTTTTTTGTTATAAACAGGCGTTTTTAAATCTTTAAATGTTTTTATTATTTTGAAAGAATAGAAATTTTAAATATAAAATAATTTAGTTTTATGATCGTTTTAAAATATTTATTCAGTAGAGTTGACTAAAATTTTTCAAAGAAATTTAAAATAATACTCTTAAAGTTTAAACCATGGAGATATTGAAATATTTTAAGATTCTTTGAAATTGTTTAAGAAAATTTACTTGTTGACAATACTTTAAGTAATATAAGAAACTGTTTACGGTTTGTTAAGATTTCAAAGGATTTCCAATTGATTTTGATTAATTTTTTTAGTAATTTTATCAAATTTCTCTCTCCATTATATAAATCTCTAATAATTTAATTGTATAAAGAAATCGCTTTCTACCGTTTGAGTAGAGTGAATTTTAATTGCGAAAACAAAGTAATGAAATTACAATTATTTTTATACCCGTATGAACTATGTTCAAGGGTATAATAAATTTGCCATTACGTTTGTGACACCTTAAAGGAGTCGAGCTAGATATAGTGTCAAAGGTATGGATCGGCTCAGAATCGAATTCTGAGTCGATTAAGCCATGTACGTCCGTCCGTCCGTCCGTCCGTCCGCACGATAACTCAAAAAATAAAGGAGCTAGGGGGCTGAAATTTTTTTTACGTCACTTTTGCAAAATTGTTAGTTTTGCTATTTAAATCCAACATTTTCGGTCGGCGGGTTCGAGTAGCTGCCATACAACTTCTATTTTTATATAGAAATAACTCTGTATCTATTCAAGCTAGGTTTCTGAAATTTTGCAAATGATGATCAAGTTTTATGGCAACAACTTCTGTTAAATTTGGTTGTGCTGGTGCAGCGGGTTCGGGTAGCTGCCATACAACTTCTCCGTTTAAATGAGAATAACTTAGTGTTTATTGAAGCTAGGAATCTGAAATTTAGTAAAGAGGTGTCGAGTTACATGCCAACAACTTTTGTAAAATTTGGTTGGTAAAGAGCAGCCGGTTCAGACTTCTTGCACCTCTTGGAACCTAATGAAGCTAGGCGTCTGAAATTTTGCAAATGATGATCAAGTTTTATGGCAACAACTTTTATAAAATTTGGTTATGGTGGTGTGGCGGGTTCGGGTAGCTGCCATACAACTTATCCGGTTAAATGAGAATAACTCAGTGTTTATTGAAGCTAGGAATCTGAAATTTAGTAAAGAAGTGTCGAGTTATATGCCAACAACTTTTGTAAAATTTGTTTGGCCTAGAACAGCCGGTTCAGGCTTCTTGCACCTCTTGGAAGTTAATAAAGCTAGGCGTCTGAAATCTTGCAAATGATGATCAAGTTTTATGGCAACAACTTCTCCAAAATTTGGTTGTGCTGGTGCGACGGGTTCGGGTAGCTGCCATACAAAATCTCTTTTTAAATGAAAAGAACTCAGTGTCCGTCCGCACGATAACTCAAAAAATAGAGGAGCTAGGAGGCTGAAAATTTTTTTACGTCACTTTTGTAAAATTGTTAGTTTTGCTATTTAACTCCAGCATTTTCTGTCCCCGGGTTCGGGTAGCTGCCATACAACGTCTTTCTTTAAATAGAAATAACCCAGTGCCTGTTCAATCTAGGTATCTGAAATTTTGCGAATGATGATCAAGTTTTATGGCAACAACTTCTGCAAAATTTGGTTGTGGTGGTGTGACGGGTTCGGGTAGCTGCCATACAAAATCTCTTTTTAAATGAAAGAACTCAGTGTCCGTCCGCACTATAACTCAAAAAATAGAGGAGCTAGGAGGCTGAAAATTTTTTTACGTTACTTTTGTAAAATTGTTAGTTTTGCTATTTAACTCCAGCATTTTCGGCCCCCGGGTTCGAGTAGCTGCCATACAACGTCTTTCTTTAAATGGAAATAACCCAGTGTGTGTTCAATCTAGGTATCTGCAATTTTGCGAATGATGATCAAGTTTTATGGCAACAACTTCTGCAAAATTTGGTTGTGGTGGTGCGACGGGTTCGGGTAGCTGCCATACAACTTCTCTTTTTAAATGAAAATAACTCAGTGTCCATCCGCACGATAACTCAAAAAATAAAGGAGTTAGGAGGCTGAAATTTTTTTTACGTCACTTTTACAAAATTGTTAGTTTTGCTATTTAACTCCAGCATTTTCGGCCGCCGGGTTCGAGTAGCTGCCATACAACTTCTTTCTTTAAATGGAAATAACCCAGTGTCTATTCAATCTAGGTATCTGAAATTTTGCAAATGATGATCGAGTTTTATGGCAACAACTTCTGTAAAATTTTGTTGTGATGATATGACAGGTTCGGATAGTTGCCATACAACTTCTCTTTTTAAATGAAAATAACTCAGTGTCTATTGAAGCTAGCTATCTGAAATTTAGTGAAAAAGTGTCGAGTTGCATGCCAAAAACTTTTGTAAAATTTGAATGGTCTAAAGCAGCCGGTTCAGGCTTTTTGCATTTCTTGGAACTTAATGAAGCTAGGCGCAATAGATTCGGGTAGCTATCATACAACTCCACAATTTACATAAATATATCTCTGTAGTTCGGTACTAAAACTCTGAATGTTTTAAAAGATGATCAAGTTTTATAGAAACAGGATATATTACGTTCATACGGGTATCCCAGAGTTGACACAGTCTACTCTACTGCACTCTTCCTCGTTTTCTTGTAAAATTAAAAAAATTAAAATCTCAAAACAAAAACTATAATCAGATAACTTTTGTTACAGTTTTTTTTATTTTTAGATTTTTCTTTTTAAATTTTAAATCTTATTTTTTATGTACTTTTAGTAAATTAATGTTTTTATATAAAGAAAATATTTTCATAATTGAATGATTAATGAATATGAATGTTTTTATAAACATTATTTACTATATTTAAGAATATCTCAATTAATATCTCTTAAAGATGGTTTGAATGCTAAAAGGAAGGTAAAACATTTACTTAATGTATACTATTGAAACGTTTAAAATACTGGTTTTTTTACTTAAATGTTAGTTTTAATTGTTTTAATTAAAATCAGTTTTAGGTTTCCAAAATATATTTAGATAAGAGACAAGAATGTATCAATAGATCAAAAAGCATTTAAAAGTATTATAAAATAATTAAAAGTTTTTAATTATTATTATTAAATTTAAAAAAAAAAAAAACACATACACCATGTAGAAGTAAAAGAATGCACCACAAAGGTAGACGAATATTAAAAGAAATCCTTTAAGTAAAAACAAAACACAAGAAAATTAAATTTTGTTTTAGTTTATGCAAACGAATCGTGTCATAACTCATAAGTTATTCTGCTACCATAAAATTTAATAATTTTTTTTTACAAAATATCAGATATCTGACTTAATTAAGTATCGCGATATATTTATGTAAAATTTTGAGTTGTATGACAGCTACTCGGGCCAAACCAACTAAATTCACAGAATTAAGTTATCACCCTAAAACTTGATCATCTCTTATAAAATTTAAAATATATATACATAGTTTAATTAAGTACCAAAATATGACAGATATCCTTTTGTGATGAAGCAATCAAATACTGAAGTAGTTTTTGGCGCAAAACTTAACTTTTTTTTTGAAAATTTCAGATAGCTTCAATAGATACTATAAGTTTTTTTTCCATATAAAAAACAGAAGTTTTAGGCAACTACCTCGATTCTGCTGGTTGAACTTGCATAATGTTAATAGCGAAAATAACAATTTTATAAAGATAAAATGGTAAAAAATAAGCTAAGGTAAATTGACTCAGAATTTGATTCTGAATAAGAATATTTATACCCATTTATATTGATATCGTCTCCTTTAAGGTATCACCAAATATAATGTCAAAAATTATTATATTCGGATATAAAAATATCTCGGGTATAATAATTAATATAAAAATCTTCTGAAAGCTGAAACGTTCTCTTATCGGTCTGCAATTAAAAGTATCAGGAATTGGAGTGCAATCAATGAATTTGCTTAGTAAAAAGACAATTATATTTTTTGAAATTTTATTTAAAAATCTTGTAGGCCAATAAATAATTTAGAACTTTGTGCAGGAAAAAGAAGTTTAGTTTAATTTAAATATCAGAGCCTTTGTAAATATCCTATCCTCTTTGAATATTTAGTGAAGAAGTGTATATTTTCATATTATCTTTTTATTACTTATTTTATTTATTTTTCCCAGTTAATAAATAATTGAGGAAAATGTTATGCTAAGATTATGGATCAAATCTTATGGATCAAACTATTATTAATTTATACATATATATAATATTATTTATTTTATTTATATTATAATATTATATATTTACATTATATAAGGGTTGGTAAATTGTATATTGCTTGTTATCAAAAATATATTATATATACAAATACAATAATAAATGTATTCCAGGAATACTTCTAATAACAATAACATTTTCTTAATATTTATATTAGATTTTTCTAAAACAACTGAATAATTCAAGATTAATTTGAATAGAAATTGTGAAAATATTAAAAATTAATCAAATGATATTAAAAAATGTTAATTTTGATTGCTATTTATCAGATTTATTATAAATAAAACAATTTTCTTCCGAAAAAATAGAAAATTAATTTATTTGAAATATTTTCGCTTTTTATTTTTCAAGATCTTTTTATGTAGGAGGAATTATATTATTTTTTCATATTTAGTTTCATATATGTTTGATGATATTATTTTTATTTTATATATCAAACGTTTCAAAAGTTTTTTTTTTTGCGCCATTAAGGTGAAAATAAAAAAAAAAAGAATCATGATATTTTGTTAAAGGCAGACGTTAGTTACAATTTTATTGATTTAAAATACAAAATTAATTATACAGTGGTCCAAGACACTCTAAATGTAGTCGGGAAAAAAATGTTGAGGTGGTTTTTTGAATTACAACAATTGAGAATACAAGGGTCAATAATACACCCTTGAATTGCAAACTTAAAATTATTATTTATTTTTAAATGTAATAAACTATGGTATCACAACGGGTCTAAACTCGCTTAAGTATATGACATGTAACGCCTACCTACCTATTTAACTAAATGTGATAAATAAATACATATACATATGTACGTATAATATTAACTGTATATATGAATCTGATTATTTTGTTTTAATGTGAAAATGTTAACAAGGATTATCAAATGTTTATCAGATATTTATCAAATTTTGAATGAAATTTCCCAACAAATAAAATTAATTGAGTTAAATTAAAGGAAAATTATTTAATGCACGTTTATTTAAAGGAAGTTCAATTAGTGCAAATATGTTTTTTTCGATTTTTCTAATAAATATAAGGATATTATTCTGGTAAATTATTTCTTGAATATTAAATTGTATCTATATATTCAATTAATTCATTTCAAGTTTTTGCATTAATAAACCTATATTTTTTTGTTTTTCATTTCTTTTTGTTGAATATCTTACATACGAATTAAGAAGATGATGTGTAAGAAAGAGCTAAATGAATAGTTTTGTATTGAAATTATACATTAATTATATTTAAAATAAATGAGGTCTGTAATTTTCAATAAATTATTTCTTATTACTAATTTTAAACTATTTATTAATAAAAAATAGTTTTTGTTTTTCTCGATAATTGTTCAATTGTTTGCACGATTGGTATACATGTTAGGACAAGAGATAAAGTCAGCTAAAAAAATGCATATATTATGGATATTGGTTAAAGGAAGTGGGAATATGTTGGGATTATGTTTATTTATTTTTATTATTTATTGGTGTATAAAGTTGATTAATTAATGTTTGTCATTAATTTAAACCCAATGGCAAATAGTAGATTAATGAATTCGAAAACTAGATATAAAATTTTGTTTTCAGTTTTATTAAAATTTGAACCTGGACTCTCCGAATTAACTGTGCCATCTAGCTGTTGAATTGTTTTAAAGGTTTTCCTAAATTCTCTTTAAAGAGCTTGTGGTACTATCTTTTGTATATTTTTTTTGCTAGCTTTGCAAATACAGTTGTTCACTTCTATAATTGCGTGTATGCAATTATAATATTTATTCTTATTTATATTTTTTAAATTTCTCAACAATAAAGATAAAAAATTTGGAGAGATTTGTTCAAAATTTGTATTAATGACGTTTCGAATGACGTTTCATGAAAATAACGAATCAATAGGATTGCAGGTTAAGTTTAAATGCTATTCCTAAAATTTATTGAATTTTTTTTTTCCTTTTTTTTTTTTTAAACTTTATTTTACTCTTTTTAACATTCTTAAATTATCTTAGTCTATAAAAGTTTAGAAAACAGCTTTTTTTATATATAATTTAATTAACATTTAAACTTATCCTATCGTTTTTATTGTTAATTTTATTAATTATTTTATTTTTAAAAATCTAAGTAATATTGCAATTTAGCAATTTTTTTTTTAATATTCAATTTTGGAAAAATTCAGAGTATTCAGAGAGTAAAATTGATCACATAAATAGTTGCGTGTTTATTATTTGCATTTACAAATATAAAATTACGTTAAGAATTTAATTAAAACTAAGTTACTTAAATAATATAGACAATTCATAACAAGATATACAAAACAAAAAATTTTAATATCAAATTAACATTTTATAAAACAAAACGATTATAATTAATTTAATATATTTATTTTTTTGTTTCTTTCAGAAAATTCAAAAAACTTAGAGTTATCAGCGTTTACAGAACAGTTGATAAAGACAACTAAAAGCATTTATAAAAAAAAGGCTACAATTACAGTTTGTATTTTGAAATTGTGATATTAAAAAGTGAAAAACTATTAAAAAAAAAATTTAATTACGCATACATACGTATATGTAAAAAAAATTAATTAATTAATTAATACAACTAATTTAAGTATTAAAATTTTATCAACAACTAAAGAAAATTTATTTTGACGTTTGAAACATTAAAATCGGAATTTATTTTACGTTATCATTTTAATTTTTTTCGTTCTAACAATTTTTTTTTTTTCGTTAACGGTAAATTTTGATTTTCACATATTATAATAAATTAAAAATGGTCATATAATAATATAAAAGCTTATGAAAAAAATTTTATATTATTTTATTTATTTTTTTTGCTATAACGGTTTTTCAACAACCAAATAAAAACACGAACGGAAGAAAAGTCTCAAAATGTCATTTTATTTTCGGTTAAGAATGTTGAATTTTATAAAAATAACATCGACAAGAATAACAACAATAAAACATAAAATATTAACACTAATACAAATATCAATAGAGCTTCAAAAACCGTTATCAAGATTATTAAATGCTCTCTATTGTCAAGGTCGAGTTCAAACAGTCAAAGACAAGCAAAAATACTAGTATCAATATTGTAGTTGTAGTTGTATTGATAGTGATAAATAACTGTTCTATATAAAGTCAATACAAAGTAGCAATTTCATTTTGTTGTTGGTCTCTTTTTGTTTTGTCATATCGAAGCTGTCATTTGTCACAAAAGATTGAGAAAGGAAGAAAATATAAATAAATTGGAAAAGACAGAAATAAAGAAAGGAAAGATAAAATTGAAAAATACAAAATATAAGGATAAAAAAAAAATTAACAAAATTCCAAAATATATATGTATAATAATTCTAATATATAAAATAAAATGTTAACTCGATGAAATTTTCAATGTTTTTATTGATTCAAAGTCTATATACCAAATATTATTGCTGTTCTTTATTTTTTAAATAACGGTTCACAAATAACGGGATTCATTACATCGTAAGAAAAGGCACAAAAAGATAACAAAGAGAAAAATAAAAACAAATAAAAAGTAGATAAAAAAAACGAATATATAACGGGATAACAAAAAATAAAATAAAAATAGAAACGATTTGTTATTAAACGCTACTTTTATGTATTTTTCTTTGTGTTTAGTGTGACCTTTTTAGAAAATAATTTTTTTCTTTTAAAAATTGTGATTCTTAAATTTTTTAGGCTCTTATTCTTTTCGGAAAGAAGGACTTAAAAATACACGAAACACAAGAAAAAAAAAATAAATTGAATGAAATATTCATTTATTCAGTTTTGTATTTGGCGAATTTTTCAAAACAAAAAACAAAAAAAGTAAAAATCCAGTAAATCTTTGATGTTAATATTGTTCTGTTTATTTTGTTATACTTACAAACCGACTTCATGAATTAAAATAAAAACAGATCTTTAATGAAGTACCGTAATAGTTTATCATTTATGTAAAGGCATATTGTAGAAAACAATCTGTTTATTACACAGTTAAAAAATACCTATATATAACGGTAAGTTATTTGTTATGTTATCCGTTTTTTTGTTTTTTTTTGAAAAATTGTTTTTATTTATTTTTTTTTTGTTTTTTTATGTAATAACGCAATTAATAAATTATTTCTTTTACTCCATTTATAAAAGTTACCAGATTTACATTATTATATATTTTATCATTTTGTTTGAGAAAGAAATTTAGATTAAAAAAAAATCTTAATATTATCATATTATCATATTAACTAATAACATTGATATCGCCTTTCAACCTTATAAAAAATTAAATTAAATAATAATCGAATAAAGCGGATTACTTAGAGAAATTTTTCTGAATAAGCAACACTCTTTATATTATCTGATCGTTTTTTGTTTTATTTTTTATTCTATAGCAATTTCTTAGTCTGGCATAAGTAAACTTATTCCGTATAATTCATTTGTTTTTTTATCGATTTTATGTTCTAAATAGTTTATTTTCCAATTAGTATATATTTAGAATAAGTAAATTCTTGACAATTCATGATAGTATATTTTGTTGTATGGTAACTCTAATATTTTTATATTTTGACGAGCTATATGAGATATCGTAGTTTTTGAAAAGAAAAAAAAAAGTTTGACATAAGATCGATATTTTTTCAGTGGAACCTTCTATTTTTAACAACTTTTATTAGTAAAGAATTCTTGGAAATGATGGGATAACATTGATTTTTGAACAATTAGATATTTAGGGAATTTTTTTTTTGTATTTTGAGCTTCTAAATAATTATCATAAAGTACTTATAATTATTTGTTGTTGGTTTTCATGTCTGTTAAAATTGTTTGAATTAAACATGAAAAATGAAGTAGTATTACGGTATGTATTAGTATATGTACGTAGTTATTTATTTAATTTTAATATTATAAGTCATATACATACATATACTATTATTAAAACAAACAGCTTTTAAGGCCAATAAATGTAAATTATTATTATTAATTGTTTACAGTAATGTTATTTATTTTTTTATATTGTGTATATTTCTTTTTCGGTAATTTTCATTTCAATTAAAAATGCTTGCTATACATATGCACGGTTTAAATCCATAGTCTCTTGTTTAATACTTGAAGGACTATACGTCTCGGGAACTAACGTTCACTTTTACATATAAAAGTATTTATTATTTATTTATTTATTTATATTAATTAATGTTACAAACATAAATGTAATGCAATATTATTGAACCATCGGCTACCAAGGCCATTATAGGGTTTTTTTTATACTATTATTAAATTATATACTAATATTATTTATTTTGTTTATATTATATACTATATATTTACATTATATTTGGTCGTAAGGGGGGTATGTAAAGAAAAAAAACACTTACAACCTGTGCAGGGATCGAACCCACACTGCTTTGGTTAATACGCCATACGCCTACCTACTAGGCTACCGAAGCTCTCCCCCGCATAAAAAAGTAGTTTTGTATTGAAAAAAATGTAAAAAAATTGCATAACTTTAGGCAACGTGTTTATTTTTATTAGAATATTTTATATTTAGGGTTTTTTTTTTTATTTTAAATTGTTAAAAAACTGCAATAGTAATAACGATAAGTACACGGTTTTTACTTTATAATTTTGTATGGAACTGTTTCGTACTTTTAATAATTGAATCTTCTTTAGTTCTTAGCTTCTCAATTTTAACATTGGAAGTTTTTGATTGACTATTGACTGTATTTAAAGTAAAATAAAAGAAGAAAAATATATGGTAATAATTATATGCTAATAAATGAAATTTCTGACGATTTCTAAATATTTTACTTATTGAATATGTAAAATAAATTTAGTTAAATTAATTTTATATATATATTTTTAATATATGGAGTATTCAATGTATTTACGCTCGATCTGATTGAAGTAAAATTGAAAGTAATGAATCAATCAATACAAAAAAGTATATAAATTCTCAAAACTATTTTAATGAAAGTTATTTATCTTCTTTAAAAAAAACTAAAAAATAAAATAGATTTAGCATTCAGTTTAGAATTAATATTGCTATATTTAAAAAAAATTTGGAACATTTTCTTAAACTTTATTATATTCTGACAAAAAAATGTATTAAAAGGATTACTAAATGTAGTATTTATTTTTATATTTATAAAAAGAAGTATTAATTTATTCTTATAAATATTCTACAAACAGTCGATTAGTTCACAGCTTGTATCCTTTTCATTTTAAACTAATAATTTATTTATATTTTAAGTATTTTTTCACTTAAACATTATTAAATAATTTAAAATTCAATGAATTCAATTGATATTCAAATTAAATTCTTATTTTTCTTTCTTTAATTTCAGTATTTTTTTACTTTCAATAAAAACAATTTTATATGGTTTTTATTTGTTGTTATTTTCTTCATTTATTTTTTTTTATATTTAAAGAATATTCATCACCAAGGACATTTCTTTTAACATAAAAGAACTATGAAGAAAAGAGCACAATTTTGAACTTCATTTAATAAAAAACGACAAATAGTAGAACAACAAAAAGGAAATTTTGAATCTAATAAGAAAAAAAAAACAACACAAACTAGACTATAAAAATATAAAAACAAACAACAAGCAAAAAAAAAAAAAAAAAATCCAAAAATTGGACAAAAAAGTTTATAAATGAAGCTTCTACTACCAACCTGTCGATATCCTTTTCAAACTTTTCTGCTGCTGACAGCGTTTCTATTCTTTAACTATTTTATATCATCATCAATTCAAATTGAATTGTTGTTAACAACGACAACAACAACAGCACCAATTACAATAAAAGCAAAAACAACAAAAACAACAAATATATCAACTATATCAGAAACAATAAATACAACAAAAGAACCAACAATATTAACTAACAATATTAATTCAATAAAAGGAAAAGAAATAAAAAATAAAATAAGAGTAACAACAACAAAACCAATATTATCAAAAGAGACAACAACGTCAACAACAACATTTCATCATATTGTTGATACAATCTACGTTCAAGATACAAATCTATCAAGGAAAGAATCATTCACATTTTTAAAAAATCAATCATTTTTTAATGATTCATCAATATCACCATCAAGATCAATATTATCATTGTCACCATCATTATTAACATCATCATCAATAGTATATGTAAATACAACAATACCAATATTAATAACAAATAAAACAACAACAGCAACAACGATATTACCAATATATTATAATGGTTCAAGGACAATTTTAAAGGATAATCCACAACAACAAAAAAAATTGCCATTAAAAGAAATTTTAAATAAAAAAATAAATTTAGAATTACAATACAACCAACAAGAACAGTATAAAGAAGGATCTCTACAACAACTACAACATCAAAAATATCATTTGTATAAAAATAATTTGATTAATAATAAAAGTTATAGTAGTAATAATTATAGTAATAATAGTAATAGTAATATCAAAACTAATACAAATAGTAATAACAAAAATAATAGTAATAGTAATAATAATAGTAATAAAGTTAGTAATACCAGTAATATTATTAATAGTATTAATATTAAAACGAATCATCGTCATCAATATCGTAGTATTAAAGAACAAAGTAAAAATAGTAAAAATAATAATGATGATGTTGATGATAATGATGATAGTAATAATGATAGTTATGAAAGAATTGGAGTAATATTATTTAATAGTGATAATTTACCAATCAATACAACAATCATTAAATTTGGTTTTGAAAAATTCTTAGAATTTTTTCAATTAAATTTAAAAAATCAAAAAGTGGATTTTATTAAAGAAAATGGTAAGAAAAATTAATATAATTTTTTTTTTATATGGTATGAATGTGTGCTTGTGTTTAAAGTTTTATACTTATATCTATTCGTGATTCTTTTATATTTGTTTTTTAAATAATGTTCATAGCTTTTTTTTTTGAATTTTGTTATTTATCTTGAACTTTAAGCTTTTTGAACTGTTGTTATACAAAGACGTTTAATTTATATCAGTGACTGTTAAGTTTTTGTGTTTTTTATTAAATTATTTGAGTAACTGATGCAAAACTAAGAAAGATCACTGCTTCATTTGAATCATATTTTTAAATTAAGCTTTGTTTAAAGGAAAAAAAGATTGGAATAAAATCTTTATTAACTATTTAGAATATCTAAAAGGTTAAGTTCAAAAGTATCACTGGTTTCGACTAACGGTTGGTTAAATTATAAGCTACAATCAATTATAATCAATTATATTTAATGAAGATATTTTGTAAAGTATTTCTTTCATTTTTAAGGGTCGCTCTTTGCAGCCACTGTATTGATACCAATTGCTTATGTATTGAGGGCAATAAAAAAAGGAACGAAATTTTAATATTTTACTAAATTCATAAATTTCATATTACTAAAAGTCAATGTTAAATTAACATCACATACTTTTAAAAAGACGACTTATTTTCCTTTTAGAATAAATTGATTGGGCCTAACACAAATGAAATATAATAGAACATAGCCCACAAATTATTTTGATATAAGATATGGAGAAAGAAAACAATTGCATCAGAATGTGGTGATAACCGACTAATATAGCGGCTAACATGTTGACAAATTGATGTTATGTGACAAAAAATACTTTATGATAAATATAAAATAAAATATTTCTTGTATAGAAAAAAAATTGAAGCCTCGGACTATTCAATAAAATTAAAAGGCTATTTAGATGTCTGAATTACAAAGAAGAAGAAATAATATTGAACAATACTTAAGTTCTTTCCCAGTCAGTCTATTAAACAAGATAACATGTATTTATACAAATAGAAAATTATATTTTCGAAACACTCTGGGTTGTGTATTTCAACTATTATTTTTTATAGTTTAAAAAAAAAAGTGATCCAAAGTTTTAAATTTATTAGTTTTCAAATAATTGGGCAGAAATATAATAAAGCCAATCTTTATTTAGTTAGAAAAAATTTCCTTTATACATAAATACAAACAAACAACATATAAATACAAACAGTCTGAAAAATTAAATTAAATTCGATATACATACAATATATATGTATATATATGTATACAAAAAATATTTTTCGATAAGATTAAACAAATAATAAAAATTAGCTATCTCCACCACAGGACCGACCGCTATTGTATAAAAATAATAATTTACATACATACATATATTTCCATACATACATATGCAAAATAACTTCTAATGCTGCGCATACAAGGCGGTCTAGGTTGAAAATTTGGTACTCGGACTTGATAAGTTGTATCGTGTATGGGTAAGTTGTAAAACCATTTTGATGGTTGAAAAGTTGGTTGGAAGAATATCAAAAAATTTTAATTTTTGTGGGCGGAGTCTTTGTTTTGTAGTTGAGTAGTATCATGTATGGGCAAGTTGTACAACTTAATGTTATTTTAACATTGAGATTTTTTGATTTGAGAAAATAATAAAAATATAAAGTACATAATTACAACGGTTGGATGATAGATTAGATAAGTGTGTGGTATGGTTGTTAAACCTGTCCGGGTACCAAGTTTACAACATAGTCCGCTGTGTATGGCAGCATAATAATTTAAAATAATTTTTTTTTGATTCAATAACAATAATAACTAAGCAATGAATTAATCGTAAAAATATATGTACATTCATTCATACATCCATTTACATATGCAAGTACATATGTACATGATTTTCTTTTTCATTCAAAAATATTAGAAGTAAAAAATAATAAAATCTGTAAACAAATACAAAACAAACATAACATTAACATTGAATCTGCTAACAAAAATTTTGCGTCAGTAACAAGAGAATAATATGCATAGATATAAGTATGTATGTACATACATATGTATATAAATTTTTAAACAAAAAAAAAAACAAAAAAAAATGTATTTATATAAATTCATATGGCGTGTTATAATAATATGTATTAAATTTGGACTTTGGACTGGAAAAATTAAATAAAAGTTAAAGTTAGCCGGATCAAAAAATGTTCTATGGCAAAATTGTTGCTCTTTACATGTGTAACAACTTTGTCTTAATAATTCTTCTCATTTTCCTGTTACGAAATATTCGTAAAACTTAAAAATTACACTAATAAACTATTACTTCCGGTTGTCCGATTTGCTCCAAAAGCTTATCAATTTGAGATATTTACATCAAAAATCTTAAATATGAAAATAGAAAAAAATTCGCTCAGTCGTTTAGGCTGTACACGTGCCCACAGATATACAAACACACGCACCCATACACACAAACACAGACAGATATCACGCTAAAATTTTTTTTACAGCCTTCTACGCACCGGAGTAGTGCATATTTGCCAAAATTTCGGGTACAAATTTTTAGTATGAAAACAATACCTACCTTATACATAATTGTATGCGATCGGTAAAAAGGAACTACTGATTAAAAATTTAGTAGTGAAAATACTATTTGTTCGGAGTTTGGGATATTTTCAAATATTTTTTGTCATAATCAAAATCCAACAAATAAATATCTACAATTTTTCTTGTGATTTCTGTGTTTAGGTAAAAGTGTAAGCCTTTTGTTGATAATATTTTTTACTTTATAATTTGTAAGTATTACAATTTGATTTTTAATAGACTGTTAATAAATCTGTTATCTTTTTAGAATTTGCGATTTGAAATAGAATCTTTTAAAAATCGTACATTTTTTTCCAAAATATATTTTAAAGTAATATAAATTTATATTAACTCTTTGATAATCAATAAAGTGTGAACATGTCATGAACATTTTTTAAAAGTAAATTTTTGAACCGTTTAAGAACGACAACAAAAAAATAAAAAAACTTCATTGAGACTTGGTGCTGAAACAGGTTAATAGATCGTAAGCAAATTAACTTAGTTAGTTTTTATGCTAAATAGCAACACATTTGCAAAATCATTGAATTGTAAAGTCAATTGATTAAACCGTTTAAGCAAGACAACAAAAAAACTTAAAAAAATTCGTTCGACCCTGGTGTATAAACAATTTACCAGAACGTAATAAAAATTTGTTACAGGCTTTCTTTCAGACCATAAAACCACCTTACAAAATTGAACACAAATGGAAAACAAAACATTTTTTGGAAGCCTGCCGGGTCAAATTCGGTTAATATATTACAAACAAATTTCTTCAGCACACCTCTAAAGCTAAGAAAACAAATTTTATTTGTAGCTGGTCAACGAAAAAACCAAAACGTTTTAATAAGCTCTCGAGCCGCAATGACATATAGCCTATAATTCCTTAGACTCCTAAAAGTTTTTTTTTTCTCCCGTTTTATTCCTTTTGGGAACATATCCTGTACTAGTCTCTTAATTTCTGCCCAAGACTTCCTACTCTTTATTCAACAAGAACGCTTCTTCTCTAAGAAGCTTTAGATCTTCCCACGTTTCTTCTGCCTTGAGGATTCCAGTCTAATGTCTGACGCACCACTGATGTTGTTAGACGTCTGAGGAAATGGCCGATCCATCTCCATTTTCTTCTACATATTTGCGTTTCAATCGACTCTTGGCTGGATAGTGAATTCCTGATTCAGAATTCTTCTTGGCCAGGATATTCGGCATATTATTCTTAGGCATTTGTTGGTGAAGACCTGTAGCTTTTGTATAATAGCACAGATTTCATCCATGCGTTGAATATTCTTATTTTAGTGCCGCGGGCTATGTGTGGCGATTTCCAGGTTGCCCATAATCTAGCGAAGATTCTTCTTGCCTTTGAAATTCTGTGCTCTATATCTTTTGTTGTACACCCGTCTGTTGTTATAATGCTACCCAAGCATTCGTAATTCGCTACCTCTTCGATTTGGGTATTCCCGATGAATACTGGTATCTGATTTGCTTCATTTATTTTCATGATTTTTGTTTTCCTTATATTGATTGGAGGCCTATTTTTTCAGCTTTTTCTGCAAGTTTATTGACTAGTGCTTGCATATCGGTGGCTGAGTGCGTGAGAAGAGCTTTATCATCTACGTATTCTAAGCTTTGGAGCTTGCTTGAGAGTTGCCATGAGATATCTTTGCGCATTGGGACTAAGTTCCTCAAGCATTTATCCAGAGTGTTGATAAATAGAAAAACGGAAAACGGGCATCCTTGTCTTACTCCTGCTGATGTTATAATTGGCATGCTTAATGCGCTATTGTGTGATATCATCGTTTCTGCGTTAGAATATAGCGCTTTGATGATTCCAATTCATTTTGATGGAATTCTGTTTTTCTTAAGAGCAGCCCAGATAGCCCTTTGATTAATAGTGTCGAAGGTGGCTCTTTCGAAGTCGATGAATGTGATATAAAGTGGACTGTTCCATTCTACTGACTGTTCTACAATTAATCTTAGTGTGTTTGTATGTTCTGTGTAGCTTCGATTTTCCCGAAAACCTGCCTGTTCTTCTCTCAGATTTTTATCCAATTTTTGATATATTCTGGAGTATAATATTAAGGCGATACTTTTTGTAATTTAGTGTAGTTATTCCATTCCAATTTTGGCATTCTGTTAGATCGTCGTTCTTTGGTAGTTTAATTATTATTCCTTTCGGATGCGATTGATTCTTCCTCCCATGTACTTTGAATTATTGGCCTTAGTAGTTATTTCTCCTGGTTTTGGTAGTTAGACTGCTAAAAGTGTTCCTGCAAAATTTAATTACAATCGAACCGTTGAATCTGAGACAAAAAAACAAACAAATATATAAACAAACATACTTAAACAATATTGGACACTTTATATATTAGATTTAATTACATTTATTAAATTATATTAACGCAAAAATAAAAGTTAATAATTTTTATTTCATAAAGATAAAAACAACAAAATACCTCGGGAAACACCGGGTATTCCTGCTAGTATTACATTAAATAACTTTAGTGCAAAAAGTTTTGAAGAATTAGAGAAATTTTTTTTGCGAAAAGTAATACAATATTTCATGGTTAAACCTGTACAGTGAGAAAAATATTTTTTAACATGAAAGGTACTAGTACATAAAATGTAAATTTTAATTTTAAATGTATAACTTACTTACATAAGGACAACAAGCCATATTTATATATGGAACATTCCACAATTTTATATATGGAAAAATTTACACGTATTTTACATGTTCTTTCACACTTATATTTTAGTGACTTTTTCAAAAAATTTATAAATATCTTCATTAATTTAACTTTGCCTAACAGTTCAGTCTGCCAGTTCAACTATCCGTTTGAGATAAAGCAATAAAATTTAATTCATAGATCATAGATATATCACCCTAACAAATATTTGTCAAAAAACTGTTTATATCCCCTCTATAGACTAGGAAACAATAGAGGCACAATAGACTAGGAAATTATAAGAAAAATAATAATCTAAAACCATTTTATCTTAGAAAATTTAAAACAGTGTTTTCAAAATTCAAAACGGCGTCGTAATTCAAAAAAATTCAAAATTACAAAGTTTTATTTATTTAAATAAAAAGAAAGATTTTTATAACTGGAAACATCTTTTTTTAAATAACATCTTTTTTTAAATTATTAGGTAACATTTTTCACAGAGCTCAACTGTGAAACAACTACGACGTCAACGGTCGGACACAGTTAAAATTTTCAGTAAATTATTTTTAAAATTCACTTCCAACTTTTTTTTTTTTTTTATGTATTTCTCTGCCACATAAATGTGGACAGGAAATTACACAGCCTTTCCTGTTTAGGCGTGGTTTTAAATGTTGTAAGGGGGAATAACTCTTACGACGTGTGTGGGATTCGAACCCAAACTCCCTCGGTGTTTACAGCGTATTTTATACGCTCTTATCTACTAGGCCACCGAGGTCCTTTCCAACTTTTTTTTTTTAAGAAAAACCGATAATTTTAAGAAAAACTGAGATAATTTTTTGAGAAACAAATATCCAATTTTGAATATATATATACATTTAACTCAAAACTCTACTAAACAAAATTTCTTATAATTTTCATTTTCATTTCATTTTTGCAAAGAAAAAGATTGTTTAATAATTGTGCAATTCAAGTAATATTTGCAGATAAACTAATTTTTTTTTGTGGTTGTTACTCACAAACGCAAATTTTTTTTATCCTTGATTTTTTATCCTATATTCACTATTACATTAATAACAGGTTACGGCTTTCACCAAAAAAAAAAAAAAAAAAAAAAAAACTGAAACTGAAACTACAAAATTTTTTTTTACAAAAAAAAAAAATCATCTGGTCCTGATTATAATATACATTTTCTTTTAATGAATCTGACTTCGATTTTCTGTACATTTAGATATGAACATTACAAAAACAAAAAAAAGAGAAAATAAAAGAAAAGGAAAAAAAATTAGAATCATCCTTGAAGAGTTTTAGTTTTTTGCTTTGTTTTTTTTTTTTTTTGGCTTGTATTTAGCAAGATGTTCCAGCCCACCAGAATTAAAGTAAATAATTGTTAATATAAAGTTATATAGTTGATTTGGATATATCTATCTCTTTTTATCTATCGTAATTTTTATCATTTTATTCATTTTTTTATCCGGTTCATAGTCTATTTTTCTTATAAGAAGAAAAACAAAAAAAATTTTTTTTTTTATTTTTAAGATGTAGGCAATTAGTGTTTGCATTTTATCTTGTATACAAACTGATAGATGGTAAAAGTATTTTTCTATGTTAAATATCAGAATTATAATGGATAATCAGGAATGGGTGAACTTCAGGTTTATGTCAGAATGTTATGTATTTGATATTATAGAACAGATTATTATAGGTAGACTTTTTATTATAATTTTGAAAATATATTTTTCTACTAATGTTTTTCATTGCTAAAATTAAATTATAGTGATGGACAATAATAAGTTCGAAGTTAATTTGTTAGTTTGTTGTTCTTATTGTTTAATTTTATATTGTGATTAAAAGGTAGTCAGTTTATAAAAGGTGATTGTTTTATTGTTTTTATGAGAAAAAGAAAAATAAAATTTATATAGAATAAGTAAACTTAATTAAGAAGGAACTGGTTAAAAACGAACTAAAAAGAAAATTAAGAGATATAAAAGATATTAATCTGTTTTCTAGCTTAAAAAAGAAAATAAGAAAATTTTATTTTGAATTGATTCAATTAATTTTAATTGAGTATTGTTATACCAATTTATAACCGGATTAACAAAAATCATTAAAAGAAATATTTTACATATATACATATATATACATCTTTAATTGTTAGTTTGAATTATGTATATTATTCAAAAATTTCAATGCTAAATGAAAGAATTTCAATTTAATTTTTGTATTTAAAGTTTTAAATATTCCAAACAGATACTTAGAATTTTATTTATTTTCTTTATTACGAGAGACGGTGGAAAATATTAAAAATCACCCAGAGCAGCTGCACAAAGGAGCTTGTATTTAGGTTGTTGCATTTTAACAAATTTTTTCGATCGAAAGTTTTAAAAATGTCCAGACTCATAACATTTAATCCACCAACATGGTGTAGGCTGATGTTTAACTTCTTGCAAAGTGAAATAATCTGTTAAACGACGAGCTTTAAAACAGTATTGTAAATCATGCAGTAAACCTTTATTATCTATAGTTATTTCAAAAGCTTTTGGTTCACTATTTTTTTATTACTTTGGAATGAACTACCTTTGAAGAAAGGGACTGCTGCTTTTACCTTTTTTTCAGAACTGAAAACGTGCGCGGATTTAAATTGAATAGAATGAAAATTCGAAGTAAGAAAAAGGCAGAAAATGTTGCATAAAGGTTTTCGAATACTGGAGTGGGTATATTTTTCAGAACCATAGAGGTGATACTATCTGAATCATCCAGAACTCCGTCAATGTTATATTTGCATTGAGATTTTCCAAGATTTTATCACTTATCGTATTCTAAAGTAAATTGTAGCAAAAGAACAACCAACTTCTGGAACGATTGAAACCTTTTGAGTTGAAGGGGACAGCTTTGAGTTGAAACATAACTGCTTGCCAAATAAAATGCATTTTCTCTTTCAAATCTAATGCAATTAATGATGCAATGATGTTGTCAACATTATCATTTCAAGTGCCAAGTCATATAAATATCTGAAATCATTCATTATAAATATACCTAATGTATAAAATAATACTAATATTTTGTTATATTAGACAATAGTTAACGCGCAATAAATTTTATAATTTATAATTATGTTGAATTTTTGATTATTCAGACTTTTGTCCTCTTAGAGTATTGTGTAACGTTCACATATTCACAAAATTATTGTGTTACATCCCAAAATTTAGAATTTTAGTATTTAATTACCAAAAAGGTATTTAAATTTTCATATTAGACTAAGAAAGTCATATATAAAATACGAGCCGGCATATATTGAATATTGAATTAATAAAAAATAAATAAATTAGTAATGATTATTTGAACTTTGATTTTTCTATAGAACAGCATTCATTAAAAAAGATTCTGAAAGAAGGAAAATATTCATAAAGGTTTCGTAATTTTCTTCAATTGTCCCTCTGTTAAAGAAAAACAAAAATAAAAAAAAAAAAATTTAAATAAAAGATTTACCGTTGAGTAAATCAAATTTTAATATTATTAAAAATATTTAGAATAAACAAATACAAGTACTTACATATAAAAAACTGCTAACAAATTTTAAACATTCTTGTTTATTGTATAATTAAACAAAAATAAATAAATATTCCGCTTTAATTTTATATTTACATAATATTTAGTATTCTATATTAATATTTTGTACATAAAGGTGACCATATTTACAAAAGAAAAGAGTACTTAAAAAAAATTTTGGGCTTTAGTTTAGTTTTTTTATAGAATTTTATTTATATCTATAAGGTATAATAAAAATTGATTATTTATATTTGATACTTATTTTGTTTTTATTATTTATATAATGTAGGTAGGTATTAATTATTATTAAGCAATAATTTTTACCAATGATACCAACCAATGATACATATCAGGTTAATAAAACGTTTTCAAAAGAAAGTATTCTCTTTTACTGGAATTCGAGTCCGAACTATCCGAACAGGAATTCCCTATTCTAACCACTACCACTATGGTATATTTTAATTAAATAAAATGTAAATTGGTGGTAATCATATTGTTGATATAAATAAGTATAAATCGCCTTTTAAATTTTTATGAGGTGCATGTCTTTTTTGAAATTTGTCTAATTGAAGTACTTCAGGACATATTGAACTCATAGGATTTCATAATATCAATTAGATTTGCTGATAAATGAAAAGGATAAGACTCAAATTAACATTCAAAATAATATGCAGTTGATTCCCTGTAGGTGCCGAAACTAAAATATAATAAAAAATACATTATTTGAAATCATTCATATAACACTGTCGACATATACTATTAGTGTAAGCTTTTTCTTAAGGCTAGATATTATGTATTGCAACATTTTATAAAACTCTTTCCTAATTGAACATCTTTATTTTATTAAGTAAAAAAATTATTAATATAATATTTTTAAAATTTTTTTTTTGTTTTTTATTATATGTAATATAATATGGTCACTCTCAAGTCAATATTTTAAATTAACATGAATCGTTTATTTTTCTTTTTTAAAATTTATTTAAATTTTTTTTTCTTTTTTTAGGTCTTAACAATTTAATAAAACATTTGGAAAATAAAAATTATACAACCATAATAAAAACATTGCTAACTAATGACATCAGTGAAAAGGAAAATGAATATAATAATAATAAAAATAATAATAACAATAAAAAAAATAAAAATCGAAGTAAAAATATTTCAAAAACAAACATTTTCGACATTAATAACGACAAAAACAATAATAACAAGGATAACAGGGATAACGAAAAATTTAACCGTCAAAAACATTGGAATTCTTTTGAATATATGAAATCTGTTAGTAATGCTGCTGTTGGTTTATGTCATTTTAGTCAAGGATATTTAAACGACTTTAATAAAACAGTATTAATGTGGCCGTGTCCAAATATGAAGGTAAGTTTTTTTATTTTTTTTATTTTCATATTGTAATAAATTATATTTTTTGTTTTCATGCATTTATTTACACGCTATTTACAAAAATATTATTTTGTATTATTGAAGTTAAATTAGTAGATAAATCCTTTTTTCCATTTATTTTTTTCACGTATAACAAAAAATTAGCACGTTAGCACCGTTTTGCTACCACTACCATGACCACAAGGTTTATGTTTAGGCTATAACGGATTTAATATCAGATCCATTTCGCGGCATTCAGGAACCTTACCATTTCTGCAGGTTGATTAGTTGCTAAATCGCTAAGATCGTTAAATTTATGGCTACCCAGAGCTGCTCTTCTGTCTCTGGCTAGCGCTGGGCATTTACACGTGAAGTGTATAATGGTTTCTTTCTCATTCTGTTCACCATAACTGCGGCATGATATGTTGAATGGAATACCTAATCTGACCGCATGTTCGCCAATTGGCCAGTGTCCCATGAACACACCTATTGCGCTGGCTATGTCCCGCCGAGATAGCTTCCATAGGTTGTCCGTTCTTTTGTTGTCGTACGACGGCCATATTTTGTTGGTCATACGGCATGAGGTTAATTCTTTCCACTTTCTTTTCGCTAGGGATAAAAAGTGTAGAAAGATATCCCTTTTAACGCTGTTTAGTGGTGGATCCACCTGTTCTTCCAGTGAAGCATTCAGATTGGAACCCCTTCTTGCTAATTCATCAGCATGTTCATTTACTGTGATGTTCTTATGTCCCGGAACCCGCAGTAATGTAACATTATGTTTATAGCTTATACTCTTAAGCTCGTCAGAGCATTTTTTTGAAAAGCTTAGATGTTATCATCGCAGAGTTAAAAGCCGCGATTGCTGCTTGACTATCAGTGACAAAGGCAATGCTTTCCCCCAGATAAGTATTGCTCCTAAGTATTTAGCATGTTTTCCAGATTCTTAGCACTTCAGCTTGAAATACATTGCATTTATTGGGAATTTTGAAAGCATGTTCTATTTTGAGTTTTTCAGAATAAACACCAGCACCGGCACCGCAGTCCATTTTTACACATCAGTGAAGAGTGTGATGTCTACTTCACCCAAAGGGTTTTCTTGTCTCCACTCCCTTTTTGATGGAATCTTTACTTTGAAAGTCGAGCTGTCGAGCTTAGAATACTGCTATGTCTATAGGGTTTTATGTGCCAGTGCCCATTTTCTCTGAGTCTGACCGCACTACAACAGGCTAGAAATTTTATATGAAGGTCAACGGGAAGGAGATAAAGAAGTGAATCTAGTGCATTACTTGGCGTCGAACTTAAGGCACCCGTAATGCTTATACATGCACCTCTCTGTACCTTACCAAGTCTGGTTCGGATATACTCCTTCTCAACGCTGGCTACCAGAATAATGATCCGTAGGTAAGAATGGGGCGTACTATAGCTGTGTACATCCATAAATCCATTCTTGATTTTAATCCCCATTTTTTACCTAACATTTTCCTACAAGAATAGATGGCTACATTAAATATTGGAGTAGTTTTTTAATTATAATTTATAATTATATAAGTTTTTAATATAATTTTAAGCATTTTATCTTTATAAATGTCTTTTAATATTTTACATTAGAATTTTTTTCTGAAAAGATTTCCTCTAAATCTTGTTATTTATAGTATATTCAAAACTTTTAAATAATCCTTTAAATATGTCTTAATTGTTTTTAAATCTGAATTTTTTAAAATCGAATTAAACTGAAATAAAATAAAATACAACTATAATATAATGTTATAGTCATAAAATATTTTTGTATTATTTAAAAGATATATTCGTTGATATAGTGGCAAATTTTCATGTTATTTCGTTGATTATGTTATATTGTAATTTAATAGGTGTTTAAAATGTGCGTTAGTCATATTATATAACATCACATTTATATATTTTAGCGATTATTGTGTATTTTTCCCTGATTAAAAATATTACGAATATTATACAAAAAAGAACGAACAGAGAGTGTTGAAGGATTGTTATCAAGAAGAAATATTTAATTATAAACAATGAACAATTATCCATTAGTTGAATACAAAGGATTTTTAATGAAATTATTGTTTTGTGAAATTTAAAGTGTTGTATAGTAAAATTTCAAAGTACAATTCTATTTAAAAGTTCAAATATAAAACCACTTCATTTTTTTAAAAATTGTATGTATACATATTATAATATATATTATTTAAGTATATTATATTTAACAAGTATATGCGCACAGTATATATAATTATTGCATAATTTTAGGGAAATGTCTGCAAATGATGTAAAAAATGTGTTATTTTTCTATAGTTACATATTAATTAAAATCACATTAGAGAATTTTTTATATGTTACATGTATGTATATATTTTGTAAATTGTCACAATAATGCCCTATTTTATATAAATGTGTGCAATTTTAATTATACAATTTTATTAAAAAATATAATAAAATTAACATTTTTGTTTTTGTTTTATGTAAAATTATGTAATAGATGTTAAAAAAAATCACTAGAAAAATCTGTTAAATAAAATTTAGTAGGTATTATTGTATATTTTTATTTTTGTTGTGCAAACAACAGAAAAGGATGTTTTTCCAATTTAATTATAACAATATTTTCATTAAATTTTTCATTATAAAAATTATGTTGTAAACTATGTATAAATAGAAGTACTTTTTTAGTTCTACATAAATTGTTTAAATACATTGCAAAAATAATAAATTAATGTCATAAGAAATATGTTGTTTAGTTAATAATAAAAAACAAAAAAAAACTTTTAATAGTATACATACAGTTATTTAAGAAAATTTATAGGGTTTCATCGGTATGCAAATTTGCTTTTACACAAATATTTAATTAAAAATAATATAATATTTTATAAATAATTTTTTAATATATAATGTTTAATAATAGTTAGTGCGCAATGCACCCATAAAATGGTTATTTCAATAGTTTTAAATAATATTAGAAATTTATAAAATATATTTTATTTTATAACATCTTTAGATATTATAGTGTTTTTGTATTTTAATTGAGATAGTTGAAAGGTATTAATTATTTTTATACAAAAAAATTTAAAATAAAAATTTTAAAAAATATAAAAAAAAGTCTGTAACTTTTATAATTAAAGAGATTTAGATTTTAATTTTTTGAAATTATAGGTTATATTGAATAATAAATGAAAAAGTTTATAAATTCTTGTAAAACTTTAATATATTACTTCAGCAGATAAATAAAACTTATCTATATTTTTATGTCATTACTTTATTACTTTATTTCATTACTTTTATTTTGCTGCGTTTTGCTGAAGTACCTTTCAGAAGCAGAAGGAACATCCAGTTTACCCATCTCTATATTTAAAACGCCAAAGCTTATTTTGACGTTTAATATACATGTAAGGATTTCTTTACATTTATCATGCATTACAATATAATACAATATTATTCAGATTATCTTCGGGAAACTTTATTTTAATTAATTTTCTATTTTCAAAATTAATTCTATATATTTAATAATTATAATTTAATTTTTATAACTATTTGAAAGTTGCTTATAGCGGCGGCAATGGGACCAAATAAATTCTGTCGTTATAACCGATGAACGTTATATTTTAATCTTTCTGTGCTAAAAGAAGGCATTTATTATATTAACAAAAATATAAAATAAAACATAAAAATGTTAAAAACATTCACACCTATGACAATCTTTCATTTATATATTTGAACTTTGAATAAACATAAATTTAAGATTATTCAGTTACATATACATAGGTTTTTTAATTTTTTGCTATGTCTATTCTATATTATTTTGTTATTATAATATACATCGCTTTATAATTCGTGTATCCTAAAGGTGATAATCCTATGCGTGCGGCGCTTTGACGTTTACGTAGAATACATTTTTTTAAATGGAACTTGATCAAATAGAAAAGTGACGCTAGAGTAGAGCAACTTTTTACTTTTACTCGGGTTGACAATAAATTTTTATTTTTATTTTATATTGGTTGTTGGTCATAAAGCGACGCTAGAGGCAACGCTAGAGGCGACATGAGCATTGCGTTATCACCTTAATTAAACAAATATAAACATATGTATTGTGTAAGTTATGTTTAGATATAGTATAAAACAGACATAAATCTGGTTTTTAAATAAAACTTTAGTTATATAGCTAATTATATTATTGTTGGCTCGATTATCTCTTAACGTTCTATTAAAAAGCATGATTATATAATAAAATAATGTCATAATTATTGGTACATACCAATGTCATGATTATAGTTACAAATGTCATAAGCATATGCTTGGACAAAATAAAAGAGGGAAAAATATTAATTTTTGATAATTTGTTTGTTGGAAAATTATTTAAAAACCTATTAAAAAGGGTTATTTATATAGATCTATATATTGAGATATATATAATTAATCTTAACTTATTAGCATTTGTAATTTTTAGAATATAAATGCATAAATGTTTTCTTGACATTTATAGAAAAGTACGGGTAGAACACAAGCTACAGTTATCTTAGTAGTATATTTTTATATAACAATAATTATAGGTAAATTTATCTACAATCTACATATACATAACTTCTTCTTTAACGTAATAGAAAAAAATATGTGTATAAAATATGTCAAACTGTCTATAAAAATGTATATCAGATTAAAATCATATCTAATTTCTTTTAAAGACTTTTCATCAACATTCAGCATCTTTTTAAATAACTTTTTAGCACATTTCCAAAAAAATTTTGAAAAAATGTGCTTATTAGTTTCACTCTGTCCGTCCGTCCGTCCGTCCGTCCGTCCGTCCGTCTGTTTACAAAACTTCTACACCGTTAAAGATAGAGAAAAAAAATTTTAACCATAGGTAGGTCTCATAAAAAAAATAATTTTGTGGAACAACTTTTTCATGTAGCCCCCCCCATTACGGAGCTACACCCCCTCAAACTTTGAAAAAGTCCTATTTTTAAATGCATATATCTTATGTTCCGCTCAAGATTTTTTCAATCTGAAAACGTCATTCGACAGGTATTTCTTTTATCTTTGTAAATTAATATCAAAATTATACAATTTTTTTAAATTTAGTATTTAAATTTACCGTTATGTGAGAACCAAATTTTGCATGATTTTTCTACTTTCATAACTCCGGCACGCTTCTAGATACAAGCTTGAAATTTTGAGGCAAGAAAGAACTTTTAGAATTAGTATAAGTTTCCTCAGAAAATTTTTTCGGACCACCCCCTGTTTATGAGCTATTAGGGCTTAAAAATTGAAAATTTGCTATTTTTAAACACCTGTAACTTAGGAACCTGCACACATTTTACTTCTGCAAGATGTAAAAATTAAAGCTACAATAATATATTTTTACGTGTGTGAAAGGTTTATTTTAATTGTAAAGGGTTCCAAAGTTGCAGCTCATCAAAATTGTAAAAAAGCCCCATTTTCAGATGTATATATCTCGGGCTCTGCGTAATAGTTTTGCAATCTAAAACCGGCAGAAGATCGAAAATTTTATTATCTATATAAAACAATATCAAAATTATGTAATATTATGTAATTTACGATTTAAATTTACCGTTATGTGAAAACCACATTTTGCATGAAATTTCTTTTTTCATAACTCCGGCACCCCTTTAGATAGGGACCTGAAATTTTGAGACAAGAAAGAACTTTTAGAATTAGTATAAGTTTCCTCAGAAAATTTTTTGGTAACGCCCCCTCTTTAAGAGTTATTACGCCTCAAAAATTGAAAATTTGCTATTTTTAGACACCTGTAACTTAGGCACCTGTAAAAATTTTTCTTCGGCAAGACATGAAAATGAAAGCTACAATAATATATTTTTACGTGTGTGAAAGGTTTATTTTAGTTGTAAAGGGTTCCAAAGCTGCAGCTCTTCAAAATTGTAAAAAAGCTCCATTTTCAGATGTATATATCTCGGGCTTTGCATAATAGTTTTGCAATCTAAAACCGGTAGAAGATCGAAAATTTTATTATCTATATAAAACAATATCAAAATTATGTAATATTTTGTAATTTACGATTTAAATTTACCGTTATGTGAAAACCACATTTTGCATGAAATTTCTTTTTTCATAACTCCGGCACCCCTTTAGATAGGAACCTGAAATTTTGAGACAAGAAAGAACTTTTAGAATTAGTATAAGTTTCCTCAGAAAATTTTTTGGTAACGCCCCCTCTTTAAGAGTTATTACGCCTCAAAAATTGAAAATATGCTATTTTTAGACACCTGTAACTTAGGCACCTGTAAAAACTTTTCTTCGGCAAGACATAAAAATTAAAGCTTCAATAATATATTTTTACGTGTGTTAACAGCTTTTCTTAGTTATATAGGATTCCGAACTTACGGCCCCTCAAAATTTCAAAAATGTCCTATTTTCACATTTTTTCTTATTAGATGAAATTTTCAAATTTTTGTGTAAGTCACAATTCTAAATAATTTGTATTGAGTTTTGGAAATGTGCGCTTTTAAAAACCGTTGGTTTACATTCTACCTTGTTATCTATATATTCTATTTTTAGTTTTTAAAGTTTTCAATACTTTAATATTAGACTTATTGGAGCATATGCAAAATATTTAGGAGGTTTTATAGAACCTTTATCATTTTGTTTTTTATATATGTATATGTATATATATGAAGGATTAAAGAAAAAAAATTTTACTTAAAGTTAAAATATCTTCACTTAAAATGAAAATATTATAATTTGTATTTTTTAATATATTTGGTAAAAAAAATATGTCTCTAGCAACAAAAAAAAAAAAAAAAATATATACATATATAATATAACAACTCAATTATTGATGTACAGAATCAGCTATTAAAACATTAGTTTTTTGTTTTTAATTATATGATTATAAATATAAAGAAATTAAATAATGATGGTATATAGTTATGATGGTATATGGTATTCAATGATGGTATATAGTTATGTTCTTTTTTAACAACTTATATCACATACACATATACATTAAAGAATAAAAACAAACATAATTATATTTTTGTTCTGTATGTATGTATCTAAGTATTCTTTGAAATTTTATATTTATATTTTACAAGCAGATACCTTTACTTACTTATTCTTTCTTTCTTTTATATAATATATACAATAATTATGTATAAAATATTAATGTTTATTTTTATATTAAATATAATTGTTAGATATTAAAATATTCTTATACATATACGTATACGTATTCTTATACATATATGTATCTATCCATACATATTATGATGACTGGGTGTTGATAAAACAACTCTTATCATTTTAAGTCAATTGAGTGAAAAAATAATTACAAAGTTTGTGTATATTATATAAATATAATATATAAGAAAGTATATATACATAATATATAAATATATATACAAAAATATTTCATAATTAGATTTTAATTAATTAAATTATATAATAATAAATATTAAGAAAATATCACTATTAATTAAGAGAAAAGAAAATAAAAGTTGAATAAAATGTTAAAATGTACAAAATAATTATATACATATACATTATAATTTAATTAAATAAAATTATAGGGTATACGATTGTTTGTAAGATTTTTTATTTTATTTTTTTTTTTGCTTAATTGAAATCATATAATTATTAAAGTACAAAACATTTAAAATTGAATAAAAAAATTTTTCTTATGTTAAATTTTGAAATTAACAAAGTGAAAAGAAATTTAAGATGTACCGTACAATTTCAAAGTAGCGTTTGTTAATTGAAATCAATTTTAATTACTGTTTTTATACAATAAATATTTCTAATTGAAAAAAAGGGGTTGGCCACGAAATCCGAAATACAAATTCCCAAATACAAAATCCCAAAATTCAAAATCCCAAATACCAAAATCCCAAAATCCCACATACTTAAAATTCCAAACCGCACTTTTGTTATCATAATTCGTTTTGAATTTTTTTATTTCAGATGTGGGTCGATTTAATGAAAAAAAAATATTGATTGCAAAAATTGTAGAAAAAAATTCCAACAAAAAAGATTCAACATTTTATTCAAGATTTTCACGTTTTTAATTTTTGAAATTTGCTTTTGTATACTTTTCAACATTATTTTTGCCTACATTTTTTGGTATTCGAGACGGGTTGGCTACGAAGTTCCAAAAAAAAATTTCATTTCTAAAATACCATTTACATAATTCCAAAAAAAAAATTCCAAAATTCAAAATTGAATGGGAAGCATTTTAAATATCGCTAAAAACACCCGCTAAATAAGTTGTTGGGGCTCTATGATTTTGTAACCAACTATTAAATCGCTCCTAACATCCTTCTAGATACACATTTCAACAACAATATATTGAATAAAGTGACCCTAACTTAAACAAATAATTGAATATTCTGATTTTATATACAACTCTAAAATCTCTCCTAATTCAGAATCTATCATATACGTAAATATGCATATTCTGGAAAAAGCAGCAATCCTGGTTTTCAATCCAACTTTAAATTCAAAACGAACTATAATATTAAAACTACTTGGGGATTTAGGTATTTAGGTATTTTGGAAATTTAGTATTTTGAGATTTGCGAGTTTGGGATTTTGGTATTTGCGATTTTTTTTGGGATTTTACAGAAAAAAATCCCAAATATAAATTTTGCTGAAAAACATTCCGAATGCTATAAATTCAGAATTGCTCTTTTTTCCAGAATATAAATGTATTCATATAATGGACATACAAAATTTTGAATTATAACGGATTTTAGATTAGATTCAAAATCTGGGAATTTCATTTTCGCAGAATATTTATTTATTCATATATGCCATGGAACTTAAGTCCATTATTAGATATCACAATGGATTAAATAATGTCTAAGTATGCCTTTTGACAAACACTTTAACCTAACCAGACCTAACCTAAATCCATTTAGAAATGGCCATAAGTTCAATGAAACTTAAGTTAATTTAAGAACATATTAATTCCACGGATCATGTCCGTGGAAATGAAAATCATCCGCTTGAAATTAACAACTAAAAACTTATTTTAGTAAAAGAAATATAATTTTTTGTTGGAATAAAGCGGTATCTAATTTATTAATATTGCAAAATTTTATAACATTCTTCTTTTTGTTGTTCTTTTCTTTTAATAAATTTTAAATAAATTTATTTTGACTAATAATTTGTATCCAATATATGATGTAGTAATTAAGACACCTTTTCATTCTAAAAGTGTCGGGGTCAAATTCCGGCTCAAGGATAAAAGAAAATAATATGCTATCTGAATTCATGATCTCCATTTTTAGAAATCTACATAATACCTAAAATGTATGTATATAAAAGTTGTAATTATTATAATTTATTTTTTATCTTATATGGGTTGATCAAAAACAAACTTAAGCTAATTATGCGCTTGTTACATCTAGATAATTATTCTATTCTTTATTCGCATAATATACCAGGTGTAATACCAAGGTTCATTTTTAGCACATTTTCAAAAAATTTAAAAAAATATGCTTATTAGTTTCACTCTGTGCGTCCGTCAATCTTTTTGGGTGTTTACAAAACTTCTACACTGTTTGAAATAAATCAATGAAATTTTATCTATGGATAGGCAACTACAGTTGTTCCACAAAAAACTGATTTTGTTGAACAATTTTCTTCTGTAGCCCCACCCGTTGCGGAGCCATAATCCCACAAAGTTTGAAAAAACCCTATCTTTAAATTGTTATAACACAGGTTCTATAAGACATATTCCCAATCTGGAAACGCCAAAAGATAAGCTGGTTTTATAAACTTTGTAAATATATATAATATAAATATGTGGCTTTGCCATGCGGTATTTTAATATAACATAGAAGCTTGAAATTTTGGGAGGAGTTAAATCTTTGGAAATAAGTATGAGCCATTTCAGGAAATATTTTTGTGTTTTGTGTCCCCCCATTTAGGAGCTGTAAGCCTTTGAAAACTGAAAAGTCTTTATTTTTAAACTCCTGTAACTTGGGCACCTGTCCAAATTTGTTTGAAGTAATATAGAAAAATTAAAGCTCCAACATTAAATATTTTTGTTTACGTTAATAATTTTTCTTAGTAATATAGGGTTACCTTATAAATTGACAAAAGTGTGATTTGATTTTTCTCAATTTTTTCTTACAAAAAAAAATCAAACAAAATCAATTTATTTTTCAATATCTACTCTTTATGTAACATCTAGTCTTATATGGAATATTTTTTAATTTTGGAAATGTGCCTTTTTGAAAATCCTTGGTTTTTTTCATTACTTGTATATATTTTACTTATATTAAATTGAAGGTAGATAAAAACCCAAGATTATAAATTTACCTTTAAATAGTAAATAGATTTCTTTTTAATAAAATGTGCTTTGTAAAAAACTCAAAACTTATATTATATTATATATATTATATCAAACTTATATTATATTTTGCTACTGTTTACTTTTTTTTAAAATAATAAATATAGTTTACAATATTGATAAATATTTATAAAAATGTAGTTTAACTAAATATTCGCGGAAAGAATTATGCAACCTGATTTATAACTATATATAAATTATTTAAATTGAGCATAAATAATCGTTATGGATGATAAAATATACTAGTATTCGCCCGCCCCTCGAAATTCGAGGTGTATTTTTCTTTATTTCAATTCATTTTGTTATATAATTTTACAAATTGTGTAGTTCATAAAACTAAATAGTGGTTTTATCGATCTTAGCCTAAGCTGTATGATCTTATAAAAGTTTATAATATAATGACATTTTTTATTTAAATGTTTAAAGCTAAGGAAGTAATATCTTATAAAATTTATATTTAATTGTACATATTCAAATAATATGTAATGCAAAACAGACAAAAATAAATTCAATCGCATATTTATTAATTATTGTTATTATAAATACTATACAATTTTTTCTTCTTTTCTTTTTCTCTCTTTCCCATTCTACTTATGTTCACTTATATATTCAAATTATGTATTATGCATGTACATATTTAAAAATGCTTAGATATAAAAATTATGTGTACAATGCATTATGTATACATGCATTGGTTCCCATTTTTCTACTACAATTATCCAACTACAACTCTATCATATTAATCAATATGACAACCACAATTATAATAATTATTATTATATTTTATCTTTTATTATTTTATTATTTTTTTTTTTCTTATTTATTGGAGATGTTTAAATATTTTTACTATTTCTAAACTTTATGATTTTTAGGAAGAAAAACAAGAGTTAGTATAAAAATTGTACTGATAAATTCCTGTATGTTAAAGAATGTTATTAGCTATTATAATTTGCAACAATTCTTTCTGTAATTTTCTTTTAAATATGCAGATGTTTTCAATTATTTTAAATTCCGACGGTAAGTCATTAAATACTTTCAGGCAGTTGTATAAACAGTTATTTTTCTGTTTATCTGTCTTGAAAAGTGATAGATAAAATTTAGACTTATTTCGCGTATTATAATTATGAAAATCAAGATTTTGTTGAATTAAAAAATTGTGTTTTATTTTGTTGTTGATTATTTTGAACGCGATTATATAGACCTTCCTTTTACAAATGTCTGAGAAGCTTAAGTACTTTCTCGTATAAAGCATACTGGTCGGATGCAAAATGGGGTAATTGTGAATTAATTTTATTGCTTTTTTTAGCAAAGATTCGATTTTTTTTAGATGAATTTGTGGGGCTCTACTCCAAATTGGGTTCACATAGACAATGTTAGATAATATGTAAGATGTATGTATAACGAATAATGTATTTTATTATATTATATTATATTAATTTATATCAAAAATTTCTTTAATCTACTAAGTATGAATACATATGGAGAAACTATTTTATTATATGCACAATATGCTCCACCCAACTAAGCTTACTGTCAATGTAAGCTTAGTTGGGTGGAGTCTTAGGGGTGGATGTCTTAGGACTTCATTGTTACTGTCAATGTAACAATGAAGTCCTAAGTTATTATGACACTTTACTACAATAATTTTAGCACCATTAGCGGTGATAGGGAGATCATTAAAAATTTTGTTTCCAAATGGTAGTATAGAAGTTTTTTTTTATATTCATCAATAACCTATTTTTTAGAAGCCATTTTTTTATAATAGTCAGGTCATCTAATATTGCTTTTTTTAGGTTTGCTTCGCTTGACTCCGCATACTTTATAACCGCGTCGTCAGCAAATAACTGAATAGATCCACGGAGATTAAGTCGGGTTATATCGTCAATGTATATCTTGAAAAATACCGGACCCAAGACAGATCCATGCGGTACTCCTTTGTTGATGATACATATATTGCTTAGGTTTTTATTAATCTTTACACACTGAGTTCTTTGAATTGGTTTTGAATAAAGCAATTTGCTCATTCGAAAAGCTCAATCTAGAAAGCTTGTGCAGTAAAATTTTATGATCGACACAGTCAAATGCCTTCTGTAAATCGATAAATACACAGGCCGTGAATTTACCGTTATCCATATTTCTGGTAATAAAATCAGTTAAGGCCAGACATGCCGCGGTGGTATTAGAGTTTTCCTCAAATCCGTATTGTTCAGAACTCAATATACTGTTGTTTCTCAGAAACGTGTCGAGTTTTAATAAGGAATTTTGGAAAAATATTAATATTGTAAGATGGCTGTACTGAATATTTATCATTTAAAATAAAAAAAAATTAAAGTCGGTTGGTAAATAATTGAGTAAAAGGGTTTTAAATCTCTATCATTTACAGATTATATATTATGATTATAACAATGGCTTTACTTTTTTTAATTTTAAAATTCCATTTAATATTATATATTAAACGAAATTAAGTTTTTTTGGATTTTATTTAAAACAACATTCGCCGTCTCATATTAATTGATATTACAGGTAAAAATTTAGGTAGGTTACTTAAATGTATAAGAAAATCGTTTTTAAGGACATTAAAGTTAATTATGAAGAAAAAAATAAATAAAAAATTTGAAATATACAGTAAGCTTGGGCAGTTTGATAGTAAGAATTAAATTGCAATGCCGAAAAATCTTAACGAATCTTAAATTATTATTAATTTGTTTATATTACAGAATTTTATATTAATTTGCTTATATCATAGAATTTTTCTGATATAGTTTTTTTACTTTGAGCTGACAATGTGAGATTTCAGATTTTACTATATTCAGCTTAAAATGATTTGGACTGATGGCCAAAAATGATAGTACACGATTTTTTTCTTAAAATATCAGTTATTTGTAATAAAATATTATCATCTAATGATTGTTATTTGTCATCTGTAGGTATAGAAGAATTGAAAATATTTTTGTAATTCTTTTAAATATTTCCATAAATACTCTAAATTAATCCATATTCAAATATTATTATTTGTTATTATTTATTTTATAATATCTTTTAATTTAAAAATAATAGTATAGTATATAGTAATAGTAATAGTATACTAATAAATTTAAAAGCTATAGATATTTAATCCATTTAAATTTTTTGTAAGGCTATCTCACTTAATCTTTGTTAAATATACCTCAATAGTTATTTTTAACTTTTTTCCTTTCGAATAAAATTTTTATACACGTGCACATTTGATTTAATATTATTTTTTATGCTTGGGCGTTGTTACTACTGGGATTTTCGAAAAAAAAAAAATAAAAATATATTTCTACTTCAACAATAATATTTTATATTTAAAAAAAACAATGTATGTTTTTGAGATAAATATTTATCTGAAATATTTATTTATAAAAAAAAAAAAACTTAAAATAAAAACACAAAAAAAAAGAAAACATTATGGATAAAAATAAAAAATAAATAATAAATAAATATTAAAAAAGAAAAAAAAAAACAAAACTTTTAAAGAAAAAAAAAAAGAAATAAATATCTGACTTCGTGGACATTTCGTTTTGTATAACAAAGATTAAACAGAAAAAAAAAATAATGACATATTTTGGAACATTATTATAATGTAAATTAATACTATTTATGTACTAAATAGTATTAATATACTAAATATGTATTAGCTAAATTAAATTATTATAAATTATCCAATTGTTTGTGTATTTATAGATATATAATATGTACATTCTTTGAGACAATTGAATACATACAAATAACTTTTATTTTTTTATAAAAATTAGTTCTTGCTATTTACTTTTTTGCAGTTTTATTTTATAGATTTGTCGCTCCTATTATATTTTCATTAATTGGCCTTATGGTTTTTACTACATTTCCAAAAAAATTTTGAAATAATATGCCAATTAGGTTCACTTTGTCCGTCCGTCTGTTCGTTTGTTTACAAAACTTCTACACCGTTAAAGATATAGAGAAAACAAATTTTAACCATGGGTAGGTCTCATAAAAAAATTAGTTTTGTGGAACAATCCTAATTAGTTTTGTGGAATAACCCTATTTTTAAACGTGTATATTTCATATTCCGCTTAACACTTTTTCAATCTGAAAACGCCATTCGACAGGTTTTATTTTTACCTTTATAAATATCAAAATTATATATATATATTTTTAGTATTTAAATTTACCCTTATGTGAAAACCAAATTTTGTATAGTTTTTCTACCTTCATAACTCCGACACACTTTTAGATAGGGGATTGAAATTTTGAGACAAGATAGAACTTTAAATTAGTATAAGTTTGCTCAGAAATTTTTTTTATACCACCCCCTGTTTATGTGCTATTAAGGCTCAAAATTTTAAAGTTTGCTATTTTTAAACACGTGCAATTTAAGCACCTGTACAAATTTTTCTTCGGAAAGACATAAAAATTAAAGCTCCAGTAATATATTAATTTATTATATATAAATTCATATATTAATTTATTATATATAAAGTCACATTTTCACATTTTTTCAAACTTTTGTGGAAGTCATAATTCTAAACAGTTTGTATTGTCTTTTGGAAATGTGCGGTTTTAAAAACCGTTGGTTTACATTCTACCTTGTTTATTGGTAATTTTTAAATGTTTAAACACACAAGTGATTAAGTTTTTTTTTTGGTTTTGTTCTTTATCACTGTACACTAGTGAAGTATCCTAAATTATTTTAAATGATTATCCTTTAAAAATATCTTAACAGTAGGTTGTAACTGTAATAAATTTAAAAAAAAAAATGTCTACAAAGTGGTAGATAAATGAAAAGAAAAAATTAAGGTAAATTAATTAACATTTTAAACTGTGTTAATTTTGTTGTGATCCAAATCATTATTAAAACTTTCTTAAGACACTAAATGACGACAGCCTAAATTTTTATCACGCATTTTTTTTTTAAATTGAAAGGAGTCTACCTAAACAAGTATATAAACTGTTTTCAATTTATTCCTTTTTTCAAATCGTAGGCTTTTATGTACCAAGATATATGTTTTATTTTATTAGTCCTTATTATCGGAATACGCCTAATGATCTAATAATTTTTCTTTAAATTTTTTTTTATTCTTCCTTTAGTTCTTCTTTCTAATCCTTTTATTTATTCCTCCTTTGATTCTTCTTTCATTTTCTTTAATTTCTTCCGAATAAGAAGTTATATGAAATAATAATGGAAGTTAATTAAGTCTGGTATTATTAATATTGGTGCGATAGTTAATTTTAAATTAATAAATAGTAATAATTATTATTTTTAACATTTTAAACTTATTATGAATTTAATTTTATTAAGATAAAAAAAAAACAAGATTTGTCAAAATTACATTTAAAGTATTTTAACTAACTTTTAAAAAATTTCGTTTGATTTTTTGGGAAGTGACGAAAAAAAGATGGTTTTTAGTTGTTGATTATTACTTTGATCTGGAATATTAGTTTTTATTGCCATAAATAACGGTTATATTTTAATTATGTACTCAATTTCTTTAAAAAACAGTTAAAGATAGAACAACTTAAAAAAGAATACTGAAAATATGTTAGAATAATCGGCATCGAATTATAAATTTAAACAAAAAATAAAAATACTAAGTTCCTTTTCATGGTGAACGATAAAATTTAAAAGTTTTTCGTAATATATCTCTCTCAAGGCAAAAATTGATAATAATCTTTGTAAAAGTGCAAAGTAATATATTTTTAACCATGCAAAAACCGTATTTTATAAGTTTATTTTGAATAGAAGTATTCCTAAGGAAATGATTGTTTTTATTTGAAATTTTTGGAAACGGTTTATTATGTTGACCTAAGTTTTTTCTTTAATACTTTTTCAATACTAATCCATGTAGAATCACCACTGAATAAAAATAATTTTTTATACATACGAGTATATGTACTTATTTATATATATATTCCTATACATAATTTTGATTTAATGATGTACACCGTCAAAAAAAAAAAAAATTTTTGTTTTATGCAAATATTTATAATAGATGAGAATTGAATAACTTATAAAGCATAAAAATTTTTTATGTTAATATATACGTATGTAGGTTTATATATGGATGAACATATTATGGAAAACTATATATAGTACAAAGAAATACACAAATCAAAGGAATAAACAGGAAAAAAAAAGTAGAAAAATAAAAAACTTGGCTTTTATGATAAATTACTAAATATAATTTATTCAACATACATACCTATACATATACATATAATCATACATTAATTTTACATATGTATTTATATGTTTATATTAACATATGTACATAAATATCCAAATAAAATTAAACAAAAAAAATGAATCTAATATATTTTTGTCTTTTATATATTTTCTTAGTTGTGCTTTTTGTGTTTTGTTTTTTGTTTTTTGATTTTTTTGTTTTTTATTTTCTGGTTGAGAAAAACAACATTCTATTAAATTAAAAATGAAGGACTTTCATACATTTTTCATCAGAAAAAAAAAAAACACAAAATAAAAATTAATTTTTTTGCTTTTGAATATATGAATAGAAATTTTTTTCTTAAGTTTAGTTGTTCATGTTTGTTATAAGATATATTATATTTAGCCTTTCTAACTAAGATATCTTTAGATAAATTTCATCTTTTGTTAATATTTTTCGAATTCGATTTTAATGTTAGTTTCAATTTGGTTTTTTCGCTAATTGGGGCACTTTAAAAGAAATGAATAAACTTTCGACTAAACTACAGAACTATTATAAGTAGTTCTTTTATTGCGGAAATTTAATTTTGGTATACCTAGAGAATGAGAAGATGCAAATATAATATATATTTATTGATTTGAATTAAAACAGATTGCGAATTAGATTTTTGTATGTATTTCTTAATTAAATTAAATGAAAATTTAAATTGTCAGATTCGATGTAATTTCGAAACACTCGAAAAGAAAAATGTGAGATCATTTATTTATTTAAGTATTTGGTTTTGTTTGACTTAGAGTCATTTTATATAAGTTATAGGATATTTACCTCAAATTTCGTATCCGTAAAAAATTGTACTTTGAAATATTTGTTTAAAAATTAAGATTTTATGTTCAATTCTTAGTTTGGATTTACGATGAATTAGAGAGTATAAAATTTTAAATAATTTATTACATTTCTGCATATTGTCTTATCGATATGAGATATTTAAACAAGTCTTGTATCTATATAAATTCTTAAATAGTTAATTGATCTTTCCCCCTTGGTATATCATTACTTTTTAGATTTAAATTTCAGTTCGGAAATAATTAAGATTTACTTTTTCTTGTAAAAACAAAATCGTTTGAGTTTTATGACTGTTACTATACATAAAATGGATTTTCAATATTGAGCGAGATCAATAATGATGTATCTGATAGATTTTTTGATATGATATGGTAGTATCGTTACCATATAAGCCAATGTAACAGTTTGGTAGTTTGCAAAAATCGGGAATAAAAATATAGTATAATGTAGGTTGAAACCATGTCAATTTTTATCTTATATTTAACTTTTATAAGAAACTACCCTTAGAATATAATGTATATGCATAAATGTGTATTAAATGTAAAGGACGGTGTAAGCTTAAGTGTAAGCATTTTTCTTGTATAACATTTAAATAAAGTTAAAATTTCTACCTCTGTATATGTTTTTTTTGGAAATTTTGAAAACAATTTTTTTGCAAAATTTCAAGGGTATTTGAAAGATAACATAATTATAATTATTCCGTTTTTTTATCTTTTCAAAGTATTGGTAAAATTTAAACTCTTTTAAACCTTTGATTTCATTTAATATTTTGTACATGAATTAGATCTTTGTAATTTGAGTAATTTTATAAACAATTTTCACTTGTTTCCACTTTTTCTTTAATTAATTTGTTTTTTATTAAAAATTTTATTTGGGAGCAAATTCTTTAGATTTTATGCGCTTGTAAATAATATTTAATGCTTGGATGAAAAATTTATTGAAAAAATAAAAAAAGAATCTTCGGAATTCCCAAAAACAAAAAAAAAATCAATCAAAATAGTCAACAAGAAATGTGTTGTAAAGTGGTACATTTTCAAGGATTCCTTTATTTTAATTAGGTATTGAAAAATATTTTAATTTTTGTACATTTTTTTAAAATTTTTGCAAAGAGTCGCTTTTGAATTTTTAAAATTCAATATTTGTATCAGTTTGCCAAGGATTGTGTACAGTTAATTGAACATTTTCCAATTATCTGTGATGCATAGTTGTTAAATGATTATTAACATCAAGTTTACTTTCGAAGATGTTTAACTTTTGAATTATTTTAAAAAAGAACTCGATCTAAATACTTTTGAATTTATAGTTAGATCTCTAACTAAATTACAGTTATATTGCCAAATTATAGTTTTTCATATTATCTTAAATATTGGAACATCCATTAAAACTGAACTAAAATGCTTACAACCTAGAATTAAATTAAATTATGAAGAGACTTCAAAATTACTCTGTGTGAAAAATACTGTGTTTTTGTAAAATAAAGTTTTTTTAAGATTAAAATACTTAGAGTAGAGTTTTCTTTTTGGAACAAATACTGAATCTACAAATCTAGTTAAGTAAGTTTTATATAAAATGGGTTCTAGTAAATTCCTTTGAAACCTTTTTTGATTTACCTAATACAAAATTGATTGTTAAACATTTCCTTTTTCTTTTTTTCTAAGGGTGGTGGGAATCTTCCAAAGACAGCAAGAATTTTCCCTTGGTAGTGTCAGATTCTTATTGACTAAACCCACCTCCCCCTTTAGCCAAAATAATGGGATGAAACGCTTATCTGCGAACGCAGTATATTGGCCAGGGAGTAAGGATAGGAAATGGATACGGAAAGATTGATTTGCGAGTGAGACTGTAAGGATACAATGAATCTGCCTATTATTATTACTACTTTGCTAACAGCGACTATAGCCGTTACAATAGTTACAACATGCAGTAGTATATAATAATACTGCATGAGGTAATTATTAAAGGCAACCCCCACTGTCACTTGATTAGAACTCTAAGCTGCATCTGAAATATAAGAAAGTTATAAATAAATTTAAAACTAATATAAATGTTTCTATTGTATAAAAAAAACTGTTAAGACATCTGGAAAATCAAAATAGATTTTAATTTCTATTTAGACTCGGACGTACACCATGCTTTTTAAAGAATTCAAGTTTATACCTCTTTAATAGCTGTGAAGTTATAAAATTAATGAGAAATTTTTGAAAATATTTTTTTAAATATATTTCCTCAATTTAAAATTTGAAGTATGGTAGTCTAGAAGAAAACGCTACTAATTTAAACTGATATTATAGATTATTTATTTTTGAAACAAATTTTTTAAAAATTATTTTCATAGTATTTTTTTTTCCTAAGGGAGACGGGAATCTCCCAAAGACACCAAGAATTTCGCCCTTGGTAGTGTCAAATGTTTACTGACTAAACCCACCTCCCCCTTTAGCTAATATAATGGGCTAACTACATGAGGTAATTATTGAAGGCAACCCCCACTGTCACTGTAGCGGCTGTTATTATTGGTATTACTATTCTCATTAATATCATTATTATTTTACTACAGAGTTTGCTATTAGTATTTACAAAATTTATGTAGTATTTACAAAACAGTTTACTATTAAGTATTTATATTTGTGATTTAACCAGTTTAGATTTCAAATCAAAAGAATATTAGAAATATATTTTTAAATAATTTCATCCTTTTGTTATACTGTAAAATTTGCTACCAAATTTGTAGAGAGAATTCTTAAGTCCTTTGAACAAAACAGTATCCCAATTAAATTGTAATTGAAGGATCTACACAGATATCAATTAAAAAAAAAAATATTTTGATGAATTATTTAGTAATTCAAATCAGAATAATCAGAATAATTAAATTAAAACACATCCTTTTGTAATTTATAATACGTTTATTTCTTTATTGTTCGTTGTTTCCTGGTCTAATGACCAAATTGTTAAATATTGAATATTTCGAATTTACTACATTGAATGTTGTAAGTGTAAATGTAATCCTGTTCTACAATATTTAAAATATGTTTAATTTAACTTTACGAATTTTTAAATTAACTTTACGATTAATTCATTGGAAAATTTGCATTCATTTGATACAATGGAATTTATTTTTAATTTTGATTCTTTGTAAGAAAAAATGCAATATTATAATTAGAATCAAAGTTTTTGAAAAGGGAATTTTTATACGAATATATGGTTTTTGATTGAACCTGAGTAATTGTCAATGTATAGAGAAATAATTTTTAATTTTTGCAAAGTTTTGGGTTAATATGATTCATTTTGTGTAAAACCTTTGCCTTTGCTAAATTTATAAAATCAAAATATAAATTTTTCTTTTTTCTAATTTTATCAATTTTTCGATAATTCGTTTAAAATTTTTGAAATTTTTTAAAGCTTATATTAAAACAACACAAAAGAACAACCGATCAAAGACTTAAAGCACTGAAAGTATTGTAATTTTTTCGCATTTATTTTTATTATTTCGTTGCTTTAATGAAAGAAAAATTATCAAAGATTATTTTAAGTTAATTTCATTACAAGAATTAATATTTGCAATTAACTAAAATATTAAAAGAATAAGTTAGTAATTAAAAAGTCTTCGTAAAAATTCAAATTATTTGATGAAAAGAGTATCAAGTTGAAATTAAGGTATTGAAAAACGACAAATATTTAGAAGTCTTTCATCCAAAAGGTCCTTCTTACAGAAGATAAAATCCTCCAGCAAACTTGGACCAAATTCCTTTACAGAATTTAACAATAGAAAGTATGAACTGCTTGTAACATAAACTGAAAAGTTTGATGCCCATCAGTCAAATCATTTAGACAAAAAAAAAAAAAAAAAGGAAAAATCTTTAACAAATCTTAAAGACAAAATTGCTTTACGAAACGTAAAGAAATAAAAATTTGATTTAAAATAAATAGGTAACTTTAATTTTAGTAGCTACAAGATTACATTTACATCATACATTTAATTTATATAGTAAATTTCTGAATTTTCATTACTCGAAATAAACAAAATTTTTAAATTAATCTGCCTATCCATAAATTTAATGATCTTTTACAAAATTTCAGATGTTCAACTTTAAATTAAATTCATAGATATATCTATGTAAATTTCGGCAGTTGTCTGAGGACATATACATATTATCATTGTATGATTTAAAATATCAGATATATAACTTAATTAACTTCAATATATGAGAATAACAAATTTCAAAATTATATCACATATACTCTACTGATTGGGTTGCGTTAGACCAACCAAATTTAGCAGAAGTCGTTGGCATAAAATATAACTGTTTTGACGAAAATTAAGATACGGGAGCATGGATATAGCTAGATCAATTTAGAATTCAATCCCGAGCAAGAATAAATATAAATCCTTTTCAGATATCTATCTGATATCTTATCTTTTACAGCAATACAAACGTAATGGTAAATTTATTATATCCTTAGAATTATATTCATATGGGTATAAGTAGAACTATTATTATTTATAGTAAATGTTATAAACATTTAAAAAAAACTTTTAATATTTAATTTGTTATCGCAACTTATTAATTTTAAACCAATCAAATAATTTAAATTTTCTTCAACAAAAAGGAAGCAAAACATTTTAAGTAATGAAAATTTTAATTCAGGTTAGAACATAACAGATCCTTGAACCTAAATGAATTAATATTATCATCTTGTTCTATTAATATTAATTTTAATTAAAAAAGAAAAGATACAAACAGTATATAGAATGTTAATTTTAAATTAGTTATAGTTTATAAACGTATCCTTTTTAAAATATTAAATAAGATTTGTGTTAATTATCATCGTGCAGGTCTTTTATTTTAATCCTTTTGAAAATAAATAATTAAATGAATAAATAGTTTTTATTCGCATTCAAGAAAAAAGAAAAATTATTATACAGAGATTATTCACACGTTTATTCTTAATTATATACGTAATATATATATACTTATATTTTTTAATACATAAATAATTGATTTAATTACTATTACAGGTGTTATAAAAGTTTTTTTTTTTTTTTAATATATAAATTAATATACTGCTTAAACTTATGTACAGCAATGGTTAAAAGACTTGTAACGACATTTTTATATAATTTTTTTACTTGTGTAAAAATGATATAAACATGTTATATAGAACAGAACAAAATAAAAATGGCTTATATAAACTACTCAAAGTTTTTTAAATATGAAGAATTTTTTTGCTAATATTAAGGATACCTCCAAAATTAAATGTGAGTCTATAGTAGCTGTGTTGATAACAATCTTTAAGATGTAGTATATAGTGATGATCGTATGAGTGCTTTGCAGGCATAGCAAAAATATTTTTAAAGTTCTATATCTGTTTGTATATCTTATAGACTGGTTATCGCATTTTTTTTTTCTTTATTATTATAGTATTTTGTATTGTGATTAAGATTCCGAGAAAATATAAATTAAAACTGAACATAAAAATTGGCCAATAGAAATATTCAATTGAACATATGAAGGTCATAAATTTCATACAATTGTTTTAAGAGGAGATTTTTATTTCCTTGGAAGTGTAAGAATCAAAATCCAAGACTGTTGATTTACTTGGCAAGAATTAAAATCCAAGATGTTGGTTTTTATCATTTTATCTTCACTGTTCCGTACATTATTCTGTGATCCTACTAATTAAGAAAAACATTTCCTATTTGAACTTGTACTTATTTCTCATATATTCAATTTTTCATTACTATCGGCACTTTATTCAGAGACGCTGTATTGTGAAATTAGTTAAGTTTTCGATTTATAATATAAATGTCCCTGAAAAGTTTTCAAATATCTAATATATGTAAATAATGTAAAAATCTTCTAGAAGATTATAACTGAATCAAGAAGAGTATTTGTCTATTTAGATTTTAAAATGTTGTATATATTATTTTAAAAACCAATTAATTACCTTAACGGCGAAAATAAATATTTATTAAATATAAGTTTAATCCTTTTCATTTAAAATTAAAGGATTTTTTTTTAATACTATATAGGTAATTGCAAAAGAAAGTCAAGTTTTTTGTTTCAAGTTATTTTTTCCATTAAAAAAAATTTTTTTAATGATTTTCGTTAAACATTTTTTACTTTATTTATTTGATCTTTCTTAAATTCAAGCGGCGAGGAATGCGTATTACTTTATCTTATGTAATGCATTAATTTTTGCAATAAGTGTATAAGTATAAATTAATTAAAATAAAATAAACAAGGCAGAATGTAAATCAAAGGTTTTTAAAGGTGCACATTTTTAAAAACACAATAAAAAGAGTCTGTGACTTGCACCAAAATTTGAATTTTTTTTTAAAAATTTCATATAAAAAGAAAAAAATGTGAAAAAATAAGGAGACGCTTTCTTCAATTTTAAGCGAACTCTAAATAATTAAGAAGAACCATTACTACATGTAAATTTATAAAGTTAAAACTTAAACAAATTTGTACAGATGCTTAAGTTGCAGATGTTTAAAAAGAGCAAAATTTCAATTTTTAAGCCTTAATAGCCCTTAAAAAGGGGGTGATACAAAAAAAAATTCTGAGGAAACTTATACTAATTCTAAAAGTTCTTTCTTCTCTCAAAATTTCTAAAAGAGTGCCAGAGTTTAGAAAAATCATAGAAAATTTTGTTTTCATATAACGGTTAATTTAAATACTAAATTTAAAAATAAAGTATAATTTCAATAATGATTAATAAAGGTAAAAAAAAATTCTTTCGAGTGGTGTTTTTAAATTGAAAAAATGTTAAGCAGAACTTGAAATATACACATTTAAAAATAGGGCTTTATCAAAGTTTGAGGGAGTGTAACTCTATAATGGATGAGGCTACATGAAAAAGTTGTTCTACAACATTAATTTATTTATGAGGTTAACATTTCATTGCTCTATCTTTAACAGTGTAGAAGTTTTGTAAACCATAGTGACGGACAAAACGACAGGGTGAAACTATGGGTACATTATTTAAGATTTTTTGAAAATGTGCTAAAAGGTAGGTATATGAGTTAGTTTTTTTCAAAAAAAAAAAATAAAAAAAAATTGAAAACTACTTTCATGCGATAAATTTATTATATGAAAGTGACGAAAAAATTAATTAAATTAATTGTAAACAACAAAAACAATGTTTTCTTTTCTATTAAAAATATTAAGTCACTTAAAGTGTAAAACTTTTAATTTTATCAAGAAAAAAAAAGTATGTAACAGTACATTACAATGTATATAAGTATAATAATATATAGTAATACCACATAACATAATGGATAATAATGTATTATATACGACAATATAAGATGCATATTGTGACATATTTCATTTTAAAAATTTTCAAAACTCTTGCAATCACATTTTTCATCAACATTATTATACGGTACATATATACTATATTATATTATATACGTATATGTATGTATCATTTATATATAGAATCTCTGAAAAAATCATATACTTGTATATACATATGAATAAGTGTAACATAATATATATTTGTAATTTTAAATTTAAATTTATATGTTATCAATAAAGATGCATGCGGCTAAGCTTCCGAATAATGCCCTGCGTCAATCAAGAAATGAACATAAAAATTGATGTGTAAAAAGATTACAAGAGATTTTACATTTATTAATATAACAAAAGATTTTTATTTTCTAAAATGTATATGTAAAGACACAATATCTAAGTTATTTGTTGCTTTTATTTTGTAATCTTAACAGTTCTATTAGTGCATTGCACTGTCATCTTACATCTTACTAAAATACTAAATCAACTTTTTCTTATTAAAATAAATGTACAACTTTTGTACAACTTTTTTAGATTTAAAGCAAAGTTTTAAATCAATGCCTATTAATTATTATATACCAACTACCAGTGGTATTAACCTCTTTTAATTATTGTAACATGTATGTGCAAACATACATGTAGTTTTTTTTTTTATATTTCGCCAATCATCATAAAATAAGGTTTTTATTATTTTTCTAATTGATAATTTAAGATAAATTTTGAAATTGAAAGGATTAATTTAGACTTGAATTAGAGGTTGACAATCTTCATAGTATATAGGCAAAAGATAAATATTTATTCTATAAGGTGTAGAGCTTCACAAGATACCATCAAGAAAACCTAAGCCCCTTGATAGTATGAGAATTTTACCCACTAAAACTAATTATCTCCGTATTCAGTACAATGTGCTAATAACTCTAACTGCACAGCAGTATAATGGCTTAGAAATAGGAAGGAATGCTTCCATTTATGACATATACATATTTTTTTATTAAAAAACTCTAAATTTAACTAATCATTTTATTAAATATTCTTTTTGAACACGAACCTAATGTATAGGAACAGAATAATTTTGAATTAACGGAACATTTTAATCTAATTTGTTATCCACCATTATTTTAGCTCGAACATTTTTTGTTGCTTTTTCGAACATGTTTTGATACAACATACCAGTGTTGCATTTAGATTTTAGCTCGGTAGATTTTTGTTGCTATTCCAAAGTATCCGTATATATTAGTACATATACATTACATAAATATTAATATAAACAGGTATAGATTTTTCATAATATCAGATTATATACAGTGATATTTTATGTTTGTTTGTGTGTATTTTTGTTAAAATGTTATATATACAATCAGTGACATTATAAAAAGGATATTAGTTGGTAACTCATTTTAATTTTTGTATAGTAGCAGATGACATAAAAAATTATTTTTAATCCTTTTAAAAATACAAGATAAATAGTTTAAGTGTTGGTAATGTTATAGTTGAATACCAAAAGGAATATACAATAAATAGGTTTTGAATATGAATTAAAAAATATATATATATATATATATATATACATATAAGACTATAGTTCTAATATATATTGTTTTTTCAGCGTTTGTTTTTTTGTGCATAATTTTAAACAAGATTTTTACACATGTCTAACAAATTTAAAGACCGTATATAAAGTGTAGAAGCTCGAAGGTATTCTGTTTATTATTATTATTTTCTTTTTTGAAATTATTTTGAATAATAAAATAATAAGTTAGGAGAAATTCTGTTCAATTTTATTTTGTTGTGGATACAACAGATAAATTGGATAGAAAAAGAATTGATAAAAAATAAATCTATTAAATTTATAACTTTAAATAAAAACCAAAATTTTTTATCTCTAATTATACTGCGAACTTTTGATATCAAATAAGAGCCATTTAATATGCAAAAATTCAAGATTGATGTATCTATTTTGAGAGTTTTTTATATTATATTTAAAAAACTATTTTTAAAACTATAAAACTAATTATTTATATTTTTTATTTTATATTTTTTATATTTTAATTATACAATTATTTTAAATTTAGTATTTAAATTTACCGTTATGTGAAAACCAAATTTTGCATGATTTTTCTACTTTCATGATTTTTCTACTCCGGCATGCTTTTAGATAGAGGCTTGAAATTTTGAGGCAAGAAAGAACTTTTAGAATTAGTATAAGTTTGCTCAGAAAATTTTTTTTGGGCCACCTCTGTTTATGAGCTATTAGGGCTCAAAAATTAAAAATTTGCTATTTTTAAAAATCTATAACTTAGGTACCTGTACACATTTTAGTTCGGAAAGATATAAAAATTAAAGCTACAGTAATATATTTTAAAGTGTGTTAAAGGTTTATTTTAGTTATATAGGGTTCCAAAGTTACAGCTCTTCAAAATTGCGAAAAAGCCCCATTTTCAGATGTATATATCTCAGGCTCTGCGTAAAAGTTTTGCAATCTAAAACTGGCAGAAGACCGGAAATTTTACTATCTACATAAAGCCATATCAAAATTATGCAATATTTTGTAATTTACTATTTAAATTTACCGTTATGTGAAAACCATATTTTGCCTGATATTTCTTTTTTCATAACTCCGGCACGCTTTTAGGTAGGAACCTGAAATTTTGAGGCAAGAAAGAACTTTTAGAATTAGTATAGGTTTCCTTAGAATATTTTTTTGCACCGCCCCCTGTTTAAGAAGTATTAGGGCTGAAATATTGAAAATTTGCTATTTTTAGGCACCTGTAACTTAAACACCTGTATACATTTTTCCTCGGCATTTTTCCTCGCTTTTTCTTACTTATGTAGGGTTCCAGACTTACAGCCCCTCAAAGTTCCAAAATAGTCCTATTTTCACATATTTTCTTATTACAAAAAATTTCTTAAATTTTATTTTTTAAATTTTTCAAATTTTTGTGCAAGTCACAATTCTAAACAGTTTGTATTGTGTTTTGGAAATGTACGCTTTTAAAAAGCGTTGGTTTACATTCTACCTTGTTAATATTTTGTTCTACTTCAAATTTAATTTCAGCTATTCGATATTATCCGTTATACGTTTGTGTTATAGTTTTCTATTTGTTCTATTTTTTATTTTTAATACTATATTTCATTACCTATAGGTAAATTGAATTCAAGTTCTTATTATTCGTTTTTATTGTGCGATTTTAAATTTTCTTTAGATTCTGGCTTTGATGAATTTTTCCGTAACCGTTTTGTAAACCAGTTTTTAACTCGCTAACATAATAATAAATTGTCTTTTATATATTGGTTCGTCTGCAACTCAAATTAAAGATGAAGGCATTTTTGTTTAAAATTCAAATAAATTTTCATAAGGTATAAAGTATAAACTTCGTTGTCGCATATGAGGTGTTGTTTTAAAAGATAATATATGGTATTAAAACAAAATGAAACGTAAGTTTAATTACGTTTTGTCAGTATAAAACTACGAATGTATAATTATCTAAATTATCATTAGATTCAGAATGGTAGGAACTTGTTTGGATTCCTTTTTATTCATGTTAATATTTTCCAGTATTTTTAAATAATATACAAAAAATTTTTTTAACTTTGATCGCTAAGTACCTACCGTATTTTTGATGATGAAAATACACACACGATTTAACTTAATGATGCAGTTTAAGTTATATTTCGCTATTTTTTTTAAATTTATAACATTTTATCCGAATTTTAGGTTTATTTCACGTTTAGGTTTATTTAAATATAAAACACAAGATTTTTAGATTTACCCAACAATAAAATATGCCTTTTGGTTAAAATAATATGCCAAACAATTAATTTTAAAAATTTTAAATAGAGATTTTTTTATGTGAGAATATTTTAAAATTATTTTACTTTATTTTATTAAAATCAAAAGTGTCCATTGTATTTTAAACAAATTTAATGGATTTATTTGCTCACTAAATTGAAAAAAAAAAAATATCAAATATTTTACTATCAGTTTCCAACAGAGTGCTATAAAATAATAAAAAACAAAGTTGCATTTTCACCACCTTTAAACATTAAATTTTTAAAGCTTTATAAAATATATATAAAAATGCATTATGTAATTATAAAATTTAATTCCGAACACTATACGGGGTATCCATATAAGCAACATTAACATTATTATTAATTATAATATACGTAAATTGTAACCATTTTGAAGAAAGTTAATCTGATAATGGAAGTTGGTTAGAAATGTGTACATCTGCTTTTACAGGGTAAAATACTCTTTTCTACTCCCAACTATACCAGTCTTTGAGAAAGAGTATAGATATAGGAGTAAATACGGTTATGTAAAATTAGCTTTTGATTTACCAATATTATACTACTAATTATTGTTAACTACACTTTTTTGGTATGTAGAAGGAACGTAAACATTATTGTATTCCTGATTAATAATTAAATTTATTAAATTCCAAATTTCCAAAAATCATATTTTAAGACATTTTGGATTTTTAATGAAACAAATGAGGTTCTGTAGGTACTGAGTTCAGTTTTTTTTTTCGTTTTTATTTTTTATTTTATTTTATTTTTTTTTTTCCTAAGGAAGGTGGGAATTTTCCAAAGACACCAAGAATTTCCCCCTTGGTAGTTTCAGATTCTTACCGACTAAACCCACCTCCCCCTTTAGCCAATATATAATGGGATGAAACCCTTACCTGCGAATGCAGTATATTGGCTAGGGAGTAGGAATAGGAAAGGATAGGAAATGTATACGGAAACATTGAATTGGGAGTGGGATTGTAAGGAAACAATGAATCCGCCTATTATTATTACTATTTTGCTAACAGTGACTAAAGCCGTCACAACAGATACAACATGCAGTAGAAGTATAGTACTCTACATGAGGTAAATATTGAAGGCAACCCCCCCGGCACTGTAGCGGTTACTATTATTGGTATTAGTATTCTTATTAATATTATTATTATTTTACTACAGAGTCAGCGCCATCAGTGGATTACGTGCAGCAGTATATAACACCTTACTTGCATGATATAACCAAAGATAGCTCCACTGTAGTAGTAGCTATTATTATTATTACTATTATTGTTATTATTATAATTATTGTTATTATTACTATTATTATTATTATTATTACTATTATTATTAATATTATTATTGTTATTATTACTACCATTAATTATACGATATACATTATTACGATATAAAAGTACTACATATTTTTTATTTATGACCTGACCGGGGTAGAACCCAAGAACCTTCGATTGAAAGGTTGGCGACTTAACCACTGCGCCATGAGTCAGATAATTATTTCAAAAAGATGCCTTGCGAGATTACTCTCATTTTAGGCTTTGTATTATTTTTATAAGATTTTCTGTTCTTATATGCATGAAAAAAAATTCATATGATAATTATACTTACTTAATTATACGCTAGGTAACAAAATATAATAATAAAAATGAAAAAAAATAATAAATTCAGCAAAATTAGTTAGAATGAGATAGATAAGTAGATAAAGCGAAAAATGAGAAACAAAACAAAAAAAAAAATGTTAAAAATCAAAAACGAAAAAAATGAAAAAACATTCAAAATTTCAAAAAAATATTGATATTGATAATAATAACAATAGTGGTTGCACTTTTAGAAATATTTAAAATGTATCAAAAATTGAAAAATAAATTAAGAATAATTATAAGTATTTTTTATGTCTATGTTTCATACTTTTCGATGTATATATATAACAGCTAATTTATTTTTCAGCTTGTGACCGGTCAAAGCTTTCAAGTCAATTTGAAGATTATTGTTTTATAGCCCTGTACATAGTTGTAAGAGTTTTATAGCCCTGTACATAGTTGTTTCCAGCCCAAATTGCGATATTTTTTTACGATCAAGATGAATATGGTTTTTATTTTTTGTGTTTATATGATGTGCATCTTTCCTTTTTTTGAGTGCTGTGGTTGTGTGTATTAGACAATTTTAAATGTCGTGTATGTGTAGAATTAATTTGATGTTGACTATAAATCTTTGATTAGAAGTAAATTATTTTGTTTGTGAATTTTTCCTGTTTTTTGAAGCCAATTGTAGTTATTCTGGATGATTTTAACGTCATTAATTGAACTTTTGCATGCTGTTTCCCATAATTTTATACCGCAGCTTAGGCGACTGTAGAAGATGGCGTAATAGATTGATTTTTTAAAGGAATGTGGCAGGACACATGATATTATATGAAAAACTCCGGCGATATAGCTCAAGTTTATTGCTTAAATGTTTAATATGTGTATTCCATTTGAAATTTTCATCTAATCAGAACCCAAGATATTTATACTGTGCCACTTTTTCTAATTTGACTTCTGAAATTTTTATATTTAGATTTGTTGTCGTGGGATTAATTAACATGAATTTCATTTTCTTGGTGTTAACGTTAATTTAGTTTTGCCGATCAGAATGTATTTTTGAGTCTGTAATCAAAATAAATAATGATTAATATTTCTTTAAATTATGGGGTTTCTAATCATAATATCGTCAATACTAATAAGACGTTATGTTTACCTATTTGATGTATCTTAACGATTTATTTTATTTTTTTATTTTTGAAGAACACTATCATTATCGCTTAAAGATAATAATTCATTTATACTTTATTAAGCAATCTTCAATTGTTTCTAATCAAATTCAATTTGTATAATTTTGCTCATTAGATGTAATAATTTCGTTTTACCTTACAGTAAAATGTAGCTGAAGGGAAATAAAATAAAAATGACAATACTGGTGAAGATGAAATCTTAGAAAATGGTTAACATTTAATTTTTATTAAAAATTACATTTCATTCTACATGTCATAAAATAAAAATATAATAAAAACATATATATGTATTATAACAACACCTGTTCTAGATTTTCTAGAAATACATACTAATATTCTGAGATGGTATATTACAAAATTTATTTACACATTTATTACTATCGCATATACAAATTTAATTTATACCACTTCAATCTGAATTATGATGCATGATTGGATTCTTAAATTGCATTATTTGAAACACTAAAAGCAATAAATTAGTTCAATATATATATATATATATATGTATATATTTTTTTTTTTACATTTTATTATCCTTTTACTTTTCATCAATCGATATTAATTTGAACTGTTAGTGATGATAAAAAAGAAATTGCATAAATATTTTTTGTGTTTTATGTTTTTCCTTTTGTTGTTAACCCGATTTTTATAACTGTATTTAAAGTTTAAAGTTCGAACTTTTATAACTGTTTAAAAATAAAACAAAAAACAAAAAAAAATTTAAATATAGTTTTATAGATACTAAATCTTATTATTACTTTTCTCTTATATCCTTAAAAGTGTAAAATATATAGATTATGCAGTAAAGTTATTTGAAGCGAGGTGTAGAAATATTTTCATATAAACTGGTTAAAATGATGTTATTATTATTTAAATAAAGTGTGGAAAAGATTCTTTGAAAAGTTTTTAACAAAATTGTATTAATTTGAGTTCATATATACATATGTTAAATTTGACTTTAAATAGTTTTACTAAAGTTTAGAGAATTTATTGAAAATAATGATGAATAATGATACATACATGTGGGTAAATAATCATCAGAACATTGTATCTTATGTCATTCACAAAATTATTAAAGCTTATTCATGAAGAGGATTAAAAGGTGTAATCCAACAACTGAAATGGAAACATACTATGAGTATGATAGATCGTTTATATATTCGAAAAGGACGTATAAATCTTCATTTTTGAAACCGACATTAGTAATTAATTAAATCATTATTAACCAAATTTTGTATAAGCTTTTTATATAACCTTAAATTTTTATAATCGGTTAAGAGTTTTAATACATTTTTTGGATATATTTATAATTCTTCAGCAAGGGATATGACATGAAAGTGAAAAAGGAATTTCGATTTGAAATTGTAACAGTCGTATTGAATGGGAATCCTAGTACATGTAAGTTGATTTGTTCATTAAATTTGTATACGTTTTATGAATCAGTCAACTGTATTCCACACTTTCGAGATACGAGCTAAGAATTGTATAATATATTTCGTGGTTCTAGTTTAAATATAGGGTTCACTATTTAATTAATAAGCAAATAAGCTGGAAACTTTACTATTAAAACAAGTATTATTAGAAACAATTTGCGAAAAGTTGTATTAATTAAAATTAACACATCAATTAGACAAAAATCTAATATACAATTTTTAATATTATCTAAATGATATATAAATATAGATTTAAAATACAATAAAAATATATTATTCAGAATCTTGACCTGATTTGAAGATAATATAAATCGAAATAACATCATTATTATATGTCATTTCCATTTTATAAAGTCCAGACAATTTATACTACTTGAGTGGCCAATTTAAAGTTTTAATCATTTCATTTTAATTAAATAATTTTGAAATTTATATCATTTTTGGTAAGTGCCCATGATGACAATAATGAAAGTGAGTATAAAAGAATACGAGTAGCATACATATACGTTTACATAAAAACAATCGTTACAAAACTTAATAAAAAAATTTAAAAAGAAAAAAAAAAAAAACTTTTGAAAAACCTTGAAAATATGCAAATTTACGAAATGTTTAACAACGGTCCATTACTTACATTTTCAATAAAGATGTGTGAAATTTTTATATGAGAAGTAATATAGAAAACCAAAATTAAGGTTTCAATAAATAAAAAATTTATTATTTAGTAGAAGGAACAAAAAAAAATGTTAACAGTTTAAAAAAATATTAAAGTATGCTGTAGAAGAATTTTTTTTACTTTTTTTCTTTTTCGAACAAATCTGATTTTATTGTTCCTAATATACTGTTCGAAAGAGATGAGATTTTCTTGATCCATTTTTTTTTGGATCCATTTCGGTTTTTGTTTTTTTTTGTTTTATAAGGAAATTTTTTGTTAAAAATTGTGAGATGAAGGAAAAAAACTGTCACATATCCTTGGAATTTTAATACAATTTTTGTAACAAGTTACTGAAAGTTATTCGAATTTCTTTGCATTTTCTCTTTTTCCATTCTTTATTATATTAAAAACTTTTATTTTGAAATTTCTTATGATGCAGGGTGGGGGGAGGAGAGGGACCGTCGAGTGAAATTTAAAATATTTCTTTGAAAACAAAAATGTTTCTTTTTTTTTTTTAAATGGAATGTAGATGTTTTGTTTGTGGTATGGAAAAATTTGTAAAGTATCAAAAAAAAAAAAAAAATTGTATTAATATTAAAAAATTTGTAGATTTCAGTCGGTTGTTTTTTTTTTTGTTTTGATATCCTTCTGAAGATTCTACTGAATTAACTCTTAATATTTTCTTGATATATTATAGTTTGCCTTTTAACTGACCTTCATTCAAGAAAGTAATGTGATTGGTGTTTGACTGGTTATTGTTATACACATATATTAAAAGAATAGCTCATTCTCAACAATTTCTTTGTGGTTTTCCTACTCGTACTTTAGTTACATGATTTAAACAATTTTAAAATTTCCGTTGCATCGAATTTTTAAGATATTGACTATAATTTATAGTCAATTGACTTTCCGATTTAGGTTAAAATTTTGAGTTGAGTTTTCATAAAAGAATTTCACCTGCCCTGAGATTCTTTAGGTAAAAAAATATGTTTTTAATTTATAAAGTAGAACAAAATAAAAAGAAGAGGAAAACGTTCGACCATTTTCTGAACTATCTGCCTTTTTTAATACAAACTTATTTTTTTGTTTTTTAAAATTTCTTGAAATACCTAACCAAAAAAGTGGTTGATTCGTGTGCTTTTTATTTGCATATGAAAAAAGAGAAGATGAATTTTTTTTTTTAATTTTAAGTTTATTTCATTTTTTGTGGAAAATATTTTTTGGGTGAAATACCCAATACAAAAATATATCTTTTGTAATTTTTTTTTTAGTTAAAAATTAAAAAAACTTGTAAGTTAAGAATTTTTGAAAAGTTAATAAGTTTTTGTACGGTAAATGATTGTTTTCTAAATATATGAATCAAAAGTAAGAAAGTTTTATTATTAAATTTTTTATACGGATGCACACTTTCAGACTGGAATGCAAAATTTTTGTAAAATAAACTGAAGCATTTAACACAAAGTAGTGTTTTCGCACTTCAAATCTGATATTTTATAATTGTAAAAAAATATGATTGAAAATTATATATGGCAGACAAAACTAAAAATTGAAACCTGAGTTGAATTGAAACCTGAATTATTTTTGTCCTTGAAATTTATTTTCTCGAAAAAAATGTTTATAAGTATTGAATTTAAATCTTTATTTCAATTAATTAATGCTAAATTAATTAGAATTACTTTTAGGAATATTCAAAATAGTTATTTATGAATTGAAATGATCAACTGTGTCTATAAGTATTCCATTCTTTAGAAAGTAAACTAATCATACTAGATTATTTATTGAGTTGATTTTTAAAGTGTTTTTCTTTGAAAGTCTTTTACTTTTTTCCAAAAATTTTTTTTTTCGTTTTTTCTGAAGAATAAAATTTATCTAAAATATTTTCATTTTTATTTAATGAAAATCAAAATTCCATTTGGTAAAATAAGAAATTATAACAAAAATTAAAAAAAAAAAATTGATTTTTTTTATTGTTGAAAGGAAAATTTTTAAAAGTTAAAAGTAAACAGATAATAATTGAAAATTAAATCAAAAATAGAACAAAAACAAAAGAAGTGTGAACTTTTTTTAACATTATTTTGAAATTTTTTAATTATTTTTTTTTTTTTTAGAAATACAAATACAATCATTTTAAACTATAAATTTAATACAATCATTTTAAACTATAAATTTATAAAATATGTACCTACATATTTCCAATTCTTTGCCTCCATTTAAAATATTTATAGCAAATTATGTTGTGGGTTTAATTAAACTATAATTTTATTGTACTTAAAATATCATTTCTTAGCTTATCTTCATAGCCGAATTAAAGTATACCCGTGTTATGAATGCAAGGAAAAGAGTAACAACTCTTTTTTAATAGTAATATTATGATTGTTGGGAAAAAAATGTTTTAGGATCAAATATAATTTAAAAAAAATTTAGACTATTTGCACCCTAAAAAGAATTTGTAACACTTCAATTTCTGAGCAAATTATAATATTTAATGTCAGTTTGTATATCCTAAAATTATGCAATTTATTCCAACAATAATGTAAATGACTAAATAAAAAAGTTCTTTAGAGCTCAATAGTTAAGGACCTGATGTATTCGTCTATCCCTAGAGGGTTCAAATTCTGTATAGGTCTGAAACATTATAAATTGAAAGGAAAGTTATTGAAGAAATAATTTTCTCAACTACTTCATAGAAACCAAATATAATATGTATGTACAAAATTGGTATATCTTTGAAATTAGATTTAGTGTCATTTATTAATTGTTGTAGGCTTATTATAGTTTTTAAAGGTTTCAGTAAAATTTATCTGTGATTTTCATATTAAAAAACATTTATTATCTACTGTTTCTTTATAGTTAAATAAAATTCATAATTTTCAAGTTTAGTTTAAATATGCACTTAAAAAATGCATTACATTCTCTCTAAATATAGCCTTAAATTAATTATTTTAATTAAGATTATTTTTTAAAACTTGAATCTTTAATAAAATGTGCAAAAAAATTGACGCGAGAAGTAATTTTTTCTCGAAATACAAAACGTCTATAACCAAAATTCAGCGTTTATTTATAATTTGAAAATGATTCTAATATAATTTTTTAAATTTGAACATTACGTTTACATTACGTTTTATAATATTGTTATTTTTCAAAAATGAATTCATGAATTTAAAAATATGTTTTTTTTTTCTAAATAAAATTTATATTTTTAAGTAATATATTAATAAATGTTATATAATTTTAGCTAATGACTATAAAATGACTTTTTTTTTTTTACTTTATTTAATATAATTTATTCTTTTTAAAAAAAATCAACAAATATACATTATAATACAAAATAAATTCTTTACACACTCATTTATTATGAATTTACATTAATAGCATGCTCTTTTACTCTTTATTCTTAACAACTATATTTAAAAAATCACCTCATCTTTTGGTCGCAGATCTTTTCTTAAATCTAAATCATGGCAAACAGAAAATGGGAGGTTACTCTGTCCTCAAATATAATAATAATCGATATCCTTTCAGTAGATTACCATAATATAATATATTGAATTACATGATGACGCTTTTACCTTATTTTACTTTTCTTATCTTCAGCCATCAGCCGTCATCCATTGGGATTCGTTATATTATTTTTGAAAGAACACAATGAAAAAGAGGAAATAAATGTCTGGAAGTATTTCCGTATGTTATTAATAAAAATAAATAAATGTATTATGTAATACATTTTGTGTTTTTTGATTATTATAAAAAGTTTCTATACTTAACATTTTATCAACCGTTGATTGTGTCTCTAAAAGTATTACTAAAATCGAAATAATTTACACTATATCAACTTAAAGTTATAAAACATAATGATATATAAAGAATGTTCTTAGAATTTTGAAATCCAATTATCTGGAAAAGCGGTAAGAAAATATATCTAATATTGTAATAAATAATAATATTTTTAAATTTATTGACTTTTCCTAGTATTTTATTGTTAGCATGAATTTAGATTAATTAGCTACGGATATGTTTAAAATCTCTATACTTATCTCTAAATATGTTAAAAAATTATACATTTTTGTAGTTAAAAATATCATTATTTTAACGATGTGGTACTTTATTAATAAGTGATAATAAATAAACTTGTATTTTTTAATATTGATTTATAAAGGTAAAAAAAAAAATCCAGTCGAATGGTATGATACTTTTTCTTTAAAAAACAATTTTTAGTATATAAAAATCATATTGGTAACACAAAAAATCTTCAAATATTTTATGTTATGTACGAATTTTGTAAAATTTTTATTTTCATCGTTTCATGCCCATAAGGAATATAGGGCATCCATTAAATCTCTTATTAGTCTTATTAAACTTAGCTTCAGAATTTTAATTCAACAACTGAATTCTTTAACACATCCTTAAAGAGTCTTGTCACTGTTATTGTATTTTTCGAAATTAATTACCTGAGAAAATTTCTATTGTGAATTAAAATTATTTGTAGTATATTTCAAAAATACGATCAGATATTAAACAGCTTTATTTAATAAGCTGTTGATATTTGCTGTATTTAAATGTCCTCAGATGTGAATCCATTTATAAAATACAAATCTGAAAATATACTGGTTAATAATTGAACATTCAAATTTACATATTGCTTTCTATATAACATTGTAATAAATTCCTTAATAATTTTTGCTCAGGTAATAAATTCAAAATGTTTCTTATTGATAAACTTTGTATTTATATAACAGCATTTGCGTATTCTTTGTGTGCTCTTTCAAAGAAAAACAAAAAAAAAGAAACATCAAAACAAAAAATAAAAAAAAAAGAATTAGTATTATATTGATGTTGTCAGTGGTGTGCTCATGTATTACTAAATGCATGAAGGATTATTTTTTATTGTAAGAAACTTTTGTTAAATTAAATAGTTATATTTTGTGCTATTTTAACTCTTAATGTTTTATTTGAAAATTAATTAAAAAAATTTTTTTTTTTTCAAATAATAGTTTTGGTACAGGATATTAGGTCGCACTGTACAAGACATGAAGGTGCACTGCGTACCTCTACTACCTTTAAATTTACTTGCACCTTCACTAACATAATTTATTACTTTCACCTCCAAAACCACTCATTTACTGAAATTACTAAAAATTATTATTTAATGTTTAAAATTTGGCTTTAATACTTTTTCAGTTAAATATTTATTGCACGCAACTGATTGAAAGCGTTTTGATGATAAACAAGGTAGAATGGAAACCAACGGTTTTTAAAAGCGCACATTTCCAAAAGACAATACAAACTGTTTAGAATTGTGACTTGCATCAAAATTTGAAAATTTCATATAAGAAAAAATGTGAACATAGAAATTTTTTCCAATTTTGAGAGGCTGTAAGTCCGGAACCCTATATAACTAAGAAAAACCGTTAACACATGTAAAAATATATTATTGAAGCTTTAATTTTTAAATTTTAATTTGTCTAAGTTACAGGTATCTAAAAAGCGCAAATTTTCAACTTTCTAGGGTTAATAGCTTTTAAACAGGGAGTGGAACAAAAAAAATTTCTGAGGGAACTTATACTAATTCTAAAAGTTCTTTCTCGTCTCAAAATTTAAAGTTCCTATCTAAAAGTGTGCCAGAGTTATGAAAAAAGAAATATCATGCAAAATTTGATTTTCACATAACGGTAAATTTAAATAGTAAATTACAAAATATTGCATAATTTTAATATTGTTTTGTAGAGGTAAAAAAATGTCTGGTCTTATATCGTTTTTAGATTGTGAAACTACTATACGCAGAGCCTGAGATATATATATCTGAATATAGGACTTTTTTGCAATTTTGAAGAGATATAACTCTGGAACCCTATACAACTAAAACAAACCGTCAACATAGATAAAAATATATTACTGGAGCTTTAAATTTTTTATGTTACCGAAGAAAAATATGTACAGGGGCCAAAGTTATAGGTGTTTGAAATTAGCAAATTTTCAATTTTTTAGCCCTAATAGCTCATAAACAGAAGTTGGTCTAAAAAAAATTTCTGAGGAAACATATACTAATTCTTAAACTTTTTTCTTACTTTAAAATTATTGCAAGTCCCTATCTGAAAGCGTACCGGAGTTATGAAAACAGAAAAATAATGCAAAATTTGGTTCTTAGATAACGGTAAATTTAAAAACTAAATTTAAAGAACTTCTATAATTTTGATATTGACGGACGGACGAAGGACAGAGTGAAACTAATAAGCACATTTTTTCAAATTTTTTTTTGGAAATGTGCTAAAAAAAAGACTAACATTAATATAAAAAAAAATTTGACAAAAAAATGGTGTAGATCAAATAGAACAAAAGAAAAAAATAAAACATATAATAAATAAATAAACAAATAAAACCGATAAAGGGGAGAGTAGTGATGAATTTTTTGAAAAAAAAGAGATAAATAAAGAATTTGAAAGAGAGAATAAATAAACAAAAACTTATAAAAAATTGAAAAAAAAAAAACAGAACAAATCTAAAATAATCCTTTTCAATAGAAAATGAAAGAAAAATTATTTTAATATTTTTTTCTTTAATCTATTGTTTTTTTTTTTGTTGTTTTAAATATTATTCTTTCATCAAATTCCATCTTTCATTCTTTTTACTTTAATCCAAAAATCTTTTTTTTTTTTTAAATTTCATCTGAATTAAAGTTTTATATATTATGGCATTGTTGTTTATGAAATAAAATGTATGCTTTGATATCTTAAAACGGTTATGTTTTATCCTGACTTTTTGTTTTGTTTTCCAATTATATAAGAAAGGATGTAATTTAGGAGAAATAAAATGTTAAATAAAAATTTATTAATAGAAGGGAAAGAAAAGGGTCTATAAACGAGAAAGAACATAACTTTAAAAAAAAAAATAAGAGTAATAAACGATAATAAAAGAAAAACGAAAATGGAAATTTAGAAGCACAAAATTCTACCTTTTTTTTTCTTTAAAAAATTTCAAAAAATATATACTTTTAAGAAATGCAGTGATACACGGATTATGTTTCTTTCTTTCGTCGAAAATTTAAAATAAAATATTAGAACAGTTTCATTCTTGTTCAATTTTATAGCAAATGAAAAAATATCTAATGGTTAGAAAACGTTTTCTTTAAAAATACATTTAGGTTAGTGTATTTTAAAGTAAGACTTCCAATCTTTGTATTCACAAAGTAAGGTTTCAAGAATAAAGTTGAAACTGATCTGGGTTAAAGCGAATTAGATTAATTTGCATCGCATTAATTTTTTTATTATAGAGGCCAAGTCTTTGTCTACACGAAAAATAAAACAAATTCAAATGAATACATTGAAAAAAAAAAACTAACTATAACTATATATTTAAATCCTTAATCTGTAAATAAACTTTTTTCATTTATAAAAATTAGGTATACATTTTTAAATTAATAAATACTCCAACTTCAATTAGTTTTTAAATTATTAATTTTTGTTACAACATTTTGTAAAAAAAATATTCATAAATTGCCTAAAGGACTAAATATTTCATATTTTCTCTTTGTTTAAAATGAGCCTCTCTCTTTATATGAAATTTTTTTTTTACTGAAAATTATACCGTTAATTTTATTTTTCAAAATGTATTAAAAATAAAATAAAAAAAATAAACACTTTAATGTTTTTTTATTTTTAATTTTTTTGTTTTATTACCAGCGTATTCATGTTAACTTTTTATTTATTTTTTGTTTTAACGGTAATAAATTTATGTAAAAGTTTTAATTGAAAATTGTATTTGAAAAGTAACTTTAGTACTTGACGGAAAAAAAAAAACAAAAAAACAATTTAAAATTATTGTTTTATATAAATTTATACACTATATTTTGTAATATTTTATCGTTTTTTTTTTTAATTTTTTTCAAAAAAAATATTTATAAAATTTCCTTATTAGTTTTACCAGGTTTCATTTCGTCAATCTCCGTTTCTGTCTGTTTAGAAATCTTCTACACCATTTAAGATGGAATAATCATAGATAGATGATTAGAAAACTATAGATAGATGACATTAGAAAATTATTGTTGTGGAACAAATTTTTTATGTAGCCGCATCCATTACGGAGCTACAACTTCTCAAAGAAAGTTAAAAAAAAAAAAAAACTGGTTTCGCTTAATATTTTTTCATATAGAACATCAACAACAAAAAATTTTTAAATAATTTTAAAAATTTATAAATAAATATAAAAATTATATAATTTTTGTACAATTTAGTATTTAAATTTACAGTTATATGAAAATAATATTTTTCAAGATTTTTGATCCTTCGTATCTTCAGAACACTTTTAGTAAGGACTTTGAGAGAAGGAAAAGTTTTGACAATCAGAAAAAGTCATTTCAGAAAACTTTTTTGTACTTAATCAGGTTTAACACCATTTAAAAATTAAAAATAGCTATTTTTAGATAATTGTGCAAAATTTCTCGTAAGTAAATAACTCAAACTTCTAATTTTAAGATTATGTTTTTACATGTGGTAACAGATTTTCGTAATTATCTAGAGTTTCCTTAAAATTGAAGAAAGTATCTCTTGATTTTTCACAATTTTTTGTTACATATTGATGCAAAAGTAGTCATAATTCGAAAATACTTTTTATTATCTTTATGAAAATGTACATCTTTAAAAATCTTTGGTTGGTTTTTTTTAATTTCACTTTACGTTCAAAATTATTTTATTAAATTTTTCGAATTCAAAAAAATTTTGGAAGAAATAAAGGAAAATTTGTCAAGGAGGTAAAAAATTCTATTTATACTCGTATAATCTTAAATGTATTGTATGTTTGTAATATGTACATTTATGTATGCACATGTTTTTTTCAATTAATAATTCTTATTAAGTTATAACTAAATAAGCTCTAAGAGTTAAATTATTTTATAAATGTAATCCAAGATAATAATAGTACCTATGATAATGCTAAATTTCTGTTTGTAAGTAAATAGTATAAATATAGTGTAAAAAAAGAGCTCAGAGGATCACAAAGAATTTTAATTTTTCTTAACGAATCCTTGTTGCGATCAAATATAGGATATAAAAATATATGATATAATGTATAATATAATATGAAGTTATTATGTAAATTTTTATTTAACCAATAATGGTTAACTGATTTTAAGTAGCATGCATGGATTAATCCTATATACGATATTTAATATCAATAATAAAAAAAAAATATGTAAAAAAAACCTTCTTTTCTTTAAATTATTATTGTTTTTAAATATAATTACTGCAAACATAATTTTTTACAACTAAACATAAATGAAAAAAAAAAAGTGGACGTATATATATGAAAATTTATAATGAATCAAAATTAACAATTTTAACTTTTAATGGAATTTAATTTCAATAAAAAAATTTCAAAAATATGTTTTGCATATTTTTTTTTTCCATAACATTATGATACATCATATCATATAACGGTATATATAATAAAATATTTATTTATAAATACATATTAATTTATATACTAAAGTTTTACAGATATTGTAAATTTCTTTATTTACTTAAAATAATAATCTATATAATGTATAATACCATTGTATACTGTTATGTCTGAGAATAAAAGAGTACATATTATACGAGTAGAAAAATAACCATATAGGTATGAAATCGATTCGTACTATCATTACAAATTAGTACTTAGCTCAGTTTCTGGAATGTTTGTTGAATCAAGAACAACTAAAGTAACGAGCAGTTAAAGAGCAATTATATAGAATAACCAAAACTACAATTTTAAGATTTCAATCTGATAGAAATGTTATGTATTATATGCATATACAATTGACTATTTGAATATATATTTAAAAAATTCCTTGAAAAGTGAAATTACAATAAGACAGTATTACCATCATATTGATGTAAATAACGGTTTTTGGCTTTGTATTTCTCTTTGATGTCGTACGGTTTTTATACGGTTTATATTCTAATAAGGTGATAAATAAATTGATATGAAATCGTTATATGAAAATTAAATTTCGATATATGGAATCTGAGGAATTTTCTAATATAATCTAACTTCAATTAAATAAATAATTGCCAACTATTAGAAGAATAAAGTTTTATTTATTAAATATTTACTATAAACAGTTTGTAGATTTTAATTTAATTTTAGTCAAAACGTTGTGAAATCATTTTATTTAAATAGTTATGTTTTGTGAACTGAAAAACTTTTATACTTAATATTTATGATAACATTTTTAGCATTGCAAATAAATAAAATTTATCTATGATCAAATATACATATATATTTTGTATTTAAAGTTTGTACATATGTTTTTATTTTTTTTTATAAAACAAGATAAAAAAAACCAATAATTGTATTTTAATCATTAATTTTTACAATATGTAGCTAAAAGTATACTTTTAAAGTAATGCAGGATTTCATTAGTCATTTTTTTTTATATTTTTATTTTCTGAACAAATATCCTTCTTTAATTTTAATAGTATTGTAATTTTTTTACATTTTCTCTTTAAAATTTTTATAAATTTTATACTCGTACGACCGTAGTTCTCAGGATATAATAAATTTGTCATTACGTTTGTAATATCTTAAATGAGAAGCGATAGATATGTTAAAGTATATATTATATATATATTCATGATCAGGATCGAATTCTAAATTGATTAAGCCATGTTCGTTCGTCTGTTAGCATGATAACTCAATTTGCATTATTTTATTTTAGATGGGGTTCTAAAATTTTAACTATTCCATCATTGTAAAATTGTTACTTTCGCTATTGAAATTTAGCAAGTTCGACCAGAGAGTTTGAGTTGCTATCTTACAAATTCTTTTTTCAAAGCTCAGTATGTATTGAAGTCTAGGTATCTGAATATTTCTGAAAAGAATTATAGTTTTAAGCAAACTTTTTCTAAATTTGATTAGTCTAACTGACGCAACAGGTTCGTGTAACTTTGAAATTAGTATTCTCATAAATTGGTACTTAATAAATTTAGATATCTGAAAAGTTGTAGAAAATGATTAAATTTTATAATAACAGTATAAATTTATTTTCGTATCTTAGAGTTGACACAGTGAACTATACACTATTCGTCGTTTAGTATGTTTTTACTTTTTTATTTGTTATATCTGAAGTTAAAATATTAAAAAATATTATTTTCTATCTGAATTACAATTTCCAGATGTTTTATTTTTATTATATATGAGTATACAAGAAGTAAAAAAAGAAAAGTGAACCACAAAATAATATTGAAAGATAGTGCATGGTTTAAAAAGGTTAGGATATAAATAAATTACATATGTATATATATGATAATATCTTGTATCCTTCCTGAATTATTTGTGAATTGTTAACAAAAAAATTCAAAAAAAAAAAAACTCTACAAGCTTCTTATATTTTATAGTCATTTTAAAAATTAAGTAATGCATTCATGTATATAAAAGAATTTATAGTAGATTAGTTAAATTGTAATATAATATAAAATGCCAATAATAGATTTTGTTGGTTGTTTAAAAAAATAAAATTAAATACAATTTTTTCCTTCTAACATCTGAATGGATTCAAATAGTTAAATATGGTTATTTTTTTTTTTTTGCGTAACATAAATATTATAATATATAGCAACGGTTGCATATTTTTATCAAACAATAAATCTAAAAATCTTTACCCTTAAAAATGAAATGAATTTTGGGAAAGGAAGAATAGGAAAAAATACTATATAATAAAGGTTTAAAAATTGTATCTTTCCTTTCCTTTTATTCAAGTTCTTTGGAGATAATTTGAGCAAAGAAAAGGATTGGATACGAAATTTCACGTTTCAAAAAATTCAGTTATAGTGTTGTATAGTATATACAACATTAATTGAAACTTGAGATTTGAAATTTTTTTTGTGAACATTTTTTGTATACATTTAATTTTTTGGATTTTCATATGCCAACTTATAATATATTTAATTAAATTAGTTTTAAAACGTGAGATTTAGAAAAAAAGGAGATTTTAAAAACGAGATTTATAAAAACACGAGATTTTGAAATACGAGATTTTATTTCGTGAGGTTTCAATACACTCCCTAAAATAAAATCCTATTTGAGTTTTAGTCTAAACGAATCCTCTAATTTTAAATTTTGAAAATTAAAATCCCATCCTGAGATTTTCAACTTTTTTTTTACTTTTTACTTTTTTAACAGTAACCTAACTAATAAACTTATCATTATAATGATTTGTAAAAATATTTGGAAAGTAGTTAAAGTAAATTTATCTTGAAATGGATTATTTTATTTTTTGAATTTATCTAATTTTAAAAAATAATTTTAAATTTGTTTTATAAATAAAACTTTGTTTTTATTTATTTAGAAATAAAATTTTATATTATAATAATATTTTGCTATATTGGTATAAAAATTAATAGATGTAAATAAAATAGACAGTAAAGTGATCATTGTTATTTTTTTTTTCTTAAGAGAAGTGGGAATCTTCTAAAGATACAAAAAATATCTTTTTGTTAGTGACAGATTCAGACAAATTTTGACTAGATAAATTTACTTTCACCTTTAGTCTATATAATGAAATGAAGCCCTTAATCACCCATGTAATTTATTGGATATAGGGAATACGGAAAGAAAATCATAAAACAGGGATGCGGAATCTTTTAGTTGTATAGTGGACTTTAAAGGAACAAATTATTACTAATTGACTAACAGCATAACGAAAACATTACGAAAGTAATAAACTAAAGTTATTACCATGTATTATTAATGCCATGGTAATAACTTTATTATATTAAATATATTAAATATGCCATGTATTATAGCATATTTAAAATGTTTAATTTCTATTTTATTTAGGCATATGTACAAGATTAAAAACTATTTTTGATGAAAATAAAATACAACATATTTGTTTTGTTTAAAAGTTTCAACTACCTTTTTGTTTATTACTTATTTAAACTAAACTGAATTTATTTAAACTGAAATTAATAATTTAGAAATTAAAATATTATAATTTTGACATAATTTGAATTTGACATTTTTGTTTTCTCAAGATTACAGTAAGTTATATGTTTTTACTGATATAAGGACAAGAAAATTTTTAAAGTAATATATACCTATAGAACATTTAAATTTTTTAATGGTTATGGACTTATCACACATTTGCAATAATACATCAAAGGCTTTCATCTTGCAATATGTATGAAAACAAAAAATTAGGAGATATTTGGTATTTAGGAGCGTATTTTAGGCGACCTCTGATATCCTATATCTTTCTTTTTAAAAATGTGCTAAAAACTATTCATTATCACAATTTTTGGTAACTTTTTCAACGAACTTATAAAATAATGTTTTTAGCATTATCCTTTTAAAGTTTACATTTTTCAAATTTGTAAATTTGATTTTTCGTTTTTGAGATCTAATCGTAGTATTTCTGTTGTAAAAAGAACGATAATAAATATAAAAATCCATACACTCGTAGGATACAGAATTTAGTTTTAATATTATATTAAATTTTTATTTTAAATTCTTTTTATACACAATATATGTATATATATACTGTCAAGTGTCATTCAATATAATCCTGTCACTTTTTGAAAATTGTTTATTATCCGAACAATAGTTTGTTATTCTACCTAAATGACACCTACCCCTTGACACTAAATTTTCTTTTATGTAATATATAAAATGCATTTTGTTTATTTTTGGAATGCTGTCATGACATGACGTTTTAAAAAATAAAAAACATATTCCTGTCTTGCATCAATGAAATAAATACGCAATGTTGGATTTAAAATAAAAAAACAGTAAAATGTTTATCTTCTTTTCACAATTATTATTTTCCATAATTTATGTGGTTTATGTGGAATTTTTTATGAAGCGGAAAATTTAATATTTAAATATATTATATTTTAAAGTTCAATCAAAAATTAATAATTTTTGAAAAACAAAAAAGTTAAAAATGAATTTTTGGAAATATAAATCAATTTATGACAATAAAGTTAAAATTTATTATAAAAAAAAAAATATTAAGGTTTCCATTCATAAATTATTAAAGTTGCAAAATGCATGACACCAAACATTTTTGTCTTAAAATTAATTTTATTTTAGTTCTTTGAATCTGGAATTAAATAATGAATAAACCTGAATATAAGTTGTTTATTTGAGCGATTGATCATTTAAGTCTGAAATTCATCTATCGAAAATTATCTCTTTTTTGAAGTTTATTCTGAAAACCATGAAATCCTCTCTATTGCATGACAAAAAACTTTCTTTCAAAAAATGTTGATTTTTTATATTTACATTTAATGTCGCAAAAATTCTTTAAGTACGCCCCGTAACTTTGTTTTATTACTGTTAATTAGAAAATAAATTAATATGTACTCACTCATGAATCTTTAATTGTTTTCTATTTTCCTTTAACATTTTTTGTCTACTTTTCTATTTAAATATTTTTTTTCTTTTTTTGTTTATTTTAAGATTTTTGTTTTAAATCTTCCTTCCTAAGTTTTAATGGAAATCTTCGTGGTACTCTATTATTACCTGTACATATATATGTATAATATTATGTCAATTCAATAAAAATAAGCACTTGACATTATTGTCAACTTCCTTAAAAAAAAAAAAACCTTATTACTATTTGGCTGATAGGGATATATAAAATTTCTAAAATTGTTTGACTAAAGTAGTGTGGGAGAAGTTGTAAACAAAATAAGATTTGCTATAAAAATAAAATTATGAAATACACCTACATAATAAACGTGCGTATCTACAAATCAATTCAATCAATCTATATCGATGCAAAAGGTATTGAGACACCAAAATCCAATTATTGAACGAAGGTGAAATAAAATCAAAAAAATAAAGTTTTGGTTTTTGTTTTTAAAAAAAAATCATTGGAGATTTAAAAAGTAAAACTTACTTAGTTATATATATATATATATATATTTTTTTTTTGTAAATATTATGAGTATGAGAAATGAAAGGACACAAGTAAATAATAAAAGTCATTTAAAAATAAAATAATTTAGTTAAATTATTGTTTTCAAAAAGCATTTCAGGATTTAAAAAAAAAAAATACTACTACTGTATACAAAGGGTATTTTTCATTTTTAAGGAAAGTATAAGTAATGTGTTTTCAAAATAAGTTTTTTTAATTTTATTTTAATTGCCACAATTAATTTTATCTTTCGATACTATCTTGAGTATAAGCTTATCCAAATTTGAATTAAATTGTTTGATGTTTTTTATTTTTTTTTTAAATTAAGAATTTGGATAATTTAAAAGTATTTTGAAATTGCTTAAATTCAAGATATAATGCGTATATATATGCCTTTTGTACTTTTTAGTTTTTAATAAGATTGTTGAGGGAATTCGACAACTAAAAAAGTATTCGATATAAAATAAAGTAAAGAAATGTTGCTCTATCAATTCACCAACTTTTGTAAAGAGCAAACTTTAATTACGCATGTTTATTTTTTCTAGAAAATTCTTAATAACTTGTTTCCCAGTTGTTTTTGTTTCGATAATGTGTTGCCATTGTATTTCACTTTTAATTTCATTTCATCATTTATATCTCACATAGAGATAAAAATATTGTTCGTACAGAGTGTGTTTAAATTAAATTTTTAACTTCAAAATAAAACAATGCAATTGATTAAATTATTATACTATTATAGTAAAGTTTTTAAATCAAATAAAAAAAGAAAATATACAATAAATTTCTGATTTAAAAAAAAAAAAAAAATAAAAATCACAATTGACACTTAATTTTAAACAAAACTCCCAATTAACACTTCATTTTAAACAAAACTTTGTAATATAATAGTGATACAATAAAATTATATGTGAGTATATGAAATTATATAGTTCGATAAATCATATTATAGTGTTCTAAAAGTATTTTTTTTTAATTCCTTTAGAAACATTTGAGAATATTTTATCATAACCTAAAATGATTTGAATGGTTTTTTTTATTAACAATTTATGTTGCTCAAGATGGTAGCACCAATTTTATTTTTTATTTTTTAGAATGTTAGATTTGTTTCGATAATATATATATTATTTAGCATATTATTTAAAAAAAACTTTTTTTACGTTATATTTTATTTAATAAAACTGAATAATTAGCATAAAAACGTCCTCTAAAAATGATAAATTTTAGTTTTGTATAACTATTTTCAATGCTCACTGTAGAATATTAGTTATAGTAGATAATATGATTTTAATACTTTATATGGACTTCCAATATAGTGCTGGAATTAAATATAATTACTGATGAGAGGTAAAAATGAAAGAAAATTTAAATAAACATTTCCAATATTATGAGTTAAAAATAAATTATATATTTTTTATTCTTTATCTTAACTTTGTTTTTCGTTAAGTATTATTGAGAGTTTTGAAATATTTTATTTTATTTTTTTTTCTATTTCATTCTATAAAATAAATATGGAATCAATCATATTGTATTTTTTATTAAATTAAGTTTTATATGAACTAATGAAAAGTGAACAGAAAAGGAAATTGAAAAACATTATTAAATTTAACTTAAACCTCAAATGAAATAAAATAACTCTATAATGTTTTGGCGGATTTAGTTTTATTTTTATTTTTTTTGAATTCCTTTTTGCTTTTATTATAAAAATATTCACTTGGGAGTTGATAAAAATTATTGTTATGGAAATATTATATACATATATTATTATACTAAATGAAGAGTTTTATTTTTTTTTTTATTATTTAAATTGCTATTGAATATTTTGGGGCAAAAAAAGTTTATTTCTTTTTTTATTAAAATAAATAATTAAATGGATTGGATTAGCGATAATTTAATAAATGGTCACAGTAGAATATTAATTCAAAGTTTCTTTTAACTTAATAAATATATTGTAATAAAATAAGTTTAAATTTTAGAATTTTTATTTATTTTAAGATTCATAAAGATTTTTATATAATAATATATATATAGTATCCAACCAATGGTGTAGTTGTTAAGACACCGGCCTTTCATACGAAATGTCTCGGGCTCAAACCCCGTCTGGCTCATATAGATTAATTAGTAGAATATAATTAAATTAAAAAATAAGTACATATGTCCTATAAATTATAATTAATGTCATATTGTAATAGCTATATAATAAAATAATAATAAACCATAAATTCTTGTATAAGATAATAGATGGCGTAGAATAAAAAAAACGTCTTAGTCTTATACAATAGCTACAGCCGAGTAATCAACGGCTTAGTGAAATTAATGATTCACGAAACTGAAGCTTAGTCAAATATGAATAATAAATGACTTGGCGGATGCCCTATACTCCTTATTGGAGTGGCAAAGAAAAAAAAAAAAATATATATATATAGTATCATAAAAAAAAACATATAATATAATATAATTGGCTTTTAAATTCAATGAAAAGACTTATCAAAATTTTGCGAGAAGAATTTTTTTTTGAAATTTCAAGGAAAGTAATCAAAAAACTCAAAATTAATATAAAAGCTTAGAGTTTTAATCGTTAATTTAAGATTTCTCCTTTTTACTGTATACGGTCTTACCAAACATTAGTAGATATCTCATTTATAAAAATAAAGTATTTAAAAAAGAAATAAATATAATATACATCAGTATATATTCTATCACATATAGTAGATAGCGTATTGTGTATTTTCCTTTCATTTAAAAAAATACCTTTACCACAAATTTAAAATAAAAAAAAAATAAAAATATTAAGAAGCATGGCTTGTAAAAAACTCTAAAAGTACAAAAGAAAACATATTTTAAAATTCAGATCAAAGAGTATTCAAATGATTTCAGAATTTCAGACGAATCATGACAGTAAAGATGTAAGAATATATTGTGTTAACAATATTTCATGAAAACTTACACAGTATTATGACATAATGTAAGAATATGTTTGATGTTGAAGCTGAGATAAGTAAAAAGAGTATCGATACTAGAGCTGGCGGAGTAAAAAATTAAATATATGTATATATTTTTAATATATATGTTTATATTGGAGAATTTCTTTGATTATAGGGAAGACGATGTAAGAAGAAAGCCTTATTGAATTTTCTAAACTCTTATCGACTATAATGTCTGTTTATGTTTTCTCTAATTTTTCTTCGTATATGATAAAATATATAGTCGTCAAAGTTTTGCACTTTCATTCTCATATAACTAGCAAATTTTATTTGGATCTTTTATATCTTTCTTTATAAAGATAATGAAATACTCCAAACGTATATAAAATTGCACGTACTTTTAATTTTTTCGCAATATAATATTTTGTTGTACTTGATAAAAAAAATATTTCCTTGCCTTCGGTATAACTAATTTTTTAGTGATTACTGATTAGGATTACCTATTCTTTATATTTTTGTAATAGGTTTTTTTTTTAAATCTGCAAAAAAATCTGTAAAAATAAATTCTATGAAAAAGACGGCTATACTCTCTATTTAAGTTATCAATGCTCTAATATAAACAGAACATAAGAACATAGAAAGACACTAAGCTCTTATTAATGGCGATCCGATACCAATGCGTCCTTTTGTTGTAAATAATATTTGATGATTTATTGATATTTATTATATTATAGAATTAAGCTTTTTTTGAACTACAAATATCTAAATTAAATTTAATCACAAATTAGTAAAATACTATGTTAAAGCCGAATATTAAGAGAATAATAATCATTAAGGTTTGTAATTTGGTACAAAGAAACGCAACTGCTCAACTTGTAATATTTTAGAAATGTTTCTGTATTCTTTTGGAACTGTTACAAGATAACATATTTTTTAATAAGTTAAATAAAAATGTTGCCATATGATTTATTTTTCAATTAAATCTTTAACTATGGAAATGAAATATTCGTATAGTAATATCATGTTTATTTTTCTGCATTGTCATTGTGAAAATTAGGATCTAATTTTTCTAACTATGAATGGAAGTCATTATTAAATTTCTGTATAACATTAAATAAACAAGGCAAGTAGGAAAAGCCAAAAGTTCACAATTTAAGGTTCACATTTAAAAAACATTGTTAAAGTATAAATAAATCTTGAAAATATGAAATTTTATTACGAAAATAATTAAGAAATCCTATAGTTATTCTAATTTTAAAGCTTTAATATTTTAGTTTTAACATACTTTGAAAAATTTATGAAGATGTTGTTAATGTAACCAGATATGAAATTTATAATTTTTGATTTTTTATAATTTTTATACTGTCTAGAAATAAAAGGACATACGCTGCAGTACTAATAAGCTTATTTTTTAACATGTAAAAAATCAACAAAATCAAAATTTAAAATGATGTTTTTACCAGATTTATCATCCTTTTTTTAATTTTTTTTTAACATTTTTTAATCCATTCATTGAAAACATGAAACATCACTTTAAAACTTAAGCAAATGTAATTCCTTTTATTCATCAAATAACTAATATACAATTCATAAAATCATAGAGCTCATAAAATATATTATTGTGAAGAAATATAATAAAGAAGAAAAAATATAGTGTATAATGAATGTATAATATAATAATGATAGAAACTATGATGTATTAAAACTTTTATTAAAATGTTTAACAAAACTTTAACTCATTATATAATTTGTATTTAAAATATTTTTAAAGACACATTGAATAACTTGATTGGGTTTGGGTATATAGTATTTTTACCATGTATTAAGAGACTTTATATTTCCAAAAACACTTAAAAAAGAAAGAATGAAAATTTTGTTCTATTCATTTTTGTAAATATATTTTATTACAAAAAAAAATAACAATATATTGACTAAACAATATTAAGTTAATAAAAAAATGTAATCAGGATATGCTGTTTTTACACAGTTTAGAAATAATAGTTATCTGTTTTTTTTTTTTCATAAATAAAACTACAAAACTATATGACTGATTACAATATAAATAGATGATATTTTAAAATCTGTGTGTACTAATATTATAATAAATGATTTTAATATTGAATTATTTATTATTAAAATTTTCAATTAGAGTGTTATTATTAGCATTGATCATAAATATATATGAAAATGGAATTTGTGTTCAAAACAAAACTATGAAAAATTATCAAAAAAAAATTTTAAATTCTTAGCGGTGTACCATTCTGTCTTACATATACATCATATTATAAACTTTAATTTATTTTGGAAAAAGAAAAATGGGGGAGAAAAAAAAAATTTAAAATTTTCGTGTGTTTTAAATTTGTATTTGTTTTTGTTTTTGAAATTCCATCATTTTCACACATATGCAAATAATTGGGAGTAAGAAAAAAAAAAACGGTTTTAAAAAAAGGATATATTCATTTAGTATGTATATTAGTAATAAACCAAATGTTACTCAATTGAATATTATGTAAATTGACAAAGTTTTATAAAGTTTTTTTTTTTTTTTACTTCTCTTTTAACTTTCTTTTTTTTTTTTTTGTTTAACTTTTACTTTTTTAGGTTTTGTAAAGTATTAGTTGTATGTTCAATTTTCTATTAATTTTGACTGTCTGTCTTAAAATTCTTTCATTTTTTTTTTTCATATTCAGAATTCAAAAAATAAGTTAAGACAAGATGGCCAATATTAACCATAAATGAAAGATGTGACAAAAAGCTTCAAAAATTTTTTAATTCTATGATTACGTTTTTTTTTAAATTTCTACAATTTTTACAAAACTTTTCATAAGTTAACTTCAATCTTCATCTACTGAGCCAGTTAATTAAATCAACAATAGCACATTGTACAGTAAATTAAATTGTTATCAATCTTTTTAAATTCCATAAGACACTGTCTACTTGCAATTCTGTATATTGAATTAGGAATAGTTTAGTAATTGATAGTTTGTCAATTGATGATAGAATTAATTTATATTTTCAGTAATTTTTTTCGTCGAATAAAAATGATTATGACCTATGAAGAAATTGACTTCGCCCCTTGATTAATATGCGATGTATTAAAAATCACTTGACCGTCGAGGCCTCTTATTTTATTATTATTTAATATTATTTATATTAATATTACATACATAAATGTAATACAATATTATTGAACCATTAGCTACTAATTAGCTACTAATAGCCATTATAGGTTTTTATACTATTATTAAATTATATACTAATATTATTTATTTTGTTTATATTATATACTATATATTTACATTATATTTGGTCGGAAGGGGGATATATAAAGAAAAAAAACACTTACGAATCAGGGATCAAACCCATACTCCTTTCGTTAATACGACACACGCCTACCGACTAGGCTACTGAAGCCCCTCTCTTATTTTACATGTTTGATTAAAATCAACGAATTAAAAAATGAAATTACATACTTTTAGGGGTATATGTTTATAAAGTGCCTGTCTGTATAATAATATTATGATTTAAGAGCGTTTTAAGTTTAAGTTAAACATTTTAAGGTAAATTTTTAACATTACTGGTTTTTATTTATTTAAAAAATTGAATGTCATCACACTGTAACTAATATTGAATGACTAATGATGATGCTGAATTTTTTTTTTATATTTGTAATTGTGTTTACAATATGTCTTTTAAACATTTTTGGGATTTAAAATATAAATGAGGGGGAAAAAACAAGATAAAATGTAACAAGAACTTTGTTGTGTGTATACCTTTAGAATTATATGGAAAAAAGAATATTATGAAAAAAAAATAAAAATAACATATACGAAAAAGTTGTTTAGCAGCAGAAGGTCCCAAATGAAAGAAAAACTTGGAAAGAAAAACAAAATGAATTGAACACACGATATGTTTTATTTTTGTTTTTGTTTTGTAAATAAATATTTTTATTTTTGTTTTTTTTTTAATAATTTAATAAAGAACTAATAAAATTTGGTGTGGATGATGTTGTTTTTTGTTTTTTTTTTGGTATGTACATTCTTTTTAGTTACGCGGTTTGAGTACACGTGTCCTGTATTTTTATGTGACAAAATAGAGGAGTTTTTCAAATTTGCTATTTTTTTTTTTTGTGCTGAGTTGTAAATTTTTTTTTTATCAATTTATGAAAGTATGAAAAAAAAACTATTTTAGTTTTTAAAAGTAATTCGATTTTTATTGTGGTTTATTAATAATTTGTATTAATAATATATATATAAATAAAAAAAATTATATAAATTTTGTGTTTATAATTTGTTGAGTGTAAAAAAAAAAAACAGAAAATTTTCTTTGATTTAATGATATTAAATAAAATTATGTTATTATAATAATAATAAAAAATAATAATAAATATGTTTTAATTGTAAAGTATTATTTTGGTTTTGCTGAAATATTAATAAATGATGTAATTTACCATAGATAATAATAATAATAATATTTTTACTTAAATAGGCGTTATAATGCTGTTTGTAAAAAAAGAAACATATTGAAATTTAAATGGAATTACACTGAATTAATTACCTCTTGAAAATTTTGTTATATTTTCTAAGAAAATATTATATGATTAATTAAGGACTAATAATTTCCCTATAATTTTTCCTATAGTAAATAAAACATTGTATTAACTTCTATAATATTATATTCTATATACATATAAACATTGTTAAAAATAACTGGAAAAAATTTAAGATCTTGTTCCGTTAGGATATAGACCTAGAGATATAATTTGTAAACATTAATTATAAATTGATATTTAACATTAATTTACAAAATTTCATTAATATTTGTTCTAAGAAACTAGTCCTTTTCTTTAATTTCATTAAAATGCTAAGCTCATTATGATGTCGGATCTTTCTATTCAAAGACAATTAAATTTTGTGTTGTAAGTAATCATTTTATTCCTATGTTGTCAATGAAAGTCAAATATGATAATGTGATTTACCTTTCACCCAATTAAAAAAAAATTATGATCATTTAATTTTATCTTTATTTTTTTCAATTATTATCTTATATCAGCATTTTTAGAAGTTAAAAGCCCAGCAATATGGTTGTAAAACATACTGTCATGACTTGTTACACTACCTCAACTTATATCTGCTAAATATATTTATTTTATTTATACTTCTTACTTGATATATTAATAATCAATAGGGACACAAATATAAGTTTATATTTTTAAGAAAAAGATTAAAAAAAAAAACAAAAAATAAAACGAAATTAATGAACATTTTTTAAAAAAATTTAATTTATTTACAATTATTCACCCAATGCAATAACGATTTTTTTTTTCATTCTATCATTTTAACTTTAATATATTGTATTGTATAATTATCAATTATTATTTGTATATAAATATATATAAGTATTTATATATTGTTTTTTTTTTCATTAATAATGTTTTTATACAATATTAAAACTTTAATTGTCTTTGGTAATTATACATTTAAATGCTTCCGGCTTTCTGATTCATACATATTTGATATTTGAAACAATTGTCCTTTATTTAAGGCCTATAAAATTAAATAATTATTTTTGATAATGAAATAAAGTGATAAACATACAAATTAAAATTTTATAAAGTCTATATAGGTTCTTTTATATATTGTTATAGCTTTTTTTTATGTTATGTTATTTATTTATTTAATATGAAAAAAATGTATATATATATATTCTATAGTATTAAAATACTTAATGATAATAATCAATTGTATACAAAATGCTTATATTTTTGGTCCATGTGGTATTTTTAATAATATAATATCTGAAGAGTAATTAAGTTAATTAATGATAATGATATCTATATAGCCATTATATGATATGTGTTTTTAATACATTTTTAAATATATATTTAAGTGTATATATATTATAATTTGCAGAAATCATAAGGAATTTCTTTTAAATCTCTATAGAATTTTTCTAGGAAAATAACTTTTAAAATCATTTAAACCGTTTCCATCACTTTTTATAACCATATGAACTATGTTCAACGGTATAATAAATTTGTCATTACGTTTGTGACACCACCTTGAAGGAGTCCAGCTACATATAGCGTCAAAGGTATGGATCGGCTCATGATCGAATTCTGAGTCGATTAAGCTCTGTACGCCCGTCCGTCCGTCCGCACGATAACTCAAAAAATAAAAGAGCTAGGACACTAAACATTTTTTTACGTCAATTTTGCAAAATTGTTAGTTTTTCTTTTTAAATTCAGCTTTTTCGGCCGCCGCGTTCGAGTAGCTGCCATACAACTTCTTTCTTTATATGAAAATAACTCAGTATCAGTTGAAGCTAGGTATCTCAAATTTTGCAAAATTGTGTCGAGTTACAGGCCAACAATACCTGTAAAATTTGGTTGTGCTGGGACGACAGGTTCGGCTAGCTGCCATACAACTTCTCTTTTTAAATGTTTATAACTCAGTGTGTATTAAAGCAAGGTATCTGAAATTTTGTGAAGAGGTGTCGAGTAACATGCCAAATATTTTTGTAAATTTTGTTTGGTATAGAGCAGCCAGTTCAGGCTTCTTGCACATCTTACAACTTAATGAAGCTAGGAGTCTGTAATCTTGCAAATGAAGAACAAGTTTTATGGCAACAACTTCTGTAAAATTTAATTCTGCTGGTGCAATAGATATGGGTAGCTGTCAAACAACTCCACAATTTACATAAATATATCTCTGTAGTTATAACGTCGGTACCAAAACATTTGAAATTGTTTAAAAGATTATCAAGTTATATAGAAATAGGATATATTACGTTGATACGGGTATCCCACAGTTGACATAGTCTACTTTACAGCACTCTTCCGCGTTTTTTTTATTAAATAAATTTAAACTAAATTTAAATTAAATATCAAAGTAAAGGTAATGATTGTAATATATTTTCATTTATAAAATAGAAGTAATTTTTTAATTTAATTTTTGTAGTTTAAAATTAATTTTAAAATCATTAAGTTTAAAAATAAATAAATTTTAGTAAAGGCCTCGGTACTGTCTAGTGTGGGTAAGAGCATATAAATTACGTTGTAAATACCCGTGGGAGTGTGGGCTTCAATCTCATACACTTCGTAAGAATAATTTCTCCTTACGATATTTAAAATATCACATAAAAAGGAAAAGCTGTTTTCCTTTCCTTATCTATAAATGAGATGACAGGAAAATAAACTAAAAAAAACTAAATTTTAGTTTAGAAGGTTAAGTTTAGTTTAGTATTTAACCGATTGACTCCGATATTTCTATATCCTAATTTATCTTTGTGGGATTTGTAGTTGATATCAAATTAATAATATGAATAAATAATTTAATTGCTATTCATTTAATCCTTAAACCTATTAATCCTGGTAAATAAACAAAATAATTCATATAATTAAAAATGTAATATACAACAGATTTTAAGTAAAAAGTTAATTTTATATGATATTTAATTATGAAATACACACAATCCAAAAAAACTATGTGTAAATATAATAAGAAAGAATATTTCAATACAAGCGTGTCAGTATCGAGGTTTGAAAAAAACGATGTGGCTCACTCAAATAAAAAAACATTTTAATTTGAAATGTTGGCTACCCTGAGTTTTAAAAATGCGAATATAAAATTTTTTTTATACAAATCGCAGACCAGCAATTGTAGTTGTTTTGTCCGTGAACAAGCCTTACCTTTAAAAATTGCGATGATTATTTTATTGCTGTTGACTTAAAATTAATATTTGCTACCCTGATTTTTCATAATTTGATGTTCAAATTAGTTTTGAGAAATCATAGGTTTCACAATATCAGGTGGTAATACTAAGTTTTATGAAAATTAAACTTATCCTTTCAATGTTGCTAAAGTATATTAATTAAGGATATACAATAGTTGAATTTCGTTTAAAATATTAATCCAAAAATTGACTTTAAAATTACTTCGTTTTTTTTTTTTAATTGATTATTTAATTAAAAAAAAATTTTCTCTATTTTGGCAACAAAAATTTATAATTTACAATTCTATATATCAATTTTAAAATCAGGAATTCATGAAAAATTGTAGATAAAAATTTAAAATGGTAAAAACTAAATAAAAAATATAAAAATTTAAGGTTAATAACAAAATAAAATTTAATTACAAATAAATTCAACGGTCGGTTTAAATTTTTTATTTTTTAAAACGTTTCTATAGAATGGAAAATTTTTATTTTTGTTTTTTTGTTTTTTTTCTTTGTAGTTTTCCATTTAATCATTTTTAAAATGAAACAAGGAAACAAGGTTGTTTTAAAAAATGATTAAATTGAATAAAGAATTAAATTGAAACGTTTATTTATTGGTTTTAAAATTAAATATATACTTCGTATAATAAACATATTATATGAAGATTGTAGATATTATGCAAATATTCAAAATAAAAAAATCAATAAATTTAATTGGGAAAAAGTGGGAAAATTAAAATTAATATTAATTTAAAAGTGTTTTTTTTTTTAATAAACATAAAATTAGATGACAAAAAATGGAGCACATGTATAAAACATAAATATGTATATATAAATAAAATAAAATTAGTACATATATTTAGTAGTTCAGAATTGTTATTACTTAATTTGTTTAAACCAAAAAGAGTGGGCGAGTATTTTATGACAAACTATACTTCTAAATGGTACTAGTTATAAAGACTAATTTCCCATTATTCCGTTTACACTTCAATAGAAATTTTTTCAAAACCAAGCTGAACTTTTCAAAATCTTTTATAAAAGCAAACTTAACCTTTTAAATATCAATGAAAACTTTTTGCCAACCAATAATAAATCGTTTTAAAATCAATGGATTTCAATATCAATTTTTTCAATTTCAAATAAGTTTTATTTAAATTTCAGTTGCAACAGAAGCTTAGGGCTCCTGCAAGGATTTTTCATACGACATTTTCTATAGGGTTGATAAGTACTTACGTCTTTAAGGAGTGATGTTGTCTTTCTGTTTTAAATGTTAATTCTCTAATAATATATAATAAAATCGTTAATTCATACTAAAGGAAAATTCTTATCGGTACCGTTAAAATCAAAACGTTGAACTAAGTAATAATAAAGTCTAAAATAATTCTAAATTTTTTAAAAATAAATTTAAAATTTTGGTTTGTTTGTTATTCATTTTGAAAAAGTTTAGTTTTGAAAATATTTTTATTGAAGTGTAAACTCTATAACATACTACTCAAGAATAATAGTGACCTGATACTTGTGATATAAAAATATATAAATGGTCTTTATTAAGGAGCGCTTTTCAAAAAATTATTAAATTTGGTATTTTTTTTTAAACTTCAACTCAACCTTAGATATATTAAAAAAATGTTAACTAAAATTAAAAAAAAAAAAAAAAATTTAAAATTTATTTACTAATAAAAATTTTTATTTACCCTAATTATATAAAAAAAAAAATACATTATATATGAATCAGAAAAAGTGAAACTTAAGGTTTAAAATTAATTGAAGATCATTATATAAATTTTAAAGAGATTAATTAATGGTAGTCAAGGTAACCGGATACAAATTTTTATTTAATTATCTTTCTTTTCCAAATAATTTCCATATTTTATACTTTTAAATCTCTCTGAGGATTTGTAAGTATTTCTAATTTCAGTTATTTTTCTTTTGTTTTATTTTTTTTTTTGCGAAAAAAATTCAAGGAGGGAAAAGGACATGAGAATTTCGATTGTATAAATCATAATATAAAAAAAAAAAAAAATAAAACTAAAAGAAAGGAAAAACCACTGAAAATAATATTTTACTTTTTTTTTTTCATATTTTCTCCTTTTTGTAATTTCCTTTTTTTTATTAATATTTTACAATATAGTTTTTGTTATGAATTTAAGAGTAGACAAAATGGTGCCATATTTTAGGCGTCTTTTAAATTTTTCTTTCAGTTTTTTTTTTGTTTATTTTTCTTTAGAAATAGAATTTTCCAAAATTTCCTTAATGAATTTAAATTGAAAATTTTGAATATATTGTAAATTATTTCATCAATATTTCGAAGAAATGATTTTGATATCGGTTTCTTTTTCTTTTTGAATTAAAAATTTTAAATATAAATTTGGAAAAAAAAAAATTGTAATGTAAATAGAACACAATATGTCATGTTAGATCTATTGAAACATGTATTATTTGTAAAACTTATATACAATAGTCATCGTATAGGTATATTTTAATAGTAGGATTAAAAATGTTTATTGGTTTTATTTAAATTTTATAATTAATATTATTCTGAGAGCTTTGTTCTACAATATTTATTTGAAGCCTAATTTTTTTAGTTACTAAATTTGGAGATTTCAAAAAGACTTAAACTTGCAACAGTGACAGAATACAATTATTTATTATTTATTGAATGCTGTTAAATGAAATTTTAAAATGATATAAAATTAAAATTGAATCATCATTTATATATGACCAGCTACAATGACGGAAAAAAATCATTCCCAGAATTTAATACTTAATATCAATTTTCTTCTTTTTATGCTTAGAAATTACTGATCCTTTTATTTATTTAAGATTTTTTCTAAGATTTTTAATTATTTTAGAAATTATTAATATTTTATCAAATTCATAAGTATATAATTTATAAAATCATTGCGAATGATGTATAGATCAAATGATAATAAAACCTACCAAAATAAAATTTTGGTTAAAAATTAGTTTAAGGAACTGGAAATTTAATCTTTTAAATTTAATGGTTTTTTCTTAGCTATTTTACAGTAAAAATAAAATAAAAGGCGGTTAAAAGATAAAAAGAAAATGTTAAATATTTAAATTAAGATTCTTGATATAGATCGCATAAATACTTCCCACTTTAAATAAATAGAATCAAAATATCACGTCAATTAATTAAATACAATAATGATAATAAGAGAACAATAAGGACAAAGGTTAGATGACACTTTATTTTCAAGAAATTTAAACTTTATAAAGAATAAATCACCATTCTATTTCCATGAAATTTAATGTAATTCAATCGTTATTAAATGGTTTTTCACTTTTCTTTACTTATTTAATTACAAATAAGCATAAAAAATAGCATATAAAATAGGATAAAAAAAAAAGAATCTGTTTACTGTTCTAGTCAATTGTAAGGTATGTGTGAATTTTTGTCGTTTTAGATATCTAAATTATAAAATAAGCTGTTGGTTTGCCACAAACGATAGCACTTTTAAAATATAAAACTTGCGTTTGAAGCGTATAATAGAATAGGATCTTCAAAGTTCACCATCTTGAAAAAAATACCACCATTCTGAACGAAACTTTCGATAGGTAGATATATATTTATTTATAATATTCAAATAATAAACAAATTTTTCGGTACTTTTTCGGTATAATCGATTTTAATGTGGATCAGAAGACGATTTTTTATTTTTTTAAAGTAGAAAAATCGTTTTATTTTTTTAAAGTAGAAAAATAGTCGTTGGGGACTTTTGAAAAATATACTATAGAAACTGTAATTTACTACTACTAATACTCCGGATTCTTATCGAATAAAATCATCTTTCCTTCTTGTAAACATCAATAGATTTAATTAATTAAAGACTTATTATTTTTAAATTTGTTCACGTGTGCATGTAAAATTTTATAACGAATATATTTCCATTATTCAATGTAGTAACTCTTATGGGTTTCTTTTTTTGATCCGACAAATATAGTTTTCTTTCCTCATGTATCTGTAATCACAAGTACTTTACAGCTTTGTCGCACACAGCTTTGTCTGATTTCACAAATAAATAAGTTTATGTGATGGTGTCGATATAAACCTTTCTTGCATGTACATCAACTTGTCGTTATATCTCCACACAGTACTTTAATTTGAAATGTTTAAATTATGTTATAAAGAACTAAACTTAACTAAAATAATTAAAAAAAACAAAAAAGCAATATTATAAACGATTAATAAAATCATAAATACGTAAAATAAAACTTTTAACAATATGAAATACAAAAAAAAAAAATTTAGAAAATTCTAAAGTCGTGGGATTAAAATAGAAAATCCTTTAAAGGATAATGAGATTCTTAAGATTTAAAACTCTAAGGTTTTTAATTTCAAGAAATTGAAAATCTTTATGTGGTAGTCGTATATATGTTTCAATGTTTTTATTTTATTTTATGATATAAATTTTACTTAACCATTTTGCGATTTTCTTTCGTTCTCATCTTTGACAAAAAAAAAAAAATGACAAAATAAAGAAGAAAAATAATTCGAAATACAGAGAAAATAAATGTTTAATAAAACAACACTATAAATAAATGATAATAATATATAGTTAATTGGAATGGGTATTAAGTTTCAGCACACAATTAAAGTTTAAACGATAGGTTAAATTACATTAAATAAAAACTTTTTTTTTTTTTATTTAAGTTTTAACAATATTGGCACCGCCAAAAGGTTAATTGACACTTTGAAAAATGTTAATGATTCGAAATTGTTTTGTATTTTGTATCAAATGTCATTCTAGAAGACGACAATCAAATTATTTTCGGGTGGCTTTTCTTGTAAATTAAAAATAAGTTTTTTTTATATATTTTCTTTGTTAAGTTTTTTGTGTATACCTATACCATTATTTAAAGTAATACTTATTTTACTTATGCTTCATCTATTATTAAATGGTATTGATATATTATTATTATTTTAATTTTATATATATATATATATATATATATATATATGTTGTGATATTTATTTTAGTTTTATACATGTTTATTCCCAAATCACAAAGTTAACATGTGCAGTTTTTGCAGAACAATGAAATAGCAATAAAATAACTGAAGTTTAACGTTTTCTTAAGGACTTTTTGCTTTGAATTTATATGTTCAGTTAAAGTTTTAGTTCAGTTTTATATGTTCAGTTCAGTTCAGGGTGGTGGGAATCTTCCAAAGACACCAAGAATTTCGCCTTGGTAATGTGTGATTCTTACTGACTAAACCCTTTACTCCCCTTAAGCCAATATAATGGGATGAAACCCTTATCTACTAACGCAATATATTCGCTAGAGAGTAGGGATAGGAAAGGATAGGAAATGGATGAGGAAACATTGAATTAAGAATGGGAAAAGGAAACAATGGAATCCGCCTAGTAAGGAAACAATGAATCCGCCTATTATTATTACTATTTGATTACAGCCGTTAAAACAGTTACAACATGCATTAGTATATAACACCTTACTGCATGAGGTAATTATTGAAGGTAACATCCATTGTCACTGCAGCAGCTATTATTATTGGTATTAGTATTCTTGTTAATATTATTATTATTTTTACTACAGAGTCTTAACTTTAATTTTAACACTCCTTTGACGACAACTTTTATTTAAGAAAAAATTTAGCTTAACATAACTATAACATTATAATTAATTAAAACATAATAAAAACTTTGATATTGGCCTTATTTTACTCAAAGTTTAAACAGGAATCTAGTTATATGATGAATAGTTATCTGGTTATATATATTTATCGTAATGAAAGTTCTCTGATTTCTCTTTTACTAAAAGATCTTATTGCGAGGACGGTCCTTATCAACATTTTGTACTTTTTCTCTTATTCGTTTCATTTTGAAACGTTATATTAGAGAAAAAATACAAATCAAGCAGTTTAAATAAACCAAAATAGTTCATTAAAAACTGATTAGACTTTTAACTTCCTAACTCAATATATGCATATTTATATATAATATATGCATATTTAAAAATTGTTTTTTAGAATTACAACAAATTCGAAATAAAAGTGATATCTCTGAGAATTGAATAGCTGAAATAACAGTTAATTACAAAAAGAATTTTGTAAATCTATCAGAGCAAAAAAGTAGAAGAAATTCGACGGACATGATGTTTTATTTTTTTGTGCTTCACTATTTCGACAAAAAACGTGCTGTGAATTGATAAGTTTATTAAAAAATGCAGATAGTTTACAATTATCATTACTAAAATCTATAGATATTTCAGTTCAATGAGCAGTACCTAAAAAGTATAATGCCGTTTCATTTAATTATAAATCTGAATTGAATTTTAACGAAATTAATGATTTTAAGTAGTTAATGATATCGGAAATTTATGATAAAATAAATTCTTTAATGATTCAAATACCTAAATTTTTAATTCATATGCATATAAAAAGAATTAGCAAAAATAACAATATTGACATTCTTAAAGAAAGTATTGCAAAAAAGTACTTTTGCTGCGAAAATAGAATTTAGGAAATAGAAAAAAAATAGGTAATCAGGTAATCTTGTAAAAAAAGAAAAAAATACAAAAAATGTAAAAAGAAATATAATAATAGAAAATGATTAAAAAAATTTTTAATAAAGAGAAACAACTCCACAAATTACAAATTAAAATATTAAGAAAATTAATGTAAAAATGGTTAACGAATTATTACACAACACTAGATATATTCACTACTGATGTTATGTTAATAGCCCAAGTTTAATTTAATAAATTTATTGTAAATTGTTAAAAGATTGTAAAAGAACATTAAATAAAAAAAAAAAAAAATATGCGTTCGATGCTATAATGTGATAAAACTTTTGTACTTAAAAAGCTCCCGCAAATATCCCCACAAAAAATAATCGCCTCAAAAAAAAAAAATAATCCCCCAAAAATTTGTTCGGGAAATAATCCTGTGTAACTAAAAGGTACAATAAAATAATCCCCCATAAATTGGAAAATTATTTCATTATTTTGGGGTTTTATTTCTTTTTCTATTTGGAGCCTTATTGCATATGAAATAATCCTTTAAAATAAAATAAATTTGCAAATGAAATAAAACCTACTACCTATACCTTTACACAAATTCCATATAAAAGAAAATAAATTTCAACATTTTGTTATATTTTTTTTTACATACATATATGTACATATTTCAACATCAAAGGATTTTAATTAATGGGGGCTATCGCCTTTAAATTCCCGCTAAAGAAATTATTGAAACCTTGATTTTGTAATTAACTCTAAAATCTATCCACATATTATACATAATATTTACACATATACATACACCTATATAATTATATATGTATAACTCTTAATTTCCTGGCATTTTTTCGGGATCCTCAAATTTGAAACTTTGTAATTCGCAATTTTGAAATTTCGAGAGATTTTGAAATTTTTTTTCGGAATTTTTATTTTTGGGATTTTGTTGTTCGGGCAAATGTAGTTCTCCCTTAATTAATATAATTATGTTATTTAAATTTTCTTAATAAATTACATTTTAAAAGAATTTGGAGGATTATTTAATTTTTTTTTATTCATAATCAAATAAACCCCCTTTATTTTGGATGTTATTTCATTTTTTTTTTGGTGGAATATTTCTTGCAGGGGAATTGACTGGAGTCGCTTATGATTGATTCCTTTTAATTTTTTCTTATTTTTAACCATGTGTCTTTAGTTACGAAGTTCCTTTTGTAATAATTTTAGTTCTGTACTATATTCGGCTTTCGCAGCAGCGTAAACTTTTTAAATTATGCTTACACTCAATATTTTTTCTTAAGTTTCATTTCTTTTAATTTAACTTCTAAATGTTGTAAGTTCAATTTTAAACTAAAGTACTGAAATTCTTTGCTTTATTATTTCTCTATTAAAATATAAAAAAAAAAAACAAATGAAATTCTAAAATAAATTTAATACAAAAGTTCTCGTTTATGACTTTAATATTAAACAAAAAAAAAAAATTACAGAAAACTTGTAAAAAGTAAAAAAAAATTTTTTGTTTAAAGAACTGCAAATTTTAAAAGAATTTATTACGTGAAATACATAAAAATTCGTTTTAAATAAATACAATAATATTATTGAATAGGTACTTTTATGTGAACATTTTTTTTTGTTCTTTATTTTAAGAACATAACCTCAAAAATTTCAACTATAAAAATTCTATATACTTTTTATATTGGACAGAAAATAAACAAGAAATAAAATTTAAGTTTTTCTGTTTTCAAAAGTACTAAAAAAATTGAATAGAAGAAATAAAAAAGAAAGAAGAAAATATCTGATAGTAGAATATTACATATACATATATAGATATTAGGTATCTATATCTATATATTTTATAAGAATATGCAGGACAGTCTCTAATAAAATAAGTATAACAATAAAAGTTGGTATTTTCTGATTAGTTTATTATAAATTTTCTGGATTCAAATTCTATTGAAAAAAGGAAATGACAATAATTAAATGAAAAATATTTGTTTAGAAACATTTTCTTTTCTTTAATATTAACCGATATTGATAATTACATTTCGAACAGTATCTTATAGATATCTTTAATTACATGGTTTACTTTTACCTTAATCATCTTATGTCGGTCATCATCTTATGTTTTTATTTGATTTCCATTTGCCTAAAAAAAATATCATCTGTGAAATATATAATAGCTTACATTTCTTATACAGTATTGATTACGGTATAGAAAAGACTATATTTTCTTCTTCTTGAGATAATAAAATGAGAAGTATTTTTGCATGCTTTTTAACACTATGCTTACAAGAGAAAATAATGTTAAAAAAAAACCGCTATTTTAAACCAAATCGATTAAACTTAGAACTTTGAACATTAACGAGATATGTACGAGATCTGAATAAATAGAAAAGAATGATTGATCGGTTAGACAATACCATAATGTCAATAAGTAACGTAGTGGAACTTGTAAATTAAGAGACTTACAATACATGTGTAAAACGAAAATTTCGACAGAATTAAATGTTATTGGTAAATTATTGTTTAAAATTAAAAAAAAAAATTACATAAAAAGGGGCTTACTGGAAACTTTATACTCTTTATGCATTTTTTTTTTTAAGTAAGAATACATTTTTTCAGGTTTCTTTGAAAGTTTTAAGATTTTTGTTAGATACTGTTGACAAAATAGACAAATGTATATATATATTTTATATTCAGGAATCTCACTGAAAATTTTCAATGATTTTCTTTTGTTTTACTTTAGTAAACTGAAAAACTTTTTTTTTATTATATTATTTTTCGTTTATTTTTTTTCCATATACAAACACATCTATACAAATGAATATTTTTTAAAGAAAAACTCAAACATTGATACAGAAATAAAAAGAAAATAAAAAAAAAAAGACGAAAAAACTAATATTTTCCCCTAAAAGAATGAAATGAATTTGAAAAAAGTTCGCCTTCGTTATTTTACTTTTATTTTGTTACTGTTATATCAATCACTAAAGTGTTTCCCATTTTCTTTTTTGTAAATTTTTTTTTTTCTTTTAAGAATGGAATTATGTTTTTTTTTTTTGTACAGCTTTGCGCTGTACCCATCATTATTGATTTAGTTCTTTTATTCTGTTTTGTTTTTTTCTAATAGTTTAATACAATGAAGAATCAGTTTTGTACAAAATAAAAGTAGCATTTATAAAATAAAATAAAATTTAAAGTTTAAAAGTTGATCTTAACAACTTAAAGGTAATTTAAAAACTAGATATATATTTTATTTGGGACAATATTTATATGATTATGTATTTTTGTATATGTATTTTTGTTATAGCTATACATTTATATTAATTTGGCTTGAGAAAATTTCAGAAGTAAAACATAGTGATGAAAGCTATAATGCAAGTATTTCGGCTTTATACTATGTTGGGGTTTTTTTTGGGCGGGGATAGGTGGGAATCATCGAAAGACACTATAGCGGAATGAGTATGTGAGACTTTAACCCACTAAACACCACCTCCCTTTTTTAACAAAATAATAGGTTATACGACCTTGAGTACTCATGGACTGCCTGATCAAAATAAATGGGAGACGATTCCACATTTGCGATGTTCGTACTACCAACAAATTTCCATAAGTCAAAGGTAGGTTTTATTAGTAACTTCAATTAATGTAAAATGGTAAGTTTTGGTTTCTAGTTTTCTTAAAATTTATCGTTACTATCTATATTTAATTTAAATATTATCAAAATTTTACTTTAATATTTGTATTTAAATTAATTTAAATTTTACTTTAATATTCTGTAAAAGGAACAGAGTAAACTACTCTTTTCTACTCCCAACTATATTAGTCTTTGAGAAAGAGTGTAAGTGATAGAAGTAAAACAAAAAATAAGTTTTCCATTAACCACTCTTTTAGTGTAAAAGGAACGCAAACAATATGCATTTTTTATTGGTTTATCGAAATACTTATTTGGAATGAACGTTCTATTTATTACTTATTTAACTTATAAACTCTGTTTGAGTTGGATCAAGTAGAGATAATATATTCATAATCTATATTAATGTTATTAGCAATGTCATGACAATGTATTAATGTCAACAAATTGTTCTTTTCTTCGCCTACAGGCGTTTCACGAGACCGGGAGGGATATTGACCTATAAAAATACTAAAATTATTACATATGACTTTTTGTATAGTTAAAAAGAACTTTAAATATCAGTCTCTTAGATTTTTATATGTGTTTTATGATACGAGTATATGTATAGAACTTTATTTAGTTCTAATTTGGAACCTATAATATTTTCCGTTATATTTTGTCGTTTGTTCATAAATTAATGATAAATTTCTACATATTAATTAAATATTATTTAAAAAACGAAATATCAATTTTAGAATTTCATCTTTTAGGAATTTTTCATTTCATTTTCGCAAAAGTATGCAAGAAAAAAAAAAAAAAAAAATTTATTTACACAAGAAAAAAAGTGGTGAATAAACACTTGCCTTCGAGGTATAAATTAACAAAAAAAAAAAAAAAAGAAAATAAAACGTCTTGTTAATAGACTTGAGGATTATTTTGTCTCTTTCTGAAGTTAAACAATAGTAGAAACCCTGAGAACACTGTCAAAAGTATATTGTCGCGAAAAGTTTATTACAAAATTGAAATTAAAAAAAAAAATTAAAAACATTTTTTTTTTATTGTCTTGGTAAATTTGTTTTAATGAGATGATATTTCAATGTTCTTTATGTCACTATTTTTTTCTTCTTATATACACTATCTTTTATTTGTTTTTATTTTAAGTTGTATTGTTCTACTCGTGTTTGATTTAATTTGAATCCATGCAATTATTCAAGTATTATGAAAAAAAAAATATATCTTTTTTATTTTTATTATTTTCATTTTATTAACGATTACAATGTTTACCGCATATTAACATTGATTAAATGACGAATTTTATTTATAATTATCATTATTATGAATGTTTTATTGATTTTTCAAAATAAATATTTTTTATATAAAAACATTAGATAATTTTTAAATGATTAGAACTGTGCCTGAAATAAGGATACATTTTTTTCAAAGGTTAATTTTAGATAGAAGATACATGCACCATTTTACATAGAACATTGTTTTTAAAGATTATTTTTACACTAGGAAATAGACCTTAATGTAATCTTGAACATTAAAGTTTTATTTTTGCCCAAAGTTTGTTATAGGTACCAAACTATAACCGAGTAGGACGAATATAAATTAAAGACTTTTTTTTTTAAATCGAGTGAAATTGGAAGAGTGAAATTGTAGAAGTTCTTCCTTCAAATTTTCAAATTGTTTCATAAAAAAGAAGGTTGCTGTTTACAATTGCCATTTATTACCACATGAAAATTAAAACTGAATATTTCTTACATTTTTATTTAAAAAAATTATTGGTTCTTATTTTAAAATATGTTTTAACAAGTAGAAAACTATACGTTGCAACCGGAATGTATTCTTACGCTAAATAATATGCTTAATCTGTTCTCAGATATAATCAAAAAAATGGAAAAGTTATTTTAGGTTCACCATATTTTAAATAACGAGGCTCTAAGAAGTATAGGTTAAGCGATAGGAAACTTTTTCAGGCATCATCAAGCGAAGAAAGACTGTATATTTTTAGCATTGGAATTTTTATAACTAATAGTGCAAGACAAAATCAAAGGAAAAAGATGTGTTGACAGGAAAAATGATCATGGACAGAAGAAGTATTTCAAATTGAATGGGTAGAAATTCAATAAGGTAACTTTTGCAAGTGATCGAAAAAAATTCAACAACAACATTTTAAAAGAGAGAAGCATCTGAGAAAGAATTCAGCTAATAAATTTTAACGAATTTCTATCAAATATATCTAACTATAAAATTAACTTATCCGTTATGTGTCAGAATCATGACTTTTACTGTTAAATCACATAGAAATTTTAAAAACATGTATATTAAATGAACTGCCTATATAGATGTCCTTTTCTTGCAATTTTATTTAAAAGAAGATTATTTATTTTATTTCATCAGATAGTAGTTTTAAGTGTGGTGCCAGTTTTTAAGAATTTTATATGTTGAGGTACTTGGTACTTGTTCTAAAATTTTGGAACAAAAATTTTATTTTAATCAGTAGAAATCTTTAATTTTAATAGAATAAGTGCCTATATGACTTTTTGGGAGCCTCATTATTTTTTTTTGTCAATCTTCACTGATAAAATAAATTAGAATAGATTTTCTGTCATTTGCATTGTTCAACTGTTAAGGTATTGACACGTTGTATAAAATCCTACGGCTGTTGAATTATTTTTTCCCCTTTCTTTTTTCTACCTTTCATTCTTATATTTTACTTGTAATTTATATTTAGATAGAATTTGCCGTATTATAAATGTTAAAATATTTATTAAAAAAAAGCGCATTTCAGGAGTTTTTTTTGTTGAATTTATGTAATGTTTGTGTGGTTCTATTTATAAAATATCTTCAAAGGGATTTTGTCGTTATTTAACAATTTTTGTTTTATGACTAATTATAAGTATTTTTTTTAAAAAAAAAAATTAAATTTTATAAGAAAATTATTTACTTTGTGAATGAATGTTAAAGGTTTTATGAATTAGAAATTTCGATAAAGTTTTGTTGTTTTCAAAATAATTAATATGAAAAATATAAGTGATGTAATTTAAAAAATTGAATAGCTGACCTACGGCATAGTAGTTATTAAACCGACCTTTTAAACGAAAAAGTCCATAATTAATTCATAATTAATAAATAATTAATAAAGAAATAATTTTGCATAAGTTAATAGATGGCGTCCAAATAAAATAAAATTTGTCTTTCATAATTACATACAATAGCTACTGCCAAGTAATAAACGGTTAAGTGAAAATAATGATTTAAGAAACTGAAGGTAAGTAATGAATACTAAGAAACCTAGTAGAAGCCTTTAACTCCTTGTAGAAATGAAACGGACAGAAAAAATTCATTTATCATATAATACACAATTTACGATGTTATTATAACTACAATTACATTTAATAGAAGAAATTACCAGTAATTTTTCTTTTTACACAGTTATTGCAAAGCAGTACAATACTTTAATATTTTTAATTCTTTAAAACTTAAAAAAACAATTCTGCAAGAAATTAACAAAATTCTTTAAATATTTTCATCATTCATACATAATCTTAAAAGCTTTAAATTTCCGTTTTAGATAAATTAAAATTTCTATTCCATTTCTTTCATTTTCAATTAAACCATCAAGATCAGATTACAAAAATTTTTAGATTGTATTTTTGTTTTTTTTTTTTTTGAATTTTCCACAAAAAATTTTCTGTTTTCCAAGGAAATTTAATTTTGAAATTTTATTTATTTTGATTTGAAAAAAGTCAAATTTGATGGAAAAAAGTCAAAATTATATGAAATGCTTTAGAATTAATACAGATTTCCAATACCCTTCTTGGTAATTTGGATGACCAAAGGACTTTTAAATTAATGACAAAGTTATTAAGGAAGACGAGTTTTGAAAAATGTCCATTTTATAAAATAATATTAAAGTACCTATTTAATCCTATTAAATATCGTCATATTCTTCTTTTAGTTTTAATCGAAAAATTTGTGTTCTTTCCTTTCTTGCAATTTTTTGAAAATATTATTTAAAAATTATGGGTTTTTTTTAAGGATTAAGAGATTTTCTTAGAAATAAAAAAAAAAAAAAAAATTTTAGTCTAAAAATTATTGTTTCCGTAAAAAAAAATTAATTGGGAATTGTAAAAGGTGAAACAAAACGGAATTAGAAAAATACAAAATAACAGCAGTAGCGCAAAAGAACAACAACAAAAAAATATTTTAGAAAAAGGAACTGATAATAAAAAAAGGTTTCCATAAAAAATTCAATAATAGGATAAAGTTCCTGTCTGGTTGAAAACAAATAAAATTTTAATAAAAAATAAATAAGAAGGAAACGGATTTAAAAAAATTTATGATTAAACAAGACAGTGTGTAAGACCAAAAGTTTTTAAAGGAGCACATTTTCGACAAGACAATTAAAAGAGTCTACATTTTGTAACTTGCACTAAAATTTGCACTTCTTCTAAAAAGTTCATTTAAATTGTGAAAAATCACGAGCTATTTTCTTTAATTTTAAGGCCCTATAAAATTAAGAAAAGCTTTTAACACCATTTAAATATATAATGTTGAAGCTACATGTAATATTTATAATATTATTTTCAAAAGATTTGCACAGATGCCTAAGTTACATTTCTTTTTAAAAATTAACCAATTTTTTAATTTTCGATCCCCAATAGCTCAGAGGGAGAGGTACAAAATAATTTTCTGAGGTAAATTATGCTAGGTTGTGAATTCTGATAGCTTCTAACTAAAATATATAACAACATATCCAAAAAATATATGTAAGAAACTTTAGTTTTTTTACTTAGTTGATTTTTGTGCATAAAGTTCGAAAAAGAACACTAGAAAAAAAATTTAGGAAAAAGTTCCAAAATGATATTTATAATCGGAACGGTATTTTCTTTGCTCTAAAATAAATATCTTTCCGGAACTCTTGATTTTTATTTCGTTTCGTTCCAGATCCCTGGTACAAACCAAATTATTTTCATTCTGGCATTTGACCATAACTGTGCATACTCACGATACATTTACATAAAAAATTTCGAAAAGTCTTTAAATAATAATTTATCATAATTTTTTTTGATAAATATGGGGTTGAGGTATGTAATCCTTTTTCAAGACTTTTATTAGATTTTATTAAGGATCTATAAAAATTACGTTATAGATAGATGTAAGATAAAAGGTGTTAAGAAATGTCCATAAGGTAAAAAAAAATGCTATTATACTATAAATGATTGATTTTTAATAGTTGTTTATTTTACATGTATGATCTATAAATAAAGAATTTTCGTAAAACTTTTTTTTTTCCTAAGAAAATTGATATCGAAAATTAAAAAGATTTATTTATTTATGGATCAGTTGTGATTTTTGATAGTTATAGATAAAAATGATTGACGTTCAAAACGTTGTTAGGTCAAAGTTTAACTGGTTAAATTTTTGTTTTTTTCTTCTGATTTTCTTTATTTTGATTTATTGGATAAAATGAACTTTCATGATTCTAATCCAGCACACCTATTTTTGTTTTACAAGAACTTATGAATTTGGTTGAAGTTTTCATAATAAATAAAAAATAAATTAAAATTGTTAAGAAAATTATGGAAGCTTCTATTTTTTTTAGGTATAGGATATTACGGTAAATTTTTTTATTTTATTATATATAGTACAAGATATCGTGAAGAAAATCAAAATGGTATGCGGAAGTTGATAAAGTATTTTTAACAGATTCTGACTAAAGTGCATTTCTATTTTGTTAAGCTTCTAATCAATTGGTATAATCATTCCAAAATATAACAATATTTTAAATATTAATCTGGTTTTTAATTTGAGTAAATTTTATTTCATCATATTTTTAACAATGAAGGAAATTTTAACTAAAAAAATTTTTCGATTATTAAAAAGTATTTCATCGAAATTTCTATTCAAGGATAAAATCAAAGAGACTTTATGATGATATGCTGATGAAAATAATTCTAAACAGAGTTTGTATTAACTTTTTATGTAACTTTCATATCATAAATAATTCAATTGCATTATATTTAGGTATTTTAAAAATTAAACGAATATCGTATTAAAAGAAATAAGGATATAGTTGACTATGTCAATATTAGAATACCTGTATAAACATAATATGTATATATGCTGTTTCGTCAAAATGGAATAATCTTTTACAAAATTTCAAATATTTATAAAATTATAAATTATACTAGAAAATCCCCTGTGCAATTGCACAATTTCTATAGATGCAAAAACATTTACGTTATCATACTGACTACCTAAATAAACTTCCTAAAAATTTGATTTTTACATCAGCACCACATCTACATCATCATAAAAAAACGTTGGAATCACTTACTTGATGTAATAGAAAAAAAATCATAAAACAAATCTAAACACATTAAATAAAAAAAAACTAGGTACAGTTTATTAATTTTTTCTAGCCGTTTTTTCGTGGCGGTAATTTTTGACAGTTTTTTAATCATTGAGAAAAAATGATCCAAGCTAAACACATTCAGGGTAAAAGTTCGTGGTGATTGTCAAAAATTGTTGACACATGTATAAAGGGCACAATAAAAATCGGTGGAAAAATTCCGGCGATTTTTTTACCCGGCTGAAAAATTTATGTTTTACAATTTTCTATCGGCGAAATCAATATAGTTATATTGTGACATTAAAATTCAAAAACAATTTTTAATGCCATTTTTTGAAGATTCGATTTATATATAGGTTAAGATAATAATATGTCATTTGAAGAAAAATTAATCGAGGAAGTAATAAGGAAAATAGTTAGTTAAATGAAGACACATTCATTCTTGTTAGTTTCAAAAAATGTTTTTCATCCTTTTCTTTTATTTCCATATAATATTTTACGAAGAAATCATCTTGTTCCGATGTTCATTTGCTATGAAATTCAAATTCACCCACCAACCGCTGTGACATTTTTTTTTGATACATTTAAAACAATCCCAATAATCGAAATAATTTTAATATTTTTTAAAATTTTACTCTCTATTTTTCTTTAGTTTTAAAAAAATTTTTTATGCCAATAAAAAACAGTTGTTTTCGCTGCGAAATTTTCGACCCGAAATTCATCTATCGCCATCGGTCGCCGCCCTGAATGTGTTTTTGCCTTTTAGCTCGAGCTGAAAATTTATGTTTTCCATGTGGAAATTAACACTTGGAAGAAAGAATATGACACTTGGACACGTCCTATTAAATAATTAGTGTACATTTTTTTTTTTGCAAAAAATTTCTATCAATCTTAGTGTTTTCGGAATGGCATATTTATCTAAATATGCCGAATTTTACATTAAAATAAAGTTTTTAATTTTTCTACATTATATCAAAAATTTTAACTTTATTTAACAAGATTTAACAAAACTACTTTCAAGTCTTTTGCGTTTATTTTTTTTGCTTGAAAAAAAATTTGCTGAATTTATTGTATTTAAATGTACTTTGAAGAGGTATATTTAATAAAAAAATCATGTCTCTAATAATGAAATTTCATAAATTTTCGGGCGTTTTTTTTTTTATGGTCGTTTTCGACAGCTTTCTAATTAATCTTATAAAACCGTTGCAACTTTTTCTCTGGGGGTGAAGTCTTATCCGTGACAATATTCACACATACTAAGGAATTTCAAAAACTACCTATATCTGCTCTGATGATATCTAAAAAACCTTATTTTTTTCCATGCCTAACAATATTATTAATGGTCTTATAATAAATTAGTACAAAATCATGAATCTTTTGCGAGAGAAGCCTTCTAAAATTATATTTTCTATGCAATTTTTTTTTTCCTTTTTTTTAAGAAAGATTTGTGTGTCGAATAATACTTGTACTCGAAGATTTGTGTCTTTGATAATAAAATTTTGAATTATTAAATTATTTTAAAATTTTTAAAATTTTATTATCAGAGACACAAATCTAAATACAAAACTTAAATAAATATACAGAAATATCATCATTGACAGTTTAGTTTACATTTTTTTTTACATGTTGGCAAGGTCTCGCCAACGTCTTTTATTATAGATATTAATAATCATATAAATTTCGAAAATATATAACGGCTACTCGAATCCGTTACAAAAGATGAGCCATTTTGAGATACCAATAGTATATGATATTAAAAAGCTTAGTTACGCATATAATAAAACAGAAATTGTATGATAATTATTCGAACACGCTATGGTCGAACTTATACAATTTGAATAGATAAACTGGCATTTATATACAAATTAAATGGTAAAAATTTCAGAATCGTAGTTTCATTATTATTTGAGTTATCGTGCAGACGAATGGACGCACGCAAATATAGTAGCTAAATAAATCGACTCAAAATTCAATCAAGAATATACATATATACTTTTACATATTTATCGTTGTCTTTAATTGTAAATCAAATTCAATCATGAATGTACATATATAATTTTTCTTATTTAACGTTGTTCGTTACAGTATTGTCTTCTTTACAGTGTCACAAACATAATAACATATTTATTATACCCTTGAAGCTTACATACATATATTCGTACGGGTATACAAAAAAGTAGGAAAGAACAGAGTTAATAAAGTAATTGAAGACTTCAAAAAATTTAATATTCAGTTATTTGTTTTTTTAAATAATTCTTTTAAACTAAACAAAACCTTTTTTTTTTTTTAATGTAAACAAATAACATTTTATTATTTCTAAAATATTTTCTTTTAATCAATAAAGGAGTCTTTTGTTTTCTCATATCAGTTGCTTTTAATAATTTTTTCTCAATTACTGGTACTGGTTTTTTTTTTACACGCTACCCAACCACTAGGAAAGGAGTCCTTTATACAAATTATTGCTTTGTTGTAGGATTATGGGTACTAGTATGGGGGGGTACTAATATTGTTTTTGATATTAATTAAAACTGAAACTTGCTATAAACTTATTTATATTTATTATTTAGTTTTGTGCAGCTTCAATACCAAAATTTACTTCTCAGAATTTTAAGTGAAATGACAGAAATATTATTTTCTAATATCTTGGATAAGTTTGAAGTTTCGTTAGAAAAGCTCTAGATATAATATAGCTATGCTTAACTAATATTTTATTTTAATTTCTTTATTTTTCAAATTCGTGAAATAAAGTTTAAATTGAATTTAATATTAGTATAAAAAAAAAAAACTAAAAAAAAAGAATCAATTGAAATAAATTAATTATTTGGAATGAATTTTAAAATTTCAAACAATTACAATCAAAAAAAAAAAACTTTTTATAAATTAATATCTTTAAGATTTTATTTGTTTGTTTTTGTTTTTTAATTTGATTCGAATGACTGGAAAATTCAACAAAACTTCAATTGAAGAAAACAAGAAAAATTTTTTTTATAAATAACTGGAGGAAATTCATTATCCAAAAAGAAAATTCTTTTGATGCTTTTAAATTATTTAAGTTTTTACTTTAGATGAAATGTTTTGTTTTCGCTGCTTAAAAGAAATCTTAATTTATTATTGAAGTTAATGTACAAGTATATATACATTAACTTCAATAATAAATTAATGAAAAATATAATTAATTCAAAATACTCAAGATAAAATTTCTAATACGAGATTATTATACCCGTACGATAGGATCGGGTATAATAAAATTACTTCTCCGTTTGTAACACCTCGAAATAAGCGAGCTAGATATACCTTCAAAGGTATGGATCGGATCAGAAAAAAATTCTAAGACTTTTGAGCCATGTCCGTCCGTCCGTCCGTCCGTCAGCACGCTAACTCAAAAACTAAGAAAGCTAGGATCTTGAAATTTACACAAAATATTCTGGGAGTAATTTGTAGGTTCCCTATTTTTTTTTGTTGAGTTTGGACCAAGCCTTAGGGTAGCTCTCGAACACCTAACTTTTAGATCCCCACATTTTTTTTGAAATAGAGCTATGAAATTTTAACTGCTGATAGATCTCACAAAAATATTAATTTTATTTTTAATAACTTTTTTTTGTAGCCCCACCCGTTACGGAGCTACAGCTCCCCAAAGGTTCAAAAAATCTCTATATTTAGATTGTTATAGCACAAGTTGTATAAGGTATATCTTCATTCTGAAAACGCCAAACGATTACTACTTTTATTAGCTTTAAAAGTATGTATACAATAAATATATATTTGTGACATACGGTGTCTTAATTTACCGTTATGCGAAACTCAAATTTTGCAAAATTCTTTAACCCTTCTATCTTCTAAACGGTTTAAGTTGGAAACTTGAAATTTTTACAGAAGTTAGATCTTTAAAAATAAGTATGAGTCATTTCAGAAATTTTTTTTGTATCACTCCCCATTTAGGAGCTGTAAGGGGTCAAAAACTGAAAATTTCCTATTTTTAAACACCTGTAACTTGAACACCTGTTAAAATTTTTTTGAAGTAATACACAAAAATTAAAGCTTCAACATTATACTCTTATTTCTGTTAATAACTTTTTTCAATAATATAGGGTTACTTTATAATTGACGAAAGTGTTACTTGATTTTTCAAATTTTCTAACAAATTTCTTTAAAACGAATTTTTTCCATTTTGTTTTACTCGATAATTTGAAATTGTTGAGGATATAATGCGTAGTACATAAAAATGTAAATAAATAAACAACATAACGGTTGCTTGAAGAATTTTTATTTATATGATATTAATATATATACATACTTATATAATATAATGTTTATTTAGATATCGTATATGCCACTAGTGAGTGATTGATAAGAGTATATATGTATATTATATAGCGCCGTATTTACATACATATATGTATTTTATTGTACTTATAAGAAATTATTCTGTCAATGGAATATTTAAATATAATATAATATAATATTTAAAATTATATTTACTATTTTGTACTAAGTAAATTTAATATACATTTACCGCTTAGTATTAAATGGTACTATAGAATATTTGAAAAGTTTTGGATTGATAATCGTTATGTGGAAGGTTAGAATTTGCTTTTGAAGAATGTATAAACATATAGTTTGAATATATCTACAACCCATAGTTCTAGAAATTATAAAATTCACCCAAATTATTTTAAAATAATAAAATATTAAAAAAATAATATTGTGAGCAGAGTGACAGGCTGTTAACATACTAACGGTTCGTACGGGTATCTAAGAGTTGACAAAGGCAACTGTATTCTTCCTCGTTTTACATCAAAATTTCTAATTTAATTGTGCAAAATCAAAAGACGCTTTCTTTAAGTCAGTAATAAAAGTAAGTTGTCAGTAAATATTTAAGTACTAAAAGTCATTAACATATTCCAATTTTTGATGTAAAATCTCAATTTTAGACCAAGAATAGGTCTTAAACAAGAACAAATTTTCTAAGGTAATTTCTGCTAATTCTGACAGATTTAATTCTTCTCTCCAGCCTCTAACTGAAAGGGTGCCGGAGTTAGGTACATATATAAAGAAAAGAAAGCAAAATCTTGCAAAATTTTACATTCGGAAAACGGTAGGTAAATATAAAAAATTGTATAATTTTGATATTAATTTACAAGGCTAAGATAATGTCCTGTTGTTTGGCGATTTTATATTGAAAAAATTAGAGGTTTTAGCTCCATTTTGAGAGGGTTTAGCTCCATAATGGATCAGTTCATGGTTAGAATTTTATTATTCTATCTTTAATAATGTTGAAGTTTTATAAAAAGAAGAACGAACGGACGAGAGTGAAAGCAAAATAATAAAAACTAATTTTTGAAATTTTTTTTTTTGAAAAATGTGCTAAAAAGTGCATTTCTATCTACTATTTATCTACTAAAAGCATAATTTTTTTTATTTACGAATCAAAAAGATTCAATATCAATAATAGATTAATACCTCCTTTTTTCATTTAAATTTATTAAAGTATTTATATTATTTCAGCAAAAAAAAAATTTTTTTTTTGTTTGTATTTTTAATCCGATTTATCTATAGTATTCGTTCATTTTGACTGACTTAATAACAATAAAAGATATTTTATCTGATAGATTAATTTTTTGATTTAAAATAGAACAAAAGCAAGTCTATTTTTTAAATCCATTGTTTTAAAACAATCATTAATAAAAAATCTTCATTAAAAATTATAAAAACCAAAATAAAATTTTAAACAATAATTAAAATATAATTTTTATATTTATTCCGGAAAAATTTTATATTACTTAAAAAAAAAAAACCAAAACAAAAGAATATATAATTTATTTTTATATAAAATGTGGAAAAAAAAAAAAACCATAATTCCCGGAAAATGTAAGTGAAAATTATAATTATTTTTGTGAAACCATTATCACTTATATTAAAAACTATATTAAATGCACTTTATTTACTTTCCTAGAACTATAAGAATTACAGCAGGATATTTGTATATTTTTACAAAGTTTTTTTTACGTAATATAAGGAATTTTATAAAGATAATCGTTATGAAGTATTATTAAAAATTTTTCTTAACTTATTTTAAATTTTGTAAAAATATAACAAGGTAAAGCTTCCCATAAATGAAAGTTTTAAATATATAATAAAATTGAAACCTTAATAGTTTTTACAAAGAAATACAAGCTGAAATAAAATGTACTTATAAAAAACAATTTTTAGAATAGAATTTTTTATTTGACTTAAATAATGTTTGACTTTGGGGATCATATAGAAAGCTCTACTCTAGAATCCTTCCTAATCTCGCAATATACACAATATTTATAATAAATATTCTGGAAAATGCGTATAACGCTGATTTTGAACCAAATTCTAAAATACACCCCAATTAGTTTTTTTTAAATAGATAGATAACAGGCGAGTTTTAAAAAAACAGAATTTGAAAAATAGGATTTAAAAAACTGGATTTTGATAAAACAGGATTACGATAACCGGCTTCCATAGTACACCCTTGTAGTTGTAAATTTCTATTCGGTAAACTTGCATGCATATATTGTCGTTTCTCCCGTAATTGTGAATTTTTTCATTTAAATTTAAATATGGCTTTGGTGTATATAAAGTCATAAAATAAAATGATTAATAGTCATGTTAATAGCTTTAAATTATGTATTTATTAAAAATGTAACAAACAAACCTTCTATATGTTGCTTAAAAAAGTAGTTAACAAAAAATAATTACTTAATTTTTAGACTTCTGCACTCTAATTTAATTTTTTGTTTATTTGCTTTAATCATCGCTATCATCAATCACCTTTCTTGCAACAATATCATAAGCTTGTGTAGAATAATTTTAAATTTATTATTTATTCTACTCAATTTTATTTTATTTTTTTAAAAGTTTTTTTTTTTTTTTGTTCTATAATAAAAATTTAAACCTTCCATATGAAAGACGTATATTAAACTACAACTTTTGCTCCTATAGGATTACATTTATTATTTATTCTTCAGGAGGTTTTTTAATTTAAAAATTACTTTTTCTATAACTTTTCACTTATTAACAAAAAAAAAAGAAAACAGAAAGTAAATGGTTTTTCCAAGTTTCAAACTCCCAAACCAATAATATAAATTATAAGGGTGCATGACATTTTGCTGAAAAAAAAATCCCGAACGAAAAAATTCCGAAAAAATAAAATCTCGAATTTAAATTTGGTGGAAAATCAGGAAAAAAAATCGTGAATGTTACAAAATCCCGTAAAAAAATCATGAAAACCAAAAATACCGAAATCAAGGAATTTCTGTTCAACTAAGTACATACATCCATATATAAAAAAAATAAAAATATATATGTGACATTCGGAATTAGGTGATTTTATAGTTGGATTCGAAATCAGGGTATTCCCTTTTTCCAGAATATTTTTATATATGTGCCTAAATGCCAGATTCTGAATTAGAAAGGTTTTAGAGTTGGATTCAAAATATGGGAGGGTTTCTTTTTTTTCCAGAATTTGTATATTTTGTAACCTTCCATAAGATATACGATAATTGGAATCCCGCGTATGCATATATATATATATATATATATATATTCGAAAAAGTATGTATATGTAAGTAAGTAAGTACTCTGATTTGGTATTCAACTCTAAAATCCATCCTAATCATTTTTAACATATTATTTACTTACATATTTGAACAGATATTTCATTGGTTAACCACTGATGTCAATATCAAAATAATATTCAAGTTCATAAATATATTTTACAAATATGTAAACAATAATTTCTTTTATCTTCATTTTATTTTATAATAATTATTTAATAGCACATTTGAAAAAACAAGTATAAAAAATATTAAATGATGATATGATAGCAACCCCGGTTCATATTATTTGTTTAAAAGAAACGTCATTAAAACTATTTTATATTTAAATATTGACCAGATGATTAAAATAACAATAATATTTCAAGCAATAATCTTGCGACCGAATTATGGTGATTCTAACAACAAATAATTTTGATTCAAGATTTTTCGTTCGGGATTTTTTATTTTCAGTAATGTGTCATAGACTCAAATTATAATTAAACATTCATAAATTAAATTGCAGTTATATATTGTTAGAGAATAAAGAGTTTTTTAAGATTTAAATAAATAAAAAAATAAATAAAATAAAAACTTACAACCCACATTCCTACCAGGAAACAGGGGTTATAGCTACCTGGCACATTTATGTACCACGGTACCTGAATATAAATAAATAAATAAAAATTTAAATTGAATTACAGTTATTTTTGTATAAAAATTTTTAATTTTTCTTTAGAGTAAGAATGTCTTTAATCAAAATTGACAACAGACACTTAATTCAATTTTAAGAAAACTTATCTTACATGTATAAAAACTTAATATTTGAAACTTTAAATCAATTGTACAGACATTTACTTGCAAGATACTTAAAAATGCTAAATTTCCCATTTTGACTCCATATAATAAGTGTTAAATGAAAAAAAATTCAAAAACATATTCTTAGTTGGTTTTAAATGATCTTACATACTCCTCTCAAAATTCCAATTTTCTAACTTTGTGCGGGACAAATTTTTGTGTTTCACATAACAATATGTTGTAAAAAATTATATTAGTTTTTTTGAAGGTTGAGGAAAAACTATAAGAAATTTCCTAAACATATAAAAAAATCAACACATTTTTTTTTTGTTTATGAAAATGTACGAAAAAGTTTACAATCTGTATTGGATTTCAATCCATACATACCAGTTGACCACTGAAACCAAGTAAAAAATGTGCAAAAGATTGCATACTTTGTGGCTGTGGTTATATATAAATTGTTCAAAAATTTTGTGTAAATTTTTCGTTTTTATTTCTTTAAAATCCTAATATTAAGAAAAACCATAATTTCCACAAAATTTTTAACTCACTAAACACCAAAAAATAAATATATAATTAAATATGTATTTAAAAATATAATTATTATACTTTTTGAAAAAGTTTTTCTAGTAAATTTCAATTGTTTGAAAGTTTTTTTTTAAAAGAAAGTAATTATTAAATAACTATTAATAAAACTAATTTTTACTGATTCATCATAATTAAAAACAAAAGGTATATTACATTTTATTTTATGTATAATTAAAAGAATTTATTTAATAGTTCAAAATTTCGAAAGATTTTTTTTTGTTTTTTAAAGGAAAATTTTTCAGTCGTTTTAAATCAATTAAAACGAAATATTCAAATAATTTTTTTCCTTTATTGAAGTTAACTATTTAAATTTTTCTTTTATTAGATTTAAAATCATTTAAAATTTTTGTAATATTATTTTCGTTTTTTTTTTTTTATTAAAGACTATCAATAAATGGAATTTTTAATTAATTTATAGTGAATAAATCTGATAAAAATTTACCAACTTATTTTAAGAAAAACTTTTTATTGTATAGACAAGAAAGAAAAAGAACGAAAAAATTTAATATTTTCTATTATTCATTTGTTGTATTGAAATGTATTATGAAATTAATAATTTGCTTAATGATTCATACCAACTTAGAATGAATTTGAAAAATACTTTTATGTAATTTGTAACTTTTGGAAAATAATTTGTACAGGTTCGTTTGTAATTTACATTTCTCTCTACATGGCCTAATCTTATGCAATATATAAATGTATGTAGTATACAGGAATTTTTTTCAAAAGATTTGGGTAGCATATAAAAAAGAAAATGAAGAGGTTTTTTTTTTTTACAAATTGATATAATAAAACAATTTGGGAAATTTCTAAAAACACATTTTACTGCAACAGTGAAAGAAAGGTCGGTTATATGCTTCAGATGTATAAGAATTTTTAAAATAATTGCCACCTATTCTTTTGTATGTACTTTATGACACAATTAATTGTTAAATAAATACTGGCTGATATTCTTCATCTTGACTTTACATTTTCAATAATTAAACACTATTTACAAAGTATCTCAAGAACTAATCTTATAAAAGTTATATAAAATTTCATTGAGTCATCCGAAATATTAAAATTCAATATTAAATTTTGAATTTTAAGGTTCTTTTTTTTTTGGGAAATTTAACATTTTATTTCACTTCTTTTTATGGTTTTCTTACGTCTTGCATTAGATTTTTAATGACCGTAAAGGTTGTATGCTTTCAAGTATTAAATTTGTCAAATTGTATGCTCCTAAAAGTATTATGTTGAAATTTGTTTTGGTCCTTTCTCTAATATTCTATCAACATTTTTGAAATCACTTTTCTAAATAAATTTAAAACTATTAATTTAATTTTTTAAACATCTTACATCCTTTTTATATCCTTATAGTTATGTAAGTTAATATTTTTTTTATAATTTTTTACCATTAAGTAATTTAAAAATCATTTATTCCTTATTAATTTTCTTTATTCAACAAAATTTTATTAAAATTAAACGATAAAAAAAATTTTACTACACATTATTTTTGTTTTTACTCTTTTTTATTGCAGGATTCTGGTAGCTCCAATTTTTTACCATCCTATGAAGCAATATCATTTGCTGTAAAAAGTATTGCAAAAAAACTCGATTGGACGGAAGCACTTATTTTAGTTCCAGGTAATTTTAATGAGAACAAAAAACAAAAAAAAATTTCTGAAAATTCAATCTATTTGTAGATAAAAAAAAAAGAAACGATAAATTTATTAAATGTTTTTTTTTGTTATACGTTTTCTACGTGATAATTATATTATAATTAAGGTAAAAAGGATAATTAAATACATTATTGCATAATATATTTGGTAAAAATTTCTTATGAGCTTCTTTTATTTAAATTTTTTTTTGAAAATAATTTTAATCTTAAATAAATTATAAAATTTGGTTATTATAACGAAATTGAACTTTTATTTACAAAATATTTTAATTGATTTTTTTTAAATGCGATTAAAATACAAATTTTCTTAAAAAATAATTATATATATATGTATATATATATATATTTCAAATATATTAAATTTGAGTTTTATGGCAATTTTATAGAGTCTTAAAAGTTTTTCGTTTTTATTTTTCGTATAGTTGTACTAAATGAAAATGAAATTAACAGATTAAATTGAATCTTTATGCCGAAAATTTATTTTCTTCTAAAGCAAGTCTAGTTATAATCCGTTACGACACATCGAATTATTTTTCGAAAATAAAAAATATTGAAAATTTTTTTATAAAATTTTAAAAACCTTAAAAATTACCTAAGAAATCTTTGTTCAGTTTCAGAAATTTTTTTCGCCCCAGTTCGTTTTTTAAATATATTACGGTCTGTTCATTGTCCGGTATATTTCTTTCTTGTTTCGCAACATTTAACTGATTTCCCCAAAATAAAAATAAAAACTGATATACTGTTATGACTGTCTACTCTCTATTATTGATTCTGTCATTAGACTGACAAGTATAGGACAATTTTATGACATTTAAAAGATGTATATATGTAAGTTTTTTTGTTTGATTTTAAATTATCTTAAATTATTAATGTGCCCAATCAATGTCTATTAAAAATTATTGAATCCATATATTGAAACTGAATTTTTAAAGATATTCTTTACCGAGCCATTTTTAGGTTAACTATAGTTACAAAATAAAAAAATAAATCTTCATTTTGTAAATGTTGATTTTAAATATTCGGTTTTTGCTTCTTAATTCAAAAATTTCGACTGCATTGCTTGTGCATCTTGTGCATTCATGGTTAGCAAAATGGTCTATGATGTTTTTTTAAATAAAGGTATTAAATCCATTATCATCCATGATTAGCAATAATGTAAGCTTGTATAGTCTAATGACATTATAACAGTTTTATAACAGGCTATTGTCACAAACCTTCAATTGTCATCTCATGTGTTTATGAATTTAATTTTAGTGTTTTACTGTTTTTAAAATTTTTAAGTTCCTTCATATTGTGTTTTTTTGTTTTGTATTCTAAGGTTATGTAAGGTCAAATAAAAATAAAATAAAAAATGAAAACTTTTAAATAAATTGTTAAATAAGTTAGAAGGACAAATATTATATCCATTTTATAGAAATTTGTATATGAACAGATCTATAAAATACATGTCAATTTAGTATCTATATATAACAACAATTTTTCTTTTTGTTTAAATGTGAAGTTTTTTATCTTTTTTGAAAAGAAAAGTTATTTTTTGTTTTCTTTTCAAGAAAAAACTCTTCCTTATATTCAATATTTGTAATAAAATGAAAAATATAAAAATATTTAAAAAATTGTAAAATAAAAGTTATTAAAAGTAAATTTTAATGATTTTAATATCAATTTATTACTTTTTACAATAATTATATATTTTATATGTACGAATTTTCTGATTGAGTTTCAAAATTCTTATATATTAATTTAGTTTAGATATATACTTATGTAATATTATATTATATAAAAGAATATTTAGATAAAACAAATGATAATAAAGTTATATTGTTCAATAAATTTTCTTATTTTTATATAATATATTGGTTTTGTTTTTCATTTAAAATAACAGGCTGTCCGTAATTATGTTTCAGGTTTTAAGTTCTATCTTTATTTATTATAAACTTTTTTAGATTACATTTTTTTGGATGATAATCTAATGCAATTATAGGACATTTCTATTGTTTTCATCCAATAAATAATTTTTTGGTTGTCGTAGTTTGAAGAATTAAATTATTGAATATTATATCCTTAAATTAAGGGAAACGTTAGTTTCATCTTACGTTTAACATTTTGAGTCCCAATTGTATCACTAATAAACATTACTCAAATGTTTCAAAATCGCATGTTTACTGGCAACATAAAACATAAAAATAAACTTTCATTATTTCCCATGTGTATCCTCGAGAAATATTGCTGAATGTTACCTATAAAAATGTTCACTGGTGATACATTGAAACTAAACGCAAGTTTATTTTTATGTTTACCGGTATTACACATGGGGCTTAATGCAATTTTTTTTTTATGTTCATCGATAAGCGTAAAACTCAACTTGTTAATGTGTTTTTTATATCGTTTTAAAAATCAGTTAAATAAATATATAAAAAATAGATAAATTAATAAATGCACGTTATTTTTATCTACATGCTCATATATTATAGGTGAATTAGATAAGATAAACTAATATTAGGATTATAGTTACCCAATCAACTAATATTAGGAACTAATCACCCCATATAATTTTGTAAAATTCTGTGTTATTTTATGAAATAATTAATTAATTAAGATTATTACAGTACAGCACATCAGAACATTAGTTTCGCCTTAAAAATTAGTAACTTAAAGTAAAGCTATAATAAATATAATTTATATAGTCCTAAAAATTTAAAAAAAAATTTTGTTACAACTTTTTTAAATCTTTTTACAATTAAAATTCAGATAAAGTAAACTGAAAATATATATTTACAATTAATTTTATTTGGAATTTTTAGAACTCAAATATTCTTTTGTTTGCTATAGAAATATTAAAATATCATTCATGTTTAATGATCCTGAGTTATTATAGAATAATTTATAAAAAAAAAACTTTTTAAAATTTTTGAAATATACGACAATTTTTCATTTTAATTTTTAAAAAAATTTTTAAAACTTTTAAAAAGTAAAACGTAAGTAATAAAATATAATATATAATAATAAAAGTAAAAATATTTTTAAAAAAACAGTGTCTTATTAAGAAAGTTATTTTGTAAAGAAAAATAATATCTTTTCTGACTCTTTAAACAAATTTAATTTAATTTTTTCATATACTTAGTAATTTAGTAATTTGCCATTTAGTAGTTTAGTATTTTAGTAATTTAATTTTGTTATTTATTTCTATATACCTTTTTTACTTTATCTGAAGATTTTTTTACTTTAAGTGAATATTTTTTATTTATATAGATTTGGATCTGATATTTATGTACCTGATATTTATATATATATACATATACATATATATATATGAATATCGTAAGTATTTTATACTTTAACTTTTATTACAAATGTCTGCACTTAAAGTAAAAAAGTCTTCATTTAAACTAAACATGTCTTCAATTTAAGTATAAAATCTTTATTTAAAGTAAAATTGTCTTCACTTAAAGCAAAAATATTTTCAGTTAAAATGAAAAAAGATATGACAATCATAATATTATAGATATGCATATGACACAGTAAGTTTAAGTAATTTCAATTTTTTTAGTTATTAAAATGTGGTTAATATTGCATTAAAAGTATAATATTCTTAATAATATCTTCTTCTACTAACTCCAATATCTTGTTCAGATCATAGTGACATTCTGAATATAATTTTAATATAATATTCTTTATATTATTTAACATGTTCTTAAATATTTCATATTATATGTATGTGGAATAGTAAATACTATATAACGTCATATAGATTTATAAGCCCTAGAGTATTATTTTGTCTTTTTACAGAATAATTTTGTAGAACACTTCAAAAACAGATTTGACTCGAATTAATCCTATTTTTGGGTATTTTTTTTTTCTTATTTTTTTAATTATAAAAGGGACTAAAAAAAAGAAACTTTGTTTTTGGTTTTGGCAGTTACAACAGATAATCTTAATTGAATTAAAAAAATTTAATATTAATATCTGTTTAAATTTATAATATTTTTAAATTTTTAATACAAAACGAATTTTTTAATTTTTAATTATGGGAATTATGTTCGAAATTTTAATTTCTTTACTAAATTTAATGAATTTCAAGTATGTAAAAATTCAATTGTCATTCTTTTCTAGATTTAAAAGGGGAATTCAAAGGCAAAGATATTGACGAAATGTAAATTATTTAAATATTTATAGTATATGTGCTTATTTGTAATTTCATAATTAAGAATCTTTAAGTTGCTAAATACGACAATAAAAGAAAATTTTGTCATAGAACTGGTAAACTTTCTGTTGACAAAATACATTATTATTTTTAGAAAGAGACAACTTGTGAAAAAATTAAGAAATAAAACATATATATATATATAAATTAGTATAGGTATGTATTTATTTCCTTTTGTGATTCATTGTTACACAATTTACGTTTCATAAAAGTTTAAAAAAAAAAATTAATAAAAATCAAATGAGATAATTTTATAATTTTTTTGGAATGGGCATTTTGATTATAACGTCATAATTCATAATAATAATATAAAACATGAAAATTCGATTATATTCAGGTTACATAAATTTTTATATTTATTTTAAATGTTAGTCATAATAATACATAAATTGGAACATAATTCTTTTGAAATGACTTCCATATTTATGAATTTCATTATATTTTTTTTTTTTTTCACTTTAATATCTTAAATTTCAATTTGATTTGACTGATATAAATCTGATATATTTTGTTCTGTTTTAAGGACACTTCAATTAAAATAAAAGAAAATTTTATTTAAAAATGTATACATAGAGAATTAAGTGAAAAACAAAGTTTTTAAATTTTCTACATGAATAGGTAAGACAACATAATTTTTATGAAAAGAATAAAATAAAAATAAACCAAAAAAAAAACAGAAATAGAAGAAAAAGAAAACAATTCTCATCAATCATTTAATGTCATTATTATGATTTTAACTGGAAGTACATACTAGATATTATATAATATACAGAACAACGATAATGTGAATCATTTTATTGGAAGAAATGAAAGAAGAATGAGAAATGAATAAGTGATTATTGAAGAGAAAAGAGGAAGAATGGTATGCATATACTAAAATGTATTTTTATGGTTAAATTTAGAATGAAATTTTTAACAATTAAAATATGAATTAGACATTTTTTACTTTAATGACAATTTATTTAAGCTGGTGGATTAATAACTTAATTGATATGATAATTAGTTGGATCATGTTAGTAGGATATGTTTTATAGAAATCTTGTGTTTATCTATAGGAAAATGATTAGCAAATTAATATTTTTGTTTAAAAACTGGTTATGTTAAGGTTTTGCCTTCATTTCAATAACATGTTTCTTAATTTATTTTATATTTACTTTTTAAATGCTTAAAATTGATCTTTCATGGTGTCAAACTATGAAAACCCATAAAAACACTTCTTCAAACTTCTTAAACAAAATAATTTAATTATAGTATTACTCCTTTTTAAAGGAATATTATATTGAAGCACAAAATGATAAAATAAAGCATTTAACGTAATTCCATATAATTATTATTTGTATCTCATGATGATGTCCTTAATTGATGAATGAGTTTTTACGTTTATTGGGTTTTCTGATTTTATTATAGATTTTTATTTTATATAGGACTTTATGATTCATCATTGCAATTTTAAAATTTTAACCTTTAGAATTTTTTATACTACTATAGCTTGAACCGTTTCATATTTCTTATAACTTGTTCTATATATTTATAATTTATCATTGGAAAAGTTATTGTCAAATCCAACAATGTATTTTTGTTTTTTAAGTTTTCTGTTTAAAAGTATATAAGTTTCATTTTATTTAATTTGATTAGCTTTTTAGAATTAACTAATATTGTTTAAAAATTTAAGAAAAAATATATAATTAAATTTAAATTCACAACAATCCAGTTAACCAATTGTTCCAATTAGTTCTTAATGATAAAAACGAGTTTAAGAAAAACTTCATATACATAATATATGTATGCATGTAAAAATAATAATTAGTTAGGAGGTATTTCAGAATTAGTTACAAAATCAGGGTTATGTGCTCTTCCCACAATATGTATAATATTTGTAAAGTATATATATAAAGTCAAATATATTTTTGTGAAGTGTCTCATTGTGGTAAATGAAAAGTTGAAAAATATCCTTTTTTATCCAAAAGACAATCAAAAATGGATTTTGCAATTTAGAATTATATTATCTTCTAAATAATAACATATTCAAATAGATTATAATAAAATAATTCTTGTATAAGATAACAGATGATATTTTTTATGTCAAAATATATATTTAATCCTTATAGTATTGTACAATAGTTATAGACGAGTAATCAACGGCAAATAAGAATAATTAATAAAAATTTAGTGCATACCCTATGCTCCTTATAATATTGGACAACAAAAAAAATCAATAGTTTGCTAACACTTTATTTTCTTAATTGTACCACTAACTGATCTTTGATCTTTTATAAAAATTTATAAGTTGACTTCAGTTTTATTTTTATGTTAATAAAACTTAAAAAAAAAGTTCATAGATTTCATTCATAAGAAAGGATTCTTTAAAGTTTTTTGAGTTGAAATTTTTACACTTGGGGGGTTTTTTTTAAATTATTATCTACAACAGAAAAGTTAAAAAAGAATATGGTGGTCCTTAAAATTTTTTATACATTTCTGTAAGCATATTCATTTTTTATTTGTTTTTTTTTCTATTCAAATTCATTGAGGGGTGGCCTAGGTGGCCTACTGGGTAAGAGTGTATGAAATACGCTGTAAACACAGAGGAAGTGTGCGTTCGAATCACACACACGTCGTAAGAGTTATTCCTCCTTGAGACATTTACAGCCACGCCTGAACAGGAAAGGCTGTGTAATTTCCTATCCACATTTATGTGGCAGAAAAATGCATTAAAAACAAAACAAACAAATTCATTGATTTTACAATAAAGTTTTTTAAATAAAGATACAGTCTGAGATTTAATTAAATAAATTTAAGTATGTATATTAAATTTAAAAAAAATTTTGAATGTAAATTTAAAAATTAAAATTTAAATGCAAAATTTAAAAAAAAATTTAATTATAACTTTTGAAAGTCCTCCGTATGAAATTCAACTTTTATAAATAAAATATTCTTCTCAAAATTAAATTCACTTTAAAATTTTTAACTTATATTTAAAGTTCTATTTTAAATATGAGGTCATCTTTGATTACTTTAAAAAATAAATATTTGAGAAATTTCATCTTTCAAAATCTTTTTTTTTATTTTTTTTTTTTGATTTGATTATTTAAATATTTCAATGATTTTCAATAAATTATGATGGATGAGATGATTTTACATTACAAGTGGATAAAAAAAACTAAAGCAAACAAGAAAAAAACAAAAAGAAAGAGATAAATATATATTTATGTTTATGAGTTTGTTGACAATAAAATTATTTTTAAATTAACCCATGTATGCAAATTTGTATATATTGATGTTTCTATTTATATTATATTTCCCATGTAAGTTTTGTGTTACAAAAAAAAAAAAAAAATGAAATAAAAAGCTATATTTAAATAAAATAAAGCTATATAATATACGATTCTAAAAAGGAATAAGAAATGAAGTGAAAGATGTTTAAATGATTTTATTCAAGGTTAAATCAATATAAATAAAGTTTTTTTTATTCAAGTTTCTGTAAATAGAAAAAAATAAAAAACCCAAGTAAAGGTTTCTTAAAAGTTTTCGATTTTAGTTTGTCGATAACTTCAAAGAGTTTAAATAAATTTAAGGGTCATTATAAAGATCCTTCAAAAAATTTTTTTTTATTTTTAAGAATTATTTTGATTTATGTTCAGTATAGTTTTTTATCTTATTTTTGTATAAAACAAAATATTTATGGGTCTAAAAATAATATTTAAATCAATAAATATTTTACAAATTTATATTGTATATTGTTAGTATCGATGATCAAAAATATAAATTTTTGGTTTCCTAATGACTTCCTAAATGTACCTAAAACCTATAAAAAAATTTGTAAAGCAAATCCATGAAATCAACCTATAAAAAAATTTGTAAAGCAAATCCATGAAATTTGATACTAATAATCAAGCATAAAATTCATTCAATAGAACAAAATGTCATCATCTACGTAACGACACTTGTTCTATTGAATTAAAATTAATAATGCCCCCCTACAAACAATTCCAACGCAACACTAGGAAGATTTTAAGTGCTCATTTCTATACTGTGGAAATCCCTAGATGGTTTTAAACTGGCTATGGAAGCTCATTTATTGGGAGAATTGCTTAAACGTGGAATATGCTTCCATCCAATGTGTTCTCTTCTGATGGAAATTGCGCCATTTTACAATTTACATCTTTTCAAAAAAAAACCTGCACAAATTTCTCTAATTTAGCTTCCAATTTCCCCCTTACACACATTTTCCCTCCAAATACTTTACCCTTTATCTAAACCTACAGTAATTTATAAATGAATCCGTTCGTAGTGTTTGGATAGTGTGTAAAAAAAATGATCTTTGCACGTGTTGGACGTTTATATATTAATAATCGTTACTATTATAAACTTAAGGGAGTTGGCTAATAGAAATCGAAAAATTTTTAGAACTTGTGCAACTTCCCAAACTAATTTTGTTTTCTTCTTTTAATATTAACCTAATGAAAGAAAGAGAATTTTATCAAATTTGGTTTCCTTCCCTCTAAGATTCCGTTTGCTATTTCGTTTGACGTTTTTACAATTTGTCATAAAAAGGCTATTTACAGCATCGTTTTATTAATCGTCATTCTATTATGAGCTTACAAGCCTTGATTTTTTTTTGTGCTATCCCTGATTTTCTTTGAAAATTCTGTGAAAAATCTTCAAGTAAATTTAATATTCTAAAATGTCTTTCTTTAAGTTTTGAATCTTTTATTAGATATGTACTAGAATATTTTCATATTATTAAGGGCAAGATAATCTTCTAAACCTATTTTATATTATTTTGTATTATAAGTTATTTCTAAAAAACGAAAAACCATAGTATTTGATTTCTATTTAATTATTAATGCAATAATTTTTTTTTAACATCAAAAAAGTAATATTAAAGCACAATTAAAAGGAAATGTTCTAAATAAATTGCACTGAATCTATCTATTTATTTAAATGTACTTTGTTGAAGTTTCATCAATAATTACATTTTCTATAGAATTCAAAGAAAAACATTGTAATATACATCAGAAAGAAATTAATTCTAGAATAAAGAGGAAGTAAAAAATGAAAAGAAAAATGAAATTAAAAATGCAATCAAATTATCTTTTTTTTTTTTTTTTGAAAGGAAAATTATAAAAAAAAAAAATTCTATAAAAGTATATTGAATCTAAAAAAAATTCACTATTGTTGTACGTAAATAGCTTTGAAAGTGCAACTAACACACAAAATCATTATTTTTATTCCGTTTTGTTATTAAAAATTAAAAGGAATTTATTTATCAATTTCTTCTTTCAATCTGCTTAATTATAAATATCACAACTTCTCGTCCCGTTCCATACGTTACATTTCTTTCTTCTTAAATCAAAATCATAACTTTTGTGATTTAAAAGGCGCTATGAATTAATTCCGAAAGATTGAAAAGTAATCCGCATCTAATTTCGCGAAGCTTGAATAAAAATACATTTGGATCTTACAAGCTGGCTTTTTTTTACATTTGGATCTTACAAGCTGACTTTTTTTTACATTTGGATTTGAACAGTTTGGGTTTTGATGCATTTGAATTTCAACAGTTTAGATTTTGATACATTTGAATTTCAACATCTTGTTTTAGAGTTTTTATTTTGAATTTTGAAGCACATCCGATAATAACGGACGTAAAGACAAGATCGATATTATGCCCCTTTTCTTGCCGATTTCTTTCGTGAAGCCATAAATATTAAGTATACATTCGTAACAAAAAAAAATTGATTTGATAATAAAAGATTTTTTTTGTTTTGAAAAAAAAGTTGTTTATAGTGCATATTGAAATATACAATTCAATTGTTCATTTAAATTGAAAAAAAAAAACTACGTTTGTCTATGCTACTCTAGGACACCTGCGCGAATATAATATAATTTGGTTTTTTTGGAAAGTTGAGATTATCTAGCTTAATGAAATTTAAATTATTTAACATTCAATATTTTTTGTTTATTTGATGAATCGATTAAAAATATTTTCTAAAAATAACAGGTGAAAAAGAGTTATGCACAAAAAGTTAAAGTTAAATCAAATTTTTCAATATTTTCGGAAAAAAACGAAACTTCCGAACTAAAATCGAAAAATATGGTTTCATATAAAAAACATACGCGCGCATCAGGGGTGAATCCAACATTTAGTTATGATAATTTTAAAATAAATTAAACATTTCAAAACTCTAGCTCCATTATTATCCTTAGAACTACGTTCGTACGAATATAGCAAATTTCTCTTAAAATTTCTTGTTTTTAATTTTCGGACTTATTCCCATTTTACATTACACATAAGTGTAAATTTTCGTACTTATTTCTGTATGAATTATTTATAACAAAATGAATCCGAAAGAAAACTGAAGTTTTAGAAACTAAAAAATCTAGTTGTTTTAGTAGCAGATGGCGCTCACACCGTAATTTACTAAATGATAAGTGTAAAATATTGATCTTAGATTATCAAATTATTTTTATAAGTAAAAATTATTATCAAAGTTCTAAATCTTCTTGTAAAATATTTTAGATTTATAAAGGGTCTTTCAAATTGAGTTTTCAAAAGTAAATAATCAAAAGACATAGAATTTGAATTGAAACTAGAAAAGTTTTTATTTATTTTTGAAGTACAATGTTTGTCATTTATACTCTGAAAATGATATCTCTCATGTGACCACCTCTTGCATCTCTACAGTACCTGACTCTTTTATCAAAATTTTCGGTCACATTCTGGCATATAGTTGCGGCTCTATCTCACCAATAACTCGAATAATTTCTGCATTCAATGCTTCAACGTTTCGAGGATTATCCTTGTAGGCCTGTCCTTTCACAGAGCCCCAGAGAAAGAAGTCTAATTCAGTGTCTAATCTAACAGTGCCAGGATATTTAAGGCCAATTCACGTCACCGAATCTGGAAATAACACGGTCTGGAAACTTTGTATGCAGTAATTGCAGTGTTTTTCTAGCTGTATAACACGTAGCCCCATCTTGTTGCAACCAGATGTCCTCAGTATCAATATTTTTCAGTTTTGGCCATGAAAATAATGTGATCATGTCGCGATATGTAGTACTATTAACGGTTATGGCTCTTCCATCATGATTTTCAAAAAATTTGAGTGAAGTACCTTGAGTGACTCTTTGTGGATGCGTTGGCTTCTCTTGGATCACGCGAGGGTTTTCTTTTCCCCAAATACGGCAGTTTTGTTTATTAACGAAGCCACCGATCTCGAAATGTGGTTCGTCCGAAAATATTATTTTTTTTGAAAAATCGTCGTTTTGTTCCAGTATCCAATTGGCAAAGTCCCGACGCATGGAATGATCTTGTGGCAGCAATTCTTGTGTCAATTGAACTTTGTAGGCCTTCAATGCTAAATCTTTGTGCATAATACGCCATACAGTTTACTCAGAAAGTCCCAATTGTTGTGAACGTCGGCTAATTGACATGGTGGCGTCAGCACTATCATTCACAGCACCAATATTTTCTTGTGAACGACCGGTACGACCATACTGATGTCTTTTTTGATCTTGTACTGCACCAGTTTCTTGAAATTTCCGCACAATATTACCAATTTGTTGCTCAGTTGTACGATTATGTTGACCATAAACATTGCGTAATTTGCGAAATACATTTCTTACAGAACGATCATTTTCATAAAATAATTCAATAATTGTAACACGTTGTTGTAATGTATACGATTCCATTTTTATAAATGGCAAACCTTCAATTGTCAATTTGACATATAATATGGGTGCATTCAATGTTTGAAGTTGCTTTTGAAAACTCAATTTGAAAGACCCTATATTTCCAAAATAAAATTAAAAAAAAGTTTATTTTAAATTCTTGCATTTTTACTTTCATTTTTCATTTTGTAGTATTTCAGTCAAAGTTTATGCAACAGATGTCACAAATGCTTCGCTTTTGTTTATTGAATGCAACAACCATTTTTATTTTTTTATTTTTGTTTACTAGTTCTCATTAAATCAATGAAACTTTGTTGGCATCTTTTAAAATAACACTTCATCTTAACTATATAGAAAAACATTTTTCTCAAGGATAGATGATATCATTTTCATTATTTTTGCTTTCATGTTTTTTATGTAGTTCTTGACAAAATCAGATAGAAAATTGATGTATTTACTATTCAAAGAATAAAAAAAATAATTAAATTTTTTCTTCATATCTTTCCAATATTCATTTATCAAATACCTATAAGATTTTAAAATTATTAAAACTAGAAATTAATTTTTTTTTTCATATTTTATGTTCTTAAGTGATATTTAAGCGGGTGGTACTTTTTTAATTGAAGCTTGAAAAAATAATGATATAGATAGAGGCGGAAAGTTTTTGTCAATTTCTCTAGAATAAAACAATTAAATGTGTCATTTAAAACTAAAAAGATAAAAGAATATTTGTTAGAAAACCGCCAAATAATCTGAAAAAGATAATTTCTTTATATTGGCAAGTTTTTAAATTTAAATTACATAATTATGACTTCTGAACATTAATCGTCACAGCGAGAATGATGCAAGTGGTAAAAATGATTCTATTTTTTTTGAGATACAAGGGATTTTAAATACTTTACGAAGCGCCAGCTATTATTATCTCTCTTATTATTGATTTTTTAAGTTTCTGATCAATGGGAACACTTTGTTAACTACAGATATGCTATAGGCATGCTAATTTAATCATTTAACTATGAAACTTTGAGGTAGAAATACTAAAACTAATTAAAAATTGTATTTAATATTTCGTCTTTCAATTTTCAATCTATCATTTAAAATAGAAATGAAAAAAGGACAATCTCTTACAAGGTCATTATGTTATATTACAGTGGGATAGAATTAAATTGTCTATAAAAATAATTTTGGTTTTTTTGTTTTTGGAAATAATTACTTTTATTTTTTTTTTTCTTTAATCCATCTTTTATTATATTTTTACTCTTTTCACTATTATCATTTTCATAGAATTTTCTTTTCAACCTTACTGACACAGAAAATCATTAAAGTTTTTATTCATTTATAACCACTATTAATAATCTTATTTTACTATATTTCTGTAGGACATGTCCATGAGACAATTATGGACTTTGACATAGATTATAAGTAAAGTATCTTAGTTTGAAAAATGTATGCACTCTAAGTCCCACTTGTGTTGTAAAATTTAGGTTGAAAAGTTAGTTTTTAGTACATTTTCAAAAAAATTAAAATGTTTTTTTATTAGTTTAACTTTGTCCAGCCACTTAGTTAAAAAATTTCTACACCGCATTTAAAATGGAGCAATGGAACATGACAATGGAAAAAACATCAACAAATAATTTTCTTGAAGAATTTTTTTATATAACCCCATACATTAGTAAGTTACAGTCCTCCAAATTTGGAGAATTTTTAAATATATATATTTTAAGTGTTGCTTAATACCGAGTGGAAGTCTTTTAAGTGGAAATTTTGTATTTCAACATACCATTATGTGAAGCAAACATTTTGCATTATTCTGTGTCTCCATGTCTTTTAGTTAGAACCTTGATTTGAATTTTGTGAGTGGAAAGATCTTTAAAATAAAAATAATCATAAGCATTAGAATTTTTTTTTTGTACTTACTTTGGTAACTTGTTTATTAGAGCTACTCTTTAGCGCTATTAGAACTATTATTTTTTACATATGATAAAGACTTTTAAATTAATAGCTGGTTTTCTAAAATTGAGATTTTTCGCGTTTTTTTCGCCACTGCTATTTAAATGTGACATAGCCTTTACTTTACTTTAAATGTAACATAGCCTTAACTTTTCAAGCGTGGCTGTCAATGTCGTAAGGGGGAATCAGGGCTGCAAACCCACAAAAAATCGGGTTCAGGTTCGGGTTCGAACTGGAAAATTTTAGTGGGTTCGGTCCAGGTTCGGGTTCGAGTTCGGGTTCGGGTTCAAATTTTTTAATCAAAATAACAAGTGCACCATTATTGATTGCAAATCAAAATCTATTAAACTTGCAAATAAAATAGTAGGCATAGAAATTAGAAATAGAGAAAAAAATTCTTGAAGAAACATGAAAAAAACAAAAACAAATTGTGTTTACTTCTTTCTATTTGGAATGGAATATGTAAACTATGACTAGCTATACCAAAAGCAATACACATTTGGATATACAAGTAGAATATTATCTCTCTAAATAATTTTTGTAGTTGTATTTACTTACTTACATATATTTCTAGTAGGTATATTATTAGGTACGTACATATTTAAATTGCTAAGCATAATACGTGTGCTTACACAGTACGCAAATATGTGGCTATGTAAGTATTTTACTATTTTGTTTTATATTTTTTTTATTCTCAGTTTAAAATAAAAAACATTGTTGAATTTGATTGCGAATGAAATGGTGAACATGAACGAAATTTTTTACTGGGTTCAGGTTCGGGTTCTGGTTCGTTAAAATGCTTGTTCCGGAGCTGTTTTGGGTTCGGGTTCGGGTACGGTTTGCAGCTCTGGGGGCAATTATTCTTACGGAGTATGTGGAATTCGAACCCACACTCCCTCGGTTTTTACAATGTATTTCATACGCTGTTACCCACTATAGGCCACCAAGGCTCCTGCGATTTTTTCTTATATAAAAATTGTAAAATATTTGTAAAGTATAGTTACAATCTCACATTTTCATACCGAATTCGTGTTTAAGAATCTTGTTCTGTTAAATATTTTTCAGTTTAATTTTGTAGTTATTTAAAATTTTATATAAGACGGGATCTGTTAAAAAAAATCTCCATTAACAGTTATTATGAAGAAACAGTAGGATGAAGCTTTATAATATATTTACCTAGGAAATTTTTGTTTTGAAAAATACATTCTCAACCTAAAAGCCTCCTACACTTTTACCTAACGGCATTTATGTTTTTGTTTTGGATAAAAATTTAAGAGAATTGTTTTTGTTGCCAAAAATGCGAATTGTTACATGATCCGTTATTTTTAGATTTTGGAGAAGGAAAAATATGAAGTATTTTATTTTAATTCTTTTGAATTTTTGACTGGTTGGTTTCTGTTTTTTTGTTTTTCTTCTCGCTTTTTTTGAGAGCATATTATTATATATTATATATTTTTTTAACATAAAATAATTTAACATTTTTTCATGAATTATTAGAAAATTTAATTATTAAAATTTAATTTTTTACTTTTAAGATTTTCAAGGAATCAACCAAAAGTTATTAGTGTGTTGGTGTATTTACATTTTTTAAAAAGATTTTATATTTTAAAAAAGGATTTTGAAGCTTTTAGTACAATATCAAAAATTTATCTTTTCAAATTTAGAATATTTATTTTAAGAAATTATAGACAGAATTTTGGAAAAAAACAAACTATTAGGGTACATTAAATATTATTAATGATTTTGACTAAAACAGGCAATTTAGCTGTTTTTGTTTATGATATATTTTCATACACAAATATGTTAAATTAAAAAAAAAAAAAGCCTTATATATGTTTTACATACTTAATGCTTTATGTAAAAATAAAAAGCTTACAATGTTTTAAAATTTTGTAATTCTTTATTTAACTTCAGGAGAAGAATCAATAAATCCAAAGACACAATTAATAATGTTGTCGGTGTTGGTCTTTTGTCATCTCAAACAGCCACTTTCATATAATTTGATTTTTCTCTGTTGACTATTTCTGGTTTTTGTTTTGGTCTGATAACTAGACCGATTTAATCCATTTGTATTCATATAACTATCCTTAAAAATTAAATATCAAGAAAATAAGAAAAAATTACAGAATTTCGGCAATATCTGAGAAAAAATATTTTTTGAATAAAATCTTGAAAGAAAATTTAATTTTTTGGACAATTTAAAGGACAAATCTTAAAATTCAATATTTAATCTTAAAACGTAATTTTATTTGGAGCTTCTCTTTAAACATGGTCATCACATATTCCCAAAACAAAAATCTATTTCATATATTCACATAATATTATATTCAACCATTTGGATACGGGATTTTACGTTTGTAATTAAATTTAAAACAATTTTGAAAAACGTGTTTTATTAATAAATTTGCTTACACCATCTTTTAAAAAATATTTTTCGAATTTATTGGGTCCGATTCCCAAGGTATTAAATGTTCAAAATATGTTTATAATTTTAGACGAAGCAGTAAAAATTTCATAAAATTAAATAAAATGTACCGAAAGTATTTAGGTACTTAAGTATGGGACATAAATTAATAATATGGAATCATCAGTTTTTAGCACATTTTCAAAAAAATTTTGAAAAAATGTGCTTATTAGTTTCACTCTGTCCGTCCGTCTGTTTACAAAACTTCTACACCGTTAAAGATAGAGAAAAAATTTTTTAACCATGGGTAGTTCTCATAAAAAAAATAATTTTGTGGAACAACTTTTTCATATAGCCCCATCCATTACGGAGCTACAGCCCCTATTTTTAAATGCATATATCTTATGTTCTGCTTAAGATTTTTTCAATCTGAAAACACCATTCGACAGGTATTTTTTTTAACTTTGTAAATTAATATCAAAATTATACAATTTTTTTAAATTTAGTATTTAAATTTACCGTTATGTGAAAACCAAATTTTACATGATTTTTCTACTTTCATAACTCCGGTACGCTTCTAGATAGAGGCTTGAAATTTTGAGGCAAAAAAGACTTTTATAATTAGTATAAGTTTGTTCAGAAATTTTTTTTGGACCACCCCCTGTTTATAAGCTATTAGGGCTTAAAAATTGAAAATTTGCTATTTTTAAACACCTGTAACTTAGGACCTGTACACATTTTACTTCTGCAAGATATAAAAATTAAAGCTACAGTAATATATTTTTACGTGTGTTAAAGGTTTATTTTAGTTGTAGAGGGTTCCAAAGTTGCAGCTCTTCAAAATTTCGAAAAAGCCCCATTTTCAGATGTATATATCTCAGGCTCTGCGTAATAGTCTTACAATCTAAAACCGCCAGAAGATCGAAAATTTTATTATCTATATAAAACAGTATCAAAATTATGTAATATTTTGTGATTTACTATTTAAATTTACCGTTATCTGAAAACTACATTTTGCATGAAATTTCTTTTTTCATAACTCCGGCACGCCTTTAGATAGGAACCTGAAATTTTAGAATTAGTATAAGTTTCCTCAGAAAATTTTTTGGTAGCGCCCCCTCTTTAAAAGTTATAACGCCTCCAAAATTGAAAATTTGCTATTTTTAGACACCTGTAACTTAGGCACCTGTAAAAATTTTTCTTCGGCAAGACATGAAAATTAAAGGTTTAATAATATATTTTTACGTGTGTTAACGGCTTTTCTTAGTTATATAGGATTCCGGAATTACGGCCCCTCAAAATTTCAAAAATGTCCTATTTTCACATTTTTTCTTATTACATGAAATTTTCAAATTTTTGTGCAAATCACACTTCTAAACAGTTTTTATTGAGTTTTGGAAATGTGCGCTTTTAAAAACCGTTGGTTTACATTCTACCTTGTTTCAAGGAATTTTCAAAATTCATATTTTTTCACTTTGTTCTAAAATTACATATTATTCAAATATTGGTTTAAGATATCAAATTTTATTTTATTTTCTTATTTATTTTCTTTTTTTTATGCGAGATTTTGTCCGAAAAGAAATATTTTTTTGTTTTATATATTTTTCCCTCTAGATTTTAAGCTTTTTGAAATTTTATTTTTTCATATTGAATTGTTTTGTTTTTTATTGTTCGTTTTCTTTTTGAAAATATCATGTGGGCACAATAAGCTTCTACATGGATATCTGAAAAATGTACAATAGTAGGATGATATAACTTTAGTTTTTTATGTCTGATCACATTTTTCCAAAAATTATTTATTCCGCAAATTACCTTAGACGTTTCGTAATTTAAATTACAGAAAGATATTTAAGAATAGAAAATGATATTTTTTATAACAAAAAATCCTTTTTATCCCTTTTATTTTTATTAAAATCCTTTTTTAAAAGTAAGTATAAATGCTTACTTCATTAGTTTACATTTTATTTTTGGTGTCTCGGTGACTTAGTGGGTAAAAGCGTATAAAATATGCTGTAAACACCGAAGGAGTGTGAGTTCAAATGCTGCACATGTGTCATAAAAATATGCTGTAAACACCGAAGGAGTGTGAGTTCAAATCCCGCACATACGTCATAAAAATAATTCCCCCTTACGACATTTACAGCCCCATCTGAAAAGGAAAGGCTGTGTAATTTTCTTATCACATTTATGTGACAGGGGAATAAACAAAAAAAAAAAACTTTAATTTTTTAGTTTAAATGAATAATTTTTCTAAAATTTCTCTTAAAGTAAAATTAAGTTCAATTCAATGAAATAAACTTACACCAACATCTAATGGTTTGATAACTTTGAATATAAAATTTCATTAATGTATGCATGTTTTTAATTTGTTAGAAGCTATAAAAAAATATGTTTCGTCAAAATTTGATTTAAAAATATATTAATTCAAGCAGAAACAACCAAAAACAAAACTTTTGTTTTTACATAATTCTGTTTTCATTTCAAATAACAGCAAATAAAAATATTATTTTTTATTATTTGATTTTAAAACTTTTGTTTTGTTTTTTTTTAAACAAATTTGCAAATGTTAAATTTCAAGGTTTTTTCTGTGAATTTTATTTGAAATAAGTATATAACAATAATATAATAAGCTGCTGTCAAGTATCTAACAATAAAATAATCTTTCAAAGAATTCTAGGTAATTTCATAATTTTTAAATTATATACTTTGAATTGTTGGTTAAATGATTTAGTTATAGTATTAAAAAGTATAAAGAAATAAAAACATTTTAAAGATCAAAAAAATATATGAATTTCTAATAAAAAGAAAAATTTTAATGTTTCAATTCAATATAATTAATAACACATTGTTGATTGATATGAAAACGAAATATACATAATAATGAAGTTTTGTAATTTTGGTATCAAAACGAATTTTCTCTCATATCTCCACACGCAAATTTTCTTACAGATCCTTTTCTTAGTGCACATTTTCTCGTGAACAGAAAAAAAAATTTATGTGCTGTATCAAGAATTTTTCAAAACCATATTTTTAAGGTTTTGTCGAAAATTGTACGCATATTAGTCATATATTTGATTCTTTCGGGCGGTCTAGATATAAACTGTCAGCGTCGGCGACAAAATAAATGTGCCAATAAATGTGCTTTAAAAAAAGTTTTGCGAGTAAATATAACAAACAGGATCGTTTACTATAGGTCCCGCATGCAAATAGATTCGTTTCTGTTAACATCTGTTAACATTTGTTTAAAACTCTTTTTTTGTTTTTGTAAAACTCAAGTGTTTAGTCTGATACAAAAACTATCTATTAGATATAGATTTGGAGATAGACAGAAACGACATCCATTCCGACATTATAATAACAATTTAATTAATTGCGATTATCTCACCTGTATAAACTGTAGAAATAAAAAGTATATTGAAATGAGTTGTAGATATAAGATATAGCTAATCTCGTTATTATTAAAATTATTGATGATGAAATTATTGTAATTGAAAAAAAATTCATTGGAACCACCAATTTTAAAATTTTTTAAAACATTTTTTTTTTTGTTTTCTTTTTTTAATTTATTCTCCTTCTTCTCCACATAAATCTGACAAGGTAATTACACAGTTTTTCATTTCCAGTTGTAAATTTTGTAAAGGGCAATTATTCTTAAGATATGTGTCGCACTGCTTCGGTGTCTACAGTGTAGTTTATCTCTTATACCCACTAAGCCAATGAGGTGCGTACAAAGCATTTTAACTTAGCAAAATAAAACTCCATACAATTTTAGAAATAATATACTATTTCCTTTTTTTTCTGAATAAGAAAAGTTATTTTCCTTTAAGTAAAAATATAAACATCCCATTAAAATATTTTTATTGCAAGAGCCATAGTACCAAAAATATTTAATAAGTAAATACTGATTACCAAGAAATGATTGTACTAGTATTTGGATTTTACAGATTTTTTTTATCTCATTATTATCTTATCTTTTCTCTCATCTTTATTTAATCTTAGTCGAGTAGAGTTTTTCATGAGCATTTATCTCTTAATATGCTGATACTCTTCAAAACTCCCATCTATATGTTTTGTACACTTTTCTTTTATTCTCTCTATTTGAAATTTGCTATTTGTTCTTAGTGCGAGAGAGACAATATAGCTGTATATTTGGAATTCATCTGAACTAAAAAATATTGGATATGATTTTTGGGCATATTTGTTCTAATTATTATGTCAACGATTTTTAAATATATAATTAAATTGTTAAAAAGCAAATTTATGGTGACAATTTTAAACTGTTGCAGTTTAAACGGCTAAACATATTCACAGCCTTGCTTTAAGTCTTGATTATGATTAAATTTATTTTGAATTTAATAATACTTCTATATGAAACTACTCCAAACTGTTAGTTTTAGTTCTACTTTTATTTTTAGAAAATACTTTTTTTAAATCCTTTACCCACTTTATTGTTTTTTTATACATTCATTATTGTTTTTGGCTTGAGTATGTATGTATGTATAATCTGCAATTTCTACCACATGTTTGTTTGTTTTTTTTTTATTGGAAAAATCAAATTTTAAATTTTCATCATGATTTTTTTCGGCAAGAATATAATTCACAGGGAATTTATTTATTTTTTTTTTTATTTTTTGTTTTTTAATTTCAGGAAAAGTAAAATTCAATTAAATTGTATTCTTTACAATTCTTCATAATCATTTTTTTTTTTTTTTGAAATTTTTACCTTTTCGGGACCTTTATTTTTCATTTGTCAAATATTTAATAAAAAAAAAAAAGAAAACAGCACAAATATAATTTTTAATTTACCTATACCTATGCGTATGGTATATAATATGTATTGTGCCAATTGTAATGCCTCTTTTAATCAATATTCTACAGACAGACATGATTACTTTAACTGTAGTTGGTGCTCTCTTCTCTTTATATAATATATTATTTCCAATCATCAATATTCATACCACATTTGGAGAGAAATGGAGAAAGTAAATGTACATTACTCTATGATACACAATGGTATAAATAAAGGAAAGAAATTGAAAAAATAATATTTTTGTTTCCAATTTTTCTTTGATTCAGCGGATTTTAATTTTAATATTTTTCTTTTTTAGAAAGGAGAATTTTACGCCAATTTAAAATTGAAATAACTGTTGGGGATGTCAAAATATTGTGCATATATGTAAAATTTGGTCTACTATTGCATTTTTCTTTTTATACCCGTACGATAGGATCGGGTATAATAAAATTACTCCTCCGTTTGTAACACCTCGAAATAAGCGAGCTAGATATACCTTCAAAGGTATGGATCGGATCAGAAAAAAATTCTAAGACTTTTGAGCCATGTCCGTCCGTTCGTCCGTCCGTCAGCACGCTAACTCAAAAACTAAGAAAGCTAGAATCTTGAAATTTACACAAACTTTTCTGGGAGTAATTTGTAGGTTCCCTATTTTTTTTGGTTGAGTTTGGACCAAGCCTTAGGGTAGCTCTCGAACACCTAACTTTTAGATCCCCACATTTTTTTCGCAATAGAGCTATAAAATTTTAACAACTAATAGATCTCACAAAAATATTAATTTTATTTTTAATAACTTTTTTTTGTAGCCCCACCCGTTACGGAGCTACAGCTCCCCAAAGGTTCAAAAAAGCTCTATATTTAAATTGTTATAGCACAAGTTGTATAAGGTATATCTTCATTTTGAAAACGACAAACGATTACTACTTTTATTAGCTTTAAAAGTATATATACTATAAATATATATTTGTGGCATACGGTGTCTTAATTTACCGTTATGCGAAACTAAAATTTGGCAAAATCCTTTAACCCTTCTATCTTCTAAACGGTTTAAGTTGGGAACTTGAAATTTTGACAGAAGTTAGATCTTTGAAAATAAGTATGAGTCATTTCAGAAATTTTTTTTGTATCACCCCCCGTTTAGGAGCTGTAAGGAGTCAAAAACTGAAAATTTCCTATTTTTAAACACCTGTAACTTGAACACCTGTTAGATTTTTTTTGAAGTAATACACAAAAATTAAAGCTTCAACATCATACTCTTATTTCTGTTAACAACTTTTTTTAATAATATAGGGTTACTTTATAATTGACGAAAGTGTTACTTGATTTTTTCAAATTTTCTAACAAATTTCTTCAACAAATTTTTTGCATTTGTTTTACTCGATAATTTGAAATTGTTGAGAATATGATGCGTAGTACAAAAAAATGTAAATAAATAAACAACATAACGGTTGCTTGAAGAATTTTTGTTTATATGATATTGATATACATACATACTTATATAATATCATGTTTATTTACATATCGTATATGTCACTAGTGAATGAATGATAAGAGTATATATGTATATTATATAGCACCGTATTTACATACATATATGTTTTTTATTGTACTTATAAGAAATTATTCTGTCAATAGAATATTTAAATATAATATAATATAATATAATATAATATTTAAAATTATATTTACTATTTTGTACTAAGTAAATTTAATATACATTTACCGCTTAGTATTAAATGGTACTATAGAATATTTGAAAAAGTTTTGGATTGATAATCGTTATGTGGAAGGTTAAAATCTGCTTTTGAAGAATGTATAAACATATAGTTTGAATATGTATATGTACAACCCATAGTTCTAGAAATTATAAAATTCACCCAAATTATTTTAAAATACTAAAATATTAAAAAAATAATATTGTGAGCAGAGTGACAGGCTGTTAACATACTAACGGTTCGTACGGGTATCTAAGAGTTGACAAAGGCAACTGTATTCTTCCTCGTTTATGATAAATCTAATACTTTAGCAAATCATCACCAAAAAAAATTTTAGTACAACCGTACTACCGTTCGTGTAAAATGTTTGTACTAACAGAAAACTCTAGCTTTTCTAGTGAATAATTATTGAAATTTCTTAATATATTTGAGTTGTATTTCATTTTATTGCTTGTTTTTTCAAGCATATCTTGTTTTAATTTGATTCGAAGAAAATCACTTTAGTTTAATCATGTAAACGTTGTGTTACAACTAAAAATAACTTACAAATTGTTGTTTGCAAAGCATTCGCTCTTTCAAATATTTATATTACTATAAAAAAAAATATTAAAATTAACTGCCGTCCTGCTAACGACGTCTGTGTAATTATAATACAATAACTTAGCTGTTCATCTTTCTATTTCAGAATAGTTAATTTCATTTAAATATTATTGAATATTAAAAAACCACGCAAAGAAACAAAAAAATAGCTGCCTTTTATGTAAATAAAACAGATAAATTACTTTTACACTTTATAGATTTAGATTTGTATTTAAATTTTTAAATCCTAATCTATTATTTATCAACATCCTTACTGTTTAAAAATTTATTGTTTCCATTCTTTAAATCACTTTACAGTTTTAAATAATTTGATGAATACATTTGTTTGTTGTGCATTAATGGGTATTTTGCAAATTCATTTTAAAAGTCAGAGACACACATAAACAAATCCACTTATCAGATTTAAATAATTCGAAGAAGGAACCTTTAAAAGTAGTGATGAATAAAGTCTGAGTTAGTGTCCACATCAGATTTTTTTACTATTAGTTCATTACTTATTTTAATATCAAACTAAGGAGTGATTCTTTATTATACCCGTACGATAGGATCGGGTATAATAAAATTTCTCCTCCGTTTGTAACACCTCGAAATAAGCGAGCTAGATATACCTTCAAAGGTATGGATCGGATCAGAAAGAAATTCTAAGATTTTTGAACCATGTCCGTCCGTCCGTCAGCACGCTAACTCAAAAACTAAGAAAGCTAGAATCTTGAAATTTACACTAAATATTCTGGGAGTAATTTGTAGGTTCCCTATTTTTTTGGTTGAGTTTGGACCAAGTCTTAGGGTAGCTCTCGAACACCTAACTTTTAGATCCCCACATTTTTTTTGCAATAGAGCTATAAAATTTTAACTACTGATAGATCTCACAAAAATATTAATTTTATTTTTAATAACTTTTTTTTGTAGCCCCACCCGTTACGGAGCTACAGCTCCCCAAAGGTTCAAAAAAGCTCTATATTTAAATTATTATAGCACAAGTTGTATAAGGTATATCTTCATTTTGAAAACGCCAAACGATTACTACTTTTATTAGCTTTAAAAGCATATATACAATAAATATATATTTGTGGCATACGGTGTCTTAATTTACCGTTATGTGAAACTCAAATTTTGCAAAATCCTTCAACTCTTCTATATTCTAAACGGTTTAAGTTGGTAACTTGAAATTTTGACAGAAGTTAGATCTTTGAAAATAAGTATGAGTCATTTCAGAAATTTTTTTTGTATCACCCCCCGTTTAGGAGCTGTAAGGGGTCAAAAACTCAAAATTTCCTTTTTTTAAACACCTGTAACTTGAACACCTGTTAAAATTTTTTTGAAGTAATACACAAAAATTAAAGCTTCAACATTATACTCTTATTTCTGTTAACAACTTTTTTAAATAATATAGGGTTACTTTATAATTGACGAAAGTGTTACTTGATTTTTTCAAATTTTCTTACAAATTTCTTTAACGAATTTTTTCCATTTTGTTTTACTCGATAATTTGAAATTGTTGAGGATATAATGCGTAGTACATAAAAATGTAAATAAATAAACAACATAACGGTTGCTTGAAGAATTTTTTTATTTATATGATATTAACATACATGCATACTTATATAATATCATGTTTATTTACATATCGTATATGTCACTAGTGAATGAATGATAAGAGTATAGATGTACATTATATAGCACCGTATTTACATACCTATATGTATTTTATTTTACTTAAAAGAAATTATTCTGCCAATGGAATATTTAAATATAATATAATATAATATTTAAAATTATATTTACTATTTTGTACTTAGTAAATTTAATATACATTTACCGCTTAGTATTAAATGGTACTATACAATATTTGAAAAAGTTTTGGATTGATAATCGTTATGTGAAAGGTTAGAATCTGGGTGAATTTTCAAGAATGTACATATAAACATATAGTTTGAATATATGTACAACCCATAGTTCTAGAAATTATAAAATTCACCCAAATTATTTTAAAATACTAAAATATTAAAAAAATAATATTGTGAGCAGAGTGACAGGCTGTGAACATACTAACGGTTCGTACGGGTATCTAAGAGTTGACAAAGCAACTGTATTCTTCCTCGTTTTTAGGGTTAAAAACACTCCAATTCGTTAAAAAAAAATTAGCTGTCTCCACCACAGGACCGACCGCCACTACACAAAAAGTACAATGCCAAAATTTATAGATTTTTTACATAATAATTTATATAAAAGCAAAATAACTTTTAATAATTTAATAACATTTTGTTTTATTCAATAACAATAATTATAAGCAATGAAATCGTAAAAATATATCTACATTCATTCATACATCCATTTATTATTATTATTATTGTAATGTAGATACATGATTTTTTTTTCATTCAAAAAATAATATTAAAAGTAGAAAATAATAAAAACTGTAAACAAATACAAAACAAGCATAAGATTAATATTAAATCTGCTAACAAAAATTTTACCGTTTTAATTTTATGCCATCAACAAATGAATAATATGCATTGGCATAGATATAAGTACATACATATGTATGTATAAAAATTTTTAGAGATATAAAAAAAAAACAAAAAAAAATTGTTCATATAAATTCATATGGAGTGACGTATGAAATTTGGACTTACAAAACAAAATTAAATAAAAGTTAAAGTTAGTCGGATCAAAAAATGTTCTATGGCAAAGTTGTTCCTCTTTACTTGTGTAACAACTTTTTCTTAATAATTTTTCTCACAAAATTTTTCTGTTACGAAATATTCGTAAAAAACTTAAAAAGTACACTAGTAAACTACCACTTGCGGTTATCCGATTTGCTCCAAAAGCTTATCAATCCGAGATATTTACGTCAAAACCGTAAATATGAAAAATTCCGCTCAGTCGTTTAACCTGTACACGTGCCCACAGACATACCCAAACACGCACACATACACCCACACACAGACGGACATCATGCTGAAAATTTTTTTATAGCCTTCTCCACACCGGAGTAGTGCATTTTTGCGAAAATCTCGGGTACAAATTTTTAGTATGAAAACAATACCTACCTTATACATTAATGTATGCTGTCAGTATAAAAGTAAAATAGTGTTACTTTCCTACAAATTTTTACTTTAACTTTAACTCAAACGAATTTTATTTAAATTATATTTTATTCTTCAACTGTGATCATTGAAAATCATCTTTTATGTAATATACTCTTATGATTTTTTAGATTACCATTCCTTCTCACTATATTAAAGAACTTTATTTTTATCTCGATTTATTTTTAACAATAACGAAATCTTGGATAAATTGAAAAAAATGATCTACTTTGAAAAAAAAAAATACTAATAATTGCTTCCATACAACTTTTAAGTTTCACTTTCGACAAAAAATTAAAAAATCTTTTATTATGTGTTTATTTTTAAAAAAAAATTCTGAAAATCTGAAAAAATTTTTTATTTTCCGTTTTTTTTTTTTCAGTTTTTATTTAAAAAGTTAATAAAAGTCTTTAAAAATATATGGTGTATCAGGAAAATTGAAATTTGTTGGAACATTTTGATCAAAAATAACATAAAAGCGAACTAATTCATTTTATGAAATTGTTAAATGTGTTTTTTTTTCTTTCATTATTCTTTATTTTTTTCATATTTTCATTTTTTGTGTCTTTCTATTTTTGTCTTTATTTTCACAACAATTTCTTTTCAATTCGTTATCAGCTCTTGGGACATTAAGAGTGCTTTTTTGTTAAAAAACAAAACAAAAATGATAATCTAAAAATTAATATTTTCAATTGAAAAATCCTGTATAAAGTTAAAGTGAAAAAAATTTAATGGACGATCATCATTTCAATTTGGAAATAAATAAAAAAGAATTTAAACGAAAAATATTTCAGAAAAGTTCAATAATTTTAAAAAATTAGAAAAAGAAAATTCGAGTATTATTGGAAAATTATCTGTTGTCATCAGAGATCGATTTAAAAGCTTTAAGGAACTTAAATAAAAATTTTGTTAGTTCTAATCGAGAATATAACTTGTATTAAATAAAACCTACATTGGGCTATTTATAACCATATATTTTTTTCAAATTGGATCAACCGCATTGTACTAAAAAGGGATACCTTTCAAATGAAAAAAAAAATTGCAGTTACTGTACATAAATTTCATAAAAATTAAAATTGCAGTTAAAATGAAAATTTTCATTTGCAGAATGGATTACCCGAACAGAAGTAAAGACAGAAACAAAGAAAAAAAAAAAAAAATCACAGAAGATTTAACACAACAATAAAAAAAAAAAGGCAGGAAAAACATATTTATAAGGATAATTTCTCCTTATATTTTCATTTCATTATTGTTTTATATTTATCTTCATATATCTATACAATATATATACATATATTATTAATATATCTATATACAACATACAAGTATATATATTTATTTAACAGTATATCATATTATGCACCTATTTTAATACCAATTTAGATCAATATTATTTTGTAAGGAAGTCCTAAGGCAAAATCCTTAAAAAAAAAAAATAATTTTCAATGAAGAAAAGTTTAATAAAGAAAGCGAGTATTTAAGAAAAAAAAAAACAAAAAGAGAAAAATTAAAAATATGATAAGATTTATTACTGGTACGAAAAATTTTGATAATTTCTCATATATTTTTAACTAGCATTATATATAAATTTATATTTATATTATGTGATAAATGTCAGTTCATATTAAAATTTTAATCAATTAAAAAAAAAAAAAAAAGAAAAATAAAAGAAAAAAGTAGTTGAAAGGAATGAACCAGGATTTATTAATACACAGAAGATGAGAATCAATTAAAATTCTGATTTTTTAAGTAAAAAAAATTTTCAATTAAATTTTTGTTTTTTTTTTTTTATAATTCAATTTTTGAGCAAAAGACGATGATTTAAATTTTTATTTTTAGTTCTAGTTAATTTTTTTATTTCACAAAAAAAAAATAAATAAAAACTTGAGAAAAGAACTTAATCCCAACTTAATGAAGGATGAAATCAACTTGGAAAAATTACATATTTTGTATAAATTCAATCAATAAAACATGGCAATATAAAAGTGGCGAAATTTGAAAAATTAATTTAAAATTTTTTTGTTTTTATTAAATAATTATTTAATTATTCTCAATAGGATTTCGTTATTTTTTTAAGTCCTTTAAATCTTATTTAAAATTTTTATGAAATTTGTCCTAATTATAAAATTCAATTAATGAAATTTAATATTGTGGTTTAATAACACAAATTGTATTTTATAGTGATTTTTTATAGTGGCATTTGTAAAAAGGATTAAAACAATAATAATCATAAGCATAATAATAAAAATAATTAGGATTAAATATTAAAATTATAATAGGATTATTTTTTTGAGATTAGCTAAAATTTATTGTTCTAGGTTAAAATTTCAAATTATAATATTTGTGTATTTTAAGTTAAATATTAACGTATATAATTATTTTTTTTTTAAATTAATTATATATGTAATAACATAATATTAATAAATTTGTATCAAAATCACGTTAACTAAATTTTCAGGCTAAAGCTTCGAAAATGAGTCACGACCGATTTTATTCTAAGTTTTCTGAAAGATATCTAAAGTCATGTGATGAATCTTTATAAAAGTCCCATGTAAATTTTCTGTGAAATATTGTATATTGCGAAAATTTAAAAAAGACTTGTGTTGAGGAACAGGTGTGTAGTTTCCATTTTAATATTAAGCGTAATTTTGTAAGTTAATGAAGTAAAATTTTTAAAACATTAAATGATTTTAATCTTTTACTCCAAATAACGAATGTGCAGAAAAAAAAAGTTTTAAAATTGCCTTTATGCTATAGAATTAGTGGTTTTTAAGGTTTGGTTTGATTTTGATTAAGGCTTGCTTTAAGTCACCAGTAAATAAAAACTTATTTTTTAAACAATTTTTCATTGACTGAAATTTTGAAATTTTCTTCAAAAGGAATTATTTTTTTTATATCAGACATCGACTACTTTAAATGCTTTACAAGGACATTCATTAAGCATTTATTTAGTGAAGATTCTAACATTCTCTAATTAATTGTATTATCATTTACAGGTTCTAGTCTGTTAATAAATGAAACTAAAAGTTTGATAAAATTTGATAAATAAATTTAAAATTATGTTGTGTTGTATTTTAATAATATTTTAATTAAAGGAACATTTAAATCCAATTTTATTCGTATATGCAATTTTTAAATAATTTAAAGATTTATGAGTATAATAATATATAACACTTAATGAGCAATCAATGCGAATTATGATCGCTGAAATTATGATGGGTATATGCAATATCAGACGCGTATCAGACAAATTTAAATCAAAATTATTACAATTTTTAATTTAGAATAAAGAAAATATTTAGGATACAGGATGTTAATTAATTTTATTTAAATAATTGCATAATTTTGAATCTTGGTTGATTAGTTGAGTACTCATTAGAATACTGTTTTAATTTTTAAAAATATTGTTCGAATTGCATCAAATATACAAGTTATTCAAATTTTACATAGAAAAGACGAAATGATATAGGGGATGTCGAAATAAAGAATACATTTTATGGGGGAAGCTATCTATTTATATAGTATTAAGATTTTTTGGTATATATTTTTAAAAAGAAAATCATATAATTTTCCATGTATTACATAGAATACTGAATTTTTTTCTGCTCTCGATTTCTATATGAGGCATATGAAATCCACTAACTCATAATTAACTATGCTTCAGTTTCAGAAATTGTTAGTTCCACTAAATCGTTTATAACTCGGCTATGGTTATACAGTTTTACTCAATATACTCAATATACAAGACTATGAAACGCAAATATTTATTTCTTTCTTATTTTCTTATTTTTTTTTTATTTCTGCGTCATCTATTGTCTTATGCAAGAATTATTTTACTTTTATTTTATTATAAGTATATTAAAATATGATATTAATTATATGATATGGTTATAAATTCTATAATATGTATAAGAAAAATTTATATTATTTTTTATTAATGAATATGACCCAGGCGGCATTTGAACCCGAAACCTTTCAAATGATAAGCCAATGTTTTAATCACTACAGGTATAGGAAGTTGATATTTGATAAGATTTAATATATTTAAGTAAGCAATATTATCAGTTTTCATATAAATTTTCGTTATCTTATAGTTGTAAAGTTATAAGTTTTTCAAAATAGAAAAATTTTGTTGTTTTTTCGTATAACTGTGATTTTTTCATAAAAAACTGCTATTACTAACAAAATTTTATTCAATTTTTAAATTTCTCAAGTTTTTAACGTACATTTGTAGTATCACATTTGATAACATAATATCTTTTACTATTTTCGAGATAATGATCTTAGTATAGCCGATGATTTAGTAATATTGCATAATCGTATAATATGTTATTTGTAATATTTTAATAGGGTCAAATATTTGCTTATAGGTTATAAAAAAATTATACATTTTTGTACCATCTGATGAACGATCCTATAGTAAAATTTTTGTTTCAAATATTTGCTGTATACTTTTGACTTTTTATTTAACTGTCAAAAATCGGATAAAAGGTGTCAGTGTCTCACTTTTATTTGTTTTGTTTACATAAATATATGAAATTTAGATATATAAAAAGAAAAAAATTATATAAAAATATCTAGGAATCTAAATTTGAAAAATAAGAAACAAATCTAAAAAATTTTGCAGCTTTTTATACATGAAAACAGCAACAAATTGTGCAGATTATCTGTCAAAATGTTGAAATATGCTAGGCTGCAAAAATTTGCACTTTTACAAGACATAAATAACAAAATAATAAAATAAATAATTTTAAATTTCAAAATAAAACTTTAAATTCAATTTATTCTTCATTTTGTTCTACGTTTATTTATATACATACATATATATATATATTTTTATATAACAAATTTTAAATAAAATCTGTTTATTTGATTTAATTTTATTTAAAGAATATTATTAATATAAATTACAAACATATAAATATATATATATATATATAGATATACATATACATATACATCAAATATTTTATAAATATGTACAGTATAATAAATAATCCAATTATTTTTGTACAAAAGAAAAGAAACCTTTTAATAATTTTTTTTAATTAAAGTATAAAAAAAGAAATAAATGATTCAATGTTAGAATTGTTAGGGCGGATATTTAAAAAATACAAAAAATTTTTTTTTTTTTTTAAATATTAAAGGTGAAAATTTCATTATTTTAATTATATTAAAAATAATTATGTCTTCTTATAAATGTTATTATAACCTTTATGAGAGTTCATTACTGTTTTCATAATTGAAAAAGAATTAAGAAATTATTTTTAATAGATTTTGTTTTTTTTTTACAATTTTTTTGGGTCATTATTAGTTATACATTAAGGAAAATGTATAGGATCGTCTTTTATGTTATTCAAAGTTTAAAAAGTTACACATATTATTGTTGATAATGTTTATTATCTTATTTTAAATTAAATAAATCTAATATTAATTTTATAAATAGATATAATATAAATTCATTTTTAATATTATAAAAGAAATATTTAAAAAAATATTTTAGAGGTGCCTTGTTTCATTTCAAATGTGGGCCATTAATATATGTGTGCCATTATTGATTTTATTTTTTCGGTTCAAGGTCATAATTTTTTAAAATTCAAAGGAATGGTTCGGCGGATTAATGATTTGGATAATTTTTTTAAATTCGCCAAGCCAACCCTATTAACATATAAAAAATAACATTCTGATTTCTGACATTTCAGATGCTTTTTCAAAAATAATAATAAATATAAAAAGTCCGATCCGATTTATCCGATCACTATTTAGTAACCATAACTACCAACATTTAAAAGAAAAAAACTACGAAAGCGCCACTTGTAACGTATTGTATTACTAAAATTTTTAATCCTAGATAAAACCCATATACATAATTATGTGGGCTTTGAGTTGTTTATATATATTCATATTAAACGGCTAATCTAGACCTCTTGAACCGAAGCAAAAGGACACAGCTTTTATTTTTTTATTTAAAAAAAAAATTGGATTTCGAAAATAACTTCAAATAAAATTAGTTGGTTTTAGTGACAATATATAAAAAAATATAGTTATAAATTAAATTTATTTAATAATAATTTCTGAATTACTTGTTATATCATGGCTTCTAAGTAATCTGCTAAAGCTTTGCGCTCTATTTTCTATTGGTAATTTTACGCTAAATAGGAGATTTTAAGGCTAATAGTTACAAAATAATTGAAGATTTTTGTAATATTAATTTTCTATTTAATTTAGTGTTTTATCAATTTTTTTTTTTTTTTGTTTTTAAACAAATAAAAAGAATCCTATAATAAACTCGTAGTAGGAAACAGAAAACTTATAAATATTTTTTTTTATTTAAACTGATCTAAAAAGAAAATCAAATATTGCTTTCTTTTAAATTACAATTTTTCTGGTTTCTCAGAAACCAGAAAATTTTAAGAAAAGAAAACTATGTTGAAATAAATTCATATTTAAGAAAGAATCAATTTAATTCTGTTTAGAATACGAAATTATTGTACCATTTCTAAAAATTTGTGCTTTATAGATATGCATTTTCTTTTTAATCATATAAGTATGTGTGTGTGTGTTAAATATGTAAATATGTTTGCAATGCAATTAACAATGTTTATTTATTTGATGTATTATATCCTTAGGAAATTAATTTTACATCGAATAGTTGTTTTTTTAAAAATAATTTACATTCATAGTACGTTTTCTTATAAAATTTTGTTACAGATTTTAAGCAGTTCAGGATTTAAGAATTTAGTAATTTGTTTGAAAATTTAACAAAATAATGATTTACTTTGGAAAATAAAAGAAAGCTTGCCATTTGTTTTATATTTAATATTAAGAAATTTAGAGAAGTTTCATTATTATCAATTGACGTCTATTAGGTCTACCATTATTAATAAAACAGAAATCAACCACACCCTATTATTTTGAGTATGTTTTTTAGATGGTTCTAAATTAATTCAACCTACCTTTGGGATTAATATTGGGATTAAATTAAATTAATTTAAATTTTGGGTTAAAATGGGTCTAATATACATGATAATTATTTAAACTTCAAGATTCATTATAATTTCATAACTAATAATCCTAACTTAAACCTATATTTGTTTATGGGTTGGTTAAAATAGTTCTCTGATCACTATATTACGAAACATCTCTTCATTACCTATGTAAGACCTATATTTAATGAATATTCAAGTCGTAAGTGTGGTTTTTCTATCGTGATGTAGAAATGTTACGTATTGAATCAATCCAAAAAATATTTCTTCGTTTTGCTTTATGCAATTCATCTGAAAAATACAGTCGCAAGTAAGGCAGATCCAATACATCTTTCACCGTATGAGACTAGAATTTCTTTGAAAAACTTGAATTCCCTTTAGTTATGTCGTTTGGTGACTAATATCATATTTATACAGTAAGTCACGGTCAGTTTTACTCCCCTTTTATTTGCGAACAAATAAGGTACCTATAGGGAAATTCCAAAAAAATTTGAGATCAGTCGAGCTTTTCAATATTTCACATCACTTTATATCGTACCGCAAATTTGAGCCGAAATCGCGTATTTTAAGAAAGATCAACTCAATGTATAAATTGCCATATGCCAGCGTTCACAAATTAACACTATGCGTTAACATCCGTATAGTCTACATTATTAATCTCGCAATGCAATTTAACCGATGCAATTAAATAAATAGAAAAAATATTTTTGTTTATTAGATTTTTAATTTCTAACCATCATTTAACTTCACTAACACTAATAAAAAAGTAGTTTGATAAGTAGTTTAGTCTTTATTTACTAACAATCTAGTAAATGTTAACTAAATCAGTAAGGGATAATTCTCAAAATGTTGAACTAACTGATGCTTGTACTAAGCTGTATATCGGACAATTATTAAACAAAGACATTGAGGTAATCATTAAATTTGTTCTTACATTAACTGGGACTCCATTAAATTTAAATTGTACGCTTTTGAAATTTAGAAGACAAAACGAATGTTTACTCACTTTCTCTACATTCATTTAATACTTCGTAAATCCTTTAATTCCAGTTTATAAATATTTTTATTTCAATGAAATTTAATTAAATAATTAATGTTTAAAATAAAATAAATACTTTAAAACATAAACTTTTTTATCTCTTTCTAGAGATAGAAAACGAGAATTAATTTATTTTTATCTCAAAATATTTATTTAAAAACATTGATATACTTAATTGCATTTATGTATATTATGTACATATACAAAATATAATTACATGTACATATATAATTACATATACTTAAAATAACGTATAATAAAATAAAACTATTATCTTTTAAAAGAAAATCCAATTTTTTTTTTAGTTATATTTTACATTTAATTAAAAAATGTTTTCAAAATTTTTGTTTCTCTTCTAATTTCAAATAAGAACAGGATGTGAAAAAAAAAAAAAAACAAAAATCTCCTCGGGACGATACAAGCAAAACAAAAAAAAAAATGTCACTAATAAGGACACAAATATGTTATTGATTTTTTAAAAATTGACTCAACTTTAATTTCACTGTATTATCATAGGATGTGATCAAAGTTAAAATTGTATCCTTTGATTTTCTATTTAAATGATTTTCATATTTTGTTTATTAACGTCTAAAATTTTAAAATGATTTTCTTAAGGTATTAGAGAAATGAATTTTCGATAATACAATTTATTTTTAAGATTTATAAAATAAAAATATAGTTATATAATAATATATAAATAAAATAAATATGTAACTAATGTAAAAAAAAATATTTTAAATATAGGCAAAAACCAAAATAAAAAGTGTATATTGGAAGAAAGGTTAAAATTGTGTAATATTAAAGGCAAAATCTTAAAACTGTATTGCTAAACAAATTATGGGGCTTGAGAAAACCTTTAATAATAAGAAAATAAAATGTAAGCAATTCATAATTTTATAAAAATGTTATATACATACATACATATTATATATAAATTGAATGAACAATTTAAAAAATTTTATATTACATATTTTAACACACTATATTTAGTATTTAAAAATAGATTTTTGAGCTTGAAATAAATCTTAATTGTTGAACAAAAAAACATCTAATGTAAAATCATTCATTTTAATTTATTTATTTTATATTAATATTACATGTATGACAAATATTAATACAATATGTATTACTAAACCATCTGCTACTAAAGGACATTGCAGGTCTGTTGAATGCTATTATTGGTTTATGTAGTTTATTATTTATTTACACTGTATATACTGCCAAAGGGTGTATACAGTTTTTTTTTCAATTAAAAAACATGCATTCAGTTGAGTATTTGAACTCGTACCTCCTCGATTAATAATGTTCCATGTAGGAACTTAACCACTTTGCCACGGAGGTGTCCTCATTCTCATTAATTAAATAACATTTTCTTTGGTTTTTCAATATTGCATACTTATTGGAGTTTTTTTTCCTAAATTTTTTTTTTTATTAAATTTGTTGAAATAATATCTAAATTACAGATCCTATCGTTCCTATTAATATAACAGCTGTAAAAATTGAAAAACACATATCTTTTTGCGTATCTTTTATTTCCAGCATATGCATTATATTAAAATAAAAATTTTTGAGAATTTTCTATATCTTCATTCAAATTTAAAAAAAAAAAAAAAAAATATCTAGTAAAAATTTAATATTTTCCTTTCCTTGGAAAATTTTCTTTTCACAAAAAGAAAAAAACTAAAGTTTAATATTTCGAGAAATAAAAATTTTACGAAATAGAAAGTTAAAACTTTTTATTTTGTAAAATTTTTAAAATAATATTTAGCACAACAAATATTTGAAAAGTTTTAAAAACAAAAACAAACAAAAAAAAAAAAAAGAAACATACAGTCAGGTATTTTCCTATGGTAATTTAAAAAAACAATTTTCTTTTATTTTAATTTTTTTTTTTCGAAATATCAGAAACAAAGAGAACTATTTTAATACTCTTATGCGGTTCACTTGATGTTAATTTAAACTTATAAAAGGGAATCCTTTTTATTTCAGTTCATTGGGAATAAAGTTACAATATAGCCATCATATCATTTAAAATTTATAATAATAAATAAAAATAAAAATAAAAAAGATTTTAATCTGTTAAGTGTTAACTTTGAGAGTTAAAAAAAATACTTTTTAACTTCAAATTGGTTTGATATATTTTTCATTTTTGGATTGAAAACTTTCAAAACGGATTTTAATAAAAAAAAAAAAAGAGGTTTTGATATACTTTTGAAATAAAAATAATTCTCTACTGAATTGGTAACTTTAATTTACATTGTTCAATATATTTTTACCGACCCCATACAAATATACAATTATATATAAGATAGGTATTGTTTTCATACTAAAAATTTGTACCCGAGATTTTGAAAATATGCAATACTCCAGTGCGGAGAAGGCTGTAAAAAAATGTTTCGCGTGATGTCTGTCTGCGTGTGTGTGTGTATGTGCGAATGGCTGGGAGCACGTGTACAGCCTAAACGATTGAGTGGAATTTTTTTAAATTTCATATTTAAAGTTTTGATGGAAATATTTGGAATGAGAAGCTTTTGTAGCAAATCGGACAACCGGAAGAAGTAGTTTACTAGTGTCATTTTTAAGTTTTTTACGAATATTTTGTAACCGAAAAATATTATAAGAAAAATTGTTACACTAGCAAAAAACAATAACTTTGCCATAGAAAATTTTTTGATCCGAGTGACTTTAACACTGTATTTATTATACCCTACACATTAAGTATAGGGTATATTAACTTTGGTATAGTGTTTGTAACCACCAAAAGGAAGCGAGTTAGGTATAGACATGTATATATATTCTGAATCAGGATCACCTCAGGAGTCGATTTAGCGATGTCCGTCCGTCCGTACGCACGATAACTCAAAAAATAATGATGCTATCTTGATGAAATTTATACTGTAGGTGAACAATGACTGCGGGGATTGTAAATGGGCGAAATCGGACCATGCGTTCGAGTACTTCCCATACAACTCCCAAAACCGAATACGCATATCTTCGAAATTAATAAAGATAGAAACTTAAAATTTTGTACGAGGGTGTGTTTTCCTGAATCCCTGATATGTCTAAAATATGAGATGAATTGGGGTGGTTGTTCGGGTACCTCCCATACAAATCTCAAAACCGAACAAGCATATATTCGAAATCAATAAAGATAGAAACTTCAAATTTGGTACTAGGGTGTTGTGTCCTGAATCCCTGATTTGTCCAAAATTTGAGATCAATTGGAGGAGCTGTTCGGGTACTCCCATACAACTCCCAAAACCGAACAAGTATATCTTCGAAATTAATAAAGATAGAAACTTCAAATTTGATACCAGGGTGCTGTTTCCTAAATCCCTGATTTGCCTAAAATTTGAGATGAATTGAAGTGGTCGTTCGGGTACCTCCCATACAACTCCCAAAACAGAACAAGCATATCTTCGAAATTAATAAAGGTAGAAACTTCAAATTTGGTACTAGGGTGTTGTTTCCTGAATCCCTCATTTGTCCAAAATTTAAGATGAATTAGAATGGTTGTTCGGGTATTTGCCACACAACTCCTAAGACCAACCAAGCATATCTTCGAAATTAATAAATATATAAACTTAAAATTTGATATAAGAATATTCTACCCTGTTGATGTCTCTAAAATTTGAGATGAATTGGGGTGGTGGTCCGCGTGCCTTCACACACTTCCCAAGACCTAAGAAGCTTATTTTCGAATTTAATAAAGATAAAAATCTGAAATTTTGTACAAAGGTTGTAAAAGCATTTATTTTTTTAGCTTAGTTATATTAAATACTTAACTAAAATAACTTATGGATTTTTAATTTAATTTGAATTTTTTAGGTGCAGGGTATAAATAAGTCGGTTAAATCGACTTACTGTTACTTTTACTTGTTTTTTTTTAAAACACGCCATAAGGATTTATATGAACAATTTTTTTTTATTTTTTTGTTTTATATTTCTAAAAATTTATATACTAGTTAATACATGTAACTATGCATATTATTCTTTTGTTGATAACACAAATTTCAAACTGTAAAATTTTTGTTAGCAGATTCAAATATTAATCTTATGTTTCTTTTATATTTGTTTACAGTTTTTATTATTTTTTACTTCTAATATATTTGGATGAAAAAAAAATCATGCACTTACATAATAATGTAAATGGATGTATGAATGGATGTACATACATAATATATTTTTATCTTTGCTTATTTTTTGTTATTGAATAAAAAAAATACTTTTCGTATAATAGCGGTCGGTCCTGTGGTGAAGACACCTGATTTTGTTTTTTGTTTATATCTGCTATAAAATATTAAAAAATCTTAGAAAAAACTGAATTTTATTGCATAATTATGACAAAGTTCTCCATTTTTTATGAGCTTTTAATTAGTCTGCAAAGTTGATTGTAGGATAATTTTTTTTTATATTTTTGTCATAAATTTCAATATTATTTATTTATTTTGTTTATTTTGATTTCCCCATTACGTACAATGTGATGAGCAACTAAATCATTTATAATTTTGAGGTGTGGATATCAGATGTCAAAATATACTTGTATATTGAATTTTAATTATATTATTCATATTATATTATTATATTTTATATAATATTTTGATCTGGCAGAGGCCGAGTCTTTTTGATGCTGACAGAGCTGAGCTTTAGATTCAAATAGATCGGCAACTTACGTACTGATATTAAGCCGTTTTTCGTTCTTAAAAAATGATTTTAATTGACTTTAAATAACTATATAAGTAGTTCACACTTTTCAACAACAACGTCTGAAAACGTAAACCAGTGATTTTTTATTTATAACTTTATTAATGGTAGGATTATAATCCTTTCTATGCAACAATCACACGTTGAAGTGAATATATTTTGATAGTCTATATTGGTTATTTTAATTTATTTTTGGACAATTTTTAAATTCCATTTAAAATAAAATAATATGTAAAAAAAATATTTTTTAAAATATGCTTTTAGCAAAACCGAATTCGCCCCCTAAAAAGTAGAAAATAAAATTGATTGCAAAACTTTAGCTTTTTGGACTGTTATAATATAAAAGTGAATTGCTAGTGCAAGCATTTTGGACTGTTATAATATAAAAGTAAATTGCTGGAATAAGGTTAAATAAAAATCTGGGAAATTTCGTGGTTGGGTTCGTGTTTCTTTTTTATTCCAGCAATTTACTTTTATATCATAACAGTCCAAAATGCTTGCACTAGCAATTCACTTTTATATTATAACAGTCCAAAATGCTTGCACTAGCAATTCACTTTTATATTATAACAGTCCAAAAAGCTAAAGTTTTGCAATCAATTTTATTTTCTACTTTTTAGGGGGCGAATTCGGTTTTGCTAAAAGCATATTTTAAAAAATATTTTTTTTACATCATAATATTTAATCTGTAAATGACAGACATTTAAAACCATTTTACTCAATGATTTACCAACCAACTTTCATTTTTTTCTTTTTAAATGATAAATATTCAGTATAGCCATCTTACAAAATTAATATTTTTCCAAAATTTTCTAATTTTCATTAATAATTTTCCATTTTTATAAAAAACCCATGTAAAGTATATACATATGTATCATATAATATGTATAATCTATACCTATATTAAACATTTTTAAAAAAGATGGTCTTTGATTCCGTTAAATTTTTGTTTTATTTTTCTTTTCGATTAAAAATTTTAAAATATTGGTTGTATGGTAGGAGTAGGAATTTCACAAGATAACTGATTATAAAGATTAAAATTTTAATTTAGTGTTTAGTACAGTGGTAGAGTGTGGGGTTATTAATAGTTGCTTTTTGATTTTGCAAGTTCGATTCAGTTCTGTTTTTTTTTTTGTTTTTTTTTTTATATTTTAAACGAAAAAAATTCTTACATATCATAATATCATAATAATATTTAATCTGTATAAAATAGATATTTAAAACCCTTTTACTCAATGATTTATCATCTTAGGCTTCTTATAATATATACATATATAATAGGTATGTATTGAGTTTCCAATACTCAATAAATCAAGGGCAACTTCTAAAAGATAATAATAATCGTGTTTTTACAAAAAATATTATTTACAAAGAAATTTTAAATTCATAAAGGCTTTAATTATTGAAAATTGTATTTTTACATTTTAAATAAAATCATAAAGAAACTATACTGTATATATTGTATTGTAATTGCTAATTAAAACACCTCGAATTTCGAGGGGCGGGCGAATACTAGTATTATTTTATTTTATACTATTTAGTTTTAAATGAAACACATATGTATGTAATTTAAATTTTAAAAAATATGGGATATTTTTTATTCACACATACATTAATTATTGTTTCTGATATAAAATACGTTTTACAATTTTATAGCAAATGTTTAAGTAAATTAAGAAACGTTAAATCGATTTCATTACAGCAAGAGTGAAAATTTTTTATTCCAGTAACTTATAAATAATGAAACTACCTCGAAGGGTAAAATATGTACCAAAATACTGTGATTATAATTTATAAATATATTACAATTCAATTTTAGTTGAAGCAACATTTCTAACACGTATGAAAATGATATACGTATATGCACATAAATGTATTTTACTGCATATTTCTGTATACTATTATACCTATTTTCACTTTTCTTCTTGATTATAGTGTTTTGTTTTAGATTTTCTTAGGTTTCATTCTTTTTTGTTTATTAAGACTTAAAAATTTAGATAAGTATTTTTAATTTTTCCTGTCTGATGTCTGTCTGATGTAAATATTCTCTAGTAAAATCTCTAAATATTGATATATGTATGTTCGATTTTGTACAGTATCTTGTAGTTTTAAAGACTCCATTAGAAGCATATTGCACTTAGTACAAACAAAATTATATAGTTAAACTTTATTATGATATCATACTAGGAGTTCCATATGGGTCATATATGAAGAATAATGTTTGATAAAAGATGAATAAGAGAGAGTAATTCAAATTAATACCTCTTATTAAGATTTCTTAATCTTAATTAATTAAGATTTATTTTTTCATTTTTTGGGAAAATAATGTTTAATACCTCTTAACTACTTTCCTTAGAGTAGTGAAGAAGTAAGAGATAAGAGGTCTACTTAAATTAATTGAGGAAGTATTTAAGAAAAATAAAATTTTTGCTTAAAAAACATATTACCAAGAATACTTTGAATCTGGTAAAAGTTACAACATGAATTATTTGCAACAAATGGTTAAAAGATTGTAAAATTTTTTGATTTTATTGAAAATGGCGACATATACTTTTTTTAATTTATTTTTTATTTTTTTTTATTTAAATATTAAAGAAGTATCCAATCCCAATTAAAATATTATTTATTTAAGGACCATTAAAATAATTTGCCCCTATTTTTTACGACATTATATTGATTCCCTTCTTCTTTAGTTTAACCACATACATTTATATTTAAGCTTAACGATATAATTTATCTATAGTAGATTTTCTAAATTAATTTTTCATTATTTTTGATTTTAATTTTTTTTCAAAAATTTCGATTTTCAAATTTACGATTTTGTTTGATACCATAATATTAGGGCAAAAAAAAAAAATAAATTAAAATTTTTTTTTATATACTTGTTTTTTTTTTTTTTGTTTTATTTATAGTTACACAACATAACGGTAAAATATCTCAAGTGTATCTGTCATGTTATATTTGAAAGTACATAAATTTTATTTATTTGGAAAAAAAAAAAAAAAATGCGTGTGTTTTTTTATGTGTGCCAGTTAGAAATTAAGTATATTTTGTGATTGTAAAATGTATACCTATATCGTATATAATTTAGTATATGAAATAAATTTTTCTGTTGAAATTTTTCATCATATTTACCTTGGAAAAAATATACTTACATAAATTTTCCGCTTAGTGAAACAAATACATTAAGTTAAAATGCCAAAGTTTACTGTTTATTTTTCTCTTTAAAGAATTTGTTTTGTATTTGTTTTTGTTCTTTTTTTTTTATATTTTTATTAGATATATTATAGATAGTAAAATAATCTTGAGAATATATATAGGGAATTATACCAATTGCAAATAATGATTTTTATCATTATTTTCAATCATTTTGATTATTACTTTGTTTGATTGTACTGTTTTCTGATATTATATTATTAAAATAAAAAAAAGATACATAATTTGCTTTTTAAAAATTCACATTAATTCCTTAAAGATTTGTAACACTAGATTATCCTTTTTAAATTTATTAGGATCATTTTTTTCATAATTCATAATTTTTTCTATTACTTTAATAGTATTATAATGTACTAATTAATATAGTTAATGGAATTCTTTTATTTGAAGTCTTGTCTTATTAAATTTTATTTATCATTTAAAGTACTTCTGAAAAATAATTAATTTATAAATTATTATTACTTTGTTTTGATGTAATAGCAAAGGTTAACTTTATAAAGAAAGTTGTTTAAAAGTTATCCTAAAAGAAAATGTTTTAGATAATATCAAGCAGCAATGTTCTTTTAAATGTTATCATTAAACAATGTTCTTTTAAATGTCGAAAATTATGAACCAAATTATACTACGTCTTAATCCATATAAACCGTCTAAAACCCATATCTGGGTCGAAAATTATGAACCAAATTATATACTATTTCTTTAACCATATAAACTAGTATCTTAAACCCATATCTGGATTTAACCGAGGGTTTGAATTGAATAATAACTAGTATTCTAGATTTTTTGTTAACTTATCTTACTATCCTGACATATTTGTGAAAAATTAAATGATAGCAAAAATCAAATCAAATAAAAGTCGAATCAAATATCAAATTTTTATTATTTATAATAAGTATTTTAATTTATTTTTGAAATAGAAAAATAACGAAATATGTAATAAGAAAGAGCCGAAATTTTGTGCTCTCCATTGTTCTATCTTAGCAGAAAATTATTAAATAAAACTAGAGCGCCATAAAAATTGTTTTAATTCTGTGTAATTTTATATCTTTTCGTTTATATCTTACGTCTAATTAACTCTAATATAGAGTTCTCTACTAGAAAAGTTCAAACGAATAATCAAGTTGCCATCAAGGCCTGAACGCCGCATTCGGTGAGTTTAACGGATTTCAGTCACTTTCATTCTTAAATGAACTTGATGAAGTTTTCAATATCAATCTTAACTACCCGAACATATAGTGGTTTTTTAGACAATTGTAAGCTGATAAGCTTGCTACGAGTCGTACAAATCTTCCATAATTCATTCGGGAAAGAACAATCTTTGGTTTAATATTACAACTTGTAAATATTGATTACAACAACAAGCCAATATACTCACAAGGCGGTAGGTTGTTTCTATTAATATTTGTGCTATGCAGCCCAACAGGCCTGACTTATATTGGATCTCAAACGATCAAATAAACTTTTATCCCTAATTTTATCGTTGCAATATCGCAAATGTAATGGGAACAAACTAATGTCCGATCGATAGACATGCCAGAAGATTAGGACTTCCCTTATATGACTTTTGCTGAAGCTGTAAAGATGAAGAAGAAGAGGAATCAATTCTTCATCTTTTGTTTGAACACCAGGCTTTTACTGTAAAAATAATAAAGTTTCTGAAGAAATTCTTTTTATAGCCTTTCTCAATATATCGGAGGTGAACGATTACAGATAGAATTGATTTTCTAATAAGCGTTTTGTAATAAACTTCCAATTGTTTAATTAGGAGAAAACTGATGCAGAGTATCACAACGGGTCTAAAGTTAGTATCTGCCGCTGTTTACTATCCATTTTACTATCTCATCTACCTATCCGTAATTTATAGGATTTATTCTTAAAGTTCTTCAGAAAAATTCTTTTTATAGCTCTTTTAAATGTTTTCATTGCTTAAAATTAGATGCTATAACATGTGATTTCTAATAAAAAACCAATTTATTGAAGCCATTTATTATTAGGAAAAAAAATATCACAAGTGAAAAAATTGTTTCTTAACAATACGAATTACACTTCACAATGTTAATTTGAAAAATTGGAAAATCTAAAAGGAAAATGATGTTATACGTTTTTTATAAAATCTAAAAAAAAAAACAGATTTCCAACTAATGACTAATTTTATATTCTGTTAATCTGTTTAAAAAATAATAAATTTCAAAAGAATATTCTTTACATACTTAAAAAGGGAGATTACGAGTATATACGATTTATGTCGTAATATGCCATGGTATGATACATGGAGATTCATAATAAGTATTATGTGAGTATACATTCGATTTGGAAGTATGTTACGTATTATATATATTATATATATGTTTATATATATATATTTTTTTTTATTACGTAAAATTTCGCAGAAATTTTATTGCCTAAAATGTCTAAAATGTTTACATTTTCAAATAAAATTAAAAATTATTTTAAAATTATTAGTAAAATAAAAAAAAAAAATTGTTTTTATGATACAAAAAAGCAAAAAGAAAAAAAAATTGTCAAAATGTAAATCATTTTAAGTTATAATGGGAAATCGATCGATCTGTATTAGATTTTATGTTCAAAACAAAGCTTAAATTATAAAAGAAATGATGAAAATTAATTTAAAAATATTTTATATAACTTTTTCTAATGTAACAAAAATAAAATAAAATAAATAAAAAATTAAAATATATTCGGTTCTCTCAGAAAATTTCCCTTCTTTTTCATTCTTCTTACTTTCAAAAGGATATATTTAGACTAAAACACCTATTTACAATATATTAATGGAATTTTTTATATTATATATTAAAAATATATATACACTGAATTTATTAAATAAAAAATCGTAAAGAATGCAATACACTAACATTCTACTTTTAATTTTTGAAAATCTTTCAAATTTTTTTTAATTATTTGAATTATAAAATTTATTACTATATTGTTTGTTTTAGCAGTTTTAATTATTGAAATCTTACTTAAATATTAAAGAAAAAAAAAGTTCTTATAGGTTATTTTTATTCTATATAAATGAAACTGTAATCCAAGTTTACGGAAAAATAATATCACTTACCTTTTTATATTATCGCATTTATAGCTTGTTTTTTAATTCCAATTTTTTTTTTTTTTGCTCCTTTCCTGTGGCATTTACTAAGTTATTTATTATTTATATTTCACTAAACTTCAGTCACTATCATCACTAGTTTCACTATAAGCAATGGATTACTCCCCTGTGCAATTGCACAATTTCTATAGATTCAAAAACATTTACGTTATCATACTGACTCCCTTAATAAACTACCTAAAAATTTCATTTTTATATCAGCACCATTAAAAAAACGTTGAAATCACTTACTTACTTGTAATAAAAAAAAAACATAAAACAAATCTAAACACATAAAATTAAAAATGTTAGGTACAGTTTATTAATTTTTTCTCGCCGTTTCTTCGTGGCGGTAATTTTTGACAGTTTTTTAATCATTGAGAAAAAATGGTCAAGCTAAAAACACATTCAGGGTAAAAGTTCGTGCCGATATCTCAAAAATTGTTTGAAACACATGTATAAAGTGCACAATAAAAACCGGCGAAAAACCAAACAACACCAACCGCTACAACATTTTTTTTTTTTTTTGTTACATTTAAAACAATACCAATAATCAAAATAATTTTAATATTTGTTAAAATTTTACTCTCTATTTTTCTTTAGTTTTAAAAAAAAATTTTTATGTCGATGAAAAACAGTTGTTTTCGGCGTGAAATTACTTTAATTACCAAAACTACTTTCAAACGTCTTTTGCGTTTATTTTTTTTTTGCTTGAAAAAAATTTGCTGAATTTATTTTATTTAAATGTACTTTGGAAGAGGTCTTTGGTATATTTAATAAAAGATTCATGTCTCTGATAATGAAATTTCATAAATTTTCGGGGGCTTTTTTTTTGTGACAGTTGTTTTCGACAGCTTTTTAATTTAATGGTCTAATAATAAATTAGTACAAAATTATGAATCTATTGTGAGAGAAGGCTTCTAAAATGATATTTTCTATGTTAGTTTTTTTTTTTTTTTAAGAAAAATATCCATTTCTATAATATTTGGTAAGTTCCAGACTTCTGTTATGAAATATAATTATTTAAGTCTGCCGAATTTTATATTAATAAAAAAATTTCGAATATTTTATGTTATATACCAGTTATACCGAGAATTTAGCTTAAAAGTCAAGAACAAAATCGGCCTATTATTTTTTTCTTATAAATATGAGGCTTACAATAAACTTTGTTCTTTTCACTTTCAGGCGTTTTAATTTTATTAAGAGTACCTATTTTTATTTTTTTTTTCCAAAACAAAGATTGAAAACGCCAACAGAAGATTAATAATTTATTTTTAATTTACCGCTGCGACCAGTTCATAATGGATGTGGCGGTCAAATTTAAAAATTTAAAATTTGCTGAATTTATTTTTATTGAAAATGTGTGTTTTTTAAGTATGTACTTTTCCTTTTTTGACTGTACTCACTTTTAATGAACGGTTTGTGTCTCTGATAATACTTCTAGTAGAAAATTTGGTCTCTGGTAATAATATTTACTAAATTTATTTATTTTTTTCTCTTATATGTTTGTGTCTCTTGATAATACTTTAAGTCAAAGATTTGTGTCTCTGGTAATAAAATTTTAACTTATTAAATAAATATACTGAAATATCATCTTTAACAGTTTACTTTACATTCAGTGTGAAATGTGAATGTTTTATTATAGATATCTATAATATAATACACAAGATGTTGGCGAGGCCTTGCCAACATGTAAAAAAATATATTTTATATCTATAATAAAACACTCACACTGAATGTAAACTAAACTGGCAATGATGTTATTTCTGTATATTTATTTAATAATTTAAAATGTTATTACCAGAGACACAAATCTTTGACTCAAAGTATTATCAAGAGACACACACCGTTCATTAAAAATTTAAATAAATTTAGTAAATATTATTACGAGTGACCAAATTTTCCACGTTTCCACTAGAAGTATTACCAGAGACACAAACCGTTCATTAAAAGTGAGTACAGTCAAAAAAGTAAAAGTACATACATAAAAAACACATTTTCAATAAAAATAAATTCAGCAAATTTTTAATTTTTAAATTTGACCGCCACGTCCATTATGAACTGGTCGCAGCGGTAAATTAAAAATAAATTATTAATCTTCTGTTGGCGTTTTCAATCTTTGTTTTGAAAAAAAAAAAAATAAAAATAGGTACTCTTAATAAAATTAAAACGCCTGAAAGTGAAAAAGTGAGAGTGAGCAAAGTTTATAGTAAACCTGATATTTATAAGAAAAAAATAATAGGCCGATTTTATTCTTGATTTTGTTTTCATTAGTATAAAAGCTGGTAAAAGCTTCGTAACAGACTTTAAAGTAGTTTTGTTTATTTAGGTTGAAATTTAGACTTTTAAGCTAAATTTTCGGTAGAACTGGTATAACATAAAATATTCGAAATTTTTTTATTAATGTAAAATTCGGCTGACTTAAATAATTATATTTCATAACAAAAGTCAGAAACTTACTAAATATTATAGAAACGGATATTTTTCTTAAAAAAAAAAGAAAAAAATAACATAGAAAATATCATTTTAGAAGCCTTCTCTCACAAAAGATTCATAATTTTGTACTAATTTATTATTAGACCATTAATAAAATTGTTAGCAATGGAAAAAAATAATATTTATTAATCAGATCAGATAATATAATACCAGGAATTAATGATTGAATTTCTGATAATATACACAATATTATACACACAAGATGTTAGCCAGATCTATAATAAACCACTCACACTGAATATAAACTAAACTGGCAATGGTGATATTTATTTCTGTATATTTATTTAATAATTTAAAATTTTATTATCAGAGACACAAATCTTCGACTAAAAGTCTTATCAGAGACACAAACTTTTACTTTTTAAAAGTACTTTCGACACAAAATTTAAAGCAAATTTTTAAATTTGACCGCCACATCCATTATGAACTGGTCGCAGCGGTAAATTAAAAATAAATTATTAATCTTCTGCTGGCAGTTTTCAAATGACTCTTTGTTATGAAAAAAATAAAAATACTCTTAATAAAATTAAAAGACCTGAAAGTGAAAAGAGCAAAGTTTATAGTAAGCCTTATATTTATAAGAAAAAAAATAATAGGCCGATTTTATTCTTGATTTTGTTTTCACTATTATAAAAGCTGGTAAAAGTTTCGCAACAGACTTTAAAGTAGTTTTGTTTATTTAGGTTGGAATTTTGATTTTTTAAGCTGAATTTTTGATATAACATAAAATATTCGAATTTTTTTTATTAATATAAAATTCGGCAGACTTAGCTAATTATAATTCATAACAGAAATCAGAAACTTACTAAATATTATAGAAATGGATATTTTTCTTAAAAAAAAAAGAAAAAATAACATAGGAAATATCATTTTAGAAGCCTTCTCTCACAATAGATTCATAATTTTGTACTAATTTATTATTAGACCATTAAATTAAAAAGCTGTCGAAAACAACTGTCACAAAAAAAAAGCCCCCGAAAATTTATGAAATTTCATTATCAGAGACATGAATCTTTTATTAAATATACCAAAGACCTCTTCCAAAGTACATTTAAATAAAATAAATTCAGCAAATTTTTTTCAAGCAAAAAAAAAATAAACGCAAAAGACTTGAAAGTAGTTTTGGTAATTAAATTAATTTCGCGGCGAAAACAACTGTTTTTATCGACATAAAAAAATTTTTTTTAAACTAAAGAAAAATAGAGAGTCTGGTAAAATTTTAACAAATATTAAAATTATTTCGATTATTGGGATTGTTTTAAATGTAACAAAAAAAAAAAAAAATGTCGTAGCGGTTGGTGTTTGTTTCAAACAATTTTTGAGATATCGGCACGAACTTTTGCCCTGAATGTGTTTTTAGCTTGGACCATTTTTTCTCAATGATTAAAAAACTGTTAAAAATTACCGCCACGAAAAAACGTCGAGAAAAAATTAATAAACTGTACCTAACATTTTTAATTGTTTGTGTTTAGATTTGTTTTATGTTTTTTTCTATTACAAGTAAGTAAGTGATTTCTACATTTTTTTAATGGTGCTGATGTAAAAATGAAATTTTTAGGTAGTTTATTAAGGGAGTCAGTATGATACCGTAAATGTTTTTGAATCTATAGAAATTGTGCAATTGCACAGGGGATTTTCTAGTAAAATATATTTTTTTACATGTTGGCAAGGTCTCGCCAACATCTTGTGTATTATATTATAGATATATATATATATATATATACATACTTATATATATACTTATATTTTCTTCAATTGTATTATATTAAATTTATGGACACATGTTATAGCCCGACAGCTCATAAGCCTATTAAGAGGTTTTGTTCCACCATAGTGGGTTATAACACCATAGTTGTTTGGTTTATGACTCACTAAATTCATATAAAAGTTGTGGTGTTTTAACCCAGTGTAAGTAAGTCATAATCCCATAAAATATTGGCTTATAATACCATAAGATTCCTGAAAAAAATGCAGTGACAATATAGTATATTATGTAGCTATTACAAAATTTGTGGGTTTATGATCCACTATTATGGTGCAATAACAAGCAATTATGGTGTTATAACTCGCTATGGTGACAAAACCCCATAATGGGTTTATGGCCTATTGCGGCTATGACACGTCACCTAACTTTATATTATAAGAAAAAATTATATTATTTTTTATTAATCTATATGACCCAGCCTAGATTCGAACTCAACACCTTTCGAATAAGACGTTGATGTTTTTGTTGCCCTTACATCATAGGCTGGATCATAATTACGTTTTCAATATTTTTCTCAACCTCTACAATCATTACATCTCTCTTAATTTTATTTTATTTTTCGCTGTTTAAAACGTACAGGAAATAATTATAGACTAAAAATCTGAACTTTAAATTGTAGGTACTTTAAATCCTATAGATTTATATGTTTATCATTGGAAAACTCTAGAAAGCCTTGTGTAACTATACTTCGCAAAATAAAACAAAAACTTTTTATAATGACATTATTTAGACAAAATTTAGCATATCAAAAATATTTGATTATAGAATATTTAATTTTGAGGCAGATACTCTTTTTTAATCCATAATCATTGCGATTTCACATTTTTAGTACCGTACAGATATTAAACATGTGCTGAAACAATTTTTGCTTTTAAATTATAGTAAACTTCTTAAATTTTTGATTACATTATATAGGTAATATAAAAAATTAACAGGCTATTTTTCCTATTAGGAAATAAATAGTATAAGTACATTTTTCTTTTTATATATTCTTCACTAAGCCTTGGCAAAAAATTAAAATTTTGAAAAATATGAAACAAAAAAATTTCCATTCGATAGAAAAGTTATCAAAGCTTCGAATTAATCCTTCAAAAACATACTATATTATCTCCAGTTGACTACACTGTGACTATTAATAATCACATCAAATAATAAAAATTAAATGTTTTGAAAAACTTGTAAAAAAAAATAAATAGAAAATTTTAGTTCAAAAAAAAATAATTTTTCTTAGGAGATTAAATGTATATTTTGTATATAAATAATTAAATTAAATTTTATGTTTTGTGTTTCTTGTTATTTTTCAAGGATTAAATTTTTCCTGAATAAAATTTAAAAAATATTTCTATATGGATATTTTTTCATTAGTCAACAAAAAAACCAAAGATTCTAAAATAAAACAAAATTCAAATGCATCTTAATGTCACAAGTCAAAATAATATTTGGTACAGAAAAATTAAATAAAAATAAAATTTCTGGGTCATTAGACCGAATGAATAATAGCAATAGCCTGACGGCTGACGTTAATATGAAAAAAACAAGGCAGAATGTAAACCAACGGCACATTTTCAAAAGATAATACAAACTGTTTAGAATTGTGACTTACACCAAAATTTGGAAATTTCATGTAACATATAACAAAAAAATGTCAAAATAGGACATTTTTGCAATTTTGAGGGGTTTTAAGTCCGAAACCCTATATAACTAAAAAAAACAGTTAATGCACGTAAAAATATATTACTGGAGCTTTAATTTTTATATCTTACCGAAGGAAAATTTGTACAGGTGCCTAAGTTACAGGTGTCTAAAAATAGCATATTTTCAATTTTTTTTAGCCCTAATAGATCTTAACCAAGGGATGATACAAAAAAAATTTCTAAGGAAATTTATGCTAGTACCAAAAGTTCTTTGCTGTCCCAAAATTTCAATTCCCTATTTCAAAGCGTGCCGGAGTTATGAAAAAAGAAATATCATGCAAAATTTGGTTTTCACATAACGGTAAATTTAAATAGTAAATTACAAAATATTGCATAATTTTGATATTATTTTATAGAGGTAAGAAAAGTTCTGGTCTTCTAGTGTTTTTAGATTGTAAAACTATACAATTAAAAATAATCCATTAACACTAGTAAAAATATATTACTGGAGCTTTATTTTTTGTCTTACCCAAGAAAAATGTGTACATGTGCCTAAGTTACAGGTGTATAAATAGCTAACAAACAGGAAGTGATCCTAATAAATTTTATGAGAAAACTTATACTAATTCTAAAAGTTCTTTCTTGCTTCAAATTTCAAGCTCTATTTAAAAGCGTGCCGGAGTTATGAAGATAGAAAAATCATGCAAAATTTGATTTTTACATAACGGTAAATTTAAAAAAATTGTATAGTTTTGATATTTATTTATAAAGGTAAAAAACAATCCTGTCGAATGGCGTTTTCAGATTGAAAAAATATTAAAATGTTAAAAAATGTAATCCGCATTTAAAAATGGGGCTTTTTCAAAGTTCGAGACTCTGTAGTTCCCTGATGGATGGGGCTACATGAAAAAGTTGTTCCACAAAATTAATTAATTTTACGAGGTCTACCCATTGTTAAATTTTTTTGTCTCTATCTTTAACGGTGTAGAAGTTTTGTAAACAGACGGACGGACGCTCGAACGAACGGACGGACAGAGTGAAACAAATAAACACATATGTTCAAAATTTTTTTGGAAATGTGGCAAAAATAAGGGTTTAAATACAACCGAGAACATTTAAATAATAATATCTTAACATAATAAAAGACAATTTTCTGCTGCTGCTATTTGCGTGCCCTTTTTTAAATTTCACCCACAATCACAATATTTCTTGCTTAATACTAATAATACACAATATTTGTTACATAATACTACTAATACTAACAAGAAAAGCCACAAAAAATATGAAAAAGAAATGGTTTGATTCTTAAACGATACTCTTTACTCTTTATTTTTATTCTATTACATATGTTCCAACCAATATGAACTACAAATTATAATATGTACAGTAATGTACATTTACATACGATATTATATAATATTATTAGCAGCACAAATAATAACACAATACTAATTTTTAAACAGTGAACACCAAAGATTATCTATTACAATAAGATGGGCCACTTTTTTTTTACACATATTAATGCATTTTTTACTCTACATAAACAAATAAAACCATTAGTAAAAGTAGGTAAAATGTAAGTTCACTACTTTTACTAATGGTTTACTAATGCTACACTTCAAATTTGTCCTTTTTAACATTATATTTTATATTATATTAATTCGTTCAAGTTTTCAAAATCAATTTTGTCTGTTTTTAAAATCAAATTATTTTTTTAAGGCTTGTTTTCATGAGAAATTTTGGGTATATTATCGCAACTTTAGAAAGAGAAAAATATAGTGTACTACCAGTGGGAAAGAAGGGGAAAAAAAATTTTATTATTACAAAATATTACAAAAACACTTTGACAGTTAAAAATGTACATAACCAAATTTATTAATGTTTATATTCATATTTAGCTAAAAATTTAAGTTGTTAAAAATAATAATAATATTTTATTAATAATATTTTTATACGTCTATAATATAGTCATTTTAATATAGTTTCTCACTAAAAAATTAAAAAAAAAGAATTTGAACCTTTGTTAATGTTTAAAATTTTTAACCTTTGTTTTAACATTTTTTTAACCTTTAAAATGTTTATTTATTTTTTTGACACTTGAAAATTTAAATGCCATGGTAGTGACATTTTTTTGTACGATATACAATTTCTGCATATGTATTAAAAATATCCACGATATTTATAGCAAAATATATTCAGAGAACATAATATATTCGTGGATATTTATAGTTACTTTCATGGATATTTTCAAATGTTTCGTGGATATTTTTAAGCTTTATCTCTTTCAAAGACAAGTCTTTTTTGTATCTTCTGCCTATGCTCTAACATTTTCGTGGATATATCTGTCTAATGAAAACTAGCCTTAATGTTAAAAAGGACAAATTTGAAGTGTAAAGAGTATATTAGAGTCAGAATTCATAATTTAATAAAAAACTTTAATAAAAATGTTAAAGAATTTGATATAAGATATAAAATGTTAAGTGTTCAACATTTTGTAAGAAATAAATAGGTAATATTTTAAAATCCTATTTTGATTCCTTATACTTTTCTTTACAGCTTTAAATTATTTGTTTCAGTAAATCGTTTTTAAAATGTTGTATTCAATATTCTAAAACAACAAAAAAAAATGTTTTTTCAAATCTTAAACCTACAATTTATTTTTCGTTTTACACTTTCGACACACTTTGCTGTATAGTAAGATTTCATATGCCAAATCGTTTCATATTCGTTTTTTGTCTTCTTCTCACATGATAAAATCTTATTACTATCTATTTCTTTCAATTTGATTGTTTTTTTGTTTTTTCGAGTAGCATAGAAAATTTTGGTCACGTGGTGAGAGTGGCCTATCTTATTGTAATAGATAATCTTTGGTAAGTACTAACAAAGCAAAGCGAAAAGCAAATGAATGAGCAAATAAAAAAAAGAGCAAAGAGAAAAAAATATTATTATTTTGTTTTGTTTAAAAAAAAAAAAGAGAACAGTCATAAATTTCATATTTCATATAATTGTATTGAGTATTGGTGTGGACTGTGGTTGACATTGACATTGACAATTGACATTTGTTTGAATGAGCAAAAAGAATTCCTGCAATAAAACGACAATGCATTGTATTATATTATATAATTATAATCTCTTAGAAGATATTTTTCGAATGAAAAAAGCATCCTATACATGTATGTATATTGGTAGACTGTTACCACTATACATGTCTAAATATAATAAATTCAAATCTTTAATTTGTTTTGTTCAAAAAAAAGTAAAACAATCTTAATATGATCATTAACCATACTCTTTAGATTCATATTTATTTGATGCAATCTCTTAGAATGTTAAAATCAAAATATGTCTATTACTGTCTACAATGTCAATAAGTAGATGCAATAGATAACCAATGTGATAATAATGTGAATGCAATAGTAACCATTATTTAACTGCATATTAATATACATACAAATGTATTATAGAATTAATAAAAATATGGAAGTTTGACATTTTTATGCAAAATGAATTGTTTAATAGTGAAATGAAAAATCCAAATTGTATATACATATGTACAAGAGAAAGAAAGGTAAAAAATATTCAAACGCTCACATACGCACATTTTACAATTTCAATCAAAGATTATCTATTATAAGAGATAAGCCACTCCCAGCATTTGACCGAATTTTTTTGTGCTTCTCGGAAAGAGAAAAAACAAAATTTAAATTTTAATATTTAAAAATTATTGGGTTCGAATTAACAATACAATACAGTATTTAAAAAATTGTTTTTTATACGCCGGGCGCCCATCATGTGACGGGCCTTTTCACTATATACATATAATTGAGAAGGACAATATTTTCTCAATGGGGGCTTCAATATTTTAAAAAAATAAACTGTATCTTATGTACAGAATGTTTGAAAGCCATAGGTTAGGAATAAAGGAGGTGATAGGGAGGTCAAAAAAAAACAAAAACTGTTCCGGACGGGGTGTTTACTCTTAACAGTTTCCGAGATAGTATAGTATAAAACTATCTTCGCTCCTGTGGTATATAAAAGATTCGTTTAGGTATCGATATATAGCTGAAACTATCTGCTTAATATCTAAATTTATATAATATCTAAACTTTTTCTTAGTATTAATAGTTGAATAGCTATAAATTTTTAAAGTAAAAAAAAATGATATTTTTAATGTTTTTTTTTAAATAACTGTAATTAATGCATATAAAACTGTTATTAACATATAATTTTTATCACATTTTCTAACTTATCAAAATCATAGCTGTAATTAACTGTTATCATCATGTTTATTGTATCTTTTACTGTTTTAGAGAAATAAGCTTTTTTGAAATTTTGTCAAAAATATTTTTTCCCCTATGAAACATTTGGAACAGTGTTTGATACTTTTTTAAATAAAAACAATTTTCCCCTCCGGAACAATCTTTTGTTTACATCGACTTCCCCTATCATTTCCTTTTTTCATGACGCTCGACTTGGGAACAGCATATATTTAAATATTAAAGTTTTACGTATAGAAAAATATGGTTTTGTAGTTCATATTCAACTAGGTATAATTCTGGAAATAATTTTTCACTAATTTACCACTGTTGGAGCGTGGAGAATGTAATCTCTAATTTTCATTCAGTAATTCAAGCAACCAATTTTGTAAACCCTTCACACGTGAATGTTTTTTGTATAAAATCCTCAATAAGATATTATGTTGAATTGGAATCAGTACATATTATTATAAACTTTAGTTCCAATAATTATAAGTTATTCTTAATTACATTTCATTGATTAAAAACATTCGGAAATTCTGGGGTTATAAGGCAGTATTTTATATTTTTTAATAAAACATTCTGTCAATAGTCAACTTTTAATTTTTTTAATAAAATGGCCTAAAAAATAATTTCTTTAGTATTTTCTTTTTTCAAACCCTTCATTTGACCTGAATGATTCAAAGAACCAAACTCAAAAGTTACGCTTAATAAGTTACAAAAATAAAAAATTATCACAAATTAAATTAAATTTCAATAAATAAAAACCGACATACATTTTTAGTAAATAGAAAAAAAAACAAAACTCAAATAAATAAATCAAAAAACATTTGTTTAACATCTTTGGAAATATAATAATTGTAAAAAAAAGGTTATATCATATTATATAATAATCCTGCGATAGATACACCTAATAATCTAAAATCTTTAATGTCACTTTTCTTTTTTTTTTATTCCTTTAATTTTTTTTGTTGAATTTTGTTTTAAATGACACAAATATCTCACCTTGATTTAAATAATGGTAAAAATAAACAATTCCCCTTTTTGTTTCCTTTCTTTTTAATTTTTATGGGTGGCATTAAAATGTAAAAATATTAACAAAAGTTAAAATGAAAAAAAAAAGGATATTCTAAAATATTTCAAGAAGATTAAACAAAATAAAATATTCTTGAAATTTTAGATTTTAAAAGAATTTTGAGTATTTAACTTACAAAAATCCAAAATATTTTAATCGTTTTTCTTATTTAAAAATTAAATTTTTTAAATACTTTTAAAATATGTCAAATAGGTACTTGTATTAAATAATTTTAATTTAAACTTAGTTAAAGATTTGTGAATCAAATAATTAAATGATTGCAAATGTAAAGTGCAATTAATTTATAGAACACTTTAAATATTTCCTATATAAAAATTGTTTAAGTTAATATAGAATAAATAAATGGATCACGAGCTATGGGTAGAATTTTTATTGTTTTTTGATGTACTTCAAAACGCTTTTAAATGTATAAAAAGATATTAAAAATATACTTAAGAGAATACTCAACAGAACATTAAATATAATAACGAAATACATAATATACTACTGCATGTTGTATTGTAATCAACTTATGCGCTTGACTCTGTAGCAAATAGTTATAATAATAATAATTAATACTACTATATAATAGCTGGTGGCAGTGACAGTGAACCTTTAATTATTACCTCACCCAGGAAAATATTACGTACTAATGCATGTTCTAACTGGCTGTTATGGCTGTCGCCACTGATAGCAGAAATAGTAATAATATAGTCGGAGGAATCGTTGTCGTTGTTTCCTTATACTTCCACTCCCCAAATCAATGTTTCCGAAGCCTTGCCGTATTCTCTCCTATCCCTACTCCCTTGCCAATTAACTGCTTTAGTATTTAGGGGTTTCATCCATTTATATTGTCAAAAGAGGAAGGCGGCTTTAGTTAGTAAGAACCTGACCTGACCTGACACTATCAAGGAGGTATTATTCTTAGTGTCTTTAGAAGATTTCAACCTCTTTTAGGAAAAACAAAATATATATTATATATAATATTAATTTTAAAATATTATTTACAACTCACAGGTTGTATTCATAAAATATAGTGTAATAAAATTTCTGATAGCAATTATTCTAAATGTAATAATTGACTATCATCAATGTCATATTATCTAGTCATTAATAGGGATAATACTTGTATAAATTTAAAATGTATTAACTTAGGTTAATAACTATTATACTCATATTTTCTATACTGTTGAACTTTTCACAAAACTTGTATTTAAATATCATTGTATATTTATAATAATTACTTTACACAATAAATATTCAACAGCTAGAAATATGCAAAAATTGTTTAGATACACCCTCATTGTTCAATATTACAAATATGAGGTTAAAAAAACAATATATTTGAAAATACAAAAAAAAAAATTGATTTTAAATAAAAAAACAAATCGAATTTTAAATATATGGTGACTGACCTTTTAAAACTGTTCAGGTATTCCTTGATTTTTAAACAAAAAAAAAAAAATGATAATCAGGTAAAGGTTGAATAAATGAATAATTTTACATAACTTTATTTTTTTTTTGTTTTTAAAAAAATTTTTTGTTGGGGTGGTATTCTTCACATCCAGTTTCTTTTTTCTAAAACAAAAATATACAATTGGGTGTTGAGCTTTTAGTTTGAGTTATTTTTATTTTTGGTTTATTTTATTTTCTTATAAATTACAATTTTTTGGTTAGATTTAAAATTTTTTTAAGAAATTTTTCAAAGAATATAAAATATAAAACCAAAGCTCCAAAAAAAAAAAAAAATAGTTTTTAAAGAAATTGTTTTACCATCTATTAGTAACATTATTTAATGTTTTGTAATATTATTGGTGCATTATGAATTTTTTACGAATAACTTCAAACCGAAAATCTTAAGATATTTAAAAGTAGAATAAATAAAACCACCCACATAGTATTTATCTTAGCGAATAAGTATGTCAAATGTTAATAGGTAACTTTTGAATCACTTATTATCACAGTTTGAATGATTTTAATGTAATCCTTGTCACCTGAATGATATCCTACTGAGCTGTTTAGTATTTTATTCAACCGAAACATATTTTTTATTTAAATATACTTAAGTACTATGGATATAAATAAAAAAAAAGTCAAAATAAAAAATTAAAACACCTTTTGCCAACATCTTTATCTTGTCGGTAATCAGATTCTATTTAGGCATGATTTGTTTTTTTTTTATTATTTTTTATTTAACAATTTATAATTAAGAAGAAAATTAATAAAATTGTATAAAAAAGGTTTTTCTTTTATTATTGAACATTCGAATGAAATGCCTTAAGTCTTAGTATTAAATTTTAAAAATGGTTTATTGAACATTGAACATTCTTACTGAACGTTTTTTGAGTGGTTTTTTACTTTGAAAAATAATCACAACTTAATAAAAAATAAAAAATGTTAAAGGTCATTTCAAAACCAGAAATTCAAAATTTAAAATGTCTTCAGTCAATAAAAAATCATACCACTTTCAATAATTTATTTTTGAGCGACTCCGCGAAATAACTCCTAACACTTTTTCAGTTATTTTATTTGAAATTACTCTTAGATTGTTAAAAATTGTTTCATTAAATTAGGAGTTATTTCAGGTTTTGGTTTTGTTAGGAATTATTTCATTTTTAAATTAGAAGCAATTTCATCTTACTTGAGGTTATTTCATTTTCCAATATTAAGATTTATTTTATTTTGAGTTTAGGTATTATTTAATTAGGCCTTTTTGATCTTATAGATCAAGGATAACAAACATACCAGTTATATTTTTACCATAATTGGATAAACATAGAAAGTTCTATTTCGAGAATTTTGAACCAGTCAATTTCAAACGTTTTATGGTTTCATAACGCTTAACGCTTTCAGCTCTGTTGCTTTTTCTTGTGGTTTAAAGATATTTAATATTATTAATTTTATTTTCCAACGAAAATCTATGAACCAAAAATGTGGTTCTCGAAAAACTATACATTTTAATACGAAATAAATATGGGCTTTTCTTTTGACACAAGTTTGTAAAAAACTTTTAAAGCACTCTTGGGGAAAAATTGGTTTAAAATAAATATGTATTGAGAAAATGATTCTATTTGTTAAGCTTTACAATTTTTCTCCGAAATATTCAAAAATATAATTAAATAAAAATATTCATGAAATTTTTATTTGCTTTAGAATAATTCAAGTAAAAAAAAAACAGGACTAAAGAAAATGAAATTATAAATAATATTCTTTTATGTTTTAGAAACATTTTCTCATGAAACTCCAAAAAAAAAAAAAAAAATGAAAAAATTTTCTCAAATTTCCTTGTAAAACTTCTTTGAGCTAAATGTTTTTTTTGTTTTTTGTATTTTTTTACTCATTTAATAAATGAGTTTAACGCAAATATTTTAAAATTTTAATTAATTTACAACAAACTGTGCTTATAGCATAATGTGTGGTATGGTATAATAAGTTAATGAGTATCTTCACTCACACCATGGACCATTAATTTACCAAAAAGAGAAAAATAATAAATAAATGAAAATACAAAATTAAAATTTTCTGGATATTTTACCAATGTTAAATCTAATATCATTTGTATCTTTACGTTTTAAAAATAAGAAATGTTTTTTGAAAGGATTAGAAAAGTTTCGGTAAGGATTATAATTTAAGTTTATAATGTCATTTCTCAATTAAAAAAAAAAATGGCTTTTTAAAATGGATATTTTAATATGACGAAATGACTCTGTTATTTATTAGCTTATTTTAATTGAGTTAACTTATTTAAACCTGTACTAAAGCAAAAGTTTAAGTCTGAATGTATAATATAAACCAGATATAATCATATTATTACATACTTTATACAATAGTAACATATTTAATACAAAAAATCAAATATTATTAAAACAATTTGCGCTTAAAATTTAATTTTAAAACCTATCTATACAGTAATCCATTTTGTGAGGATTAATTTTTGTTAAAGATCACTTTTAACTTTTTTTACACCTTTTATCTATCTATTAATATTATACTTATAGAGCGTTTGCAATTTTTTCTTTTTTATTGAAATACTTTATTATTTCAATTTAAAATCATGTCTTTAGAAATTTTTTTTTTTCAGCTTAATCTTGACGACAAAGTTAACATGTTTTTACGTTGAGTTCCTTGTTTTATTTGACTTTTTACATTAATAAAATAAATACAACTTCCCAATCTTATATTAAAAAAAAAAATCAAGATCATGGCACCATAAATTCAAGGTTTTTAAAAGTTCAATCTATACTTAGCATAAGAATGAATTTTAAAGATTGTTCTCTAAGTACTTATTTATTTTTCTTTTTATATCATACTCAAGTACGAATTTTTCCTAGAAAAAAAAAAAAAAAATTTTCCATTCTTTAAGAATGAGAAAAATCAAAATTTTTCTTTACTATGTTTTTGAATATTTGGAATACTTTACAAATCGTTTTCTGTGAAAATTCCTCAATTTTTACTTTATATGTGAACATTTTTGTTTGTTTTTGTTTTTTACTCACCCATAAGATTCACATAAATGTCTTTTCAAAATATGCCCATTTTCTAAACATCCTAGCATTTGACGACTACTTCACGATTCTTCTTTTTTTTTTTAAATTTTTGTTTTTCTATATTCGTTTGTTTTTTTTTTTTGTCTTTACATTTTTTTTATTTTATTTATTTGCATAATTAACGGAGCATAAAGAACACAAATTTTCATATAAAAATAAACAAAATAAAGAATAAAAAAACAGAAAAAGAAAATAAAATATAAGACATAAAAAAAAAATAAAGCAAGATACGTAGAAATACGAAGTTTATTTGAAGCAACAACCCACACAATAGATACTTTTTTTTATGTTGTCAATTTTCTTTTCGAAACTTATGCCCTTAAGTACAAAATAAACTAAAAAAAAAATTATAAAGACAAAAAATGACAAATTTCTTTTTGAAAAATCAGAATGGAAGGGGTCAACAGAAATAACATATCACAAATAAGAAATTTTTTGCAAGAAATGTATAACAGAAAACTAAAAATTCCCTTTCAGTTTTTAGTTCATTCACTTTCAAAATAAAAAAAAAATAAAAAAGTAGGTCAATAATAACCACGAAACTTATATACTCCATTTTTTTTAAGTTCGTAAACCTTAATCTATCGCTCTTCTTTCCTTAAGCGAAATAATTTTGAAACTATAAAGATAAAAATCATGATAAAATTTAACCTACATATGTATAACTCGCCTTTCTAGATGAGTAAAAAATGAGAAAACAGACATAAATTTACATTCAGTTATGATGTTAATATTAAAATACAAACTTTGTAAAAAGTAAGGAACAAGTGTACGAGTATATAGCGATTGAAAAAATAATTTCTTCCCATTGTGTAAATTAAGAAAATCACGTAACCGAAGTAAACTTTCAAAATAATTTACATAAGGATGTGGTTAGGGATCTGAATAATTTTAAAGTGAATTTTTTTTTTTTTTTTTCAAAATGAATTCTACTTTTTAAAGAGATCACGAGTAGCAAATAAGTAAACGATCAATTCTATCCAAAAAAAAAAAAAAAAAACATATAATACCTATAAATATGTTGTTACGTATTACGTATCCGTAAAAGAAGAGAAAGTAAAAAGAAAATGAATAGGTTTTTAATTTGTTTGTTTTTTATTTTTATTTTTCTGAAATTATTTTTTTTTTATTCATTATACATATAACCAATTTCATTTTTTTTTTTCAAGTTTCACGAATATGTACCACTTAATTATATTAACGAATAATTTTATGTCATGACCCACGAATTTTATAAAAATATTCTTTAAGTATGCTTATAAAAATGTTATAATAAAATGTAAAACGCGGAAAAATGTTTTAATTAATTTTTTTATATTTATATTATCATTTCTTCTATTAATTTTTATCTTATTTATTTATATTAATATTACATAGGATACTGCAATATTACTAAACCGCTCTACTTAAAGGTCATCATAGATTGATAACTATATATTCATATTATTTATTTCGTTTATATTTTATATATTATATAATATTTACACTGTATTAGGTAAAGGGCCTTTGACTTAAACTGGCACTTCCTGGATTAATAAGCCGCCTGTTGAACCACTAGGCCACCGAGACACCTATTTTCTGTTATTTATTTATTTATATTAATATTACATACATAAATGAAATGCAGTATTATTGAACCATCACCTACTAAGACCATTATAGGTTTTTATACTATTATTAAATTATATACTAATATTATTTATTTTGTTTATATTATATACAATATATTTACATTATATTTGGGGGTATTGGGTCGTATGGGGGGTATGTAAAGAAAAAAACACTTACGACCTGTGCAGGGATCGAACCCACACTCCTTCGGTTAATACGCCACACGCCTACCCACTAGGCCAACGAAGCCCTTGTTAATATTTTTTTTTTGATAAAAGTTAAACGAATATGTACATTGCATATCTTAAGTCACAATATTTTATATTGATAATTTAAAAAATATAGTCAATGTTATAAAAAACAACAATCAATATTGACATATGAAAACAGTAACAAAAAAAATGTAAAAGTTACCTTGATATTTTATACTATACCTCACTACTTTCTTGTAATGTCCTTTTTTACCTGATAACTAACGGAATAATTTTAAATTTAATATTCGTATATTTTTGATTTTGGTTTTGAGATGGTTTTGTTTACTTTTTTTTACTTTTATTTTTTTGGGACATAAAACAAAAATTTAAATTTTAAAGAGGATTTAAAAAGCATCTTCTTCAAAATACTTGTATATATCATTTATCTTTCTATTTCTTCATTTTTTTTTTTATTATAGAAGTGTATCTGTCCTTCTAATTTTCTACATTTCAAATATAATATAAAAAAAAAAATACATTTGTATTCACTTGAGTTCAATTTAGTTAAGGACCACAACAACAAAAATAACAAAAATATTACTTTTCAATAAAATTTTCAATTGATTCGATTTAAATCAAATTGAAAAATTTCCATTTAAGAAGATTATCAAAGTTATAACGTCAAAATGTTTTAAAGTTTTCAATTTTTATTTAATTTTATATTACTTGTTTTTATTTTTGAGAATTCATTGAATTGATAACATTCACATATATTTAAAATTTATTATAGAAAATTGAATAAGCAGAATAAAGGACATTATGATATATTTGAAAAAATTATATAATTTTAATATTTCATTATATGTTATTTTTTTTATTTTAATTACTTAATTTTAATATAATATTTGTTTAAAATAATTCATAGATAATTACTATTAAATATAACAGAAAATTTTAATTAAATCTTTAATTAAAAAGTTAATTCTAAGAAGATTGCATAAAAGTCTTACCGTGATATGACCGCGAAAAAGTTTAACATATAATAATAAAAAATATTAACATATTAAATGAGGAAGAGTGCAGTAGAAAAAACTGTGTCAACTCTGGGATACCCGTAACGTAATATGAACGTAATATAACAGGATATGAACGTAATATATCCTGTTTTTATAAAACTTGATCATCTTTTTAAAAATTCAGATGTTTTTGTACCGACGTTAACAATCGAGATATATTATGGCAGCTACCCCAACTTGTCGCACCAGCACAACCAAATTTTACAGTAGTTGTTGCCATAAAACTTGATCATTATTTGTAAGTTTTCAGACATCTAGCTTCATTAAGTTCCAAAAGGTGCAGGAAGTCTGAACTGGTTGCTCTAGATCAACCAAATTTTAGAAAAATTGTTGACATCTAACTCAACACCTCTTCACAAAATTTCAGATTCCTAGCTTCAGTAGACACTGAGTTATTTTCATTTAAAAAGAGAAGTTGTATTGCAGCTATCCGAACCTGCCGTACCATTTCGTTAGACGCTACACCTATTAATTACCAACTTTTGGAGCATATGTGCTGGCATAAGATGCCATAAACACGCCGTTTATAGAATAGTTCTGTAGTATCTACAATAATGATACCCATAATGGTTGTAAGCACATTATTTAATATAATATCACAAATACCGCTTCTAGAATGTAACAAAGTTTTTTAAGTCAAAATTGTATAAAGCTTGATTTATTACGTTTCAGTTACGAAAATCTTACAATTTAATTTAGTACTTTTTCTACATAGTTAAAAACATGAGTTTGATTATTCGAAAGATAATTAATTAATTGGATGATAAAAATCCCAATAGTTAAAAAACCTTATCTTATTTGTTAATACGTTTAGATTATTTTAGCATTCTTCTCAAGCCCTTAAGTTCATATAAAATTTTGAAATTCAACAATTTTCACAAACTTTTAAACGAAAATTGACTATTATACTTTAAAACTATTAAAGCTTAAAGCAAAGTTCAAAATACGTAATATACATATTCTGCTCATTTAAAAGTAAACAAATATTTCTTTACTCACTTACTCAAACATTGTATATGCTATTCTTCTTACAACAAAAGAATAATCCTTTAAATTTTAAAATAAAGCAACATATATACATATATATATTATAATAAGCATAATTTATGAAAAAGTCCTTAAACATAAAAAGCAAACTGAGAATATAAAAAAAACTAAATAAATACAAACAATTCTATAGTAGATATTACACTGTTTACCAAGCTTTTATGATGCAAAATAACAAAAAAAAAAAATTTTAAAAAAAAATTTAGTTTTTTATTTACCGATCTCACTTTTGAGACCAATTTGTTTAGCAACAAGATGATAGCAACAAAATTTCGTTTATTTTGTATTTTAATGTTTATTTGCTTCCTTGTTTAAAAAGAAATCTTCTTTCTAGTTGATGTTAATTATTAACATATATATATACAACATAAGTGCAATTAAAATTCAATTGTATTATAGTTATATGCTGTGTATTGTGTATATATATATATATTTAAAAAAAAATTAGGAAAATGTTGACCAATAAATAAACGTTTTTTTCTAACCATATAATATTTACCAAACTAATTTTCCACTTACACTTACTTACAATACATGTCCATGTTATATTAAAGAATAAATTATTTTTTTTCCATTTAATAAACTTAAATGTTAGTTAAAAGATTTTGGAATAAAAATCTGAATTGAGTTGTTATGTTATATCGGTAAACTTTGTTGATTATTTTTTTGATAATTTTTTTCGGTTACAAAATAATTAATTCCGTTATCTTTTTTAAACTTTGTGTCTTTCTTGTAAATTTTTCTGTTTTTTTCGATTGAATCGGTATTTTTAAGTTTTAAAATGGAATTCTATGTGGAATAAATAATATTTAATATTTTCATATGTAAAATTACACTTCTGGCTAAAAAAAAATTTACAGATTAAAATTTAAAACAAAAACCGAATTTAGGTAGCTCACAAGACTTATAAGCCATATCGTTTTTATCGTTTTTGATAATAATTTTTAATGGATGTTCTATCACGGGCCCACAATTTGCCACAAAATAAAATTATGATGAATTTCTTCAGTTCATTAACTCATAAAAGTAATATTTACAACATGTTGGAATGACATTACAAAAAAAAAAGAATAAAGGAGCACTTAAATAAATTTTAGATAATCTAGTAAGTAATTTAACAAATTTATATGAAAATAAATATTAATTGAATTATATAATATTGAATAATATTATATTAATTGAATTAATAATACAATTAATTACAGCAATTATACTTAAATATTATAATAAGTATATACATTCTAAATTAAATTATGAATAATTTTTATATTAAGTAACATTATAATAAAAGGTCAATTAGATGAAAAATCAATTTTGCATTTATATTAATTATTTGTATATAACAATATATGTATGTATATATTTTACAAAGAAAAAAAAAAATTTCATAATATATATTGGAAAACCACGAAATCTCAAAAAAAAAAAAAAATTCAAATGACAAATCAAATTTAAATAAATTAAACATAAATCTCAAATAACAAAATCCAAAAAAAACTCAAAATCCAAAATTTGATAATCCCAAACTACAAAATTCGAAAAAATAAAATCCCAAAACTTTCTAAAGAATATTAAAGAAAATAAGCCAAATTTAAGCCAGATTTTATGTAAAAAAACAATAATTCGGGGAGATTTGATTTTAGACTTGATTCCAAAATCAGGTGTTCAATAATTTGTTTACGGGGGTTTGGGGCGCCCACTATTTTAAATGTTTTGTTGTTAATATATGTATATGTGGAAAATAATTACATGGTATTACAAAATCCGAGTATTGCGTTTTTTTCAAAATTTTTCTTTTACAATATTGATGAGGACCCCGAAAATATTTGGAATTTGTGACATTTTTGACATTTTGCAATTCCGAATTTTGGTATTTTGTTATTGGGATTTTGGTTATAAAAATATATTAGATAAGTTTTCATCTTATTTTTACCATATAAAAGTATTTTTTTTATATGATCTTTTACATAATTTAATCAGCTTTAGATTGTTTCATTTACAGATTTTTAATTATAAATATACATGTATAATATATCTATAATATAATACACAAGATGTTGGCGAGACCTTGCCAACATGTAAAAAAAAATATTTTTTATCTATAATAAAACACTCACACTGAATGTAAACTAAACTGGCAATGATGATATTTCTGTATATCTAAATATAATAAAAGACAAGTTGCTGCTGCTGAGTAGCGTGCCCTCCTGTTATGTTAAATGTTAATTTAACAAATGTTATACTATGAAAAGAAAGAAACGTACATCTGATATTTACCCATATAACAGATAGAAAACAATAAATATTATAATGTTATGCTATGAAATGAAAGAAAAAACAAGGCAGTGTATAAATCAAAGTTTTTAGAGGGTCGTATTTTTAAGTAGAACATTATAAAATTGCAATAATATTTTTATTTAAATTTTGCTAAGTAACATTTTCTTAATTTTTTAAAAATTTTGCCATAATATAGTACAATTTTAGAATCAGAAGTTTAGCCCATAATATAGAGATATATGAATAAAAATATGGGTATACATATATTAGATTTATTATAGATTTATTAATTTTTATATAGGCAACAGTTATTTATATGAATGAATGGACGGTAAACATAAACGAACAAAAAAAAAATTCAGAATGTTCTATAGGTTATAATTTATATTTTTTAAATAGACTGATGTATAAATTTAATACTTAAAAAAAATAACAGAAAACAAAAAAAAAAAAGTAAAATGTAATACTGCGAAGAAAAATAAAAACGAATAGAAAAAAAAGAGAACAAAAATGTTACTTTGATTGTTTTTAAATATTTTTAAAGAAAAAAAGAACTATTAAAATGTTATGATTTTAATAGAAAAAAAACATACGTCTGATATTTACGTACCTACATAACAGATAGAAAAAGGAAAAAAAAAATGTTATGCTATGAAAAGAAAGAAACGTACATCTGATATTTAGGTACATAACAGATAGAAAAAAAGAAATATCAAAATGTTATGCTATGAAAAGAAAGAAAAAACAAGGCAGTGTATAAATCAAAGTTTTTAAAGGTTCGGATTTTTAAGTAGAACATTATAAAATTGCAATAATATTTTTATTTAAATTTTGCTAAGTAACATTTTCTTAATTTTTTAAAAATTTTGCCATAATATAGTACAATTTTAGAATCAGAAGTTTAGCCCATAATATAGATATATGAATAAAAATAGGAGTATACATATATTAGATTTATTATAGATTTATTATTTTTTGTATAGGCAACAGTTATTAATATGAATGAATGGACGGTAAACATAAACGAACAAAAAAAAATTCAAAATGTTCTATAGGTTATAATTTATATTTTTTAAATAGACTGTATGTATAAATTTAATATTTAAAAAAAATAAAAGAAATACTTAGCGTACGTAAATAACAGAAAACAAAAAAAAATAAATGTAATACTGCGAAGAAAAATAAAAACGAATAGAAAAAAAAGAGAACAAAAAATGTTACTTTGACTGTTTTTAAATATTTTTAAAGAAAAAAAGAACTATTAAAATGTTATGATTTTAAATGAAAAAACATACCTCTGATATTTACGTACATAACAGATAGAAAAAGAAATATTAAATGCTATGCTATGAAAAGAAAGAAACGTACATCTGATATTTAGGTACATAACAGATAGAAAAAAAGAATTAAAATGTTATGCTATAAAAAGAATGAAAAAACAAGGCAGTGCATAAATCAAAGTTTTTAAAGAGTTGCATTTAGAAAATTATAAATAGAAAATTAGAAATTATAAAAAAATAAAGCGGTGCGTAAAACCAAAGCTTTTAAAGGAGCGCAATTTAAATTATAAAATCACAATTTTCAATTAAATTTTGAATGTGTAACATTTTCTTAATTTTATGCTTCTTTTATGATTTTTATTTTCTAAAACTTCAACATTATATGCACAGCCAATTTTTATTGTTTTACATAAAAGGTGCGTAAAACTTAAGGTGTGAAGATTTTGTAGAGAAAGCGATAGATAAAGAGACAGAATATTATTACGGATAGAGTAAAAATTTGTTTGAAAAATATAACAAAGAAAGTTTTGAAGCATTTGCTATGGCAACCATAGAAAAATATAACAAGTGTACTATATATTATAATTAGGCAAATGCATCAGATCAGTGTAGTTTAGTTTCAAAATTATAAAGTTTGATACTGTATTTTTTCGAAGCGAAAATTTTTGATACTATTGGCAAAAATTTATTTACCATTGGTTTTTAATCCAACCTTTGGTTTTTTAATCCAAAGCTTGACAAAGAAATTTACAAGAGATGAGATTTATTAAATAATCATTTTTATTACATTTTTGAAAGAAACTACTTCACAGCATCATTGAGGTTTTTCATTATTTAAAACACTTTAGCAATAAATTTTACATTTATCAATATCTAAATATAATACATATAAGTATTTGAATAAATTTACTAAAATTAAATTGTTCATAAAACTGAGGAAACTTTCACAAAAGCTTTATTTTTCTACTTATACCCGTCGTATGACGGGCTTTTTTACTATTTATTTAATAATTTAAAGTTTTATTACCAGAGATACGAATCTTTAACTCAAAGTATTATCAAGAGACGCAAACCGTTAATTAAAAATATAAATAAATTTAGTAAATATTATTACCAGAGACTAAATTTTCCACTAGAATTATTGTCAGAGACACAAACCGTTCATTAAAAGTGAGTACAGTCAAAAAAGGAAAAGTACATACATACTTAAAAAACACATTTTCAATCAAAATAAATTCAGCAAATTTTTAATTTTTAAATTTGACCGCTACGTCCATTATGAACTGGTCGCAGCGGTAAATTAAAAATAAATTATTAATCTTCTGTTGGCGTTTTCAATCTTTGTTTTGGAAAAAAAAAATAAAAATAGGTACTCTTAATAAAATTAAAGCGCCTGAAAGTGAAAAAGTGAGAGTGAGCAAAGTTTATAGTAAACCTCATATTTATAAGAAAAAAATAATAGGCCGATTTTATTCTTGATTTTGTTTTCATTAGTATAAAAGCTGGTGCTTCGTAACAGACTTTAAAATAGTTTTGTTTATTTAGGTTGAAATTTAGATTTTTAAGCTTAATTTTCGGTAGAACTGGTATAACATAAAATATTCGAAATTTTTTTATTAATATAAAATTCGGCAGACTTAGCTAATTATATTTCATAACAGAAATCAGAAACTTACTAAATATTTTAGAAATGGATATTTTTCTTAAAAAAAAGAGAAAAAATAACATAGGAAATATCATTTTAGATGCCTTCTCTCAAAATAGATTCATAATTTTGTACTAATTTATTATTAGACCATTAAATTAAAAAGCTGTCGAAAACGACCCACACAAAAAAAAAGGCCCCGAAAATTTATGAAATTACATTATCAGAGACATGAATCTTTTATTAAATATACTAAAGACCTCTTCCAAAGTACATTTAAATAAAATAAATTCAGCAAATTTTTTTCAAGCAAAAAAAAAAATAAACGCAAAAGACTTGAAAGTAGTTTTGGTAATTAAAGTAATTCGCGGCGAAAACAACTGTTTTTATCGACATAAAAATTTTTTTTTTAAACTAAAGAAAAATAGAGAGTCTGGTAAAATTTTAACAAATATTAAAATTATTTCGATTATTGGGATTATTTTAAATGTAACAAAAATAAAAATGTCGTAGCGGTTGGTGTTGGTTGGCTTTTCGCCGGTTTTTATTGTGCACTTTATACATGTGTTTCAAACAATTTTTGAGATATCGGCACGAACTTTTACCCTGAATGTGTTTTTAGCTTGGACCATTTTTTCTCAATGATTAAAAAACTGTCAAAAATTACCGCCACGAAAAAACGGCGTGAAAAAATTAATAAACTGTTCCTAACATTTTTAATTTTATGTGTTCAGATTTGTTTTATGTTTTTTTCTATTACATCAAGTAAGTAAGTGATACCAAAGTTTTTTTAATGGTGCTGATGTAAAAATGAAATTTTTAGGTAGTTTATTAAGGGAGTCAGTATGATACCGCAAATGTTTTTGAATCTATAGAAATTGTGCAATTGCACAGGGGATTTTCTAGTAATATATTTTAACAACAAAACATTTAAAATAGTAGGGGCCCAAATCTCTGATAACCAAATTTGGCTTATAGCATTTATCTTTATCCTCATACTAAGGCTTCAGGCTTAACATAAAAAAATCAGCTGTCTCCACCTGTCCACCTCCAGCTGTCTCCACAGGACCGACCGCCACTACACAAAAAGTACAATGCCAAAATTTATAGATTTTTTACATAATAATTTATATCAAAGCAAAATAACTTCTAATAATTTAATAACATTTTGTTTTATTCAATAAAAATAATTATATGCAATGAAATCGTAAAAATATATGTACATTCATTCCATAGATATATTACTAATAGATGGGCAGGGAAGAAAATATTTTCAGCCAATTTTGAGAAACAGCTGAGTGAACGGTGCGCGTATGTATTGCTTTAGTTTCAGAAATAGGTTCCTAAAAGGTGAAATAAATTCATTTTTAATTTTTTTAAGGATTTTATCACTAATTTTCTTATTTTACAATTAGCTAAAATTTTGAATAACCTAAATTAAATTAAATTTTAATTTTAAAAACAAAATATATAAATTATTAAGTAATATAAAAACTTAAAATCTCTGAATGAAAATAGTTATGAAAAACTGCTTTACATTACTTTAATAAATATAAACAGCTGAGTGAACGAAATGTATACATATTATAAAATGCATATGTATTTTTTTGACTGAATACCTTAAGATAGGAAAACACATAAGAAGAAAAGAAACGACTATACCTAACTTCCCATCTATTAGTTAATATATCTATGATTCATTCATACATCCATTTATTATTATTATTATTGTAATGTAGATACATGATTTTTTTTTCATTCAAAAAATAATATTAAAAGTAAAAAATAATAAAAACTGTAAACAAATACAAAACAAACATAAGGTTAATATTAAATCTGCTAACAAAAATTTTACCGTTTTAATTTTATGCCATCAACAAATGAATAATATGCATTGGCATAGATATAAGTACATACATATGTTTGTATAAAAATTTTTAGAGATATAAAAAAAACACAAAAAAAATTGTTCATATAAATTCATATGGAGTGTTACGTATGAAATTTGGACTTAGAAAAAAAATTAAATAAAAGTTAAAGTTAGTCGGATCAAAAAATGTTCTATGGCAAAGTTGTTCCTCTTTACTTGTGTAACAACTTTTTCTTAATAATTTTTCTCACAAAATTTTTCTGTTACGAAATATTCGTAAAAAACTTAAAAAGTACACTAGTAAACTACCACTTGCGGTTGTCCGATTTGCTCCAAAAGCTTATCAATCCGAGATATTTACGTCAAAACCTTAAATATGAAATTTCAAAAAATTCCGCTCAGTCGTTTAAGCTGTATACGTGCCCACAGACATACCCACACACACACACACAAACGGACATCATGCTGAACATTTTTTTACAGCCTTCTCCACACCGGAGTAGTGCATTTTTGCGAAAATCTCGGGTACAAATTTTTAGTATGAAAACAATACCTACCTCATACATTAATGTATGCGGTCGGTAAAAAATATTCTATAAAAACAAAATGATATATGCACGGCAAGGATAATCAACTTTCTATAATTTAAAACTGATTTAAACTATAGAAATTTAGTTTGATTAAAATTATAATATGAAAGCTTAAACGTCTAATGATTTTTATTGTCATTTATCCTTAATTGAGAAGAGAAGCAGTATGAGAAAGCTATATAATATATAATGCTGAAAAAAAAGAAATTTTTTTAAATTCAAGGTTAGTAAATGTTGTAGAATTAAAAAAATATTGGATAAGAATTAGATAAGACATCCAATTTATTTATTATTCTTTTATCCTTTTTTTTTTCTCACAGATATCAAAAATTTTTGAACAAAGAAACCCTTTATTAAATTTTGTGTTTTTTTCACCTTAAAGTTAATTTTATTTTAATTTAATTTTGTAAATCCGTAGAAAAAGGACAAAATATGATATGGTATAAAATAATATATAAGTAAAGAATTTAAAATCAAATAAATATTTTTCCACAAATTCTATTGAACATATTAATTTTACATTTTTCATTTAACGAATGTTAAAAAATTTGAGAAAAAAAAGAATGTTCCCATATTGAAGACGTCCTTTTATTCTTAAATTATAAAAATTATACTAGAAAAAGACAAAAACAGTGAAAATAGAGTATATTATTTGATTTCGTAAATAACTTCAAGATTGGATTCTTGTAATTTTTTCTTAATTTTTATAATAGAGATAGGGAATATTTTTCTCATATTATCTTAAATAAAAACAACAACATCAACAACAGTAGATTTTTTCAATTGAACTTTATACCCTTTGTTAATATGCACAGGGTGAACCAAATAATTTTATGTTTTTATGTGATATAAGAAATAAATGATATAAGGACACTTTATTAGGAATTATTGTAATACATTCAACATAAAACAATATTGCATGAACATAGAATAATTCGTTACTGTCAGTTTTGTACATGGTGAAAGTTTCTATAAACAATATTCCAAGTTCACAAAAATGAGATAACAATTTACTTGATTTTATCATACCAAACTACGGAATGGCTATGAAATCCTAAAATTCAAAATTAACAATTCAAAATACTAAAATTCAAAAATCCAATATTTGAAAATCCTAAAATTCAAAATCCCAAAAATTCTAAATTTTTTTTCGGTCCCTCATCGATATCATAAAAAAAAAATGGAACAAAACAAATCTAGAAAAATAAAATCAAACAAACAAAATTTTAAAAAACTAATTTAAAAAAAAAACTTGCATCCTTCCTAATTGCACCTATACATATTTTGTGAAAAGCACAATACTGATTTTTTAAACAACTAAAATATTCCTTGTAATTATTTTTTACATGCATCTTTTAACAAGATTTTACATGCATCTTTTAACAAGAACATTTAAAATAGATGGGACTTCCGGCTCCCAAACCCCCAGTAAACAAACTAATGAAACCTGCTTGGGACCTAATTCTAAAGATATATATCTATTTTTTTTTGTACATTCATATCGCAACAACGAAACATTTAAAATACTTGTTGAAGTTTTGCGATTTTATAGTTTGGGATTTAATTTTAATATTCATCTGAAAATTGAATTCCACCCTGTTCCAATAGATCTTTAAAAATTTTTTGTTTTATATTTTTTGTAACCGATTCTTTGTATTTTGTTTCCTTTTTGAAAAATATTTTAAGAATTTGCCCATTCAAATCTGGAATAAGGGAGATATAAAGATATGCATAAGGTAAAAAAAAAAAAAAAAGAAAAGAAAGTTATAAAATAATGGTAAAATAAAAGACAAACAGAAATTTTTATAGAAAATATTATATAAAAAATAAAAAATTAAATCAACATTTGATCAGCATTTATTTCAAGTCAATTACAGTTACATTGAATATAAAAAGGAAACTTATAGGCTCTTGAACTTCATTAGATTTGTTATGTTTAAATGTTTGAATCCTTAAATAAAAATTAGAATCTTTCTGCATTTTTGATGTTTCGTTTTTTTATTGTTGCTTTTTTTTTTTTTTCTTTTTACAAAAATGTCACATAAGGACTTTATTTTAATATATTTTTTTAGTGTCCTGGAGGATTTCTTCTTAATTCCAATTAAAATAAAACGATAAGAATACCTTCACAGTCAAAATGAAAATTCCTTTTTTTAGATAATCTTTAGAATAGTTAAATAATATAAGTTGTAAGAAATTTATTAAAACGTGTTATGTTTTTGAAATTAAAAAAAATGTATATTATTAATGGATAGGGAAAAATTTCTAAATATATAAATTCTTGTTTATTCTTGTGGATTCTGGAAATAATAATTGAATGGAATATTATATGTAAAAAGGTGATATGTAGATCCTGGTTTTTCGAAAAAATTTTATTCATATGGAGCAGAAAGTGTACCAAAAGTTCATATGACCTTTGAAAATTTACTAAGATAAAAGTTTTAAAATTTCTTATTATTATACTCGTAAATTTAGTTGGCGAAATTTATAATAAACTGCACTTGATTTGATAAAAATTATTTTGGTTTTAATGTGCGGTTAAGAAGTAGTTAATTTTGCAAATTGTTAAGATGTAAAATGTCGATTTGAAAAAAAGATTCCCACAAATGAAGTCTAATATAAGCTCCAGCTTTTTTTATTATCTGAAATATTATTAAATAATATGGTTAAAGTTACAAAAACAATTGATTAATGAATTCAATAATTTTTATTTATAAAATAATACTCTAACTAAAAGATATTTCTTAAGCTGCTTGTATTTGACTGTTTTGCGAATACACTCCTCCTCCCAACATTCAATATTTTCCTATATTTTCCAATTTTCTTTATTTCTATTCTTTTATTTCTATTTTCTCAATCCCCAAACAAACCAGTACATTGTACCGCAGTTGCTAACCTAATGTTTGGTTTTAAAGGGAAGTATCGCTTAGTTGGTTATAGTCCAACACTACCAAAGAGAATATGCGTGTTGATCATTGGAGTCTTTACAGGTTCCCACCTAACCTCGCAAAAAAAGCCAATCACCTAAATCTGTAAAAGTGCTTTATTTTGACTAACTCAATATTGTTGACTTAAATTCAAAATAAATCCTATAATAGACAGATAAAATTTGATTTTGTTTTATAATGATATCAATTTCAATACATATTTCTGTCATTAATTTACTTCCAAAAATTCATTGAATACTATAATTTTTTTTTGATCAATTTTTATTATATTTTATATACTATTTTTATTTATATCTACCAAATTTTTTTTTTTTCCAGATACAAATTGGGGGTTGCCATTGGCAATTTCAGCAAATTTAGATATAACCTATCAAATGGAAATTGGTACAAAAAATCTTTTAGAAAAATCAAAATATAAAGATAAAATTGGAAAAGGTAAGTTAAACAAATATTTTTGATTATTATAAAGATAAACCAAAAGGATATGAAAGTAGTATAAAAGAAAACTGATTGGTTTCAATCATTCTAAAACAATAAAATACAACTAAATTTAATAATTTAAAAAAGTAACACTAAAAAATATATGATTCTAAATTAATTTATTGACCTTTAAATGACATTTGAAAAATATTTTTTAATATAGTTTTTTCGTTTTTTAAATGAAATTAATATAATGACTTTTACGAATGACTTTCATAAAGCCAAAAAACAAAACTGAGAAATCCTGAAGACAAAAGTTCTTTAATTTTCTTAGCCCTTCTCTTGTATCAACTGTAACACTTTTTTTTGCAATTCTTCTTCTTGAAATGGTTTTTTAATCATATCGATTCCTTTTTCTGTCTCTGATAACGTTTTGTTTTCCTTCCTTTGTCAACCGCTTAGGGAACATACAAGTTTCACAAAATCTTTCAAATTTCCCCTTTTTTTTTTGTCCATTTCACTCCGCGAGGAAGCATAGGGCTTCTATTTGGCATCTTCATCTCACACGGTTTCCTGCTGATGTTATTGCTTTGTCCCATGTGAGGTTACACTGGCTGAGTTCGTTTATTACGGTGCGTCTCCAGGTGTTACTTGGACGCCCGCGTCTTCTTCTTCCTTGGAGGTTCCACTCCAGGGCCATGCGACTTATGTTGTACTGGTGTTTCCTTAGCGTATGGCCTATCCACCTCCATTTTTTTCTTCTTAATTGCCTCTGGGTTCCTCTGCTGTAAGTCTCCATAGATCTTCGTTGCTTATTCTGAGCGGCCAGAATATTCTGCAGATTATGCGCAGACAGCGGTTAGTGAAGACCTGTACTTTTTGAATGATGGTTTTGGATAACATCCATGTTTCGCTACCATACATTAGTACGATTTTCACGCAAGCGTTGAAGATCCTTAATTTTGTTTTACTTGAGATTCTGGTGTTTTTCCATACTGGATACAATCGTCCGAATGATGCCCTTGCTTTGTTAATTCTGTTGTTTACATCCGCCTCCGCACCACTATCTGTAGTCATTATACTACCGATATAGTTGAAGTTGACGTATTCAACTGGATGCGTTTTCAGCATGATGAAATGGTTTTTGGTGCTGTTGATTTCAATTTTCCCTATCTTCTGCCAATCTTTTCACTTCCGCCTAAGATTTTTCACTATTCTCTATCTCTTTTTGGACACTTCTTTTCCAAGTGGTTCTAGGTCTTACAATCTTCCTTCTGCCCTGAGGATTCCAATATAATGCTTGATGTCCCACTAATGTTGTTGGGCGTCTGAAGATGTGATAATTTCTTACTTCTAATTTAGGTTTCGATCGGGTCTTGATTAGATAATACCCATAACTCTTCGTTCTGTATTCTTCTTGGTCAAAAGATTCTACATATTATTAGATTCTACATATTAGAAGATTCTATATAGACGAATACATGTGATTTTCCTAACCCTATCATAACATTAATGACAATTAATTCAATTTATCTTTCGATCTACTTTTTACCTACTCGGACAGTTTTTATTGTGATTAAATAAATTAAGTATGTATTCAAAAAATTAAAATGATTGAATCATATTGGCTTCCTTAAAAATCTTATTTAAAATTTGTTTTTTTATTCTTTATAAATTTCTTATTCTTTTATTTGATTTTTATCATATTCGACATAAAACTGAACACACTATGTTTCATCTGACATTAAAAATTGGGCTACGATAATTTCTACTAGTATATTAAAAAAAAATTAAATTTCCTAGAAATTAGATTAAAATCTAAATCGAATTTTATTAAAATTTTAAAATTTTATTAAAATTCAATTTCATACCAATTTTAAATCAAATTTTTTTTTAAATATTCTACTTGAATCACTTTGCCAACATAAACCAAACAATATTAGTATGTTGATCCGTGATCGCCTATACAGTTTTCTTAATTTTCCAACTAAATGGGATCAAAAAAAAACAAAAATGGATTTTAAAAGTAAAAATGGTCATTACAAAACTAAAAGAAGAAATTTATAAATTGGGGTAAAATAATGCGATAAAAAAGAAGCAATAATAAAAATAACAAAAACAGATTCCATTAAAGATAATTATAGAACATCATGTTTACAAATTCAATCATCTTAGACCAAATAATATTTTGTAATTGTATTATTCTATACATTAGTTATGTGGTGATATAAATTCAGACTATATAGATTGTGGTCATATCAGTAGTAGATTATCCTTAGAATATCTACATATAAGGATCCACATACGAATTACGATTATTTTTTTTGAGAAAATTGGAATATTAAAAAAAAAGGAGAAAGAATAAATTTGATGGAAAATAAAAATTAGAAAAATCTTTATAAAAATTCAATAGTATGTATAATTTCAAAACATGTGATATTTTTGGCACTTATTTTTAACATTTATATTTTGTTTTTTTATACTGTTGAAGTGTGAAAATTTATCTAAAGTGTATATAAATTTATTTTATCTAAATGTATTTTATCTAAATTTATAAAAAGTGTGAATATCTAAAATGATACGAGTATTAGTTTGAAAATATCTATTCAATTAATTATTATTCTCATAGTTTTTCCTATCTTATGAATTTACAGAATTTCTCAACAACTTCAGTCTTATCAATAAAAGAAAACAAATTTTCTTCTTAGAAATTATAGAAAATCTACAAGGAAAAGATAAGGATATTGCTGATGATTTCAAAAGAATAAAGGAAAATCCCTTCAGATATGAACAAATAAAAAAAAAAAAAAAAAAAAACATCTCAAGTAGTAAAGTGGTATAGGAATGATTTGAAAATTTTATGGCCTATTAAATGTTTAAGTACAAAATAAAGATTATATTAAGGATAAGAGTATTCAATTTTAAAATTAAGGTTGAAAAAATCACTATACGAATTATAAATTATATAGGTTGAAAGTTTGATTGAATTAAGTATTTCTTAGAAAATATTATAAGAGTTTTTCTTACAAATTTGAACGATTTGAATTTAAATACTTATAAAAATATATTCTAAATTTAAATTTGATCAACAAATCAACATTTTAATTAAATTTAGTTTTTTTTACGGGTATACTGCAAAATAATTCCTCTGCAACAAGAATTCCCCTTTGGCAGGTAATATTGTTCTTACTTACTAAACTTACCTTCCCCTTTAAGCAATATAATGGGATGAAATCCCTAACCGCTAACGCAATATATTGACCAGGAAGTAGTGATAGGAAAAGACAGAATAAGGATGAGGAAACATTGAATTGGGAGTTAGATTGTAAGGAAACTAGGATCCGCCTATTATTATAATTACTATTTTGCTAGCAATGACTTAAATCAAGTTAAAAAGAGAAAAATCAAGTGTATTGGCAAAGTGAATTAAATAAAATTATTTGAGTTTATGATAACATGTGCCGCATTGATCAACCAAAATCTTTCGTCTATTTCTATAGTTAGATTGTAATGTTTGTAGATGAAAGTTTGAGAACTTATTCTTTTAACAAACAACATTTGAAATATTTAAATATTTTATACCATGTAAGGCTGTAATTTCTATTCGAATATTATTAGTATAGTCAATAGTGGAATTATATACCACTTTAGGCCTAATGGATGAGAATGTAGCCTCAGTGGCCTAATGGATAAGAATGTATAAAATATGGAGTAAACATCGAGGTAGTGTGGGTTCGAATCCCACACACTTCGTAAGAATAATTCCCCCTTATGACACATACAGCTACGCCTGTAAAGGAAAGGCTGTGTAATTTCCTTGTCACATTTATGTGGCAGGAGAATAAACTAGAAAAAAAAACACTTAAGGTGTGAATTAAGATATTAACATTTACACCCTTTATATAATTTTAACCGAATAAAATTATGTAGTTTCAATCTTTTTGTTTAAATAATGCATTTTTTAAAAAAAAACTAGACAAACCCGACATAGCATATACGCCACTGTGGTAATCTAGAAATAATATTGCTTAATAATTGTGGTATCTTAGTAATCTAGAAATAATATTGGTTTTTTGTCATTCAACTTTTAAATAAAATAAAAAGAAATATCTTTATGTTCTAATATATTTTTCATTTAAGTTAAAAACGTTTTTTAAGAACTATGTTACTTTCATCAGTAAGAATACTTAATTTTTTACAATAAGAATAAAAAATAAATTTAAATAAACCTAGAATCGTAGATAGCAATACTAAGAAAACTAACCATATATGCATGTCTATGCGAGATTTTGAAATTTCGGAATTTTGATTTTCGGAATTTCATAATTTAGGGTTTTGGATTTTTACTTTCGGGATCTTGGTTTTTCGGGATTTTCAATTGGGGATGTTGATTTTCGGGATTACGTACCCAACGTACCTTATAAATTTTCAAATTTTTTTATTCTTTTTTTCTGTTATGTGCAGTATTAGTTTTTGCTATGAATAACGCAAACGTTGAAATAGATTAACTATGATAGAAAATTAAGGATCATTTAAAAATATTGATTTAATAAATTTTATAATTTTTAAAGAATTGACAATATAAACTAAGCTGATATATTATTAATTAAAACAAATCTAGGGCAATTAGTCTCTCTTTATTTACAAAAACAAAACAAACCCATACAAAATTTTCTTATTATCAAAAATCTTTTAAGATTTCTTTTAAAATAAATTCAATCTTATAAAATTTTTCTTCTATTTTCACATATTTTTTCACGTTTTTTTTTTTATGTCTTAAGTTGTACAATTTCCGGAATTTATTGTGCATTTTCTACTGTATTCTTAATTGTTTCCTCTCCGTCATCGACAACAAAAAGAGAAAAAAGAAAAGAAAATAATTTTCACAAATAAAAATTTTGAAGTGAGAACCATGAATACATCATACTTTTAGGTTCGTAATAAATATGCAAAATCTTTTTTATTTATTTAGTATTCAAAGTCACGTTTATCAAATATTTCCTATCATTATATTCATCATCATTATCATCATTTTCATTATAATCATTATCATTATCATTTTGGTTAACATTAGTACCGTTATCAAAATGAATCCATTTGAAAATATAAAGAAGCTTTTGCTTTTATTTTTTTTTGTTATAACATTTCTTTTATTTTTATTTTTATTTTAGCTATTTAACTAAATATGAATTTGAAGTTAAAAACTTTATTTTTAATTTATGTGAAAGATTTTTTAATCATTTTAATAGTTTGAGCAATTTGGGTTGTAATTAAACTTTAGCTGCTGCTCAGAAAATCTGAGTTAAACGTCAAATTAATAGTATAACTGTAGGAATATTATTATACAATTATCAAATTACAAATTTGATATACAAATGGAAATGGAATACAAATGGAATACAAATTATCAAAAGTTTATATTTAATAATATTGTGAAATGAATTTCGTAATTTTAAGGGTAATATATGCAATATTTTATTACAAACAGTCCGATTTTAAGTAATTTTCAACATAAAATGTTTAGAAAATTTTTGAAGAAAAAGATCCAAAAGATCTAGTAATGCGGTTCGTCTAATGTAAAAAGATTAAATTATTTTTCATATACAACAATAATTGACTGATTTTATGTGCTTAACATATTTCTTATAAATTTAATAGTTAAAATATGAATATATTTGAATAGATCTAATGGTTAATGCCGTTTTGTCAGTTTGCTTATAGTTACGAGGGACTCTAGAAACTGCACATGGTTCCTATAGGTAATGTTGAACTTTAACCAACCAAAATCACCCTCTCTAAAACCAAACTGTAGGAACAGGTGTTTACTCCTACAAGGTATATATAAAACAGGGTAACAGTATGGTGATGAGAGAGTGGAGTGAGAGTTGAGATAACACTGGGGTCGCTAATAAGACGAATAGCTCTATTTTATACTCTATAATCCTCAGCGCTGTTTAGAGAACTCCAGCCCAAATGTATGTCTTATATATCTCATTTTTGGCCTAATTTATGTTTGTATGGATGTACGTATTGTATACATTGTTTTAAATATGAATAGAAGTTCTGATGAAATTATATCAGTTGAAGATAATCAGAAACGGAATAATCTGTACTTGAAATAAACAAGGCAGTTGGCAGTAAATTGAAATAAACAAGGCAGAATGTATAACCATATACGTCTTGAAAGTCGCGTTATATCCAAAAGGTATTAAAACATTTTAGAATTGTGAGTTGTACCAACATTTTAAATTATTGTTAGAAGGTTCTTTCTCCTCTCAAAATTTCAAAGTTCTGTCTAGAAGTGCTGCGAAAATATGAAGGGAACAAAATTTTACAAAATTTTGTTTTCACATAACGTTAAACTAAAAAATTAAATTGCAAAAAATTACGGGAAAAAAATAACGGTTTAATTAAAATAGTAGGTAGGTATTCGAAAATAATGCCGTAAGAAAGAAGGCCGAATCGGCTTGTTTCTTCTTTAAAGCGGTAATAATGCTTCAAATTGGGCCTTATTACTGTTACAAAGTATAAAACCTTATATAACTAAGAAAAATCGTTAACATACGTAAAAAAATATATTACTGGAGCTTTAAATTTTATGTTTTGCCGAAGAAAAATTTGCATTGGTGCTTAAGTTACAGGTGCCTAAAAATAGCAAATTTTCAATTTTTCAGCCCTAATAGCTCTTAAACAGGGGTGGTACAAAAAAAATTTCTTAGGAAACTTATACTAATTCTGAAAGATCTTTCTGCCCTCAAAATTGCAAATCCCTATTTAGAAGCGTTCCGGAGCTATGAGAGTAGAAAAATCATACAAAATTTGGTTTTCACATAACGGTAAATTTAAATATTATATTTAAAAAAATTGTATAATTTTGATATTAATTTACAAAGGAAAATATAATACCTGTCGAACTGCGTTTTCAAATTGAAAATATGTTAAGCGGAACATGAAATATACGCGTTTAAAAATAGGGCTTTTTCAAAATTTGAGGGCCTGTAGTTCCCTGATGAAAAGTTGTTCCACAAAATTAATTTTTTTATGAGACCTACCCATGGTTAAAAATTTTTTTCTCTATATTTAACGGTGTAGAAGTTTTGTAAACAGACGGACAGACGGACAGAGTGAAACTAATAGGCACATTTTTTTAAAAAATTTTTTGAAATGTGCTAAAAAGGATAATATTGGTAAGAAAGGATAATGTTTGTTTCTAAGTTTGTATATACTTTTTTTCAGTTTTTTATTCAGGAAACTTAATGTAAAACAAATTGTACAAAAGCCAAAATATTTTTGATAAGCTTTATACTTTTAGATATACTTTTTCCAGAATATGTATGTGTACATACGATATTCAGAATTATGATGTATTGTTTTATAGTTGGCTACAAAATCTTAAAATTTCAACAATTTTTTTAGCGGCGCTTTGAGGGCAATATTTTAAGAATATATTTTATCAAAATGTTTTATCAAAATGGATGCTATATACATATTATCATGTTTCGCCCTTATTTCTTTTGCAATGGCTAAGATAATTGAAATAATAAATATTTGGTAATTTTAACTGTTTCCTTTTTAAGTTTTCTAATTTTTCTTAAAAATAAAAGTGATCCAGCATGGGAACCCGTTTTAAATAAACTTTAAACCTAAATATTTCTTAATTTCTTAATATATATCTAAATAATATCTAATAATAATACTGTTACAAAGAATTTACATTTTATAGTATTTTTAATTTCTATTTTTTATCTTTTTGTCCTTCTTGGATATATAAAATTTATTTTTATTTAAACTTTTGTTTTGAGAGAAAAAAGTGAATAAAAATAAGAACAAAACAAAATTAAATAAAAATTCATTAAATACAGAATAACAAGAGAAAGAAAATTATTTTTTTTGTTTTTGTATTGTTCTTTAGTAGCAGGACTGTAACTGTGAGATATTTTCTATTCTTTTGATTTTGAAAAATTTTTAAAGTAAAAATGTAAAAACTTTCAACGAGCACAACAAAATGTCAATAAATGCTTAAATTGTCAATGCGTTGCTTTAAATTTTGGTTTTGTTGTTTTTTTTTTTTTTTGATATTTTTCTTTTAATTTTTTCTAATAAATATATTTACGTAGTATTTTTTCATACATGCATACAAATATATATAGAAAGATAGACATAAAAGTAAATAAAAATTTGATATGTGTTTGTGTTAAAAATTCTATATACCTAATATTAAATCTTTATACCCTTACGATAAGGATCGGGTATATTAAAATTGCTCCTTCGTCTGTAACACCTCGAAAGAAGCTAGCTATTTATACCTTCAAATGTATGGATCGGATCAGAATCAAATTCTAAGTCGATTAAGCTTTGTCCGTTCGTCCGTCTGTCTCTCTGCCCATCAGTAAGATAACTCAAAAACTAAGGAAGCTAGAATCTTGCAATTAACACAAAATATTCTTATATCAACTTGTAGGTTCCCCATTTTTTTGGTTGAGATCCGACCAAAGCTTCGGGTAGCTCTCGAACACCTAAGTTTTAGATCCCCACATGTTTTTTGAAATAGAGCCATGAAATTTTAACTGCTGATAGATATCATAAAAATATTAATTTTTAATTTTTCAGTAGCCACACCCGTTACGGAGTTGAAGCCCCCCAAAATTTCGAAAAAGCTCTATATTTAAATTGTTATAACACAAGTTGTGTAAGGTATATCTTCAATTTAAACGCCAACGCCAAACAATTACTGCTTTTATTAGCTTTAAAAATATATATACAATAATATTGCAATTATTTTTAAACACCTGTCCAAGTTTTTCTGAAGTAATATACAAAAATTAAAGTTCCAATATTATATTTTTATTTCTATTAACAACTTTTTCTATATTATTAGGTTACCTTAAAATTGACGAAAGTGACAGTGACATCATTTTTCTAAATTTTTCTAACAAATTTTTTTAATATCTTTTTGCATTTTTTTTTATTCGATAATTTGAAATTGTTGAGGATGTTGCGTAGTACAAAAAAAATTAAATAAATAAAAAATATAACGGTTGTTTGAAGAATTTATATTTATATGATATCAGTATATATACTTATATAATTCATTTTTATTTACATATCGTATATGTACTGATGAATGAATGATATATAATACATATGTATAGCATAAATTATTATACATTTGCCGCTTAGATATAATGGTATTATAGCATATTTGGCTATGATCATAGCAAGAAGGCTATGATCATACTAACGGTGCGTTCGGGTATCTGAGAGTTGACAAAGGCAACTGTATTCTTCCTCGTTTTTTTTATAAGATTTTCTCTCTCTTTCGATTGTTTTTTTTTTTTTTTGGTTTTCTTTTTGATTTGTTATTGTTTTGTTTTATGATGTTTTTCCTTTTCATTTTTCTTTCAAGATTTAAATAAATAGAAATCATGTAAATATTTAAGTTAAATCATTAGTCAGAGCCCGTCAAAAGGAAAAGTGAATTTCTAAAGAAAGAGAACAAAAAAAAAAAAGAAATGGAAAACTTTAGAGGGTTACTTCCAAAATTTGACTTTTGCGTGTTTTTATGAAGACTAAACCTACTACATCAAATGTTAGAAGGCAACTTTTTACAAACAAAAGTTCTTAATCTAACATTTAATATTGTAGGTTTGCGTGTTATTAACTATATAATTTTTACTCTATTACTTATTTGTCTAACACAAAAATTTGGCAGAGTTGTTTCAATTTGATATTTAGTATTTAGTATTTGCGCTTTAGTATACGAAAAGCATTGCAATAATCAATTTAATTATATTGTACATATACAAAGCTTTTCTTATATATAAAAATTATATCAAAATGGAAATAGGGCACTAATTAATTTAACTAATTTTAATAAATATTTATAGAATTTGAAAATTAAGATGTTGAGTGCAATATTAACATCTTATAAACAATTTTATTAAAATAAATAACAATTTTTGAAGATGGACACAGTAATCATCTATCTAAATATAGAATTATTTATTGAAAAAAAAATAACAAAACAAAAACGAGTAATTGAAGAACAAAACCACCATTATTTTATTGTAATTATTTATGGCATGATAATACTAATCCATTTAATTGACCACAAGTTTTATAAAAATATGGCTGTATAAAACATTTCACTCAAGAGTCTATAAAAATGTTGAAAACACTTTAAAATAAATAGATTCACTAAATAGTACAATATAAGGATATCTATGACCATAAATAAAATTTTCCTCTCAGATTATGTTAATGTAAGTTTCGTTTGATGGCTAGGTCATTTTTCGGTACAATATTTAATAAGATAAGAACAAAAAAAACTGCAGAAAAACAAATATCTAATAGAATTATCTCCTATTTCATATTAAGAAGACATAAAACATAATATTATTTTTCTTCCTTTTCTTTCCCTCTTTTTTTTTGCCTTTTTTTTTTTTTTTAAGAAAAAAATTTTTAAAATTTAATTAAATTGTAAATTTCTTAGAATTATTGAATTTCAAGAAACCATAAAGGACTATAAATATATTTAGAATATTTGTAAAGACTTCATTCTAATAGATAGATATTGATAAGTGATTAGACTTAAGGGAACCTTCAAGATAAATTATTATAAATAGCGGCGTAAATGTCATTTGGATAATCAAAAAAAACAAAAACAAAATAAGAAATGAAAAAAGAATCATTTATTTAAACTTCAAAAATACAACTGGCTTTTTCTCAAGGGTCTTGTAATTATATTTGTTTTGAGGTTTTTAAATTGCTTTAATTTTGAATGAACATCGAATATTCCCAATACGGAAACAGGATAATTTTTTGGAAATAAGGATAAAAAAGGAAATTAAGAAAAATAAAAGTAATTTTAAATTAAAGAAAAATTTTATTTTAAATATAAATAAAAAATGAAAAGTCATTCAACTAAAAAATTTTGTCATATTTTTGATGGATGTGAATCTTTTAATTTTATAGAATATAATATCAACAAATTAAGTCTATTTTGAGTTACTAATATTATGACATTACCGAAATATATTATTGACAAAAGAAGTAAGAAATTTGTATATATGTAGATACGTTTCAATTTTGTTCTATAATAACTTAAAATCAGATAAGTTCTTTTATTATAGAATAAAATATTTGTTTTTATATAAATACTTTGAAAATAAAATAAAATAATTATTTCAGTTTATTCCAAAATAATTTTTTCCTTCATTGATTTCAAATCCATGAGTCTTGTAAAGTTGTTTTTCTTATTTTTTTTATAAAAGATAAATTTAGAAGGTATATACCGGTAGGATCACAATAATTGAATCTCATTCTCCATAGTACTTATATTGTACTTAGATGTTATATTAGATCCATCCAATTATCTTACAGAATAAAAGCAGCATCATTAAGAAGCTCAATATTTCTCAAAAAATTTCAATTGAAGAAAAATTAATAATTTTTATAGGAATATACAAGCAAAACTAAAGTAACGTATTCAAAAATATACTTTCATCATTGATATGATATAATAACTGGCCTAAAACAACGAGAACATTATACAAACATTTTAAAATTACCATTTTTGTAAAATTGTTCGTGTATTATTTTAACTCCTTTAAAAATTCTTAAGATTAAAAATATCGGGAAAAGTTTTCTTGTTTTAGTCATTTGTATTACAACTGAATCTTCTTTTATTTATTCAATATTTTCTAACTAAAGTTTCGGTAAATTTAAAATAAATGTCTCGAATTCAAAACCCCACTCAACTCCAATTATTATATAAAATATAATAATAATATGTAAACAAAATAAATCTTATATAATAAAATTGCATGTGGCAGAAAAACGAATATAAAAAGAAAACAAAAACAAAGAATAATAATAATATTATGTATATTTAAATTTAATCCGACCAAAAGATTTTTATATTTTTATTTTACATTTATTATTTTAAAAATTTTAAAATTAAAGTTTTTAAAACCATAATAACTTATGATTTATATTGGCAAAATTTAAAGTCTTACAACAAAAAAAAAACCAAAATTTATTAAAAAAAAATTTAATACAAACCTATAAATACACTTTTGAAAACCATTAATTATTCACAAAACAACAAACCTATTTTAATTTCTAAATATGAAAAGTATAAATTGAGAAAAGAAAAATTAAATTTTCCAAAGTTTGGTTTTTAAAAAATTTATGAATTTAATATTTAGGTAGTTCTGTTTCTTTTTAATTTAATTTTTTTTTTGTTTTAAAAGTTTAAAGAAATATTATTTTAAATTACTTGAAATGTCATATATTTAATATATAGAAAAAATTTCTTGAGGCGTTAAACTTTTATTATGTATAACAGAAAATTTATTACCTAAACTACAGATTGTTTGTTTTATTTAAAAATTAATATACTTATGAAAATTAATTTTATTGTAAGTATAAAAGTATATATTAATTTTATATGTAAGTTTTTTTTTATATTTATACAATTAAATTTTGCTTTAATACAATAAACATAAATAGGAAATTTTTCTTTATTAATAATATACAATAAATCTCGTAATATTTATGTAAATAAAATGTTATTATTAGAAAATTAATAATATCTGAAGTCAATGAGAAATCCTTGCTTGCTACACCTAATAAGCCACGTGCTCAACTACTGGACCACCGAGAACCTCTTCTCGTGTTTATTTATTTATTTATTTAACATATATTTATTTTTATTTATTTATCTAACATTATACAATTAATTCATATATTATCAGTACAGCCCTCGGCTAGTGAGGCTATTTTGGCCTTGACAATGCAATTTACAGTTTATTGTTTTATATTTATTATATTATATTATATTATATTTATTATCTTAAGTTAATTTTTTTTTATATTTACATTATTTTTGATTAATTAATTAATTTTGTTGGGATTCATTAGGTTTGTTGTTTTGTGGTTATAATTGGAATTATTTATTTATTTATTTATTTATTTATATTAATATTACATACATAAATGTAATGCAATATTATTGAACCATCGGCTACTAAGGCCATTGTAGGTTTTTTATACTATTATTAAATTATATACTAATATTATTTATTTTGTTTATATACTATATATTTACATTATATTTGGTCGTAAGGGGGTATGTAAAGAAAAAAAACACGACCTGTGCAGGGATCGAACCCACACTCCTTCGGTTAATACGTTACACGCCTACCCACTAGGCTACCGAAGCCCCTATTAAATTAGAATTTATTTATTTATTTATTTATATTAATATTACATACATAAATGTAATGCAATATTATTGAACCATCGGCTTACTAAGGCCATTGTAAGTTATTATACTATTATTAAATTATATACTAATATTATTTATTTTGTTTATATTATATACTATATATTTACATTATATTTGGTCGTAAGGGGGGTATGTAAAGAAAAAACACTTACGATCTGTGCAAGGATCGAACCCACAATCCTTTGGTTAATACGCCACACGCCTACCCACTAGGCTACCGAAGCGCCTTAAATTAGAATTATAACAAGTAATTTACAATAAATAAAAATATTGCATACTTTTAGGCAAAGTTAATTTGTTTTATTTCTTCATTCTTAGTTTTTAAATCACTAAAGTCTTATAACAAAATTTTTTTCACACCATTTCAATTTAAAGTTACACGAATATTTATAACAGTAAATAATATTGAAAACATATGTTAATCTAGAAAAACTAACATATGTATTTAGACTTAATTAATAGACCGAATGTATAAAACTAAGCTGGAGCTCTAATCTCATTTTTTCAAACAAAATCTACTATTCAACTCGTAGTTTTTGAAAATATGAAATTTGAGTTCAAGCTCAGTTTTATGCATTCGACCCAATAACTATTGAAAAAATACAAAAAAAGGGTAAACAGTTCTTAAAATAATAAAAACAGAAAAATTTTCTAAACTGAAATTTTACCAAAAAACAAAGAAAAAGAAAATGATACTTAAAAGTATTTAATATTTAAAATAACAAAAAACTTACGCAAATTGAAAAAATTTTCTAAAACCATTTAAAATTTTTGTAAAAGTTTTAAAATTTTTTAGAGAAACAATTTATTTCTGTGAGTTATTTTTGAATTTTTGTTCAAATAATATTAAAATGTTAAATTAAGTAAGAATTGTATGCGTCCGAACCTATAGATTGGATTCAATACCAAGTTATATTATTATCTATTTTATATAATAAGAAGATTTAGTACCTATTTTTAATGGTATCTCAGTTAAAATTGACTTAAAAGACTATTAATAAATAATAAATAAAATTTGGGGACTCGGTGTCATAATGTATAATAGTGTATAAAATACGCTATAAACACTGAGGGAGTGTGGGATAGAATCCCACACATGTCGGAAAAATAATTCTCCCTTACGCTACATTTACAACCACACCTGAAATATAAAGGCTGTGTAATTTCTTTATTACATATGGGGAATCAACAAAATAAATAAATAAATAAAACTGTAACAATGAGTTGTTATGTTTGCGTTATTATCCTACAAATTTGTTTAAGCAAATATATTAAATAATTACTTTCATATTATTTAATTCTTAGTTTTGTTTTTCTATATATCATTAATTCTTTTTCAATATTTGATTATTTTAAGAGATATTAAAATATTAATTGCAATTTAAAAACATAACAATTAAAAAGACAATAATATTATTAATATTATTAAAACGTAAAATATTATTAATTTATTTAAATTACATAAATCAAAAAAAAAAAAATCATTTAATCTTAAAAAAACTATCAACGTATTTTTTTGTTAAATCATTTTAAATAACAATTATTTTTAATTAATTTTTTGAAAATACAAATAAAAATAAATTAAGTCAAAATTTAATTTTTTAAATAACATTTATTAAAATTATCTTTTTTTTTATGATAAACTTTAAGGATACTTTTACATAATTAATTTTTGTTGATTAAATAAATTTAATACTTTAAATAGTTTTTTTTTATGTTTAAAAATTAATATGAAAAAATAATATTATTTCATTTATAATATAAATATTTATTTTTTTAATAAAATGAAAAATTTTTTGTTTTTGTAAAATTCAATCAATTTAAGTAATAAACATAATTACAATAATCAATTATCGACCATACTAAAGAAACTCGCTTTGCCTAACTATTTTTCGTCAAATGAAAAATAATTGTAGCCGAAGGGAAAATGGAAATATACTATAGAATTGTTTATTCAAAATATATACAACATTTTTAAGTTTTATTGCTTAATGATAAATCTCAACCCCAACGACATCAGCGAAATAAATAGAAAATATCTTAATATTGGCGACGACGAATTTTTTGTTGAACGTCGATTGTCTTAATTGTGAATTAATACATACTAGTATTCGCCCGTCCCTCGAAATTCGAGGTGTTTTAATAAGGAATTTTGGAAAAATACTGATATTGTAAGATGGCTGTACTGAATATTTATCATTTAAAACAAAAAACAAATTAAAGTTGATTAGTAAATAATTGAGTAAAATGGTTTTAAATGTCTATCATTTACAGATTAAATATTATGATATATAGCATTTTCTGATCAAATTTAGCTATTTACTAAAATATTCTCAGGTGTTTACAAAATATATTCAGTTTTTTACTAAATTAATTCAGAGATTTACTAAATAAATTCAGATTTTCTTTTTTTGGAATTGCGATTTTTACTAAATAAATTTAGATAATTTTTTTGATCCGAAAATTGTAAAAATTAAAACCTTTCTATTAATAAACATGTGAAAAAGTTCTCAAAAATATTTATCGTCGACTTATCTAACTTTGATAGGTAGGATAACATTGTCATTAATCAAAAAAATGAAATTGTTTTCTCATATTGATTTAAACCACAAACTTTCACTGAAGTTATTCAAACTTTGACCACCTGTTTTCTCATAGTTGACCATTAACGTTGACTGGGGCTTATTACTTAGTTATTCTAACTTTGATGTTTTTTTCTTAATATTTTTATGCTGGTCAAACTTAACTTTCACCACCTGGTTTTTATCATAAAAATTACCTTAAAACACTTATTTTCACTTTTATTTTTATTTTAGGATATAAGAATTCATGGAGTCCTTAATTTTGCAAATATTCCTGTTTTCTAACTAAAATAGATAGGTACTTTAATTTTTATTACACTTTTAATACTAAAAAGTGGTCAAAGTTAGACAAGTCGATGATAAATATTTATGATAATTTTTGCATGTTTATCAATAGAAAGTTTCTAATTTTTACAATTTTTGAATTAAAAAAATTATCTGAATTTATTCAGTAAAAATCGGATTTCCAAAAAAAAAAATCTGAGATTATTTAGTAAAAATCTGAATTCATTTAGTAAAACTCTGAATCACAAAAAAAAAATTGAATTTATTTAGTAGAAACTTGAATTTGGCCAGAAAATGCTATATAGCATTTTTTAGTCAATTTCAGGTATTTTTGAAATATTCTCACGTATTTACTAAATATAATAGCTAAATATAATTTTATAAAAATTTCTATTTTCTAACTAATATAGGTGCTTTAATTTTTACTACACTTTTAATGTTAAAAATATGGTCAAAGTTAGACAAGTCGATGATAAATATTTTAAAGAATTTTTACATGTTTATCTAATAGAAAAGTATTAATTTTTACAATTTTTGAATCAAAAAAATTATGTGAATTTATTTAGTAAAAATTCGGAGTAAATTTTTCGGTTCTAATTTTTTAGTCGCGAATTTTTAGTTTTTTAGTCGATGGTCGTAATTATGTTTATTATTTCATATGAATAATCGCTAAATATACTACAATAATAATAAATTGATAATTTCTCACCACTATAAAAAAAAAAATATAACCTAACATTTTTAAATATGTAACAGCTATTGTAAATCTATTAACAAGATTAAAAATTTACTAAAAAAAATATACTGAAATGACTAAAATATAGATCCTCTAAATTGCCTTATTTTTATTTAACTCTTCTTATTGGTTAAATTTTTGGTGGTAGTTGTCGAGCACTGTTCAAAATCACATGACATTTTAAAAAGTATATTTTTCTTTTCAATATTAATATTATTAAATTTATTTTATAATTTCCTAAAAAGTTTTCGCTAAATATAGGTAATTATCATAAAAATTTAATAACATATAATAATATTATTTTTTAACATAACTTAAATAATAACCCTTTTAATTTTATTTTGAAAATATTCTATAATTGAATAGGTGGTTTCACTTGTTTGCATAATAAGTATAGGGTGTCAACATTTTATTTGAGTTTTTTCATAAAAAAATTATTCGTCATTCCAATTAATTTTTTGCTCCAACCCAAAATAATCATTTCTAATTTTTCCATTCAACATTACATTTTTTTCTTCGTAATTTTAATAAAACTAAAAGTTCTATTGCCCCAAAAAAATCTTATGTCGTCTATTACTGCTTTTAAAAAATCATATATTTTGTTACATTTTTAAATAAAGTAAATAATTTTATCCGAATAACAAAGAAAAAGGATTCAACACTTTGCCACTTTATGTTAGCTTTGATACATAAAAAGCTAAACAAAAATAAATAATTCTTTTAATTATTTAATTAATTAAAATAATTATTTTTGAAATTATAAAATTCACTTGAATTATTAAAATTTTTTTTACCTATAGTGTTTGCTTTGTTATTGCAATTAAATGCAATTGTAATTATAACATTAAATTTAATATTATTTAAGGAAAATAACTTATATGTAGAAATGTGTGCTTAACTTGTTACATATTCATTCATAATATGCAAGCATATACAAACACAAGTACTCTTGAAACCATTTATATATATATATATATATTAATATATGTTTATATTTTTTTTTGTATAATAAAACAAAAATCCTAAAAATATTTTCAATTCAAATCAAAACAAAATATTAAAGAAAAATAAAACACAAAAGTTCCGGTTTAGATTTCTAAAGATTGTGAAAAATTTTTCCCCCATTATTTTTGCAAGTGAATACAATAAATTTTTTTTTTTATATAATTTTTGTAGAGGCTAAATTCATTATGCTCTTTCTACTAACGTGTCTGACCATTAAAAAAAAAAATTTTATTAACACTTATGATTTCTACAATTTTATAACTCATATCTTTTATAAATTTTTATTGGTATGTTTTTCATTACCATTATAGATTTGCATTTATCATGATTGACTCTTACCATTGAGACAACGACCTTAAAGGTTACGTCTGCAGTAAGAGCCCTCCAATTTTATGTGTACTTGTTTCTTTTTAAATTTCTATGTTTCTTTTTTGTTTATTAGTAATGGCAATCAAAATTATTGTTGGTTATAAAGTACTAGAACTGATCCTTAGTAGTTAACAAAAACAACGTAAGGTTAAGACCTCATTTGCTCATAAAATCTAGAAATAAAATAAATGTTTATTTTTATATTTATATTCTTGTAAATTGTTTATAAGTTTATATATATATAATATTGATTACCGTCCATTCATTCGCCACTATAAGGAAATATATAATTTTCGCTGATTATAACAAATAGGTGTTTCCTTAAGGGAAAATGTTTTAAACACTATTTCGTTTGTAAAAAAGATTAAATTCCTAGATTTTACTATATAAGAGTTTTAACTAGGTCTAGATTAAGAAACAAGATTTTAACTAGGTCTAGATTAAGAAACAATTCTCAGCACATTTTTAATTTTTTTAAAGATTAATCATTGTTTTTTAAAGTAAAAATAACTGAAAAGTTCTAAGCCACTCCGCCAGAGCAATGTACTTTCGGTAGAAACGTTAAAGGGGCTTTAAACAACGTTAGAAAATTTTCATATGATTTTTGCAGATGTTGCAAAGATGAAGAGGACGAGAATTCAATTTTTCAAATTTTGTGTAAATGGTCAAAAATGGTCAACTTGCTTTCCAAAGAAAATTATCTCTATGTAGTTTTTTCTTCATCAGATAGGATCATATTGACAACTTCTAAACATCAGCAATAATCTAAAGATATTAACTTTCTACATTTTAAGTAACTCTAATACTAATAATGATTTTTGTATTTCACATGTATTTTAAAAGCCTTGTTTTTATTGTTCTCAATTTCCTTATTTTCGAATTCTCATTTTTAAATACTGTTACTATAGCAACGAAACAGTATATTTTAATTCTTTTTTTTCCATTTTTTACTTCATTGTAAGTTCTTTTGAGTTAGGTTTATTTTTTTTTTTTTTCTGCTCTGTAGAACAACAACATTTATAATAAAAAAAAAACAAACTGCCTTGATGGATGCGACAAAAATTATATTTTCAGTAAAAATAAAAAAAAATAAAAAAAGGAACCATGTAAAAGGGACTTGAAAAGGTACTTTACATGCCGCAAGTACCCGCAATTATTCAACTTTTTATTGAGGATATAACATATGTACATATGTGTGTAATAATTTTCTTCTGAATACGTTTGAAATTTTTCATAAAATTTATTTTCTTAAAAGTTAGAAAAAAAGTTATATTAGTTTTTTTTTTTTATTCTATTTTTGTAGTTAAGATAAAGTGTGTGTAATATTTGTTTATTCATAAGTCTAAACAGTTATTATTTTTCTGTTTTACCTTCTTTAATCTTAAGAAGTCATTTATAAAATTTTAGCCTTGTAAGATGAAAATATAATACGGTGTAATTTTACATGTTCATTATTTCTGTATACGTCTGATATGGATAAAAATGAGAAATTTAAATTGATTAATTCTAATCAATACTAAAATTCGAATATTTTGAAATCTATGGTATTTTGATCAATAAAAAATTATACGAGGCAAAGCATTATCATTTATAGTAAGAAATTAAAATATCCTAGAAAAGAAGATGCCTAGAAGTGGAACCAAATTCTATATTGCAAGGCTCTAGAAATTTGAATTTAAATATATTTTTAAACTATAGACAATGAAAAATATTGCATATAAAATTTTCTTAAATGGAAATGTTTTTGGTATTTATTACTCTTTACGAAGGAGAGACCACCTTATACAACAAACAACTTGGGAAAACATTTTTGTTTACAATGTTATTGAAAACCATGAAACAAATTTAAGTATCATTTCCACCAAAAAAAGAATTATATTTCGAACTTCAACATAAAAAATTCGACATGGAGTTCAAACTAATTAACCGTGATCACTAAACAAATATAAAATAAATTATTAATAATAATTCAGCAGATATATAAATTAAAACACCTCCATATTCTCTTACTATATATTAGTTTAAATTTAAAACTAAAATCAAAATTTATGTACCGAAAGTGATATAATGACTAAAAGAGAATATTAAAACACGTGTTTTTTTGTTACTTTTTTGTCCTTTTTTATAACAAAAAAAAAAAAAAAAGAAGAAATTCAAGGAAAATTATTTGCAATAACGGAATGAAAATAATTTTTCAAAAGACAAAGAGAAAATGCTACAGTGTTTGTATTTTATTATTTTAACTCATACTCTAGTGCCAAATAAAATAAAAATTATAATTTTTTTTATAACATTATGACTATGTAAATAAATATGTATAGAAAAAAAAACTACATATCTATACATATATTATTAAAGTAAAAATCTTTATGTGAATGTAAGAATTCTTCTATTATACCTACATCAAAATATTCATAACTACAAAACTACAACGCATTCAACTATTTATGCGAGGTTAGCGAAGTTTACCTACTATCATAACCTAAATAAAACTATGAAATAATGATGAAAAATTTAATCTTTTTAAGTCTTAGTATTTAGGTATATCATATGTATGTAGTGAATACGTGTATAAATTGAACAAGTACATAAATTTTTGGAAAATTATGGTCATTTCTATTTTTAGTTAAATAGTATGTATGAATACATTTTTAATTTTTATACATATGTAAGAATTGATTGAGAATTTAAAATTTTGTCATTGCATATATGGATATATGTACAATGTTTGTCATAAAAGATTTTTTTTTTGAAATGGAGACAAAGAAATGATTTTGATCATCTTTAAAATGTTTTTTTGTGGTCTTTCTAAATTTTGCTTTATAAATCTTCTAAGAAATTTATTTAACATTTAATTAATTTACATTGACGACCAACCTTTTTAATTATAATTCTTTATTAGTAAATACTAATTTTAAATAATCACATTTTTGGTTTTAAATATAATTGTACATGATGACAATATTGTTTAATTTTAGACTAATTAACAGAGGATATTGATTCCAATAATTTTTTTTTGCCTAAAAACAAAAAATGTGACAATTCCAATATAATAACGGCATATCCTCGTAGATAATTGCTTCTAAAGAATGCATTCGACAAATATAAAATTATTTACATTAAAATTAGAATAGGATTATCTTTAAATGACACAATATTTCGCTATGTATCTACACAATTTTTTGTTTACCCTATTTGAAATATAGACTGACATGTCCATTCTGCTCATATAAATATTTTTTAATACAGTCAGACAAACAACCATTTTTAAAAAAGATTAAAGTTCATTCCAATATTCTAGAAAAAGAAAATTAATGTTTTGAGATTAAATATTCATAGAATGGTTGCTTTCGAGAAGTATACTTCAAAAATTAATTCACCCAGGGGATCATACTATGTACAGGATATTAAAGAAATAAATGGATTTTTTCAATGAATTGTTTTGTTTTTTTTTTTTAATTTTTGTACGAAAAGTAAAATTTACTAAGACCATAGAAGATTTTATTAATTATTGTTTCATTTTAAATTTTTTCTTCTATTTCTTATTTTTTTATAACAAATTTGTTTATATCAGAAAAGAAAACGTTAACGAAAAAAAAAACTCTCCTGTTGTGAGTTCTTTAAAAAAGAAAAAAAAAAATAAATTTCACTTACTTATTATGAAATTGTAAGTTTAAATGAAATTATTTATAGTATCCATTCCATATGGAGGTTTTTCATTGTATAATTTGTAAATAAAGCTATTTTCAAGGGTTGATTTAAAATCCTTGTCAAAATTTTGATATTTTGTTATTTTTCTATTTGAAACATTTTCGGACCTTTTTTTATATTTTAAAAATAAAATAATGACCGCCTTATTAATATTGAGTAAGATAAAATGAAATTTAAAATTAGATATCGTTCTTAGAAAAAAAGAAATAATTATTAAATTATTACTTTTTGACAACCCAATTTAATATTAGTATATGTGTTTTTAAGTAAAAAAGTAGTTTTCATCACATCAATGCAAAAGAAAACAACTGAAAAAATTTAACAGTAAGTTATGAGTATTTTGTTGTTTTTAAGAAAGTTTTCTTTTAAATACGATTAAATTTTCCAAATAAAAATTTACTTTCCAATCTCTTAACTCTTGGAGTTCTCAACTATATTTAACTCGTAGGTAATTCAACAATATACAAGCCTATACTAAAGATTTGAATTGTGTGGCAGAATGAAACCCTCACGCTTCTAAAATAAAATTTTGCTTTCCAGAACATTTTTTCAATGATACAACTGTTGACATGGAATCATGCCTATCGATTGGTTTTCTTAATAAATATAAGTTAATAACTAAATGATCTTGCTAATTTAAAACAAGTTAAAATATATGTAATGTTTGTTTCATTCAATTTTTCGAAATTTTTTTTACTTTTTCCAATTACATGCCGTATCAATAACTAAAGATGAATTTTTCTAACTAGAGTTTTTAAATCTAGTTTAATTTTCTAAAAAAAAAAAACTATTTTACTACTTTGAAAAACAATTTTTTCAAGCCATTCTATCATTTCTATTTCAAAAGGAATAAAAGTACTATCACACTTAAGAGATAATTACGAATTATTTTACTGTCTACATAAGTTTTGGTGTTATGAATTAAGTTTTTGTTTAACTTTTACTTGTACCAATTCTTTCTAAAAGTCGTGTGTAGCTGAGAGTAGAAATGAGTAGTTTCGTCTGTAAAAAGAACTGAAACAATAATATTAGCTAATCTAAATTTTTACTTTCACTGAAATACAAACCTAAGTTTTTGTTTTTGTTTTGTCAACTAAAACAATTCTCTTTAAAAACTTTAATTATTTATTAAACATAAATGTTTTTTTCTTTTTTGTAGAATTAAAATAATTTTTTTTTCTTATTATAATTTTGTTTCTTTGTTTTTTTCTTTCTTTTCAGTTGTTATCATTACATCACCATTAAATGATCCAGAAATTATAGAAATTTTAAAAATTTTAAATAATACAATGCACACAAATATTCTTTTAATTGATATTTATGCAACAGCATTTAATATAAAAATTTCATTTTATAAAAATTTAATGAAAATGAATCCAAATACAAAATTTTTATCAAATATTTTTATTTTAACAAGTTTAAGTGAAAAGAATCGTTTATTTTTGGATATAGCATTTCAAGAAGAAATGAAATCTATTAAAAATTTATATCATACAACTAGAAATAATAGAAAAATTAAAAATGGTATAATTGGTATTGGTATAAGTAATAGTGATTCAACATTAATACCAGATTTTACAACATTTAAGTGCCAAAATTTAAAGAAATTAAAAGAGAATACAAAAAGACTGTTACAAAATGAAGAGCAATCTAAAAATTATAAAAGTTTTTCATCAGAATCATCAACAGAATCATTATTATCATCATTTTCATCATCATTTATACAAACAAATCAAAATAATTCATTTACACCAGTTGAATTATTAGAATTATGTAAATCAGAAAATTTAACAAAATTAATTGAAAATGCTAACAAGGATTGTACAATAACAACAACAACAACAACAACAACAGCAAATAACATTTTTAGTACTAATGCAAAGTTCATACAATTAAAGAAAAGGACATCATCTGCTCTAACAAAGAATAACAACAACAATAATTCAAATTATAATTTATTATTATCAACATCATCGTTTTCATCATCATCATTATCATCAATTTCAACACCACCATTAACTGAATCAGTATTAGAATTGGAATCAACAACAGAATCAAAATTTGAATCCCACCGGACTAATAAGAGTAAAAACAATAAAAACAATAATAATGATGATGATGATAATAATAATAATAAAAATGATAATCATTATAAATTTAATTTCGAGAATCGAAATTTAAATGATATCGAAAATATTATTAAATATATTTGTAAAAATTCACAGACAGAATTAATTAAATGGAATAATAATATAAAAATACTTAAAGAATTAATTGATTTTTTTCATTTATATGATTTTATAGCAACAAATTTAATAAAAAATACAAAATTACAAAATATGACATCCGACAACAACAACAACAACCACAACAACAGAAATAACAAGATAAAAAAAATAATGATAGACCACAATCATAATCAAAATAGTCCTAAATATTCGGAATTAAATAAATATACGACTGATAATGATGAAAGTGATAATAATAATAATAATAATAATATGAAGACAATCGTTCATAATAATACATATAATAATAATAATAGTAATAATAATAATAATAATGAAGATGAAGGATATCAAAATGAAAATGAAAATAATGTAAATAATGCCTCAAATCAGATCGCAAAATTTAATTTTATTGTTTTAGACATAAATGAAAGATGTATGAATTCAAATAGTGATAATCTTCAAAGTAATGATGATGATGATAATGATGATGATAATGAGAATGTTGATTTAGTTAATGATATAAGCTTGACTGGTAGTAATAGTAGTATAAATAAAAAAATTCAATCAAAACAAAATAAAATTAATAATGGTACTGGAATAAATTATACGACTGATATAAATAATGAACAAAAATTAAATTTAAATCAAACGCACAGGAATGAAACTGAAACTGAAAAAAATTTTAAAAATAAAAATGCAACAACAACAACAACAACACTGAAATGTAATCTAATGTGGAGACCATTTTTAATTTTAGAACAAAATAAAATTGATTTATATGTATCATATCCAATTCATCCACAAACATGGGATTGGGATAATTTAAATCCAAAAGAAATATTAGTACGTTGTGGTACATTCTGTTGGATATTAATTGGAATTGCTTTTATATTATTATTAATAATAATTGTTGCAAGTGTTGCTTTAGGTATTGCTGTTAGGTAAGTTAATATTATTTAATTAATAATAATTGTATATAATATTATTTTATTAATTGAATTTTTTTGATTATTATATAGAATATATACTTTTAATCATATAATATAATTAAAATTTCAGTATCTTAATCTTATCTTATTAAGTTATTTTTATTGTATAATAAATTTCAATAATATTCTGTAATTCTTACCCAACAATATATTATCTATAAATCATATTTTTTAAAATAAAATAATTAAAGAATTGAAAGCTGATAATTTTCTTTAACGATAATCAAATTACGTTTTCTTTTTGTGAATTTCCTAATAAGATAAATTAAAGGTAAAATTTTTTCAAGAGAAATAGATTTTTATTCACAAAATTATTGAAAATTTTTTTTTTTTTTTAGATTTTAATGACAATTTATATAATTGATTTTTTATTTTTCTTTTTTATATTACTTAAATGAAGTTTTTTTTTGATTGAGTTTGATTTTGAGATTTGAAAAGACAAGTATTCGTAGGTACCTCCAAAAAACAAATTTTAAAATTGTTACTTCTACTAAAATTTTATATTTTCTAAATTAATTGCAATGTTCTAACTAAAAACCCTCAAGATTTATGAATGAAGAAAAATTTTGCAAAATTTTCCTTTCACATAACGGTAAATTTAAATACCTGAATTTAAAAAAAAAATTTATAATTTTGATATTGATTGTAGTCTGTAGTGGATGGATCTACATATAAATAGTTTTTCTACACTCTTTATTTTTTTAAGAAGTGTTTCTAAGAAAAGTTCTGTAAACAGACAGACGGATATAGTGATTAGTTTTAAATCATAAATTTTTTAAAAATATACTTAAAATAAAATAATGAAAATGAACTATCCAAAAAACAGGTGAACAAATAGAAGAATTCTTATTTATCATAAATACCAAACATATTACTATGTACATTATGTAGCATCTGTATAGCAATTAAGTTTTAATTTAATTGCAATTTCTTTTAGTCTTAGAGTTAGATGCTATTGAACAATACAATACTTGGTCCTATTAGGATAATATTCAGTAATTCAAAAAAAATTAAAGTATGTATTTCATTAAGTCTATACGAGTTCATTAAGATTAAATCTTAAGTCTTAAAATAATGATTAAGATTATATATTCCTTTACTCTATTGTAACCATTGTAACCATTTCGTTCAGTTTAAAATAACTTTGAATGCTTCAAATGAAATAAAAGAAAAAGTCAAAAAAGATAAATATAATAAAAACTGGCTTTAAATTATTTTAATTAAGTTTGGAAACTCTTTCGTTATCATCTTTAAAACATTAAAAAAAAAAGTTGATTTTGTTTGTTTAATTTATTACACACATTTTTAACAATTTTTAATGAAAAATATAAACATAATTTGTTTATTACTGAAAAGTTTTATTTGTTAACCCAAAAAAAAAAAATTCTTTTTCTAAATTTGTCACTCTTTTAGATTAAGATTAAAAACAAAAAAAAAACAGAAATTAATCTCTAAATCTATAAAGATTTTTAAAGGAACACATTCTCAAAATGACAATGAAAACATTTTGTGAGTTGTAACTATTTGTATCAAAATTTGTAATTTTTTAAATTTTTTATGTAGGTTAAATTTGTATTTGTATTTGTTAAATTTGTATGTAAAAGTTAAGCTCTTTAATTTACACAATTTTAAGGAATCCCCTTATAATGTGACTTAACTTCTTGTGTCTTACAAAGAAATTGTTTCAAGGTGATTTTTATTCTACTCTAACAGGTGTCTAATAATAGCGAATTTTAAATTTTTGACCATTAATAGGGCAAAAAATGTTGCTGACTCACCTAACTAATATTTATTCTTAAAGCTTTCTCTCCTCTCAGCTGTAGAAGGTTCTCACTAAAAATGTGCTGAGGATACACAGGAACGAAAATTTTACAAAATTTATATTTATTATAACAAAAACTTTTTACATAACGGTTAATTTGAATATTAAATAGTAAAAAATCATTTTAACTTATTTATATAAAGTTAAATAAAAATTCCTGCCACCAGAAAATATAGTCAACAACGCTTAAAATAAGGTTTTTCCATGCTTTTAGTGACTGAAACTCCGTAATAAATGGGGTATAAATTAAAAAATTATTAAATTGCCAATTATTAGTTTTATGAGACTTATCCATTGTTAAAATTCCGTTGCTTCATTGTAAATGGTATAGAAATTAAAAAAAAAAGACGGGCGGACATTGTGACACTAATATAATATATTCAATAATAGACATATAAATTTTTCAAAAATTTTAAAATGCTAAAAAAATACGAAGTAAATAAATAAAGGTAAACTTTTTCCTTTTGAAAATAATAAATACCTTAAATTTAATTTAATTTCAACTCTTAAAAAAACACTTTTAAATTGTATATTTTTTGTTAATTATATAAAATTTAAAAAAATATTTTTACTTTGTTTTATTGCTATTATTTCTATGAAAACCTTCTTAATTTAATTAATTAATTCTTAAGGAAAAACAAAAAAAGAAAAATACTGTGTTTTTTACTGTTATTTAACAATAATATTGTATTAACGTTAAAATTGAATTGAATTTAACTTTGAACTGAAACCACAAAAATTTATTATAAAAATATGTATATAGCTATATATATACGAATATATGTATGTAAATATGTGTATATATAGAATAAATATAAATTTTATTTTATATATGTATATAAATCTTATAATTATTAAAAACAACAAACAATTTCCTGCTTTCTTTACAACTCTATTATAATCCTTGACAGCATTTAATTTTTTTTTTGTTTTGTTCTTTCTATTTTTGCTTGTTTGTTTGTTGATATTTGAGTTTTAATTCTCATGCCATTTTTGATCAGAGGTTCATTAAAAATAACTGTATCATAGGAAATAACTTTTAGATTGGCATCATTGATATTTAAATTTCGTTTTTAATACACAGTTATTACAAGATTATTCTAAAGTTGATTGTTGTGGTATATGAGATTTAAGTTTCATGATCGTAATCAATCGTAATTTCAAATTTAATGTATAATATGAAATAGGTTAGGTTTAATTTCAAAGTAAGCATTTTTTATTTTCGTCGATGGTGCATATTCAAAAATGCACAGAAAGCAGGAAGATCAGGTGTTAAAATGTAGACAAAAAATTTTAATAGGTCGAAAAACAAAAATTGCTAATAAATACCAGTAATACCAGCATGTGTTAACGGAGGTCAACCAAAATGTATCACAGATGTTCCAAGATCATTAAAGCATGCTGCAAAATAGGCCACAATTGGTTTACCAGAGAAAATTTGATTAAACTGGAAGATGTTAGCGAACCATTCGGAAAACCAACTTTTGCCAGGAAGCTGATTTCTAGAATGTTTAAGGGTAATGAAAAACAAAAGTTTTCTTAAATTGCCGTAGTGATGGAACGGAACCTTTCAAAAATTTGTAACGGTTGTTTAAAGCCATTAAATTTCACTTTAATTGGTCACGGTTCAGTTAGAATTTTTTTTAGATCGAAATGATTAACGGATTGTAACCAATTACTCTTGTGACCTGCCTCAGTATAAACATATATAAGTAATATAAAATTAATTTATTCTATTAAACAATATCAGGCTTAATAAGAATTAAACAGACAGGCTTATCTAAATTTGGAATCCATGACAGCTAATTTCATAATTAGTATGGACATTCATTCAAGAAAAGTAAAAAATGAATGCAATGTAAACATACTACCTATCTTAACTAGCTTACCAACACCAACATTTTAAGTGAATATTAATATTTTTAACCCATTTATGATGAACATATAATTTTTTTAATAGTTCACCATCTTGATTTTAAAAACAATATTATTTGTAAAAAATTATTTTTATTTATTTATTTAATTTAATCCGATAGGTTTCAGATCAACTTTACTATAATTTTGGTTTTTTTTTTTGGTTAAATTATTTTTTTAATGCTTATGTTTATTTAAAAAACGTGTAAAAAATTTCACTTTATTTACAAAAAAAAAAAAAAAAAAATCATAAATAAACAAAATATATCTCTGATTTCTCAATATTGTAATACAAGACAAATAATATCTCTTTATTCATTCTACCGTTCATCCATTCACTCGTTCGTTTCTTTTTGAAATCATTCATTTACTAACCGAAACCTCAAAAATCCACCACGACGACAACACCTAAAATATCATCCCAAAGAAATAGTAGAAAGAGGAAAATGAATTAAATTTTTTAACATGAACAAAAAAAAGAAAGAGATAAAAAATAACACGAACAATAAGAAGAGTAAAGAAAATTATTTTCGATCAAGGTTAGCGGCTTAACATCATTTTTTTTTTTTGCTCTTTGTTCGTTTAAAATGATTTTCAAAACGATTTAATAAAAATTATTTTTCTAAAAATGAAAGAAAAAAAAATAAATGAAAATAAAAGGAAGAGAAGGAAATAAATTTTTTTAATTTTCTCCATTTTTGTTTTGTTATCATTTTTTCAATTTGTTACTGTTGCTATTTTTTTTTTATTTTATTTTCGAAATATACAGTTGTTTTGTTCATTTTCTTTTACATTTTTGACAGAAATTGTCTTGTATTTTGTATGTCACAAGTCAGAACTTTGGATTTTTTCAACAAAAAGAAAACAAAATAAAAAAAAAAGAGAATTTAGTGTTTTATTTAAACTTCCTTTAATTTTTTTTTTTTTTTGACGGTAACACAATTTCTTTAAAGTCCGGAAAAAATAACGATTTCGCAAACCGGAAGAAGATTCTTTCGAAATAAATAGAAGAGATTTATTTGAATTTTTTAAATGTCAAACAAACTATGGGCAGATATCATCAGTATAATTCAACTAAAAAAGTTTGTTGAATTAAACGTTATTAAATGTTTTGTGCAAATGTGTTAGACTAAGCAAAGGCTCTAATATATTATTTGCTTTCATCATAAAGTTTAGTTGTGCTAAATGCAATAGATGATGCATTGAAAGTCTTCATAACAGCTTAGGTTCTTTGTATTTTGAACCTATATTAGATTTGATGACATTATAAATAATTGTAAGATATTATATAAAAAGTAAATTTTGGAATCCATTTTAAGGATAAATTCCACCGACTAATGTCGTAATAATGTCGTCAATGTTTTTTTTTTAAGTAGATTAAAAGTTCTACCGTGTTGATGAGCTTTAAATTGAGACGAAAATTAAATTTTTACAATATTTTTTTTATGTATACCTACTGACAAATCTCTTTCTTTTCAACTTTATATAGATACTAGGTAACATTGATAGTTGGTTTTTTTTAAGGAAGCAAATGATTATATTTTTATTTCTTTTTTTTTTTTTTGTTTTTTTAATTTTTTACTTGAATTTCCACTTATTTTTTTAATTTATTTTGAAAAAAGAAAAAATTTAAAATTGAATGAGGTGAAATGACTCATATATTATAATTTTTATTTAAACATTAATATGTCTGCCTTTCAGTCAGAATTTTCTGTCAAAAATACAAATTAAAATACAAATTAAAATATCATTAATTTCATTTTTGTTTACCACGAATTTAAAAATCAGGTATAAGATGGTGATCATATTAAAAGCTTTAAATAATAGTATTAGCTTACGTTTAATTACTTGCGTTAACTAGCTCAAATAATTAATGGAATGCATAAAACTGAATTTAAATTTTACTTTTTAAGGAAACACTTTGCTTAAATTTTGCAAGGAAAATTGCAAGTCAGAACAAGCTTTAGCTTAAAAAAATGAGCTCAGTTTTATACATTTGACTCGATGTAGTCGCAATTTGACCCATATTACCCATAATTTTTAAAATACAAATAAAATATTAATTTACTATCTAATATTTTCTCTATCACTTCACTTTTAAAATACTAACAATAAAAATTCGATGAAAAATGTAAATTTTTTGAATGAAATCAGCTATAAATTAATCTATTTTGATTAATATATTGATTTAATATGATATGATTTAATTAGTTGAAGTGAGAAAAATTTATAAGCGCTTTTTATTATACCCTCCACATTAAGTATAGGGTATATTAACTTTGGTATGGTGTTTGTAACCACCAAAAGGAAGCGAGTTAGTTATAGACATGTATATATATTCTGAATCAGGATCACCGCCTGAGTCGATTTAGCGATGTCCGTCCGTCCGTCCCTCCGTACGCACGATAACTCAAAAAATAATGATGCTATCTTGATGAAATTTATACTATAGGTTAACAATGACTAAGGTAAGGCGGGGATTGTAAATGGGCGAAATCGGACCATGCGTTCGAGTACCTCCCATACAACCCCCAAAACATAATACGCATATTTTCGAAATTAATAAAGATAGAAACTTAAAATGTTGTACGAGGGTGTGTTTTTCTGAATCTCTGATATTCCCAAAATTTGAGATGAATTGGAGTGGTTGTTCGGGTACCTCCCATACAACTCCCAAAACCGAACAAGCATATCTTCGAAATTAATAAAGATAGGAACTTCAAATTTGATACGAGGGTGCTGTTTTCTGAATCCCTGATTTGTCTAAAATTTGAGATGAATTAGAATGGTTGTTCGGATATCTGCCACACAACTCCTAAGGCCAAACAAGCATATCTTCGAAATTAATAAATATATAAACTTGAAATTCGATATAAGAATGTTCTACCCTGTTGATGTCTCTAAAATTTGAGATGAATTGGGGTGGTGGTCCCCATGCCTTCACACACTTCCCAAGACCTAACAATCATATATTCGAATTTAATAAAGATAGAAACCTGAAATTTTGTACAAAGGTTGTAACAGCATTTATTTTTTTTAGCTTGTATTAAATACTAACTAAAATAACTTATGGATTTTTAATTTAATTTGAATTTTTTAGGTGTAGGGTATAAATAAGTCGGTTGCATCGACTTACTGTTATTTTTACTTGTTTTTGTTTTTTGTGTGTAAACATTATTTTTCATAAATTACATTTCTATAGCTTAGGCTAGTGTACGTTAGACTAGAATAATAGTTAAAAAAGATGGTGATAAAGACTTCTAATCAAGTGCATTCACTTAGTTGTTACAATGACTTTGGTGACTTATCAAGTTATCACTATTCATTTTAAAAAAATATTTGAATCAGAAAATTTTTGTAATGATTTTGCTTCTTTTTTTTTTTTGTTAATCCTTTAATTATGTTTTACTATTTTATCTGTTTTTCGCTATTTTAATCTAACGTATTTCTCATGTATTTTAACCTTTTCTACTTTTAAACTTTGTATCGTCTTCATCAATACCTTCTATTTCTTTTTCGTAAGCATCGAAATCAGGATCTTTAAATAATTAAGTAAGTTAATTAGGTAATTTTAAAGCTATATAATATCAGTTTCACTGTAATTGGTCAACTATAAGTTTAAAGTTCATTATCTATGTAAACACACAAAAAAAAGATGAAATACAAAACCAATGCAAGTTTATTGACGGTCAAAATTTTAAATCATGATAATTTGCGTTAATGTCTGCTGAATTTTTTGTCGAAATTTATATTAAGATTAACAGTTAAGACCAAACTTCAGAAAAATAATGTACCTATATATTTGTATATGTGTAGAAAAAATTTGCTTCCATTTTAACTTCAACACATTTTAAGTCGTTTCCTTCTAATTTTTTTTTTTTTTTTGCCTTATCATACAATTTAACTGAACTCAACTGAACTCCTTCCAATCCTATTAAATTTTTACTTATCCATTTTATTCTTTGTATAAAGTTACTTAATTTTTCCGACATTGTGGAAATGTTTGTAGGCATACTCTGAAAAAATGGAAATCCTTTTTTTTTAATAAAAAACAAAAAAAAAAAAAAAAAACTGTTTAATGTTTATTTATTTTCTGTTTTGTTATTTTATTTTCTGTATATCTATCTCTTTCTTTAAATTTTTCTTTTTATTTTCACTCTTTAATTTGATAGAAATTTATTTAAAAAAGAAATGATTTTATTCTCATTATTTTTTTATACTTGTTTTTTGTTATAATTTAGCTTAAAATTTAATTTAAAGAGTTTGAATTGAATTCCTTGTAAGGAATTTAATTTTCTCCTCTTTTTTTCTTATTCTTTTATTCAATTTTTTTTTGGAAAAATATAAATAAGAAAAATAAACTAAAAGAAAAACAAAGATGAAAATTAAACATAAGCAAAAACAAAAAAAAAAAAAATAAAACAATTAATGTGAAAAAATTATTTAAAAAAAAACAAAATGAGTGAATGTTTATAAGGATTTACGGGCTTCTTAAATATAGTTTCATTGTTTTATTGTTTTTGTTGGCATTTTGAAGATATATTGAAAGGATGAGAATGTAATAAGACATTGTTAAAAGATAAAATTAGATTAAAAGCATCAAAATGAAAAACAAAAGAAATATAATTAAAATATGTGACGGTAAACTTCAAATAATTAAAAACAATATTAATAAATTATTTTGAATTTCAAAAGAAAAAAAAATTGTTTATATTGCAGTATTTTTTTCGAAATGGGAAAAAGCATAAAGAATTGAAAAATGTTTTTCGAAATATACTTTTTAAAATTTATTGCCATGTTAAATTGAACGAACGAAACATTGTTTTTTTTTTTTTACCTTTAAATGTATAAAAATTCTCATAATAACTTTTTAGAAAAATATAAAATAATTTAATTTTACTCATTAGTTTTTTATCACATCAATTCATATTAAAATTTATTGTTAGTTAGAAACAACTTGAAAGTCATTTTTAATTTGATTTAAATTTTGAGTTAATAAATTTTCAATATTTTAATTATTTATTAGTTATTAAAATTTTGAAAATTAAATACAATTTGAACTCATTCTATTCTAATTGCAAATATTATATTTTAATCTTTTTTAAATAAAAACAAAAACATTTTACATTGTGAAATTCTGTTTTTGACGTAATTGTGATGCTTGTTTATCAAAGAACAGCAAAACGCCTGAAAATATGTAATATTTAAATTTCAATTTTATCGTGTTCGTACAATTAGGTAGGTGTCTCGATGGATTGGTAGTTAAATACGTGGCTTATTAACCGATTGAGGGCGGAATTAAATCCTACACAGATTCCTATCTAGGATTTTTTGTCTGTTTTTTAATTGAAAACAAATCCCCCCTGCTACCAAATATAAGTAAATATATAATATATATAGATCATATTATATAATATAAACTAAATAAATAATATTACTTTATAAAATAATAATATTCAACCTATAATGGTTTTGGTAACCGATGATTTAGTAATATTAGTAATATAATGTGATTTGTAATATAAATATAAATAAATAAGTTTTACTAGAATATTCTCCCTAAAATTATAATGGGATCTTCGCAGTTTATTTCATTCAACGAAGTTGTATATTATTTTTTGTTTCTTTATTTATAAAGGCGACTATTACGTCAGTAATGACTAGATTACAGAACTCTAGGTCCGTAGTCTACCTTTAAAACAATGGAGAACCTATTTGATCATCAGAGTATGTGTTAAGTTTGCCTAGATTTATGCCATTATAATACCACTCTGACGGAAAAAGCTTTGAAAACTTTTTTCTTGACAAACTGGGACAGGTATAGAATATGCGAATTCACATGCATAAGAAGCTAATTTTCTAGTATGTCTGCTTATTAGATAATGGCGCGTAATAATACCAAGCAATTTTTTTATTTCAGCTAGAGTGCTAAAATATACTGCATCTTTTTAAACTCAAATTCGGACTCATGGCTCTGATTCTAAGTTTTATATTAAAATTAACCACATTTTGTAAACCACGTTACCAGGGTGGTTGTACCAATTTTTTGTTGTACCAATTTTGGTGTCGTACCAATTTTGTGTCATAACAAATGCTTTTTGCCGGTTCTCGTACTAAGTATCAACCATAAAAGAAATCGATTGTCCGCTTGGTTTGTGTGTACTTTGATTTAGAGATACATATTATAAAAATGCATAATAATTTTATATAGCGAAAGAAAGCTAAGAGGTTATATCAAACTTACCCTTTTCCTAGGAAGCTAGTCTGTTTGTAAATATTAATATTAGCTAATCTTCAAATTTTCATTCAAGTGCTGTTATATTGTTTTCTACATAAATATTAGCAGTATGCGGAAAATGTAATATTTTTTATATTAATAACAAAAAATAAAAGACATTCAAAGTTTCAGTTTTAAATTAAATGTTTAAGCATTATAACTATATTGATATTGTAGAATATAATAAAAGATAAATTAAAAATTCACTTCGAAAATTATTAAATATTTATAAATTATTCGAATTCCTGTTACAAATTTTGTTCACAACCAAATAAGACTTTTTTAAAATGGTTTTTAAAATTCATGAAATTAATTTTTAAAAAGTAAAATAAAATTATATTTTTGATTAAAAGAATAAAAAAAACAAAAAAAAAATTTTTTTTTTGTAAAAAATCGCCATTAAAATCTTGAAATTCACAAAAATTAAATGAAAATTTAATAAAATTTTTCTATTGGAACAATAACAAAAAATTTTATGTTATTTAACAAATTTTGCTTTTTTTCTAATTTATTGTCTTTTTTTTTTTATAGAACATTTTTACCTTTTCTTTTTTTTTATTTTCAGAAATTATTTACTACGAAGACGTTTATCACGTGGTCCAAATAAAATCGTACTTTCAGCAAATGATTTTGTATTTCCGGTCGAAAATCGAAAGGTGAGTTATGAAAAAAATTTTCTTTGATTTTTAATTTTTTTATTCTTGATTTACGAATTTGTATTCAGCACGTTCGTATTCAAAATAAAATATTTGGAAAATTTAGAAAAACTTGGAAAATTTTTATTTTATAAAAATGCAAAAAAAGAAAGAAGGTATTGGAAATTTGCCAAATTATTGACCAACTTTTGAAAAAAATTGAAAAAATAATATACTTTTCGAAAAATCGTAAAAAAAAAATTGAATTTTCTTTTTTGTCATAGATTACACTCCTTAATATAAACGAATTATAATTTTTATTAAATGGAAAAAACAAAAAATTGAATAATCAATTTTATTTTTAATTTTTCCAATTAATTTTTATTTTTCTTTTTCAATTATTTGATATGAATTGAAATAAAACCAAAGAAAAGACAGATTTTATTTTTGTTGGCACCAAATTCAGATAAATATCTAAAATATTGCAATTATAAATAAATTGGCAAGTAAATATTTCTATACTTAAAATAAAAAAAAATCCTTTAATAAATAGTTAGTTGAAATTAGAACAATTTGGAGTCAAATTTTTCATTGTCGTAATTGATGTGAATCCTTGTAATTTTTATACACAGAATTTTCGATAGTTAATGGTATTACCTTAGAGAGAAAAGTATTTTTTTTAAGCTTAATACTGAAATTGGTTAAAAATATTTCGTACCCATAAATTATATGGATATTTAGTATATATATAATTTTTTTTAAAAAAATAAAAATGTTAATTGCCCATTAATCTCTTTTCAATAATTTAATAATTATAAAAAATATTTTAACGATTTTATTTTTTAATTAGGTGAAATTATTACTGATTTGTAAAGTTAATTAATTATTATAAAAAAAAAAAGTTAAATTAATTATAAACAAATAATTTCCGAACAATAAATATATTTATTTATAATTAATTAGATCAATTAAAAAAAATTAAAAATTTAAAGTACATTCCAACGGAATTATATAAAAATTTACAAACCACTCTATACATATAAATTATTTTTTCTATAAATATTAAAAGAACAAAAAACTATTAAGAAAAATACGATCCTGAAAAAAAAAATATGTATTTATCAGGAAAGCGGATCAATTTAAAACAATTAATACTGAAAAATATAAAGATTTTAAAGGAGAATTTGTGATAAATTGTTTTATTGATCGAAAGAATAGAATTTTATCATTGATTTTTATAAGGAATTCCATTGAAATTTATAGGAATATTTTATAAGGAACATAAATTCAAATTAATAACTTCCTGATAAATTAATTATATATTGTAATGTTTAAACTAAAAACCAAAAAATAAAAATAGAAAATTAATAAATAAATTAAAAATAAGGATATTAAAAAAAATCTTAAACAAAATATAAAATAATTAAAATATCAGATCTAGAATAAATTGGAATACATTGCAAACATTTGGGCAGTATTGGTTTCGACGTATCATTATAGCACTCATTTTAGAGCTTCTCAAACTAATTCCTATATTTTAAAAATCCCCAGATGGCATAGCGCTTCACATGGAAATTAAACTTGTTTGTAATTGATACAGAGCGAATACAGAATAGCAACAAAAAAAATACATTTCATTAAATGTAAAGCAAGAGTGTCAAAATTAATAAGAATTTGAAGCATCCAATAAGAAATTTCAAAAATAAATTAAATTTTGTTTTTTTTGAATTTTTTTTTTTTTTTTTTACGAGGGTTGGTGGAAAACTCGAAAGCCACTAAGAGGAACTGCACGTGCTTCCTCAGGGTAGTGTTGGACTTCAACGAACCAAAACCACCCTCCCTTTTAAAACCAAACTTTAGGATGGAACTTTTAATACAAATGTATAGTTTGGTTTTGGGTATAGGGATGTAGGAAGGATAATTGGGGAAATTTGGATTGTGGGGGATAGGAAAATTTGGAGGTACATTTTGAAGAAAGGACATTTTGAAAATTTTTACAAACAATTTATTGTCAATTCATTTTTGAATTTCAATTTTTGAATTTTTGAATATTGTCAATCAATTTTGAAAATGAAACAAATTTTTTAACAATATCAAAGATGTCTAAACAAGAATATTTTTAAATTCTCTTAGTTTTATCATTTTTACTTTAAAAATTTTAATTTTAATTTCATAACTTTTTTCACTGGCATCGTATATATAGAATTTAAATATCTCAAAGAACTATCAAATTTATTTATGTTCTAGAAAAAATATATATTTTTCGATTGAATCGATAAAATTTTAGTTTAAATAATATTATTTCATGGAACCAGCAAACTGATCATATCCTTAAGCAGTTTTTAATAAAAGAGTTTTAATTATCCTTTGGAAAATTTAAACATTTATTTTTATGTTCACATAATATTTTTTATTCCCGTTACATAATTGCATTTTATTACAAAATTTTGAAAAGTAAAAATTCAAATAACATTTTATACAATATGTAAAATCCGAAAAATACATATTGCTAACACTAATAATATACTTTACAAAATTATTTATATTCCCGTAGGATACTAAAATTTTCCAAAAAATAAAACATTTTCTTTAATTCTTCAATAGCAAATAATAATTTCTAAAAATTTTCAAAAATATATGAATACAAACAATTTTAAATCTAAAAATTTTTAAAAAATGAAAACAATACTCGTAATTTAATGCTTTTAACTTAAATTGTGTTATTTTTTAAATCTTTAAAAATATATTTTTGGAAATTGATGGAAATATCATTTTAAAAAAATGCAATAATATTACTATAGAGCGGCGAAATTTAAAACTGCAATATAGAATGTAAACCAAGAGTTTTTAAAGTGCATATTTTCAAAAAGACAATAAAAACTGTTGTGACTTGCACCTTCAATATTAACGAAACCTTTTATAATTAAGAGAAGCTTTATACATAATTTAAAACATAATGTTTGAATTTTAATGTTTATATTTTACTTTGAAAAAATTTGAACAAATACCTCAGTTAAAGTTGTTTAAAAATAGTAAATTTTTAATTTTTTATCCCTAATAGCTCTTAAACAGGGGGAGGTACAAAAAAAATTTCTGAAAAAATCAAAGTTGATCCTATTTCCAAAGTATTTATGAATTCATGTATGCGAGACTTTAGTTGCAAAATCAGGATTGCCCTTTTTTCAAAATCTTTATATATTTCTATTTCATTTTCTAAAATCCTGATTTTGTAACCAAAGTCTCGCATACATGAATTCATAAATACTCTGGAAAAAGGATCAACTTTGATTTTTTAACCAACTTAGATATGCTTTCTAATATAGAATCTCGCATAGACATATATATAAAAATATAAAATACGTATTGTTTTACCCAAGGCGTTATTTCTCATAAATGGGAAATAACACCCCGAGGGCTTTATTTCGCAGGGCTTTAATTCAGGTCACCTTAAAACATATAGAGTTTTAATTTTAATGTATTAATATGTAAAAATTTGTATAGATGACAAGTTATATACGTGTCTGAAAATAGAAAATTTTAAAATTATGGCCCATAGTAGCTTTTAAAGAGGCTTTGGTACAGAACGAATTTTCTGAAAAATCTTTTTTCTCTCAAAATTCTCAAAATTGTAAAACTCTATCTAAAGGGGTACGGAAATATAACGAACCAGATATGTAAACTTTTTAAAATAGGACTTTTCAAAATTTAAAGATGTGTAGTCGGGCAACCGGTGGGGCTACATAAAAGAGGGCGGACTAATAGAAAAATTTTTCAAAAACTTTTTGAAAAATGTGCTAAATAACAACTATAGTATAAATTATTTTACATTATTAGTTTCATTTTTACCCAAATTTAATAAACAGAAACAGTTTGTATACGTATAATATTAGATATTGGGGTCGTGGAAGTTAATTCATTAAAAAAGCTAAAAAACCTTAGTACAAGACTTAGTACAAAGACATATGAACCCGCAATAAAATTACTGCGGATTGAAAATGTGGAAATTTGCATACTTATATATGATCGATCCGCGGTTCTTATGCGCAAGATTTTCAATGACACATTTTTATCCAAAAACTGACATTTTCCCCCCTTTTTACAAATATGAATTAGTTTTGAAATGTTCTGTAAGACTTAGAAACACAAACATTAATGACTTATTACCAAAGACAAATTCAACTCAAATTTTGAAATTAATCAGCATTAAATATTAAATAAGTAAAGTAATTCTCTTAAGATTCTATACGAGAATACTGTGAAAACAGTTAGGGTATCATCCCATTGTATTGGCTATAATAGGTAGATTTAGGGAGTAAAATTTCAAACTACCAAAGGGCTATGATTTTCTTAGTGTCCTTGGAAGATTCTCTCCTTCCTTATGAAATAAAATGCCCTTAAATTTATCGTAGCCAAATCTAAATTAAATATTTTTTTTTTCTACACTTAACGTAAAAAATTATTGATTTAATCTTTTTATTTTTTTAGTTTTAGTGATTTATTGCAGGAAAAAATGTATTTTCTTATTTTTAATGTACATTAAGATAGTACAAGTAATTATAGATTTTCATTAACATTTTATTTATAAATTAAATTTTTAATAAACAATCCTACAATTCAATTGACAAACAAGATGATTAAGATGAACTTATAATAAGTGTTTCTTAATCATAAATATCATTAGATTTTAAGAATACAAATATATTCAAGTGTATTACAATCAAAATATATTTGGTTGCAAGCGTCTTATATTATATGGTTGGAATTATTTTTCAGGATTTTTATGTAAAAACAGGGACATAAAATAAAAAATAATAAAAATATGTATGTTACTTTTAAGTACAAATTATTCCGATTTGAACATTATTTTAACCATTCAGCTCATGAGGTTCAATTATAATTTTAAGATTGAATACTATTATAAATTTATATTCGAGTAGTAAATTGTTTTGGTGCAGTGACAAAACATCCGAGGAAATAAAGCCTGCGAGCGTTAATTCCTTTTTGAATTGAAATTAAAAAAGCCTATAATTAAAAGGAATTAAACCTGCGGGCTTTAATTCTTCTTGAATTGGAATTAAGACCCACAATCTTTTTTGGTATTAAAAGAAGAGAGTAATAGAATATGCAGAGCAAACGCATTAGCAGAGATTTTAGAGTTTTGAATAAAAATTAGGGTGTATAATCCAAAAATTATGGTGATAATTATTAAGGCGTATAATCCTGATTTTGAATTTAGTTCTAAAATCTCTCCCGAAATCCCTGACAATAGGAGTATTACTTATATACATATTTTGGAAAAAGCATATAACTCTAATTTTGTAACAAACTCTAAAATCCCTCCCAATTCAGAATTTCGCACATATACATATTAGTAAATTTTCTGAAAAAAGGGGATACACGATCTGTGGGCTTTAATTCCTTCCTTTATTTAAAAAAAAATAACTTTAACGAGTTAAACAATTTTCAATTCAACGAAATTGCATATTCTTATAGGTTGCAACAAAATATAACTAATGAATTCTCAAAATTTATTATAGAATGACCAATTTTATTGAATGAATAAAATTTTATATAATTCACCTAATAAATATCTTAATTGTCGATAAATGAAATCATTAAAATAAATTTAAATATACAAATATAAAATAATTTATAACTTAATCAAATTTTCCTTTTAATCCATTTCGATTACATTCTGTTCCTTTTTTATGAATAAAAAATTTTCATTTTATAGCAAATGCAAAAGAAAAACTTCACTTTCATGCAAAATCCAAATTATTATTTTTTTTTTTTCAATCACAACTAATAAAAATTTTTCTTTTTATTCTCTTATATAATTTTAGGTCGATGAAGGTATTGAAGCAATGCTATGCTGTTGGTTACAACAATTACAAGAATTCGGTGGTCCAGAAGTTGATAAACCTGATTTATTAAAAGGGTCAATAGGTTCATTAAAAAATTTAGGTTTAGTACCAGCTGGTGGTAGTGGTATTACAGTAGGTGGAACAGGAGTAACCGGTGCAGGTGGTACTGGCACTAGTGGTGGTGGTGGTAAAACAACAAATTCTGGTTCTGGTAGTTTAGCACGTCATAATCCAACATTTTTTGATATGAGAGCACGTTATAATGGTGATTTAGTACAATTAAAAGAAATAGTAATGAATGGATCTTTTGAATTAAAATCAAAAGCAATGGATTTACTTGTTATGGCACATGGATTACGACATGAAAATATAAATCCTTTAATAGGTAAGTTAATAAATTTATTGGTTATTGTTTGTATAATTTTTTTAACCTGATTATTTGAATAAAAAAATCTGGAATAAGTAAAATGCATATAAAAGACGATTTTTTTTTATATTCATTATAAATTTAAATATGAATTAAAATTAAAATTAAAAATGAAAAGGACAAATTTTTTTTTTTGTAAGTTTTCATTTTGTCATGGATTATGATTTTAATTTCTTTTATTTTCTTAGACTTTGCAGTTTGGTTTTTTAGGATTTATGTTTTTAGTTGTTATTAAAATCCCAAATGAAAGTAGATGTAGTTTTAAACTAAATTTTAAAATTATTGAAAATAATTTTTTTTTTTTTGGGAGACGAGGGAAAACTCCGTAAGTCAGTCAAAAGAACAGCACAAGATTCCTCTGGGGTAGTGCTGGACTTTAACCAACCAAAACCACTACCTTTAAAACCAATCTTTAGAATGGGTCCTTTAATACATATCACAATGTACAGTTTGGTTTGGGGGATAAGGATGTGGAAAGAATTATTAAAAAAAATAATAAAAAAGAGCAAAGTAATTAGACATTAAAAACTACATAATAACAATGTTAAGCACAAAATTATTAAGTTAAAAGAACTTTAAAAATATTTTGGGAACTTTATCCTCTTATTATTGTGAAACACAGAAGTATATGGAAAAAGCAATGGATAAACGAACCAAATTATAATTTCAAACCTTGCCGTTAGGCCATATACAAATAAATAATATTTACAAATAATAATAAAAAAAATTTAAACTTGGAAATTATTATTTTAAAACAGCCTTAGAAGCGAAAAACTATCTCGGACGAAATCAATGAGTAAATCTAATTGACAAGGTCTAGGACCAAGAAAAAAATATATAATTTGGTTAAACGAATTTCAATAAGGAGAAATCAAAACCCAAAAAGGATCCATAGATATTTAAATGAAACTTCGAAAACTAAATTACAGTTAAAGTTTGTAAAAGATATCAACGATTTTTTTTTTTTGAGGTTTTATTATTCTGTAGAAACATTTTAATGGCTATATAATTTTTCTGATGATAACTTCTATAATAACAAATTCTTGGGAAATTATTTTTTGGCCTTTGAAAGTTATAATAAATCAATAAGCCTAGATCAAACGGTATTATCAATAAATAATTTTAATTTATTCCATTTATTCACTCTAACCGCTTACCCCTCAGTTTTAATACCCCCTTAATCACATACTAGTCAGATATACAGAAAAATTTTTAAAACTTTTAAAAATAAAAAATAAATTTTTCATCATTTTTAAATGTAATTTCAATTAATTCCATTTAAGTATTACAACTTTATTATAAATTCCCACTTATATAAAAATATTATTATTTAACTTCTTCCATTCAGTAATTTTTTTTTTAATTCATTTTAAAATTCATGGTAGATTTTTTTAAAACTAAAATAAAACAAAAGGAAACCATTTTACCAGTAATAAAAATTGCAATTAATTTTTAATATCAAATAAAAATAAGTAATAAAAATATAATTTTATTTAAAAAAAAAATAAATAATGTTCTCCTTCAATGACTTAACAAAATTTCAATGTCGATTTATTAAAATCCCTTCAAGCCATTTGATTTTTCTTTAAGATTATGGTAAAAATTTATGAAAATTTTCTTAATAATCTTTTACAAAAAAAAATTAAGAAAAAAAAGAGAAAACCAAAATATAGCTAGTTAGGAGTGTTTTTCAATATTTATGAACCTCATTAAAATATTAAAAATTATTAAAAAATATATAAAAATATTGTTTTACTACTAATAAGAAAAATAATTCGTTTTTTTCATATCCCCATCCTTTTATTAAAAATATTGTAATTTTTTTTAATCAATTTATTTCGTATAAAAAGATGAAAAATTTATATATGAACTTTTGACAGGAAAAATCGATTATGATAATTAAAAAAAAAATAGCATACAAATTTCATTTAATAGGAGTGGACTTATTAAATGTAACCTACATAAAGAAATTTAATAGAACTGAACTGTTATTATTTATTTCAGAAAATTTATTGACCAAAATCGAACGAAAAGAAATAAAAATAAAAAGGTAAAAATATTGGATTCCAAGAATTAAAATAAGGAATTAAAAAGGATTCAAATTTATCATATTTATAATGTTTGTTTGTTTTTTTCTTTTTTTTTTTTTACTAGAGTAGGTGGGAATCTCGAAAGACACCAATGAAATCAACTCGAGGACTTCTCTTTGGTATTGTTGGACTTTAACCAACTAAACTTTAACCTCCTCCTTTTTAAATCAAACATTAGGTTAGAATCTATAATATAAACTATTTGGTTTGGGGATTGGAAAAATGGGAATAAAGAAAATTGGGGAATAGGAGTATTATTTAGAACAAAGATGTTGATATTTTTGTGGAATTTATCGATATCAAATACGTTATGATTGCCAATTTTAGGGAATACTTTCGACAGTAAGCTATTCCATATTCACGCTATACGCATTATAAACAAATTTCCATATGCGAAGGTGTGCCATCAGGTGTTCTATAAAATATCGGGATTAGCCTTTCTTGTATCTCGGTTGAAATTTGAGAGGAGACAATAATGTTTTTATTTTTTCTGAACATTCCTATACCAATAAAATATTTATAAAATCGAGTGAGTGCTCCAATAATCTGTAGATAATCGAAAAGAGCCAGATTTGAGGTAGCAATGGGATCGTTTATTAACCGAATTGCTCTGTTTTGCACTTTTTCTAGGTGTTCCAATGCTGGATCTTGCCCAAATGTGTGCATTATACTCCATTCTAGATCTGATGAAGATTTTATAGATAGTTAACAAACCTAAAGACGAAAAGGTCTTACAGCGCTTTAGCTTTACGAAAACCATGATTAGACCGTTTCATTTTTTGGTTTAGCTCAATACCCAGAATATTCAGCCTTTCATCATGCTATAAGATTTCGTTTTGAAATGTAAGATTAGGTAATGCAATATTGAATTTACATGAGATTCTACAGCACTGTGTTTTAGAGGTGTTAAAGTCAACTCTGTTGATTTTACTCCAATATAAAATTTTTTCTAAATCATTATGTAGTTCATGTATAGTGGAATTTTTTGATGATACATTAAGTAACTGATTGACGTTTAGTCTTTTATTGAATTCGTAAGTATTAAAGCTACAACAGTGCTTGTTTGTTTATTTATATTACTTGATTGCATCCTATAAAGATAAATTCAAGTCAAGGACGCTTTTACTTTCGGATATAAGTTTTACAATTAAGATATTTGTCAATTAATTTTGCAAGTATTAACAATTTAGGTACAAAAAAACTAAGAAAACTTCAAAAAAAAAAATCAGTCAACTGGTTAATAGAAATGATATTTTGTATGCTTTTTTTATGTTCATATATGAATTTAAACTGTTTAAAATATTTTAGATGTTCTAAGTTAAACTATACTTTCATTATAAATTATTCTGAATTATGGATGATATGTGTACATTACAATACAAAGACATCATATACAAAAATATTTTAAAGATCCGGTTTAAATTACCCACTTCCGTTAAAAACGTTAATTATTTTAAATTGCACAAATAAATTGTTTTGGTTATCCACAAATAATACAAAAAAAAAAACGATTTAATAAAATTTTATATTAAAAATTTTCTAACGGCAATAACTTTAAAAAAAAAAAAAAAAAATTCCCCGGTATTCATTATATTTATACGAGTATTTGTATAATGGAAAATGATACAATTTATCATCATTTAATGAAAATTATTTTCCCATGTGTTTACTTTTTCTTTTACTCCTCTTTTATCAAATTCAAATTTTTGTGAAATTTATGAAAATTAAATCATATATGAAATAATGAAACTGGTCAAAATAATTTTATTTTTTTTCTTTCTTTGTTTATTTAATTTTCCAGGACATCTCATATTAAAATCAATTTAATAATAATAACTTGTATATATTATATATAAGTATGTATACATATGAGTATGTATAAAATAATGATACTGTTGGGCATTAATTCTAAAATTTTTATATTTTGTAAAAGTTTTTTTTTTTTTTTAAATTACTCTAATGTGGTGTGGCAAAACTATTTAGTATTTACGTGTATAATGCGTGTGACAATTAATAAACTTTTAATATTTAATTGTACTAATCTATTTTATTTTATAGATGGAGTAGCGGTTTTGTTAAAATATTTTTTTTAATTTAAAATAATTTTATGATCTAATCAAAATATTATTTTCAAAAAATGAAATCAACAATATATACATAATATAGTCATATAAATCCATTGGACGAAGAATTTTTTTTTACCTTCATCTTTATAAATTACATTATAATATCTTTTTAATTTTAAAGGGATGAGATCTTGAATTTTATTTCGGATGACAAGTGAATTGGCATTTTTGTTCAATTTTTACATTTTTCGTATCTGACCTGATGGAGACCTTTTCCGTATCTGACCTTTTTTTCAAATTTTCCCCATCCCTGTTGTATACTCTTCTATTATTTAATTACTCTTAAATAAATACACTTTTGTTCTTTGATTAGAGACATTTCTGTTCTTTGTTGGTGTTATTTTTATCCTATAGTTGTCTAATAAATTTTTCATATACCACACAAAACTTTTCATTTAAAATATTCAGAATTTTGATTATTTTTTGTATGTATATTTTGTATATGTGTTTTGGTTTTGATTATTTTTTATGTATGTACATATGTTTAATGTATTTTGGTTTTGATTCTTGTTTTTTTTTGCGGTTTTATATAGTGCAAAACCATCAAAATTTTAAAACTTCAAATAAAATTATTTATAATTAAATAAAATTTATTTATACTTGAAATATGAAATTATAAATTTAATTTTAATTTAAATATATTATAATTTTTTTTTTTTTTTTGCTTTTTTGTTATAAGCGTTTAGTATGACCTAAATTAACGTTTTCTGTACGTTTTTTTTTGGCGGGGGGAAAGAAAGCCTAGAGCAATAAGACCTAATAGGCCTTATTTCACATTTGAGTTGAGAACTAAGGCCTAATTCGTAAATTTTCGCTGTAGGTCTTATTTCTCATTTCAAAGAGAATTAAAGCCTATAGGCCTTATTTTACTTTAGAAATATTATATTATTATTATATTATTCCAATTACAAATTTGTAGCTGACTATCGAGCCACTCTTCGCCTCTCTCTTAGCCGATCCCTTCACAACTCCCTTCACACTTCTCTTGAAGGAATTGAAACTGCTATCTCTGCTATCGCGCCTGTGCACAACAACGGCGCCGGGAACGCGGGCGAACCGGCGCGGGGATAGCAGCCTTTATTCCTTCAAAACAATTTTTTTTTGCTTTTCATAAAAATGTTTAAATTTTCACAAAATTTATTATTATATTTCAGAAAGAACAGTCAAAATTTAATACTTTTATATGGAAAGCTGAAAAATTATTTTTTCCCCCATAATTTCAAAAATTCTTTGTAATTAGGAGAGATTTTAGAGTTTGCTTCAAAATCAGAGTTAAATCAGCTTTTTCCAAATTATTTATAAATATTCTAGAAAAACTGTAATTCTGATTTTGTAACCAACTCTAATAACTGAACTAAGTTCGACAAAATTATTACATTAAAAAGTGAAATAAGTTTGAATGTTGAATTTAAACGAAATTTTTTAATTTTTAACTTGTCGAACTTATTTCATCATGAAGAAACACTGACTACTGACGCACGCACTTTCACAGTGAAATGTGCCAAAAAAAACAGAAAACATTTTATTACTTAAATAAGCTGAAATATATGAGAATTAAATTATGAAAGGAAAATATTAAAAAATGTTATTATTGGAATAATAAATTACAATTAGGCTTTAATTCCATTATTTTAAAAAAATAATTAGGCCTAATACACTTTGGAATGAGAAATAAAGTCTAAATCGCGAAATTTCGCGAATTAGGCTTTCTTTTTCATTGGAAAATAAAATAAGGTCTATTAGGCTTTATTGTTCTAGACTTTATTTTCCCCCGCCTTTTTTTAATCTTAAACTAAATTTAATTAGTTTTTAAAACTAAATAAAGAAACAATATTCAAATTTTCTTTTTACAAAATAAAAAATTTAGTTAAATAACTATTTAATAACATAATATGCTATAAGTATAAGTATTTTTTTATGCTTCTTTCCACTCTTATAAATTATTAAATTACTAAAATCCACTCTTGGAATTATTAATTTCATTAAGTCCTTAATTAATCGGCTATAGCTATTGTATAATATTATGAAACGGAAATATTTTTTATTTCTGCGCCATCTATTATCTTATACAAGAATTATTATTAATTATCTTTTTTTTTAAATACATAATATATTACGACATGATTTTAATTATAAAACATATATTATTAATTTTTTATTTAATTATTTTGTACTAATTGCAATATATTAAAAGAAAAATCGATATTATTTTTTGGTAATCTATATTCTATATGAACCAGTCGGGGTTTGATCCCTCAACTTTCGAATGAAAAGACGGTGTCTAAACCACTATACCATTCGCTAGATATAAGTATACATAAGTAAAATTAATTATTTATTATTTATATAGAAGCATATATTATTAAAATTTAATAACTTTCCTAATAAAAAAGTAAATAACTTTCACTATAAATTAATTAGTATTTATGTAGTATTTATGTAAATCGGGAAATATATGAAATTATATTTTAAATTGCCTCCTTATGTACAATTTTTATTAAAGTTTTTAGAATGTCAAATGCAATTTTAAACCGTAAAAGAGTTCTTTGCGTCAATTTTCTTAAATTTTACTATCATATTCTGAATATTTCATTAATGCATTGAAAGTAGTAAAATTGTAGTAAGTTGTAAACATACTATTAAACGTACGGTACTATTTTATATGATATATCTATGTTTAAAATTTATTTATCTCAAAATGTGTAGGAGTTTTGTAAATAAATAAAGATGGAGGGATAATCGATGAACTTTTATAATAATTAATAATAAAGAAATATGATGAATTACACTTGTATTTAAATTAAATAATTAAATAATTAACTTGACTAAATTACTTAATTAAAATAAATTTTGGTTTTTTTCATTGTATATATAAAAAAAATATAACGCCATTGGGTTAATATACATTTTATATTTTGTTCATATTTAAAACAGTTCTTTTTAACACCAAAAGTTATTTATTTCTAATTAATTTGTTTGTTTGCTCATTCTTCACATATACAGGTTGTTCCGCATAAGAGTGCAAATATTTCAGAACGTAATTTCTAATACTAAAACTAGGAAAAAAATTGTGCGGGTGGGATGGGTCTATTATTAGTCCTTTTCGAGATATTGGAACATTTATGATTTTTGTTTTACAAAATTAATTGCCAAATTTGCTTTACACCTACACACTCCACAGAGTTAACTTAGTTTTGTTTGAAGGCTTATTCTTCAAGCTTTTATCTACTGAAAGATTTATTGTCTTAGGGTAATTACTTTTTTAATTCGAGCTAAGAAAATATGAAATTTTTATATTTTTTTACAAATTTTTTTTTAAAGTAAAGTGTTTTCTTTCAAAAATGGCTTATTAAGGTATCATTATTATATAAAATTTGGAATCCTTGATAAGCTACCATAACTTTGTGTTAAGTAACTTTTTCTCTAAGTTTTATCGTTTCCCAGATATAAGACAAAATTTAAGAATATTTTTAATAAACAAATTCTTAATTCACACAAAAAATTTGTTTGAGTAAAAGTTATTATTTTTAAAAAATTAAAAATAAAAAATTATCTATTTTATAAAATGTTAAAACATCCTGTACATTTACAAATATTGATTTATATTTATTATTTAATTAGAGTTATATAATGATTTATTTAACAGATTATATGCAATTTTTTGTTTTTTTTTTAAATTTATTTTCTTCAATACCCTGCCACTATTATTTTATTTTTTTCTTATTTTTTTAGGTTGGCTAAGTGATCCATCTCGTACAGCAATGGTATTTGATTTTTGTTCACGTGGTTCATTACAAGATGTTCTAATTATGGATGAAATCAAATTAGATTGGTCATTTCGTTTAAGTTTATTAACAGATTTAGTTCGTGGTATGCGTTATTTACATTCAACACCAATACGTGTTCATGGTAGTTTAACATCACGTAATTGTGTTGTTGATGCACGTTGGGTATTAAAAATAACTGATTATGGTTTACCAACATTTTATGAAGCACAAGGATTACCATCACAACATAAAAGTTGTAAAGAATTATTATGGACAGCACCAGAATTATTACGTAATACAAAAGGACATAATAAAAGTGGTACACAAATGGGTGATGTTTATTCATTTGGTATAATAATGCAAGAAGTTGTTGTACGTGGTGAACCATATTGTATGTTATCATTATCACCAGAAGAAATTATAGGAAAAATAAAAAAGCCACCACCATTAATTAGACCATCAGTATCAAAAGGTGCCGCACCACCTGAAGCTATAAATATTATGAGACAATGTTGGGCTGAACAACCAGATATGAGACCAGATTTTATATCGTAAGTAATACTATATTCATTTATAATTTGTACTTATATACATATATATATATTTTTTTTTATATATGTATTCATTTAAGTTAAAATGTATGCATTAAAAGAATATTAAAAAGATAAAGGCAAGTGATATAAAAAGAAACGCTAAATCTTTTTAATAAAATTTCTTAGAGGAAAAAAAATAAAATATAAAATTTTCTTCACTTTTTCAGTTTCTTATTCTTATTTTTTTTATAATAAACAAAAAACAAAAAAAAAATTACAAAATTAGACATGAAAAAAAAAAAAAATTCAAAATCCTTTTTATCATTTTTAAGGACGAAATCATGCCAACGAAAATATCCTGAAAAGGATAATATCAAGGATAATAATAAAAAAAAATCTCTTAACTTGCTAATGCTTCCACATTTCTTCAACATTTTGAATGCTAATGTTATTTTTGTTTTTGTTTTTTTTATTATTGCTGTTGTTGAAATGGTGTCGTACCCTTTTATTCAAAGATTTATAATTGAATCGTGAAACATTCTTATAACAAAATCATGTTGAAATTGTGTATTGAGTTTATTTTTAGATTATAATTTAATTTTATTGGTTTTTTCCTTTTATTATAATTTATGGAAAAAAAAAATGATTGGTATGTTAGTGAAATATACAATCAGAAATCATCCAATTATTTAATATATATGCATTTAGAAAATTCTATTACATTATACTCATTGTTATCCACTATTTTTAGCTTTTGTTATTTTTTTTATTAAGAAAACAATTAAGTACCTAAGTCAAGATATTTTATGTAACACTTTAGTCTTTATAAGATACCAATACATATCTAAAATTTAAAGAGATTCCTTTTTTTTAATTATTATTTAGTTTCTAAAAAAGCTAAATTCTAAAAAATCTCAAATAATGGAAATTTTACATTGTTTATGCCTTCAAGGAATCAAGATTTTAGCTGATTTACAAGTTAAACAAGCGGTAATCAAAACCTTATTTCTTCAACTTTATGCTTTCTAGACTTAATTAATCAATTAAAAATTTACTAAAAACAAAAATCTATGAGTGAAAAATATGATTTCTTTGAATATCAATGCTAAGTCAATAGTTAATGCATTTTTAACATTTGTTTGCCAATTTTTAGTTTTATTTGAATTCTGTCTTTATTGTATATTGAAAATTGTATTCAGGATTCCAATTTTTTTTTTGAAATTTTATTCTTTCTTATTGATATGATCTTTTGTGTTTTGTTCTTGATTGACCTTAAACTGAACTTTAAATTATTTAATAATTAATCCCTTAACATATTAAAAATTGAAGAATTAGTCCATTAGGATACGTGTAAATGAGGTCCAGCCTCTCAATGTAATAACGAGGCAAATGAGATCGGTTGGACTGAAATTTAATAAAAAAAAAATATTTATTCTTAAACATTTTCACAATTTTCAATTTAAAATCAAAGATATTTCATTTATCTATATAACCGATATGAAAATTTTTAATCAATTTAATTTAAAACAATTCAACAATAAATTTTTCATTTTAAGAATTTAAAACTTTTTTATTCTAATATGTTAAATAATAGTTTAATATTGATTTTTAAATTTACTTTAATATTTCTGGGAAAAAAAAAAATAAAATTCAATATTTGATAATTTGATTAAAAGAGAAAAACTTAATAACAAATTCAAATTGTTTTTTGCAGTATTTATGCTATCAATACTATGAGAACAAGAGATGAAAACGAAATTTTTTAAAATACATTTTTTATCGTTGAGTTTTTTATTTATAAAAAAATAAAAATTGGCTTGTCACCAAAGAATTTAAATTCTTTAAATGGTTTTATTTGTAAAATTTTATTTGAGAATTTATTTTATAAAATAAAATAAAAAATAAAAATTAAGACCTAATATACCTTTTCAACTAAAACTTTAACTTTAAGTGTAGAAATTTTAAACTATAAATGATGAAAATTTAATTTTAAGTGTAGAAATTTTTAATTTAAGTGAAGAAATTTTACATTTTAAGTACATATATTTTTTGATACGATTTTTCCTTTAAAAAATCTATATTATATGTAAAGAGAATAGAGAATTAATACATAAGCCATAAATCATAAATCGTAATGGCTATGAAGTCAAAATATATTTTTATGTCTTTTCGAAATACGAATAATTATAAGCACGATACACAATAATATACAAGACGTGGACACTAAAAGAAAACAAGGTAGAATGTAAACCAACGGTTTTTAAAAGCGCACATTTCCAAAACACGATACAAACTGTTTAGAATTGTGACTTATTTGAATATTTAAAAAATAAAATTTAAGAAATTTTTTGTAATAAGAAAATATGTGAAAATAACACTTTTCTGGAATTTTGAGGAGCTGTAACTCCTGAACCCTTTATAACCAAGAAAAACCATTAACACACATAAAAATATATTACTGGAGTTTTAATTTTTATGTCTTGCCGAAGAAAAATTTTTACAGGTGCTTAAGTTACAGGTGCCTGTTGTAGCTCCGTAATGGATGGGGCTACATGAAAAAGTTGTTCCACAAAATTATTTTTTTTATGAGACCTACCCATGGTTAAAATTTTTTCTCTATCTTTAACGGTGTAGAAGTTTTATAAACAGACGGACGGACGGACGGACAGAGTGAAACTAATAAGCACATTTTTTCAAAATTTTTTTGGAAATGTGCTAAAAATGCTGTATTGTAGGCAGATTTCAAATCTTAAAACAACTTGAAAACTATGAGTTTTTATACCTCAGGCGTTTACAGCCTTTTTTGCACCTCAGCTATTTATAGCCTGTTAATAATTTTAGAAATAAGTGTACATATTATATTTATATTAGCAAAGTACTCGGCGTTGCCAGGATTATTTTGTTGGCTTTATGAAATAAAAATTATTAACTTTTGCTTTTGCGTTAATATAATTTAATTAATATAGTTCACGTATTTATTTATGCATTTACTGATGCTGGTAGTTCATATTTTAATTGTTTTTACATTTAATTACATTTCTGGTGCCTCGTTAATGGAATTAGTATTCTATATCAAATCTATTGAAAAGCTTCTTTTTAAATGTATAAATTTCAGGTTCTGTTTAAGATATTTTTAATAAAAAAAAACAGAGTTTTTTTTTACCTTTATAAATTAATTAAAATTTTTTTACCTTAACTTTCTAATAAGTAATTATGTTTTCAAATTGATATATGGTAAAAATATGTATAAAACTGTATATGGAAAAGAATGTAAGGGTCTGTTCTTTAAATATATATGTACTCATTTTTGATTAAATACTGTACAGAAATGTGAATATGTTTTCTAATTTAATAAAATTGATTGTGTTTATAGTATTTTTAAACATACATACATTATACATATAGTATGTACATATTTCAATGATATTTTTTGAGAAATATATTATACACATGCATCTTAAGTATTTAGGTAGACCACCACATGTTAGTAATGCATTTTTGAATGATAACGTGACGATTGTCGTATGGAGGATATTATTTCTGTTCTTTAATAATGGCCGAAAATGTTATGTTGTTAAAACTTAAACACAGTATTCTTAATATACTTAATAAGGTTATTTTAATTACTACTATACAGGGTGTCCTGCATTAACTTTCACCTAGAGCAGGAGGTAATGGGGAGCATCCCCCCTCCTCCCTCCTATTCTGAACCCTCTTTGAGATATAAGGGGTTAAAGATGTTTTAGCGGCTTTTCATACAAAAATCTATAACTTTCGAACGGCTTGCTATAGAAAAAAAAATGGTTTTTGTAGAGTAAGTTGTCAGCTTTAATTTTTGTGTACTAATTATCCCCATATACCCAACTGTTACAAAGTTATGAAAGTTCAAAATAATTTAAAATTAAAAAATTATGTTTCAAACTCAATTTTCTTTTGAAACACCCTGTATTTGGGGAATTTTTTATAGTATAAATACGAAACAACTTTTCAAGCCCTATAATTAGTACCTAATAATTTTTTCTCAATTACTAACCATTTTTGAGATATAAGGAATAGAAAAGTGTGTTATTTTCAATCGCTGTGCTATTTTCAATCACAATAGAAAAGTGTGTTATTTTCAAAAGTGTGTCAACACATTTTGTGTGTTAAAAGACATTGTTCTATTCTTTATATCTCAAAATTGGTTAGAGATAAAGAACATGTTATTAGGTACTAGGGGACTTACACCCCTAAAGCTAAGAAGAACATTTGTGCAAATTTCCAACTCAAACCAAAAAGCTTTAAACACTCTCGGGCCGCAATGGGTTGATAAACCGAAACGCGATATAGCGTTTATATATATATATTTTTACATGAAAAGAGCACAAACAAACAATCAAACAGAATTTCTTCCTTATATCGTATATTAGATCTACATAAAATAAATTAATTTAATTTTTTACGTAATATTAATTGAGATAAATGTCACTTATTTATTTTGAGTTTTTCTTTAAAGAAACGATTACTGTACTTTATTTCTATATATATATATAATTAAAAAGTAAAATGCGACACATATACAAATCGACTTTAAAGTTTTTGAAAAATAGTCGTTTCATTTAAAACTAAGATTTTACATTTAAAGTTATCACTTAAAGTTAAGTAAGTTTAAATTTCTTCAACAAAAATTAAATATTCTTCACTTAAAGTTAAAATTTCTTCACTTAAAGTTAAAATTTCTTAATTTAAAGTATAAAAGGTATTTTAAAGGATTTTAACCTTTAAAATAATAAAACAGGAAAATAAAAAAGGAAAATATGCTATGAATCAGTACTTTTATATAGGTCGAAAATTATATTAAGTTTAGATCAATCCAAAGGATAATCAACTCATTCATTTCAAAAGGTCAACGTATAAATTAAAAATAATTAAAAACAAAGAACAACTGGCTTCTTATAATAAACTTTGTCCATTCTAATAAATATCAAAAATTCAGCAAGAGAATAATTCTACATTTTTTTTTCCTATAATATATTTGTCCTTTATTTTATATTTTAAATAAATAATGAATTAAAGAATTAATTTTTTTTATTTTTGTTTTTTTACAGGGTTTATGAACGTTTTAAAATGTTAAATCATGGTAGAAAAGTAAATTTTGTTGATACAATGTTTCAAATGTTAGAAAAATATTCAAATAATTTAGAAGAATTGATACGTGAACGTACTGAACAATTGGATATTGAAAGAAAAAAGACTGAACAATTATTGAATAGAATGTTACCTAAGTAAATTTTTTTCTTTTTTAAATTTTTCTTATTTTTTTTAAATTAATACTTCTAAATAAAATTTTTATTTCTTTTCTGTTTTGTTTTCCTTTTACAATTTTTAAATTTATTATCAACATTTATGTCTTTCCATTCTTATATAAATATTCAACTGATTCTAAATGGACTCTTGAATGTATGTATGTAATTTGAAAATATATTTTTTATGAAAATCCTGGGCTTTTCTTTTATTTGTCCCCGAATAAAATTTTTTAAATCAATTCAATGGCAAATTTTAACCAAAATAAAAAACAAAAACCACCAACACCATACTATAAAATACAACAGTTCTGTGGCTGAAAAGCTTAAAATGGGTTTAGCTGTGGATCCTGAAGAATTTGCTGATGTAACAATATATTTTAGTGATATCGTTGGTTTTACAACGATTGCAGCACATTGTAGTCCAGTTCAAGTGGTTGATTTATTAAATGATCTATATACAATATTTGATGCAACAATAAATGCTTATAACGTATATAAAGTAAGTATTCAATAAAACAGAAAAAAAAAATTTATTTCAGAAATTGCATATTATTTATTTTTAATATGTATTTTTTTTTTTTTTTGAAAAAAAAAAATAAGGTTGAAACCATTGGTGATGCATATATGGTTGTTAGTGGTTTACCAGTTAAAATACCCGATCATGCCGAACAAATAGCAACAATGGCCTTAGATTTATTACATGAAAGTGGAAGTTTTAAAGTAAAACATTTACCTGGTGTACCATTACAATTAAGAATAGGATTACATACAGGTCCATGTTGTGCTGGTGTTGTTGGTTTAACAATGCCACGTTATTGTTTATTTGGTGATACAGTAAATACAGCATCACGTATGGAATCTACAGGTAATAATTGATTTGTTGGTACAGAGAGAAAAAAAAGGAATTTGTTTGTATTTTTTTTTTTAATACATTTTTGATTATATGAAATTCAAAAAAAATATTTTCTATCGTTTTACTTCCTCAGAAAATTGAATTTATTTATTTTTAATTAACTACTAGTAACCATATTTTGATTAGATATAAGTACGGTTAAATAAAATTACTGACATAACTTAACAGTATTACTGTTAAATATGCAATGGTAAATTTGTATTTTAATCAGCCCTACCGTCCAGGCAAAAACCATAAACCATTAACCACATGCATACATTCTTCCATGTACTTTTATTTGTTACAATATTTTTTTCAATTTTAACATATAGATATTTTACATCTAAAATATAATCACCTTTTTCTTAGCCAGCCCGTTTCTGTATGCCCTTTATAGATTCCCATTTGTTCATTATTAGATTATACACTATAGGTACGAATTTTTATTTGAGTTTATTGAAGGTTTTATTTAAAAAAATTTACTATGCAATAAGATTATATTTTTTTATCTGAAATTAAACTAAAACTCTTTTAATATTTTATAGTGCTGAATCAATTTATATAAAATTTTGAAAAATCATTACTTTATTTCAAAAACCATTTCTTTTTAAAAAGCAATAACTCTCAAATTCAGAACAAAAACTCTTTCTAAATAAAAGGGCAAGAAAATAACAATAACACAAATTATTTTGAAATTCAGTTACATCAGTTTCGTACAATTTGTCTTTTTTTAATTAAAATTATCCAAATTGTTGAAATTAATCAAAAATGTTTGCCATAGTTCTTTAATTTTTTTTCTTGCTTTGTTTTGCTCCAATATTATTTACAAATTACACCAATTCCATAATTTCTATACAAAAAATTACAAAAAATTTCTCCAAAAAAAAAAAAAATAAAAACTAAATAAAACTTTATAGCCTTGACTTCAAATAGAATCGAATTACCAAATAGATTTTCTATAGTCCTTTATATTATTATTAAATAGAATGCAATTGAACACGTACTAGCCTCATAACATAATCATACAAAATTTCTATAAAAAAAAAAATCCAATAAACTGAACCTAATTCTCCCTCTACAAAAAAAAAAAAATGTTATCTAAAACTTTTCATCTTGTCTTTAATTCTATCTTCATTCAAATTTATTACCATTTAATACTTTTTTCTTACTTCAACAAACATACACAAAACAAAAATACCTAATCCTAAAAAACAAAAATTGTTTTCTCAATTTTATAAAAAGTTCTGGACAAAACTCAAGTTTTTTTTTTTTCTTTTTTTACCTGTCCCTGATTATATTTTGTAAAAATCCTTGAATACAGTTCATACCCTTTCCTATTATATTGCCAATACATTTTTTTTTTCTGAAATGGATTTTACTGGGAATGAATAAATATTAACTTTATGCTTTAACTTTTTTTTTTATAAAAAAGGACCTGACATCGTGATCCATAGAATCAATTCATTCAAGTTAAAGAATAATATTGGAGAATGAGTAAAGATTACTGGTGCTCAAAACCAATCCGGTTTTTTTTTATTTTATTATCATTCATTTTAAATATGCATGCACATATATTAATACATTCATATCTAGATTCTCATAACGAATATTATTAAATGTTATTATTTTTTTGGTCCAAAAAACAAAAAAAAATTGATTTTTATTTTTATTATTTGTCCAGGATCTTCATCACGTATTCATATGTCAGAAGCTACACGTGATCGTCTAGAAGCTGCTGGTGGTTATAGTATTGAAGCACGAGGTCCAATCGAAATAAAAGGCAAAGGACTTATGAATACATTTTGGTTATTGGGTAAAAAAGGATTTGAAAAACCATTACCAGTGCCACCACCAATTGGGTAAGTGAAACAAAAATCAAACAAAAAGAAAATATAAGTAAAAGAAAGACAAAAACAAAAAAAAATTTATGCAATATTAAAAATTATTCATTTTTATGTTGGTTTATATAATATGTACAAGTATATACTTTATGTATTAGAATATTTTTACCATAATAAGTTTTTAAACCAAGAAAGAAAAGGAAAATATTTATATGTACATATATCCTAATTCCTACATAGGATCAAGAATTTTTCAAAATCCCTTATTTTCGTTCACAATCTACAATCTGGCATTTTTAAGAGAAACCAACTCATTTAAAAATTAGATCCAAAGAATTTTTTATAAATAAAGTCAATATTTCAATAAAATCAAAATTCAAAGTTCCTCCTTAAATTTAAAAGATAAAATTTAACAGTTAAATCTAGAGTAAAAGATAAAATTCAAAAGTTCTAGAAGGTACGGGTTGTAAAAGAAATCCGGTACCGGAACAAAAATGTTTAAATCAAAACAAATTGAAAAACGAATCATTCATCCAGTTGACTCAGTAAATCTCGATGGCATAAGAAACAAAATATAGCTTATGCAAACTGTGAAACTTGTTTAATCAAATAGTTTGTCTATAGAAAAACGAACAACATTTAAAAAACAGCTACACTATAACGGTTTATAGGTTAAGGAAATCAAAGTAATACTCATCTTGTGCTAGATTCAGAATATCCGTTTCTAATTTCAGAAGGACAAAGAAACAAACAAAAAAGAAAAATATTTTCGGCTTTATATATCAAACAGGGACCTCGGTGGCCTAGTGGGTAAGAGCGTATAAAATACGCTGTAAACACCGTGGAAGTGTGGGTTCTAATTCCACACAGGTCGTAAGAGTTATTCCCCCTTATGCCATTTACAGCCACGCCTAAACAGGAAAGGCTGTGTAATTTCCTATCCACATTTATGTAGCAGAGAAATGCATGAAAAAAAAAATAAAAAATTAATAAAATATATTTAAGGTTGGCATGTTTTTGGTCTTGAAATATGGGATTTCGCCTTATTTAATTTAATACAATAAATTTATGGATCTTATAACATATATGTATTAATACTCTAGTTTTGTTTTTACATTCATACTATATTATAATTGATTACATATAGGAAACAAATTATATATTATATTCATATATGTTTTCAAACCTTTTCTTGATTCAGTTGATTCTATAAATCACAACACTTATTAGAGTTTAAAATCATATTCGAAATTAACTTACATATTTTCCTGTCTTTTGCTTACATATTCTGGATTGGCCTTTAACAGAGAATCTCACGGGTAAGTAATAAACATCTTATTCTTTATTTTCTATGCATTTATTGAATTCAAACAAAAATTCAGTTTAATAATTAAACGTTATAAAACGGGGTATTTTGTTATTTAAATATAACATGTCCAAAAGTTCGGACACAACTGGTCTATTGATAAATATTTAGAATAATTGTACCTGCTGCAAAACCCTCTCCGTGCAATTTTTTTCTCTAAAATCGATAAAACAAATTATTTTCTAAAATATAAAAAAAAACACAAATTTCTTTTTTTAGACCACCACCATTAAACCAAACCCATTTAGAGGGGGATGATATTGTTGAAACATCATTTAATGGAATTGAAGATACGTTATAACAAATAAAATATTCTACCACCGCCGCCGTGTAAGATGAATATCAAACTTTTTTTTTTAAACCCTTGTTATGCATATTATGTGAATTTTTCTTCTCAAATTAAACATTTTTTTTTTTATTAAATCTTTCTGTGTATTTTAGTCATATTAATATAACATTCTTAAAATCGTATTCTCTCTTTTGTCGTACACTGCTATATACAAATATTTTACAAAAAAAAACTAACTTTTTCTCTAAACTCTGTTTTGATTGTTAATGGTTAACTTAAACTGAAACTAAAAAAAGATCAAAGTTCTGATTTTTTAATTTAAAAATAAAAAAACAAAACAAACAAAATGATTAATAATAAAATTTCAATTTCTTTTTCTTTCTTTCATTTTTTTGTTTGTGGTTTTTTTTTATAGTCTTGACGAATCGATTGTAAATAGATGTATAATATTAAGTGATTCAACTGGATCATTAACAAATATTAATGTAATAACAACAGCTGTTACCCCAACACCAACATCAACAACATTTACAAATCAACCAACAATTCCAAATAATATACATACCACAATAAGTGGTCAAGGACGTTTAACAAATACCAATAGTACAAATCCATCATCAAGTCAATCATCATCATTAGCTGGTGAATCAGTTGAAGTGAAAGTTGAAATAACACCACCAACAAATATAAATGAAACTCCATTAAATATAATGCTACCAAATTCATATTCATTAGATTCAACTACAACACCATCATCAGTAACAATATCAAATCTTAGTCCAAATATTATTTGTATTTCTGGTGGTGGTGCACTAAGTAGTGGTGGCAGTGATGTATCATCAACAAAATCAACAAGTCCACAAGCACGTAAATTATCTGAATTATCTTCTGTTACAGAAAATCTTTTAATACCCGGTTCATTTAATCGTATACCAACATCAACATCATCATCATCATCAAGAATATATAAACGTTTCGAAGAAATTATGGATTTAAGTTTACCATATAACAATTATAAATGTTTAAGTCCATCTGAAAATAATTTAACCCAATTTATGGATGGTAAATATATATATGGTACACATCATGGTAGTATTTGTGGTACTGGTATTGGTACTAGTATTCTTATTAGTGGTGGTGGTGGTGGACCTGGTGTTGGAACTGGAACTTCTGGTATTTGTGGTGGTATCGGTGGTGGCAGTATTAAACATTATGAAAATAAACCAGGTTCAAGTCGCCTACTAAGACGTCAATTTAGTTTAGATAAAGATGATGCACCATCATCAAATCAATTACAACAATTACATATTGCAGCTGCATCATTACAACAACATAATTTATCTAGTTCAACTATAATACCACAAAGTAATAGTTTTATAATAACAACAACCGGACAAAAACAAACATTAGATATACCAATGTTACAAGAGAATCGTTGGAGTCCAAAAGGTTTAGCAAGATTACATAAACAAAATTCAACATCAATTAATCAAGATTTAGAAAAAATTGAAGAAATTCCAATGTCACCATCAAGTTCATCACAACATCATAGTGGTAGCATTGATAGTAATATTAATCATAGTCCTACAAATAGTCATACTAGTGAATTAATAAATATTGAACGTAAAAATAGTGAAAATAATAGTAGTACAAGGTCCCCAGGACGTGATAGTCTTCAAAAGAGACCTAATCAGGAAATTACATTGAATGTTGAAACATTAATGAATAGATAGGAAACAATTTAAAATCACAGTAAGGTCAAAATGAATGAACGTGAAATATCATAAAACAAATAGTAAAAAAATAAAAATATGTAAAAGTAAAATTTAGCCAATTTATTAATTTATTTTCTTTTCAAAAATATTATACTGTTTATTATAAGGATAATAATTATAAATTGGCCGAATTTAAATAGTACCTATAGTCAAATATTATTTATTATTCTTTTTTTTTAATTTCAAAAATTTTTAATTATTTTGAAACGTTCTAATTTATATTAAATTTTGATATTATTTTAATTTTACTAAATATTGAAGTTTGAAAAAATTTACCAATTTACAAATTAAGTACACAATTTCGACCACGACGAATAATTCACGACTAAAAAATTAAAAGATATGCCTTTTTATGTATTTACTTATAATTTAGACTTCCGACATCCACATCCAACTAAAAATTCGCCGTCGACGAGGTTAACATTTTAACTTTTTCTTTTTGACATTTATCAAAATTTTGGTTTGACATTTATCTCTAAGCAACAAAAATTAAATACATTATTTCTTTTAAACAATCAATTATACCAATTTTTTTTTTTTTTCGTTTCTCTACAATTGTGTTTGACGAAAAATAGTTAGAAGAAGCGAATTTTTGCCGGTGATCTATATAATGATTGATGGTCGAAATTGCGTTTATTACTTTACTCTTTACAATTTTACTGAAATGTATTACAAAATTATTTATTTATTTTGATTTAGGAATTATTTTTGAATAAAATATAATTAATTTTATTAAAAGTTTATTAACTGTTTCAAAATTTAACACCAGTGTTACCAATGTAAAATGAATAAAATCAGTGTAACCAACAGTGTAAACAATAAATTTTGTATTCAAAGCAAGTTCGTTAAAAATCTTTATTGTAATAATACTTAATGTCTTAAATAATTGACATGTCATAACTCATAAGCGCACAGTGTATTAAAAGGTAGAACTAAGCGCATATTTAACTTTCAATTAATGTTTAAATTTTCTTAATTTAAAAAATGGTGTTATAAAACACTAACAGAATTTTGAACAAAACAAAAAAAAAATGTAATGAAATTATAAAATATTTTAGTTTTATTAAAAATATTAAAAAATTTAAAATTAAAGTTAAAATATTTAAACCATAAAAATTAAAAAAGGACAAACAAAAAAGAAAATAAAAAGTTTTTAAATAAATTCAAAATAGCTTTATTAGATGTAATAAAAAAAAAAAACTTTTTAAGTGATTTCGTAGAAATTTTTTATTTAAAAAATATGATGGAATTAAATAAAAAAATATATATAAAAATTAAACGATTTGAAATTTAATATTTTTAAATAAATTTGGTAAAAAAAAAAACTATCAGAAAAGAATAAATTTAGAATAAAATTATTAAAGTATCAACATGTATTGTAATGTATTTTTTTTTTTTGTTTTATTAATACTTAGAATTTTAGATTCTTTAATTAATTAATAAGTACTTATATTTGTGATTTTTTTTCTTGCGATTTCTTATTCAATTTATTTATTAATTTTTTGTTTTTTTTTTTTTGTTATTTAATATTTAAAAAACGGATAAGAATTCAGATTGCAGAAAATTTTGTTGTAAAATATAAAGTTTTTACAAATTTAACTTATAGTTTCACATCTAATACAAAAACGTCGAAAACTCTCACGTCACCTCTTACGTCTTGTATAGACATTTTAAAGTCCATGTTATAAACTAAATTCTTCTCGTATATGAAGTTGATAATTTTTCTAACCTCTATAAAATGTATAGAAATACAACTTGCTTAGAAATTGAAGTGGAAGTTTCAGAGTTGGTTACAAAACCAAGGTTTTAATAATTAATTGTTAAACAGATACTCGCAATATTTGTAATACTTTACTGTTCTGCTATTAAATATACATATAAATAAAATTAAATAGTGAGGGTTTTAGACTTAGTTGGAGAATCAAGATTTCAATAATTTTTTTTGCAAAAGTTTAGGGATGTAGTCATCATTTTTTTTCGAAAATAACAAATTAGCATTTTCATATTTTATTGATTTTTGTAACACTGACAGATTAATTTGATTTCTCAAAAAACAATGAATCATTAAAATACTCTTTTAAACAAATTAATAAAATTAATCCTGATTTTGTGGTCCAACTCTTACACCGACAGAAAAGTTTTCTTAATTTTTAAATAATATTGTAACATTGTTTTTAGCCGGTAACATAGCGGTAAAAAAACATTACACTCCTTAAATTTAACTCAACGTATATCTGCTTAATCCATATTAGTTAAAATACTTAAATTTTTGGAGATGCATATAAATATCTATTTTTTTTCTTTCAAATAAAACTACATAATGTGCGTTCGACTCCGACATGGTTTTAATAATGGAACATTTCGCAAATTATTGTCAAAATAAACGATAAATAAATAACTATATCTGTTCAACAAAGTCCACCAAGTTTTTATCTTTCATTAAACGGGATAATAGTTATTAAGAAAAATTATATATAGAGGTATATATTACCACGTGATAAGGAATTAAACCTTATTACTAATGTGATGGGCGTTATTTCACTGCACCAAAATAATTACATAGTAAATAAAAGTTTCTTTTGACAACAATTAATAAACCAATGAATCAATTTTTCTACAATCTGAATTTTAAAACAAATAAAAGCTTTATACATATTCAAAAAACTATAAATTAAATTTTTTAAAAATTTATCTTTGTTAATATGATTTTATTTATATTTATTAAATATTTAAATATTATTCATATATCGTAATTTTTTTGATATTATAAAATTTAATATTAATGTTATATTATATTTATTCTATAATAGATTTAGTTTAAAATTATTTTATAGTAGTAAATAGTAATACATATATATATATATAAATATGAGAAATATAAAAACATATATACATATATGTATATATATATATATATATATATATATTATATAGAAATGAAACTAAATACTATTAAATGAAAACCATTTTTGTTTTTTTTTTCTGTAAAAGATTTTGTGTCAAAATCATTTCTAAATTAATTATAATTATTATAATATAAAACTTAGAAAAAAAAAAAATTAATATAAATTTTAATGGACATTTTATATGTATAGTATATAGTATAATATAGAATATATAAAGTGATTTAAATGTTGAAAAGAAAAACGTTCACAAATAAATCATCATTACCTTAATTCTATTTAGCTTCATATCCCATGTTTTTTTTTTATGGTTTAACCTACATAATAACCTTTAACTTAATATTTCTCTTGTTACAATCATTTAAAACATTCATTATTTATTTTGAAAATAATATAATATCATTTAAAAAGAGTTTTCAAATGAGTCATACCCGGTATTGTTCAACATACTAGCTATAGTGCTACTTCAGAATTAAATCATGTTTACATAACAAAACTATCAAAGCCGTTAATATTCTGTAATATACGAAAATATTTGAACAGAATCTAACTAAATATAAATAATGCAACGATCATTAAAAATATATTAAAAAAAAAAAAAAAATAGGCCAAAATACAGCAAATATTCATTATGTTATTTGTAATGAATTACTCCACGTACCACATAAAATATCCCGAAAAATACATAATAAACAAAGGCGATACAGAGAAGAAAAAACAAAGCGTTTTTTTTTAATACAAATTTATTTTTACTTTTTTTTTTAAGTTTATTCTGACGTGCAATTTTTTTAGAATTTATTAAAGTCCACTTCACACTATATGAATTGTCATATGACTTGGAATGTATTGTACAAATTCCACAATATAAAGAGAGTTATATATATAGTGTGTGAACGTAAAAAAAGTGTGATTTGAAATGACAAATTTAATTTTACCGATCGTTTCAAAAATCCTTTTTGTATTGTAAAATGACAATTCAATCCCTTTTTGTCTAATCAACTGTTAAGAGTCATATGACAAATAGACATAGTTTGAAATGGCCTTTAGAAAATTATGTGGAAAAAAGAGAAAAATATATGTGTAAATAATTTGCTCCTGATTTTAAAAAAATATCTATCCGATTAATTGTTTGTTTCTCTTTCGATTTTCTCCAAATACACAAATGGTCATGGAAAGCAAAATAGAATTCAGGTAGGTAACAAAATAAATAATTTATAAAGAAAAAAAAAATTTTATTAAAAATTTTTTTTAACCTAATAAGCACATTATTTTCTTTTCGTTCTCAATTTATTAATATTTTATTTATATTAAAAAATTTTACTTTTTTCCGATATATAGTATTGTTGTTTCTAAAAATAGTTTAGATTTCATGGTATTCTTAAAAGTTCCTCCTTTGTTATACGCTTAATCTAAGATACAACTTTAAAAATAAAAACACACTAAAAGAGCTAAAAAAGTACTTTTTCTGATAAAATTCTTAATTAACATGTTAACAGTCAAAACAGTCATTTTGATTTTAAATATAATTTTCCATTTTAACTGTTTAAACAATAGAAAATAGTTAGTTAATACGATGTGGCCTAAACAATAAATCTTTCGTGTGTCCGAAGGGAACGAAATTGTAAGAAATGTTTACAAGTTTAAAAAAATGCCAATTCAGATATACATACATACATATATGTATATATGTATGTATGTATATATCTTATTTTCGTTTCTGCCTTTTTTTTTGAAATCACATAAAAATAACATATCCACATACATATATACCAAAAATAAAAATATAATATTAAAAAAAGTATTTTTTTATTAAATAGACATATGTATTTAAATATTGGCTTCTTTTAATTTTCTATGCAAAATTGATAATCCGGTAGCTTGAGTTTTTACTTTTTTTTTTAAATTTCAAATTTAATTAACCTGAACAAAATGAAACAATTTATTAATTATATTATCTATTATGGCCATTTTAAAATTTCTTATAAATTTTTATATTTTGTTATAGATACATATATTTAAACAATAATTTTACACCATTTTGTTTTTTCAATATTAGTTACGAAAACCACATACACATACGTACATATTACAAAACATTCATTTAAGACAAAACAAAAAAAAAAAAAAACCAACTATCTTTAAATATGACTATAAAATAAATAACCCTTTAAATATTTAAAAAAAATATAGAAAATATAGAAAAAAAAATAAAAAATAAAAAAATAGAAATAGTAATTAATGTTGTGTACATTATATTCAAAAAACAAAAACAAAATCATAAATAGAATACAAAACAAAGTTAAAAACTATAGTAAACAAAATTATTTTTAAAATTAAACAAAATGTAAAATGGCAAAAACAAAATAGTAGATAAAACTAAAAAAAAAAAAACAAAAAAAAAAAAAAATAGTAATTAATAATTATTGTGACCTGGAAGAAATTAAGTTAAAAAAAGAAAAATATTCAAAAATCTGAATGAATGCAATGAAAATAAACTCATAACTAAAATTTATTGTAATTTTTAATTATATATATAGATATTATATCCAATTTCATTTATAAATTATAAAATAAAACATTTATACATATAAGTATAATTAGAATGAAATAGTTATTTATTTATTTTTTTATAAATTATTTATTAACCAAATATTAATATAATTATTTTTAATATTAAAAAAAAATTAAAGTTAAAAAAGAAACTTTGTTTTTTTTTTTAACTATAATAAAGTTTTAAAAATTAATGTTTTTATTTTAATTTAAGAAATAAAAATTAAAAGAAAATGGAGGTGAGTATATGTATATGCACATTTATTATTTAAAAAAATAGAAAAAGAAGTATTCAACTAATATACATAATATATATATACATTTTATAATACATACAAACAAAAAATAAATGGTTTTATCTATAATTAAAGTTATTAGTTATATATTTTTAAAAAAAATGTTTACTAAAATCAATCTATATAATATATACCATAATTTAAAAACAAATTACAGTTACTTATATTTACTGTTATAGTACTTATAGTTACTGTGTTAAATTCTGAAAACAAATAACTATAAAATATATACTTATAGTATTTACAGATTATATTTGTTAACTACGTATACCGAAGAATTCATAGACTAAAATATACTTAGTATATAGACAATAGAATATAAATGGATCCAACTAAATGAAATTATTATTGTTAAAATTAAAACTAAAATAAAAAAAAATAAAATACGATTTAAAAATATAATTAATTAATAAATAAAAATTATAAACAGTTACAATTCGATTATGTGATTGTTTTAAATTCTAAATGACTAATACAGCAGTTTGTTATATACATGTAGATATATATATGAAATAAATAAGGAAAAAAAAATAAAAATAAAATAAAAAAGAAAATACCTTGTCATTATTATCGAAGTTTCGAAAGTCCATTTTTTTTAAATAATCTACCAATAAAATATAAAATGTTTTTTAAATTTATTGTATAGATTATCTAAATAGAGCAATTGATATTCGTACACAAACATATATATAATATTAGAATTATGGGGTATTTAAATTTTTATTTTTCTTTTTGTAATTATTATCTTAGATTGGTTGTAGTTATAGTAATTCATAAATTGAATAAAAAATTAAATGAATGCGAATGAATTGCAGCTAAACAGCACCAATTACATTAAAAACTGTGGGGGTCTGGAATAAAACGATATTAGAGTAAATTTTAAACGTTCTAATTAATATTTTGTTCTCTCCTGAGCAAAAATAAAACATTCTAAAAATTTTATTCCGAAGACAGAAAAAGAAGAAAAAAATTAAATAATATGATTATTTGTTAGGTTCCCTAATAAGTAAAATAAACAAAAAAAAAATGTAACTTCGAATCAATTGTTTAAATAATACATTAATTTACAAGTTTCTTACATTTCTTAACATTTTTTTTCTAAATTTACAAGCACTGAATCTAATTTGTAATTTCCAATAATTAATATTATTTTGTGCTTTTTGTTTATAAATAATTTTCATTCTTTTATTAATAACTTTTAAATTTGTATAAGGAAATTTATTTTTTTGATTTTTGGGGACAAAATTCCAAAAAGGAACACAATAAAAATTAATTTCGGAGCAATATTTGTAATTGGAATAATATTTTATTTGTTTCGAAATAAATATCTTTCCGGAAATTATGATTTTTACTTCATTCGTTTCAGATCCTGTTTAAAACACATGAATATGTATTACCGATTCGTTAAATTATAAATTTATATTTCTACTAAATATTGAATTTAAAGTGTTACATTACTTAATTTTAAACATTTTCTAACCACCTAATCCAAACTTATATATATATATATATATATATATATACCAATATTTTTAATGCGAAAACAAAAAAAAAAATTTTTTGGTATATGCATTTTATGTACGGCTGTATGCATTTTGATATGCATTTTACGTACACGCTATAACTACTGCATGCCTATAAGTAATTAATTATAATTTTTTTTTTAATTTATAAATTTAATAAACTTAAACCAATGAACTTAGAAAATCATATTATATTGCATTTTCTTATTTTTAATAAATTTAAGCATAGAGTTTTACTTCCATCTACTATTATTCTACTATATATATATCTATATTATCCTACAAACTGTAATAATATTTTGAGAAACCATTTTTAAATATACTATTTTAATTTATTTTTTTAATTTCTAATTTTATGTATTTTATAAATATTTAGTTTCATTATTTTTTTGATGTGCCAAGAAAATCTAAAACCAAATCAAATTCAGTATACGTAGTAAACGTTTGTTATAAAAAATAATTAAAAATACATATAGTAAAATAATTTTTTTTTATATTTTTGCCAAAAAAATATTATTTTTAAAAATATACAGTATTATTTTTATTTATTGTAATTATTGTTATAATTAAAATTTATTTTTTATAATAAAACAAAAATCGACAAATTAAAATAATAGAAAAAAAAATAAATAATTTTAATTATATTTTTTTGTGAAAATTAATTTATTAAAAAAAAAAAAAAGAATTAAAAATTAAGAAAAAAAAAATTAAAAATTAAGAAATCAAAATACTGAAAATTAAATTAAAAATTGGAAAACAAACAAAAACAAAACTAAGAAAAAAGAAATAAATAGATAAAAAAAAAAACAAAATTGAATTTAATGATTAAAAATAAAATATATATTTAACTCTGAAAAAAATGTTTTTCTATTTTTATTTTGTTAAATAAATTATTTAAATATATTATTAGAAATTTTTTTTTTTTAAATTTCAGATACATGCAATAAATAATATGTTACATTGTCATCAAAATATATAAGAACTTCTGAGACTACTAAATTTTAACAGAGACAAGTTCAAATAGCAAAGCGCTTTGAATACTAAAATGTTAATTAGGTTTTTTTTGTATGTTAATTAATTTTAAATAATTTTAAAGCAAAAAGCTCAGCAGCATAAGTTTGATTATACTTAAAACTTAAAAATATGTTATATATTATATTATGTAAACTGGAAATGTTGTGAAAACTTGTAACTTTTTCTTAAAGGCAATCAGTCACATATTTATAATTTTCCTTTTTGTATTTTATTCTCTGCTTTACTAAAAATTTTAATATTAACAGTAAAATCCACTACCACATATATGGAATACATGAATATGTAACAAAAAAGTAGGAACGAGTTTGCATATAAGTTACTCGTGCTTACGCAACCCAAATACAAACAGCACACTTTTAGATTTACAAAACTTAAAACGTAGTATGTATTTAGTATGTTTTAGTATGTATTTTTATTTTTAAAAATCTACTACCTATATAATACCTTTTCTAACTCAAAGTTTGTAATAAAATCTTATCTTGTTTGTACTTTTGATTTTGAAAGAGTTTTAACATTAACACAATAATATTTAAATTGTAACATTGCCAAAATTTTACCACTCTTTAAAAATATCAAATTTCTACGTCCTCATTCGGATATACATTATTAATATATATACATATATTAATTATAACAAAATTTTTATATACAGATATTTTTGTAAATCCTGTAATGATATATGAATGCATCCTTGCATAGAATGCATCCTTTATTTCGAAATATTTCAATCACTGTAATCTAAAATCATCCCTTAAAATATTTTCAACAACATTTTGAAATAATTCTTGTAATTTTGATTCATATTTTCTTAAACTTAAATTTCTTAAACCCAATAATAAATGTCCAAATCTTGATAAATTTGATTTTTGCATAACATAACGTGCCAATGAAAATAATGTTTGATCAGCTAAACTTTCTAATTTTAAAGTATTCTCAATTGTTGTAGAAAATTCTTTACGACATAATATTAAACTTTCTAAAAAAGATAATTCAACTAAATCTGCTTTCAATTTTTTTGCTTCTTCTATTATATCATTTAAATGTAAATCTCCAGTTGAATGTAAAACACGACTAATATCAATGGACCAATGAGATGCTCTTAAAATGAAAAATTCATTCCATACATTCAATAAAATCATATTTTGTTGATGCCAATCAATCAATTTAAATTGTTCATTATTACGAGCTTGTTTAACACATGTTATAAGAATTTGTACTAAAATTTGATGTTGAATAATTCCACTATTATTAAATTCGAATGATTCTGATGGTATTGTAACAGCTGGTGAAGTTATTGTTGCTGTTGTTTTTGTAAAATTTTCTTGAAATCGGTTATGTTCCATGTGTAAAAGAGTTGGTGAAAAATTTAATATTGGTATATTAAATGTTGATGGCGGTTTATTAGTTGTTTGTACTAACATTGTATTTATTGAACGTTGAAAATATTCGCTGTTAATTGAACTTGATCCTGTTGTTATTGTATCTAATGATCGTCTCCTTAAATTAAATTTAAATTTTGATTTCGTTCGTTCCATTGCAGCTGAATTTCGTGCAATTTTCCAATTTTTTTGTTGATTCATTACAGAACGTTGATAAGAACGATTTTTACGATTATTCAGTTTATTTTGACATTTATTACGTCTTGGTCCACGCTCTTTTTGTACAGCTGAAATATTCATTTTTGCAAGGAAACAACGTTGTAAACGACAATATGGACACCAATTACGTCGTGCTTTATCTATGATACAATTGCCCACTCCCGAAATACAAACATATGGTGTACCTTTGCGAATGCTACGTTTAAAAAAGCAAGAGCAACCATCACAACAGATGGCACCATAATGTTTTCCAGAACTTTTATCTCCACACACATGACATAGCATTATTGAATAATTTTCATTATGATTTTGCAATAGTGTTCCAGCTTCCGTCATTTTAAACCATACAATTAATTTATTAAAAGAATAAAAAAATAAAAAAAACACGAAAAAATAAAATTCAAAAAATTTTAATTTGTAACAGTTTTTTCTCACAAGAAAGTTAAAGTTACTCCGTATAAAATTGCATGAAAACTAAACTAAATTGAATTAAAACACGTTGTTTTTATAAGTCGCCATTACATTAAATAAAAATAATCGTACAACAACTTACCAAAGGTCCTTCTAAACTAAAAAAAAATATACAATGGTACAATATTTAAATAATTAGGAATGATTTAATATATGTTTATATAAAAAAATAAAAAAAACAAAACTTCCATATTTCTATCTCCTTCTTACTTTATATAATAAACCTACAGCGTTAAATATTTATTTAAACAGTTTATTCGATTATATTTGATTATCAATTATAAATTGACATGATCATCAATTATTTTCATAATAACATAACTGTATTAAAATAAAAGTAACGGTTCTAATCAATATAAAAATAAATAACAGTATTTTAAAAATATACTATTAAATAATATTTACTTCTTATTTATTTTAAATGATGAGATTGCAGTTTATTTTCCTTTTTAAACAATTTATATCAAAAGTCCTTTTTTTCGCATAAGCAATACCGTTACCAAAAGAATATTACAATGGAAAATAAGGATTTTTTACGATTTCTTGAAAATGTATGGAATGGGCATTATAAAAAATTTGTTTACATTGTCACTTTTAGTATATGGTTTTTAAGGTAAAATAAAATTGAACACAAAAAACCTACTTGTATGTCATAAAGCGACATCTTTTCTATATTAAGAGTATAGTTACAATACAATTGTCAGCTGTCACTTGTTATCGTCAAATATAATGTCATTCTTATATGCTTTCTTTTCTTTTCTAATTTTTTATTTATTTTTTATATTTTTTAACCATTTCTTTTTAGAATTGGTCAGTTATTGTTTTATTTTTTATTTATTTAGAGTTATTTTTATTCACCGTTATGTTACAGGTATTGCATGACTTAAGTATACTATGTCCAAATTTATAATATTTTGTAGGTGTTATGGAACTAAGTTTTACGCAATTTAACATTATGACGTTATAACCAATACATTACAACTATAAACATTATAGTTAGCACGCATTTTGTGCATAATCCTTATTGGGGTTATTTACGTATAGCACCGACAGTTGAGTGATGAATCCGACACTTTAAATTGCAAACTTATAGTATGAGTCTTTCATAGGAGATTGTCTCGAGTTATCGATGTCTAAAGTAAGCTACAAGGTTTCATAACCACCAAAACAGTATTGACCACTTCAATCATCACCAGAACAGAACTTAGAATAATCATTTTTAATATTATCTATTTTTTTTTAATTATTTCAGCAGAAGCCAGTAACAATGCCGTGCAGAATCATTTTACATCATTAAAGTTAGAGCGGAATGAATAACAAGTTGTCAAAGAGAATAAAAATTTGTATCCTACTCTATTCGATTTCTTTAATAAAACGTAGAAAATGTAAAATTGTGTCCTACCAACAATCTAAACTATAATTTACTTATAATCGTCATCTACATATTATATGATACAATATGGTACTATATATAAATATTGTTGTTGATTATTTACTACTGTGCTACATAAAACAATTTTAATTTTCAATTAAAATTTTTAAAAATTCTTCCACAAAATCATCCTAAAACTGTCCTAAACAACGGTATCTTTTCTTTCGGATTTTTTTCATTCATTAAATATGTACACAAATATTTGAAATTTAATAGAGTGGGCAAGGGTGGTCTTTTTAGCAGGTTTTTATTAATATAAAGTGAATGTGCTCATAATATCTACCATAATTCTACACTCTCACTAATTATTTACAAAGTGTTTATTATTGTTTTTATGCTTTGCATATGGTTAGAACGTTGGCGAGTTTTAATTGTTTTTCTTTTGTAAAAGCATTTAAATAGAAAAGTTATAAGAGTTCCGTTACTTTTTCCTTTTTTTTTCTTTTTTTAACTGTTAAATTCCAAACTAGATTATAAATGAAGGTAAATGTAGGGGTTATTTTTGTTATATGTATTTATTTACTTAAGGTTTTTTGATTGTTTGTTGTCTTTTTATTGTTGTTAAATGATTTTAAATTATTTATAGATTATTATTACGGATTTTTAGAGTAGAATAAAAAAAAAGTAAAAAAAGAGGTGGATGATTTAGTGGCGCAAAAAAAAAAGGTAAAATGATTTGACATTTAATTAAAAAAAAAAAAATTAAAATGTTTTGCTTTTTTATTTTTGTATTCGAAAAGAAGGTGTGAAAATAATTTTTGATAAAAAGTAAATATTTAACTTGTTTTTATCAGATTTTAATATTTTTGAAAGTCATTTTATATTTAATTGGTATTTAGAAAATGTTCAAAGATTTAATTGGATATAAATTTAGAATTTTTGTTTTCGTCTTTTCTAGATTGAAATGTATAGTTTTTATTTTATTAAAGAATCAGTATTTTAATTTTAATTAATGGAGATATGTATATAATTTTCTAATAATATCAAATGACTTGTATTTAGTTTTAACAAAAAGTGAATTTAAGGATTTTTGTTTTTTTAGTTTTATACCTACATTCATGAAAAATATAACAATTGAGTATAAAGAACAGTAGAAAATTAATTAATAGGTAAATTTGCAGCAAAAACAACTCATATATTGATTGGAGTACATTTTGTTTAGATAGTAATTTACTAGCTAATAATATTTTATCTGCATTAGAAATATAATGCATACATATAAATTTAGTATTAGAATTGTATAAAATTTCATAAAAATTATGAAGGCAGTACGTAATTTCAAAATCAATTTATCAAATACAAGATCCTTTATGGTTGACATAAATTCAGAAAAAAATTCATTCAATTTCAAAAAATTCAAGTACACAATAGAATTTTAGTTTAAAAGGTAAAATTAAACAAAACTTATACTTGGGGGTAGGGCGATGTGTTGAAAAACAAAATCTCGAATTAGATATGTTGAAAAAAATAATGTTGAATGCAAAAAATGTTGAAAAAAAAATGTTGAATATAAAAAATGTTGAAAAAAAAAATGTCGTAAAAAAATGGTGATAAAAAAATGTCGAATTTCAACGTTGAACAATAAATTTTTTGACATTTTTTTTAAAGTAATATATTGTAGAGCTAGTTACACAGATCAGCTTTTATCATTCACAAAATGGGAGCGGTACAAAATCTCGGTGGACAAAATCTCGTTTTTCCAAAATCTCATTTTTACAAAATCTCGTTTTTACAAAATCTCATTTTTTTTAAATCTCGTTTTTTTATTTTTATATGTTTACATATATATATATTCTGTAAAAGGTGTTTAACTCTGATTCTGTAATCAACTCTAAAATCTCTCCTAACTCAGAATCTCACATATGCATATATATAAATATTCTGAAAAAGGAGGCAATCCGTAGTATCTATCTCTTATTACAATACTATAATAATTGCATGTTAATGCCTTGTTTATTATATGCTTTTATATTAACTCGTCGGTGTCGGTTTATTTATTTATTTATTTATATATTTATTTGTCATTCTGTCACGCTTTTTATTATGTTCGTAATCTGTTAGCAACATTTATAAGTGTAGTATGGTGCAGAGGGAAGTGTACAAGTTTCAAAAGTGAGGGTCATGTTGTTCGAATCCAGTTCACATACAACTTTTTTTTTTTTTTAACTATCTATACATCAACATTGTTTGAATAAAATATGTATATATTTTGTATATATGAATTTAAAATTTACATTTTTATCTCTTATTCATGCATACAAACATACACATTATATTTTTGATCTTTCCTGGTGTCTTGTATTAGCATAATTAGCAAAACACAATTCATATATACAATATTTTTATGTATGTTGCTAAGTTATTTTGTTTACAACATTTGTTTAGTATTTAAATCAAAATATTTACTGTCAACATTCTTTAATACATATTGAATATGCATGGTTAAAAATTAAGATTTTATGTTCGTAATATGTTCATTAAATATTTAAGTGTTGTATAGTGCAGAGGAGAGTGTACAGGTTTTCAAAGTAAGAGTAATTTGGTTCGAATCCAATTCGTGTGCGTACATTTTTTTTGTTAACTGTATTCATCAACATTTTTTTAATAAAATTTTATGTATAATATACACATATTATTTGACTTTCCTCCTATAATAATTTAGTTCAATCAATCTTGATGTGCACATGTATTTTGTATTAGGATTTTAAAATATATAGGTACAATATTTTTATGTTGATAAATTATTTTGTTTTAAAACATTTGTTTAGGATTTAAATCAGAATATTTGTTGTCAACATTCTTTATTGCATATTGAATATGCATGTCGTTAAAAATTAATGTTTTTGTGTTTTATTTAGGAACATTTATTATGTATATTGTGTATACAAATAAAATTTTATTCAAAATAATTCCAATTGCCAAATTCAAACTACATACATACATAATATTATTTATGTACATAGTAAAAAATATAAAAAGTAAAGATCATTACAAAATTATGCTTTTACGCATTACGCATTATGATTTACAAACAAAATTTTGTCAACACAAAAAATTAAAACTACGTATGTAAATATGTACATAATATTTATTTATTTATTTATATTCAGGTACCGTGGTAAATAAATGTGCCAGGTAGCTATAACGGTAGCCAGGTAGCTATAAAAAGAAACACGAATCTCAAATTTCCCAGATTTTTATTTAACCTTATTCCAGCAATTCACTTTTATATTATAACAGTCCAAAAAGCTAAAGTTTTGAAATCAATTTTATTTTCTACTTTTTAGGGGGCGAATTCGGTTTTGCTAAAAGCATATTTTAAAAAATATTTTTTTTACATATTATTTTTTTATTATACAAAAACATAATTTAAAAATTATAAATTATGAAACACCAAAAACATATTCTGTAATATTACACAAGGTTATACATGTACATGTTCTGTAAAAGGCGTATAACCCTGATTTTCTATGCAACTCTAAAATCCCTCCTAATTCAGAATCTCACATATGCATATAAATAAATATTCTGGAAAAAGCGTATAATCCAGTTTTGAAGTCAACTATAAAATTTTTCCTAGATATTTTTTTATATTAATATATATTTTTAATAATAAAGAACTTAAAATTTGTGGGGGCTACCGCCTCCAAACCCCCGCTAAACAAATTATTGAAACCCTGATTTTGTAACCAACTCTAAAATTTCTTCTAACTCAGAATCTCACATTTACGTAAATATAAATATTCTCGAAAAGAGAGCAATCCTGAATTCGGATCCAACTCCAAAATCCCTCATAATAATATTTTTTACAAATATGCGTAAGCTATTTTAAAGTTAAGCCAAAAAAAAGAGATTTTCAAAAAACGAGATTTTCGAAAAAAAAAAAAACGAGATTTGGTCTATCGAGATTTTGGAAAATGAGATTTTGTAAAAACGTGATTTCGTCCAACGAGATTTTGGGAAAACAAGATTTTGTAAAAACCGAGATTTTGTCAACCGAGATTGTGTACCGCTCCCATTTTGTGAATGATTAAAGCTGATCTGTGTAACTATAGCTCTAAAATATATTACTTTAAAAAAAATTTATTGGTCAACATTGAAATTCGACATTTGTTTTTTCAACATTTTTTTTCGACATTTTTCTCTCTTCTCCACTTTTTTTTTTCAACATTTTTTTATTCGACAAACAATACCCTTGTACTTAGATATAGAAGAAAATATCCTATATACTGGGATTTTATCTTCTATTTTTACTTTATTTAATACGAAAATATCTACCTTTTAATGACAACCAATGATTATATTAACATATTTTTTTGCTAAGTGGTCAACAGTTGCAAAAAGTTGTTCGCAATATAAATTTGCTTCGGAACAAGATGAAACGTATGCTAGAAAAATATGAATATTATGTATACTTTGGGTAGTGACAATATTGATAGAATTGTATTGGAAATATACTCTTATTATTAGGAATGATCATAATTAATTACTGCATAAGGCACTATTATGAGCCCTCTCAGATGTAAGAATTATTTAAATTGTAATTGATACAATCCTGTTCGTTTATATGTGTTTTATTATAACTTAATATTTGAGTTTTAAATCGTAATGAAAATTGTTTGTTATTCTTTGCATTTAGAAATTTACATATGTGTGAGTTATAAGATATAAATTATATTTTGATATTCGGCTTGTAATGCTTATACTTTTTAAATTTCTAATATACACAAAGTATAAGAGTTTTTCATTATTTTTGTCCGCAATAATTGGGATCCAATATAGCGAACGGTAGCTGAATCAAGTCGAAAATCACAAAGCAAAAGATGTTCCCGTTTTTTAAGATTCGAACATGGGACTTCAAAATAAAAAGTTGGTACTCTAATCACTCTGATATTGAGCAGTTTCTTTTTTTCTTTGAGCCTATTACCAACTGAATGTTGTTAGATCTTATGGTAATTGTAATATAATACGAGATATGTAAAATTATGTTGTATTTGTTTAAATTTTTTTAGCACGAATTCGCTAATATTTCACAAATATGTACACTTTCATTTATAGTGCAGAAATTTATGTTTCTGTTCACAATTCAATAAACTCTTAAAAATTTGTAATGCATCAAAATGGTTCTTATATAACTTTTGGTTTACGGGATTTTAGTTTACTGCGGATTTTGAACGGTTGGATTGTAAATTTACTGAAATTCGTTATAGAACCTAATTCACTGGACTATAATAACTTACAATTTTATTTTAATAATTTTAATAAAATTATAATTGAATTTATTATATTCAATTAATTTTTAATAAAATAACTACCCAAAATAAATCTATTAATCTGTTGAATAAATTTAATCTTAAAATAAATTGCGTAAGCTTTAATCTTTTAAATAAAAATTAACATTAAAATTAATTAAAACCCTTTTTTAAATGTGAATTTATGATAAACGAGGAAGAATACAGTTGCCTTTGTCAACTCTTAGATACCCGTACGAACCGTTAGTATGTTCACAGCCTGTCACTCTGCTTACAATATTATTTTTTTAATATTTTAGTATTTTAAAATAATTTGGGTGAATTTTATAATTTCTAGAACTACGTGTTGTAGATATATTCAAACTATATGTTTATACATTCTTCAAAAGCAAATTCTAACCTTCCACATAACGATTATCAATCCAAAACTTTTTCAAATATTCTATAGTACCATTTAATACTAAACGGTAAATGTATATTAAATTTACTTAGTACAAAATAATAAATATAATTTTAAATATTATATTATATTATATTTAAATATTCCATTGACAGAATAATTTCTTATAAGTACAATATAGCTATATAATATACATATATACTCTTATCATTCATTCACTAGTGACATATACGATATATTGTAAATAAACATGATATTATATAGGTATGCATACATATCAATATCATATAAATAAAAATTCTTCAAGCAACCGTTATGTTGTTTATTCATTTACATTTTTATGTACTACGCATTATATCCTCAACAATTTCAAATTATCGAGTAAAACAAAATGCAAAAAATTCGTTAAAGAAATTTGTTAGAAAATTTGAAAAAATCAAGTAACACTTTCGTGAATTATAAAGTAACCCTATATTATTAAAAAAAGTTGTTAACAGAAATAAGAGTATAATGTTGAAGCTTTAATTTTTGTGTATTACTTCAAAAAAATTTTAACAGGTATTCAAGTTACAGGTGTTTAAAAATTGGAAATTTTCAGTTTTTCACCCCTTACAGCTCCTAAACGGGGGGTGATACAAAAAAAAATCTGAAATGACTCATATTTTCAAAGATCTAACTTCTGTCAAAATTTCAAGTTTCCAACTTTAACCGTTTAGAAGATAGAAGGGTTAAAGGATTTTGCAAAATTTTAGTTTCGCATAACGGTAAATTAAGACACCGTATGCCACAAAAATATACTTATTGTATATATACTTTTAAAGCTAATAAAAGTAGTAATCGTTTGGCGTTTTCAGAATGAAGATATACCTTATACAACTTGTGCTATAACAATTTAAATATAGAGCTTTTTTGAACCTTTGGGGAGCTGTAGCTCTGTAACGGGTGGGGGTACAAAAAAAAGTTTTTAAAAATAAAATTAATATTTTTGTGACATCTATCAGCAGTTAAAATTTCATAGCTCTATTTCAAAAAAAATGTGGGGATCTAAAAGTTAGTGTTCGAGAGCTACCCTACGGTTTGGTCCAAACTCAACCAAAAAAAATAGGGAACCTACAAATTACTCCCAGAAAATTTTGTGTAAATTTCAAGATTCTAGCTTTCTTAGTTTTTGAGTTAGCGTGCTGACGGACGGACGGACGGTCGGACGGACATGGCTCAAAAGTCTTAGAATTTTTTTCTGATCCGATCCATACCTTTGAAGGTATATCTAGCTCGCTTATTTCGAGGTGTTACAAACGGAGGAGTAATTTTATTATACCCGATCCTATCGTACGGGTATAAAAAAAAAATGTGACATTTATTTTTACAAAATTTCAGCAAAATGACGAAACCCAACAAATTTATTAATCATTTAAAATTCATGGAAATTCATTACAAATTTTTTAGTTGAATTAATTTAATAAATTCTCAATATACAAAATGCCCCCACACAAAACGTGCAAAATTATATTTAAAAAAAAAAAAACAAAAATAAAAAGCAACAAGATAAATTTAAATAAAATTTTCAATTGCCCTCCCCTTTACTTTAGTCAATCAGAAAATATTCAATTTTCTATTCGGTCAACTATTAAACCTCATCACATGCAAATGGATATTACGATCTTTCTCAATAAAAAAAAAAAAAAAATGAAATATGTAACTCTAATTGAAAATGAAAATTTTCCTAAAAAAAAACATTTTCTAGAAAATGTTAGATTTTATATGCGTTGTATCTATTGTATTATTAGGGGTTTTGGGTTTAATTTTTAATAAATTATGTGTATTGATGTCAGTTTTGTGGTTTTCAATGATGGTCATACATATATGAATCCTTAATGATAAAACAGTTTTATCTTGGATTAAAAATGAATTGGTTAAAAGTTAAAAAAATTAAAAATTCAATTTATACATACGTGTAGTATATATATATATCTATATGTATAAATATATAAGTATATATATATATATTGCAATTTATTTTGTGGTCAGTTGTAATTTTTAAATTATTTTGACAGTTTTATTTGAATTTTTTTTAAACAAATTTTACCCTATTCAAGTAATAAAGGGTGTAAAGTTATTTAAATAAAAAGAAATAAATTATAATTGTTAGTTCATTTGAAGCAATTAAATTTCCATTTTAAATTCAAAATAATTATGTATTTTAATTTTGATTATCATTAAATTTTAAATTTCATACCATTAATGGGTCGTTCAATTCAATTGTAAATTTTTATATATATTTTCTGAAATATAACTTAAAAACTTGATAATTCAATGTAAATTAAAGAGCTGTGCACTCAACTTTGTTAATTCAAATAAAACGATTTATTCGAAAAAAAATCAATTTTATTCACTTTAATTGACAGGAATTGGAATCTTTTTATAATCGCAGGAATTTTTTTATAATTTTGTTTATTTTTTTATTTTTATCTTGTTAAAACAAAATAAAAGATACGCTAGAAAAATGGCGATATAATATAGATAAAAGTTTTAGGACATGTTTAAAATAAAAATACATATTTTTATCTTTACTGGAATTCTGGCCTATATACGATCCCTGATATTAGAGTTATAGAAACTGTCTGTGATACAATTTATTTAATCAGATAATGTTTCCCTGTTGTGTAAAATAGTCCAAAAATAAATATAAAAATCTACGTTGGTTTACACGATTTATAAAAACTATGCAAAATATTAAATTTTCTATAAAAGTAATATTTTTCATATCAAATTTTCAACTATTAACATTCTTTCTACAAACAGCGTTTTTTCCCATTCTCTTTCTTTACCTATAAAAATTTTCTATAAAATTGACGAAAGTATTTCTTGATTTCTTTCACAATTTTTCTAACATAATTGTAATGTAAAATCTAAAAAAAATACAAAATTTTGATACAAAAGTGTATTCGCAATTATTCTCATATTATTCTTATTATTAGACATTTGAAAAATTTGTTTTTCTGTTTTTTTTTTTAGTTTATTTCCCTACCAAAGAAATTACACAACCTTTTCTTTTCACCACATTCCCTCGATGTCTACAACGTATGCGCTAAGTTAACTCCTCTTTTTTCTCTTTTATATTAGATGATTAGATTAATTATATATTAGATGATATTAGCCTACCCAAGGTAACTTCAAAAAAAAGATTTAGGAATGTATTTTGATTCTATTTTAACATCAAAATTAGCTTATGCGATCTTGGATTTCAGTTTTAATTTTGATATGCTGTACATTGGCATAGGATTGAGGCAGTACAGAAAAACTTCGACTATACTTGCCATGAACAAATGCCATTATTTTACCACCACATAAACAAAGATTTATGTTAATTGAACTGGAAGTTTTGGATGTTATTTTCATTTCAAAATATCTTCAAGGGCAATGTAAAATCTATGCTTTTTTCTTTAGTAATGTCATATTAGAACATTTCAAAGTCTTCACCCTTGCAATTAATTTAACCTGCAATGATAGAACTAATTATTTAAAATTCGAATATATAAATAGAATACTTATAATAGGGAAGCAATATAAAAGCAATATAGACTAATAGAGTTAATTTTTATATCCGTACGATAAGGATCTGGTATATTAAAATTGCTCCTCCGTTTGTAAGCTAAAAAGCTAGCTAGATATTGTAAGCTAAAAAGCTACCTTGAAATAAGCTAGCTAGATATACCTTCAAAGGTATGGATCTAAAATATGGATCAAAGGTATGGAAAAAAATTCTAAGTCGATTGAGCTTTGTCCGTCCGTCCGTCCATCCGTCAGCAAGATAACTCAAAAACGAAGAAAGCTAGAGTCTTGAAATTAACACAAAATATTCTTACAACAATTTGTAGGTTCCCTATTTTTCTTGGTTGAGATCCGTTACGGAGCTACAGCTCCCCAAAGTTCGAAAAAGCTCTATATTTAAATTGTTATAACACAAGTTGTATAAGACATATCTTTAATTTGAAAACGCCAAACGATTACTGCTTTTATTAGCTTTAAAATTATATATACCATAAATATATACTTGTGGCATACGGTGTCTTAATTTACCGTTATGCGAAACTCAAATTTTTCAAAATTCTTGATTCCTTCTATCTTGAAATTTTGAGAGAAGTTAGGTCTTTAAAAATAAGTATGAGTCATTTCAGAAAATATTTTTGTATCGCCCCCCGTTTTGAAGCTTTATGGGGTCAAAACTATAAAATTCCTTATTTTTAAACACCTGTAACTTACGTACCTGTACACATTTTACTTCGGCAAGATATAAAAATTAAAGCCCAGTAATATATTTTTACCTGTGTTAAAGGTTTCTTTTAATTGTATAGGATTCCTATGTTACAGCCCTTCCAAAATTGCAAAAAAGCCAATTTTCAGATGTATATATCTCAGGCTCTGTGTAGTAGTTTTACAATCTAAAAACACTAAAAGACCGCAAATTTTGCTATTTCCATAAAGTATTATAAAAATTATGCAATATTTTGTAATTTACTATTATTGTAAATTACTATTTAAATTTACCGCTATGTGAAATGAATGAATTTAGAAAAGAAAAATTCCACAAAAGTCTTATTTTCACAGTTTTTCTTGTGAGTTTGTGAAAAAACTTCTTAAATTTTCAAAGTCTTTTGGAAATGTGCGCTTTTAAAAATCGTTGGTTTACAATCTACCTTGTATGCATTTTTTTTTACTCGATAATTTGAAATTGTTGAATTGTTGAAAAATTTGAAAAAAAAGCTTGAAGAATTTATATTTATATAATATTAGTATACATACATACATACATAGTATACATACTTATATAACTCATGTTTATTTACATATCGTATAGTCACTGATGAATGAATGATATATAATACATATGCTTAGTATAAATTATTATACATTTGCCGATTAGTATTAAATGGTCCTATAGCATATTTGGAAAAGTTTTAAGTAGAAGATTAGAATCTGCTTTTAAAGAATGTATAACATATAGTTTGAATATATGTACAACCCATAGTTCTAGAAATTATAAAATTCACCCAAATTATTTTAAAATACTAAAAAATTAAAAAAATAATATTATAAGCAGAGTGACAGGCTATGAACATACTAACGGTTTGTACGGGTATTTAAGAGTTGAGAAAGGCAACTGTATTCTTCCTCGTTTAGAGTATAATTTTTTACTAACTTGTAATATAGTTTTGTAAAAATTTAAAAGTCAACCAAGAAACCAAAAAGAAAATTTTCTTTAATTCTTTTGTTACCACTTTTAATATCGCATTCCATTCTTAGTAAACTTTATAAAAAAAAAACTCTTTTAATTCACTTATAAGTTAAAATAATCCTTTTCAGGGTAACTTCCTTAAATACCAAAAATTATATTAAGTGATTTTAAATTATCCTAAGGACCTTTAAAACTATCTTTTATATATACTTTTATAATATACACAAAGAACAATTATAATATAAACTAAAGGATACTTTAATAATTTAATCATAATTTTTCTGCCTAAAATTAATTTTACTTCTAAAAATTTACTCAAAAGTTAAAAATTAAAAATAACAACACTTTTTGAGTCCTTTTTTTTTCCTTTATATACCTAACCTGTGAACCTTAAAAAGTTTTCTAAAAAACATTTTTTTTTTTTTTAAGTTCTGGTTTTTTTTTTAGTCTGGTAACACGTGCAATACAATTCTAATTCGTCCAGTTATTAAAATTAACCACAAAGGGAATATTCATGAATTAATAAACTATTTAAAAAGTAAAGAAAGTAGGATGATTAGTAAAGAATTGAATAGAATCAAAATTTTTGTTAAAATTAGTAACAAGTCCACTGATACTAATTAGCATAAATTGAATTCATTTAACATAATTTGAATGGTATAATTAAGAAAATACTGTATATATATATATATATATATATATATATATATATATATATATATATATACATTATAAATTAAATGGAAATAATTTTGTATGTCCACTTGAATATAAAATTTTGGTTTATCACATTATTCTTATAAATTCTAAAAAGATTTACAAGTACAGTGTTCGAATACATAGTAGTATTATATATAGTATTTAGTACATAGTACTTTTCATGCAAAATAGTACATAGTTCAATGACTCAAGTTTCAGAAATTATAATGTATGTCTTTGAGCAGTATGTTTATGTATATGTGGGAGCGCTACAAATGCTCGTATCTCAAAATCTCATTTTTTAAAATCTCGTTTCTTAAAATCTCGTTTTATCAAAATTTCGTTTTTTAAAATCTCGTTTCTTAAAATTCCGTTTTATCAAAATCTCGTTTTTAAAATCTCGTTTTTTTAAAAAATCTCGTTTTTTTTCAGAAAAAAAAATAAAAATTGTAATTTTTAATTTTTATCGAAGAATATTTTATATTTTTCATCTAAATTGAACAGAATTTATAAAATAAAAACATTTTCTATGTAAAAAACAATAAAACACTTATGAAAATAATTATTATAAAAAGTTTAATGTAATATTATATTTTAGAAAATTTCAATATTATTTTCAAAATTGATTTTCTTCATATAAAAACGTAAACATTTTTACAAAATTTACTATTTTTCATAGAGAAAATGTCGCAATTCAACACTATTGTGGGAAAGCCTGTAAGCATTGGCATACTATTAGTATTTATTTTAGAGTTGGATACAAAATCAGAGTTTCAATAATTTTATTAGCGAGGGTTTGGGGGTGGCAGCCACCATTCATTCAAAATTAATTTTTTTCAGATAAAAATATCGAAATTTTTACATAATTTACTATTTTTCATAGGGAAATGTCAAAATTTAATACATTTGTTGGAAAGCCTCCAATCCTTGATATACTATTAGTTGTGATTTTAGAGTTGGATTCAAAAGCAGGGTTGCCCCCTTTTCCAGAATATTTCTATATATATGTATGTATGAGATTTAGAACTAGTAAGGATTTTATAGTTGGATTCAAACTTAGGATTGCCACTTTTTCCAAAATATTTATATATACGTGAGATGTAGAATTAGGAGGAATTTTAGAGTTGGATTCAAAATCAGCGTTTTACGCTTTTTACAGAATATGAGGATATTCATATATGTATATGTGTGTTTTTGAATTAGGATGGATTTTATAGTTGGGTTCAAAATCAAGGTTTCAATAATTTTATTAATGGGGGTTTGGGGGCGGTAGTCTCCACTCCTTTACAAATCAATATTCATGTGCATACATGTTTACAACGTTTAAATTAACGTTTAATTTAAAAAAATAATATTTTAAGTTCATATGTTTGTTTCAGCATTTTTTTTTTTTGACATTTATTTTTCAACATTTTTTACATTCAACATTTTTTTTTCGACATTTTTTTCATTCATGATAAAAAAAAACGAGATTTTAAGATACGTGCATTTGTACCCAACCCGTATATGTAAGTATATATATAGAATTGTTTCTCACAAATCTAATGACTTAGATGAATTCTTGCTCAATGAAGTAAAAGAGATAGCAAAGTCAAGATGTGAGCTGGTAAACACGTTTATATCAGTAAGTCATTAGAACTTTTAGTTTTCATATCTTCATATATGTAGGTTCGATCGACTGTTCCTAATTTAAACACTATAAATGAACTGCGCCATATGTAAACATTGGAAATCAACATTTATAATAAAGTTAGTTTGTTAGTAAATGTTAATTAGTTAATAAATTTAACTATATACATATTTCTTGAAGGCTCAGAACAAAAAAAGCAACAGAAAGAAATTTTTCACCTTTCTATAAAAAGTTTTAAAAAAAAAAAATACATAAAATATTTCCTCAAATCTGTGACCATAAAACGATTTTTTCATAAACTTTTTTTTTTTTTATTTTAAATAGCCCCAAGGTTCATATTTGAAGTGTACAACATTTTGTTTATGGACATATTCTTTATTTTTTCTACTCTCTCTTTTTTTTTTTCTGTAAAAAAAAATTTAAATTCCTATTTTTTTTTTTGTTTTGTGGTTTTAGAAAAAAAAAATTTAGTTTTACTAAATATCCTTCGGACATTGTTATATTCTCAAATGGTATATGAAGATGATGATGATAAATTTGGTATAGGGACAAGAGTTTCATTACAGAATATTTGATTTGAAAATAATTTTTCCTTTGAAGGATTTTGTGGGTTTTTATTTTTATTTCTTTCTAAAGCCGGAAAACCCTTTTTTTCCTATTTTTTTTTGTTTTATCCCAAACAGGAAGGCTATTTTATGGAAAAATATCGTCATAAAATTCTCAAACTCCAATATAAAATAAATAGCAAAAAAAATGGTTTAAACATAAAATTCTATCAGAGAATTACAGTCAGTTTAGATATAAAAAATAAAATTTAAGAAAATAAAAACAAAAGTAAACCAAGGGATATGAGATGAAATGTTTCACAAAACGCAAAAATAAGGTAAAGAAAAATGTGGTTAATAATGATGTGGTTGATTATAGCTTTCATTAACTGAGCAAATAGCAAAAAAAAAAATATATTACTGTCAATTATAATAAATTTGAAAACTATTGGGATGAGCTTAAAATTATACAACACAAACCATATGAATATAAAGAACTTATATTATAAGTATCAGGCATTTTATAATCAAATATAGGCTAAACGTGGATCTTAAGGGAAGTAACTTAACTTATAGAGACGGAGCATTTTAGAGTTGGTCATAAAAGCAGGGTTATATCCTTTTCCATAATCCCCTCTAATTCAGAATTTAACATATACGAATATATAAATATTCTGAAAAAAGGAAATTCGCTTTAAAAAAGGAATCTAACTCTAAAATCCCTCTTAATTCAGAATTTCACATATACATATGTACATATTTATATTCTGGAAATAGACTAAAAAGACTAAAGTAATCCAGATTTTGTAGCATCCGGGATTTTTTTCAGCTAAATTTAAATTTGGGATATTTTTTCGGTAAAGTTTCATACGCCCATTTACATACAATATATATATATATGTAGGTATATATATTTCCGTTTTTTTCAGAAATTTTATAAAATTTTAATTTTGACTTTATTTCGTTTGATGGAACTTATCACTCAAACAAAATGGTCAAAATTTCAATGGAATTTATATCTCATAGCAAATTGGTTATATAAGTAAGCATGGAATTTTTGTCTCCATTTTATTAGAACTTAGTGAATTTAAAAGGGACTTTACTTCTATGGAACTTAGGTTCATTTAAAAGAACACCAGCTCCAATTTATGTCCGTGGAAGTTAAACCACCCCCCTCCCCCCTCTGCCACTTAATATTAGTACATTTCAAATTCAGTTTTTTTCATTAAATTTAAACAGACTGTGCATTTTTTAATTTTATATCTTTTAATTTTTTAATAATTCAATACAATTAAAGAATAAGTTGAAATTCATAAAAAAAATTATTATTACATCCCCCTTATATATGTGAAATTAAATCACAATATTCAATTTCAAAATTTTAATTTGGTATTTATCAAAAACAGAAACAGCATTATATTTTTTTTAAGGAGAACGGGAAAGAATAATATGATAAGAATGAAAACTGTTTACATCTCAAAATATCACAAATCAACTTTTATCCATATTGTACAATTAAACTAAAAACCGGAACAAAACCTATACAGTGTTTATAAATCTATTAAATAAATTTTATTTTTCTTTCTGTTATTTTTAAAAAAGGAAAACTGAAGGTGACTAAAGAAAAACAATAATCAGATATAAAAAAAAGGTTAATATACATATGAACTTGTAAAAATTTCGAGTGTACAAAATTAAAAATGTAAATGGTACAAATTTTCCTAAAAACAAATTTCCTAAACAAATACTTGGAAAATATTCGTAAAGAATAAAATTATTGTTAGATTAATGAATTATTAAATTATATTCAGATTTTTTGTAAAATTTATTAAAACTAAATATTCTTCAAAAGTATTAATTGAAATTGTATTTTATATTTTAAACTTTATGAAAATTTGTATTGTACTTGTAATATCCTTTTCTTTTTTTTTTTTGGATTACACATTAAAAAATGTTATTCCTACGAAGAATTTATGCTAATCAATCCCAAAGTTTTAACACGTAATATTTTAACTTTCCACAATACTGGCAACATTATTCTGTAAACTTAATAAACTGTATAGCTTTTTCAGAAAGATGAATGAATTTATACTAAGTGAAATATTTTTGTTTTGAACCAATTAATTTTTTTTAGTCAAAAATTATGTGCCAGTCAGCTGATTGAATTCTGAGCTGATTAATAATTTATGTATGTACTTAAAAATAAAATATTTAATACATCCCCTATAAATTGCTTAGTTTTCAACTAAATTATTTTTTTTCTTTTTAGCTAAAGTTGACTGAAATTCCAGTGACATGTAATTTGAATATTTGACATTATTTTATGCCACTTGTAAATGGCAGTCCAATTTTTATCAATTTCTGACAGGCGAAACAAGGAAAATTATTAATCTCAAGTTTTAACTATTGATTTTAATTTCTCTATCGAAAAACTCAACTAATCTCAACTATATTGATTTTAACTTCTCTATCGAAAAATTCAAAATGAAAAATTTAGGTATTGATTTAACTTGAGACCCTGTTCAACATTTTTAATTATGTAAAATTGAAATGTATATCCTTAAATATCATTTTGAGACTTATAACAACACCCTTTAATGCTTTTTTAGCGAAAACTATATACCTATATCCGAATGAAAATAATCAATCAAACCAAATTTAATTCTGTATATAATTAATATAATACTATAATGAATTTATTTAAAACTTTCTAAATATTATAATAATATAATATATAATTAATTAATTACTTATTACAATTAAAATATATATAAGTATTTACATTAATAATACAATACAAAAGAAAAATAAAAATAATTATATAGGAATTATTAAATTCGAAAATAAAATTTCGAAAGATAAAAATAAAATTAAAGCCTTAAAGAATAAATATGAATATAGTAAGTAATATTATTTTATATTTTTAATTTTATTTATTTTCTTTTAAATACTTTTTATGTTATTATTCTTTTCAATTATATTTTTTTTTAAATTTTATAATATTTTATTTTTAATTAATTTAAAATTACATTCAAAAATATCTAAATGTAAATATAATTTACATTTTTACGTTTTCTTAAATTACTTAAAATCTAATTAATAGGTATTTAAAAAAAAATTGCATATTGAGACCCATTTTTTATCTCTTTCATTTATTACACATATTTTATAAATGCTACTTTTCCTATTTCATTCATTTTATATTTCTATCTCTCTTTTTTTTTTTTTTTTTCATTTTGTTTAATTAACACTAAAATTTATTATGATGATGCCATTAATTTTGCAGCTTGTATAACATTATGTTGATGATGATAACCAGCTAAATCTGTAGCACCATGTACTCCAGTACTAGCAGCAGCTGTAGCAGCAGTTAATGCACCAAATGAACTACCAAAATAACAATTATTTACATAATCATAACTTGATGTATTCACTGGTGATTCAGTTTTAATTGCACTTGAATATGAATTATGACCTAAACTATGATGATGATGATGATGAACAGCTGCTGCTGCTGCTGCTGCATGATGTGTTAAATGATGATGATGATGATGCGGTGAATGATGATGATGATAATTTGTACTTGCTGCTGCTGCAGCAGCTGCTGCCGCTGATACTGATGAATTTGAACTACCAGAACTTAAACTATTACTTAGTCCAGCAACTGAAGAATTTAATAATTGTTCAGCGTATTTTGTTGAACCGGATAATGCTGATAAACTATTTGTATATATTGATGAATTTCCATTTCCACCACCACCGTTACCACCACCTCCACCCCCACCAGATGAACCATTCATCATTAACGGTGAAGATGTATGTATATGCGATGAATATAAATTATTATTATTGGTGTTATTATTGTTGTTGTTATTATTATTGTTATTATTATTATTATTATTGTTGTTATTATTTAACGAACCGGTTTGTGTTCTAGAATGTGACATCGTTGGTGAATTTAAATGATGGTTTGTAACACTGCTACCACTAATAAGTGAAGATGGTGTATGTTTAGGACTAGGTGTGGTGAGTTTTGTTGATGCTGATAAACTTCTTTCAATTGATAGAGATAAAGATGATGGTTTTATATCTAAAAAATAAAAATTAATAAATAATAATAATTATTGGCATTGGAAAATAATTATTTAAAATTCCAACTTAATTTTTCTATAAAATAAAAACTTACCATCAAGATCTTTATCTTTTGAATCAGATGATTTTTTCGGTTTCCGTTTTCTTGTTTGAATACCATCTTTTCGCATAGCTAATGGTCGATTTACACCATGTAATTTAAAATAAAGTCCACAAGCATTACATACTGGATCACCTTCATTATTTCGTCGCCATAAAGTTGTTGTACGAGTTCCACAATTAGTACAACACAAACCTAAACGGCGAGTTGCAGTCTAAAATAAAGAAATTACAAATTAACATTTAAAAAGTTTAATAAAATATTTTATTTTAAACTTACTAATCGTTTGCTTGGTTTTATTAATGGTCTATTCATTCCATTCATTTTGTGATATAAACCACATGCATTACACAAATAATGACCAGTACCATCACGCCTCCATAATGGTGTACTAATGGCACCGCAATTAACACATTCTCTACCTTCTCCAAATTGAAAATCCATTGGATCACCATACGGTGTTGTTCTTTGATATCCTGTGTCATACGCACGCCATGCTGAACCCATCATAACTGCATTTTGTGCATAAAATTGTGCAGCAGCTCCAGGTATTTGAGCTGCAGCTGCTGCTGCACCAAATGTATCAGCAGCAGTCCATGCATTTGAAACACCACCTGCAGTTGCTGTCGAACCAAAATGTCCTGTATGGCCATATTGTGTATGTGTTAAAGCACGATTTGATGGTACATAAACAGGAGCATTTGCTGCTGCTGCAACTGCTGCTTGTTGATGATAACTTGAAACAGATGCATTTCCACCACCAGCTCCTGTTATCTCGGAATATGGTGAACCAGAATGAAACATCATTGATTCTTTCGTTATGAACGGAATTTTGACGATATAAAAATTAATAATTTGCTGATGTATACACAAGTTTTATTCTTTCGTTATTGTAAATTTCCGTTATTTTTTGCTCAGATCTGAAACAAAAAATAATAAAAATTATTATTATATTTAAATTAAGTAAAAATTAGCTAAAAGAAGTAGATAATTTAAATTTATGTAACGATATTTTTGGAACTTATATATTTTATATTGCTTTAAATTAAAAACATTAAGAAAAATTGATGGTTGGCATATATAAACTCAGTTTTCAAAAGAAAGCAAAGCTGTATAAGTTATATAAAAGCACTTTTAAATAAAAAAAAATTCTTAAACAAGTTATAATTTTAAAATTACATTATGTTTATGTTGAATTTCATATATGTATTTAAAACAAGAGGAGCAGAGCAAGTCAAAGCGCATATTTTAGAACTCCATATAATATGCAAATTGAAGTGTAAAGCAATTTATTTATAATGTATAGGTATACATTAAAATTAAAAGCTTGAGACTACATGTTGCTTCTTCTAATTGTCACGTTGACGTTAATTGTGGGAATTCCCGTCATATTAGATTTTCATAAAGAACAAACAGTGGGAATTCCCGCTGAACTTTAAATTTAAATATTATATTCGTTAATAGCTAATTCTAGCAAACTGCTTTTTTAACATTTTGATATGCCTATAATAAAATTGTAGTTTTGTGGTTTTGTAATAGCAACTAATACTCGTAGTATTTAAATATAAGTAAGTTTTCATATGGCTTTATACTGCAAAATTATCGTTTGCAAAAAATGTATTTGATTTACACATATATATGTAAAATTAATTGCTTTTTCAGTGCGTTTATATTCATGCCTTGAGACTATTTAATTTATTTTTTGATTTATTGATATAAAATATTAATAAATATTAATAAATAATTATATTTTTTATATTTGTTAACTATACAACAAAAATTAAAATAAATAAATTAAAAATTTATTTGGTGGTGAGTTTAATTATTAATTTCGTAGCTTATTGGTACAGTGGTACCTAAATGTACCAAATGATAATTACCCATGTTTCGTTCACCAGATAATGGTTTTTACCATGAAAAATGTAAAAAAAAAGTAAAAACTTAATTGTATAAAAATAATTTATTGTACTGATTCAGTAATTCTTTCTTCCTGTGTGAGATTCGAACTCACACTCCACAATTGGAACCTAACCTGTACTGAACTACAGAGGAGCAAATACTCAAAATATGATTTTATTTGTACTTATCCCTCAAACTCACATTCCAGGAATTCCTGTCATTTGTTCATTCCAACTTAGAAAACTGTATGACAGCATAATTGCGGGAATTCTTGTCATGTATTTTTGTATGAAAAAATTAACTGTGTTTCCTTAAGAGTTTTAATCATTTTTAATTGAACGTCAACGTGAAAAGGATCTCTCTTTTAATTATTTGATTTAAAATGAAGGCAAAGTAGACCTTTGTCTTTAAATTCGACCCTCTGGAAAAATTTAAAAAATCTAATATGAAAAAATGATACCAAAATGTGATCAGATTAAAGTAATCTTATATGAATTAAAAATGAAGTAATCTTATATGAATTATATGAAGTAAAACCATATGAAAAAAATATTATATGCATGCATGAGATTAAGCAAAAAATTATTACAATCCAATCTTAAGCTTATAATGTGAGTATATATAGATTAAGAGGAATTATTTTATCATAATAATAAATTTTAAATTCTTCCAAAATTAAAGCTTTTGATTAAATCTATTAACGATACCGACGGTAATAGCAATATTATTATATTTTTTTTTATAAACCTATACATACATATATATGCGTATGTAGAGTTTTTAAAGCAATATTTAAATATAGCAATGAATTAAAAAAATACAAATCTTGTACATTAATATATATGTACATAATATGTATGTATATGTATATAAAAACGACTGTTTTTTTTTAAATCAACCTGTCTTTTATATTTATACAAATTACTAAATTGCAAATTTACAAGATAAGTTAAGACAACTTATAATAATAAACTTATAATGTTTTATTTTCTATTTTTTTTTTTTTCGTTTTTAATTTTTTTTTTTCTTTTGTTGTTTTTTTTTTTTTTTTCAATTTTATTGATTTTTTATTACATTTTGATAGATCGTAAATTAAAATTTATTAAATTTTCTATAATTACGAATTTTTATTACAGTATTTTTGTAGTCTAATATTAACTGTACTAATTTATATGATATATAAGTATAGTTTAAAATACATATTTTCTTTTATATATAAATTGAATATTTAATTTATATTATTAACATAATTCTTTTTTTTTTATATAAAATGTATTTATCAAATGTATTTTAGAACTTATTAAATAAAAAATATAAAATTTAAATATACATTTGTTTTATAGTATTTTTACTTAATATATGTACTTATTTCAATATTATTTTGTATTTAATTTTAATTATATTTATATTATTAATTTAAAATATTTTAATTATAGTTTTACCGTTATTATTGTTTTAATTAACTATAGAATGGTGAAAATCTTTAAATAACTTTTATAAAATTGCTAATAGAAACTAATTGTGTATTATTTTTTTTTTTTATGCTTCTTAAGTTATATAATTCATAAACAAATGTTTCACTTACATAGATATAGATAACTTATATTATATCTTTACTACAGTTAATTTAAAGTTTTGGTTTAAGTCTTCTTCTTCTTTTGCTGCCTGTTCCTAATTGGATGTTAGGATGTCCCTAATTGGATGTTGGTTATATGATATTTGTAACGACATCCTGAACGATGTTTCGATCCGTTGCTGAATGGATTAAATCGCCAATGTTTCTGATGCCTGTTCAGTTTCTAATGTTGCACAACCATGTTAATTGTTTTCTTCCTATATCTCCTTCAATTTTCCTTCAATTTTTTCTTGAACTATTAACTGAAGTATAGCTTATATTTGCTTCCGCGCATAATGTGCGCATAGGAAGATGTTTTTTGTTTCTTTAGCCTTAAAAATAATTTTCTTTCTGTGTTTGCTCTATGTAGAACTTCTTCGTTTGTAATGTGATCTGTCTGATTTCGAAAGCTTCGAGTTTGTTGAGTTCTCTTACTTTTAAAGTCCATGTTTCTACACCATATATAGGACTATAGACCAAACATAGCATTTAACGAATCGTAAGCGAAGGCCCAAGTTCATGTCAAGACAGTAAAAAACTTTTTTGTGTTTAAGAAATGCATTTCTTGCTGTTTCAATCCGACATTTAATTTCCTTTTCGCAGCTTCAATTCTCGTGTAACCAACATCCGAAATATTTGTACATGGAGACTCTCTCAATAGAACGGTTATTTATTTTAATTGTTGCTGCAGTGTAAGGTGTTCTTTTCCTACTTACGTTCATTAATTTATTTTGTGAGATATTTATTTTTAAGTTAAACAATTCGCTATGGTGGTTGACTTTCTCGACTATATGTTGTAAACTCCGTAGATTGTCTGTTATAAGGACTGTATCTTCTGCACATCTGATGTTATTTATCTATGTGCCATTCACTTTTACATTTAGTTTAAGTAAGAGAATTAGAATATGACAAAATTATTTTAAAGGAAAATGGATAATATTGTAAAAATTAAATATAAATAAAATATTTTTTCTAAAAATAATTTCTACATGTACATATAAAACTTAAAGCTAACTTAAAACTAAACTAGTCTATAATTAATTATTTTAATTTAAATTTCTAATAGAGAAAATTACTGGCTCCTAGATCCTAAGTCTAAATTAACAATATATAATGAAATGTTAATTTACAACCAAGTAATTAAACCTATATGACTATATGGCATTCAACTTTGGGGATGTGCTAAGCAAACGCATATTAAAAAAATTCAAACTTTTCAGAACAAAGTCCTACCTAACATAGTAAGTGCTCCCTGGTATGTACATAAAGTGACATTCATAGAGATTTAACAATCCCCAAAGTTATGGATGAAATAAACAGATGTACCATAAAGCATAAAGTTCGTCTAGAAGAGCATATATAAATGTTGAAACTTCTCAATTAATAAATAATCAGCTTATTACAGGTAGGCTTAAAAGAAAAAGAGCTTTAGATTTAGCGCAAACTACAGATTTCAGTTTGACTAGTTTTAATAGAGGAAGGGTGTGGCTTTAGCCGGAGATTCTATTATCTTTTGAAGATTCTAATCAAGGGATTATTAATTCCGAGTTGAACTTTTCAGTTAAATATGAATTTTTTTTTATAGTAGTATTAATATTGACTTTGTTATTCAGCTTAATGGTGGAAAACCACCTGGGAAGATTGAGCACGAGTTTTAAAAGTTTATTTTGTGCAATTTATAATTTTTTAGAGGGAATTGCAGCACAAGTACTTCAGACTGATGCTGCATATGAAATTATTGGCCCATACGCATAAAACTAAGCTTGAATTAAAATAAAAATTTTTCAAATTAAAATTAAACTGAGACTCGTATTTTTATCTAAAAGTTTCATATTTGAGCTAAGGCTCAGTTTTATACATATGAGCCAATGGATGAAAAATTGTTTTAAAGAAAATTAGTTTATTTTCTGTTGACAGAGTTGACTTTCTGTTAATAAAAAGATACAACATGCTGGTACATTTATTTATTTTATCAATATAGTAACCAAAATGTGTTTCTGACAGCTTAATCTTTTGGCTACCTTTGAGCGCCAAGGTATTTAATACTCTCAGACCAATTTATTTCAGTACTAACTAATTTTAACGAGTAGATGGTATGAGAGATGGTATGAGAAAAATCTGCAAAAATTTATACATTTGCGTGATATAATCTGGGGATATCTGCAGTGTAAATTTTATACAACATTAGCTCTAGTACTGAGACATCTGGAACTCCTGCTTTAATTTTATACCGATTAGAAGGCATATTATTCAGCATCACTCGAAATACCATTTCTTAGCGAAAATTTTGTATAATTTTTATTAAATAGATTGGGAAATTATTAAATTCCAATTTATGGATCAGATCAGAGTGCCAAACAGTATCAGTAGTTATATGTATATCCAAAATTAATAATTTTTATCATATTAGTTTATATCGTAATAGTTTATTTCGTAATAATTAATATCGTAACATTAAAATATATTATTATTGTATAAGAAAATCATAGATGGCGCTCTAATATAATGTTTGTGTTTTATATAATCTTGTACAATACGAATCAACGGCTTCGTCAAAATAATTATTAAAAATAAACTGAAACTTAGTCAAATATGAATAATAAATAAGTGTTCATAAGAGTGGAATGAAAAACAATAACAATAAAATCATTTGATACTTAATTTATCTATAAGAGCAAATTCAAACTCTAAAAAAGCTAATTTTGTTACCTTTTGATTTTTATAATTTATTTCTTCACATTATAGCCTTTGCCTAAACAAAGAAATCTTATGTGCCCTTTTTCTGTTTAGTCCATGTTTATTTGAGGAAGACAGTAACATTGTTATATGCTTTTTAACTTAAATCTTCTAACAAATATTAGATAAGTAGCTATTTGACGTTTTTATATATTCTTTCATATAATTTGGGGTTTTCAAATAATCCAAAACATTGATGAGAAACCCGAAGAATAAAGATTTTAATTACTCCAATGTTTTTCTAATTTAAAAACTGTCATTTCCCAAATATACTTATAAAGTATTATATTAGTTTTTGAAAGATTTTTTCAAATAAAAGAGTTTGACCAAAACAAATTTTTGGGCCAGAATTATTATAGAAAATAAAATTTTAAATGCTATTATAAAGAAATTCAGCGATCCTTGGTTTGTTTATGTTTTTTAAATGTTTGAAAATGTAAGGCAACATTACTGAAAAAAAATAAAACTTTTTCTCATTCAAAAACAATAAGCTAATGAGAGAAAATCTACATTTTAAATAAAGGTGAACAAACGAATCCAATGTTTTTACACTTATACTAGAGCTGATCAACTAAGTTTTTTAGCTTATAAGATCTAACAAATGACATTTTTTATTTTTCCTTAATGCGCACATGACTGAAAATTTTCCAATCAAATTAACTATTCTTTCAAATAAATTTTTTATATAAAGATTAATTTATTTATTCACAAAACTTATAATGTTAACTAATTAAAATTAAACCAGCATTAAAAAATTATATCAAATCAATTTTTTTTTTTTTTTTGTATTTATTTTAATCTTAAAAAGTGTTTTGATTATTAATTTTATTTTTACGGTTAACTTAACACACGCTTTTAGCAAATTTTTAAGTTTTCCTTTTTTTTATTTAATTCTTGGCATTGATATGTTAAACGCTTTTTAACTGAATAGTTAACATGAATAATATTAAAAAGACATAATATTATGTTAATATAATTAAGTATATATCACTGTTAGTTTTTTGATTTCAAGTTAATTTGTATCATTAATATTGTTATTAGTTAACTTTGAATTAAATATTAGCAAAATACACAGTTTTTTTTCCATTTATCGTATTCCGTATAATCCTAAACCATTTAATATATCAAATTCAAATAACTTGAAACACACTCTTTAAAACATCTATAAGAAGTATTAAATGTCAGCATAAAAGCGTTGCTCAAATACCAAATGATTCAAATAAAATATTGATTCACTAATAATCCCTAAATACTTTTATAGTTTCATATACATATATCCACATCGCTTAGCTATAGGATTTCAAAAACTCTTCTCACTAAACAAGGTTACCACCTAATCGAAAATAAATATATGTTTATCGCCTCTTTCATAACATTTAAAATTATATAAGTTAACATTATGAATACCGTTTTAAAAGTCGATTTCCGCTACAATGGCACGGCATGATGTTGTAACAACAATGTACCGTAACAGTTACTTATTACTTACAACTTGTTACTATTCAGACTGTGCCAACGACGAACGAAATGGCAACATATTTTTGAATTCGTATTTATATATTAAATTCACTTTGTCCACATTGCTCATTGTCATCACATTTTCCTATTCAAACAAACATGTAACATCGATGTGAATTACGAGCTCAAAGAGTGCATAAAAGGTTTCTCACCAATTTTTTTTTAGATAATTTCCGTTTCAAGTATCTGCAGTTTAAAGATCTCCAACTCCATAATTAATTATTTTGAACATCTAAAAGCTTTCTAAACCTAATATGTGGCGAATTTCGATTAATTTTTTTCTTTGACGGTTTCAAATTTTTACCAATAACACTATTATTCTAATTTTAATTGATAAATAATCAATTGCTTTTTTAACAGAAAATTCCCACAAAAAAAAAACTAAAAGAAACCGCAAAATAAAAGCTTAACTTTGTTATAATTTGGCATATAAATTCACCTGTCAATAATATAACGGTTTTATATTGTTTTATTTCAATTCATTTCATTGCATACAAACTTAGTAGACTTCAAATAAAATAAAAAATTTTATACAAAATGGCCGCTTTGTTTATTTTATTTGTACAATTTTTTATTTCATTCAACAAACGGGAAACAAATTAAAAGGCTGAAAAATAGTTAAAAAAAGAGTGGAAAAAAATACGTAAATAATAAAATATAATACGTTTATGTATATTTCAAAAATATACCAAATGGAATATCGAAAGAAAGAAAGAGAAAGAAAATTAGCATCTTATTATCGATTTCATGCTAATATCAATAAAAATCTAATAAAATATTAAATTTTATTACTAAAATCAATAAAAAATTGAGAAGCATTAAAAAAGAAGATTAACAACATCTTTTGTGTACACACATATGTATGTATATACATACATATACATACATATATACAAAATATATATGTAGAAGCGTGCAGCTATTTAAGCGTTTTAATAATTTTAAAAATGGTATTATAAAATTAAAATTTTAATAGTAATATTCAAGATGGTAAACAATAATTGAAAAAATAACTTTCAGTTTGTTTGAGTAATAGAATAATATTTTATAATAGAAATGAGTCACCATATTACAACATTTTTTGAAGTTGCATCTAATAAAATCAAAAAAATATACTGTGACAATTATTTCCCATCCAAATAAACTGCTAATAAAAACTTACAGAATATTATTTTTTAGTAAACCTGATATGTGTACATATGAGTATTTTCATTTTGAATAAATTCAACTGCATACGAAAAATTTGATTTGCGATGTTTATTATGGGACTGGAGAATAACGCTTCAGTTGTTTTTAAATATCGCTAATCTAATATTCTATATCTTTTTGAGTTCTGTGTTCAACAATTAAAACCAAATTTTAACAAGATTCTTTTTTTTTTTCAATTTTACTAACTTTGTATACTCCTAATCTGTTACATATGTACCAACATATAACCACAATTGTATTTTGTATCTTTAATTTTTATTTGTTTTTTTTTTTAACAACACCTATAATTGTTAAGTTCAACTTAATTTTCTTATTTAATTTTTAAAATGTTTTTAAATTCAAATTAATCTTTTTTTTTTTTGTTAGCATAATAAGTAGCGCTTAGAGAGATTTCATCAATATTCATGAGTTGCCGTCGTTGTTGTGTTAAAATCAAAATATTTCAACTTAACTTCGAATCTAAAAAAAAAAAATTCACTATTAATGAATTCAAATTTTATTAAAAACTATCATAGAAAAGGAAATAAAAAATTTTATTACAATTTAAAAAGAAAAAATAAAAATTATTGATAAATTTAACAAAAAAATTAAGGAAATTTTCATTTCATTTTAAATTGATTAGAAAATTTTAATTGTTTTTTGACATTTACGACTATTGTTTTATTTGACATTTTATTAATGGGTAACAAAATGTTGATGAAATTGAAGTATACAAAATTTTAAATTAATTTAAATTAAGTTTTTTGTTTTTTTAAATGCTACTTGTATTTTAATAAAATTTTTTATATTAAAATGATGGATCACGCAATTTTGAAACATTGTTTTACAGATATAATAAATATAATTGGATAGTTAAATTTTTTGTTTTATGGCAATCGTTATTGGAATGGCTATTATAATTACAAAATTAGTTAAAAAACGAAAATTTGAAAAAGTTTATAACATTACATTTAAATTACCTTGGAAAAAATTAAAACGAAATTTTGGAATCTTTTATATATATTGGTAATGAAGACTTTTTGTTTTACAAAAATAAAGAGAAGAAAAAAATCAATCAGTTTAGAAATTAGGTATATTAAAAGTATTTCTCAAACTCTGAACTAATTAAATTAAAAAGGTTATGATGATAGTAAATGACAATAGGAATTTATTTTATTTTTATTATAAATCTTGTTGGTGAGTTAAAAAGCCAAAAAAAATAGTAACATGCTTAGTAACACAATAATTTCAGATGAACGTTAGTATAGAATCCAATATTAATTAGAGAAATTGTATCTTTATCTAAAAATTCATATATATAAAATATCAATTTTATAATACTATAAAAAAAGATCAATTTCTATACTTTCAGATTAAATCAACATCTATAAAATGTACATTAGGCCGAAAACTCCACTTTGCCATCGCCGTACTGTTGAGTCATTGACCCTCTTTTATAGATACCTTGTAGGCGTGAACACCTATTCTAAAGAAATAAAACAATTGATGCCTCCACTCAAAGTTTTCCAACGTGAAACGAGGAGTGCAACAGATGCCCACCCATACACTGTCGAACTGGCAAGATGGCGCAATACAGCATTCGGAAATTCGTTTGTCATGCTTACGTCGCGTTTATGGAACCTTATGCCCGCACATGTCTTCCCAAAAGTTGGTAATTCATTTGTATACGATATATCGAAATTCAAGAAGAACACTAACATCTTTCTTCAAAATAGCTATCGAAATTTTTCCCTTCATCCTCCATAATCCCAAAATTTTCCTATATTCAAACACCCAAGTAATCCTTCCCCCATCCTTTTCCCCAAAACCAAGCTGTACATTATATGATTATGTATTAAAGGTCCAATCCTATAGTTTGGTTTTAAAGGGGGTGGTTTTGGTTGGTTAGAGTCCAACACTACTCAGAGGAACCTCGTGCAGTTCTTTTGAGTAACTTTTGATGTTTTCCACCGTCCCTCGTAAGAACAAAAAAAAAATATAATATATTAAAATGTGCCTTTTACAGACTTAACATATATATGTATCTAATTATTCTCGAAAATATTTTAATAGACAGTAAAATGTAATGAAATATTTTTTGAATCATTTTTAGACAATCATTATAACATTTTAGTATAAACATTATTTTTTATTGGTATATTTAAATCTATCACAATACTTACTTTAAAAATGTATTTAAACGAAATAACATAACAGTATTTGAAATTTTTTGAATTATTTACAAAACTTTCTTGCTAATATTTAATTTATACATTTTTAACATCAAACTTACAACACTTATAAATTCTATTATAAATTATACATAAACTATATATATACTATATTTTATTAAAACCTATGGTAATTTTTGAAACTAATTATTTTAAAAATAATTATAGTACTCAGATATTTTGGTTTGGATAATAAATTTTTTGATTAAATTTGACAATCTGTAACACCTTTTGTGTTTTAGCATACTTCTTGTTACTAAAACATACATTTTTCATCTAGTCCATTTTTATACATAAATTATATTTTTTTTAGGGAATTCGTTAGCCTAGTGGGTAGGCGTGTGGCGTATTAACCGAAGGAGTGTGGGTAGTCCATTTTTATACATAAATTATATTTTTTTTAGGGAATTCGTTAGCCTAGTGGGTAGGCGTGTGGCGTATTAACCGAAGGAGTGTGGGTTCGATCCCTGTACAGATCGTAAGTGTTTTTTTCTTTACATATACCCCCCTTACGACCAAATATAATGTAAATATATTGTATATAATATAAACAAAATAAATAATATTAGTATATAATTTAATAATAGTATAAAAACCTATAATGGCCTTAGTAGGTGATGGTTCAATAATACTGCATTTCATTTATGTATGTAATATTAATATAAATAAATGAATAAATATATTTTTTAAAAATAATTTCAAAAATAACAAATCTGTAATTTAAAATTTATAGGTTGTTTTATTAATAATTGCAGTACATTTACTCAGAAACAGCTCAGTATTAAAGCTATAGGTATATTGTTGGATGCTAAATGACACTGCAAGAAAGTAAATTACGTAATGGTATATATATACATTCAATATATACTATATATATACAAAAAACCGAAAAAATGGATCCTTATGATCCCTGTATAATTTAAGATAATAAAATTTCCAAAAAAAAAAACTTCTAATATTATACCACAAAAATTTTTGCAATTTTTAGAAAAATTCCTTTCCCAAAATAAAAGAATTTTTATCATCAATTTTTGTACAAAATGCATTAAAAAATTTTTCTTTTATTTTTTTTTATTTAAATTATTCTCTTTGTTAAAACCATTTTTTTTTTAAGATTTACTACCCAATCATTATTTGCAAAATTTAATGGATTCCACATTCACTAACTCAAATGCTATTAATTTTACTTCATATAAAAACAAAATCACAAAATATAATAAGAGGTACTGAGACTTCATTTTCAAAAAAAAAAAAAAACAAAAAAAAAGAATGTTGGATTCCACCATCTTTTTTTAATCTAAAAATTTCAAAACAAAAACAAAATACCAAATCTTATAAGATTAATTCTGAGATGAATTTTTAATAAAAAAAGGAATGTTCTTCAAGATTCAATACAAATACAGTAACAAATGTATAATATACAGCAAACCACAAGATCAAAACAAAAGTAAAACAAAAAAAAAACGAAAAGAATTTGGGAAGAAACAAACAACAAAAGAAAAAAATTTAAATTGGCGCCTCTAAGATAATAAATTAATGGAAGAGTCTGCGGTCCCATATCATCATCATAATCATTACCGATGGTATTATCATTACAATCAATTGCGATATCAACATCATCATCATTTCATCAGTAACTTAAGTCTTAAATGATTTTTTTGGTTCAACTTTTATTTTTTTTTTAAGTTTTTCCTGTTTCCTCAATAATTTTCTCTCATCTTCTTCTCCCCTTGGTTAAAATTTTCGGTTTTCTTTCCGGGAATATCTTAATAAATAGATAATAGTTTTTCATTTAATGATATTAAGAAAATTTTTAATCGCCTTTTTCTTTTCTAAAATTTTTAGATTGATTCGGAACCCGAAACAATTATATAATTTTTTTTATTTTATTTTCTTTTTCTTTTTTTTTTTTTGGGAAAACCACATTACGGCCCGCAATATCTGATACCAAACAAACCAATAGATATGGCGTTTTTAAGTACATTGATATCTTAGAAATACACATGCATATAATCAACTTAAGCCTAAATCATTAAATTGTTTCGTTCTTTATGTTGTTGTGTTCAGTACTTTTACTTCTCATAATAACATTTTATTTATTTTTTTTTTTTTTAATGTTAAATTGTTGTTTTTGTTAGTTTTTATGTTTTATGCTCGTTTTCTTATTTTATATTTTATGGCATTTCTTATTTAATCTAAAGCATCTTCCAAACGAAAGGGTTATTCTTTACAAGAAGAATGAAAAAAAAAAAACAAAATAAAAACATGTTAAGAATGTTGTTGTAATGGCGACGGTGGTAACTTTTTAGCGCAGCCGCAACAATTTTTTTTTGTTTTCTTGCTTTTTGTTGTTTGGTTTTTTTTTTTAAGTTTTTGGTCTCACGCGAACCTTTTACATCAACCAAATATGTATTCGGGCCGGACGGATATAAGTTATGTTTGCCATTAAATTTATTATTGCTTTATATATGTACATAATATTATGTAATATTAATATACACGTTTTATATAATACCATTTGTATTTATACATTTACAAATGCAATTCTCCATATACATATATAAACATATATAAATGTATACATATGTGTATATATTTTCTCTTATATTTCAGTTTTGTATTTTTTTTTTTTTTTTGAGTTCTTTTACGAACTGTTTATTTTTTAATTTACGGATGGTATCAATTAAATATGGTATTAATTATTAGCCATTTTCAAAAATTTATGAGATTTAAGATTTTTATGTTATATTATGTATGTACATAAGTTTGTACCTACATATTATTATGTTGATAGCAAAAGTTAAAAAGTTTAAGAAATATATAAATAGTAATAAAATATAAATAAAAAAATTAAAGGGTTTGAAATTCTCTTTCTATATTATGTTTCTATATTATTAAAAATATAATAAAATGGGTCAATTTTGGAAAAGGGAAAAGAAACAATATTATGTTAGAAATGCTTAGAATTTTAATAATCATAAAAAAACTTTTATTTTAACTGCTCTTCTTTCATACTTATCACAATATTAGACAAATCAGATCTTTTTGTTTGTATTAGGCTTTATGCTTTAGTCGAAGGATCTGCAAAACTTTTTTAAGACAACAGTTACATTTTAAAATCGTTTGAATAATAGTTTCCCGTATTTAGAATATATTATATGGTTTATAATAGCCAATCTTAAACAATGGTAAGTATACCGATTTTCAGAATCGGTCTTACATGATTTCAAAATTTCAAAAACTTTGTTCAAGTACTCCACGATAGCGACATCAAAATTAAAAGATTTGAATTTAATAAATTTTATTAAAGATAAAATATTTTTCTTTAACACTTTATCTCAAAAAATTCGTTGTTAACCCCAGAATCTATAACTATAAGAATTTTTTTTTTGGTAATGAAAAAACTATTAAAATTACATACATATTTTTTAAAAATAACGTTGTATATCATGTAACAAGAAAGTAAACTTCAAACTGGATACATCTGGCAAATGACAAAAGAAAATAATAAGAATATTTAGAATTTTCGGCTACATAACAGTAAATTCCTTTTAATTTTGGATATTATTTTTAAATCCTTATAAACCCAATAAATAAAATCCTAATTTAACATTTTTAGAAAAAAAAATAAAAAATAATCCATTGTCCATTTCAATTAAAATTTATAATTTTATATTTCTTTTTTTGAAATTACAAAATAAAACAAAAATTTCATGATTAATTATTTATTTTAAAAAAATATTTTTTTGGGTGTCCACTTTTTTTTAAATTCATAACAAAATAAAAATAAACACAAAATTCCATTATAAATGGCGTAATATTAATTATATTTCTTATTTAAAAACCAAAAAACCATATCATATACCACACAAACACAATCCAAAAATTCCATTTTTTTTTTTAAAGGGAAAAATGAAAAAAGAAAAAAATCACTCATGATGTCAAAATATGAAATGAATACCACACACGCTATTCACCCATATTTATCATGGACATGAACATGGACATGACCCCTACGGTTATATTGTTACCCCATTTTCTTTTCTTTAAATTTTTTTTGTTTTATTTGTAACTAAAATATTGTAAAACAAAAGACACACATATAATAAAACGTAAACACATTGGGTATTTATTTTCTTGCTGTTGAACCACACCAAAAATTGAAAAAGTTTCGATTTTTTAATAATTATGACGTCCTGTGGCGATTTATGACATTTACAGTGCTGCACTTCATCTCTTTCCTAAAAACTTTATAATTTTTAATTTTTTATACTCAATTGTAATATGAAATACGATAGTATATTTTTTCACCACACACTAATTACACCACCACCACCATACATTGAGTAATGAGTTGAGTAAGCGTGTTGTATAAAAATTAATATTAAAATATAATTTTTTTCCCCCTTCGTTAAAAAATTGTAAATAGTAAAGTGGCACGAATTTTTTGTTTCAGTTTTAATTCAGGAATTTTCCTTTTGTTGTGTAAACATTTTTTTTTTGGAATTTCCTCCCTATTTTTATGATTTTTTTTAAGGATATATACACACAAACATTTAAATAAACATTCAAACTAATGTAAGTTTTTATATTCATAAAATTAATTTTAAGGCATTTACTAAGTCTTTAATAAATACATAGTTGCTATATAAACCTTCTAAGGTCTGATAATCATAACATAGGTTTTTTTTCATTACATTACAACTATAAAAAGTTAATGCTCTCTTTCTATCTCTCTCTTTTATTTTTTGACTTTCTTTTTTAATTCTCTTTCTTTTTCTTGTAATTTTAATAAATTTTTATAGGATAGGCTGGCGTCATGTCTAAAAATATGGCCGCAGCAACAAAAAAAAAGTGGCATTCCAAAAAAAAAGAAAAACATAAAAATTAAAAATAATAATAACAACAACAACAAAATAAAAATAAAGCAGAACGTAGAACTGGAAATTGAACAAATTGGTTCCCATTTAGTGGCGCATTAAACTTTTTTTTTGTTGCATGGAATGAATTAAATTTTTTTTAATCCATATGAACATTTATGTAATTAAATATGTACATATATGTATATTTGTACATTTGTAAATTAATTAAATGCGTTTTAAATGAAAATAAAAGAGACAAAAATACAAACAAAAAACTATAAAACAACTAAAAAAGAAATGTGTAACGTTATACACGAGCTGTAGAATGCTTCCTAATTTTCCTTAGGAACAAAACAATTTTAATTTTTGTTGTTGTTATAAGAAAAAGCCGACAAAAACGAACCAAACCCATCGATTGAAAGGTTTGTTCTTAAATAAAGATCGAAATAATAAAAAAAAATTTGTTATTATATTATTTTTACGGGTTTTAAAAAATGTCATTAATTGGATTTTGAAAATGTCATTAAATATGCGACTTCTTTGCTTGTTTATTCTTATGGATAGATTCAATAATAACTTTTAACACCTAAACAGTGGGTTTCAAAGTTATTTAGACAATAAATTATATATATAATATATTAAATTAAGTCGATGTAGATTTTACAACTGTTGCAATTTATATGAAAAATTCTATATAGAATTCCCCTTAAAATAAAAATGTGACCAAAGAAATACATAATACGTACAAAACAAAAATAACATTGTTTTAAAACTAATGAGCATTAAAAAATGTATTTTTTTTTAGAACAACTTATTAGACTAGCCTCTTATTTCATTATTATTTAGAAAAATTATTGATTTCGTTCAACCATCAATTTAGTTTAGAATTTTATTTTTTGTTTTAAAATGGAAAAAAAATTCACAATTTGCCTCAAAATATATGATTAAGTATAAAAACGAAAGGGACAATTGTTGCTGAATGAAATTCTGTTAGAAAATTGACAAAAAAACAAGTAAATGTAACAGTAAGTCGATGCAACCGACTTATTAATACCCTACACCTGAATAATTCGAATTAAATTAACAATCCATAAGTGTTTTTGGCAGCTGCTTGAACTTCTTCCCTTTTCTGTCTTATTCAACTCGAATTTCAAGAACGTAAAAGAGACATCCGCTTGGGATATGCTTGACACCCTTGTATAAAATTTTAAGTTTCTATCTTAATTATTTTCGGAGATTGGTAGTACTTGGGATGTTTGTGTCAGCTACCCGAATTGCCACTCCAATTCATCGAATCCTTTTCAGGAACATAAAGAAAACTTGCCAGAATACCATTCTATTAAATTTAAAGGTTCTACTTTTGTTGGTTTTGGAGATATGCTCGTTGCTCTTGTGCTCGTCCGGAAGTTTCCAAAATACGAACCCATGGTTCAAATTCTTTCAAATGTCAGTTTCCAATTTTACAGAAAAGGAAACATAACAGAACACCTTTGTACTAAAAATAAAAGTTCTATCTTTGTTGGTTGTGGAGATATACTCGTTTGCTCTGGGGCTCGTCCGGAAACTTCCAAGATTTGAACCCATGGACCAAATCCTCACAAATTTCAGAAACATAAATCAAACATGAAGGAACACCATTCTGCCTAATTTAAAGGTTATATCTTTGTTGCATTTGGAGATAATATCATTTGCTCTGAGGCTCGTTCGGAAGCTTTCAAAATCCGAACCCAAGGACCAAATCCTCTCAAATTTCAGAGGCCTAAATCATACATGAAAGAACACCATTATGCCAAAAGTAAAGGTTATATATTTGTTGTTTTTGGAGATAATCTCATTTGCTCTGAGGCTCGTTCGGAAGCTTCCAAAATCCAAAACCCATGGACCACATCCTCTTAAATTTTAGAGACATAAATCAAACTGGAAGAAACATCATTATAAAAAATTTAAAGGTTCTATCTTTATTGGTTTTGGAGATAATCTCGTTTGCTCTGGGGCTCTTTCGGAAGTTTCCAAAACCCGAACCCATGGACCAAATCTTCTCACATTTCAGAGACTTAAATAAAACATGAAAGAACACCACCCTGCCAAATTTAAAGGTTATATCTTTGTTGGTTTTGGAGATAATCTCATTTGCTCTGGTGCTCGTTCGGAAGCTTCCAAAACCAAACCCATGGACCAAATCCTCTTAAATTTCAGAGACATAAATCAAACACGAAAGAACACCATTGTACCAAATTCAAAGGTTCTACCTTTGTTCGTATTGGATATAATCTCATTTGCTCTGCGGCTCGTGCGGAAGCTTCCAAAATTCGAATCCACGGTTCAAATTCTTTCAAATTTAAACCCATGGCCAAATCCTCTCAAATTTCAGAGACTTAAATCAAACATGAAAAAACACCATTCGGCCAAATTTAAAGGTTATATATATTTGTTGTTTTTGGAGATAATCTCATTTGCTCTGGGGCTCGTTCGGAAGCTTCCAAATCCAAAACCCATGGACCAAATCCTCTTAAATTTCAGAGACATAAATCGAACGGGAAAGAACATCATTGTACAAAATTTAAAGGTTCTATCTTTGTTGGTTTTGGAAATAATCTCATTTGCTCTGGTGCTCGTTCGGAAGCTTCCAAAACCCAAACCCATGGACCAAATCCTCTTAAATTTCAGAGACATAAATCGAACGGGAAGAAACATCATTGTACAAAATTTGAAGGTTCTATCTTTGTTGCTTTTGGAGATAATCTCGTTTGCGGAGATTATCTCCAAAAGCCGGAATCATTCGGAAGCTTCCAGAATCCGAACCCATGGACGGATTTTGTCCAGATTCGAACTTAGCCTTTCTTTCGTAATTAGTAACCTACTATATAAATTTCATCAAGATAGCATCATTATTTTTTGAGTTATCGTGCGTACGGACGGACGGACGGACGGACGGACATCGCTAAATCGACTCCGGCGGTGATCCTGATTCAGAATATATATACATGTCTATACCTAACTCGCTTCCTTTTGGTGGTTACAAACACCATACCAAAGTTAATATACCCTATACTTTAGGTGTAGGGTATAATAACATTATATCATACCAATAATCTCAAACTCGTATAGAGTTGCAACTACTTATTATGTAATTATCAAACTTTGAAAAAAAAAAAAAATAAACATAAAACTGTCATTAGCAGATAACAAAAGGAAATCAATTTTAATCTAGATGATATTTTTTTTCTTTAAGACCGTGTGCCAATCTATAACTTTTTATTTGCAATGAAATAAAAAAAAAAATTTACTAAGGTATAGAAAAAAAATCATTTTACTGTGCCAAATAAAAACAAAATTATGACATTTAAAATTTTAACTGCATTATTACTGCATGAAAATTTCAACTGCATTAGTTCTGTTAATTTAAATTGTTCTGTTGTTAATTGAAATTGTTTATAAATTATTTCGAAATTTATAAATACACATTTTTATAAATCAAATAACAGCAACTAACGCTGAATAAATAATGTCATTATTTTACCTTATGTCAAAATTTGTTTTCGGTAAGTTAAAATTTTACTCAAATTGTTAAAAAATTATCTATTGGCACACAGGTAAGTGATAAATTTTTTTTTTTTATTAATTGTCTTCTGTTGGGTTGAGATGAATGCTTTCTTGATACTATGTAAAGAAATATTAATTTATACAGGGATCTTAAAGTTTCGTTTATAAAAGATGATATTTTCTTCGCCAAGACGATGAATGCTTTCTTGATTCTTCGTATAGATCCCTAAGATCCCTGTATAAATTAATATTTCTTTATATATACCATATGTAGCCCCTGTAATTGCGTTTCGAATTTTTGATTGAGCTCTTTGTAGCAACTCGGTATTAGAATATCCGTTCTGTAAATTGTATAAATTAAAAAAACGCTATATAAACTGTGAAACTCGCTTTATATATTATAATTGAATAAAAAAAATCATTAAATTTATTATAACATATAAAAATATGTTTGTTCGCGAATAAGAATAATAGTGGTTATTAAAATAAATATTATGGATATTACGGAATTTATGAAAAAATATTGTAAATTAGGCGATTTATTCTTTTATTGACAAGTTTTATAACTCAAAAATAAAATTAACTTCAATATCGTTGAGAGTTTAATGTTCATAATTAAACTTTTATTACAGTATAATAACTTTTAAATAAACCACACAAAAGGTAGGCCAAAAAAAAAGGCCTTGCCTTTTAAAATCCAGTTTTTTACTGCCTTTTAAATTCTGGAAAAAACGTATAACTGTGACTTTCAACCTAATTCTAAAATTCATTCCAATTATTTTATTTACAAAGATAACTGGCGGGTTTTAAAAAAAACAGGATTACAAAAAAGAGAATTTTATGATACAGGATTTTTATAAAACAGGATTGTGATAAACCGGGTTTCGATACGAAACCAAGATAAGTACCTTTTAAATTATCTTCAATGCCTTAAAAACATTATAACGAAATTAATCAAATACTCGTCATTTATGTACGAATATATTGTATGTGTGTGTATATGTATTTATATAGGATCATAGTCTTGTACAATAGCTACAGCCGATTAATCAACGGTTTAGTAAAATTAATAATTCCCTAAACTGAAGCTTAGTCAAATATGAATAATAAATGACTTAGTGGATGTCTTATTATATAAAAAATAAACAAATTCAGGAATTCTGGAAAATAAAATAAAGAAGAGCTTAAAATCATTTGAATAACAGTAAATTAACGTTGAAAAAGAAAATGTTAACTCCTCCTATGAAAAAGAAAATATTCGAATATCATTTTTAAAAAATCATTTTATAAAGTGAAATAAAACACTCCATAAGCTCGAATCTCTCATGGTGTAACTTTACTTATTAACAGTATTGAAAGAACTTTGATTTCTTAGCTGAAATGTAGTTACACTATACCAAGTTAGCTCAAAAAGATGCGCTGTTTGATCGTGCTAATTATTTAAGAATCACAAGATAAAATGTGATAATAAGGTTTGTTTTTTAGTTTCGTTTAAGGAATGGCAATAGAATCGTCCCGTTGTACTAGAAAACTATCTATCCAACACCATTTTCTACGTAGTGGTTGGTTAAATGTAGGTTTGTAAAGATCTGATGAACGTAAGTCCTAAAAGATTTTAGCTTGAAATTGTGATAAGCTTTAATATTCGGTAAATAATATATTTATCAAAAGTTCCACCAAACGTCACACTTTATTCCAGTACATTATCAATTAAATTACACAATCAGTTATTTCAGTTACTGATTTTAACTTATCAAAACAAACTGGAAAAACTAAAAAAACTGATTTAATGATCAGCAAAATATTTTTCTAAAAACTTAAATTAACTCCTTACAGTTATGTTAATCACTTATGCTTCTTTAAAAAAAAGTGATTGTACACAGTTTACTCTTTTTAACAAAATACCTATAGTTGCCAAGAATTAATAAATTTTTCACAAAAAAAATGTTTTTTAACGAATTTTTAGAGTATGGTTAAAAAAAAAATTCATTAAAGAAAACTAAAATAAAAACAATACGAATCATATTCTTTTCTTTTTGGTTTTTTGCTAGTATGCTCTTTAAATTTTAATGTTTTGTTGTTGTTTTAGTTTTGATCTAAACCGATATAATCGATTAATGTGTTCAATTGGTTGATTTATATTTATTTGATATGGGATATAACACAATAAAGTTAGAGAGAGATGAAAACAATTTCTATATATATATATATGTATGTTTCGATTAATAGAGTATGAAGAATTTCAATTAATTTTGATATTTGGGAGGGAAAATTCAATTAAAAACAATAACAAAAAATTAAAAATAACAAAACAAAATAAAAATGAAAATGAAAAGAATTGTTTTAGGCAGGGTGGAGATGATCATTCATTGGTTTCAATTCAATTTTCAATTTTATAGAATTTATTTTGTTCTCCTTTAATTAAATGTGGATTTATTTTAGAAATAAAGAAAAAAAGTAAAACATTAATAGAATTTAATTAAATCCGATTTATATATATATATATATGATATATATATTAAAAGATAATTTTTAACTAAAAAGAGATTAGAAATTGAAACAAATTGAATTAAATTAACGAAATTCGTTTATTTATGATAGTTTATAAAATTTTATATGAAAATTGATAAAAAATTCAATTTAAGGAATGAGGCTAAGGTTTAATTTTTAAGAAAAAATAGATAGGTATATATATACATAAACATTTTGTTTGGTTTGTCTAATTGGTTGACTAATTTGGGAACGTTGAGGTTAATTGATCTGATTAATTTGATTTTTCTTATAGATTAGTTATTAATAAAATAAAAATTTTGAATATCTTCAGTTATTATATTTTCAATAATAAAAAAAAATCTTCATTTCGCATTTAAGTAAAAAAAATAATATTTTTTAATTTTAATTGAATAAAAAACTTTTTTTTTTTTTGGAAAAATAATTTTTCATTGAAAATTATAAACTTAGAACTAACTATACAACTAAATAACAAAACAAAATGTATAAATTTGATCTGATAATAGTTTAAAAATAAAATTCTATTCTTATTAAATTTTTTAAAACTCATATACAAATAAATTACACAATATATATACCTGTGCTACTTTAGCAATGCTAATCATTGATGAGTTTGAGAGTGCTTAGTGAAACTAAATCGCTTGGAAAACAAACAATAAAGTAACCCTCTACTGCGTACCTGAACAGCTAGGTACAGAGAAATATAAGAAGCGGATCGACTTGCAGAAGAAGAAACTTCAACTCTCTTTACGAGTTTCGAAACATTTTCTGGTATAGATAAACACAAAATAAGATAAGTTCTAAAAATCGAAGAAGAAAACTATACAAGAACAAAGTATGGGGTAAAAAATTCGGGATCAAACAATAATAGATAATCCAGTAAAAATAAAATGAAAATTTTTTAAAGAAAATTGGAATAGAGAATGACGGTATATGCAGATTCTATTAAAAAGAAGAAGAGTCTTCAGGACACATACTCAAAAACTAGAAGTTTTAACCGAGCAAGATATGTGCACCTATAACAATATATTGCTTTGCCGAAGATAAACTGTTAGGAAAAAACCCTCTAAAGAAGTTTACTTTCTTAGAGTCAGAAAGGACTGACAATAGTATTATATGCGGTGGCAAAATTCATAACACGCAGTAATAAAGGGGGCTCAATGATAGGTCTACATCAAAAGATCGCAGAGTCTTACTTACCCTTATTAAACAATAGCCTAATCTAACTAAATCTATTTAAATAATTTAGCATAATGCTTAGGAATGAGGAATAAGTTTATTGTAAAAGGACAATAAGAACAGATCCTGATGTTTATCTTACACATAAAATTAAAAAACAGAACTGAATTTTAATCTATTATAAATCAAATACAAGTAAGTGTTAAGTAATTTCACTATCAATTATGGCAATTTTTCAGATGCTTTGTGGAAATTTTAAATCTTATTAGTTATTATATCCGTAATTATTGTATATCTAAAAAGTTAGTCATATTTAATTTTTTTTTTAATTATACTTTGCATGATTTTTCCATAAATCAATCTAGTTATAGTATAATACCTGTACTCTAGTAATACTATAATAATAAATATAATCCATATATTATACATTTAAAACTGAAGAAAATAATAATATTATGAATATATGGGATACTTTGTAAATAAGAAATATAAAATATCAGTATACATAATTTTATATTAATAATAATATATAAATCATTATATTTATCTTCAACATAAAAATTAACTTACAAACTTAAAAAGTTATCTCTTTAAAGAGTATCTTGTTAATTTTAATTTTTTTTTTAACATTTTAGTATTTTCATTATATTTATAATTGAATATATTATATTATAATAATTTTAAAATAAGTTAAAGTTTTTTTTTTTTTGTCAATTTAAATTATAGAACATGATAACTAAAATATTTTATACCCAAATGAATCACAAAATTAATCCCAATACGCATAACAAAATACTATAATTTATTTATTTATATCTTAACTCGGGTATATGAGTTACAAAATGAATTCTAAAAAAAAAAAAAAAAAAAAAAAAAAATTTTTTCATTGCTTTCTTACATTTTTTTTATTATTTTTCCAATAATCTTAGAAATAAAATTAATTTTTTAATCATATAATATTACATGTAAATAATGTCATTACAATAAAATCACGATATTTATAATATTAAAAAAAAAAAAAAAAAAGTATAAAAATTTTTAATAATAAATTTCTCAATTTTAAACAAACTTCCAAATCAATAAAAAAAACACTAAATAAAAAAACAAAAATTTGCATTGCAATAGATTAAAAAATTTAAAATTGCAAAAATAAAAACCAGTAAAACACGTTAACATCAAATTAAACAAATTTATTTTATATCTAAATATTTACTGATTTACGAAAAAAACAAAAACTACAATTTTAATACAAAACTTAAGATATATTAAAATATTATACCGTAAAGACAAGTAAGAATAAAAAAATTAATTATTATCACTATATAACATTTTTAACGACACTTTATTTTTTATTCAGCTTACAACTGATTATTGATAGCGCATCACTACAGATGAAAATTTTCAAAAGAAACAACCAAAAAAAAAAATTTCAATTCAATATTCAATATCCACTTATATGATAAAAACTAATTGATATATTTTTTCTCTTTCTAACTATTATTTAAATTTTTCTTTTCTTTTTAACTTTCTAAATACCGGTACAGATGTAAGAAGCTATAAGATTTTTTTTTTTTTTAAATCATAGACGACACTTTCAGAGGTACTTTAAAAATATATTTTTTTTTTATTGTTGTTATTGTTTTTGTTATACTGTTATTACTTCTTTGATTTTGTCTAGCACTACTTTTACTTTGCCACTTGTATATTTCAAAGTTGTAATGAAACTGCATCATAAGTATGTATATAATATATATTATAGATATTTTTAATTACAAATGGAATTTACCTATAGGTATGTGTATAGAAATGAATCGAGTAATTCAAAATAAATAATAATACTTTAGATAATTTACTTTCTAATAATTCTTGTCAAGTACCACAATTACTAAAAATTATTTATGACTATTAAGTATACCGCTTCTAAATCAATTTATATAAATAAAGTTATTTTAAAAGAATTATTCTATTTATTTTAAATTCATGTGTCCGTCCATTAAAATGTCAAAGTAAAAAATAAGAAGGAAATAAAAAATATGAAAACAAACATTTAATCTTGATGTATTATTTTCAGTTATTCTAAATAGAATTTTTAAGTCTATCACGATCAATAGAATATATTAAGTTCAAATTATAAAATTTATTTCAAGTAGGCAAATCAACACAAATTCTTTATATCTACTAATACTTTTTTCATATTTTCATATTTCCCATACGTTTCAAAGGCCTTCCTGCTATAATGCAACAATTTCTCCTTAGTGTTATTGTATTAATTAATATTATTCATTAATCTGCTGATAGCATTAATTACTGTCGCCCGAACTCAACATATGAGATAGAGTCCCATGGACAATAATAAATTCATTGAAGATGCCAATGGAAATAAAATGTTTCATATAAATAATCAGTAAACCCTTTAAATTTATCCTGTAAATCTTTATTAATGTTAGCGGGATGCAGTTAATCCCAAACATTATATACCACACGCTATTTGTATTCAATAACAAATCAACTGAGAGAATGATAGAAATCAAGAGAAGAAAATAAATCTGGATTGGATCTACAGTTCGACAACAAACAGAAAATAGTTCTAGAATGAAATTCGCAAAATGTTCCCAACAACATATACTGTAGAAACATTTTTGTGGAGCTGAATAATATATTATAGAAATATTTACATATATACACATTTAAAAATATCTAATATGTTTTAAAAATTTAAAATGGCAATTGAAATAACGTTAATTTTTTTCACTCAGCTTGTAAAGAGAACCCAAATATTTCTAATAAAAATGAATTTAAGATTATTGAATAGCGGATGAAAGGAATTACTTTATATTAGAAAATATAATCCAAACAGAGTATAGCAATAATTGTGTCGCTTGATCTGATTTAAAATTGAATATTTAGCGGCATATTCCTTTATGTCTCACCCGTTTTTCTTTTTTTTAACGTTCTTCGATCCTTTCTTTATAATGTCATCATATCCATCAACCAATTTTAATATTTATTGACTTTTAACATACAAAACTTGAACCATAAGATGAAAAAATTCAAAAAAAAAAAAATAAGAAAAAATAGAAATTAAGTTGAATCTGAGTTCACCCCTAATAAAAAACGAATTCGTCCTGTGATTCTGTTTTTTATTTAAATAAAAAAAATGATATATAAATTTTATTAATTCTAATTTTTTTTGTTATTTTGTTTTTGCGATCTTTTCTAAATGGATTTTGAAAAATTCAGAAAATAATTTATTTAAAATCACTTTTAAAAAGCAAAAAACTTAATAAAAAATTAATGAAAGAGAAAAAAAAACAAAACAAAACAATATAATAAAACAAAAAAGTGATAAAAAATTCAGTGATTAAAAAAAAAGAAATAAATAAAATAAAAACTCCGAATGAACCTGAAACCCAAAAATTTTAAGAATGCTAGGAATTTATTAATTGTCAAAGTTTTTGCAAATCGTTTTAAGAATTTTTGGTTATGTTATGTTTTTTTTTTGTATGTTTGATAGCTCAAACACTAACACAAACATATTGATACTATACCAACTCATACAAAGTCATTGATATTAATTTAAATTTAATTTACTTGAGTGAATTGATTACACAAATTGATATCACATGACTCATTTCATCTAATCCAATATTATAAAAATTTAAGTTTAAATGACAACTAGAATTGTTTTTAATATTTGTTTTCTTTAAATTTTTTTTTTATTGTTGTCATCACATCATCATTGTCATCACAAGGTTGAATTTAAACTAATAAATCAATTGGAGAACGAGAGGAATAAAATCGAAAAAATAAGAATAGGAAAAAAAAATAAAATAACTTCTAATCAAATCACGCAATATAAGGTGAAATTTGATCAGATTAGAAATTTAGGTGAAGTTGTGATTGAATTTTTTTGTTTTTTTATTAATATATATATTATAGTATATAATATATAAATACAATATATATTAATGAAATCTGATCTTGATATTTTATATTAGATTAAAAGAAATTCGAAAATAAAATTGATATCTTGAAATTTTATCAATTAAATATTTATAAGTAGCGTTTTTTTTTTTTTTTCAAAAAAAAAAATGTTTTGTAATAATAAAGAAAAAAATTAAGGCAAAATATTATAATCAACATTTTATAAATCTTAATTATAAATGCATAGAAAGCACTAATGAAAAATCCTTCCTTATGAAGAAACCTTCTTTGAATCTGTTAGAATTAAAAGGAACAAATTATAAAAGAATTTATATATGGATGCATAGTTTTCACGTTTACTATACAATTAAATTAAATTATTTAAATTTTTCAAAAATCTATACTAAAAACCTACTTTGATTTTCTATTTATAAAGACATTATAAATTATTAGCTAAATTCAGAAAGAAAAAGTATACGGTATATAATTTTTTTTATGGTTAGTATATATCACGCATATGGTCAGTATATATATATATATATATACAAACTAAGTTTGCACAAATATTTATGTTTATAAGAATTTTGCATCAATTTCTATACTTATAAAATCAAATTTCTTTGAAAATATGCCCGTAGGATTGCAACCTCATCTATGTCTATACTTTAAAAGGTTCTTAAAAATATTATATATAATTTAATTTAATACCAGTTTTTTGGGACAAATGTTTTATTTAATATCAATTTAAAAGTGAATGATATTAAATAGAAAATTTGTATTACACATTTATTATATACATATTATACATACCAAAAAGCAGAATTACATTATATAATTTGAATTTTGCTATAATTATAAGCTTTTTATTTTACAATAAATTCTCTAATCGTATCTTAATTACTGTATAGGCGTGTAAAATATTAGAAATATTTTTAAATTTTATATAATACTCATAAATAATTTCAAAACACATTAAAAATTGTCTTAAAGAACGAGATTTTTAATTAAAAATATTAAATATTCAATTTTTTAATACATACTTATTTTGAGCCCAAAATTTTGTTATGCATATTTTTTTGTTAATAAAATCTCAGAACTTATTTAGAAAATCTAAATGTTTTCAAATTTGGCAACAAAACACATAATAAACTTAACCTTAAAGTTATATCAGGTTAAAAACAATTAGATCTTACCCCATTTATTTATACTTTTATTATATTGTTATTAATTTTGCGAAAATAAGATTTTGTGACGGATCACCATTCTAATTGACCCATTAAACCTAAATAGTATATATTTTAATTAAAATATAAACTAATATCTTGATACCTATAATATAGTAATTAAAATATCATATACGCCTCTGTATTTTTATTTTTGTTTTCATCAAACCGACGGCAATTATTTTAACAAATAAAATATCTTAAAAAGTAAAAAATTAAATTAATAAATTTGGCATTTAACATGATTTTACTTTTTACCTGTTTCAATTACGATCTGATTAATTTATTTTTAGTTGTTATTTTTTTTTTAAGGTTATAATTTGTATAAATGAATCAATATTATTATATGTACATAAAATTTATTTTCTTAAATAATTTCTATTTTTGGAAATTCTTTTAAAAATTTTTATTTAAAATCAAACATTAAAATAAAATTATTGTTTAGAGTTGGAGTGATTTTTAATTGCAGTTTCATTATTTATTATTGGTACCAAAACAAACAAATAAAAGAAGTTATATTTCATCGTCATTATTTTTAAAACTAACTATCTATATAATCTTCACCCATTAATTTGATATGTGATTTAATATACAGATGCAAATAAATTACAGAATATTGTCTTGTCATCGAATTGAATGAATTTGGTCTAAACATTTTTTTGTTATAAACTTATTATATTAAATATTTTTCATTTTTTATTTTTCTTAAACATTACATTAACAATATGTACTCAGATTTTGGAATACCAACCAAAAATACGTAATACTGTAACAGCTAATAAACTATACAGGGGCGGGACGTAAGAACGCTTTCGAAAATCCCCCCAAAACAAAATCCCAGTTCTTTTATAAGAATCCCGTTTTATTTAATTTGATTTGTTTTATTTTTTTTATTAGAGAGAAAGATAATAAGTAAACCGCAAATATATTTTTTTATAAATAGCTACATATGGAATTTTATTATAATTATTTACTATAGAAAAAAAGAACAAATAAATATTTTTGTAAACAACATTAATTCGGGGGAATTTTAGAGTTGGTTACAAAATCAGGATTATACAATTAGTATATATGCATATGATTGAGGAAGGATTTTAGAGTTGGTTAGAAAATCAGAGTTTCAATAATTTGCTTAGCGAGGATTTGGAAACGGCAGCCCCCATTTTTCGAAATACTTTGTTAATTAAAAAAAATTCATACAAACATTAAAAAAATGTGGGATTTTGTCTTGGTAGAATTTTGGACAGCGATCTTTCGTACCATACCCAAACTTTACATATGGTATTTTTCATGAAATTCTTAAAGGAGCTTTAAAATTGAATTAAAAAGAACATATTTTCAATATGTGGTATTCACACTATATAACATAACTATTGAAAAACTGTTAAAGGAAATGTGAATGGTAGGTAAAATAGAGCACTAACCGTAAAAATAAAATCAAGAACAGAATTTATATTAACAGAAATATAATGCCAGTGATGTGTAAATTATGATAAGGTGGTCATATAGACCGAGAATAATTGCTGATATATACTAAACAAGATGGTGGAGAAACTATATGAAAATAAATATAGGAGGCTTGTTTCTAATAGTAAACACATATTGGCTTAATGGAAACAATCATTTTTCGAAAACAAAAACATGGAAATTCATCGAAATGGAAATGGAAACAAACATCGAAATTCATCGGAAGAAGTTGTACCAGATGAAGAAGTTCCTCCAGATAGTGTTGGACTTTAATCAACCAACCCTTTCAAATTAAATTGAGATATATCTATTAAAATTTAAATCGTTTTTTTTATAATAATTTATTCAATCTAAAATAGGAAAAACCACTATTTCATCACTTTTAATAAATATAGACTTCAATACATTAGTATCTTTAGACTTGCACAAAGCGATACACCAATTTAAAACATTTATTAAAAATTAATTGATCTCTCCTTTCTTTAATGTAAAATATAATTTAAAAAAACTTAATAGTTCGTTTTATAATGATGATTCCCCCAAAATAACAAAACAATTTTAAATTTTATTGCAACTGCCAACCCAGAACAACTTTTATATTAATCCGTAACAGCAATTAACCATTTTTTTTAACTGAGCTTAAATCCTAAATAATAAAAATCAAGTAGTAACTATAATACCTATATAAAATTAATAATTACTTTAAAATAATGATTAATTGAACCTTCAATTTACAATTCAAAATAACCACCACAAAAAATTAAAGTAAAAACCGTCAAAAAAAAAACAAAGAATATAACAAGTTTTATGAATTAGTCAATCTAATTTTAATACCTTCTCCTGAATTGGAACCCTTTTCTAAAACAAAACAAACAATAAAATGCTTTGTCTATACATATATACATACATATTTGTATATATTGGAGATCAATATACATAGACCACTTCAAAATATAAATTATTTTTTTTCGTCACCTAATTTCATTGTTTTCCTTCATTTTTATTTTTATTCAAAACCTTTGAAACAGAACTTTAGAACTCTATAATTGTATCAAAATGACAATAATTACATCACAAAAAAATAACTTAGACAAAGATACCGCTTTTCTATAACACTACCAAAATATTGATTGAACCAAACCAAAATTACCAATTTAAAAAAAAAAAAAACTCACCAATTTTATTTTTTAATAATTATTTTTTTTTTTTTTGGATTTTTCGATTGATCTCATCCGATTAATCGTTCGGAAATTGTTAAGTTCTTTTTACATATACGGTATAAGAGTTATTCCACAAAAATTAAAAAGGTTCACTACGTTATATTTTTTCATCTGGACTTATTTATTAAATAAATCCCGAAAAAAAGGCGAAAAAGAAAAACACACAAATATTATTCCCTAATAAATAAATTAATTTCATTTTATTTGTGGTCACTTAATGTGATGATGATGATGACAATTTTTCAGATCATTTTTTTTTTGTTTTTATAATTTCAATTTTACAATTTACTCCTCTTAATCCTCTCATCATTGCTTGCCAACTTTTCATATACATTTTCGATTTTTAGATCACATTTTTGATTTCTGAGTTCTTAATTTTAAAAATTAAAAAAAAAAAAAAACAATTCTTTTAATCTTTTGGTGTCTCCTTTCAAACATTTAAATAATTTTTTTTTTTTTTTTAAGTTTTTATGGAATGTGATACGGTGGGCCCTCCACATTACCTTTCATACATTCCAAAAAATATAAAATAAAAATATAATGGTGTTACCAAAAAACCAACAATAAAATAACAATAAAAAACAAAAAAAAAATCGAGCGACACAATTAAATCTCATCTGATCAGAGATTTAATTTTTTTTTAATCTTTTGTTGTTGTCTTATACCGTCATCGTGTTTTTTCTTTAGTTCTTGACCGCCACAAAAGAGGTGTCCGCTCACCGCTACTCCACCGCGTACATTTTTAATTCTAGTTCGCACATTCAGTATCACTGTATTTTTTGTTTTTTTTTGTTTTTGTTTTATTTTTTCTTTCTTTTTAACTTTTCTTTAATTGTTGTTGTTGTTTTTTTATGATCACAGTATAAGCACGGCGCCAAAACACTTTTGACCAGAACGATCATTTACATGGATTTCGTATTAATAATAAAACACTGAAAATTAAAATAAAAAATTAAAGAAAAACTATGGTTCCATAATATTGAACCATTAGCTTAAATACCTTCAGGGAAGTGTGGAGATTCCACATTCAAATCAGATCAAATAACGCAAATTCATGAAAGACAAAGATAGATTTAAATATAGAAAAAGACCACAAATTTATTTAATTTTAATTTATAGTAGGCATTTTATTATAATTCTAAATCAGCATCATCGTTCATCAACATTATCATCATCATCATCAGATTGTTTTATAATCAAATAAAAAAAATTTGTACTGATTCTGATGACAGACCTCTAATGATCATCATTTTTAATTCAATAAAAATGTGATGATGATTGCAAGAGAACCAAAAAAAAAAGAAAAACAATTAATCAGATATAAGAATAGGTAAAAAAAAATTTGGACATTTGATATAATATATGTATATGTATATACACACACATTAATAACGTAATTAGGCATTTAAAGTATTTTCCTTATACAACTAATGAATGTAAGTATGTTAAAAATTTGGGAAATTAGACAGAAAAAAAAAATGTTACGATTGTTATAATAAAACATTTTTTCTAACTAGATTTTCTAACTTATATAATCTAACTTAACTTGGTCTTAAGAGTAATTAATCATTTTTTTTTTGTTACTTTTCTTTTTGCTTTGACTACTTACTATCTGAACGAAATAAAACGAAACTTTAAAGAAATGAAATAAGAACAGAACCATTTACTTCCGATCATCTTGTTTATTTGCTTGTTAGTTATGAGATTTTTGTTTTTATCTTAAAATTTTTATTATTTTTGTGTCTACTTTTTTGGAATTTTAATTTGTAATTAAAAAAAGTAATTAAAGTATAAAAAGAAGGAAAACAAAATTTGTTAAAAAGTTTATAATATATAAAAAAAAATTCTTAACACTAAAGTGTTATTTATTTAAAAAATTTGATGCTATTTGTTAACGGTATTAAAAAATTATAAAAAATTGTTACACTTGTCATTAAAATTTAAATTTATGCTAAAAAAATGTTCACAAAAAAAAAATTTGTCGTTTTTGTTTGTTGGAAAAAGAATTGAAAACAAATCTGTCTTAGATGTTTTGTGCTGTAATTAATCATCAGTTAAATAAGACATACACCATTTACTAACACATTTAACACCAACCATTGAACCATTTACCTTAACTTTACCTTTACCTTGAACCATTTACTAATACATTTAACATTATCCGTATTTATAATACGAACGAATAAGTAATCCAATACAATTTTCTTTTAAAACCAATTTATAGGTAGGTAAACCGCTTAAAGATAATTTAATAATAAATTCAATACGAACATTATTACATTCTCTATCATCATCAGTTACAATTGAATATCATAACTGTCGAAAACATGCTCTTCTCTAGCCAAAATATTCAAACTATGATTATTAATTAAAGTGCAATCAACTTTTTTTGGTGCTTATAAGATAACACATTCTAAGACTTCTAAGGAGCATGTATTGTGTCTACAATATTACAATAAATATCATTAATGATAGAATTTGTTCATTTTACATGATTTGGAATTTAATTTATGCTATTATACCAAGTTATTGACGCTCTACAAAATATTTTTCTACTAAAAGGCTTGTGGACATGTGGATATGCATTTTCTGTTTTCTATTTATAAGAAAAGTTAAATTAAAATCATATAAATAATAAAATTTATATAGCTTAATTTTTTCTGGTTATTCTGGTAATTCCTCCTCGGTATTATAAACAATTTTAATTCCTGATTTAAGGTAAAAAATTTTCTAACTAAAATCAATTTTCATTCCTCAACTAACCTTTCTCTGATCAGACAGTACATGAAAACTAAAGGTCGTATAACCTATTGTTTGGGCAAAACAGGGAGCTGGTGTTTAGTGAGTTAAAGTCACACACACTCATAAAGGACTCGTGCTCCTTTTCACTCCTCTATAGTGTTTTTCGATGATTCCCACCTACCCTAGCAAAAAAAAAAACTAACAGATTTTATTCTGTATATAGAATGAATGGGTTATAAGTTTGAAAAATATAAAGGGGACATATTAGTTTTGTAACTTGAAAAATACTGCAACAATAATATACAGAGAAAAAATTTTATGGTGAGAAAAGTGTCTGCATTGAAAAATATTTGGTCTCTAAAAGAAAGAAAAATTAGGATACAACAAAGAAAACAAAGAAAAATTAGGATATTTTTGGTCAGTTCTTCGAATCTGATGCAAATTTAAATAAAAAATACCGAATAACGGAAATATTATCTTAAAAACGTACTTACAACATTGACCAAATTCCGAAGAAATTAACGGTTCATATTTAAGCCGGAAAGAGAGTATAACGGCTTAAATATTATTAGCAAAGATTGTAGAGTAAAAAAATTGAATTTCTGAACGGACATGTAGGAATAAATTACAATGATAAGTTAATGTGTCAGAATTACATTACTTAAATAAATTACAATCCGAAGTACTTGAAACTCTTTTTACAATATGTTATTTCAAAACTGTTGTAGAAATAATTAATTGATTTAATAAAAGCCTTCCAACTTCAACATAAGTATAACAAATACAAATATTGCTATAAAAATTAAATGTATAAAACGAAAAACGTTGCATAAAATCCAATTATAATAAATTATCTTCGAATTGGTTCTCTTTCTTTTATAACACAAGAAGTATTTTTTTATATTTTCGCGTTCAAATGTATAATGCTTCCTAATTATTGTTTTGTATATTAAATAAAATGAAATATGGATTAATATTTTGTTAAAGATTATTGAGGCAAAAATTCAAAAACCACTATATTAATATATAATGATACAAAATTATGTGAAAATTGCAACTTTGTATTAACTTGAATTTTTTTTTTGTATTCCTAACATTAAACAGTGGCGATACTAATCAAACTATACTGATAAAATCACATTATTGAATATTTAAATTTCTTATGGTATAATTATAATATTTTAGAAATACATATTTTCTTAACACTACTTTAAATTGTTGTTAAATAACATATGCATTATGTGTTTCAGTATCAGTAGTTTATAGTTTACATTGGGTAGTAAACTAGCATTCTTTATCATTGTTTTTATACTTTATTTGTACTTGTACGAGAATAGTTGAGCTGATGGCTTTTTTACTATCTTACCTATACTATTTCATACATAAGCCATCTTGGCAGTTCTTCAGTGTAAATGTGGACGTCTGCTGCACTAGTTGTTTCACGTTAGAAACTTACCTACTTCTCTAAAATTAAATGATAGCGTGTTTTTGAAATTTTACAATTATTTTGAAAAAAAAAAAATTTTTTTAAATAAATAATATAATTCTGAAGATATAATTGACAATAATGATACATTTTTTCATTACTCATTCAAACTTCGGTTAAGTATAGCATGCTAGTTATTATCAAATGTAAATCCGGGCTAAACCTGAATCCCAAGATATAAAAATTAATTAGTGCAGTTTACTATTTTCTACAAAGTTTAAAGTGATCGGAATCAATTATAGAATCAATCATAGAATCATATAAAATTATTGATGTATGATGTTTTGAAAACGTTTCCCTTGTAAATTTTATTTTCTTTAAATTATTATCCCATTAAATTTAATTATTTTAGACTTTCGAGGCCAAAAGTATAACTAAGATCTAGAAACGTCCTTTTCAAACGAACTAACTCGCTAATTATGTGTGATCCATAGACGTAAAGTAAAATGGTATTCTACTCATATTGTACGTTTCCAAATGGTTTTTTTTTATCTCTTCTATTAATATCTACTGATTTTCTTTTTTTAGCTAAACGATGACTAAGAATTAATATATTTTTAAGTCGTATATTAATATATCGTATATTAATATCGATATATTAATAAATCGTTTTCATCGTCTTTTATACAAATTGTGACCAAATACTACTCTGATCTTGTAATATAGATGGCAATCATATTACTACATATGGTATAATGCAAATCAAATATGGGACATTATCAATTGTCAACCTACACACGATAGAATCGCTTACGTTATTTTCGGGTTCAATATAAAACCCGAAACTAAACTAAAAAAATAAAACAATTAAAAAAAAAATTGAATTATTAAATTTTTTTTTTAAATAATTAATAATTTTCTAAATTGATCTCGAAAAAAACAATAATATAAACATTATTTAATATTCTAAAAATTAGTTTCATTTTTTTTCCTCTTGCTTTTCCTTTTGTTCTTCAAAAATTTCTGATTTGCATTCAGAACATTTTTTAATGGAAAAAATTAATTTGTCATATGGGGTAAAAAAAAAACCACACCAAATCCAAAAAAAAAAAAAAATTATAAAACAACAAACCATTAAAAAGAAGAGTATAAGAGTACTAAAAAGCAGATGAAGGATCAAAAGAATATATGATAATAAGCCGCATCATATTATTTTAATTATTTTTACCGAGCTCTCCTAAATAAATGCACGCGGCTTATTGAACCTCAGTTTGAAATGGATTGAATTGTATTGAGTTGAATCAAAAGAATTCAAAGATTTTGTTTTTGTTTTTGTTTTCCAAATCTGACTTAATGGATTCAAGTTAAAATAAATGTAAAATCAAAATTAAGGTGATTAATAGTTATACATAATAATTATAGGGTATTTAACAAAAACATCATTTAAAATTATGGCATTACTTAGAAAACTAATTTGTCTTTTATATCTAAATATTAAAAATTAAATACAAAAGCTGAGAAAGAAAAGAAACTATAATTCATCTAATGACATTTTCATACTTATTTTAAATTACGCTAAGCTATAACCAACGCGAAGATTAATACTTTTAGCCACGTGATCCCTATTTTCTATCGTCTTCGCTCATGTTCTTAATGATGTTTTGATATGTAATTAGAGAAATATAGAAAAGTCGAAATAGGTAAATAACAACATCGAGCCCTCATGAAATGCTCACAAACCAACATACTTTGAGAACTCACAGTTTGGAAACTAACTATTCACTGATAATCAAATATTGATAATAAAACTATAGAGAACCAAATACTCGATTAAATGCGTTAGATCATAGCCCTCCAAAGAAGATGTTGTTCAAAAGTTGAAGAAAAAAAAAATAATTAGATAAATTTACAATGGAATAATCATTTTAAACGAAGTCTCTAGGATATAACTCCATAATAAAAAAATAAATAAATGAAAAAAAAATATCAAACCACTACTATAAATTAAATTCAAGAGTGGCGCATAAATTTCACTTATAAAATTTCATCATTCTGATTCTAAAAACATCATCATCATCTTCATCATCTTCATCATCGATATCATCTTTAAACCAAGATAAGTTTTTAGCCTTTTGTCATTATTATATCGATTATATTTTCTCGAAATTTTCGTTCCTTTTTCTTTTTTTTTGTTTTTCTTGGTTCCGAAAATAATGCACTTAACCGAATTCCATTAAAAATTATAAAAAAAAAAAAATTATAAAATATGCAAAGTTGAATTGATTTTAGAAGAAAAGAGATAAAATACAAAAGAAAAAATTAAAAGGAAAGAGAAAGAAATTAAACAGAAAAGGAGAAAAGGAAAATAAAGATTAATAAAAAAAAAAACTTAAGAATCTTTTTAGTGGATCAATTTGTTAATGCGGTTGTTAAAGTTCTTGATTGTTATGTTATTTTCCATTTCAGAATTTTTTTTTTTTTTATTATTTTGGTCCTTCTTATTTGTATATAAAATTACACATGTATGTTATTTAAATATATACATATATATATATATATATATATATATTTTATATAATGTGTAATAAATTGTTTAATATTTACATAAATTGCAAAAATTTTTTTTTTTCTTTGAATCACTGAACTGAATTTAAATTTTCATGATGGGAGATCCTTTTAAGATTCTTGTTATTTGGTTGGTTAATTCAAGCTGATTCAAGTCTGTATACCGATCGAAATATTGTCATAGATTGCATGATCATCATGAACAACAGTTTTTCTCCAACTTCTTAACTTGTAATTTTAATTCTTTTTTTTTCCTTAGTTTTAATTTACTTTTATATTCCGAATGAATTTAATTTCTTAATAAAAAGTTTATAGATTTAATTATTATTCTTTTAGTTTTTGTAAAAGATTTTACTTATTGATGGAATTAATCCAGTTGTAGATATTAAAATACGAAAAAAAAAAGAGTGGAAAACTTTTCCGAATGATTTAAAACATCATGTTTATGTTATAAGAAATTAAAATCCACTTTATATGAGAACTAATTTATAGATGAAATGCAAGAATATATTTTAAAATCATAACGAAGTTTCTATGAAGTATACATAATAATATATTTGTATTTATATATACATATATATTTAAATTTCAAAATTTAAACTTATGTTCCTTGTGAGGTCTAATTCCAATTAAGGTCAACATCATTGCACAAAAAAAGGAAAGAAACTTAATCTCATCCTAAAAATGAATACATTTTTTAATAAAAATAATAAAAACAAAATAAGTTCTAAAACAATTGAAAGTGAAACTCTAAGACAGCTTTAAAGTAATCATATTATTATGCAATGAGACAAGATTGGTTAACAGCAATATAACAAATTTATTTATAATAAAGATAAACAGAAAGATTACTAAACGTTGGTTTGACCGCTCGACTTGGTCATTAAAAATTACAATATATTAATACAACATATTAATAGATCCTTCAATATTCTTCAAAAGTAGTAAAAAAATGAAGATTTTCACTATTGTTTTGACAAGAAATAACTTGTCATTAATAACTTAACTTTAAAGACTATTAACTTGTCAATTTGTAATTCCAAAACCAATATTCTACTCAAAGCTTAAAATGTTGACAGAAATAACAAAAAAAAATGATTTTCTTTAATTTATTTGAGGTCAAGTCTATTTATAGTAATAATTAATAGCGTCATCAAAACTGGGAAATTAATAAATTCCCGCAATAAAACAATTGAATTTACATTCGATAAATTCTTCCTCTCGAGATTACTCAAAAATTTAAAACTCCAATTAGTTTTAACGAGACTAGCTTCTTAAGTCGTCTATACAATTTTAATTTGACATTCTAATTCAGATTTTTTCAACTCCTGCTAAATTTAGTATTACTTTCGGTATAAATTAATAAAAGTGAAATTAAAAAAATTTAATTTCAAATATAATATGTTCAACCCTAAATTTCTAATACCAATTTTAAGTGCAATCAGTAGTAAGTTTAAAAATAAATTTTTAAATAATATTTAACTGCCAACAAAAATATTGAAGATTTTCATTAATGTTTTCTTTTTTCAATTTACACCATCACTACTACCAATACTATATGTGTATAAAAAATCATTAATTACCAATTTCAATATCGATTTTCTTACAACATATTCTTTTTTTTTATCATTTTCCATCATCTCATCTTTCAACAGCAACAACATCAACATAAAGACATAAATCTTCTTTCTCTGAAAATATTTATATTGCATTAGATTGAGCTGCGATCATTTCATTATATATTATGTTTGTATTAGTATGTACACATGATAAAGATATCATATACAGCATCTTCATAACAAATGATGTGGAATGATAAATTTTTTAATTTTTTAGTGAAAGAGCAAGATCATCTCGGCATGTACAGTAAAAAAAACAATGGAAATTATGATCCCATCAATCGTCTAATCAACAAAATAATGTCTAAAACCAGTAGCCCTTGACTCAACAAAAAAAAAATCTTTTTTTTTGTGTATCTTCTATGGAGTTAGTTAAAGTTTTTTTTTTGTTGTTATTGCTTCATTGTTTTCCTCTGACGTGAGCTTAACATTTTATGAATAAAACAAAAAAAAAAAACAATAAATTAAAATATTTGTGGTGGTAAATGATGATCAGCTACTGATCAAAAAACACTACAAACATTTTTATTTTTTTTTTTGTTTTTGTATTTTTGATAGTCATAATGAATTTTGCGATGGTGATACGATATGGTCTCATGTGGTGAAAAGATAATTTGATATGTGTTGTTTTTTTATTTTTTCAAATTAATTTTATATTAAAATACACAACCAGTTATAATTATCACAGCCTATATCAAAACACAGATCACTTCCTACCATAATAAACTCATATGCATAGTATAATTATCTGACAGCAGGGTGCCAAACCATATATAAAGATGCAAAGGACCACATTTTCCTTTCTGATAATATCATTAAGAAATTTATAAAGTGTGGTAAAAAAAAAAGAAGGAGTAGACATAATATAGATTTAAAAAAAATATATCATATATAATTATGGTTTTTTAATAATTATAGGGATTAAATGGATGGTGATTTTTTATTTTTGTAGGTTCATTTAGAGGTGGAAACGAATTATTTAATTAATTAACTACTTTATAATTAAAGACATAATTTATGAAATTTTAAATTGAGGCGGTTGTTAGATGTTATTTGGGTCATCATTAAATACCAATAAATTTCATATAATTTGAAATTGAAATTAATAAAGTTATGTTTTATTTTAAATATTGTTAGATATACATATGCATAAAGGGGTTTATATAATATTAAATATTTTGACACCATGTTTTGATATAATCTCTATAAGAATGATTTTTTGATGCATACAGATATTTATGATTTTTTCTAATATAAGATCAATTAATACCAAGGTGTTGGTTATTTATTAGAAGTTTTCATCGCTTAGAAACGGGACATTTTAAAGACACTTCATTTCGTATGTCTGTTCAGTATTAATAAAAATAAAAGAGTAAAAATATTAATAAATAAAAGATATAAAAAATAGCATTTCATTCAACTGCTTCATAATAATTTACCTATAAAAGAAAACAGGCAAAATTCAATTATATGAAACAGATTAATAAGCACATTGAATTATAATATATTCTATTAACTACTGAAATACTAACAAAAAAAAATGAAAATGTGTTGAGGTCTCAAAATAATTATCTCCGCGATATAACGAAATAACAATAAATGCTGAAAGTTTGTGTTTTATGAACAAATCAAAGGTTAAGATTGACATTCAAAATGTTTAAAAGCATAAAGAATAAATCATGTCTTAGAGTGAAAATTTAAAAATGTTACACTAACGAAATAGAAATTGTCCTCTCACGCTTTTTTAATTAGTAAAAACGTAAATCGAAAAAATTACTCACTTATATTGTACTCCTTTTATGTCTTTTTGTACTTATATTGTACTTCTTTTATTTTTTAATAATTAAGTCATTTTATAAGTTCTTACTAAAAACTTTCGATATCTTACCATTGTTACCAATAATGACTTAAATTAAGGTGGCTTTACAATGGAAGCAAATCTGGAAGTATTATATAATGAATCTAAAGAGATTTAAATCTTCGTATTCAATGGTAATATTTATTTAATAAATATACCTATATTTTATGACGGTAATCATTTACACCACGAAACTTGTTAATATAATAAGATAAATGATAAGTTGGAACCATTAAGCCGTATCAAAACAAGGAAGTATATCTAACCACAATAAGAAGCTTTATAGAATTTAATTTTAATGAAATTTATTTAAAAACTCAATTAATACATATATAATTTTCTATAAATTTTTATACAACATAAAACTATTCCTCAAAATGTTATTGCTATTTGCCTGCGTAATATCAACTTATTTTATCTTTTAAAATTTTCCTTACTTTTAAACATTTAATTTTAATTATTTTGAATATTTTTATTTTTTACATTGTTTTTAAATTTTATTAAATAACATCTAACTGATAACATTAAAAAAAAAAAAATGTGACTAATAAAAAATAAATAAGGTTTATTTAAAACATTAACAAGATATCAACTATTATACCAATAGTACATAGACGCCATTTTTTTTTTTTTTTCAAAAATTTATAATTAAAATAACAATAGCAGTATACGATATGACGATTGAAATTTAAAAAAGAACTGATAATTGTCCATCATTGCCTTGTGCGCAATTCAGATATTGATAAGTTTCAGTTTTTTTTTTTTAATTTTGATAAGAATTTTTCCTTTTTTTTTAACTAAAACTTGAATTTTGATAAAGAAAAAAATTCCATTAAAAAAATTTTATAGTATGTTTTTTACGGTATGCGGGTGTAAATGAAATACACTGCAGGCCAGATAGGAAGTCATTATTGTAAATTAATAATATAAAATAACATGTAAATAGCCGATCGGAAACAATGATTATTAGGATAAAAATAAATTCTGATACCTATATGCCTTTAAAGTTTAAAGCATTACATGAAGTGATAAGGGAATGAAAGTTATGTTCGTAGAGATCCACTGCAGTACTTTTCCTTTATTATTAGTATATCAGAATTCTTCTTTTCCAAAAGGTATTTTACTAATTGATAAAAATATATTATGTTTCGCGATTTAAATTTTCTCTTAGTTAAATATTCTTACATATTTGTTTTCAATTATTATGGGATGATTGTCGAATAACACCACTCGACAAAAATATATGTGTTAATCATAATTGATAAATGTTATAAAAAAATACATACATAGGTAGAGATTTAAACCTTATGATTTGACTAACTAACGCTGACTAACTAACATACAAAACTGAAAAACCTCTATATAGAAAAGAAACTCTTTATTAAATTGAATATAATTTTGTCAATTAACATTTTTAGTTTTTACCACTCTTAAAAAATTAATAAGCATTATTATTTAGTGTAATTCCAAAAAAAACGCGACAACACTCCTAACTTTTTCTAAGAAATGCCGTTAAACAGGAATGTTGAATATGTATATGTACATACATATTTCACATTTTTTTTTGTCTTTTTGCTTTTAACGAATTTTCGTGGTTTTTTTTTTTATTGACGTTCCATTCATTGATTGTCATAATCAAAAACAAAAAACTATTTTTACCTTTTTTTATTTCACAAAACAAAAGCAAAAAACAAAGAAAAATGTGACACCGTCTATACAATAAATTTTCAAATTTTGTACAATATTGTCTGATGGCGGAAATCATGTGTAAGTCTTTTACGATAACTTACATTTAAATAAAAAAAAAAACTATAAGAAACAACAATTAAGAAACTTAAGCAACAAAAACAAAATTCAACAATATATTAACGTAAATACATATATATATCTATACATTTTTATATAGATATATACATATGTACATGCAAAAAAAAATATTCAAAAAACTTGACAGGTAAATTCAATTTAATATTATAAATAATATGTAATAATGAACAAGTTTAACCAGCATTGCATAGCATGTAATTTTAACGCTTAAACGCGCTATGTTTCTATTTACTTGTTCTGTTGTTGTTATTTTTTATTTTCTGTTCTGTTGCATTTTTTTCACATTTTATAGCCAACAAAAAAAAAAAGAACAAAAACATAAAAGTAAAGAAGTTGACGATGACGCTGACGACGATGACGATGACGACACAACAACAGTATAACAATAATTAAAAAGAAAGGTATAAAAAAACAATAATATACATACATGCAATAAGATAACGCAGGTGAATTGCAACAATTCATGCTAAAAATAAAATATAAACAAAAATAAACAATCGAACAAGAAAATAAAATAAAAATTCATAATTTTATAAATAATAAAAACAACAATAAAAAGTTATATTATATTATTATCATCAAAGTCAAAAAGGTGTTTTTAGATGATTTAAAACTTTAAAATGAATTAATTATAAGTTGATATTAAAAGAAAAAATGTAAAAGTAGATGAGTTCAATTTACAGGTGTCTAATTTTCGCGTAAATAAAATATTAATAAAAAAGCTGAAAAAATTTTATATAAAATATTACAAAATATATGTAGGTTATAATCGGTTTGAAGTCTAAGTAATAAACAAACAATACAATATACTTTTAATTTATAATAAGAGAAATTAACCACTATACATACCAGTATACTTTTCTAGAAAATCAACGAGTGTTTTAAAAGAGTTTTTCTAGATGGCACTACTTCATATGTATTAAAAACTGAATTGCATAAATTTCTGACTGCACCTAAACAGCTTGAATCCATTCTGAAACGAAAACGATTTAACCGTTAGATTCAGTTGCAGCATTTGCTGTAGAAATGAATCTTAAGTTTGAACAAAGTTCAATTTATTTATTTTTTATCACTATCAACCTTATTTTCTTTTCGAGCAAAATCAGAGTTAATAAATACAGATGATAACAAGAATAGTTCTCCATCCTGCTTTAATTGTACATAATTCTATACTACGATATCTAAAACTAAAATAAACGATTTAAAAATCAAAATGACAATAAGCTAAAAAAGGTTTTTCATATTTTATGGCATTGAAAATAATATGTTACTTAAACTGAATAATTTCACAAACATCTGCCTGAAAACAATCTTCCTTTAAAAATTTTAAAAAATGAAAATGAAAAACATATTTTTTATTTAAATCTCATTAATCATTTTAATTGCAAAATATTATGTCAAAATACAAAAATGTCATCTTTCAATGAAATGTTAAAAGAAAAAGAAAAATATGTATGTATATGACTATATCAATTAAAACTAGGTCATGTTTAGAATGTTAACCAAAATAAAAATGACAATTAAAGTAAAAAGAAAAACGTCAAATTCCTTTGACTTAAATGATAACCTGATAGGTCAACAATAGACGTCAACAATTTATTAATAGAAAAATTTATTTATTTTCTTTATGCTAAATCAATATACAGATAATGTACTAATTGATTTAATTAATATTTAAAACTTTTTTATATTCAGATTTGTTTCTGTTATTTATAAAAAAAAATGTTGTTTGACAGTTGTTTTTTTATGTTAGTTTTACAATGTAAAACTAACATAAAATGTAAGTAAAAATAATAGTACATGTAATGTAAGTAAAAATATAATTAGGTCATTTATTTATAAAAAAATAGTCTGACTGTAGACTGTAGCCGAATCCAAGGCCACGAATTATAAATTTTAAAAAGGATCTCAGGGTAAAAAAAAACAAGCTAATAGAGATAAGCTAATACAATAAGAATTAACCACTATTTTAAAATAGATGACATTATGGATATTATTGTTTTAAAATTTATATGAAAAGTTTAATTTAAATTCCAATTAATTTGGTTTAACTCCGTTGCAATTAAAATATAAAAAAACTTTAAAAATATAAAAAAATATATATCTAAACTTTTTTAGATTTTAAAAAATGATCATATATTATGTATGTATAAATAATGATCATTATCATATATAATTCGAATTAACATGATCATAAAAGTTGATATAACCATAATCATAAAATGTTAAAATTAATCATATTATTTAATAGTAATATTTTACAGTAGAACTCAATTAAATTAAACAATTGTTATCTGTTATCATAAAAAAAAACTTTTATAACTAATTAATATATTATTTGACTATTAAGCTATTATTCATTGTCAAACACTGTTTGTATAGCGTAAAATTAAAATATTGTATATGAAAAAAGAAACAAAGGTGAATAAAAAATTAGTATAAAGGACGTATTCTCTTTTACATTTCTCAAATTATATTTTTTGTTAATAAATGAAAATTTCTATACCATTTATACATAATTTTAGTATAAAAATATACAATATTCAAATAATTTTAGAAAAACTTAAAATAATGTATACACAATTTACATAATTTCATTTTTTAGAGTTCTAGTTAAAACAAAGTATAATAAAAAATGAATTGTATCTCATACAAATGAAATGATGTAAAAGATCATAATATGAAACTGAGCAATAAATGAAATAACGTCTATAGTAAACAACTTTACTTTGATGTGCTTATTATACTATAACTAAATCACAGTTAGAATTTTCAAATCAAGAAAGTGTACTTTAAAAACCCCAAAAAATAAAAAAAAAACGTCTTAATTTAAAATTTAAAAGTAAAAGTTATATGAAACTTCAAAACATAAATTTTTTTTTCTTAAATTTAAAATGTGAATTACTCGAAACTATAGTTTTTCATATACACTATTTCATTATTAAAGAGACGGACTGTAGTAAATATTATTGTTAATAAGATTTATCTCAAGATTTTTGATATGCAATTACTATACTTGAGACAGTATTAACGCTTAATTAAATTGTTTCATATTTGGTTTTAATTTTATATTAAGTATCTAATATTAGCATCTGAAAATTTAAAAAATAAAATTTATCACTGAAAAAATTTGTTTTATAAACTAAAATAAGTCTTCATAACATTAATGAAATTTTATTTAGAATTTAACATTTACCATTTAAAACTTTTAAAACAAAAATACTTTATATGTATATGTGTACATGCACATGTTCTAAAACCAAAATATTTCTTTTTTTTAGTTTTTTGTTTTAGCATGATGAATTTAGAACACCTTTTCATTTCTCTTACCAACTCAAATAAAAAAAAAAAACAAAAAGATTGTGATTAATGATTACAAATTAATATTTAGACAAAGGTAATTTTTATTCTAATTTGTTTTTGTTCTACTTCATTCTTCTCTCCGATTCTTTTCAACTTCAATCAATTAAAGACTTACTAAACTCAGTAACAGGTAAAAGCCATTTATGAATAACAAAAAAAAAAAAAAAAAAACAAAAGAAACCACAAAGAAAATTGCAAACATTAAGTGTTAAAGGTTGAAAAATTATTTTTCATTGCTATTTGTTTGTTTTTTTAAATTTTAAATTAATGAAATCAATTCAAATAACTATTTTAAAAAGTTAAAATCCATTTAGAAAATTGATTTAATTCATTATATTCACTTTTAAAAAAAAAAATTGCTTTGACATTTCAACAAAAATATACCGCCTGCCAAATTTTTAGCATTTTTTGTTTTAGTTTGAATTTTTTGATTTTCATCCTTTTCAATTCACGTTCATTCGAACGCAATTAACAAATAAGATTGTGGTTTTAAATTATTGTAAAAATAAACACAAAATTAATGCGATTGAATGACCCATCCAGATTACAAAACCAACAACAACAACAAAAAAATGACTTACGCATACGGAAATTCATTTCAAAAGTTCATCAGAAGTTATTTAGCAGTTATTCGCACTTAGATTACCTTTTCCATTGTGTATATATAGATGATTAAAAAAATTTATGGAAACTGATATAAATATTAACAGAAGACCTTTTATACCTATTTGATTAATCATTAACGATTGGGAAATTATGTGTGCACTGTTAATGATAATAATACAAGTCCGAAATTAGAGTACAAATTTTCGTTTTTATTCTAGAGTAAGAGGAAATGAACAGAACGAAAATGAAAAACCCAAAACTACAACTGTTATTATATAGATATAAATAACATTTGACTAATAGTTATATTATTGAGTTCAAATGATACGGTTGATGGTATATATTTTACATCATTCTATTATATGAAAGGTTTAGAAAAAAAATACTATACAGTAATTTGACTAAAAATGTTAGGGGACTATGTATATTAGAAATTAATTGAGTTATAAATATAAATATACCCAACCAAATATAAAATGTAATAATATTTAATTTAAAAAGTTTAAAATTATACATTCGAGTGGCAAATAAGAACAGTTACAGTATAACAGATAACAGTGAGTTCAATATTTTGAATGAATTTAAGCAAATTTTCAAAACATTTGGAAAATTGTACTTATCTTAGGTAAATAGTACATAATACATTTATTATAAAATTTTGGATCGATCTCAATGAAAAATTAATTTAATGAAGACTTTTTCCGAAGACTTATTTTTCCGATAAAGTTATATACTACATTGATAACTCTACATTTTGTGTTTTAACAATAAGGATATATAAGGATATTTTAACAATAAGAACTAAATGATAATTTAGATTTAAATTCTGGGTTACAAATGAAAATTTATTTTATTATATATTACCATTAATATACAATAATATACAATTATATAATAAATGCATATTTTATGCATGTTTTATTTATTACATAACTATGAAATGCTTGTTTTATTTGTAACATAACTAAAATACAGTTTTCCTTATGTAAATTTTAAAGTAAAGCACAATAAAAATACTTTTATTAATCTTTTACTACGTTTACTTTTAAGAAAAAATTCGTAACAAGAATATAATGTTTCGAACATTTTTGGCCAAATGCATAAAACTGAGCTTGAACTGAAATCTAACTTTTTCGAACAAAAATACTCTTGAAGTCGTAGCTGTTTTTTGAAAAAGTGCGATTAGAGAATAAGCTCAGTTTTATGCATTCGACCTATTATGCCTATGATTAAATATAATTTCGGTAAAGCACTTGAAAGGACAACTGTATTGAGCAACAAAATCTCAATTTTATTTTTATATTTTATAACAAATTATAATAAAAAACAGTATAAAATTCTCAATCTAAAAATAAATCGTAGCTTGTACGAGTAATATGAATTCAATTACAATTAAATTTGTGTAACAAAAAAAAAAACAAAACAATTAAAAAACCCACTTTAACTTGTAAAGATTAACAATAGAAAATTTTTAACTTAAAGTTTAAAGACATGTTTTAACGCAAAAATAAGTGTTTTATTTTTTTGTTTTCTTTTTCCTATTACATTTTCTTAAATTTTTTTTTTTTTTTGCAGTGAATAGAAAACATTGAATTAATTGTTTGATAATTTATTAAACCAATAAAAAAGAAACATTAATTATTTACTATAAGAATATTTAAATCATTTGCGCCTCAAGTTATACTATTTTTAATTTTGTTTTTTTTTTTTTTGCAAAACAAAGTCTATTCAATTGTCAAATAAATCATTTGTGAATCTTAATAAAATTAATCTATTCTAAAAATTACAAAAATATTTTTAAATTATTAAAAATTATAATTTTAAATAAAACATAAAAATTTTTTAAATTTCTGTAATATTAATCCATAATAAGTGTGTTTTTGTTCTTAATATTTACATTATTATATTAATATAGATAGAATGTTTAGATTATTATCTAATTAATCATCATCTTATAAATTAAATATTAAATAAATTTTTTTATTTATTGCACTAATAAATTCTTTTCTTCAATAAAACAAAAAAAAAAAAAAAATGAATTAAATAAAATAACTCATACTGAGCAATTATCATAAGTTATCCGCGTTAATCTAGTAATAAATTTCCAAATACCACCTATATATAATAATTGAAAACTATAGGATAAAATTAATTTACTTTAATAAATTTTACTGTTGTATTATAAAAATAAGAAGAACTAAAAAAGAAAAGAATAGAAAATATATATTAAAAAACCTTTACTGCAATATGTTTTTGTTTTTTTACGTAACTCTAAACAATAGTTAACACCTTTCTAAGTAATGCAATTTTTTTTTTTTTGCCATTAAATTATCTTTTTTATACATTTATTATTATTACTTGTTAACTAATATATATATATTCATATAAACATATGTATATTAATACATATGTGTATACTCATATGTGTATAACTTGTATATTTTGATTATAAATCACTTAAGTTTATTGGCGTGGACAGGTTTACAACCCGGTGCACTTAACTCATGAAGAGAACAAAACAAAAATAAAACTAACCACCATTTATTGAAATTAAATAAATTTTCAAGTATTGTCCAATATATAATATATATATGTATGACCTTAACACCCTACTCTGTGTCCCACAAACCCCGTTACCATCATCAACTTAATCTAGAACACTTAATTTTTGTAAATAGTTTTTGAGTCATTTACTTAAAGAGAGCTATCATTGAAGAGCTTTTATTGTTTTACGATGTTGAAAAATTAAATGATTTCGTAATATAATAAAAAATTTTTTAAAAAACTTTTAAGGGTAATAAAAAATTATTTCAGTTTTTTATAGTTTTTTATTGTAACATTTTTTGTTAGTTTGTTTTTTTTTTTTTTTTTTTTTTTATTAATGTCCTGAATTATTAGCAAAAATGGATTTATATTTTGATCGGTGGTTTATTGGGCTTTGTGGTGGTGGTGTTTTTAGAAATGATAAATTACTTGTGAATGAGATAAACTGGTTGTAATTTTCCTTAATTTTTTTATTTAATTTAAAATAGGTATTGTAAATTAGAATTTATGTTCAGAATACTTATTATTAATAATCAATATTTGAATTTCCTAAGTTACATTTCAAATTAATTTTAAACGGAAATTTTTTATTCTTTTATCTTAATCTTATGCAGTTAAGCTTATATTCCTTATTAATTTTTAATAAATAATAAAATAATGAATGAGAGGTAAATAATTTAATGGAAGAATTATAATGTAACACAAAGATCAAGGATCTATCTTAAAGATATCTTAGAGATCAAATATTTTTTTTTTCAAAATTTTCAGCTATTTCGCTGAACTTAAGCTTATATTCCTTATTAATTTTTAATATTCCTTAATAATTTAACAACTCTTTTATAATTTTCTTTATTTCCATCCATAACAACTCGATCATAAACATATTTATCACTAATAGAAGCAGCAGAAGTTTATTCTCCATAATTTTAAATTAATTTAAAATTAAATTTCGTTTTTAAAAAGAAAAATATTATAATCCGACTTAATTTCTCTAAATAATTATTTTAAATGAATTTTTAATTAATTTTCTTATAGTTGAAATTCAAATTTTTTGAAAATTAAAAAAAATATTAACTTTTGAATATATACAATACAAAAGCAGCTTGTTGTTAATAAGAACATGAGAAAATAACATGTTGCTAAACAATGTTTATTATAAAACAACAAAAAAAAATTACAACCACTATGGTAAATTGTAAAACTTAAAAGAAAGGCATTACCTACTAAAAATAATACCTAAACGACACAATAATGTCAACTCTTGAATCTTTTTATACCCTACACATTAAGTATAGGGTATATTAACTTTGGTATGGTGTTTGTAACCTCCAAAAGGAAGTGGTTGTTCGGGTACCTCCCATACAACTCCCAAAACCGAACATGCATATCTTCGAAATTAATTAAGATAGGAACTTAAAATTTGATACGAGGGTGCTGTTTCCTAAATCCCTGATTTGTCTAAAATTTGAGAGGAATTGGAGTGGTCGTTCCGGTACCTCCCATACAACTCCCAAAACCGAACAAGCATATCTTCGAAATTAATAAAGACAGAAACTTCAAATTTGGTACAAGGGTGTTGTTTCCTGAATCCCTGATTTGTCCAAAATTTAAGATGAATTAGAATGGTTGTTCGGGTATCTGCCACACAACTCCTAAGACCAAACAAGCATATCTTCGAAATTAATAAATATATAAACTTGAAATTTGATATAAGAATGTTCTACCCTGTTGATGTCTCTAAAATTTGAGATGAATTGAGGTGGTGGTCCGCGTGCCTTCACACACTTCCCAAGACCTAACAATCATATTTTCGAATTTAATAAAGATAGAAACCTGAAATTTTGTACAAAGGTTGTAACAGCATTTATTTTTTTTAGCTTGTATTAAATACCTAACTAAAATAACTTATGGATTTTTAATTTAATTTGAATTTTTTAGGTGTAGGGTATAAATAAGTCGGTTGCATCGACTTACTGTTATTTGTACTTGTTTTTACTGTATTCTGATATGTCTTAAGTAACAGATTTAATTTTCAAATCAATGCATAAAAAGTTTAAATGATATTTAGTTGCAAATAGAATAAAATTTACAAAACATTAAACTATTCAGCACGAAAGTACAGAGTTTCATAAATTATTTTAGTACTAACCCTGCAACTATCTTAGTACTAACCCTGTCATATCATTTATGGAACTAAAATAAATCCTGGTTTCATTATACCCGTACGATAAGTATCGGGTAGAATGAAATTACTTCTCCTTTTGTAACACCTCGAAATAAGCGAGCTAGATATACCTTCAAAGGTATGGATCGGATCAGAATCAAATTCTGAGTCGATTAAGCCATGTCCGTCCGTCAGTTCGTCCGTCAGCACGCTAACTCAAAAACTAAGAAAGCTAGAATCTTGAAATTTACACAAAATATTCTGGGAGCAATTTATAGGTTCCCTATTTTTTTTGATTGAGTTCCGACCAAAACTTCGGGTAGCTCCCGAACAACTAACTTTTAGATCTTCACAATTTTTTTGAAATAGAGCCATGAAATTTTAACTGCTGATAGATATCATAAAAATATTAATTTTTGTACATATAAAAATTTCTGTAGCCCCACCCGTAAAGGATCTACAGCCCCCCCAAAGTTCGAAAAATCTCTATATTTAAATTGTTATAACACAAGCTCTATAAGGTATATCTTCAATCTGAAAATTCCAAACGATAGGTGCTATTATGAGCTTTACAAACATGTATATAATAAATATATACTTGTGCTATACGGTGTCTTAATACGGTGTCCTTTAACTCTTCTATCTTCTAAGCGGTTTAAGTTGGAAACTTGAAATTTTGACAGAAAATAAGTATGAGTCATTTCAGAAATTTTTTTTGTATCACCCCCCGTTTAGGAGCTGTAAAGGGTCTAAAACTGAAAATTTCCTATTTTTAAACACCTGTAACTTGTACACCTATTAAAATTTTTTTTGAAGTAATACATAAAAATTAAAGCTTCAACATTATACTCTTATTTCTGTTAACAACTTTTTTTAATAATATAGGGTTACTTTATATTTGACGAAAGTTTTACTTGATTTTTTCAAATTTTCTAACAAATTTCTTTAACGAATTTTTTGCATTTTGTTTTATTCGATAATTGAAATTGTTGAGGATATAATGCGTAGTACAAAAAAATGTAAATAAATAAACAACATAACGGTTGCTTGAAGAATTTTTATTTATATGATATTGATATACATACATACTTATATAATATCATGTTTATTTACATATCGTATATGTCACTGATGACTGAATGATAAGAGTATAGATGTATATTATATAGCGCCATATTTACATACATATACATATGTATTTTATTGTACTTATAAGATATTATATATACTTATAAGATATATATTATATACTTATAAGATATTGTACATATTATATATTATACTTATTCTATGAATGGAAATATTTTTAAAGAAATATTGCAATGTATGGCGATATACTTATTACAATATAAATATACTATGTGCGCATTAGTATAATATAATATTTAAAATTATATTTACTATTTTGTACTAAGTAAATTTAATACATACATTTACCGCTTAGTATTAAATGGTACTACAGAATATTTGAAAATGTTTTGGATTGATAATAGTTATGTGGAAGGTTAGAATCTGCTTTTGAAGAATGTATAAACATTATTATACAAATACAATAAACTTTTTAAAGTACATAATTTAATTTCGTTCTTTAATCAGACAACATCATTTCAATTTCTAATAATAAATATGAAATAATAAATAATAATTTTTCATATCTTGATTAAAGAAATTGATGGAAAGAAACGATATGGCAGAACTGAAGAATCCTATAGTTCCAGACAAAGAAAGAGACATATTTGACAGAAATGATACATATTTATATATTATAATGTAATATTATAAGAAAATATTATGTAAAATGGAGAACTGTATAATTGACAGTTTTTCTTCGAACAACAATACATGCAAAAATATGTTGGTCATACAATCTCCATGCAAAAATCCTTAAATCCAAATCTCCACAGCAAAATCTTCAAAAACAAAATACTCAAAGACAAAATCCCTAAAAACAAAATCCCCAAAAAACAAAATCTCTGCAAAATTATCAGAAAAAATAATGTTTTTTTTAAAAATCAATTGCATTATTTTATTTTATTAAGATATTTTTAATATATTTATGAACTTGAATTAAATTTTGATGTTGACGTAAGTGACATATTGACATCAAATTCTTAATACATGATTTTTTCGTGGTCACTAATTTTTTAAACAATTCTAAAATCCCTTCTAGTTCAGAATATCGGCTGATACACTATATGTAATAAAAAATCTGGAAAAAGGAAATATCCTAATTTTGTGACTAACTCTAAAATTCCTTCTAATTCCGAATCTCACATAAACATATATATATATATAAATATTTTGGATGAAGCAAGTACCCTGTTTTGAAATTGTTCTTGGAGATTTTGTTTTTGGGGATTTTGTTTTTTGTACTCCCATGCAAAAATAGCATTTCTTTGAATATGTTTTTTCTTTTAACATGCTTTTAGCAAAAATGCGGATTTACATTTTAAATTTTCGTTATAAAAAATCCAAATATACCGATTTTTATATTATTTAATATATTTATTTTTATATTATTAATATACATATTAATAAAATAGAATTTGACTATATTGTTAGTTAAATTATGTATATAATAATAATTGTTTCCAACCAATTTCATCAAGGACTTCACAAATAAGTAAATTTTTAGAAAAATATGTCGAAAGCCTTACATATTGAATACACCTAATAATACAATATTAAAGAATAAAATATAAAATTTGTACAATCGAATTTTTACATTCTTATTACTGTCATGATCAACTAAAAATTTTTTAATGTAATAAAAAAATTTATGATCGCAATAATCATAAGTATCGTAAAAATAAGAGAAAAAAACTTCAGTACGTATCGTATCACTAAATATTTTTTTTTATCCTAATTTTATCGTATGATCATTTTAGAAGAAGAAATTTTTGTTTTTTTTTTTATTTTTAACTAATTTTATATTGTTTTATAAGAGTTATAAGTGTTTTATTTTTAGTTTTTGTTTTACTTCAAAAGTTATAATTATTATTAAATGCAAAGATAATAAAAAAAAAACAAAAACAAAACAAAAACAAAAACAAAAACCACAATAATAAGAAAAAATTAAAGACAAATTTTTGATGATTTTTATGGATGCGATGATTTAAATAAGATGGAATTTATGGATGAAAAGATGGTCTTGCAAAACAGAGAACAGAGAATAAAAAATTAAATATAAAAAAAACAATTATAAAAAAAAAGTAGTGATGGTATAGTTGTTTAGTTTGAGTTCAATTTTTAAATAATTTTTTTTTGGTTTTTTGCAAGTTCAAACTTTTAATTAATTCTTTCTTTAAAAACTAAAAACAAAAAACAAGTGTGAAAAATTTAATTGATTTAAATGTCATTAAAATGAATGTGATTCATAAAAGATGATTTTAATTCTTATTTATTACTTGCAGACTGGGACAATTCCGTAATATTTTAACATTTTACATTTAAATATATATATATATAATATATTTAAACTCAATAAGTAGACCACCCCTAATGCAGGTTATTTTATATTTTGAAGGTCAAAATAGTAATATAAAATATGAAAAAGTCTCAGTATAGTCCCATTTTAGAATAAATGGAACAATATTTCGTATATTTTAAAACAATAGATATAGTGACATTTTCGAATATTTGGAATATTTTGGTAGTTTTTATATTCATAAAAAATACCAAAAAGAATTTCATGCTCAATTATAAACTATATCTGATACTAATTATTGATGCTTGTAATTTCTGAAAAAAAAAGTTAAATTATACACATTTTGTTATAAGTACATATATTTAAGAAATAGCTTATTATTCGGTACTAACTTGATCCTAATAACAAATTGTGGATAAATTAATTTGAAACCATCGCAGTAATTTGTCTTATACTTTAAACAGGAATTTGAATGAAATTGTAAAAAAATTGTCCAAATTTTTATTGGGACTTGGATATCAATTAAAAAAGTTTTATTTATTGTTTTATAAATTTGTCCAGTTTTCTAAGAAAAAAAATCGATGACAAATTAATCTTGCCAAAAAAAACGAAAAACCAATTAAATATTTATTCATTTTGAATTAAATTAAAAAATTGAACAAGTTCCATTATTAATCACTTTCTACAAATTATAAATTACAAAATATATATTTAATATTTATTAATATATATTTTTTTTAATTTAATTGTTATTGGTTATATTATAAGAGTGATATTCAAACAACCTCAAAGATTTCTGTCACACAAAATTTTGATAGATATGAATGATAATTGAAAAAAATATATAATTAATTAAACTAAATTAAAAATGTTCGATCTAAAAAAAAAATTAATTGTTTCAATAAATCATTTTAGTAAAATACAATAAAACTCATTACGTATATTAAAAATATTTTTAATCAATTTTTTAACAGAAAAAATTTAATAAATAATCAAAAAACTAATAAATAAATTTGTAGCCCGTACCGAAAATATTCTATACTTCATATCTCAAATGTTAATTTTGAACTTAATGCAATTGAATTTAGTCAATTACGAAAATATCTTGTGACAGACAGGGTTTTTTTCCTAGAGTAGTATAAATTTTAATTATGAATGTTCTTATACTCTGAAAGAAGTCATCAGCGTATTTGCTAAAGATTTAATTTCAGTATATAGATATATAATTTCTAATAATTATTTCAGTTATAAGAGCTTAATTACAGATTTTTTTAATTTTTGGAAGATGCAGTACTTTAAACATTAGTTTAATCCATACTGAAGAATTATTTCAATCCAAAACCTGAATTCTGAATTTATTTCACTCATCTATGTTAATCTCTATAGTTATTTATTAATTAAGAGATAATTGTAGCAAATTTTTGAAATACGAATTCTTTAAAACTATGTCATGCTAATCGGTTTTATAACAAACTTAATCTTTTCGTTGTAATAAAATATATCTTTTTCTATAATAGCTAACAAGTGTTAAAAGATTAAAGTTAAAAGTTTAAGTTAAAAAAAAGGTTTTATATCTGCAAACCAATATATTTCAAAACAAAAACAATAATACATTAAATTCCAAAATAATTTCCATCCAAATATTAAAACTAAATAGAAACTGGAAATCCAGTTTTGAATCAGGTCAGAGGTACACCTGTAATATAATTTAAAAGAATTAAAATCCCCTAAAATAACCCTAAAATCTAATGAATAAATCAGCAAACATGAAATTTAATCAACCTTTTTTCTAGAGTGCATCGATTAATAGTTTGATGACAATTTTCAAAACCGCCAACATAATTTTTTATTTCCTTTTGTTTGTTCCGAATTTAAAATTTTCGAAAAAAAAATTTAAAGCGAAAAAGACTGCGGTAAATATTTAAACACAAAAAAACCGCGATGTTTAGTGATAATAATTTTTCGCACTTAAATTTTGCTGTTTTAAACAGAATTTAAACAGAATTCTATAACTTTCCATCATAACGACCTTCACTAATGATTCTTTAACGTTATAAGTGATTCGTTATTCATTTTATTGCAATAATTTACAAAAAATATTTTAAGAATGAATCATACACTAAAACTCACGAAGCATTAATTTCACATATTTAAAAAAAAAAAAACAAATAGTATTTATCCTTATTAATAAACTACCGTTTATCAAAATCCCATTGATCCCTTGAATCACGATTTTGTTCTGATGAATTAATTCAACCAAAAAGAAAATGAAAGAAAAATTTAAAAATGTTCACATTACAAATATAAAAATTGAAAAAACGAAGAATAAAATAAAAACTAAACTAGAAAAGAAAGTTGTAAAATACTGCCTAACCTTTCAGTTACACAGTAAGTGGCCGGAAATTTGTCGCCATTATTACATCAGAGTTACCTTTTCCATAAACGAAAAAAAAAAAAAAAAATCCTTGATCCTTTTCAGGAGACATTATTCCAAAATATTTTTATTACCATTTACGTAAGGATCTCATCAACAGGATACTATATATAATTTAGGATTTCTTTTAATAAAATTTTTCAATTTTTAAATATTTATTCCCTTACCAGAAATAAGAAACTAAGGAACGTTTGCAAAGGGACAGAAGCAACAAAAAAAAATATTAAATTACCTGAATAGGGATTTGCTATTTAAGCAATTAGCACTTTAAAAGAAAAGAATGCAATTTATCTTAAAATTTAAAGGTTACATTTAATTTTTATATTGTTATTATGTCGCCAAACTGCAACAGAGTCGTACGCCAGACAGGTAATGAAACGCAATATTACGTAACTTGATAAAATTTTAATCCCTTCAGGTCAAGAATAATTATGGTGTTTTTTTTAGTTTTTTATTTATTGTTTGAAAGGTCATTTTTAAGATTTTTTTTTCTTTTTATTTACTTCTTGTTTATGGACAATTTATGATGACTTTTGGAAAGTATAAAATCTGTGTAGAGATTGAAGAGACAAAAATTGTAATATATAAATAAATAACGAAAAAGATGCACAGATATGATATAATGTTAACAAATAATAAATAAAAAAAAAATTAGGCGCCTGTTATAAAATATTTTATAAGCACGTAATTTTGTGGTGGTTTTGTAAATATGTTATTTATAATATAATCTAATTAATATTTTTTTTTCTTTAAAAATTCCATATAGATTTAATTTTTGATCTAAAAAATTTGTCATACCTTTTTTTAATCAAAAAACTTCAATAAAATTTGTCTTTTCTAAAAATTAAATAATTAAAACTTTTCTTCAAATTTAAGTCTTAAAATAATATAATCTAAAGTAAAGCCGTCGGAAACAATAGAAATAATAATGAAAAAAACTTTTAAAATATAGGATAAAGTTTAATTTCGTTTTATTTTCACATTTACCTCGTTTCGATCCATTCACACAATTAAATTTTATCATATACAATTTCATATTTTTAACTATATTACTTCTTTATAAAAAATTCAAAATGGCCGAAAGTTATTCAGGTATAAGTAATATTTATAAATGTAAAATGCATAAGTTTCGAAGAAGGAATCGAAACTGACGAAATGAATCGTTTAATTAACAAGAAATTTTAAATACTTAAAATAATAACAAGATTTTTAAATAGAAATTAAATACCTCAGCTCTACTATAATATCATCTCAATTAAAAATACCTATAATTAATAAATAGCGAATAGATTGGAGAATTATCATAATACTTTTGTCTTATTCTTCCTTATCCTTACTCCCTAGCCAATATACTGCGTTAGCAGTTAGGGATTTCATTCAATCATAATTGACCAAAAGAGAAGATGGGCTTAGTCAATAAGAATCTGACACCACCAAGGGAGTATTCTTTGTATTTTTGGATGATTCCCATCTTCAGATTCCTCTCTTAGAAGGAAAACAAAAATCTTATTAAAACTTAGCAGAAAAATTAAACATTAATAAAACCGTATAAGTTTTCCGACCAAATTATAAAATTGAGTGACAATTATAACAAATTTTATAACTTAAAACTGGTAAATAAACCCTAGTATTCTTTGATATACAAAAAAGATTAACAAAATGCGAAAACAAAATAATTGTTGTTATCAAATATATAATTTTTCTTTAGAACATAACTTTAGAACTTTTATCAGTCATTACTAATAATAAGAATAAAAAAATAAAATAGTTGCAGACGATTAACAAAATTTCGAGATTCTGTAAAATAAGTTGATAACAAAACAAAAAAAAAAAAAAAGAAAATTAACCGCCCACAATTTGATAATTTTTATATTTCTATGATATGATTATGACTATATAATATGTGAAATGATGAACATAAATTTAAGTAACTGTAAAATTATTATTTTAAAATTTACTGTTATCAGCTTTATTTTTCATTGCACGATAACAATAAATATTGTACACTAAAAGCGGGAAATATTTTATCAGAACGATTACAAAGAATGAAAAAAAAAAATTATTAATATTGAGGAAAACAAAAATTTTTCATATACTTATGATATGACTTACATGAGTAATGATTGAAACATTTAAAATTCATCAATTAGCAACAATCATTTTTAATCAATAACTTACCCTTTATTAATAGTATATTAATTGAATAAATAAAATAGATAAAAGAAAATGAATTTTAAATTACAATCCAGCTTACGAACAGTAATAAAAATAACAATATAATTTTATGTTAATTATAAAAATGATTTCTTTTTTTTATACTTATTGCTCTATTCAGGATGTGGTAGATGCTCCAGAAACCCTGCAAAACTTAGAAAATACTGTATTGCTCTTGATAAAAGAGAATGGGGGATGAAAAATTACAACTCAGAGGTAAATTTATATATTAACTCTAAGGCTTGATGTATTGAATCCAAATTACAGAAAATCTGATTAATTCTCATTGAATATAATACAAAAACTGTTCATTGGTGACAAATATTTGTAAATTAATACAAAAATCTATTATTATTTGTAAAACATGTAAAACAACAAATATATAAAACATTTCACTTATAAAATAATCACCGGCGGTAAATCTATTTCATCATACTTAATAGCACGAAAAAAAGAATAAAAAGTGATAGAAGTAATACATATTAGAAGACATCTGGTTAAAATTGTTAATCAGGACTATTAGATGACAATACATGATTTGTACATATATATATATAGCGACCCGGCTTTGCTTTTGAATGCTTATAGGGTGTATTTGAGGGTCAAAACGAGTACAAATTTATTAATAAGTTTGGCATACTGTCGGAATGGTCAACGTTTCAGCTTTCTAATCAATGTTTTCACGTTTCAGCTACTTTTCATTTAAAAGACATGAGTATTTAATCGAGAACAAAATTAAAACAAGTAATGAAAAAATCAAGGGCTTTCAAGAAAGTGCATTTCCAAATTTCAAAAATATTCCATAATAAATTTTGGGTAAGAAGCACGTAAGTAGGTATATATTGAATAAAATGAATTTATAATGTATAAAAATTGGAAATTAAACATTAGAAAAAATTGGGAAAAATCAAGCCACACTTTTGTTTGTTTGGACAAGTGTTCAAGTCACACACAAGTTTTATTCAGTCTTTCATCCCTTACAGCTTCTAAATGGGGGCTGACACAAAAATATTTTCTGAAATGACTCATACTTACTTCCAACAATTATACTGGGGACCGACACAAAATTGTTTTCTGAAATGACACATACTTATTTCAAAAATTATACTCCCTCTTAGAATTTCAAGTTTCTAACCTAAACCGGTTGGTGATAGAAAACTTCCAAAGCTTTGCAAAAATTGAGTTTGGCCTAGCGGTAAACTAAAATACCATATGACAAAACTAAATATTTATTATATGTATATTTTGAAAGTTTATCAACTTTAGAAAACTATCGGTTATAGCTTATTCTAGCTTATATTTAAAAAAATTTATTATATTTAGGAAGCCATCGGAACTTCTATAATAACAATTTATTATGGGATTAAATTGGATATAGTGCTTTTTTGAACTTTGGGGGGCTGCAGCTCCATAACGGGTAGGGCTATAGAAAAAAGTACTTCCAGAAAACTTAATTTTTTTGCGATATTTATACGTAGTTAAATTTTCAATGCTTTATTTTAAACGATGTAAAAGTTTTGTAAACACCCAGACGGAAAGACAGACGAACAGAATGAAACTAATAGACACATTTTTTCAAATTTTTTTCTAAAAAGGGTTAAAAAGCATCATTTTAAGTTTTTCTATTTGTTTCACATATACATCCTATAGAGTCTATAGACCATCAAAAAATCGCAGTATCGCTTACACTCCAATAACATAATCTATAATCTAATCTAATCTACAGCTTGTATATACTTAGGATGACATAATGTGTAAAGATCAAAAGAATATCGGTATTTAACTGCTTTAAGCGCATCTATTATTACGAAAACATGTTTCTTAATAAATAATATCCATATATAAATTAGTTTGATATACATTAATATCTATAAATATATGACTAAATACTAAACTAAATAAAATCAGTTATAATTAATTAAATATATTAAGGTTCAAATGTTCTTCTATGTATTAATTGTTAACTTAAGAGTTATATAATTTATAAACAATAATTAACAATTAAATAACTACAATTTACACTTTCACAAAATTGTATATATTACAAACGAAATTCGAGCAAGTTTATACGACCAAAATGCATTATAATGCATATATTTGAACAGGGCCGTCTAAAACAGCAATGGAATTTCTGAATAATGTGCAAAAGAAATAGAGCAATTCGTTTAATTGACGATCCAAATGTTACCTAAACGTTCTCTCCACTGGGCCTCCGACATTTACTAGGTTCTCTTACTCTGTTTTAGAGATATATAGTATGAGTGAGAGCTTGTTCCTATAAAATAAAAAGTTTTATACCTTCACTCAAAGTTTTTCACAGAGAATCTCAGGTGCCCGCTCCTACGGTGTTCAAAATCATATAGATGGCATAATTCAGCAAACATCGCGAATGTGGAACCATCTTGCATCTCATGTGTTCAGTAAAATGTGTTCAAAAATGTTGTTAAATATTGTTAAAATGTGCATCTCATGTGTTCAGGGGATAATTACATTTTTTATTTGCAAAGGTTTAATAAGAACATTAACATTTTCGTTGATCACATTCCCACAAATCTTTAACCATTTTTTAACTCCATAACAGAGTACATAAAAAAAGAAAAGTGTTAAAAGTGAATAATTTACCTTCTATATATACATATTTTAATAAAAAAAATGATTTACCTTATAATGAAAAAATGTTAAAAAAGTTCAAAATTATATACTTAATTAGGCTAATACTTTCCGAACTGATCACTTTTAAATAATGTATAATATAATATATATTACACTTAATATTCGTACTAGAAAACTGAAACGTGATCTATAGGATTATTTTTAAATTATATTTCGTAAAATATTATATATAATAAGTGTCAAGGGTGAATTTCAAGTATTAGTTCCACGCTCTAAAAACTCAAAAATATTTTAAAAACAAATTGAAACATTTAAAAATTAAACAAATAGCCGGATCTATTTTCTTTCTTCTTTATTCAATTATTGATTTACTATAAATTATTAATCAATTTATATATTTATATGTATATATATATATTTTTCAGATTTGTAAATGTTATTTATTCTTTAAATTTTAAACATTTTAATTTTTATCCAATTCAATCAAAATTATATCTGATCTGATAATCTATAAGCTATTTTAACAACGTGTGATCTTTTTTTTTCCAATTAATAATGTATAGATACCTATATAATAAAATTATACCAATAGAATTGGCATAACCGTTTATTAAATATAATGCCAAATTACAATCAATTCATTTTATATAAGTGAAAAATTAATAAAAAAAAGGGGTTAATGTAACTTACCAATATTCAAAATCCAATATAACAAATCAAATGGTTTTCTTTTCTTTTTTTTTTACTTTTTTAAAATGTTATTAATAATAATATACTTATTAATATAAAATATAATCCAAAACAAAACAAAAAATTAATAGAGAGATGATAGTACTATAATAGCGTTAATATTGATGATGATTTCTTTTTTTTTTTTCTTTTTTTTTTTTAGTAATATTATAAATTAAAAGATTTTTATAACTTTATTAAGTATCTTATGATTTATTATTATTAAAGTCAAATTGCAAAATATATATGTATGTAAGTATAGTCACAGGAATATTTTCACTTTAAAAAATTAAATTTTTGTTAATATTTTTTATAATATAGTAAGTATATATTTATTAAATTAATTATATATATAAATATATTTATTAACAAAAAAAAAACAAATATATAAATAATATATTTTAAATTAGTTTTATGACAACCTAATTATATTAAATAATTTATGGATATATTAATAAAATCACAAAATCAATTTTTCTTTTTCTGATCTATTATTTATATTATATATATATATTATATTATTTCTTTATATATATATAAAAATTTATTGAATTTTCTTATGAATGTATTTATTATTTTGTATAGGTACAAAAATATTATTTTACGTACATAATATATAAGTATATATATAGAAATTAAATATCAATAAATTTAAATGTTATTTATTTATTTAAATTTATATTAATAATTATTTATATATATTATTGTTAATATCCACTTAATTCATTTATTATTTACTTTTAATTTTATTTATATTTAGTATTAATTCATATTTAAATAACTATTTATTCTATTTAAAATCACTTTTCAAATTATTGCAATTGAATTTAAAATAATTATTAAATTATATATTAATATAAATTTATTACATGATTTAATATCCTCATTGTATTAATAATTTTCTTTTCTTTTTTTTTTTGTTTGGAATTAGTTTTAAATGTATAGTTTATATAATATAATTAATTATATTGTATTAAAATCACACAGTTAAAATAATTAAAATAAACATTAATACAATTTATTTTTAATAATTTTTTATATATTTATATTTATTTGTTTTTTCATTTATTCATTAATTATTTTTTGGTTTTTTTTTTTAAATTATTTGTTTATTTATTTTTAATACAAATATCTTTTTTCTTTTTTGGTTTGTTTTATTAATATTTTCATTCATTTTTTATCCGTTATAATCAATAACCGATGCTCAATAATCCGATACCGAACTCCAACTGGTTCAAATAGAATCTGATTAGTATTTTACTTACACAAAGTTGAAAACATTTTTTTTTGTATATAAAAAACTATACTATATAAAAATAAATAAAAAAAAACCGGTGTACCTTAATTGAAAATATAAATGTATTTGTTATAAATTGTTTATATTTGTTTATTTCTGGTTCTTTAATAAGTCAGTAAAGCTTCTGGTTTGTATCTAAGTAAATATATGTATATATATATATATATATAATATTATATTGAACAACCAGAAACGACAGTAGCGACAACAAACAAGAAATAAAGGCAATTTGTTTTTTTTTTTTTAAATTTTTTTTTGTAGTGTTTATTGTTATATTGGTTATATTCTTCTTTTTGTTGTTTGAGAGTATCTTCTTAGTTTACACTTTTATTTCTTTGTTCATATATTATTTCAAAGTTCCTCCATTTAAATAATATTCTATATACATATGCTATTTTATTTTATTTTGATTTTATTGAATTTATTTTTGTCCAGTCAATGCACTTCTCATGTATAGGCTGTTTATTATTATTATTATTTTTATATTATCTTATGTTCTTTTCTTTCATTTACTGATTATAGGTACATTCTATTTTTATTTTTATTTTTTTTTTAATACTTTATTTCATTCAATCGCTATGCAGTATTTTTTTTTTTATTAAGCCAGGGTAACAAAAGGGAATCGTTATTTAATGTTATAATCGTATATACGATGAGTATCTGATGAATATATCTTAAAAATAAAAATAATAATAAAAACTGAAAAATTGAAAATAAAAATAATTATAAAGTGGGAGTTAACTTAAGATTTTTTGATATGACAAAGAAGCACCACATAGAAAATAAGTATAAATAAATAAGAAAAAAAAAAACAATCACAATAAACATTACGTTTAATGTGCAATGAAAAGAAATGATATAAAAAAGTAACAAAACAAAGCAATATATAACAGCATAATAATTTTAAAAGAATGTATTTAAGTTACAACCCCTTTGTAATATGTAAGTATTTAAAACTGTATATATAATTATATATGAATAAGTATATAATATATGTATATATTCATTTAAATTGTTTTCTAATTTTATATATTATAGAGTTTTTATATGTTTGATACACAAGAGAGATATGTACATAATATTATGTTAAATATATGTGAACATAAAATACAGAGTGATTATTATATTTTTAATATAAACTAATATACAAGTTATTTCGATTAAAGGTTTAAAAAATGTTATATGTATTAAAGACAATATATAAGTATATAAATACTTGGATTTAAAACTTCTATAAAATACAATTTACAATTATTTATATTGTGATAAGTGAAAATAACATTGAAAAATTCATGAAAAAAAACATTTATATTGAGATTTTCTTTAAGATGATATTTCAAAAATTGTAACCTTTATATATAAAACTTTTTGAAACTTTAATATATAAAATTTATGAAATGTTATGCAAGAAAATGGTTCTTTTATAATAGTTTTTACAAACTGTATAATCATTATCTTTAAGTACTATAACATTATGATCTTTAGGTTCAATTATCCATCGCGAAAGTTGTAAGAGATATAGACGTAGGAATAGATGGCGTAGTAGAGATATAGGCATGACCTCTCCTCTCATAAAATTTTTTATTCGATTCACTTCTAATGTTTTTATCTTTCATCTATATAAGCTTCTAATGTTTTTATCTTTCAAAAATGTCGAACTTATTAAACCCCTTAGTTGCAATCATATCGAATAACTAAATTTTCTAATTTATACTTATATATACATTGTATATTTATAACTGTAGTATAAGATATAGAATGGCTAGGTATAACTATAATTTTATTATCATTGTTTACATAATTATTATTTACATTAAAATCTAAAATAATAATACATATAAAGGTATTTTTTTAAAAAAAAAATTGATTTATTAGTAAATTTTTTAACACATTTCCAAAAAAATTTTGAAAAAATGTGCCTATTAGTTTCACTCTGTCTGTCCGTCCGTGTGCTTCCGTCTACTTACAAAACTTGTACACCGTTAAAGATAGAGCAATGAAATTTTAATCATGGATAGATATCATAAAAAATTAATGTTCTAAAACAACTTTTTCATGTAGCCCCATCCATTACAAAGCTACAGCCCTTCAAATAGTGAAAAATTCCTATTTTTTTAAATGTGTAGATCTCATGGTTCTGATTAACATTTTTTCAATTTAAAAACGCCATTCGACAGATATATAGTCCTATCAGAGGTTAGAAATTTGAAATTGAAACAACAATTTTAATAAAAAATGCAATTTTAATATTTTATATGCTTAAATAACGAAATATATCTCAAAAATTGATCTCTAAAAACCGTTGAAGTCCCAAAACATAGGTCTATAAACAATCCTTAAGTTGATATACTTAAAATTAGTATAGTCTCATTTGAGTACAGAGTGCTTAAAACAAAGTATAAATAAATTTCTAATATGCACTTTATTCAATATTTCATTTTAAAATTAGGTGCCTTTTTTGTGAACAAATTTTTTTCTACTTTCTTCCTCTTTCTAGGAAGCCCTCATTGGTTATTCTGGTTCTTTTTGTTTTTGAGTTATGGTAAAATTTTTTTGGGTAGAGTGATAAAAAAGCCAATTTTTCATATAAAAATGTGAATTAAAATCTTAAAGGTTTCTATAAAGCCTAGATAAAAATTTTTTTTTATACAAAAATTTTTCGTTTCAACTGCAGTATCTCAGAAACGGTAGCACTGATTAAGATGAAACAAAATATTTATTAAAGACAATAGTAGGCTCCAAAATGTTGTAAGAAAATAGTTCCTGCATATTATCGTAGATGAAAATTATAGCGGTTTAAGTAAAATACTACAAAATGTTAGGAAAATTTCAAAATAATCAATTTGACATTTAAATAACCTTTGCGCCAAAAGTCATGTTCTATGAAATATAGGTGACGTCATTAGGTACCGTTACGTAAAATTTCAAGGCAATGCATATGTACCTACCAAGTTTTAATTTGTTCAAACTTAATTAATACATATACAGCAATTAATTTCTTTTAATTAATTAACATAAGTGCAAAGGCAATAAATTTAAAATGCATTTAAGAAAAACTACTTGATGAATACTTGATTTGATTTCCTTCACAAAAAATAATTTCTTTTCTCAAGTCACTCTGTACACAATCGTAAACTAAAAATTATATAAACATAAAATTCTTAAACATAGGTATATTAAATAAAAATAATTTTATAAAATAGCATAGGTACTAATATTAAAATACGTATATATAAATATAATATATAATTATAATATTACATTATATTATAGGTACATACCTATTATTATATACTATAAAAAGGTATGTATTTTCTTCCATAAATTACTCAATATTTATTTTTTTATCATACTACAAACTATGGATTATAATTTTAAATACGCTTATACATAACTTAACTATGTAGATAAGTATGTATATAATATTCTACTCACAAGAGATCTTTTTCTTTCTTATTTTTCTATATTCTATACAACAAAAATTATTTTATTCAAATAAAATTTAACATTTGTTTTATTTATGCTTTTTATTATAAAAATGTCATAAACTATTGTATGAAACAAATAACCAACAGGCAACAACAACAAAATAATATTAGGTATACGGTATACATTCATTCAATCATGAACATTTACTATGTAGATATACATTAATAATATATAATATATTTTATATAGATATACATTAAAAAAAAGTACTTTAGTTTAAACCTGTTCTAGACATAACATAACACAATAAATAACTCACACTGCCATATATGATACTCAAAAAAAAAAATACTCACGTACACAAAAAAACTAACGCAAGCGTCGTAATATGCATACACTGACTCAATGCCTAATGTTGAGCATTTTATTTCATCTTCTCTTTTACTGTTTCTGCTGGCTTGTTCTTCTTCTTGCAATGCTCAATTTGGAAACTTGGAAACGAATGAAGATAAAAAAAAATTTCTAAAAAACTGCCGCCACTTAAAAGAAAGAAAAAAAACAAAAAAAAAAAATAAACGCAAGTTTTAACGATAAAATATCATGATATAAAAAACGAATTTAAGGCGGAGTTTTTTCTGTTATTATTATGCTTTTTTTTGTTGTTTTTATATTAATTTTTGATAAGACCCACCTACTTAATTGTTTCTTTTTTTCGTTGTATTGTTGTTGTTATTGTTGGTGGTGTTGATGCCTTTTTTATATGATTCCAATTTAGATTTAAATAATATTTTCTTTGCCTTTTGAAGAAACAAGTTTTTATTCCCTCTTTTTAAGAATTTTAAAGAGGTTGGAGATATGTTATATGGTGCTGCTATATAGTCGACTTTTAGAGCGATATTTATAATCAAATCAGCATTCAATTTTTAAAATATTTACAAAAAAAAAATATTAAATTTAATTGAAGTAGGTACTAAAGAAAAATTCAGCAATGGAGTCTAAAAAAAATCTGTAAATCTGTATATGTAGTATGTACATATATAAGAAATTGACAAAAAAAAACAGAAGCAAGCTTTTATGTACATATGTATGCTTCATATGCGATTTCATGGACTCTGACATTAAAAGAAAGAAAAAAACAACAAAAAGCTTTTTAAATATTTATAGCTGTAGCTGTACCTATATACTTATATAGTAAATATAGTATTTTTTATTTTTTTTCGTAGTTTTCTGTGAAACTTATCCAAACATATCTATAATGCGGGTCGCCAGTATTTGTTTTTGTTGCTAATTTATTAGATATATTATTATTAAATTGTGCTCATTAAATGCTTGGCGACTTCACAATGGTAGGTAATCATTTATAGATATGACACTGAATAATATCAGTTTTTTTTTTTATTTCTATAATCATTGTTTATATTCAGCGTTTAATATACAATAGATTTTAATAAATTTAAAAAAAAGAGTTTTTCTTGAGTTATTGTGAAATTCATTGTATTGGAATTATTTTTTATTAATTTTTTTTTGGAAATAAATTAATAGACAGACAAAGCATTAATTTTTAATATTAGTAATTTTATACATTTTTCATTATTATAAATTAATTCTTAATATAATTAAACTTAATAATTAATATTAATTTACTTAAGATCAATGTAAATTACTTAAGATCAATATAAATAATTAATTATGATTTTAGAAACTAAAAATTTATGAAATTTTAATATCTTTCCCAGGACCAAGTATCCCGGTAAGGAGTTCGTCGACTTAGCTGTTAAATCCATTTTCTAAAAAATCAATAAACACTAAAGTATCCAGAATGATTAAAATGATAAAAATTTATGAGATTTTAATATCTTCCCCGGGACCAAGTATCCCGGTAAGGAGTTCGCCGACTTAGCTGTTAAATCCATTTTCTAAAAAATCAATAAACACTAAGGTATCCAGAATGATTAATTTGATACAAAAAGAGTAGTCAGCCTATAGACACCAATACAAAACAATTAATATCAAACATAACTACCATTCAGCTATAACCCACAATAACATCGGTCAAAATAACAAATAATATTATGTCAGAATGCGACTATAGGACACATCAACATAATCTCCTCACATCTTCTCTAAAACTAAATTTATATGTCAATTTTGCAGCATATTCCCACCTTTCCAAAACTCGTCGCATCGTATTTAATAACATAAACTCGTTAGAACTGCTAACTTCTCCAACAAAAATGTACGGCTCTACACTCAATAAACACTCTACGGCTTTCTCAATAAACTTAAAATTCAATTAAAAACTATAATACAAAAACTAAAGTCAAAAGAGAAAAATATGTAATAAAAAAATATAATTAAAACAAAAAAATAGCTCAAGTTTGCATTGTAATTAATAAAAAATAAGTATCTAATAATAATAACTTTTTAGATAGTTTGAATAAAATTATGTATCGATTGAAAAAATCTGTAGTATAAAAATTAATTAAAAAATCAAGAATTGAATCAGCCTATTGGGTTCAACCGCAGGTTTTTAAATTGAAAGACAGAACGATTACAATTAGAAATTTTCGTTGTAATTCTCCAAGTAGAAAAAAGATCAATAAAACGAATAGAAACTTAAATTTTTAATTTTAAAAGTATAATATACAGAAAACATACTTTTAATATATTTTGAACAATTTTTTTTTTATTCAAAAAATTAATAATAAATCTAATCAATAGTTTTGAACAAAATATATTATTTTCTATTTATTTTTAGAATAAAAACAAAATTAGAAAAATAAATCATTTAGAAAATATGCAAGATGAAGGTGGTGGTGTGTGGAACTGTACGATAATCCTCTAGAATTTTGTTCCAGATCTTGTGAAGCGAACTACCATTAACACCATACCATAGGATAAACACAAAGATCATTGTAAAACATCACATGTCCGTTACCGTTCAGAAGCCTTGTATTACAAAACAAATTTATTTTCAATTTTTATTTTAAAATAGTTTTAAATAGATCGTTTTAGAAGATGGTTTATCAATAGCCCTTTTCAAGTTACACTATAGATACTCGAAAAAAGGATTGTGAAAATATTTATTTTAACATTTCTTGCTGTAAAGTTTTAATTATCACGGGTTAATGAAAAAAATGCACCGCGTTTTAAAGTTTTTTAAAATTTTCTTTCACTAACTAAATTCATGAGATCATTGGTTCAGGTGCTGTAATTGTCATTAAAAGAGTTATATATCAAAAATTTATTCGTTAAAAAATAAAAAGTTAAAAGCCTCTGTTGCAAAATAATGTGTGCTACTAATACACAATTTTTTCCATTTTATATTATTCATCGATTTTGTCCCTCTGCAATTTAAGGTGTTAAGCACTAACTCTGAAACTTTCTAACTGTGAAAGCCTTAAAAACCATCGCAGCTGTGAATTAAACATAATTTTAAAATTTTTATCTACAGCTTGTTACTTGTTAATTTGTATATACAACTTGTGTAATGTTGCTATTACAACATATAAAACAGAAAGTTTCTTGGATTAACATTACAAAATAAGATCCTGAGACATTGAAATTTTTCCGGGCGAATATACTATGCTAGGTTCATAATAATAATTTGATTTGGGATTACAAAAATTAATTGTTAAGAATATAAGTCTAATATTAACAGATCACTATAATAATGTTGTAAATAGAACAATCTGGAATAATCTAGAACATAGTAGTAATAATCTAGAATTAAATAGAAATATAAGTGAAATAAATAATATTAGCTGTTGTAAATTGAACAATCTGGAAAAGCAATAATCTAGAACATATAGTGGGAATAATCTAGAAGTATATAGAAATATACGTGAATTAAATAATATTAGTTTTAAGAATAATAGTAACATTAACATTACATTAACATGCCATTATATTTTGTATTAGTATTAGCATTAGTATTAGTATCAAGTTATCTAGAGAAGTGTAAAGTAAAATCTAATGTTCTAGAATCTAGAATATTAGAAATTTTGTATAAATATCGCCAATTTCTGTTAATAGAAAAGAGTCCTAATTTGGATGTGATAGAGTTAAGATCGAATAAACAGAAAAGATAAAGTAAAGTTAAAGTGTTATTATTTATTGGAAAACAGATAAATAATTGCGAACCGACAAACACGCAACAATTGGTGTCAGAAGTGAAATTTGAAATTGGATTTAAAAAGTATTGGATTTAAAAGTATTGGATTTAAAATTTTGAAAAGGTGGTACCAATGATATGTTAAAATCATTGATGGAATCAATAAAAATCATGTCAATAAATATGGAAAGCAATATGAAAAATTATATGACAACAATGCAAAAGAAAATGTGGGCAATACAGTGCATAAATAATCTCAGAAACAATATAAACACAAGTATTAAAAAGGTTTTGAAGATGCAGTTTCCGTAGTTAAAGATGAACGTGGTGAAAAAGATGGAGAAGATAATGAAACAAGCTATGTTAAAAATGAACGAGGTACTCCATTAGAAGATGAAGTTGATTAGAATACATCAGAAAGTAATAAAGATTGTGAAAAGGATGAAAATAAAGTCGAAGCTGAAGATGAAGACGAAGAAATACCTGAAGATGATAACGAAGAAGACGGAAAAGAAATAAGTAATAATGTAGATAATAATATAGTTGCTGAAACTTCAAATAATAAAAGAGAGGGTGCAGAAAAAGGCAAGGATGAAAACAAAGAAGTAGAAGATACCACAGAAAACAGTAACTTGGCTGAAGAGGAAAGAGAAACTTCGGAAAATATAGAACACAATACAAATGATAACACTTTAGATGATACTTCAAAAACAAATAATGTTCAAGATGTTGAAAATAAATTGGCTGAATACAATGCCGATGCATCGGAAAAATAAAAATCAAGAGAAATTTCTGAAAATGATAAACAATCTGAAGACGGGAGCGTATCAAAATCTCGTGTATCGAAATCTCGTGCTTTTATAAATCTCGCGTTTCATAATCTCGCATGTCAAAATCTCGTGTTTCAAAATCTCGTGTTGCAAAATCTCGCGCTTTTTATAATTTTGCAGTTGAAATACTATATATATGTAGGAAATATAATTAGAAGCGATTTTAGAATTGGTTTCAGGGTTTTAATAATTTATTTACTGTGAGCTTGGGCGGCAGTCCCCACTATTATAAAATTTGTAGTTGAAATATATAAGCAGGAAGGATTTTATATATATATAATTAGGAAGGATTTTAGAGTTGGTTTCCAAATCAGGGTTTTAATAATTTATTTAGCGGGGGTTTGGGGCGGCAGCCCCCACTATTTTAAAAGTTTTGTAGTTGAAATATTAATGTAGGAAATATAATTAGAAGATATTTTAAAGTTGGTTTCAAAATAAGAGTTTCAATATAATTTCTTTAGTGGGGATTTAAATATATAACTTTAAAAGTAACGTCTATTACATTCAAATTAAATAATATAAATTTAAAAGTAACGTAAAACAAGTTCTTCAAGATGTGAACAACATATATACCATATATTATTTGTAATAACAAAAGGACAATTATTGTATATTTTATTTTTTAACAAAATCTTTTCGATTTTAATCAATTTATATTATATTAATAAAATTGTATTAAAATCTTGACATATCAATATGATAAGTATTTTTACAATTAAATTCTTCTAAATTTCATTTAAGATTCAGAATCTTATATTCTATCTTAAGTTTTCTATCTCTTTTTAACTTAAATAAACGCACTTTAATTCATCTTTCAATCATTTCATAAAAGTTTTTTTAATGTTTATTTTTTTATTGTTTTTTTCTTAAATAATAAAAATTTTCTTTATTACATATTTTTACAATGTAATTTTCAATTTTATGCTAATTTTTCTTTAAGTTTTTTATTATTTTAACAGAAGTATAACGATTATCGCCCTCGGATTTATTTTTTTTTTATTGTATATATTATTATTATTATTATATATAGATTGTATATATAGATGAAAATTATTTATATAGATGAAAATTAAAGATGAAGAAAAGAATTGCGAAAAAAATTTACAATTTGATTATTTTTTATTTTTACGACTTAAATATAAATTTTATTTTTATATAGGTATAATATATACGTATATTTATTTATTTATATAGAAAATAATTATATAAAAATTTATAATATTCGTGTAAACTTGTTGACTGTCATTATTAAAAATGGAAATAGATTTGTTAAATTTAAAAATTTTTTTTCTTTTCTTGTTTTCCATTCTAAATTCTTTAATTAAAACATATATAAAAAACTGAATATAAAATTTAGGTGTAAAATTTGTTTTTATAAAAGTATATAAATTTCTTTTACAAAGCACTTAAAAATGGAGTGAATTTGCATACGAAAAAAACCTGTAAATTATAATCCTTTTTTTTTCTAAAATTTTAAAGTACTTATTAAAAATGTTCCAGTGATACGGAGGACTTCAAATCTTACAAAATTTTGTTTTCACATAACGGTAAATTTAACCACTAAATTGCAAAATATTCAATGATTTAAAAAAATTCCTTGTCGTATGAAAAAATAAGCAAAACCTCAGATATAAACATTTGAAAATTGTACTTTTCCAAATTTTGTGGGGCTGTAACTCTGTAATGAAGCTAAAGAAAGAAATTGCACAACATTAAATTTTAACAAAACATAACCACGGTTAAAATTTTATTGCTCCATCCTAAACGGTATAGAAGTACCGTCGAACGGACAGAGTGAAACTAATAAGAAATTTTCCGCAAATTTTTTTAGGTATATGTGGTAAAAATATTAAATATTTAACTATTATTTATTTTAAAAAATTATAGTAATATATTAAAACATTTTTAACGAAATTATCAATTTAAAAATTAAACTGTCCACGGGCTGGTTATTAGTTGACAATCAAGATCACGAGGAAAATGTATCAAAGTGATATGTCGTTTGTGCTATTTATTCTCTCTAAGTTAGAACTCTAAAGAGCATGTTTGTAAACCAGCCAAGAAAATATAACAGTATCAATCTTATTTGAGCATCTTATGAAAAACAACATTGTTTTAAAATTAAAATCAAGTGTCGCTTGTTTTAGTTTATTAAAAACTAAACAAGTAAATGTAACAGTAAGTCGATGTAACCGGCTTATTTATACCCTACACCTAAAAAATTCAAATTAAATAAAAATCCATAAGTTATTTTAGTTAGGTATTTAATATAAGCTAAAAAAATAAATGCTTTAACAACCTTTGTACAAAATTTCAGTTTTCTATCTTTATTAAATTCGAAGATATGCTTGTTAGGTCTTAAAGTGTGTGAAGGCCACCTCCCCAATTCATCCCAAATTTTAGAGACATTATAAGAACAGGATAGAATACTCTTATATCAAATTTCAAGTTTTTATATTTATTAATTTCGAAGATATGCTTGTTCGGTTTTGGGAGTTGCATGCGAGGTACCCGACCAACCACTCCAATTCATCTCAAATTTTGGACAAATCAGGGATTCAGGAAAACACATCCTCGTACAAAATTTTAAGTTTCTATCTGTATTAATTTCGAAGATATGCGTATTCGGTTTTGGGAGTTGTATGGGAGATAACCGAACCAATTTTGTCCAGATCGATGGACCGATTTTGTCCAGATTCGAACTTAGCCTTGCTTTCGTAATTAGCAACCTACTATATAAATTTCATCAAGGTAGCTTCACTAGTTTTTGAGTTATCGTGCGAACGGACGGACGGACATCGCTAAATCGACCCAGGAGGTCATTCTGATTCAGAATATGTCCATATCTAACTCGTTTCCTTTTGGTGGTTACAAACACCATACCAAAGTTAATATACCCTATACTTAATCTGTAGGGTATAAAAAATAGTAGTATTAAAAGGTTAAATCACACCTCTGATATTCTTATTATTATAGTGAATAACCAAACGTTAATAAGGATATTTTCGCTTTAAAACTACTATCGTATTAAATGAGTAAAAATGATGAAATACTATATGTATTAATACATTATTATCTAACTATAGACGAATTATCCAGTTACTAATAATTATTAATAGATATTATGATGCGCATACATTCATGATTTTTAAGGAAAAAATTTTACTAAATAAACATCTATTGTAACATGTTTTTTAAAGAAATTAGCTAGCTGGAAATGTATGGTGATATTGCTCTTACAAATAAAAATTGATGATTTTGGTAAGTATACTTATACTAAATGAATATAATCTAAAATTGCGTGCTATTAATTAAAAACGGAAATAATTTCCCAGTTAAAAGAAAACAAGACAACTGGCAGCAAAATTAATTTTCCTTTGTTAGCGAAATTACGAAACAAGCCGCACTTTAAACAAGAAAAAGAATGTAAAGTTTAAGAAAGCACCAAAAAACGTTATTATTTGGTGCTTAGTATAAACATAACGCTAATTAGTATAAATATTAGTACAAGCATCATTACATAGGAAAGAAATTTTATATTGTTAATTGTTCAATGATTGCTGATTTGGGCCTTGCCGATAATAATTGCTTTTCTGTTCGACATTTAATATTTCACAGTCGACCTGAATCGAAGTTACTATCAAACAAAACTAGTATTTTGCTATTCGAAGTTTCTTTAAATTGTAATTTTTTTAATAAAACAAAATAACAAATAATTTTTATGCTTACTATCTAAGTTTTTTAACAATAACCATTTTAAAGTAATCATACTTTCAGTAATTGAAGAAAATATTATAAAAGAAGCAGGATAGTTTCAGAAAAATTATATAACTCTGTTGTTAAATATATGCTTTTAAAAAAGTGGCGCTAAACTAAGTTAAGATATGACATTAATAATGAAAAAATCAAAATTTACCTTTTTTATCTTCTATCCATATGTTTCATACAATATGCGATTTTTCTAAAAACTACATTTTCTTCTCCAAAAAGCCTCAACCCTTCTTTAGTTTTTAACCACTCCTTCATTATCTAATAAAAAAATTAAATTTAAAATGACGAAATAATTAAAAACAACCTACTTATGTATATTGAGATAATTAAGAGTTTTTTCTGATTTAACAAATAAATTTATGTATATTATAATATCATATATATAGTATACACACGTACAATGCTATAATAAAGATAGGACCTTATTAAAGAAAAAAAAGTACAGTTTTAACTTTTTAACTTTAAAGTACTTTTAAGTACAGTTTTAAAAAAAAGTATAGTTTTAACTACTAACAAATAGTACTAAAAGTTTCAATATTATGATCCAGATTTGTTTAGATCACAATACAGATTTGTTTAGATCACATAATACAAATTAAGGTTAAGAAAATCATTAACATATTTCTTCAATGGTGGCCTCGATGGACTAGAGGGTAGGAGCGTATAAAATTGGCTGTAAACGGTTCGAATCCCTTGCACGTCGAATCGGGGAAAAAATAATTCCCCCCTTACGACATTTACAGCCACGTTTGAAAAGTTTGAAAAAGTAGCGAACACTTCTGTATTTCCTTGTCAAATTTATGTAGCAGGGCAATAAACTGAAAAAAAAATTTATATATCCTAAAAACCATTCCTATATGCCTTATCTCCAAAGCCGAACTGTAATTTTATATTAAATGAACCATCCTAAAGTTTGGTTTCAAATAAGGTGATTTTGTTTGATTAAAGTCCGATCATCGGAAGAACCATCGCGTTGTTCTTCTGAGTAACTTTCGGATTTATCACCAAACCTTGTAAGAAAATAAAAACACAGTCACACATCATGACTTACGAAGAGTTTTTTATTCTATAAACAATTGTATATATATGAAAACCAAAAAACTGGTTTTAATTTTATTTAACTTAAAAATTTACAACTAATTATAAGTTGAACTTGAAAAATAATTTAATAAAAAAAAATAGCAAGAAGAGGTCTCAGCTATCACAATTCACAATAACGATTCTTGTCTTTATAATGACAAAATATTGAAGTATACATTTTCTATCTTTAATTATGACGAATTTACATTATATACTATTGTTCTTATTTACCATACCATAATAAATTCACCTATATATAACTTTACAAAATTTCATTTTCAAATTTATTCGTTCGGAACCATTTTAACTTGTATTTACGTTATAGCCATATACCCAGATATTTTTCTTGGTTATCAATGCTTCTGTTTATTAAATTTTTAACATTTATAATTTCTTTGTTTATTTTGTGTTTTTATCTTTAATTAAATATTCAAAAAAAAAAAATATCATAGCTATAGTCGCTTTCGTCTTGATTACTAAAAAAAAATAATATTTTCCTTTGAATTTTGACACTAATTACACAATTATTAATGAAATTCTTGATAGGAAACATTGGAATATATCCGAAAAACAAACTAAAAACAAACCTTTTGTAATCATTCCTAAAAAATTAAAGAATTCATCATTAAGAATTCATCTGGATTCCAAAAAAAAAAAAACAAGAGAGGAACAAAATAAAATTCGTTTTTTAATAAATAAAATGATAAAAAATGATAAATAATAGTGGATATTTGTGATAAATTTGAAGAGGGCATTAATTTTTATTTTTAAAGAATTTCAAAAACGTTGAAAGTTAATTTTTGTGGTTAGTCTATATTAAAATCTGCCTTAATTTTGTAACTTTTATAAATTTATTAAATATGTTTAAAATGATTAAAATAATTTATTAGTTCATGGTTTTATTATTTTTATCCCAACTCAAAAAAAAACGACTCAATTTTTATTAAATAGTTTGTTAATGTTGTTTTAATTTTTTCAAAATCTTTTTTTTTTCTTGAAAGGGTTGTTGCTCTCCCTTTTTTACATATACCTCTTTTTGGTTTACACACCCTAATTGATAATTTTTATTTTATTATATAAAACTTAAATATAATCTCCATTTAATTTATTAAAATCAGTCCATTTTTAAATGGCCTTATATAAAAGTCTATGGAAATATTTAAAATAAAATGTATATATTGGTAAATGAAAGTTTCATCAGAACCAAGGATGCGCCGAACGTACAAATACATTTATATTAATTATAGAACGAAACTATACTCTAAACACATTCTTCGACTTCAAGAGAACTATCAAAGCAATCAATCGGAATTATCTGGCGTGCTCTTACGAAAAATATAATTTCTGCAAAACTAATTGGGGTCATAAAATCACTATACATCAACGCAAGAACGATGGCATTACGCAATGGTTCATTTAGTTCAATAATCACAAGATCACTTGGATCCCACAATTTCTTCTTTTACATATCACAGTTCTAGACAAATACAACAAGAAAGAAATAGCTCTGACGAGCTATTAGCAAAGATATTTTCTGACAACTCTCAAACAAGCTCTAAAGTCAAGCAAATATGTTGAAGATATAGCTCTTCTCACACACTCAACTGCCGTTATGTAATTTGTATTACATAAATTATTACAAGAAAAGAAAAACAAAAATAATGAAAATCAACATTCGAAATTAAACACCAATATTCATCGGAAATATCGAAATTGAGGAGATTACTGAATATAACTTGGAAGCATGATAACAACAGACAGAGTAACGACAAAATATATAGAGTACGGAATTTCGAAAACAATAACGGATTTCGCAAGATTATAAGCAACCTGAAAAACATTGCTCATAGCTCACAGCACTAAAATAACAATATTAAACGCGTTCGTAAAAATACGTATTACCTACATAATTATAGTTGAATACATTTTTAATGTTTTTTCTTTAAAAACAAGTATTTAGTATCAGCTTTTTACTAATGTCGCAACAAATTCCTTCACTAAATAACCGTTGAATCTTAAAAGATTTCGGTGTAATTATTATTTCAATTCGTAAAGAGAACTAGTTAAAAGCAAAAAGGAATTTTGTATTGGAAAGTGTGAAAGTTTAATGGTTCATTTTGAATCTTTTCTGAACTATTTTATTTTCCAAAGATGAATGGATGGTTCCCGTTTGAAAACTTACCTTAATTGATAAGTTTATAATATATAAAAAATGAATATAATTAACAAAATATTATAATAATCGCTATATGAACATCTTCCATTTTTCTGCTAATTCTTGAATGTTTTTATATAAACAGCATAATTTGATTTTAATATTTTTGTATAAACAGCATAAATATATATAAATAAATTAATTACAAAAAAAAAAAATAAAAGAAAATTTGACATGAATTTTCTTATACTCGTATAAAGTGTAATCTTAATTTTTCAAACTTTATTAGAAAATGGTTATATAATACGCCTAACAACCACTGAACGAAACGAAACATTAAAAAGAAATTATAGAAAAAAATTTATTTATTTTAACCTATCACAACGTTATTATTTAAAAAATTATACTATAGGTATAATAAATTTTAATCATATTACATAAATTTTTTATGTTATAGGTCATATAAATAAGTATATAAGTAATATGCATGTATTTATTCTAATCAAATTTAACTTTTAAGAATCCTTCAACTAAAAAAGTTATAAATTCTTTTAAATCATGTAGGAAATATATAAAAACATAGGTTTTATGATATTTTTAACTCACGATATTCTAATTTTTAAAATGCCACCCACAACAACAAATAAACAAATTAAAAAAAAAAAAAAATAATTTATTTATAAGTATAATGTTACTTTTTAATTTGTGGTTCTTGTTTCTTAATGAAGGACAATCTTAAATATTGTAAAAAGATTAAAATACTTAATATAATTCTGCTTCTAAATTCTAAGAATATGTTACTTGAGAAATTACATATTAAGGGAGGCGACAGATAGGGGTATTCATATTATGTGTTATAAAAGAAACTTTGTTCTCCTAAATAAAAGTTATTTGCAAATTGAACAAAATACATGGAAATTGGAAATTTCCTTAACTCTAAGATAAGAATCTTCAACTTAATGTGTGAAACTCTTATCTTTTTACGTTTATGTGAATCATAATCTAATGAATCAAACTCTCAAATTTTTACCTTCATGTGTGAATCATAATGTTTTACACATTTTAAGTATACTAAAAACCATCATAGTAAAGGATTCCCCAAATGTTACCCTCAAAAATTATGACTTAGACAAGAAAAAAAGAATAACAAAATATTATCTAGAAAATATGAGAGGATCAAGAAAACAATCCTTGAGATATCGATAGTGAATGTGGATGTCAATGATATACTTGAAAAAATAGAAATATATTTATATGATTAAAATTAACAGATAAGCTAATGTCGCTTTCAATATCGTTTTAAACCGATCATTATCATTAGAAAATAAATAAATGTGAATATAGGTAAAAAATCTTAACTCCAAAAATTCTTTTTAATAAATCAACAGTTATTAAACAAAATTCCTATTATTTTAAAAATTAAATTAAAAAAATATTAAGATATATTAACGCTGATTATAAATCTGATTATTATTCTGCTGATTATTCTGGTATAGTAATGGTTGATCCCTCTCATTTATCAGAGAAATGATTTTTTTCTAAATAAATATTCATATACTAATAATTATAAAAAACTAATAAAAAATAAAAAGATATTCGTATAGTAAAATAAAAAAGAACACAATTTGAATAACGACAGATTTAGACATAATTAATAATTTTCAAGGATAACGTTGAACCGTTTTCAGAAAATTTTTGTTATACATCAGAAGCTTACTCATATTATAACAATTTTGTTAAATATTATCTAATTTTGTGTAAGTTTTAAGTTTTTCGGTTTTTTTTTTATTTTATTTGCCTCGAATTAATAATATCATTTTATATTTGACATTTCAATATAGTATTACAGGAAATCCTTTACAAACTATAGAATCTTTTGTACTTTGAATTGTGGAACTAAACATTTTAATCTTATAATTATTTAATTTAACTAGGAAAATGAAAATGGCAAGACAAAACTTTCTATTTTAAATTTTTATATAATAAGTTTTTTTAAAGTTTTTTTTTTTTTCGTAACTTACATGCTTAGACTAAAATAAACTAAATGAAAGCATAATATGAACTGACAGTACTAACTAAATCTTTTATAAGATTCTGATTTTCTGATTTTTGTTTTAATTTATATTATGTTAATTTTAAGTTTGCAGGAATATTTTAATTATTTACTTATTTTAAAGAAAATTTCATTCAAAAATTTTTTTTTACTTTAACTTTTTTACATTAATTTTTTTTCGTGTTTCAAAGCTAAAAGCTTCTGGTTTTTGCTTTATTAAAAAACTTTCTTGCCTTCTTTTTTTTTGTCATATTAAAAATTATTTTTATGTTTCGTTATATGTTTTAAAATAAATACATTTTACTTTTAAAATTCTCTCCGAATGATATTAGATTTCCCTTCGATTTCTATTAACCGCTCATTTAATCAATGATTTACAAATTATAATTTATAATCCAGAATTTTCCTTAGTCCTTTTATTTCTCAATTTATGCATTTTGATTAACTTTAAAAAATCGCATTTAAAACAACTTATAATATTTTTATTTAATCCTATTAAAAATTTACTAATTCTTGAATTGTTTTAATTCAATAAATACCATCTTATACCTTTTTATATCCCTATTTTAATAATCTCATCTGATGAAAAAGATTGTCTCCATTTGAGACAATTTCTGCAACAAATGAAAAAAAAAAAACAATGAACTCCTGCCATTTGTCTTTACCACTTTTCTCTTAGAAACAAATCACATTCTTATAATTATAATACACACACAAGTATATATAATTATAATATACACACAAGTAAAATATAAACTTATATATATATATGTAAGTTTGTTGTATAATTTTAAAGACCTATATATAATAAAAGTTAAAGCAATAAACAGAAAACAAAAACAAATTTTAATTTTAATTTGAGTCGTTAATCGATTGTAATGCCCCCTATCTCAAATTTTCTATATAAAAAAAAAAAAAAAAACCCTCTTTGGCGGTACACCAAAGAACAACCACACAAAATTTCTATTGGCGTTCCAACAAAACAAAAAAATAAATATATACATTTTTTTTTGTTAGAAATCATATGCCATCTAATGTTTTATTTTTGTATTAATATGTAAGTAATTATGTATACACATATGTATTTATCCGTATTTTTAGTTTTTTTTTTTTATTAATTGTAAATTGCTTTTCTTTTTTTTTAATTTTTTGATTTAAAACAAAAAAAAAATTAAACACGAATCAAAAAAAAAAATTTTTTTTTGTCGTGATACTCTAGCAACATACTTAAAATAACTCCATAACACTAAATTTTACCTGATATGTTTCAAACGATATAATTTATAATCATGCATGTATATTTTTTGTATTTATATGTGTATTGTACAGGTTTTCAATTCAGGTAAAAATATATTAAAAAAAAAAAAAATTGCAATTTAAACGCGTTTTGATTTTTTTTTTTTGTTATTGTACTTTTTTAATAAAATCTAAACTTTTTTTTACTTGATATGTCGCTTTTTTATAATCATTGATTGACGTTTTTCTTTTATTTTAACGATTTCAAAATTAAAAGTTTCGTTCGTAATATCCCTAAAATTAAATCTCTGACATCGTAATGGGAAATATGAAAAATATGCAAAATGAGAAAATATGGAAAATTATTAAAGAATTAACGATAATTCAATTAATTTCGATAATTCAATCGATAATTATTGAATTAATTTCGATAATTCAATCTTCGATACATATAAAAACTTTCGGAATACTTAACGGTTTGAAAATTGAGTCATAAAATTTTAAAAAGGATAACATTTAACACATAAAAAAAACCATAACATTTAAACAATATAGTTTCAATCCTTTTAAATAAAAATGAAAAAAGTTTATTTTCTTAGACTTCATTTTATTTGGAACATAATCCTTAGAAAATATTTAAGTGTAATTGAATTAAGTTTTCAAATTATCAAATAAAATTTTTTTTTTTTTTTGAAATTCATTTGTTTAATTTTTTTACTTAAAAATGATTTCCAAAAAAAAAAAACCTTTCAATAGCCAGAAACAATTTTTCAAAGTAAAATTTTAACAACCCAGTCCATTATATGATAATTTGTACAGAAACTTAACTAATGGCATTCCCTTGAAAAATTACTCTAAAAATTCTTTGAATACATAAAAAAAAATTTAAAAAAAAATTAATTTTAGAAAACTATAGTTATAATAAAAGAAAAGAAGTTTAGGTATTATAAGAAGGCATTGTATAAATTAATTTATTTTATTTGCAAATTAAAAAAATAGATTTATTGTATTTTTTCAATTTTAATCGAATACTCTTTATAGTAGGTTACTTATACTTATTGATCCTAACCTCTCGTTTGCGTGAAATTGAATGAAATCTATGAAATATTTCACTTACAATGTAAGTAGAAAAATTCAATTTCCACTCATTAACTCTCTATCTTGAATTTTGTTTTTTTTTTTTTTTTAAGTTGACAAACTACATAATACTTGCACCATGGTCCTGTATTAATAACCTTAAGATTTCTATCATCAAATAAAAAAAATAGTATAATATACTCGTATAGTTTTTAGAATATTCTGAAATTTTCTAAATCAATTAGATTCACTTTTTATTTCTGGTTTTTTTTTTTGTTTCTCTTCTCTTGTTTCTATAAACTTTGTTTTTGTTTTTTTAAGTTGGTGCCATTTATTTTAATTTTTTTTTTTTTTTGTTTTTCAGAAAAAAAAAATGAAAAATAAATAAAAAACAGTTATAAAAATAGTTAAAAATCTATTAACGATATCATAGTAATTTAATTACTAACATTGTGTTTAAATTTTCGCTTACAAGTATTTGTACAATCATTTATTTTGTCCAATAACATGTTCAAAGAAACCATTTTTTTTTTTTTTTCAATAGAACTCTAATAACTATATAGTGATATACTAACCATTTAAATATAAATTCGTAATCTTAATTGCCAAAGATAAGAGAAAATATATATAAAAATATTTAAGTATTTTTATTTGTGAAAAAACATTTTCAGTTAAAATATTTTTGGTCACTTTATTATTATTTTATTAGCACTTTAAAACAAAGAAAAAAATTTATATGAAAAATTTTCAAAAAAATTAGAAAAATTTGGTCAATTGTCTAAAAATTTGGTGAGTCTAAACTGTTTGTCTATTTGTTTGTTAATTTGATTGTAATTAAAAGTAAAGTAAACTTGGTTGGTTAACTTGATTGTAATATTATTAAATGCAGAATTTAAAAGCTATTTTATTTATTTTATTTATATTAATATTACAAATCACATAGGACATTACAATATTACAAAACCATCGGCTCCTAAGGGCGTTATAGGTCGAATGCTATTATTAAATGCTAATTATTATTGCTATTTTTACTCTATATATTTGGTGAGCAAGGGGAATTTGTTTTCAATTAATAAAACTTGCTACATGTGCAGGATTTGAACCCGCACTCCCTCAATTAATAAGCCACGTACTTAACCACCGAGGCCCTCTTTAAAAGCTAAAATTTGTTTTTTTTTTTTTACATTGTTGATCATGAATTGCATATTTTCAGGGGCACTTGTTTAATACAAAACTTACAAAGGCATTTTTATTTATTTCTTCATATTAAATTCTAAATATTAGATTGCAAGAAAAGTCAATTGAATAATTATAACTATATCTAAATGTTTTTATAATTATTAACTATTTATCTTATCAGAATAATAATAATTCTATAATATTTATTTATTTATTTTTGCTTGTATCCTTAATCAGACTTGAATTTTATAATATATACATGAGTACATGTAACAATTTTCAATTATTTATTATTTTGTTAATGTCAATTTTTATATTTTTTTGAAAGATCAAATTGAAATTAAATAATTTTAATTGGTCAACTATTTTTACGAAATAAATTTAAGTTATCTTTTTGATATTTAAAAACAAAATTTAATTTCTTATTTATGTACTTTATCAAAAATGTTTTTATTAATAGTTTTATTTAAATGTGCTTACATTGAAAATATATTTAAAAAAGTTATAAAATCTATATACACTATTATCTATTTGGTGATTTATTTAAAATGTATTGTTGAAAAACTCTTTAAATTTGTGAATTTTGTTACTAATTCTAGAAACCAAATGTTAAATCTCTTTTAATTTTGTTAATTTTAATAATAAAATTTAAAAAATAAATTAAAATTTGTCGTTTAATATCATATAAATTTAGTTTTGTATATTTAATCCAAAATAGATAATTATTAGCACTAAATTGATGATAAAAAGCAACGAAACGGAGAAATAATTTTATAACTATTCTTTAAATTCCCAGTTTTATTTAAATATATTATATAGCAAATAAAGCTATAATAAAAATGCTATTCCATGTTTATACATTCCAAAAATTAATGGAAAACGATATTGAATTTACGTAAAGGATAAAGAATTCAAGAAGAAATCAGCACTGAATTCTTTTTGCAATATTTTTTGTAATTTTAGTAAAAATGTTTAAAATTTCTTTAACTTTAAATCCATGTTAATTTCCTGTTTATGCAATTCATAATAAAAGTCAAATCTAACTTAATCTATTTCCAAACTTTTAAAATGAAAATAAAACTTAAGTTAAATAAATTATTTTAAAATTTTATAGTATGACTAAAAAATTATTTTTGGTATTTTAATAGAACTATCGCAGAAAATCTAACAAAAGGCTACAAAGTCAAACGTTACATTAAAAACATTAATACATTACATTTCTTATTAATAATTTTTTTGTTTTTCTATCCAAGAGTATTGTAATCACTATCTCTGTTCATAGGTTTGTTTTATTGGTTGGCAGAGATTTAACTTAAATTTAAGTACAATTCAAATTTTTATTTAAGTTTTTTTGTAAAAAAAAGTATGAAGGTCTTGCTACAAATAAACACATTTTTGCGTTCCGCAGCCATAACCCAAGTGCTTTAAGAAAATGTTAAAATGTATTAAGTTGTATGGTAGGTGCTACAATTAACGTATAGTATAGACATGACGTTTAATTACACATTATGCTAAGTGAAAAAGTTAATCAACTTCTTCTACGCTTTTAATACATTTTGAAATTGATTGTTAGCTGCACAGTATAATGAAAAATCAAGTACACATTTTTGAGAGTTTATTTTATATTATATAAATATAATATATGAAATTAAAGTTCTGTTCTCATCAGTATATTCCATAATTTCAGTCATATACAAAATAAACTGTCCCGTATATATTCATTTTGATTTTCTTTATAATCCTATTTGCGTTTTTGTTCAATTCCTTTTTCTAAAATCTATAATATTTTCAGATTTATTTATCCATTAGGCCACCATGAAGAAGATATTCCGATATTCATTATGAAATTTATATTTTTCCTTATATATAGTAAAAGTAATCTCTAATGTTTTAATGTTATATTATAGTTAGTTTATTTTTCTTTTTATTTTCCTTTTTTTTTATAGATGCTAATAAAATTGAAACATTCTTATTAAAAATAATTTTTGTTTTTTCTTTTTTTTTTATAAATTACATTTACAATTTTACAATCAACTATTAAATGGTTATAAACCAAATCTCCGTGAAAATGTTTTATCAATTATTTTTTTTTGATATAGAAACTATTAACAGAAATATAATATGATTCAAAATAGAAAGTGTTGTAATGGCCAACATAATTTGAATTTATGTTTTCTATTTCCTCCTTTTTTTTTAATTGACTTATCATAAATTTATTATTAGTTAACTAATAAAATGTAATATAATAATTTTTTTGAATCATGTGTAAAATCTAATTGTATATGATATTAAATATATATATATATATATATATAATTTTAACAATTTTATATTTAATATTTATGTAAAGTCTATAAGGAGATTGTAGGGAATTTAAGAATATGCCATTTTGGTTTTATTTTCCAACAAATTTATTACAAAAATTTATTAAAAGTTAAAAACGTTCAAAATTCATCTCTAAATAAAATGATTTTAATTGAACGCGGGTTTTATATATATATTAAAATTTGTTTTCTTTTTATAGAATCAATATAGAATCACATTTGATATATTTTATCTAGTATCTATAGCTTTCGTATAACGTATAGTGCATTTACATTATGAATGAATTTCATATCTTTAAATTAATACTTTATTTTAATTAATTTCAATCGAATCTAGTATAATTTATATATATATGGTGAATAAAATATTTATTATATAAATGTGGAATATTTTCTTTTTCTCTGCTAAATCTTTTAAAATTTTAAGCTTCCCTTAATTCTTTATAATTTAAAAACAAAAAAAAAACCCTTTTTCAACTTTCTCATTTTAAATGATATACACATTCTTTTTTTCTAAACCAATTTTTTATTTTAAAAGTAAAAATAAAAATGCTACCCAAATATTTTCTAAGAATTTCAATAAAAATTCCAAGAAAAAGGGAATCCTCAACACTTTAACTAATACAAAAAAAAACAAAAACTAAACCAAAAGTTAAAAATAAAAAACAAACATCAAAATAATACAATCAAAAACAATCTGTTCTACACGCAAATCTCATCTAAAATAACGTTAAGACCAAAAAACAAAAAAACAGTCTTTGCTTTTTAAATCAAACAAATTTATAATCATTTGCCGACAAAAGGACACCATAAACATAACGAAAAAAAAAAAACTAATCTCGCACCTTATCTCAATCAAAAAATAAAACCATTATTTTTTTTCATTCTTTTTTTTTTTTATTTTTGTTGATTGAAAGATTCTAAAAATCTCCAACAATTTTCAGCGAATCAAAATAAAAAACAAAAATTGAAATTAAAAGGATTCACGTCCAAAAAATTTCTAAAATCACCTTTTTGATACACTCACTCTTTTAATTATTTACAATTTTCTTGTATGTGTGTGAGTTAATTTAAGGATAGCAGCTGCATTTAATGTAAAATTCTTTCAATATATTTTCAATTTCTTTACACTTTATCCATTGGCTATTTTATATTAGGGGTACCAATTGATCTTATATTTTCTTATGACAAAGATGACTGGGTACAAATCAAATCAGGTACAAATCAAATCACATATTTGCCAGGCTAAAAATTCTCTTTATCATAGATATTTTGTAGATATGCCCAGGAGTCTTTAAGACTTGAAGAAATATAACTTAAAATATTCATACAGTTGATAAGAAACTGTGGTACAAAATTTTACCTAACTGTTGTGAATAAATCAAATTTATTAGGCATTTAGGAAGAAATTACAAGAAGACTGTTACAAGAAGAAATATTAGCAGTAAAATTAACTGCAACAATTTTTGATCGTATGTATGTACTATATTTTTAAATCAAGGAATTTATATTTTTCTTTTCACTACTTGATGTAGTTTTTCATTATATCTGGCAACTCTGTGCTAATAACATCTAATAAATAAAATATGATCATAAATTAGAATTTTTTCGAATATCGATTATCCGACTGTGTGGACATTAAAAAGCATACTTTATACCAACCACTACAAATAAAATTCGAAATTCAATCACCAGCCCTCTTGTAACTCAATTCAAAATCAAATTAGTATACAATATTGTTATTTCCGAAATGCATTTTTTGGATCGAAATATCGTATAAACTATAGACAATCCCAAAAATAAAAATACTAATAAAAAACTTAGAACCCAAAAAAAGAAAAAAACTAATAAATAAAAAAGGCAAAAACAAAAAAAAATTAAGGAGAGTCGCGGCTTTATATAATGATGACGCCTCGTGCCATGTACTCTACTAATGCATTTGAGGACAAAAAGTGTCCAAAATTAAGATAAGGAATTATTTTTCTTTCTCTTTTTATTGTTTATAGTTTTTCTGATTTTTTGATTTGAATTTCTTGGACAATGATGAGCTCTGGTTCATCATAGGATTTTTTTTTTATACAATTTTTGCTTTTGAATAGTTTTTCTTTTTCTTGTTGTTACTGTTCTTGTTTTTAATGTATTCCAGTCTGTCGAAAATTGATGTTCCTTTTGTTGTTTTATGAGAAATTTAAATTCAATGTATATGATGAACATTTATTTAAGAATTGTTTGATGGGGCGCTTATAAAATTTATTTAGAAAAATAATTTAAAAGAAAACAAGTAATAAGATTTTATAGAAAGTTTTAAACAATGTGACACTATTTAAATATAATCAACTCAAATTACAATGAAGATGGTATAATTTAATGTTCAGATTTTTTTTATTTTAGTACCTAATGGATTTTTAAATTTATAATACGATTTTTTAATTAAAATACTAAATATAATCATTCTTTTATTTTCATACATGTTAATGCTTTTACATCAGTTGTACGAAAGTTTTTAAAAAAAGATGAATCAAATAAGAGTCTATTTTTCTAATAAATTTTTTTACATAAACATCTAAGTTCAGAGTTATATAAAAGTTAATTCTAATGCAAAAATGTTTTTTAGGTTATGCAACATACTTGTAGGAGTCTTTATAGAATTAAATGCAAAATATTAAAATGTGTTGCAGAAGTTATTGATTTAAAATTTTTTATTTATTAACCAGACGTTAAGCATTATGAACAAAAATAATTATTATATGATGCAATCCTTGACAGAAGGACACTGTCGTGCATTATTAACATATACAATTAAGGATATAATCAAAAGGCATATATTTTATTACCTATCTCAAACGGACAATCTTTATTCGCTTCTTAATTTTAACCATAATTACTAAATTTTGATCATCATTACTAAATGTTTCATCTCAGCTTCTTCACAATATACCTAACCTTACAATTTGTGATGTGAAAATTACTACATATGTCATTGTAATTCCATTTAACGGATTCTTTATATGAATGTAGGTTTAGGTAAATGGGAGAGGAAAACTGACATATAACTTTCAATAACCACTTTTGAACCATTTATATATTTATACAGTGTAGAAATGAACAGTTGTTGCTCTCCTCTTGGTGCGTTAAAATAGTTTGAGGGAAGAAATAATTGATTTTAGTATAATATAGCAAGTGTCAATTTCTGCAAGATATCTCTAAAAGAGTGAAATTGCTCCAATATTTCGAGGAGTTTGAGAGTTATTGAGAGGAGTTTGTGTTACTATAGATCAATAGGGTCGCCGATTAGGCATAAGGCGTACGATTTTATACTTTTTGGGGTAACACAAAGAAGCTAGGGCGGTGTCAGTCCATATGTTAGACCTATTATAAATTAAATCTATTCTCTACATTCAAAAGAAATTATATGATTGCAGATGTTAAGTTATAAGTTTTTGAGAATGAGTTTTAAAATTAAATCAATTTTAAATGAGAATTAAAATTAATCGAACAAAATATAAAAAATTCTTAAAAAAATATATAATCTTAATTGATGATTTAAACAACTACCATTGTCAGTTAATAAACGCATCCTTTGTTTTTATCTTGGGTATTTTCAAAAAAAACAAAAAATTAAAATTTTTGGAAAATTTAATTTAATTAAATTAAAAAAATTCCCATTATAATAATTTAAAAACTTAAAAAAAAAAATGGTGGACAAATATTATTCAGGCGCCAATCCAAAAAATATTTTTGAAATTTTTTTTTAATTCATTTTTATAATTTTCATTTCAAAACCAAGAAAAAAACTAAAAAAAGGGTAAGAAATTTTCTAAATTCTCTAATAATTAGAATTCATAAAAAAGCAAAAAAAAAAAACAAAATAACAACCCAAAAGGTGGACATTTAAAAAAAAAAATTTCATTAGGGCGGCAACATCAAAACCAGATAAATATGATACAGAGTGATTTAAAATTAACATTATTAATAATTTCAGAGGAAACAAAATTATTTTTATTATTTTTATGTTTTTTTTTTTTTGTGGAGACATTTTTTTTTTTTTTTAATTTTTTAATGATCCTCATAAAATAATTTTTATGATTTAATTAAAAAAATTTTTGTTTTTAGTTGTTAGACATACATTATATGTTTGACAAAATATATGTGTTTTTTTTCAGTTCATTCACTATTTTTAACTTCCTTAATAATAAAATATGCTTCATAATAAGAGTCTGTGTGTGGTGTTCCATATGGTATATACCATTCAGTTTATATCCACCATTTTTTCATTTTTTTCATTAACAAAAAAAAAAACAATTTTTGATGAATGAATCTTTAAATCCAATCAGATTTCATCTTATCCAAGGTAATAAATTATAAAATAAAAACTAAAACACAAATATGCTCTACTTAATGATCCCATTAAAAAATGAGTCATTATTAATTAGTGATATACTAAAATACAAAAAAAAAAACTTGTTATGACTTTTAAAAATTATTAAAAATTAGAATTGAGAGCTTCCAAATTACGCTTGTAATTTTGTGGTTAGAGAAAACTATCAGATAAATCATAAAAGATATTGGTATGTATATGCAATTGTATATATTCGTATATAAAGACTGATAAAAAGTTTTAAATATAATAAGTTTTATGTTAAATTTAATTTGAATAATTGTGACATAAATCCTAAGTATTTTTATCGCTTTCACCTTAAAGTTAAATTTTAATTAAACTTTAATATTTCTTTTAAATATTATTTAATTCTTTTAAAATTTAAAAATTTTTTGAAGATAATTTTTGTTTTTGTTAATTCAAAATTTTCCTGTATTTTTAGCACATTTCCAAAAAATTTTGAAAAAATGTGCTTATTAGTTTCACTCTGTCCGTCCGTCAGTCCGTCCGTCCGTCTGTTTACAAAACTTCTACACCGTTAAAGATAGAGAAAAAAAATTTTAACCATAGGTAGGTCTCATAAAAAAAATAATTTTGTGGAACAACTTTTTCATGTAGCCCCCCTCATTACGGAGCTACACCCCCTCAAACTTTGAAAAAGCCCTATTTTTAAATGCATATATCTTATGTTCTGCTTAAGATTTTTTCAATCTGAAAACGTCATTCGACAGGTATTTCTTTTATCTTTGTAAATTAATATCAAAATTATACATTTTTTTTAAATTTAGTATTTAAATTTACCGTTATGTGAAAACCAAATTTTGCATGATTTTTCTACTTTCATAACTCCGGCACGCTTCTAGATAGAAGCTTGAAATTTTGAGGCAAGAAAGAACTTTTAGAATTAGTATAAGTTTGCTCAGAAAATTTTTTCGGACCACCCCCTGTTTATGAGCTATTAGGGCTTAAAAATTGAAAATTTGCTATTTTTAAACACCTGTAACTTAGGAACCTGCACACATTTTACTTCTGCAAGATGTAAAAATTAAAGCTACAATAATATATTTTTACGTGTGTGAAAGGTTTATTAAGTTGTAAAGGGTTCCAAAGTTGCAGCTCTTCAAAATTGTAAAAAAGCCCCATTTTCAGATGTATATATCTCGGGCTCTGCGTAATAGTTTTGCAATCTAAAACCGGCAGAAGATCGAAAATTTTATTATCTATATAAAACAGTATCAAGATTATGTAATATTTTGTAATTTACGATTTAAATTTACCGTTATGTGAAAACCACATTTTGCATGAAATTTTTTTTTTCATAACTCCGGCACCCCTTTAGATAGGAACCTGAAATTTTGAGACAAGAAAGAACTTTTAGAATTAGTGTAAGTTTTCTCAGAAAATTTTTTGGTAACGCCCCCTCTTTAAGAGTTATTACGCCTCAAAAATTGAAAATTTGCTATTTTTAGACACCTGTAACTTAGGCACCTGTAAAAATTTTTTTTCGGCAAGACATAAAAATTAAAGCTTCAATAATATATTTTTACGTGTGTTAACAGCTTTTCTTAGTTATATAGGATTCCGGACTTACGGCCCCTCAAAATCTCAAAAATGTCCTATTTTCAAGTTTTTTCTTATTACATGAAATTTTCAAATTTTTGTGTAAGTCACACTTCCAAACAATTTGTATTGAGTTTTGGAAATGTGCGCTTTTAAAAACCGTTGGTTTACATTCTACCTTGTTTATTTTATCCCGTAAGTTTTATTTTATTTTCCAAAAGATGTTTCTAATCTTTCAATAAAGATTTATTTATTAATTTATTTTAGTAATTATTAAAAAGTCTACAAGTTTTAACACATCTTTCAAATCTACTTATTAAAATAATTTAGTAATATTTTATAAAAGTAAAGAAATATTTTTTGCGAATATTCTTATTTAGTATTTAATGGAAAATAAGATCTAGTTATTGTCCTATACTTATATATTGGTTTTGACAATTAACTATATTTTTACCAAAATCGTCAATAACATATTGCACACAATAACACATTTTCAAGTCGTACCGGCTGTGACTTAGTTTAATTTAGATCTTAATATTAAATTCATTTTTATTATCTTATATCAATAACTATAAAACTAAGACTAAAAACTGTAATAGAATTACTAATTATGTATTTTAATAACATGCCAATCATTAAAGTATTGTCATATACAATGATTAATTAATGTTTTGCTTAAAATTATCAATTGTTTGTGAATTATATAAACTTAAATTTTTTTCCTTTAAATATCTCCAACCAAAAAAAATCTAAAAGCGTTAATTTACATAATTGAAATTCAATTGAAAATTTTTCTTAATTGTAATTGTTGAAATATGGTACGGTCATGCTGAAACATGTTCTGGGCATTCATTCTTTTTAATTTGTCCAAAAAAATAAATGGTAACCATATTTTCGATATTAATTTTCATTTTAAAGTAACAGCACTGTTGATTTCATTTTCAAACCACCAAGTTCACCAGTCCAGAAATCACTTTCTTTACTTTTTGTGAATGTATCGGTTTTTCGAGTTTTTCTGATGAATTTCCTTTTTTTCAAACTCAAGAAATTTATTTTCGAACCTACTGAGTCTAAAATGTGTTTCGAAGTTAAAAATAATTATAATACATATAATGCAAATTTTGCTGTATGGCACAACTAAAGAATTGACGACGTATTTAAAAATCTATTGCCTTATTTCTTCTTAAATAATTGACTGCTGTGTTTCTTGTCTAATCTAATTGCACAAATGTGCGGTAATATACTGTAGGGCAAGGTACTCGTTGCTTATAATATCTTACTAAATAATTAATTTTAGATAATTTTTATACTTTTTTTTTTATTTAATATAAAATTTAATATTCAATTTATTTTGATATTATTTTGCATATATTTATTGCATTTACATTACAAAAACATCACAAAAGTCAAAAGAGTTGCATCATTCAATTAATCTATTAACTATATATATAGATCATACATTTATCTAATGTTAGAATGGACAGAAATAATATTTGCACGTAATTTAATTTTTATTTTTAATTGAATAAAAGTTAGTTACACATGTATACTTATTTAAATTACATTTAAATGTAATTAAAGATAAAAAGTTAATATCTGTATTTAATATAATGTTAAACCGATCAAAATATTCTTTAAATATAATTAATTATTGTCCCATACCTTATAAATTATAAAAAATAGTTCCATAAATTTAGGTTGGAAATATCCTATGGGAAATTATGGAAAATATTATAAAGTATAAAACAATTAATTATCTTTTGAATATTTCCGCTTTTAGAAATATTATCTAAATAGTATAATTCAGTTTTAAAATAATGTCCATATATAAGATAACGGTATATATATTTATTTACTCCACCCTATATTAGAAATATATGGTTTTGTTAATTTTTTTATTTTAAATAATATAAATTTATTATATTAAATAATATTACAAAAAAAATACTCTAGAAAACTTTCCTCTACCTTCAAAAAAATATTAACTTTTATTAAAAGAATGATTTTCTTTTTAATTAATTTCCTTTCTAATCCTTTGTAATCCTTTTTATAAGAAATCACTTTATTATTGTAAGATGAATTTCAAGAAATGTTTATTTTGGAAATATATTTATTTAACATAAATAATAAATTTGACGTTTGAATACTAAATTTTCTCAAATAGATTGAAATAAAATTTAAGAAACGTTTATAATCATCAACATTTTTATATATAGGTGTAAAAGTTAAAAAAAAAAAATTGTTTATAATAGAAAACTTTAAGAAATAAAAACTATCCATTGTACTTTACAAATAATAACATTTTTTTTTTATTACACCACATATAATGTGACGTGAAGGTGGTTATAACCTCTCCCTTTCAGGTCTGGTTATGGTACAGGTAATAAATTACAATTATATTACTTTATTTTGTTTACATTATATTATTATATTTTATTATAATATATTGATCTGATTGGAGTTTTGAATCTGAGATCCTCTCTAAAAACTGTTGAATTACGGATTGTGCCAAAAATAACAATTACCGACGGTTTTTTTTTTTAAACAAAATTTAATATAACCCTTTTTAATTGAAATTTCTAATGTTTTTTAAATAAATTTAATAAAAGCATTAATTAAGGATTTAAAAGATCATAGACTTTATAAAGATTTTTTTGAAATAATCGTTATATAGCTTAATAATTACTCATCCTTGATGTTGTTTTCGCTAAAACAACCACTAACAAATTTTTAAAAATTTTATTTATAGATTTTCTTCTCATTAAAATTTACAAATAAAGAATATTTTAAAAAATGGTTTCTAATATGCGATTTAAATTTCACCTGTTAGTCATTATTTAAAACAAAAAAAAGGAAACAAAAAGAAAAAAACAAAAAACCAAAAAAAGAAAAGATAATAGGAAAACTATTATTATTATATCATTTTATGGTATTTAGGACTCGAAATAATTAAAAAAAAAAAGAATCAACATTTAAAATTTATTATTTTAATTTATTTTTTTTTTTATTTATAAGATAAAAATTTTTAATAGATACAATTCGAAAAAGTGATCTTACAATATAACTTTATCTAATACATTTGATTATCCGATATGTTGATTAATTTTTAATCTCTTATTTTAATTTGAAATAATGTATAAAAATTTAAGAATCGTGCCAGGTTTTCTCTTTCAATAATGATTTTGTATACTTTATGTCGATTTATCCTTTGATAAAATACTGAAAAAAAACAACAAAACAACCTTTTTTAGCTCAGCTTTAATTAAGATTCGGATTTTTACCTATATATTATAATATTAATCTGGGTATAGCAGATTCATTGATCATATTTTTCAAAATAGTTGACCAATTTAATGAAATAAACATCTCTACTGGTATCAATAATTTTGACTATTAGCTTTTCAAATATAAAGTAATGTTATTTGTCTATAGAATATATCCATGAATAGAATACGTAGGTAAATTAAGCACACGGTTTTAATTTCTCAAATAATATTTATTGAAGTTTAGAACTCTTAGTTCGAGTACTTTTAATCGACTGAATTTATTTAATACAATATTTAAAACATGGTAATACAATAATGTATGATACATACAATGATAATATTAAGATGTATAAAGTTATATAATATAAGATGTATGATACAATGATAATATTAATGTAAAGTACAGTGATCAAGAACAAATGACAATTCATTTACAATTCTAACATTCCTCCTATTAATGTACTTTACTTTACTTTAAAAAAATTTGTTTCAACTTTACTTATTATTTCTATTTTTTAATTTAATAATAAAAGAACAAATTCAAATTTTAATTCAAATTCAAGAAATCAACAATTAATGTTTTATATTTATTTTTAGGAAGAGCTTTAGAGTCATAATATCGGCAATATTTTTACCTGATGGTATGAAATCAATTCCAATAATATTTTCCGCCACCTTTTCTTTGCAGAAGTGATATCGTATGTCGATATGTTTAGCTTTATCATGAACTGCACCATCCTTTGCAAATTGAATACAGCTCTGATTATCGCAATTCACTATAGTTTTACCATTCAATTTAATAGCCATATCATGTAGTAGCTGTCGCATAAAAATACTTTTTTAGTTGTTTCAGAAAGAGCCATATATTCAGCCTCCATTGTAGACAGTGATACTGATTTTTGTGATTTATTTCTTTATTTTTTATTTCAGTTAGAAAACCACATTCCATAGATGTTGACAATGCTTTGGCATCTTGCATATCAAAGATGTTAATCAATTTTTCTACATATTGTTTCTAATTTAATTCTATGGTACCTTTTCGAATGTCAGCTTTCACAAATATACCCAATATATTTCATATAGATCATCAACATAAACTGCGATCATATTTTTTTTTGTATTTTCCTCCTTAACGTAAAGACATTGATCAGCTTTAGACTTTTTCATACCAAGATCTTCTAAAAACGTACTTAATTTTTCATGCCATTGTCGACTCGATTGTTTCAACCTATAGAGAGGTTTAAGCAATTTCAAACTTTGTTTTTTTCATTTTTTTTATTAACATTTTTTGGTAACGTCATATATATTTCGTCATTTAAATCTCCTTGGACAAAAGCCGCTACCACATCCATATGGTGAACTTTCATTTTTTCTTTTACACACACTGCAAATAATGCTCTCATGGTTTCATATCGGACAACTGGAGCAAAAATGTCTTGAAAATCTTCTCCATATTTTTGTTCTCAGCCCCTTGCAACCAAAATTTTGTCACAATCAAAAATTCTTTTAAAAATAATTGTAATTTAATTATAGGTACAGAGAATTTTGTGAGGGGCTAGTAATAAAAGATATTTTAAATGAAAGTTCATCATTTCTTTTTTCGCAATTAACAAAATATTTTTAGTACAAAACCTAAAAAAAAAGGATTTTTTTAGAGAATTTAATAATCAACAAACAAAAATAAATCAAATCATATTCCATATATTAGTAATCCTCATCTTTAGTTTTGTTTTACTCCTTTTACTTTTTATCTTTTTCTTTTTCTTTGTTTTTTTATTTTTTTTGTGAACATATTTTAACAATTTACATAAAATATTACTAATTAACAACATATTGAAAAAGAATAAAACAGAAAAAAAAATCTAAAGAAAGAACAAGTAATAAAGCAGAAAAGAACCTAATTTTACATTAAATTAAGAGAGAAAGAGATAGCATATAATATATACTAACGTAAGATAGAATTATTATAACAATGTTAATCAGTTAAAAAAAGGGAACATTTAGTTGAAAAAAATAAAAAACAAAAAATGAAATCAAACGAAATGAAAGGAACAAATGAACGAACATGAAAAAAAAAATGAACTAAAATTGTGGCAGCATAGAATGAAGGCGCCACTTAAGATTCCACCGACAATCACATGAAAAAAAAAACTTAAAAAATCGAAAAAAATAAATTTTGTAAGATAGCAAAAGAATACAAAATTTGCATTAGTTTGTTTGTATGTACACATAAATTTAGATATATTAAAGATTTAAGTACAAAAGGGTATTAAAGTGGGGAGAAAGAGAATTAAAAACAAAAAAAAAATAATAACAAATATGAAATCAAAGTTGAAGTCACCTTTAGTTGGCATTAAAATGCAAAACAAACAAAGAAGGCATAAAAACAAAAATAAAAAAGACAAAATTTAAATAAAATTTTACACGGATTGCCATCAGGATTTTAAGATCAAAGAAACAAATTTTAATTTGGAAACTTATTTAATTTTTTTCATTTTTTAATATTTTATATTTACTTTTTTAAATTATTTTCGTTAAAACAACAAGGTTCTTAAGTGTGGGATCTCATTTCGCAAAAACCGTGTTGGTTGACACCATCATCATATTTTTCTTTTTCCATAACGGCTGATTTTCATGAGAAATTTCGTGGATATTATCGCAACTTTAGAAAAAGAAAAATATAGTGTACTACCAGTGGGAAAAAGGGAGAAAAAAAATTATATTATTACAATATATTACAGCAACACTTTAACAGTTAAAAATGTACATAACCTAATTTTTTAATGTTTATAAAATTTAAAGTTGTTAAAAATGATATAGTTTATTAGGTGGGGTGTCATAAAGCCATATTTCACGAATATGGCTTTATGGCCCATTCAAATAAATCATAAAGTCATATTGCGAATATTCCATAATTTAAAAATGACACGCCACCAGTTTAATATAGTTTCTCACTAAAAGATAAAAAAAAATTTGAACATTTATTTATTTTAAAATGTTTGTTTACTTTTTTGATACTTCAAAATTTAAATACCATGGTTGTGAGAAATTTTTTATAAGATGTATTAAAAATATCCACAATATTTATAGCAAAATATAATCAGAGAACATATTTTCGTGGATATTTATGGTTACTTTCGTGGATATTTTCAAAATATGTTTCATGGATATTTTTTTAGCTTTATCTCTTTCCAACACATAACATTTTGTTACTTCCGCCTATATGATCTAACATTTTCATGGATATATCGGTCTAATGAAAACCAGCCTTAAATTGCATCAATCGAATTGAATAATTTTGTGCTCTTTCTGCTCCTTCTGCTCCTTTAAAAAAACACTGAAAAACACTTTAAAAAAACAAACCACTGTTTGTTCTGGTATGTCCTATATTCGTTCTAACTATAAAAAAAAAAGATTTTACTTTGTTTAAAAAAACGGTTTTAAGATATAAATACCTCAATAATTAAATTCAATCATCTTATTTCTCAACCTCATCTCTTCTGGTGATTAATCAATTTAAAAATATTTTCTTGGTTTTTAATAAAATGAAAAAAAAAAAATTATCAAAAACGCACTTGAAAATCTTTTCTTATATTAAAGATTTTCTTTAATTTTTTTTCTTTTTTTCTTAACTTTTATCCTTTTTTCCAATTTCAAATACTTTAGATGACGATATGAAAAAGTTCTCTTGAATTTTTTTTCTTTTCACGTTATTTATTCCTCCTCTTTTACACCATTTTTATGTTATGCACTTTTATAAACGATTTCTTTTTTGAAAAATAGATTTCTTAAAATCAGTGATGTGCATAGTTAAAACATGTTTCAAGGTTGAAAAATTTTCCTTCTAATGAAAAACTTTTTATTTTAATTTTCAATTTATTAACAATTAACTTTACGCAGTCAAACCAATATATCTTGTGTCCAATATATGAGGTAGGAAAAGATAATTGGGGTGAAAGAGATAAAAAAATGTTCATTCTTATAGTTTTTATATTATAAAAACTGTTCCAAAATTTTTCTTTTTGTCTTTAGAATTTCTAAAAACTATCACGATTTTATAGTACGATTTATAGTACGATACGATTTTATAGTACAATTCTTTTTCTGAGATTTGCCTCCAGGACAAATAATTGCTTATTAGGATTTCCGACTCTTAACAAATCAATATTATACCCTTCAAGAGATCTTTGGTCTGTCTCTGCTTCATTTTCCAAAATCAATTTTTATTATTAGTTGTTCTAGTTTCTATTTCTTATTTTCTAACATTTCCTTATAAATTTCAGACGAAAATTATATTTATTCTCTTAAGAATTAAACGATTCAATCAAATATTAGAAATATATTTTGAAAACATTGTCTTTGTATTGTAATCCTAAAACAAATTGTTTTTCTCAAAACCTTTTTATAAATTTCTTTGTTACTGCACTGATTATTTTAAGTATAATCTTATAAATATTTTCATATCATTTTCAAGTGCAGTCGAGAATCTCCATCACATAAATCTTTGGCACGATCATCTATACTATATTCTTGTCTTATTTTTCTTCAGTTCAGTTTTTGTTTTTGTTTTATTTTTTTTTTTTTTATATTTTACTAACCGTAAGAAAATAAATTAAATTGAATGTTTAATGTATCTTTTCTTACACGTTTTTTATATAAAAATTACAATAAGAGCAAATGAGATAGAAACCATAGATCTAATCATTGGAAATTCAAAACTAATATAAAAAACAAAAACTAGGGGGAAAGAAAAAATAGTTGAATATGTTCACAAAAGCACCATAATTTATTGTGCTAATAGGAGTTTATGCAAAAAATGCAATAAACTCCTATTAGCAATTGAAGTTAATGCAAATCTTCATTAAATTAATTCAAAAAGGGATTAGGAAGATTCTTAGATGTTAAAGTTTCTATTGCTTTATGCTAACTATTTTCTTTCTTTTTCTTGCACATATTTTTTATTGATATTTTTTTTTATTCTATACTTAAAAATTTATCTCAAATGGGTTCAAAAACAAAAATTGGCCATTATAAGAGTCTAAGCAATTTAGAATATTGCGATTGCATTATTGCTATTAATTTTTTTTTTTTTTTCTGATGCATTAAATCGATTGAAAATTAAAAACGATTTAAAAAGTGAATACCAATAAGTAAAAAAAAAATATTTCATGGGTGGAAAAAAATTAATGAATATAATATTAAAAATAATTAAGTTAATAACTATTATTTTAATTTTCTATAATAAAAATAAAGAAAGAAACAATTAAGGCTTTAAAATTTGATGCTTTTAAAAGATTTTTCGTTTTTATTTTATTGCATGATACAAATTTTATAACAGAAAAAAAAATGTTTCATGATATAAATTACTATCAAATGTCAATTATGAAATTTTTTTTATATGATTATCTTAAAATTAATATTTAAACATTTTTTTTTTTAACAATTATATACTTTATAAAAAGAATAAAAAATCTGGTTTATTAAGGTATTAAATATTTGAATTTCATTGCTTTTGTATCAAATGGAATCGCAGTTCTCTTATACAGTAATTATCAAATACATCTTCTTTGCTTTATAGTTAATTGTATAAGTTATAAAAACAACAATTAGCTCCGTGTTATAGGACCTTATCTGATCCCAATATGGTTCCATTAGATATTCTGTTCAAATTTATAAAGTCTAATCATGATGGTTAATAAAAACGGATTTTGAAGGATTATATAGAGATACTTGAAGTGATTATAACTTCGTTTATGAAATACATAAGTATACATAATGAATAATATACAATCAAGGGCTTTATAAATGGTTCCATATACAAAACTAGATCTTTCGTTAAAATATTATGCTTAATAATAAAGTTATAATTTGTTTGAACATAAAATTGCACAAATTTAACCTCAATTAAAGGATTAAAAAAATATTAAATTTTTTTAGTATGACATTTAATGTGATAATAGAGTTTTATCCTATATAATATTATAATATCCTATAATAATATTTTAGAACTGATAATACTTACGTAATTTTATTTGTTTATTTTTAGCACATTTTCAAAAAAAATTTTTAAAAAATGTGCCTATTAATTTCACTTTATCCGTCCGTCTGTCCGTCTGTTTACAAAACTTCTACACCGTTAAAGATAGAGAAAAAAAATTTTAACCATGGGTAGGTCTCATAAAAAAATTAATGTGATAGAACAAATTTTTCATGTAGCCTCATCCATTACGGAGCTACAACCCCTCAAGCTTATGAAAAAGTCCTATTTGTAATTTAAATGTTTATAACTCAAATTTTGCTTAACATTTTTTTTCTAGTTTGCCATTCAACAGGATTTTTTTTTACCTTTATAAATCAATATGAAACTTATACAATTTTTTTAAATTGAGTATTTAAATTTACCGTTATGTGAAACCCAAATTTTTCATGAGTTTTCTATCTTCATAACTTCGGCACGCTTTACCCTTTTTTTAAGAGCTATTAGCACTCAAAACTTGAAATTTTGCATTTTTTAGACACCTGTAACTTAAATAGCTGTATAAATTTTTCTTCGGCAATCACGTAAAAATTAATTTTTCAGTAATATATTTTTACGTGTGTAAACGGTTTTTCTTAGTTATATTAGGTACAGCCTCTCAAAATTCCAAAAAAAAAACCTATTTTCACAGTTTTTCCTATATGAAATTTTCAAATTTTGGTGCAAGTCACAATTCTAAACAGTTTGTATTATCTTTTGGAAATGTGCCCTTTTAAAAACCGTTGGTTTACATTCTGCCTTGTTTTTTTCATTTTTGAATAGTAAAAAAAAACTTTGAATGAGAATATGAATAATAATCATAAAGAAACTATTTACATATTTTAACTATTATTTAATTTTTAAAATAGTGTATTTATATGCGTTTTTTTTCTACTACTGTATAATGTGTATATATAGACTATAGGGTATCCACTAGGTCATGCATTATTCATATTCGACTACGCTTCAGCTTCTGTAATAATTAATTTCACTAAACCGTGATTACTCGGCTGTAGCTATTGTACTAGACTATGAGGCGTAAATATTTCTCTATTTTCATCCCATCTATTATCTTATATATGGTTAGTTCTCAAATAAATTTAAGAAATTCTCTAATCCTTACTTTAGCTTTAAACCTATTTTTATCACTTTAAAATTTTTAAGAATCAACTTATTAAATAGAATAGCTATAAACATAAAAACTCATAGAAACCATTCTATTTATTCTAATTGAAATAATTTTCTAATAATTAAATATTATACACGTATATTTTTTGGTTTTGAAAGCGAACATTAATTAATTTGTCAGTTGAGTTTCTGTTAAAATACTTACAATACAGCTTCTGAAAAACTTCAAAGTGATTTAGCGTGATCAAAATCTATAGGAAAGCAGAAATTGTATATTAATTGTAAATATCTAATTTAAAATATTCTAATAGTATGTCATCTAAGAACACTTTTTTTTACGAGCTTCATATTTCTAACCTATATATTAAAAATAAGTCTTATATATTATTTTTAAAATACAGAGTAGCTATTGTACAAAATTATGTAACACAAATATTTTATTTGGTGCGCCAACTGTTATCCTAAACAAGAATTATTTATTTTTTAATATATTTTATATTACGAAAAAACTTTGAATCTGAGACTTTTCGATTGAAAAGTCGACCACTTAACCCCTACGTCATTAGTATGATTCGATTAGACTTTACTTTCTTATATGAAGATAAAATACTTTCTTAAATGAAGTATAAGCAATTTTTTTTTTTTTTAAATACAAGGTGTATAAAAATTAGTTGTACAAATCAATAAAAATAAAACATTTACTTTATTAATTTACAAAATTTTCTTTTATTTAAAATAGAATTATTTATTATTTATACATTAATTTTCGTACACTTAAATCTATTTTTAATTCTTTTTTCATTTGGTTTTAATTCTTAATAATGATTTTTAATGCAATATTTTATAAATTCATTAGTTTGTTTTTTTTAATATTAAAACAATTCCAAAAAATCCAAAATTCTTCCAAAGAAATATATGTTTACAAATTTGTAATCAAAGTTATTTTTGAATATAAAAAAATTTCTTTTGCTAATTATACAAACAATTACTATACTATAGACAATTAACTTCCAAACCAAAGTTTTACTGGGTTTTTCTGATGTAATATAATGCATTCTATCATAATTTAGAACTTATATTATAGATTCAGTATTTTGAAGATATTTTTTTATCGTTTTTATTTTTTAATTCATTTTATAAAATTTAACTAACTCGGATTTGTTAAAATGTTTTTTCTTTAAATTTTATGTCACGATTACAGTACCCATTTAATGTGCAGTGCTCTTTCACATTATCGAAATAATCATGCTTGTGAATACTGTTATTTTAATTTGTTAAATTTATTTTTTTTTTTTTTTTAATGCATTTCTCTGCCACATAAATGTGAACCTTTCCTGTTCAGGCGTGGCTGTAAATGTTGTAAGGGGGAATAACTCTTATGACGTGTGTGGAATTCGAAGCCACACTTCCTCGGTGTTTATACAGCATATTTTATACGCTCTTACCCACTAGGCCACCGAGACCCCAAAATTTATTTAGATATTTATTAAAATATGTTTTCAGTAATTCAGATAAAAAAAGAAAATGAATATTAAACTTTTGTTAAGTTTTTACAATACAACACTATAAAATGTTAAAAGATATTTTTATTGTGTTAAAGTTTCCGTTTATATTTTATCGATATTTCGTGAGGATACTGTCTATATTTTCAGAAAATTACTTATAAAGTAAATTACAACTCAAATATTTTAATTGTAATATAAAAGTACTATGTAATCACTTTTACGAATTTAGTAACACGTTTTTAAAAAATCATATTTGATATTTTAGCGACTATAATGACACAATATTTTGATGATCCAAATGTCAGATATTAAAATAAATGACTTCTAATTATATAGACTAAAAATAAAATTTTCAGTGATATAGATAGTGTGTTAACCAATTTAAGAATCACTAATATAATATTTTTATTTATTTTTTTTGGTTTAAGCTCTTTATATATCATAAAATAATATTAAAGATTTTTATCATAATTTTTTTTATATAATAATATATTATCTATTATTTTTTTATTTTATTTATTCTTAAATACTTTGGTATAAAAAAACAAGTCTTAAAAAATTGCAAATACTAATCATAATTAAATACATATTAAAAAAAAAAACTTATATCTATTTAATATATCTAATTTTTAATTTTTTTTTTTTTTTTTTATGTTTTGTTTTTCAATTTGGTTTTTTTTATTCACACTGACTTTATATTTAAATATATTAACAATAAACTAACTATTCGTTTGAAAGTTACTTATAATAATATCTTAAAATTAAAAATTTGTATTTAATAAAATGGTTAATGTAATCTTTTATTCTTGTAATCTAAGATTACTCAGAAAAATAAACTGAGATTACATTATATAAGAGGAAGCATCAATGTAATTTTTTAGACTAAATTGTAATATTTAGAAAACCCAATGCTGCCTAGAGCTATATGCTACATATTGTGAAATCTCAACAAAATTCTATTAATTTAATCAAAAATGGTATTGAACAGAAATCGAAGCTATAGAGGAAAAAAATTAGCTATGTTTCATGTTTTTTTCAGTTTCAGTTTCAGTATTTTATTTTGTAGAATTAAGTCAGCTGTTCAGAAAAATGAATACCATCTCGTAAAATGACATAAAATTGATTTAGCATTAAATAGTGAGTACTAAGTTTAAATTGGCCTAAAGCCTAATTGAAAAATATTTGTATTGCAAGAAATTTTATTAAAGAAGACTCACAGAAATAACGGACAGAAAAATGAATTAAAAAATAATTGTATAATGTAAAAAATTTTATTAAAGAAGACTCACAGAAATAACACCTGACAGACAAAATTAGAAGAACAAAAGTTGATAAAAGTATTTTGACTGCGACTATAAGTACTGCGATTATAAATAACTTTTAAATTTTTATATATTGTATTTGTATATAAAATTGAAAAATTAAACTGATTAAAAATTGAGAATTAAACAGATTATATTATAAATAAGATTTAGGAAAACAAAATTACAAACTATATTTATTTTATTTTTGAACATTTTTAATTTAGATCTAAATTTTAAACCTAAAAATACATTTTATATTTAACAACTGGGTAAATTTTTATTTTTTTTTTTTTTGCTTTTTAAAATTATTAACATTATTAAATACATAATGTAACTGCAATTTAAAATTGAATTAAATCGATTTATCGAATATAAAAAATAATTCTTCTGTATAGAATCAATCAACCATTAACAGGAATTTTAAAGCAAATTATAATCAGTAAAAAATCAATATGCGACATAATAAAATAAATTTGAGATATGCAGACGTTACACAGATTTTTCTGCAATTATAAAGCCATCAATGAATGCTGTGTGGAAAAAAAAAAAATCTGTTTTTACATTATGTATTCTATTATTTATGTAATATTTATATTGGATTTAAGGTATATATTTGGTACAATTATTTGGCACATTTAATTTGGTTTTTTTTTTTTTTTTTTGGCACAATTTTAGTCCTTTTCTTAATTATTTGTTGAACGATCTGGTATACCAGTACTTGTAATAACACTTGTCACAATATCGCTATTTTGAATTATTCTGCCTTCTAATGAAGAAACTCTGAAATTGTTGAATTTATTAAATGCAATTTATTAAAATTAAAATATGTCATAATATATAAGTATTTTTTAATGTAACTTACGATTGATTTCCTTGTCTGGACAATATATTCGAATTTTGTAAATGAGGTGATTGATTTTGTGATGTTTGTTCGCCATTATTACTATTTGTACTATTTGTATTGTTATTATTAGGATTTGTATTATTACTTGTGTTATTATTTATTGGTGAATTATATTGTTGATTATTCGATTGCTGCTGTTGTTGTTGTTGTTGTTGATGTTGTTGCTGTTGTTGCTGTTGTTGTTGTTGTTGCTGTTGTTGATGTTGATGTTGCTGTTGCTGTTGTTGATGTTGATGTTGATGTGCATGATTTGTATTATTAGTATTGTTTTGATTATTTGTATGCCGTCCTAAATGATTTACAACACTTGTTGATGTAGAACTTGTTGGTATTAAATGTAATGATGATGCTGATGTAACAATAGCAGAATTAGCTGCTGATGATGGTATCATTGGTGATGTTATTGTATGTGTTGTATGATGAGCATTTAAATGTAATGCTGCTGGTGAATGTTGTTGATGACGATGTATTGGTAAACCATCAACTGTTACAAAATGATTACCACTTAAATTTGATATTGATAAATCATTATGATTACCATTTATTGGTAAATTTATTTGTGATGGATACATTGTTGCACTATGCATTATCATACCTTAAAATATTAAAAAAAAAAATAAAATAAAAATAAACATTTTAAATACAAAATAAAAATAAAATTTAATTAATACTCGTTTACTATAATTTATTCAATTTATTTCTTTATAATAAATCAATTTTAAAACCCTGCCCACTAAAAATTCACTTTAAACAAAAATAGCACATTTTTACCATAAACATTTCAAAAAAAAATAAATAAAAAAAACATTGTGCAATAATTTGCACGCATACAAATGATTAAAATGAAAACCAATTAAAAATCATTCCTTTTATAATAAGTGTATATATTTGTCTCTTTCTACCTCATTCTCTCATTTTATAATTATTATTTTCTGTTTATTTATTTTTGTTTATTTTTTTTAGCTAAATCTTATAAACAGATCCAATCATTTCGATTTACTTACTTGGAAGGGATTGTCTAGTATTAACCTGATGAACTGGTGTATTACTTTTTGGTTTACGTTTACGTTTTTGAATTCCTTCTTTTTTCATGGATAATGGACGTGGTATATTATGCAATTTAAAATATAAACCACATGCATTACAAACTGGTTGTCCATCATTATTACGACGCCATAATGTTGTTTGATTTGTTTTACAATTAGCACATATTACACCATTTCGACGGTTATTAGCTTGTGTTTGTTGTGCTCTTGGTCTTGAATGTCGTTGTTGTGCGCGTTGAATATGATGTGAATGATGTGGATTTGTTGAAATTAATCCAATAGCAGTTGGACCTCCACCTGATGATGCAGTTGTTATACGAGCTTGAGAGCATGAACTACAATAAATATCACCATTTTCTCTACGCAATAATGGTGAATTACAAAAACGACAAATTTGATTGTATGTTGATGCAGACCATTGATAATCTTCATTAATTGGATTAATATTAAATGTTGTGGAATAGTTATTATTCTACAAAAACAAAATAAAAATTTATAAAATTTAAATTAAAAACTATTTTTAAAAAAAATTTTTTTACCATAAATTCAGATTGATTAACAGTTGTTGGCCAAAATTGTGCTTCAGTTATAGAACTATTATTTTGATTTTGATCATAAGAAGTAGTTTGAACTGCTCCAAAATGACTACTTGGTCTAACAGCAGATGCTAAATTTGGATCATTGTTCATTATTAATGGATTCAATGTGTATGTGGGAGGTGTAGAATAATTTGTTGGATAATAACTTGATTCACTTGGATTTTGTAAAGCATTTGATGATGCAAGATTCGCATATGTTTTACCTTCAGGTGGTTCATAAATAATATAACTACCATTACCACTTGGAATTAAACGTACTTCATCATTAATACGTTGTAAATCTTGCACACTTATTGTATTAGGATGTATTGTAGCTGCAGTGATTGGATGTCTACTTAAATTTGCTGATGTTGATGCATGTATTGTATCTGCAACAATATGAGTATTTCGAATATTTGTATTAATTGCTTCTCCATTTTCTTTAATAACATCACTACCATCAACATTGGGATCTGCATAAACTAATTCAGAATTTTCATAGCATAAATGAACATTTTGACCGGGTTGATTAGTGACAACACCATTACTATTTGTTTGATCATCTGAACGAGATGGTATTTGTCCATAATCACTAGATGGATACTCTTCAGAATCAATGTCACGTTGATCAGTTACCTCTCTAAATAAATTAAAAATTCTTTATTAATTTAATATAAAAAAAAAAAAAAATTAAATTATTTTTTATTTATTTTTATACCTTACAGTTCCTGAAGTTGTTAAAATACGTACAACCGTATTACTTATAGTTTGTCCAGTTGAACTTACACCTGAAGGTGTTTGGGATGGTGAACTTGGTGATGATGAATTTGCAACAATTTGTTGAACTTCTTGGCCATTTGATTCAGAGTTCATTGGAGCTGAACTATTATTGGTAGTTATTTGTAAGTTTTGTGGTGACATTTGAATACCTTGTTGTTGTTGTTGCTGTTGTTGTATATGATTATGTTGTTCTTGTTGAAGAGAGTTTATTTCACTAACACTTAATGGTGATTGTGAACCACTCTCTTTTTTAATGTTTCGCATTATTTCATTGTGTTGATTCGAATTATCTCCACAGTTTTCCATCTAAAAAAATTCAGAACAAAAGATTTTTTTAATATATGTATAACAGTTTTACATATATAGTCTAATATTTGGTTAAACATATAGTCTAATTATAAATAAATAACTATTACAAGTGTTCGTTGTAAATTTAATTTTTTAATGACATTTTAAAACTTAATAATAATTGAGTCATTTTGAAAATCCAATGCATGTAGGTACATAAATTCATAAAAAGTTGCAATTAGGAAAGTTAATTTTAACGACAAGATTATTTTACTTTAAGTTGCTTGTTGAAATTGTAAATGATTAATTATAGCGAAAAATGATGATTTATTTTTAAAAATACCTTTAAAAAGTCAATGAATTTTTAACATGGTTTTTTAATTAAAATTTTATTTACAGTATTGTATTGAATGTGTTGTTAAATTGATTTAAATTAAAAACGTTTTACAAAAATCAGATAATAACTTATAATTTATAAATGTAACTGGAATTGTAACTTGATGAATACAAGGCATAAAGCAGAGGTGTTAAAATTAAGTGCAATACTTAGTGTTAAAATTAGGTATACTTAAGAACTGAAGCTGACATTCTGGCAACCAATATTCGAATCTTATTTTTTAAAATAGTCTGATATAGTTAAATTTTTTTAATTAAAGAATGGATTTAAGACTTTCACATTTATTGTATTTTAATTAGCAACTGAAGAACTGCAGCTGACAATCAAGTTTCCCATCTTAAAACAGGTACTAAGTATCAAAAAGAAAAGCAAAAGAAGAAATCAAAATTTGTATAACAGAAAAAAGGTGGTTGAAGTAAGCTTAATTTATATTAACTTTAATATGCTGTCTATATGAACTTTAATATACATATACAAAATGTAACTTTTATTTTACTAAATGTAAAATCCTAAGGTTTCTTTTAATACCACATAATTTTATACAAAAGTATTTTTAAGTTTTAAATGTCGTTTCTTATAACCAGGCAAGTTAATGCTCAATTAACCAACCAAAATCGTACGCATGTACCAATACAAACAAATCATACATCCCTATATTGATAAAATAAAACAGTGGAAGTTGCACAAGGAAGTTTTATTGCAACTGTTCCACTCCACTGTTATTTATATTTTTTACTTTATTGTTTTTAATTATTTTTTATACCCGTATCGAACATAGATAAAGGGTATAATAAATTTGCCAATACATTTATGATACCTTAAATGAAAACGAGATAGATATAGAAAAATATATGTATTCTTGTTCAGGATTGAATTCTGAGTTCATTGTGATAGATAACATAAAAAATAATCAGCTAGGATTCTAAGTAGTGTTTTTCAAATGAATAAGTTCAGCCGGCGGGACTAATTAAGCTAAATAAGTATTTCAAATTTTTGTCAAAACAAATTAAATTTTATGCAAACGAATTTTGCAATATTTGATTAGTCTAAAGCAACAGATGTGAGTTGCTGCGAAATTCCTCATATATATAGCAATTAAAAAAGCTAAACTTTTGAAATTTTGTAAAAGATGGCCAAGTTTTATAGTAACAATTTCTGTAAAACCAACCAGATTTGTCGTAGCAGAGTCGATTAGCAGCCATACAACTCGGAAATTAAATTAAATGTGCATTGCGGTATATAATTAATAAATTTTATGGAAACATCATATATTAAGTTTGTATGAGGGTATCCTAGAGTTTAGACAGTCTACACTCTACCTTGTTTTTATTTATTTTAAAAAAATTACTTAATATTTAATATATATAAGTATTATATATTATCATTAAAACTTTCGATTGGTTTAAAAGCGGAGTTCGGGTAATGATTATGGTCTCCGTAATTACATTTATTTCAATGCATTCGACCATATATGAAATTTAACTTTTTTCTAATAAAGTTAACATAAAATTGAATCACCCAAGTATAATACAATAGTATTAAAAGGATAATTTTAGCAAAAGGTATATATTATAGATTTTCAGTTTTAGCCTTACTAACTCTTCATTTTCATCTATATTTCAGGCTAAAGTGTGTATATAGTTAAAAACTACATTGTGATTAACAGGACATTACAAAAAGAAAACTTATAATATTTCAGCCGTAAATATGAAGCGTGTAAACTCTATCATCATAAATAAACAATATATAGAGATTGTTCCAACAAATTTTCTTTTTCTTAACTGCATTATTGTTATATTCTATATCTTGTTTACAAATATTAGGTTCATAGAAATAAATATTCGACATGTTATAAATATTATAGGATGCATTTGAATTTTTTGCCTTGAAGGCGTCTAGTGAAGCATCGATTTGACTGAGTCAGCATATTTATTATGTAATCTTCTCATTCCACTTTTTAAATTAAAATCTTCATTTTACATACTGAATTAAATAAACTTGCATCATGAGAACCTGAAGAAATAATTGGGGGAATTGATTCTTATAATTTTACAGGCCGAATATTTTTTTTTGCTTTCCAACAACTCCGTATATTGGATTATTATTATTTAAGGGTTGTATGTGTGTAACACTGCAACCTTTTTGATGTTGATCTATTGTGCTACCTGTGTTACTACGTGTTGTTGATTTTTTCTCCACTTAAAATAGTCCTGTCAGCCCTACTGTATTTAAAAGATAAAGATCTTTATAGGGTTTAGTGCTGGCAGTTCATCTTCGACAAAGTAATATGCTTCTAAATGCACATATCTTGCTCGGAGTAAAGCTCCACAGTTTTTGTTTATATCTTCTGAAGTGTCTTCTTTCTCTTAACTCCGCAGATATAAATTATAAAAGTATAATTATAATTTGTTAATATGTTGTATTAAACTTTTGAGATCTAATCAATTGGATTTTCAGTAGGTTTCGTCACTGTACCACCTAGCCAAATGATAACAAATTAAAGTATTTAAAAATAAAAACATAACAATCATTATTTATTTATATTTTGAATTATTATCGTATTTATAATTAATTTGAATATCAAAAACCATATTATCTTGTCATGTTTCGTTTATTATTCATTTAAATACTTATATCTGCTTATATATTTACTATCTACATATAAATATATTTTTTTAATATATTTAATATATTTGTTTGTGTGTTTATATTAAACTAACTATATAGTAGTTAAAAATATAATAATATACATAATAATTATTAGAGCTATAAAATAAAACTACAAAAGTCTTTAAAACAAAACATTTTTTTTATGTCTTTTTGTCTTTTATTATTATTTTTACTATTTTTTATTTAATTTAATGGGTTTTTTTTTTTAATTTTTATTGTTTTTCTTTTTTAACATTTTATTAACGAGACTCGATTGACTATTCGTCACTAAAGGTTTAATGTTTATTTTTTTTTTCAACATTTTTTATGAAAAGGAGCCAATAAATCTTTTGATAATTTACCGGCAAACTCATAAATAATTCATAAAAAACAAAAAGAAAAAAAAATAAATTTTTGCTAAAGAAAAAAAAAAAAAAAATTGTTTTTATTGGTTGTTTTTTTTCTCTTAGAAAACATAAATAAAAATAAACATTTTCTGATTTATTTAAATTCACCTGAACATTTAAAAGTGAAAAATAAAAGAAAATAGGTGATCATAAGTTAAACCAACTATTGTTAGGTTAATCAAACTTAAAGTTTGTGTGGGTGTTTTTAAAAATGAATTATGAATTAAAAATGAATGTCCGCGACTTCAAAAACAAAAAATATTCTCCTCCCACTGTATGAAACCGAATAGAGTCCTTCCAATAATTATATTTTTACTAATTTTATTAGTGGTATATGGTGCTATTTAATTAAACGTTGAAATCTAAAATATTTTTACACTTTAAAGTCAAAGTTGATGTTCTAAAACTTATGTCCTAAAAATTTCTTTTATATTGAATTCGGAATACTATAAATCGATGACACAGTAACCACACAAAATCTACGTGACTTTAACACAGACTTGTTTTTAATCCTTGTGTTAAATTCTAAAAACCGGAAGTCATTGCAGTTTAGTGTCAACAACGGAAGTACTAGAAGAGAATCACCAACTAACTGTTCATGATTGTATCGACTTGTTATTGTGATCATTATTTATACATTCTCCTAAGAACACTAAAAATCTCCTCACCTCCGAGAATTTGAAGGTATATGCCAATAAAAAGGCACTATTTACAGTTACAGAAACAAGATAAATATCAAAAATGTCAAAAAGTTAATTTAAGGATGAAAAGCAGTTTCCGTCGATTGCTGAAAGGTTAGTTTAAGACGGCACATTTTGTTTTAACATGTGCACTGATTGATCAAGCAGCAAAAAACATAAATATATTATTATATTATAAGAGACGATACTCCCACCATTTTACAGAAACGGAAGTATATATAATGAACTGCATGTAAGTTAAGATTGCAGTTGAATAAAACCTTAAACGTGAAATATATTTTGTTTTTATTTGTTTAAAAAATTATAACTTCCATTTTTCTTTCATTAAATATTTACAATAACCTACCTAACATTTGTAAATCTTACGTTCATAAATTTTAAGAAAAAAAATCTCCAAAACGCACATGATAATCACAATACATTTATAGCTCATGAAGATTTTTCTACGGATCCCTTCACCATAAGTTCAGCTCAAATTAATTACACAAATTTGATCATTCTGCTTTCATTAATCCATTCTACTAAAGATCATTTCGCAATCTTTAATAATTAAATTATAGAAACTACTATTAAATGCCTAATTTTAAAATAGTAATCTCTTACTTAAAAGGCATTTAAGTGGCAGTGTCAAAAACCTAAAAACATTATTCAAATAGAGTCATAATCAATATTATGATTATCAATATATGAAGTCATATCAATATATGAAGTTTTATTATGATTTTCTCCTCTCTTTTATTTGAGATTTTAGTTTTTTTTTTTGATTCTTTTGTAAAGTTATGATGCCGGTGATAACTTCCTTCCTGTATCATTAAAGTACATACTTTGATGTATATATTTAAAATAAATATGGGATATGTACATATATATTTTTTGTTTACAATATAAAAAAGAAATACAAACTTATAAATTGACTTAAAAAAAATGAAAATAAAATCACAAAGAATTTTGAAATGACACCTACAACAGCCACAACAAACCAATAAACCCACCAAATCATACGACAATTTTTTCTCTTTCTTTACCTGTTTTTTTGTTTTTTTATTTTTTTGTTAGACTATTTTGTTTTTACTAGACTATTTTCAAAGATTTTTTTTCCTATATTTTTCTAAAAAAAAAAAAAAAAAATTAAAATGATTCTTTTGAACAAAACAAGTTCACTTTTAAAGTTTACTTAAGGATCGTCGTTACCAACGTCGCTAGATCAGCGTCAGTCATTATAATACGTAAAAACAAAATTACTATTTAATGCGCACACGCATTGAATGACATGTGGCACTGATATTATTTGTTTCTTTTCACTTTGTTTACGAGGTAATCAAAAAAAATTAATGAAATTAAAGAAAATAATATTTTCATTCCTACAGGTTGATATCGGTCACTTAGTTGTCAGCTACAGTTTTCTAGTCACTTCTAACTGTTAATTTAAGTACAATTTAAATAAAAAAACAAACAACTACCACAAATTAAAGGTATACATTGAGTTACTAAAATTATTATTGGTAAAATTTAATTCATATATTTATGCATTATTTCTGTGATATATAAAAATTAATCAAAATAATTTGTGTAAGTATTTGTATTTTTTTATTAAATATTTTTCCTACGTTTTCCTCCTTTTATCCTATTCAAAACATTATTAGTTTAGAAAATACTTTATGGATAAGTTAATGCCAGGCTTAACTTTTTTATGCTAAATTTATTGATTTTTCTCCGACAGTTGAGGCTGAAGACTTAAAAATGTTCACCTAATTTGTAATATTATCCCATCTATCACTTTGTTTTACTGTTATACTTAAAAAAAATTTAACTGTTCTATCATTTTATCACAATTAAAATGTTACTAATTTAATAAACCAATATCACTGTTTTTTCTTTTTGTTTTGAATTATATACAAAGTCAAAAACAATATAATTAAAATAAAACTAATTTTAAATAATGAAAAAACTACAAAGTAAAGCACACGATTTTTTTATTTCCTAAAAACTGTTTTTACCCCTCGTAATTTGTTAAACAAATAAGAAAAGAAAAACAGAGCAAACTTTGGAATTTGTATTTTAAAACAAACCCATATTAAAAAATTTGATTTGTTGACATAACCTAAACCTAAGCATTCAAAAAGATACAAATAAAATTTATAAATAAAAAAAAATAAACCGAAAATTAGAACACAGTAAAACAAAAGCAAGGTATACATAGGTAAATATATAAAAAAAAAAGAATATTTTCAATTAAAGAAAATAGCGCTAAAATATCTCCGGAAGGAAATTACGTCAATGAAACTTAGCTTTACTCTAATTTTTTTTAAAGCTTAATTTCGAACATACAAAGAATTATTGGTTATTATTTTGTTTTTTCTGTTTGTATTTAAAATTCATTTAAATCCTAACAAATGACTAATTTTAAAATTAAATTTCACTCCCATTTTTATAGATTTGTTTAATTTATTTAGAGTTTAAATTTTAATAAAAACGTCATTATTTCTATGAAATCATACATCGTTATTGAAAACATTAAAACATCAATAATAGATAATAAATTTTGATAAAATAGATTCTGTCAAAGTTCTATAATCAGTTCTTAAGGTTCCCTGGTCTAGACTAATATTTGATATATGTATATGAATTTTATTGAATTACTAATTAATATAAAATAATATATGACCGGGGCCTCGGTGGTCTAGTGGGTAAGAGCGTATAAAATACAGTGTAAACACCGAGGGAGTGTGAGTTCGAATCCCACAGACGTCGTAAGAGTTATTCCCCCTTACGACATTTACAACCACGTTTGAACAGAAAAGGCTGTGTAATTTCCTGTTCACATTTATGTGGCAGAGAAATGCATTAAAAAAAAATAATAATAATATATGATCATTGTCAATCTTTTATTATTCTTATCACATAAACATATTTCTATATATGTATTATTACAGCAGTCTTATCACCGTCTTAGTGAAACTTAAAATAATGAAACTGAATTGTAGCCTCTTACGAAACTTTGTCGTCGGGCTATATTCCCCAAGTAAAATTATGAAAATTGATTACTTCGGGAACGTAATGATGCACAATCACTTAATCATATAAAAAAAATTACATAAAATGCTAACGAACGTTACGCCAACAACCGTTTAATTACTATGTTATTGAGTTAATTGTTCAAAACACAATAAGCAAATACAATTCCAAAATGAATTTTCTTTAAGCTTATTATAAGTTTAACTTTATTTGCGTTTTACAAAATTCGATTTAAAAATTTTATTATTTTATACTATCTATGTCTTTTTCAAAATAATATAGCAATATTTTTTATAAAACATTTTTGGCAATTTTGTTTGCGATATTTTATTTTAAAATAGTATATATAAAGCTTTATTAATAATATTTTTCGTATTTAATATAACGGCTTCGGTTGTATCTCTGTTTTTTTTAATTATACAATTTTTGAATATAAAAATAATATTATATATACTTAAATTCCTTATATATGTATGTGTATTATATACATATGCGTATATATTTAGCCGAATTCATATTAATAAATAGTAATATATTAATATTTTAATTATGGAAATATTATTCTAGATTAGATTAGAGTTATTGGAGATATAAATAATTCTTCGTCTAGTATAATAATATATGGAAAATGTATCACATCTAATATAAACCTGTATGTTGAGATATGATATAGATTATAGAATAAATAAAACTAAGATTATCTTGATAAGATAAAAATAATCTCATAGTTAAAAAAAAAGAATTCTATAAGTAGTCAGTGTATTAATAAATTCACCTATATTAAATTTTTGTACTCTTATATTATTTGATTTTTATTTATTATACTTTTTTTGTTTTTTTTTTTTTTTTGTTAAAGTCTAGCACTTCAAATAAAATGTTATTGTATTTTTTTAAGATTAATGCAAAATTAATGAATAACTGTTGGTAAATTGCTTGATTTGATGATGGTATATAATGATATTAAGTAAATAAATAATAATATCAAATTAAAAAGATAATATTAATTTTGAGATAATATTTCAAAATATTTAAAGTAATTAATGTAAAGCAAAAATATTGGTTACATAATTTTGAAATGATTTTTTAACACCACTTCAATTGAAGTCAATAATACATGAGTTTCAATAAAGGTCACAGATACTCGAATCTTGGATATCGAAATAAAAGTAAGGATATTTGAGTGTGAGATACCTGTAATAATAAGATCCAAAAAAGCTAGTCGTTTGATAAATGATTTAAAGTTGCTTTAACGGTTTTTTCACTCAACCATTGCCGTCTAATAAAAACACTATAATCCTTTTTTATAAACACCTAGTATGAATTTTAAATGTTCACTTCCAGTAGTAAGAAATTTTTAAATATTTGTTATGCTCACATCTCGAATTGGAGCAGCAGCCTCCAAGGTTGAGATTATTAACATTCATTCTAAACTTATATTTTTTTCCTCCTCTATCCTTCATAGTTTCTAAACAGTATACTAAATTAAATTTTGCAAGGCAATAATAATTGAGCGCAATTTTTTATGAGAGCGTTTAATGCTGGTAATTTTTAGAGTTAAATTAATTTTTCATGTGTATCTTTACATCCTTCTTTTTTAAATCCAATACATAAAATTTATTTATTAGATAAATTATAGATGCGGTTTGATATTTATATATAATATTATATTTATGGAAATTATTAAACTATATTTAAAATTTTAATAAAGTTTCAATATCTGGCAATACTTAAACTATTAATTATTATCAAAGGTAAAATGTAGACATTATAAGTACAACAAATTTTAATCTTGAAACTATCAAAAAAAAAAAAGAACAAGAATAAAAAAAATAAAATCTATCTTATCCAATCGAAATGAAAATATATTTTATTTTGATAGATACACATATCTTAGTATGTAAATTAAAGATATGATAAATTATTTTTTAATAATCATAATACATATAGGACTATCAGCTGTATAGAGAGAGAGATATGATAAAATAATCTTGAAAAATATATAAAAATTATCTTAACTAAAATATTTAAAAAAAGAAAAAAAAAAACTTTAAAATGTGTGTAACATTTATTAGGTTAGGGAGATTCCTAATTATAATAAATAATTCAAAATAATGATAACATAATAAAAAAAGTTGATTCATATCACCTTAAACCCACCAATTTAATTATAAGAACGTGATTATTATGATCACGATTTACTTTTTTTATTTAGTTTTGTTCTTTTTTTTTTATTAAATGATAATCGGAATATTATGTAGTAAATGATAATCGGAGGTATTTAAGCTTCTTGGTAAATATTCATATCGAAAAAACATAACTAGATAATATGTATATAAATTATTTTGGTTTTTTTGTTGATTAGATAATTTTAGTTTTGTTTTCTATTTATATTTCTTTTACAATTTCTTTTATTTTTCTTAAAATTAATACACTTAAACTGACATAGAAAAATTTTTTTCAGAGTTTCAGAGTTTTTAAGGAACATTTATAAAAGTTTAACTAACGGTTTTTGAGATTTATGGCAGGTTATTTATATCTGAAGTAATTTCAAAACCAAAATTTATACTGTTATATTTTTCAAGTCCAAAAAAAAATCAAGTCTAACATTTTAAAAATATTTCTTATTACATTTTGTATAATTATAAGGTAGTTTATATTGGAATCCCACAAAAAAATAAAGGTTTCATTTGCCCTTCAAAAAAATAAAGGTTTCATAATTTTCATCAAAATTATTTGTTATATAATAAAATTTACAAGGTACGACTCATATGTCAAAGTTTAAGAAATAGGATCGTTCAGAAAAAGGTTGCCTCAAAAAACCCAATTTGCAAAAAATAACCGAAAGGCAAATTTCTCAATAAGTCCTTTGCCAGAATAAATAAAGAATAAGGGTTATATACCTATGCTATATGCATGTATAATTCATAAACAACAAAGTCATACAGAAACCTAATATATATTTTTTTTTTAATTTAAAAGTTTTTAAACAAAGTAACAATCCTCGAAATCGTAACAAATATTTTATTGAATTAAACAAAATATAAAAATTTAGCATTTTATTTTTTTTTTTTTTTCAACTATTTTATTTAAAATAATGAAAGCTTTTGATCTTTCTTCTTCTATGGTAACTAATTTCAATTTTCATACTTTTAAAGTATACTAAATGGCGATATGACAAAAATCCCGGAGTCATAAGCCAGATATCTATATACATTTATAGTTGTTAAAAAAATGTCAGTAATTTCCTATAAACTTATTAAATGTTTACATTTAAGAAAAGTTAGCGGGAAAAATTAAATTCCTAACCTCACTCACTCAATTATTCAAACAAACATAAAATAATTATAAAATGAAATTTAAGATTAAACCAATAAAAAAAAACAAAAAATCACACCGAAAATATATATATATATATATATATATGAAAAAAAAAACCAGAAATAAAAATTTTCGCAGGATAAGATACATTATCATTATTGTATTTGTTTTGTTAAATATTCTATAGATATCTCAAATTTACTTTTTTGAGATAATTTTATATCTATATTTGATGATTGGAAGTTATCTTAACTAATGTGCATTCCAGAAAACCCCCAACAAAATAATAATAAATGATATTAGAAAACGTGTTTTTCACGTTTTCTTAGATAATCTATATCTATATTTGTTAATTAGAAAATTAAAAGTTTGAAAAGTATATAATTTTTAGATTGTTATATTGTTTTTTTTTTGTTTTTTTTAGTACAACAATTATTTTAAGATAATGTAAAGTTTAGTACATGATAATTTACAAATAAATTTCTTTTAAATAATTCTATAAAATTCAATCTGGTAACTTTTTCTACTAACTAAAATTGTAACTTTCAAAGAATATTAAAAGCGCGGCAAAATTTTATTTTTAAATATACAGAAATTCTTAACTCTTTCCATTTAACTTCATTTAATAATTTTAAAGGTAAAAGCTAAAAGTTGAAGAGAAGTCAAAATTTAGAAAAAAAAAATGTCCTTTTTTATAATATATACAACATGAAAAAATCTTATCTTTAAGTGCTTTTATAGAATTTTGCACAAACTTTATACAACAATATATTTTTATTCTTCAATTTAATTATAGATTCGGACCCTTTTGCTTCAGTAATAAATGAATTGTTTATCAGAATTTAAAGAAAATTTAAATTTATAAAATTATCATTAATCAGCTTATATATCAATTAAGAGAAAAATCATAGCATACAGTTTCGGTAATCGGATCGAATTTAAACGGCTAAAGTCCAGTAATAAATTTTTTTTTTTTGTATTTAATCCAAAGTTTAAGAAATAGATAGATTCTATACATTATTAGTTAATTTTTAATTGTATCTATTTAGTTTATTGATGATAGGAGTTCTGAAATTTAAAAATATAGTACCAAAATAATTTAATAGAATAAAACAACTAAATTTCTTGACTTTCCATTTAATAAACTTTTCAAATTCTGTTCATTACTTCTATTAATCATATACCAAATTATACTTACATAATACCTATATATATGTATATAATTCATATATCATACATATGACAAAATACAAATGATTGAAGGACAATTTTATATTTTCCCATAAACATTTTTTTTTTCAATCTACGCAATTTCATATTATTATAGCCTTAGAATTATTTTATCGAACCACCCATAAAAAATATACTCTTATTTGATTTTTTTTTTAAAAAAAAAATATTGTTTTTTGCTTTTTTTTTTTTTAAATTAAACAACATGATGGCTTAGTTTTGAGTGAAAAATCATTAAAATTGTCTAAGGTTATCGTTCTTATCTAGAAATTTAAGACTTCTTATCAGTAAACCATATATGACCAAATGGCGAAGTATTAAAAATATAATTTAAAATAATAAAATGGGAAAAAAAAAATTTATTAAAAAATTTAAAAAAAAATTAAGAACCACTTCAAAATTTTTTTTTAGAAATATGACATAAAAAAGAACACTTAAATTGCACCTAATGAAACTAGTGTTTTCGAAAACAATAGCTCTAAAAATAAAATTAAGTTTTAATATATATATATATATATATATACATGTAGTATAGTATATATATATGTATATATTATTAAATTATGTACTAATATATCAAAAAAATAAAATGGTCATAAACAACTATAAATTAGAAACAAAGAAACACGCTACTATTAATCATATTACAACATACATATATATGAAAAATATTAGAATAAGGGTCTAAACCAATAATATTGAAAAAGGCTTTCAAAATAAGAAATCGTAGCCTACGATCTCTTAAAAATCATTATCAAAAAAAAAAATTTAACCGAATAAATATAGAAGACAGCTAATAAATGCACCAATATATATTTTAAAAAAACTACTTTGTCAGACATTGTTTTAATAAAAAAAAATTAATTGCAAGATTTTAATGTTTATTTATTTATTTATTTATATTAATATTACATACATTAATGTAGTGCAATATTATTGAACCATCGGCTACTAAGACCATTATAGGTTTTTATACTATTATTAAATTATGTACTAATATTATTTATTTTGTTTATATTATATACTATATATTTACATTATATATACAGGTCGTACACCCCGTAAAGAAAAAAACTTACGACCTGTGCAGGAATCGAACCCATACACTCCTTCGGTTAATACGCCACACGCCTACCCACTAGGCTACCGAAGCCCCGACTTTAATGTTAATGTTACAAGATTTTTTAAATATCATAATAGATATAGTGGTTAGCCCTCGCACAATTTTCTATTCTAACTGATAATAATGACAAATCTGTAAGTTTAAGTCGATTGAGTTGATTTTTGACTGAAACTCACTTTTGATCCATACTGATGCTGATATTTACTAAAAACGAATTAAAGTCTTTATAGAATAGAATGCTGATTTTTTATTAGTATATGTATTTAAATGTACTTTAAATTTTAGAGAATAAAATCATATGCAAAGACTGCACGATTCTGCGATATTTATTTTATTTTAGGATTAATTTCGCCATACTTAATTTAGCAAATTTAAACTTTTCTCTCCATAATTTTTTTTCCATGCATCATTTATTTAATGACTCAATTTTCTGGTTCTTTAAGTATTTAATTCTTTCCTAATTTTATATTAATTGAAAAAAAAAAAAGGATCTAAAGTTATAAAAGAACCTGGAACTAAATTAAAAAACCCTTAAAAATAATAAAAAAATAAATTCAACAGATCTTTGTTCTAATTATAGGCGCGTGTCTAATTTTGTTTTCATTTTTAAAAATTACTGGCGCTTCTTTTTTTTCTCATATATATATAAAAAAAAAAATATTATAGCTACATCTATTATTGACTATTGAATTGTTTAATTTTCGTTTTTTTTTTTTTTTTGATTATTCCTTACTTTTCAGGGATGATTTCCTAATATTTATAGGATAAAAAAAGATAACATTTATATTATTTGTCTTTCATATTTTTAGATACCTTTTATTTAGATTTAATCATTGACTATACATATATATATATATATATATCTAAATTAATGACGGTGACGCGATAAAAACCAACAAATAAGAAAAAACAAAAAACAAACTATGAAACCATCAAAAATACAAAGAGAGAAAAACCCACCAACAGATTAAACAAAAAAACACCGATGTAAAAAAAATGATGAGAAATTTATTTCATTCAAAAATATTCGGTTAAAAAAAAAGGCCTCTTAAAATTCCACAATTTTGTTTTTTTTTGGAATTTTAACGTTACGCAACTATTTTATGCCTAGGTCCTATAAGTAGATAGAATCAATTGATAAAAAAAAAAAATTTAAACTAAAATTTAAGGTGAATTGTTATTGTTTCTTGTTTTTTTTTTTTTTGAGGTGAATTTCTCAATGAAACCATTTTATTACTGTAGAAAAACGTTTCCTTAAAAGAAAAACCTTTAGAATCTTAGAGATTGGTTTTTTTGTTCCATCGATTGATCGGAACCGATAAAATAAAAAGGAAGATAGGATATAGAATATAATAGTAAAAAAATGTAAGAGCGAATAAGATAATGAGCTAGATGATAGAATTTATTATTATTTGTTTTCTAAGATAATAAATATAAAGAAAATCAACAAAAAATAGTTTTACAGCGTGTTTTAATTATTGTCAACGTTACAAAAAAAAAACGAATCTAAAGAACTATAGCCTTAATTTTGACGCCATGGCTCTATTTTTATCTCTTTTTATTTAATTATTTTATAGGTTCCAAAATATTTTAGACATTTTTTTTTTTTGGTTTTTTTTTCAAACTTTAATATTATGTTAAAACTAAAATTTAAAACTAAAATTAATTGAAATGTTTGAATTTTATATGAAGGTCCTCATAGAATTGACGTGAATATTTAAATTTATTTGGGTTGCTTTTATTCATACTTTAGGATTGTTATTGTTTAAAGATGAGTCAATTAAAACTATTTTAAACGATTTATTGTAATTATACAGTCTAAAAATTGGATATGTTAATTTTAATTTTAAAATATTTATAATAATGTTTTATAAATTTCACTACAATTCCTTAAAAAATATACTAATAAAAAAATAAAAAAAAAAGGTAACACCAATGAATCATACAAGCAAATTTAAAATGACAAACAAAAATCAAAATAATACCAATTTTTTTTTTTTTTAAATACGTTTTAAATATATACATATTATATAATATGAACTTAAGATAATTAATAACTTACCTTAATATAAACTCTTGTCCAATATGAGTCATAAATACATATACCTAACATAAAAAAAAAATAAAAATTACCTATCAAGAACCTAATAAATAATAATATTATTTATCATATAAAAATGCAAATATTTTGAAAAAATTCACCATTTTTAAAATATTAATGAAAGAAAAAAAATTGTCTTCAGAAATTAAAGAAAATAAATCTGATTTTAAAACTGTGGAAATTTGCTAAAACATATATTGAACACAAAATTATTATTAAAAATTAAGATTGATTTTAAGATTGATAAAAGGGTTGGATCATACAATTTCAGCCAATTCAAAGTCTTAGGTTTGATGTTCACTAACACAATTTCGTTATCATATAAAATATCCAAAAAATTGACTTTTTGCTTATTTTTACTATAAATTTTACACAGAAAATTATTCGTTTAGTTATAAAATTATACATTATATTCTCATTGTGACCATATTTTTATACATATATAAATTTAATTATACTCGTTATACTTCTATCCACAAATTTTTTTTTAAATAATCAATTTCCTTATATTTTAAACCGAATATTCATTTTTTAATTTAATAATTTAATAATTTTTTGTTCAAATTTCAAATAAGAAGAGGATTTTTAAAAGTTTTATAAATTAAAAAAAAAAAATAATTTTTAAAAATTCCATATTTTGACTATTAATATGTTTAATATTATATTATAATATTTGACTAAAATATTATGTTTGACTTATTACGTGTCACCAAAATTTATCATTAAATTGGGGATCGAACCATGCCGATTTTAATTTTATTTTGGATGCAAAATTCATGCTAAATGGTTCTAGATTTTGAGTTTTAATTTTGTAACAAATTTTTATGTGATATATTAATATATACGTATCACAAGTCTAACATGATATACTTAGGTAGGTAAAATATAAAATAGGTAAGTTTTTAAGAAAAATTTAACAATATAAATATTATATATATTTACGAATTAACAATTAAAATTGTTAATCAATAATTTTTATTCAATATATTTTATAAATTACATTTTCATAGATTTAATAAAAATATAATATTTAAAATATGCTTAAGTATATGTACGTATATTATATTAACTTTTAGTTTTTATACAATAATTTAAAAATATATATTATTTATTTTTATATATTTATAAATACAAAACAGATAATAAATTAAATCTGTATAAATTACATATATTATAAATTTCTTTGAATATTTTTTATAATATTAGCAGAAGAATGCCATCACTGATCACTCATCACTCAAAAAAAAAAAAAAATACTTATACATTTTAATAATATAACATAAGTGTTATATTTTTCTTTTATTCAATAATTAATGAATTAAATTTAATCATTTGAAAAAGCACATTTTTTTTTGTTTTTCTTTTTTTTTTGACAAATTAATTAAATTTAAATAATAAAAAAAAAATATGCTTACCTTCATTTAAAAAAAAACAAATATATGTATATAATAAATGTATTAAAATGATATATTGCACCAGTATTTTTTTTAGAGTTTATTTTTAAAAGTTATTTATTAAATAACATTTAAGTATAACACAATTAAAATTTTTTTTTTTAATTATAGAATACAATAATTAATTTAATTAAATTTTGTAAGTTACAATTTAAAATTAATAATGTTTTAGCACTATAAATTAAATTCTTAATGTTACAATTTACTTTTTATTTTTTTTTGTTTTTGCTAAATAGAATCCAATGTCATATTTTTTATTTTCTTAAATAAAATTAAATATTCTTATATATTGCACATTTAACCCATGTAAAATTATTATAAATAAATATAACATATAATATTTTATTTAAATTAAATAAATATTAATTTAAATACACAAATTAAATTAAATTTATAATTATTTTTTTAAATTATAAAATATGCAAATATGAAACAAAAATAATAAAAAATAAATTAGAAAAAAGTTAAAAAAAAAAAAAATTAATATTTAGAACTTTTCACTCGAACAGAGAAGAAACAAATATTATATTAATATGTTTTATAAATGATATTAAGAGGACCTGTTACTTTTTTTTTAATTTTTTAAGCTTTTTTTTTTACTTTTTTTTCCCTTTTTTTTTTGTTATTTTTTTTTCATTTTTATCTTATCTAACTATCACATAAAAATCATAATAATAACTGTTTTTATTTTTTTGTTTCGAATACAAATTTACCGTTTTGCATACATACATAAATTATCTATAAAATCTCATAAATTGTAATTGTATCATATTGCATTGCAATATTGTATCAGATACAGATTACAAAATTATACATTTTACCTATACACATAATTTTTTTTTTTTAAATTGTATTAGTTTTTTTGATTTCATTTCCTGTCTCATTCTCTCATTTATTGAGAAAGTGTATGAAAATACATAGAATAGAAAGGTGTTAAAATCATAAATAATTCCATATATAGAATGATTAAAGTCATCATGCATACTTATATAGGTAAGTACTTACTTAACAATATTATTATATTATTCATTGTACTAAAAATAACAATACTAAAACCCTATATATACTAGGTAATTTTTTAGGTGTAGGTATATAATTTTTTAGTAAAAAAAAAATTAAGAATTGATTTGTTTTTTAGAACAATGAAATGTTAATGTATGCACGCACGTAAGTATAAAAAAAAGGTTATAGCAAAAAAGAATAAATAAGTAAGACATAAAATTTGAAATCGAAAAATAAAATCTCATATTATAAAATCTATAATTACTTTATTAAAATCTGTGTTTCTTCATCAATTTAGACAAAGTATCTACCTATTACCTATATCTACCAATTTTTTTGTTCCTTACCACTTCTATAATGGCTTAGGACATCTGATCCACTATAAGTCATCTATTATTCATATTTAACTAAACTTAAGTTTTTGTAATCATTAATTTCACTAAACTGTTGATTACTCGGCTGTAGCTATTGTATGAGACGCGGCGATATGACAAAATTCCCAAAGTCAAAAGTTCCTGGGAGACTATAACTCCGATGATTGAGCCAAAAGTCGCCTAAAAAATATGATATAATTCCCCATAGACCCATTCCCCATGGACAAATTATATATTTATATATTCGTCCATTCTATTAGAACTTATCAGGATTTTTTTTCAGAGTATTTATATTTGATCTGGAAAATGGAAATATAATCTGATTTCGCATTTATCTCTAAAATTCCTCCTAGTTTCGTCTATGCGAGGTTCTATATTAGAATATTTCGTATCCAACTATAAAATCTTATCAAAAAAATATTCAAATCAATAATTATACTTTTATCAATTTTGGAAATAATTGATTGTTTTAATACTGAATTATAAATATTTCAGTTTATAAAGTTATAAGTCCCCAAGGAACTTTTGGTCGTTTTACAGGAGTTTAAATCCCCGGAAATGTTTGGCTTGTTTATATCCCCGGAAATCTTTGGCTTGTTTGTTGAGTCAGAAGTTCCTTGGGGACTTTTGTCATATCGTCGTATGACACGTATATATATTTTTTTTATTTCTATACGCCATCTCTTTATTATCTTATACAAGAATTATTTTTTATTATTATTTTATTTTATAGTACCTACAATGTTTGCGTTCCTTTTACATAGTAAACTATTCTTTTCTACTCCCAAAAACACCTGCCTTTAGGACAGAACAGGTATAGGAGAAAATACGGTTATGTTAAATTAGGGTTCCATTTACCAACTTACTCCCAACTACTCTCAATTACTCTTTTCGGGTATTTATTAATCTGTATATAACCGAATCGTTGTTTGAACCCAAGACCTATGAAAGGCGGATATCTTAACCACTACATCTTAGCTAGATGTAATTATAACTATATAGATAGTGATTATTTTGCCACCTACCGCTTTCCAATCAAATATACTAACTTAAATAAAGTAACTTAATATATCCATATCTCTAAAAGAAAAATGGCCCACAAATTAAGTAAATGAGATTAATTGACCGAATAGAATTTTTATAGAATTTAATTCGATATGTAAATCGAAGAATATTTAAATGAAAAACAATGAATTTCTTACTTTAATTTGATTTAACATGATTTAATTTGATATACATGTACATTCAAAAGACAAAGAGATGGTTTGCAATCGATGGAAAAATTATACCACATACCAAATGGATTTAATGCTACTTTGTTTTGCTATTTTTATTTTGAACATAAAGAAATTAATCAAAAACAAAATAAAAAAAAAGTACAAATAATTTGTTTCGAAACTGAGCACAAGCTTTTCATTTAGATAAGATATGATATTATGAAAAATAACAAAACAAAAAATTGAATGACTACCATGAAAAGTAAAAAAAAAAAATTCTTTTTTGTCTTTCAAAGTTTAAAATAAAAGTAATAAAAAACAATAATAAAATTAAATAAAAGCAATTAAAAAAAAAAATACACACTGCTGAAATCAACACGGTTCATAATTATATCAATAATAAAATCAAAATTTATTTTAATAATTACTTTTACTTAAAAAGAAATTTAAATTGACAGCATATATTATTGAAGTCATTTTGCTATAAGACTTGCAAAAGGCATTTAATATTAGGCATAATTTTTAAACTGTATATAAGGATTTAAAAAATTTTTATATACGTTTTAAATTTTGTTTTGGTATAAGTTTATAACATGTACGTATGTAATTTCCATTTAAAAATTTGCCGAATAATCCTTAAGTATTTCTTTTAAAATTTTACCATTAAATACAATTAATCTCATTTTATAACACTTAACAACTTATAGATTTTATTTGCGTTCTTCTTTTCATCTAAAAAATAAAATTGAAAATAATTAAACCGGTAATTATTTGGTATAAAATATGTAGTTTTAGAACATTTTTCTAAAAATTTGCTTATTTCTTTGCTTCTGTATTTCCGTTCATCCATCCGTCTGTCTATCTGTCTGTTACAAAACTTCTATATACACCGCTTGAAATAAAAAAATTAAATTCTAGACATAAATATAAATTTCATGAATCTCATTTTAATAATTTTTTGCGATTTTGATAATCGGGCAACATGGAATTTAAAATTAAAATGATTTATATTTTTTTTTTTAAACCGGCTATACTTTCTTATTTTGAGGTTTTGACTATACAAAGAAGAGCTATAAGTAAAAAATTAAGATTTAAAACACGTAGTTCCCAATACTGTAATAGAAAAAAAATTAAAAATTAAAAAAAGTGCCGTAAAGTGGTTGCTTAGTTTTTGGGTTTTGTTTTTTGGGGTCTAAAAGTTGAACTTTTTTATTTTTTTTTATGATATTTAAATTTTACTACAAAATCGGTGAGTACTGAGTACCTTTTTTTTAATCATGTCGGAACGACTTATAATTCACAAATTAATGGACTTACTTGCAACTTATGCTATCGCATAGTCATAGGTTACTTATAAAAATGCCTATATTCACATAAATATAAATAAAATACTTCATAATTTTTTTTTCCTAAATCCATTTTTACAAGCACTCATTTAACAATTTCAAAATGAGAAAATTTGACGTTTTAAATGAGTATATTCATAAAATATGACTATCAAAATCTGCTTCTTTTCATTTTTTATGATGTTTTTCATTTTTTATGACTATCGAAATCAAAAATTTTGCACTTAAAAAATGAAAGTGATATGACTATCGAAATCAGGGCCGAAGTCTCATCCATTATGAAGCATCTATAAGAAAAACAAACAAAATTTGATGTAAAATTATAGCCTCAATATTTCAAAATAATTTTTATTCTCTCTTTGAAATTGTACCCATTGAAAAATCTTTGATTTTAAATATATACTGATTTATTGAAAAAAGAATATTATGTAAAAGATTTGCTAACAAATCGTAATATTTACTATACAAATAGATGACGATTTGTATATATATGACAATGTATATATAGATTGTAATTTGTAATAATGCATACACATATATATGTATATATTTATTTCTTAATTCATTAGAAATAGGCAAGCTGCCACACAATAAAAAGTCAAACATACATACAGGATATGTTTGAAAAGATTAAAATGAGACCAAAATGGAGAACAAAAAAAAAAAAAAAGTACAAAAATGTTTAGCTGATTGGTGTGGTAATTGAATTACAATATTATAACGAATACTCCCATTATCATCAATCCTTTTTTCTTGTCACGATTATCAAATAGTTTTAAGATTTAGTTATAGATATGATAGCACTAATCTTAACTTAATTACACTCAGTTGACAAATAAAATATTCATTTTGATGTTTTACACTTTTTTCTTTTGCAAAATTGACCGTTACTTAATTAAAATTCGTTGAAATTGCAGCGATTCGTAAATTAACATAAGTAGACATTATAAATGTTTCGTTTCAAATTTTTTCTGAAGATTTAAAAATTTTAATATAAAATTTTGTAATAAAAGTAAAAAATATTCTAAATTGAATCTAAATAAATTTATAGTATATATGTATATGTACAAAAACGAAACTCTATAATTTTAAGTAAAAAAAAAAAAAACAAAAATGAAAAATTAGAATTAAATGCTATATATATATATATATATATATATATAATTAGAAATTAAATTTTAAAATGTTAATAAGTATTCTAAATAAAATATTATTTTCTGTTATATTCTTTTCTTTTTACTTATATTATTTCAAAGGATGGGTTCTAACTGCATTTACTGCTGTATAGGCTCTGCAAACCGTTATCTTTTATTTTACTTATACATATTATTAATAGTATACTTTGTATTAAAATCAATATTTTATATTATATGTTATATTTAGAAAAATATTATTGATATTTTTGAAAATAAAATAATAAGTTTTTATATTCATTTTTTTTTTTATTTCCTTTATATATAGATGTATGAAGTTTTTGTGTATATAGTTGTGTATTAACTATAAGATTATATTTTTTATACATATACATATACATCATATTATTTCAGAAAATCTTACCACAATTTTCCAAAATTAACAAAATTATTTATAATTTTATATTATCATATACCTACCAATAATTTGAAGTTATCCATTTTTGATAATACCATTTGATATTAAAATAATCCATTTTTAAAACATAATTATTTTTTTTATTATATATCGAACAAAGCATCTTTTAATTATCTAAGATTATTATTTCCGACGGTTTATAAATAAAAAAAAAAAACTTATGAATAGGCGAACTCTATATTATTTGTAAATACATTGTACTGAACTAAAAAAAAGTTCATTTACTACTAATAAGTAAAAAAAATTAATTTTTAACATTAGAATATCAAAATTAATTACGTGCATATCAATTTTACAAACATATTATTATCTGGCTAGATAAAGTCAGTCCTATCTTACTTAATTATCAGCAACCTGTGTATCAATTTAGAAATGATATAGTTTAGGTTATAAAAATATTTTTGGTAAAAAACGAAAAAAAGTAAGCATAAAAAGTTTTTAATTCATCTTTTTACACATTTTCATTTTTTTTTTTCATAAATCTAATAATAATTTTAAAAAATAACAAAAAAAGAGTATTTCTAGAATAAAAAAAAAAAACTTTATCAAAACAATTTCTCAAATTACATTTGAGAAATTGGATTCTTGGATTGGTAATTTACAAAATTTATTTTAATTTCTTATTTATATAAAAATTAAAATGGGGCCCCGGTGGCCCAGCTGTAAACACCGACGGAGTGTGGGTTCGAATGCCACACACGTCGTAAAAATAACATGGTATATATTTGACATAAAGGTAAGTATTAAGTAATAAGCATATGAAAATATATAACGTATTCATGACATGCTCTCCCTTTCGCTTATTTTAGATGAAAAATTTTTTGCAACCTCTATAAGAATCATACAAGATGCAAATTTGTTTTAGCTTCAAATACAGACGTAAAATCAAACGTATTTTGAAGATGGATATAATCAGTGTTGTCAGAAAATTTCACCTAAATTCGCTATGCTTTGCGATAAGTTGATCATTTTATCGCTACGACAGGAATTATTTTTCGCTACTTTTTTCGCTACCTAAAAATTCACCTAAAAGCCATTTCCTAGTGTAATATAATAAGCTAAACACGAAGAATTGTATGAAAATTTATATTATATATTATGTAATCTGAAAATTATGGTATTTAAAAAAAAAAATTAAAAAAAACATAAACTTCTTCATTGTTTAAACATAACATTTCATTTAAAAAAAAACACAACTTAAATAAATTTAAAAAAAAAAACTAAAAAATACATAATGTAGTATAGGTATATCAGTCAATTATTTTCAATCTTCGTCAGATGATAATTCTGTTGTATCTAATGATGGTGTGTAAATTTGATTTTTATGAAGATTAAGCATATTCGAAGTAATTTCGAAATTGTGGTTCGAAAACTTTTTTTGAAACACTTTATCCTTAATATTCGACGATTGTTTTTGAGTGGTTATAAAAAAATTTTATATTGACCAAAATTGCAAAACATTACATGACATTTCACATTAATAAAAAGCAAGACACACTTGCTACCATTAGTCATTAAAAAAAATATTTATAACCAGCTTCCATTAACTCGAAATGATTTGTTTTTTAAATAATTATTTATATTTACAATTTTTGAATTTTTCTTTTTGCAGCAAGATTTAATTGAAATTATGAAAAGTTGTCACAGATTGCTATTTTTCGGGGAAAAATTTGCTACTCGCAATTTAGATCTAGAATTCACTATAAATGACAACACTGGATATAATAAAAAGGAAAAAAATTGCAATGGTTGCTATTGGTTTGCGGTTAATATTAAATTTAAATAAATATAAGTTAATAAATTATATTTAGTTTATATTAATTAACCATTTTGTATTTTGTAAATAAAAAATGTTTTAATCAAATGTCAAAACAATATATGTACATATATGTAATAGCCTACTAAGTACTTTCAAATAAAACTTTTAAAATAAAACGAGTGGATGCATTAATGATTAATGGATGCAAAATATTCGTTAATGTTACCGAAGAGTACACGAAATGTAATCGAAATAATTTTTGCTTCTGGATGCATGCATCCCATGTGAACTTACTCTAAATCTTTACAGATAACACAATCGAAAACCATAGCTCTATATAAAAGAATCTTATTTTACTCTAAAAGCTCTAAAAATCATTTCTAAAAGTAAACTTTAAATTTTTTTTAAAAAAATTTATGAATAATGAACTGGAGTATACGAGTATTTTTTCCATTCAAATTTTATGAAGGCCATTAATATAAAAAAAAAATCCACCAAACATCTATATACAAAATAATAGTCATTATTTTTCACAAACCTACTTTTAATCATAATTTATTTAAGTCTATTTCAACCCTTAACTTTTTCGTTTGAAAATAGCTTGGAATTAATACAATGCAATAGAAATCAGTAAAACCTAAGTTTTGTTTATAATCAGTTTACCACCATTTCGTTACTTTTTTTCTGAATATTTTCGTGTTCATAACAATTATTTTGCAATTTTAATTTTCAGTTTTTATTTTTCTCTTTTCCATATTGTTTTTTTTTTTTAAGTTTCTTAGACAGTTTATATAGCGCGTAAATAAAGCGGCATTCCATAATCGTAAAAAAAATATTTTTACGAAATGATTATGATTAGCAAAATGCTTAATTCATGTTTTTTAAATTTTTTATTATACCTACATAACTAAAAAAGAAAAAAATCAAAGTAAAAAAAAAAGACAAAAAGAAAACAAATAAAACTTTCCCGAACTCAAGCAGCATGGAACATCATCAGTGTGCCAAAATGTGAAATGTAAAAAAAACATCGCACATAATCCAAATGAAGTGTTCTATTTTGAATTTGTTGTTTTTTTTTTTTACTTTTAAATTTCCATTACTTTGAGCATAGTCTGATGATTAATGACTGTCGTTGTTAGTTTTGATGGAAGGCTTTAAGGTATAAAATGTATTTAGTGATAAGCCAGCGCCCAACAAAAAAAAATAAGCAAAAATAATAAAAACAAACATATTTATATTTTTAATGCAAAATGTTTTTTTTTTTATTTTTAATCTTCCACTTTGATCCCTCCATATACCTCTGCAGTTTATAATGATTTTTTTTTATAACATTCAACTTAGAAAGTCTATTGTTAACATTTTTACTTTTACTTTAATTCTCTTCTTAATATTGCTTTTTTCATCATATCGCCATAATATATAATATATATACATTGTTTCTTTTCCGTGCATTCCGCTTTTCATAATTTCTATTTAACGGAATTTTGTTATGATACACCATTTTTAATAACGTTGCTAGGGATAGAAAAGGAAGAAAATGAAAAAAAAAAAACAATAGGGTTGTATTAGATTAAAAATATTATTTTGTTGCCTAATGGAATATACTTTGTTGTTGTTTTAATGAATAACAGACATTTATTGAACAATAAATATTATAGTTTATATAGTAGAATACAGAGTGAGCAAAAAATTATAAAATATTATATAAGCTGGTGTAATGACTTTAGAGTTAGGCTATATTAAGTATAAAAATTCTTAGATTATAGCACAAAAAGCAGTGCTATATAAAAAATGAAAGAATATACAACAAATACAATCAAAATTAATCTTTGAATTTTTGTATGAATAAATAGTTATTCATACAAAAATTCTTCATATTCATATATTTCTTATATAAATGCACAGTAAGATCTTCAAGTAAGAATTATCGAAAGTTGTCAAATCTGATGAAGTGGAGCCTGGATAAGTGAAAAAACTCTATAAATAGCACTTTGACCTTGCTCCGTACATTTTAGTGACAAAAAACTCTATAACTGAGATTTGTTGACCTGTACAAGTGGATCTTATTTTCAAAATGTTTACCTCTATAATTAAAACCTAATAATGTTCAATAAATGTCTATTATACATTAAAACAACAACAAAGTATTTTCCATTAGGCAACAAAATAGTATTTTTAATCTAATACAACCCTAATTATTTGTTTTTTTTATTTTTCATTTTCTTCCTTTTCTATCCCTAGCAACTGTTATTAAAAATGGTGTATCATAACCGATTTTAATGGATCATTTTTTTTTCATTTGTTTACATTACAAGAATTTTTATTTTTTTTTATTTTGCTGAATTTAAAATATTTACTATTTTAAAGAACAGCTATTTTGTATTTTTTTTTATATGAACTTAGTTCTATTCTAGAAAAATAGGAATCTAACCAAATTTTATTAGTTCTTGTTTGTTAATTGGTTAGTTACAAGCTAAAATGTCAAAATGGAAAATGAAAACTTATGCTATATAAGTGATAAATTAAAAAATTTGCAAACTTTCCAAAATGGAATATCACGATTAGAAATTTTTGGAAAAATTAATGTTCCAAAATCGTTTGACAAATTGACAGTATAATAAATACATTAAAATACACTACATATATATGATTTGTTTTATTCAATATACACAAATTAATTCTAGTTTTAACTTTCAAATTTTTAAGACACCTCTTCAATTGGAACAAATTACATAAAAATCTGGGTGGCTAGAAAACTGTATAAATAAACTACCTCTATAAGTGAAATAAAACTATTGGCCCTTGAAAATTTCACTTATTCAGGTTTGACTGTATTTTTAAAATCCAAAAATTAAAAAAACTTAAAAAACTTAAGTACCTATCCATACAAACACCAGATTACTGTGATTTCAAAAACTGAAACCAATACTAATAAAAAAAGTAATTTTGTAACTATATTAGGGTGAAAATTACTCCATGTTTTTTCTAGAATAGAAAAGCATTTAAAAAAACGAAAACAATTTCAAATATTATTTTTCATTTTATTATAGGTATTTCTGAATCAATCTGTAATTCTTTTACAATATACTTTTTTCCATATAAATAAAAATAAATATGGAGAGAAATTATGAGATTTATGTACCCTTTTTATTTTTTTTTAAGATAAAAGCTCCCATATTACGCAAAAGAAAAAAAAAACGTCATATTTGAAATAAACCATTTGAAATTTTACAGAAGAAAACAAAAATTGCTGCTAATGTTCATTTGATGTATTTTATGGGGTAATTTTATGTTGCAAAGCTTTATACAATTTTTAAAAATTCTAACTTATACTAAAATGTTATTAATCTGTCAGTCTGCCTAAAAATTATAATAACAATAATTTCAATTTAAGTGGAACATTTAGTTATAAAATTTAATTAAGATAATTATTGTTTAGCTTTACCGGCTATGAACTGTCGCAACAATCTTTAAACCCTCTACAGATTTTCAATTTCTTAAAAATAGTAGGACTGTCAGATGTTTTATAAATGGACGTAAAACCCAAAATACGTATAGTAATAGGGGGACCACAATATAGATCTACATTAAAAGGTTTCACTATTATAACTTTTAAATAACAATAAGTTACTGATAATGCTTCATAACAATAATCTAACCTAATCTAAATAAATTCTTAAGTTCTAAAAATAAACCGATTCCCTCAAAAATCTAATAACTATATACTTTTAAAAACCTTTGACAGGCTAATTCCATATTGAATTCCATAAATAATTCCACTTATTACTCTTAAAAATTATTATTATTTATAGTACCCTAGTAACTTTCATATAGCAATATTTTTTTTTTCACTTTTATTATTAACCGGCCTATTCCGGTAGCAAAAGTTAAATTCCGTGCTAAAGCTAAAATATCAAGTGGCATTTTTGTAGTGCAACTAGCCTATTATTTCCTTATAGAAAAAATTCAAATTTTTAATCAGCAGTCTTAATTATAAGTTTCCAAAAATTCTCCAAAATTTAATAACAGTATTTCAAGGCAATTTACAATACGTCACAATATAATGGAGACTATAACAATAAAAAAAAAAAGATAAAAATGCATATAACATTGTAAAAAATTATTAATAACATTTGGTAATCAAATATGTCAAAATTCATGGACAAATAATTTAAAGAATTTATAAAAAATTAGTTTTAATTTTTTTTTTGATTACATAAATTCTTATTTTTATTTTGAATGGCAGTGCCACCCAAACAGAAATAAGTAATGGTAAAAATTTCAATCAAATTTAGAGTACAAATACATATACATAATAACAATATGTTACTTTTAATCTAATATTTTAGAAGTAATAATTTTTCAACGTATGATTTGATTTGAGTATAATAATTAAATTTTGTTTTATTATACAATAACTGTTAAGTTAAAGCACTTCCTATATACCATAGTTAAACCCCTCCATTCCAACAATTGGATTAAAATTTATTTTTAACATATATGAATATATATCAACAAATATTATTTTTGATTTGCAAATTATTTAATAAAAACCTTCTAAATTTAATTTAAAGCTATATTCAAAGGTTGGCAGATTCAAAAAAAAAAACTGAAAATAATTGTATTAGAATATTATGACTTTATATATATATATTTTTTTTACACGCTACCTACGCTACAAACTTTATAGGAAAGGACTCCTTTATTCAAGATATTGCAGATTTAAGTAGAATAGAAAGACAATTTGAAAGGAAATAAGATGAAAGAGGAGAATTGGAACGTAAATTGGAGATGACCCTGTACAGGTTCATTTTGAAAAGTAACAAATTATATATTGAATCACAGCTATTAGATATAGGAACATAATAAATGGAAGCATGTTCCACATTTTGTAATGATCTCAACAAATTATTATAAAATATATATTTTTTATCCTTAATTTAAAAAACGAAACAATTTAATTCTGATTAAACGGAAAATAATGAAAAATTAAGGGAAATCTTTCATAAGATTAAAATTAAACTTATTTATAAAAAAAACAGCTTAAGATTGAATTTTTTCTTATTCCAACATTCCAACAACAATATTAGACATCTAAAAACGTTAATGAGAATTAAATAAAACAAATGTGTATATAACTACATATACATATAAATTTATTGTATAATTATACATATTATATCTAGGTATATATATAAAAAAAATTAAAAAAAAACATACTCATTTTGCCTCCATTTTTTTATCAAAATTTTGTAAATATTACCATTTAAATCTTTTAACGTGAATGTTTAAGCTTTAAACAATTTTCCTCATTTTTCTTTTTCTCTTCTTAAAAAGATACATATCTAAAGATACTATAAATATGTATAATTAAATATAAACTCATAAATTATCTGTTTACAAAAAAAAAAGTAGAAAGAAAAAAATTTTAAAAAAAAAAAACTCCCGCAAAATAGTCATAAAAATTAATTGCCGTTTATATATATATATTTTTTTATTATTATAGATTTTTTTAGGTAAAAAATATATATATGTATATAGTTGTGCCTTAGTTTTATAAGAATTTGTATATGAATTTTTTTGTTACAAAATCAGATGGAGTAAAAAAGTATATTTTTCACATAATTCTTATTATAATCTATAGATATGTCAAATTACGACATTTAATAACGGTTAAAAGTTTTCGTTCGCATTTCGCTCTTCTTAATATTCTGACACATGGAACTCACTTTAACCAACTGAAATAACTCATTTTTTTCCAGAAGAACAAACATTCAGAACTCTTTTTGGATTGATATTTATATCAATTCAAATAATTATTAATACCATTAATAATATAACCATGATTGATTCTTATATTGTTGACTTTATACTTATATAACTGCTATAAGTAGAGTAGACGAATAAATACAGCAGTATCAAAATTTCTTCAAAACCGGAAAATTACCTCAGAATACTGAGTATCTAAATTACTTTAGGGAATAATTTAACTGAAAAGCTATTATTAGAATTGTTATTATATTCAAATTATTACAGATTCGTGTTCGTTCCGTCGGTGAAATCGTAAAGTAATAAAAAATATTTAATATTTTCAATCACAACAATAACGAAAATATAAACATAATCAAATACTGAATAGAAATAAAATTAAATAAATAAATAAAAAATATTTGTTATTCTGGATAATTTTTCATTTGTCAATCAATTTTTATTTTTTATTTTGCAAATTGTTATTTGAATTATTAGAATTTATTGTTAAATAGGTTAAGCTATGACAACAATAAAGATCTTACAAAAAAAAATACATTGTGCACAAATAGCTAAAAAAAAAAAACAGCGCTCATAAATCAAAATCGCGAATAGCAACAGCCCAGTTACCAAAGAATTGGTTAATATAATGATTAAAAAAATCATAACCAATAACCATAGAATAATAAAAGATTTTCTGAATGTTATATGCCCCCTACAGGAGTATATAAGGAAAAAATCAATAGCTGTGGCATTAATAACTATAGAAAAAACTGACGTTAAATTTAATTTAATTCCTTTCTACGCCCTTAACCGGTTGAATAAGAACTTTTGGCAAATTCTTTGATGTAGCAAAATCTTAAACATCTTAATATACAAAATCATTGCAACAGCATTTTTAATAAGATATTGGATACATCAAAAAAACTTTTTAAACAAATTTATATTAATAATAAATAGCAAAAAAAAAAGAAAAACCAATTAAATTTTTTATTGTTAACAAGATATTAAAAAAAAAAAAAAATGGAGAAAGAAAATAATAACAATAGCACCACAAAATAATAAAAACAAAAATATAAACATAAAAAAATAAAACAATAATGAATAGAAAGTGCTACTTGCCATATATTATATACAATGAAAATACAACCAGTGGCAAATAAATGAACTAAAACTAGACTTATATAAGAAGAGGAAATTTGTCTCCTAAACAATTTAATTTTTTTTTATTTTTATTTTATTATTTTATGATAAAAAAAATAAATGATGGATACCTGATGAGATTTTTCTTTTGTTGATGATAGGTTTGGTCATGTTTCCATCAAAATTATTTTTTTTTTTTTTTAATTTAATTCAATTATGAAAGATACGCAAGATATCATTGACATTTAAACAAAATTATAAAAACAGAAAAAAAAAGACAATAACAAAGGCCAGTAGGAATATGATGAAATAGTTGAGCAAAAGAAGAAACAAAAATTTAATAATGATTACAATGATGATGATAATGATTATATGATTTCCTACGTTTTATAAAAAAAAAAATAAAATAAAAACGAGTGGATTATTTGATGGTGTAACAGAAGTTTGTCGTCAATTTTATTATTTAAAAATGTAAGTTTTAAAGATAAAAAACAGACAGACCAAGTCTAATGATTTGTATAAATTCTTAAAAATTATTAAAAGAGAAGTGGTTTTTAGTTTTGGGTTAGTCTGAAAGCATTACGTTATGATAGAAATAATGGAAATTTTAAGTAAAATAAAAATAGTTTTTTTTTTTAAATATTTTTAGGTAAGAAAAAAATGTGACAAGATTTCGATATTCCATTTTCATGATAAAAATTAAGTCAATCAATTATCATTATGCGATGATAATCGAAAAACATCGATCAACAGATGCGGTACATTTTATTTTAATTGAATTTAATTGTTCGGCTTTTTTTCGATTTTTTTTTTTTTTAATTTTGGAAAGTTTTGATAAAGAAAGGCTACTTTTTGAATTGGACTTTTACAATTTTATACTATTTTATTTATCAAACTTATTATCTTTGACCATTTTTTTTTTTTGATAAACAAATAATAAGATTCTTTTATAAACATAGTAAAAATGGTATCATTTTACAATGATTCAGTAGTCGATTATTTAATTTGGAATAATACTTTCGGATTTATTCAAAAGAAAAATTACAACAGATTTTGTTTAATATTAATTGTTATTGGTTTTTTTTTTTAGATTGTTAAAGAATTTTTTAAGATCTTCAATGATATTTTAAGACTATCCACAAATTATTTTGAAATAATTCAAATTAATTAAAAAAGTATTTTGACAAATTGTTACAATTTTGAAGTTTATAGAAAAATATAGATTTAAATTTAATTTTATCTATAGAAGAATTTAACTTGTTGTTTATCTAATCTTCTTCTATACCTACATATATAAAAAAAAGTTTTTATTTAAGATCTTTAATTGAATCTTGCTTTGAATTTGCTATAGAAATATTAAAGATGCCGATCCCATTTTATTATCATGAGATAATAAATATATATTTCTATGAATTATAAATTTATTGAAAAATCAAAGATTGTAGAAAAACGAAATTCCTAAATAAATATAATAGGATAACCATAATGTACAGGATAACGTTTATTTTCACCTGAGAATAATATTTTAGTACTTAACTCTCCAAAAATTATAATTTATAGCTGACAGCAGAACAAATTTACAATCTAAACTATAAACTTTTATCTAAATCTAAAAGTTCTTAAATGGGGGCAGATATACAAAACTTTTTTCTGAGCTAACTTATGCTAATTTTTATATCAATATCATCCTACTGTCAAAATTGTAAGGCTCTATTTAAAAGCATTCCCGAGATTCAAGAATCAAAATTCAAGAATCATTTTGCAAAATTATGGCGTTACATAACAGTAAATTTAAATACCAAATTGTAAAAAATCATACATATATGGATTTACAAAGTTTAAAAAAATTTCTGTTTTTTGAGGTTTTTAGATTGAAAAAATATTAAGAAGAACTTGAACAGATATATTATATGTATACACATTAAAAAATAGGACTATTTCCAACTTTGAAAGTCTCTAACCACGTAAAAAATGGAGCTACACAATGGAGTTGTTTTACAATTTTTTTATTAGACCTATCCATGATTAAAATATCATTGCTCCATTTTAAAGATGTGTAGAAGTTTTCTAAACAGTGGAAAGAACAGATTAGTCTAAACTAATAAGTAAAGTTCCGAAAGATTTTTTGAAAAATATACCAATTATTGCTGAAATGCTTTTGAAAACTTTAGTGTGCAGTATATTGTAGAACCAATTTTTTATCCAAATCACACAGTTTTCTATTTTAAAATCATTTCCATTTCACATAAAACATTACTATGCAAAATGCGACAACTCCCATGTTATCACATTTCTAGGACAAAGTTAATTTAGTCAGCAGTTATGTTCCTTATCGTTGCGGTCAACCTCATTGTTTATTAATCCAAACCACCTCACGCTGTTCTCAAATTTCTTGGATGTCTTTTAAAGATTATCACCCATACTATAACAACTTTAAATACTTTTCTTTTAAAAGAAAAAATGAATAAAATCTTGAAAAAGTTAGAAAAATTCATGCTAACCTTCTTAAAAATAAAAGTAACTTTAGATTAAAATTTTCTTCCAGTTTATGGAAAGTTAAAGTTGTAGTACAATTTTACTAGATACGGTTCAGATCTTATATACAATGTAACATAAATGATTTATCTACAAAATAAATTTTATTAAAACAATATGTTGAATTTATTGTGAAACAAAAAGATCAATATTTTATTTTACAAGAAGTCATTGTAAGTGTCTTTAAAACAAGTATTTACTTAAATGTAATTTCAGTGTCAAAGAAGAAAATATGAATGGAATATTAAAATACCAGACTCATTATGTCTTTCAAAAAAAATTTCCACCAGCCCACTAAAATAAATATTTATAAAGTCATTAATATAAATTAATTAATATACATATAAAAACATTTATTTCCTGTGTAAGATAATAAATACTTTAATATATATGTCCGTGAATATTATATAAAATCTAATCAATAAAACAAAAAACTACAAATTAAATTAAGTATTACTTATTTACATTTGCATAAAGATCTCAAATAAATATTGTACAATTAAATAAATTATTGACAAATGTATATACAACCTTACATAATATGTATGTATATTCAATCTTTTATTAGTTTAACAAATCTTTTTACTTATTTCAATTATAGCAAACAAATTGCATTTAACAAAAAAAAAACAAGTCACTCTGTCTCTAACAACAAATTGCATTCAATATAAAGATTCACCATTTTTACATAATTTATTAAAGATACATACATATATGTATATATATAAATATTGATCGTTTATTAGTTTGTTATATATATTGTATAAATATAATTATATATTATGTGCTTTATATAAATTATTTATTTAAAAGTAATATCTAAATAAAGTCATAACTAAAATAAATTCAAAACCTAATTTTGTTAAATGAGATCACAATTAAATTATATATGATTATAAATATACAAACTATGCACATGTATACTTAAAAATTACTTAAATTTTAAGTATATACACTTTATATATAGGTACTTAAAAAAGTAGAAACATCATACTTTTATACATACTTATGTATGTAGATAATTAGGTATGTGTGTACCTACTTATGTATATTGATCGATTGAATTTTAATCAAAATGGCCGATCAAATAAAAGAGGGAAAAATTGATATATTTGTAATATAAAAAAAAAAAAAAAAAATTGGTATATATGTATGTACCTATACCTTATATTTTTTATTTGAATATACATTTGCCTTTTTTTAATTTTTTCACTTAATTTCTTTATTTTATCAATAATTATGAATCATAAGATAATATTGTGATTTGTATGCTATTATATATGTAACTAAATAATTAAAAAAAAAAAATTTCAATTACAGGTGTGGCAAATTAATTTTAAAAATTGACAAGAAAAAAAATATTTGAAAAAAAAAATATAATATTATTATTATTTTCTACTTAAGTCAATTAAAACTTCCAATTTTTTTCTTCATAACATAATTATTATTCTTTTGGTTTTTTTTTTTTTCTAAAAATATTGACAAGCTTTCATTTTCTTATCAGACTTGATAAGAAATTTATTAAAAAATATTTTTTTTTTTTTAATATGTATGACAAATTAGTAGCAAAGTGTAATTTCAAACAAAAATTTTTATAAATATTTGAAAATTAAAAAAAAAAAAAAAAAAATTGTTTTAATTGAATCCTTATCAGTGTGTGTACCTAAATGAAAATAAAAATTGAAATCATTCAATTTAATAAATAAAATATAAACCTTTGTAGGCTTCATTTAGTATAACATTATTTCACTATAGGTAGTATTTTTGCTTATTTTTGTTTTTATTTATGAATCTATTTTTTTTTTTTTTTTTTATTTCTTTTATTTTCGAAAAAATAAAAATCCGAAAATTGTTTAACTTTATTTTATTAAAACTTAAAATTAACTTAACTTACATAAAACCAATTCTAAGACTATAGGTCAATTATCTACTTATATTATTCGTTAAACCACCAGTCACTAATGGTGCACTTTATTATTTATATTATTTTTTTTTATTCCCTTCTAAGATAAACGTTATATTTACAATAAGATAATTGTTATATTTAAATGAAATTATATCTATATTATTTTTTTTTTCGTGGGTCAGTGGAGATCTTTAAAAAGATACTGTAAATGTGTTCTGCTACATTATACCGGATTCTTACAGTCAAAACTAATCTGTTTGATCGAGTAAAGATTTATTCTTCTTTTTTATTAATACATGTATACAAAAAAAATATTATATAAAATATGTTTTCATCGCTCATTGTAGCAACTCTAGTGGTTTTCTTCTTTTCAGCCGACGAATATTGTTATTCAAATAAATATTGTATACAATTAAATAAATTATTGACAAAAATATATATACAACCTTACAACATTCAGTACAGCTTTTATTTTGACATTCTCATGTATTCGCAGGTTCTGGTAGTGCTTTATCGCAAACATTCTGATCTCTTCAGTAACTAATTTGATCTGCAAATTTCGATATAGGTTTTTGTTGCGTATATATCAAGGGGCTTTTACAACTTCGCATAGTACTTTGTTTTGATAAGTTTGGATTATGTTGATATTTGATATTTTTGCACAGCCTCATATTACCGTACGTCCAAACTGGTTTCAATATCTATTTATATAGCATGATTTTATTTTTTACTGATTTTCGAGTTCTATGTCTATTTAAGTTCTTGTTTCTATAAAAGATTTTGAGATTTAATTTTCCTCTAAATTTATTCCATTTATTTTGTCACTTGTCATTCCTTTTACAATAAAAAATATCCAGATACAATGTTTTGATCGATCTATAGGCCAATAGGTTAGTAAACCAGATGAGAAAAAGTCACATCTATATTTTGTGCGCCTGTCAGTAGAACTTCTTACCTTTTACAGATATATTAACTTCGAGCACCAGAATGTGTATTTGGCGTTAAAATCGCCACATATAATGAAGCTGTTTCATAGTGACTTGAACAAGTTGTAGTAATCATCTATATTATGAGGGTTATGTTAATATGCACTTGCATGTGGCATGTCTATTATATAGGGATATAGTAGGGGAATATGTTTTGAATAAAGTACTTGGAGTCAAGATAAATAAAATGTTCTAATGCTATAATAGATATTTCTGTAATGCAAATATGAAATTTATGATTTGAGATAATTTGAAAGTATTGATTTAAAAGTACATAATATCACCATATTATGTATTATATTATTTTGTTAAAACCATAAACCGTAAACTGTTTAAAGGAAACGTTAATTTTTCTCTAAAATTTTTAACCTCTTCTTTATATTTATATTACATTTTTTTAATAAAAATTCTTTAAAAATTGTTATTCGGTTTTGAAAAAATTTGAAATCCAATAATACTTGCACCTTTTAATATACAAAACAAAAAATGTTTGTATACATATAGTTTTTTTTCAAATATAGCATATACACACTAGTGTCTGTGGGAGTTTCTATTAGATATAGAATGTGGGTTTATAAAAAAATGCATTTATTTAAAAACTTACCTAAATGCAATCACTTTAATTTATCTAAAATTATAACTGATTAATTACATTGTAACATTTTATATAGTCAAAAAAATATACGTTTTACTTTAATTCATTTTTTTGTCATAAATATGCTGCAAAAGAAACTTGTTAAAAAGTATATGCCAATATAATTCATTAGATTTTCAATAATTTTTGCATTTTAACTCAAACAATCAATTATATAATTTTTACTCTAATTTAAACTTAATTTTACATTCAAAATCTATAAGCAAAGGGACTTAAGACTTAAGTATCTTTCATAAGGACTTAAAATATTTTCCTATGTAAAAGGTTAAACTCGAGCTTATAAACGTACATTTAAAATACAGTGTAAAATATTCAAACGTGTATTAATTTAAAAAGTTTGTGAAACGTGTAGATTTTTAATTTAGAACAAATTTGTTTTTATTAATTTTTCTTGATTTTTAACCTTAACTAAATTTTTACGTTCAAGGTTATTTGTGGTAAATAAACGCCTAAGGACAATAGTTAAGATCTTCTGGTCTAGACGAATTTCCAACACAGATCTGTGGTCTCTCACGTAACAATAACCAATAGCACTACAAATAAAAAGGAAAAAATGGAAATGGATAGGACACACACTCAGAAAGTTTCCAAACACTATAGGTCGCCTAGCATTAGAGTGGAATCCACAGGGCAAAATAAAAATAGGAAAACCACGCATGAAATAGAGGAGAACAATATCGAAAGAAATAGAAGAGAACGGTAAAACATGGGCAGAAATAAAATAAATGGCCCAAAACAGAGTACGATGTAGAAGCTATGCGGAAGCCCTATGCTCCCCAAGTTAGTAAAAGAAGACAAAAAAAAATGTTTACGTTAACAGACAATATGGCTTCATCAATAGTTTACAAATATTGAATTTCTGAAAATAAAAACTAAATTCCGAACTTCTATACAAATTACAACAAAACAGATTTAACCACAAAAAAATTTATTTAGGAAAAGGATAAAGGCTGGGTCAAAATGATCATAACAGAAAATTAACAGAGTAGATTTTAACTCTAAGAAAACTCAGTGCTGTTTAGTCTCTCGGAAAAGAAACACTTCGATCCCAACTTTTACTTTTCAAGGAGAAGTTTTGCAACATACGGGTGAGCTCAACATTTTGGGCATGGAGCTAAACCAGAAATTAAGTTGGTCCAATCATATTTTTGGTATAGCTAAAGATGCAGCTAAGTGTATGGGTTTCCTATATCGTTGTAAAGCCTTCTTTTCATCTTCTGATCTCCTTAATATCTATAAAACATATATAAGACCTAAGATGGAGTACAATGCACATATTTGGGCAGGAGCCTCCAAAACGGCATTGGGATTTCTCGATAAAGTGCAAAATAGATCAATTCGTCTAATAAACGATCCCACTGTCACCTCTACGCTCTCTCTACTCGGTTTCCGTCGCCTTCGCTCTCACAACGCTCTCGGTCTCCGTCGCTCTCACAGGAACACTTACCCTGTTTTTCACTTCTCTATAGTGTCTTTCGACGATTCCCACCTACCCTCGCAAAAAAAAAAAACAGAAGGTAGCAATTAAAATCAGACAATATAAAAGGAGTTTGTTTGAGCTTTATTTAATTATAGAATTATAAATCTATAATTATAGTTTAATTGTAATTGTAATTGCAGTTATAAAAATTCACTTAATATCGAAGGAAAAAAATTTAACAAAAAATAAAAAAAACCTTATCTATTGATATAATGTATAATATCCAAAATATTTTTATCTTATAAAGATTTATTTTATTAATTTTTTTATTTTTTTTTTTTTTTTTGAATACTTAATAGAAAATTAAAAAATATTGAACGGAAATTAATATTTTCACAACAAAAAAAAAATTATAATAATAATAAAAAAATAAAAATATTAAATTAAAAAAAAGAATAAATAAAACTGCATAATATTAAATCAGAAATTAGATGATAGTGATAATGATATAATTATGTTGTTTTATTTATAATTTTAATCTTATTATTAGTGTTTATAACAAATATAAGATAAATTTTATAATATCTCTAAAATTATGTATATTTGTTGTTGTTTTGTTGGTATAAACATATATAATATAGGAAAAAAGCAAATCTAATCTAAAATAAATGAATATTCAAATAATGTTCCGATTTCGTATCTCTGTTTCTTTTTTAAAGATATGTAAAAAAAAAAAAAAAAATAGTTAAATAAAATGTATAATTGTTGTATAGTCTTTATCTGGGTACGTATGCCTTATCCTATTTAGGTAAGGTATAGGTAATTTTTTTTTTTTTTTGTTCATATATCAAATATATATATATTGTATATATGAAATTTATATTTTTCTTCATTATCAAGTACAGTTAAGTTATCTTATTTAAACTCAAAAGATAAAATAACAGAAAATCGTACAGTTTTTTTTTTAGCATTTTGTCCATAAATATCAAAGTAAGAAATTATAAAGTTCTAAACTGAGCTGGAGTTTCAAGTGATTCATATATACATATTATATGTACATATATATACATTAGTATATATTTAACAATATTTATATTATATAAAGTGGTTAATTTCATAATTAACAAAAAAATAAATGTATTTTATAAAGTTCATTAAAAATTAAAATTTATTATAAAGTCCTTTTTTTTTTTCTTAACAACTAAATGGAACGAAATAATGATCGTTAAATTTTATCCTTAAATAAAATTTTTTTTTTTTTTTTTTTACGTCTATTATATAAAAAAAAAAGATAAGAAAAATAATTAAAAAAAAAATTTGTTTTAGCAATTTAATTAAATAAATCATTTAAAATGTGACATCATCTATAAAATAAAAAAAAAAAAAAAAAACAAAAGTAAAATTAAAATTAACACAAAATACAAAAATTCAATAAAAAAAAATTTTCGATAAAATTAAAAAAATATATATAAAATGAGGAAAAATTGAAAAACTATACATGTATAGTTACTTTTATATTGAAAATAAATTTACTTAGAAAAACTAAAATGGTAAGTAAAAAAATTTTTCACAATTAAATTTCCACAACAATGGCATTTATTTCTATAATATTATTCCATTTACATATTAAAATAAATAACTAATTTAATAATGACATCGTCTGTCATCATACTGCAAAAAATAACTGTTTCAGTTATTTCTGCAGTTGTAAAAACTAAGTATGTATAAACTTAACCAACACTGAATTTGTACTTCATGAAAATCTGATATAACGAAATACATATTTTGTTTTAATTAAATCATATGTTAAAATGTTTTTTATTTGTTTCAATTAAAAAATCTGATACAAAAAAAATTCATTAATAATACCGAATACAAAAATTAAGAATAATGAAATTTAATGAAGAGAAAAATATTAATTTTTTTTACAAGATAAGAAAATACAAAGAAAAAAAAACGAAAATAAATTATAAAAATTATGAAAATTATTGGTGTAAAAACAATCAAAATGGTAATCATATAGTCATTACTGATAAAAAAAAAAATATATATATACATATTATATTAAAAAATAAATTAAACACGTTTTTTTTATATATAAAAATTAATTTATTAATATTTATACATGGTAAAATAAATCATTTTAATATAATATGGCAAATCAATTTATATAATGACTTAAATTTAATGTAATTGTAAAATTTTAATTAAAGCTTATTTAATATTTCGGAAATAGTAACATACAAACGCGACAATAACAAAATTAAGAGCAGAAATGAAAGTTTTCCTAAACGTAAAATCTAAACTCAGTAAAAATAAATCTATTATATTTATATTCACATTAGATTAAAGTGTGCCACTTCATGAAGAATATAGTGATTAGTCACTGATCACTGATTACATATTATTTTAAAATAATTTTAGCTCCATCCGCCTATGTTCGAATTTTCTCGTATGAAACAATTTTCAAATATAACCTTAAAACCATTTTTCATTGGCGGTATATTTTGAAATTTTAAGAACGGTTCATCAATAACCAAAAGTTTTTTTTAATTAATTATATATAGGTACATCATGTAACTTATATTCTTTGGGCCTTTCTATTAATAGATGTTAGCGATTGTGTATCTTTTGAATTTGTATTAATTCGCCGATGTTATACGTATTGTTATATATCTGTCCAGTTTTTTATAACTAATTCCCATAAGTTAATAAAAACTATTCAAAAAATTTAGGCCAAATAAAAAAATATATATGTATGTATGTTTGAAATTAAAATAAATATAAAACAAAAAATAATAATAGAAAGTTGCATAATTGAATTGAATTGAAAATTGTTGGTAATAATAAATTCACAAAATTATAATTAAAACTTATAAAATCCAAATCATTAAAAAATACAATAAACCCTTATTTTTAACAATTTACGAGAGTTGTTTATTATTATTTTTCACACTATAGGTATATAATATTTCTTTTGCCTTTTAATACAATTACAATTATTTTATTGTGTAATTTTTTTTCTTTTATTATAATACATATTTTATTATTTATATACCTTTATCATTTACTGATAAGAATTTTACAAAGTATGTGTGTGAGTTCTAAATTAAAAAAAAAAATACAGAAAAAAAAAAAACAAGTGAAAATATATGAATTCATATTTTCACAAACTCACAAACTTTTTATCAAAAAAAAAAAATAAAAATAATCTATAATGTAACAACAGAAAACTTGTGAATGTTGGTTAAAAAAAAAATAAAATGGTGGTATATGAACATAAAAACAAAAAAAAAAAATATAAGAGGTTAATAAAAACATAACAAATTAAGGTTATGATTTATGAACAATAATTGTTAATTAAAAATAAAAAATGGGGTTGAATAAAAAAACAAATTTTTATTGAAACAGTATTATTCAACAATATTTATATTAAATTGACATGAAAAATAATTACATATACTAATAAATATGTTATATTTTGCTCAATTTATTAAAACTGAAAGATATATTGTTGTTGTATGAGAGGGAGGGATAGACGTCTATCCTTATATCAAAATCTTGCGATCCGTTGTACACACCATGAGACGCATTTTTATTAAAGCGGTACATCGTTCCGTTTATTACCCTAAAGAAACGGACAATGGTTGCCTGTTCAAACGCCCTCATTTGGTAGAGATGTTTCCAGTAGCCCTCTCCTAAGATATGTCGAACATTGCCAAAATACGTTTAAAACCGTTGCCGCCTCCTGCCCATAACCTGTACACATACCCATATCGACTTTGCTTATTCTTTCAGCGTCTGCTTTTAACATCAGAATTCCTTTGCCAATCCCGGTATAAAGTCGGAGGTTTGTCCTTTTTAGTTACAGAACTTTCTTCATCTTTTCCCCGTCTTAACTTACACATATATAGAAGGACAATTAAATTGTAGTTTCTTTTAGGAACTTTTTAAACTTTTTACATGTTTTTCACAATTCTACTTTACTTCCATAAATTACCAAAAAATAAAGTATAAAACAAAATAAATTCGAATATATAGGTTAGTCTAAAATTTCCATTAGTAACCATATGACTATAATTAGTAATTGAACAGGAAAAAAGATCGACTGAAACTAATAATTAAAAAAAAATGGGTTTTAAGATTAATTTTTCGCCATAAAATTTATGTTAACACAAATTGTATTCCACGTTTCCGTTCACTGTTGAAAAATGAGGTAGTTTAAAGTAATAAGATAGAATTTTATTTTCGACATTATTTTCTTTTTTTTTTGTTGTAAAATATAATCGATTCCACTTTATTTCGTTTGATCTTATTTCACTACATTCATACACTATTCTGTTATTAAAAAATTAAATTATTACTTCAAAATCTAGAATTAAAAAATTTAAGTTAATTTTTTTTAATATGTATATAGGTAATAATATATATTATGTAATATATATAGGTAATAAAAAATATATCTATTACTTATATAATTAAGATTTGTCGTTTGATGAAATGTATAGCCGTTAAATTTATTAATGGTTGTATTAATCTTGTATTATATCATGTATTTAATTAAGATAATTATAATAGATAATACCTGTGTGTATGTATCTAATAGGAAAACAAAAATCAATAATCACATTTTAGTAACTATTGATTCAAATTAATAAAAACCAAATGCATATATTTTCAAATGAATTTATTATTAGAATGAACCTATACTATAAAGCAATAAGACATTTTGTATAACAAATATAATTTAGTTATTTAAGCAAATTTCTAAAATATGTATATACGTTTTATAATCCTATTGAAGAACCGATGAACCGATTAAGAAACAAACAAAGAGATATTAATAAGCATACATTTTTAAAAATGTTCGAAATAAATATTTGTTGGAAAACTAAAACAAAAAAAAATTAGTTATAACTTAAAGAAATCCTGCACTCAATAGAATTTAAACTTTGCTCACATCCAGCTTATGACTTTTGTAGAAATATAAATTAATCATTTAGATACATCATCATTCAATATGTATATCTGTTTTATATAAATTCAATTTTATTTTGTTTTATTGAATAATGGATTAATTTGAAAATTAAAATGAAATAAAGGAATAAAGGAACATTCTTTGAACATAAATTAAATTTTTATTTTTTTAATAATAATTTTAAATTAAAAAAAAACTCTTTATTTATTTCTAAGTTTTTCACAGTTCTAAACCAAAATTCTACAACAGTTAAAAAAAAAAATACAGTTTAATAATTTAATTATCTAGTAATTTATCAGATATAAATGTACTAACTATATACTAACCGCAGTGTATCCAAAAATTAATTAATCAAAAAAAGTTATTTAATTAATTTACGATTTCAATTTAATTACGCAATAAGAAAAACAAAATTTTTATTCAGTTTAAAAGTTTTTTTTGATTTGAACAACTTTTTATTGGAAAAAAAAAATAGTATTTTTTATAAAAGTTACATTTTTCTTATAATTTATTTTTTAAGCTTATTTTACTTCTTCTTTTATATAAAATATATAATTATTACCAGATATTACTATAAAATATGTTCATCTTATGTATACATAATATAAGCAACAATATTAACTTGGTCATTTTTCTTAAATCCCAGTTATTTTATCTGTATTAGTTCTTGATCAGAGGTTTTCTTTAATCTAAACATTTAAGTATAAAAAAAAAAAAAAAATTTTTTATCCATATGACGTTTTTTATAAGGGTTTTCTATTTTTCATTAGTTTTTTTTTATTTTATATTACATACTAATTATTTTTTAGCTTAAAGATTAAAGTATCCAGAAGTTATTTCAATTTATACTTTTTTAATAACTGTAAAGGTTCTAAGCTTCATCAGAACAGGGCTTAATTTTGTATGATTAAAGTATATGATAAAAAATCTTATTCTAAATTAAAAAGAAAAAAGATCACTAATGTCCTTAAACTACTATATATAAAGGACTATATATAATAATTAGGCGCTATGAATTAAGTTAGAAAACAAAAAAATGAATTAAGTTAGAAAATCACAAAAAAAAAATAAGTCAGAAAATTAAATAACTATGAATTAATTTCTAATTTTATTTTTTGAAATAGAATTTTGAATTTGAATAGAAATTATTGAAGAATCAATTGAAATGAAAACTTGAAAAGATTCTTGTCCAATTTCTCTATACAATACAGACAGTAGTAGTTACTTTTGTTATCGGCAAGTGCTGCAGACATAAATGAGATTTGGCGTAAGTAGCATGTTCTCATATGTCGGCACGTAAGAAGAACTATATATTGGAAGGATTCACCAAACAAACACAGCATGTATTTAGGAAAGCCTTTAATTGTAATTGATTGATATTTGAGAACTCCAATTACCCAACTGATTATATTGAAATATCACTTTCATTTTCATTACCCTCATCAACTTCTTCAAATTCATCAAAATTCCCCAAATATTTTATTATCCTTATTATATGTAATTCTGTTTAAGAACATCATTGAGGATATTTTACCATTTTCTATAATAGTTCATTTGCTTCTCTTAATTTTTCATTCTTTTCGATGCTTAATTTTCTTCTCTTTTCTTCCCCGCAACAAATTAAACCACCATTTTCAATTAATATTTCCAATTTCCTACTTTTATGAAATTCTTCCTCTCAGATTTTTTTAACAAACAAATTTTGGTGAGATGTCAAAAATCCCATGTCAGAAATTACAAAATGTAAATTTTCGTACTTATCTCATTTTTAATTTTTCTTATATTATGAATTAAGTTAGAAAAATTAAAAATGAAATAAGTACTATACGAAAAATATTTTTTTTCTAACTTAAATAATTTTTTTTTTTTTCGAAGTCAGTCCATTCCAAATTTTCTAACTTAATTAATTTTTGTTTTCTAACTTAATTTATAGCGCCTAATAATTATTTATTCATCACTTTTTTATCATATAAAAATAGTAATTAAACTACGCATACATATAAACATATTTGCGGAATAAAATCATAATATCATCCATTAAATTTAATCCATTTGTTTTAGTTTTTTGCGCGAAAATTCATAATTTTTTATAACGTGTATAAAAAATATTTTTTATATGTATATGGATATGTAATATGTAAAAATATATGAGAAATATAATATATAAATTATTAATAAGTCTCTATACGTACTATTATACTACTACTAATATAATTTAATACAAAGAAGGTAAATTTTACCTTGTTTTTATTTCTATGTTTTTTTTTTTTTAATTTAATTGTCAAAATTTTGTAATTTGTATAATTAAGAAAAAATAGTAAATTATGTACTAAAGAATTTGTCATTAAATACCATAATGTATTTGAAAGCTTACGAAAATTATAAATAAAGTGCGCGCCAAAAACCAAAAAACAAAAAAAAAAAAACAAAAAAACATCATATTAAAATATTTTTTAACTTTTCAAAAAAACATGAAAAATTAATTAAAGTAATTTTGTCAAAATTGATATATTACCTGTATAATGAAGGATAGAATATTTCAAAATTAAAATTTATTATTATTAATTCATTTCTGTTATTATATATTGTTATTAATATATTTACTATATTTCAATTATTAATATTATTAGTGACATTATAAAAAGTAAAAAAATGCATTCTACTTAAATATGTATACCTATATGTACATTTTATATGTATTTTTGTATTATATGTATTATATGTACATTTTATATGTATATATTAATAGAAAAAATTAACTTTATTCTCCAAGATCCATTTTAATGTCTTTGTGTCAGACCTTTTAAAATATTAAACCTGAATTTTTCTTTTTTTTTTTGTTTAGTTTATTCCCGTGTCACATAAATGTGACAAGCAAATTACATAGCCTATTCTTTTCAGACGTAACTGTAAATGTCGTAAGAGGGAATTATTCTTACGACGTGTGTGGAATACAAACCCACACTCCCTCAGTCTTTACAGGATATTTTATCACTACCCTCTAGGCCACCCACTTTTATCTTAAAAAATATTTAAAAATTTTAAAAAATATTCAAATATTTAAAAAAATATTTAATTTTAGAACATTGATGAAAAATTTTGAAAAAAAAAAGCATGTTATAAAATTTAAGCTTTCAATATTCAAATTTTATTTATAATAAGAAATCTATACTTAGAAAAGATAATTCTGGAATTTTGGTGTCTCGAATATAAATATGTAGTATATAGATAGATACAATTTTTTATACAGGACCGCATATATAGGAAAAAAGTCAATTTTAAAAAATTTTTTCCCGTATCAAATGTAGTTTTTTATAAGTCCGTTCGACTGAACATATTTATAATATTTTAACTTGGTCTATCATTATTTTAGCGTTTAACATTTCAAAATATATGTATATACCTATATATGTAAAGCTCTCATATATAATATAAATTACATGTATATAAAGTGTATAAAAAAAGTGTCATATTTTAATCACATTTAATATTAATTTATAATAAACGTTCATTTAAAAATTAAAACTTATTTATGTATAGCTATGAACTTTTGAAAATTGATTTAAAAATACAATCAAAAGGATTTAAAGTCTTTTTACTTGTATGTAAATTATGCACATCATTTTTTTTTTTTTACTGTAAGCTTTAAAGAAAATTTAAATAACAATTCAACATATTTTGTTAATGAAATTCTAAATCAATCAATTATATATAAAATATATAATTGATTTTAAAAATATTACAAAAATCACCATAATTTTATTAAAATTTTTAATATATTTTTCAAATTCTTACCTTTTTCTCTTATTTTTTTGCTATTTTATTGTTTAAAACAAAACAGATTGAAATTTTTTTGATTTTTTTCTTATTTATTTTTTTGAAATGTTTTTCTTTTCTTTATTTTAATATTGTATAATATATGTATTTATTATTGTAACAATAGATTTCTTTACAAAAAAAAAACGAAGGTTTATTAAGAACAAAAGTGTCCTCTTAAGTTACAGAAACAACAAAAAACAAAATCATATAATAAATAAAAAAAAAAAAAAAAGTGAATAACACAAAAACAAAATATAACACAAAAAGAACAATAATTATAATAAAATTATATTTAATTTTTCATATAAAATATCTGATAGATATAATTATGTTATTATGTATATTTCTTCACGATTCGTATATGACTGTTATCGTTTGACAAATGATAAGATATAATTCACATATCAATTTTTTTTTTTTTTTTTTTTTTTTTAAATCAGACATACTTTCATTGTATTAGTGTCAAAAAAAAAAAAAAAAAACAGAACAAACACATAAAAATTATTTTAGATACTTAGATACAATATTATTAACTATAATACGAAGCATATTTAAATTCTCACAAGTTATAGTTACATTACATTTGTTGAATCTGAACTTTATATATTTTCTTTTTCTAAACCTAAAAAAAAAAATCAAAAAAAGAACAAATACACCTTTAGAAGCCTCTAAAATTCTTTACAAATATCATAAATATGATATTATAAGACTTATTTTTTTTTTTCTTTTTTTTTTCTTCTAAAATATATATTTAAAAATGAAACAAATTTTTTCATCTATATAACCATATATGACATATGTATACCCAGACCTATAATGATATTCTAGGTGAAAATTATTATGTTTGTAATTGTTATCTGCAGTGTTATGAAAAACCGTTGTCGTTTATTATTTCGGAGTTTTTCAAAAAAAAAAAACAAAAAAATAAAAAAAAAATCAAGTATAACATCGCGTTTTATAAAAAAAAAAAAAATGACGCAAACATTTTAAAAATAAAAAAAAAAAATTTTTTTTCTTTATTTGCACAATGATTTTTTATTTCTTTTTTATTTTTTATTGTACTTCAGTTTGTACAGAACCCAAATTGTTAAAACCCAAAAAAAAAAAAAAAAAAACATATTTAATATTTATTTTTAGATAAAATGACAAATATAAGAAAAACCAAAATACACAACAAAATAACATTTAATGCATAACAAAATGATACAAAGGATTTTATAATATTATAATTTACAACATTTTTATATAGTATTTTCATTATTATTCAAAGCCACATAATATAATATATTACACCCAATTTAGACCAGTTAAACCATACAATTAACCAATGAAATAATTAATTCTTATGAAAGGGATCGAATTTTACCTCTTTTATTTTAATGATGAGAAATTTATAAACATAGAGTGTTATTATCTGAATTGTTACGTTCACAATGTATGTATGTCGTAATGATTTTTTTTTTGACAGACGAATTACACGTTTTAATTAATAAATACACGTATATGTATAATATGTATATAGATTTTATGAAATTTTCTTTTTGCGATTTTGATAGTATTCTGTTTTAATCAAGATTCTACCTATCATTTATTGTTACCATCAACAATATATACTTTTCCGAATGTCTAATAATAACTCATCTATAGCCTCCTAGTTTGTATTGTTGCGCGGATTTTTGATCTTTTTTCAATTCAACCTAAAGTCATACGATGTATATATATCCTAGTGATTTTATAACTTTTTATGATTGTAGTTAATCGAAATGGTTTACTATAATAACAGAATCGTTCAGTACTTTGAGAGTAAACATTCTTTTAATTATATTTAAAACATAAATTTTTTGCAATCTAATTTTTTTTTAATATATTTTTAAACTTTTTATGCTGAAATTTATGAAATATTTTCTCGAACACAAAAAAAAAAAATACATTATGGTTAACATCTCTGTACCATAATATCTCTGTACTTTACTAATAATTTCTTGTATTTCAAAAAGGATTTCTCATGTTGAAAGCTCTTTACTAAAACCAAATTTCATATCGCTTCTTTGTTCTTATTGTAGATTTTCTGATCTCTGAATTATATTAAGTAATTCATTTTATGGGACTTATTAGGCTGAGTGCGATCTAAATAACTACACTACAATTTTTAAAGTTTACTTATTTCACAATTAGAGTTGTTATTTTATGAAATAAAGAATTTAAATTTGTATATACGGAAAATATTCCTAATAATTAGCAATTTTAATCATATCAACTAAAGTTAAAAAAATATTAATGAAAAACAAAATTTTTTCGCAATAAAAATGTTATTAGAATAAATCAGAAGCTAGGTAATAATAGCACTCTTAGTACCTATACTAATGTACCAATTAAAAATATTTTATAATACGATTTTCCCCTCGAACTTTAATCCGATTTCAAATATACATAACGTTAGCTTAAAAAACTGCGTTAAGCTCCCGTTTCAAGCAAATCCTTAAAGAATTAAATAAATTAAGTACAGTCCAAAGTAGACATAACGAGATATAACGAGACGATTAAAAACTCTACCATTGATATATAGACAGCCAAAATAAACTATAAAAATGACAAAGAAACAGCACGAAAAATTAATTAAATTTAATTTAATTTAGTTAATATTATACAAATTAATTGTCTTAATATCAGTACAGCCCCAGGCTACTAGGGCCATTTTGGGCTTGACAAATATAAGTTTTAATTTTAGTGCTATATTTACAATTTTTAATTAGAAAGTTCATTATGCAAGATTTTTTGTGACACGGCTTTCGTGAAACATATTCTTGACAGTAAGTTGACTTAGGCAATAAGGTCATATTGGAGGATTACTATTTTCAAAAATTTATCTTTTAGTAAATACAATGTACCCTAAGTGAATTCTGCATATCTTAGAACCCTTTTTTCCAGTCAGTCCAATGGCTTTTAAGAAAGCTGCTAGAGCTGTTCCATTTCAGTTTTCTAGGTAATAACAGCTGTGTTTCGAGTGCTTTAATATTTTCTTTAATAAAGAAGGTTTGTTGCAGAACTGTTGGACATTTTATTGCCAATTTGCTTCTGGGTCGGCTTTTTCATTCCCAGCTATACACTGGTGACTGGGTACACAAATGAGCTTTATATTTTTTGGGATGATAGTTAGTGTATTGCTAATGAACTTTAGTTGATTATTATTAGAATTTTTAATCGCATTCAATGAACTCAAACTGTCGAAAAAGGTAATTACAGTTTCATGTAGACTGCTTATTGTGAATAGAAGTGCTTCATAGATGGCGATTATTTCGGCATTGTATATTTGGAAATTATAAGGCAAATGTTTTTTCAGGATTAAACTATACTCTCATCCACTATTGCTAATGCAACACCTTCTTTTCTTTTGCTTGCATCTGTATATATTTTGTAAGCGTTGAGATATTTTTCATTTAAACTTTAAAAGAGCTGCAAGAATGTCTGACTATTTGTTGTCTGACTATTAGAAAATGAGGTGTCTATATATTTTTTATTATTGAACAACCATATGGTGGAGTGTCTCTAATGTTTAGAGTTTTTTCGAAGTATAGATCCCTAAATTTTTGTTAATTTCGAGAATTTTCGTTAATGATGACATTTTTTGGTGATATTATTCTATCGCTGATCAAGGCGGTGACAAGTTTATGTAGAAGTTGGGATGTGTCCCTATATTGTTAGTGCAAGGTTTTTGTAGCAACCACGTCACGTTTTTCTTCGAAAGTCACGAAACCAAACTCTATCAAGAGGTTATCTATATCCATCGTTCTTAATGCGCCTAAATCAGCACAAAAAATTATATGTCATATAAACGAAAGAAATATCATATAAAGTTTACGTAAAAAGATGCAATTACGTTTTATTTACATACATAAAAAGTTTTGTTTACGGTCGCTTTGAATAATAATTTTTTTTTAGAAATTTTATATAAAAATGTTTGCAATCAAAGTTATTTTGCACATCTTTATTAGCCTTTAGTGTTTCTCCATTTTAAAAATAAGTTAAATCTGATAAGTAGAATAAAATTACTATTTAAAAATTTAACACAGAATTTGTAAACAAAAGCATAAGATTTTATCGTCAATACGTTTTCATTTTGTTTAGTTACTCGTTTACACTTCGCAAAAGAAACCGTACAAAATTTCTTGCGTTTTTTTATAGTCTCGTCACGTTTATTTTGGGCTTAGCTTTAGTTATAAAAATTAATAGTTTCGGTAATAAAAACGAATTATTTTTAGTTTTAAAGAGAAATAGTTGTAATCTTAAAAGACACCATAATGTACCTTTCTTTTTGATGCATTTCCTTATAGATGGTATAATTGCTTCCAGTATAATGTATAATAATACATTTTTATAATAACATAAATGGGGCCTCGGTAGCCTAGTGAGTAAGAGCGTATAAAATACGCTGTAAACACCGAGGGAGTGTGGGTTCGAATCCCACACACGTCGTAAGAGTTATTTCCCTTACGACATTTACAGCCACGCCTGTAAAGGAAAGGCTGTGTAATTTCTTGTTCACATTTATGTAGCAGAGAAATGCACTAAATAAACAAAATAACATAAATACAAAACGCAATTTCTCTTTATGCTTAAGGTCAGTAAATTTTAAAAATTAAATTATAGAGTTAAAATACTCTGACACAAAATGTCAAAAGAAATTTTTTTATAAAAATTATTTATCCTGTTGAAATATTATCTAACCTTATTTAACAAAAAAAAATTAGGTACATACTTACCTAATTTATTTAATTTGAAATTCTACTAAATCAAAAACAAACAAAAGCTAAATGATTATAAATTTTATCAAAATTTTTTAAATTCTTATTTTAATATAATTTAACCTAGGGTATCAATTAAATCATAAACGACTTTCTTTTATTTCAAATATAAAATTTCAACGCCAGGTTTTTTTTTTATCTTATCTAGAAATTGTTTGTAATCTAGAAGCTGAATCTGTTTTAGTAATATCACACTTTTATTTGATAATATTATAATTTTTTTACAGGATTTAACAAGTGTAAAATATAAATAATATTATCAAATACATAATATTTTGGTTAAGATAATCAAAAAAATTCATACATACGTACATATGTATAAATATAAAAAAAATAGAATTTAAACAAAATCAAAATAAGGCTAAATTAATTTTAAAAAAATCACCATTTATCATTTACCATTTTAAACTCCTTTTATTACATGCTTATAAAAATAACAACAATAAATATTCAACGCGCCAACGCACATAGTGGTGAATTATTATATAAATTTAAAAAACACATTCCATGGATATAATATTTTTGCTTCGTTAAAAATATTATGGACACAAACCTTTACGTATGTTGAATTTTTGGTGAAAATTTAATTGTAAATTGTAGAATTATAATCCTAAATATATGCAAAGTTCAAATATAATGTAGATATTATATTTTTAGTTTTTCACCTTTTTAAATATGATAAAAAATTAAATGTAGAGATATTTATTGGTAAATTGTTAAATTGTTATATATTTCATGCAGTTTATTTACTGACTATTTATAAATTTAAAAAAAATATATAATAAATAAATAAAATTATTATAAAATAAAATATAAAATAAAAATAAATAAATTCAGTAATGTAAAATGAAGATCAGTCAAATGATTTTTGATTCGATTTTGATTCAACTAATAGATTTTTGCAAATTTTTTTGACGCGACGCCAAGCGACATTACCGAACGAAAACAACATTTTTTTGTTTTGTGTGCTTTAGTGTGCACAAATTTGACTGACATTAGTGTGCACAATTTTGACTAACACTTTTTTTGCATAACCGAAAGAATGACGCTTGTATTGATAGATGTATTTTTGATGATTGTAACCCATGCCGATTGTAACCCATGTATGTTTAAAATGCCGAAAAATTAGAATGAAATTTAAGATTGTAAAACTATTAGTCAGATCTTTGAATCAAATCAAATTACTTTCGAATTCAATTGCTGACAATCCTGTTGCCCAACACCCTGTTTAATCTATATACACGAAAAAATTAACTTCGAATGTTTTTCCTCTGTAGTCTTTTAATAAATATACAAACAAATATTTAATTATTTCTACTGGCAAATTTATTTGTTGAAATTTGTAAAATTTGTAAAAAAAAAAAAACCATATTAATTTTCATTATTAAATTAAATTTTTATTTCAAAATTATTTAAACTCTATATTATATTATGTGAATAATAATTAATTTAATTTTATATAATATATATAATATTATATAATATAATATATATATATATACTCTTAACTTAATTTTATTTAATATTTTTCTTACATTATTTCATATTTAAATATTCAAAAATTAACAATAATTATAAAAAAAGAAAATTAAATTAATATTAAAATGAAACTTAAAATTTTAATAAAGAGAGAAACTTAAAATAAAAAGAGAGAAAAATAAAAAGAATTAAGAATATTTATGTATACATATATACATAAATATATATTAATAACATATTTATATAATTACATATTATCTTAAAATTTAAAATAGTTATATATAAAATTAAATGCTATACAAAAAAAAATAAAAATAATTAATTAATCTTTTTTATCCTGATTAGATCACACACTCATTAAATTATCATATACTTATTTTTTTTTTTTATTATTTTTTGTTTACTTTTTTTCTTTAAAATAAATTATTTTTAAACTAATATTAAATTACAAAAAAAAAAAAAAATGAGATATCGAAAAAAATTATTTATTAATTGATTATTATAAAATATAATTAATATTTAACTTATAATTTTTAATTTATATTAACAATTTTATTTAATTATTAAATATTTATTAATAATTTAGGTTCCACGCCAAATTCAAATTACAACAAAAAATATTATACGATAATTAATATCAAAATTTATTAATTATTATATTAATTTAAGAATGTATTTATATGTATATTATATTTATATATTTATATATAAAATAAAGAATATTTATTTTTTTTAACTAAAATTTATATTATGCAAAAAAAATTTTGAGAAAATAAAAATTTTAATTTTATTATAAAACAGCGGACTTTTAAACATTATTTTTTCATAACGACAGCACTAAGAATTTAATAAAAAAGTCAAAACTCTAAAATAAACTAATTTATATTTTTCATTTTATATTTTTTATATTTATATTTTTAAATTTTATATTTTTTAATCTTTTTTTCGCAATTTGAAAGTTTGAATTTCCGAATATTTAACATTTATATATGTTTATACTGAAGGCTGTTGAAAGCTTTCGATGAACAAAAATTTCATGAATTGCTGGAATCACAAGTTTATTCACGACTGCAAAACGTCATTTTTATTTCGAATATTTTTGTTTTTGTGTATGCTGTAGTCTGTCGAAATGGAAAATGAATGAAAATTAATGAAATTAATTTCCACATAATCGTTAAGATCAAGAAGGAAAAGGAAATATAGTGCAAAATATTTTTTTAAAGAAAAAAAAATACTTAAAGATAATTTTTGTTTCAATAAGTTTTTTTTTTTAAAGTTATAAAATAAAAATATTTTTTTTTTAAAATCGGTGCATTGTTCAGCGTAAAAAATTACGATTGATCATTTAATTCAAAAGGATTACATTTATCTCGAAGTATTTTTCTTTCCAAACGATTTATTGATATTATTTTAAACGTATTTTTTATTACTTTTGAATTATTTCTTTATACTGAACAAACACAAAAAAAAATATCTACTAAAAAATACTAGATAAAAAAATATATTTTATGAAACATATGACTTTGACATCTGCAAAAAGTGTTTGTGGCCGTATGGACTTCAGCATACCAATTTTTTCGCATGCGGAACTAACATTTCAGTTCCCCATGCAAAAATAATGTAAAAAATACAATTACTAACATATATAATTTAAATTATATATATTTAATATCATAATTATTATATAAATATAATATACATATAAATACATTCTTAAATTAATATAATAATTAATAAATTTTGATATTAATTATATATAATAATTTAAATTATATATAGTTTAAAAGCCACTGTTTTAATTTAAAAAAAAAAAAAATTAAATTAAATAATTATTATATACAAAATAAAAATTTATCTATATACTAATAAATTATAATCTATATTCATATTATTTTAATTATTTAAAAATATCTTTTTATAATTTTTTGTCTTTTTTTGTCTTTTTTTGTTTTCGATTTTGTCTTTTTTATACTTGAGGCTTTTTTTTTATTTGTTTATTTTTTTTTTTTGGTTTTCAATTTTATTTTTTAATTAATAATGTCAAAACTTTTTACTTAAACACTTAGCTCATAACCAATCAGATTAATTGTATTGCAAGAAAATTAATTTAAAAAAAAATAAATTTACAAAAATTATTTTATGCAAAAAAGGAAATTTTATGTCAAATGTAATGAATTAATGATTATTGATTGACAATTATAATCTGATATAGTGTGTGAACTATATATGTACTAAAATTATAGGACTTAATAAAATTATGACAGTTTGTCTGCTTATAAACTATATAGAATTTTGGTTTTTTAGCTTAGAAAAAAAAAAATGTAAACATATATACATACACATTTTTGTTTTTAAATATTTTTTTTTTTTTTTTGTAATTATAAAGAATTTATTTTTACTAAGTTTATTAGAATTAACATTTTTGAAAACAAAATAAAAATATAAAAAGAAAAGTCTTGTCATATATTTACAATTTTTGTTTTTTTTTTTCAAGAAAGTTTTTGAGATTTTTTTTTTCCCATCTTTTTTTTTTTTTTTTTATTAAACTAATGGAATCATTTCGAATTTCGTTGTTCTTTATACTTATTTACATTAAATTTATTTTTTGTTTTTTATTTTTTTTTTACTTATATTTTTAATTAAATATTAATTTTTTTTTTATTCTTAAATATATATTTTAATAATTAAATATACATAGTAACATTTAACCGTTAAATATTTTGTAACTTAAATGTCATGGCTGTTATTGAGATATTAAATGTCTTTTTTGTTTTTGGTAATTGTTTTTTTCTTTAATTTTTAGAATGTAATTTCCGTTCTTTTACAAAATTTTAAAATAAATTATATAGTTTTTATTTACTTTTGTTTTTAATTAATATTTCATATTTAAAAAAAAAAAACATAGAAATTTAAAATTCTGAATTAGGTAAATATTTATTTTTAAATTATCAAATAAATGTCAAATTTAAATGTCAAATGTGAAAATTTTTAATATTTTTGATGTTTTTAATTTTTTATTATTTATGAAAATTATTATTTTAAAATGTATTTAATATTCTTCGAAATTGATTTTATATTTTTCAAATTTTAATTTTTTATTAATCTTATATAATTTTTTGAGAATGTGCAAATGTGGTAGAGTTTAGAAATGAACATTAAACGACAAAAAACTTATTTTGAACGAAATTTTAAAAAAGTATGATAGACGAATGATCGCTTAACTAAAAATTTGTCGTAAATAGAAAAATAAGTTTTTCAATTATACTATTAAAACGTTACGGCAATAAAATATTAAACATTATTTTTTAGTACGAATAAAATATACAGGACAAACAAAAAAACGATTATATTTTACAGATTTTTGCTAAGGAGATGAATTGAACTTTAATTATTCAAATAATTAAATTTAAAAGTTTTTGCCTGTTTAAAATTCTGTTATTAAGGATTTTAAGACTATAATTATGAATTTTTAAATATAAATTCTTGCTTAGGGAGTTGGTCCATTTTTAGCGTTTTTGCTATTTGTTAAATATAGGTTTGTAATTTGAGACCAAATAGATTTTGATTTACACAATAATATTGAAATTTTTAAAGAAATGAAACTGTCTTGATAATGTTCTATATTTTATCAATTCTAGTTTTTTTTTTTTTTTATTGTGTCAGCTATTTGAAAAACCAAATCTAGATTGTTTGTTTTTGCTTTGCACTCTTACTCTTCAGTTTTAAATTTTTTTTTTTTTATTCAATTTTGATTTGTCTTTCAACAATTTCCATTTTTTGTAAACCATCAATTTGATTGAAATTATCTGAATAATGATGATGAAGATTTTGATGATGTTGAGATATAAGATGTTGTTGTTGATGATGATGATGATGGTGTTGTTGTTGTTGTTGATGATGATCATAATCATTTTCATCGATAGATGGACTACGACTTGAATGATGATCACTCATATTTAAATTTTGTTCAATTTTAATTGAACAAAATTTTACATGACCATTACTATTATTTAAGTGATCATAATAATATGTTGGTGAATGTTGACTATATGATGATGGACTATTGTTGGAGATATTCGAGATCGTCAATTCCTGTGGTGAGTGTGTTTGACGATTCGTCGTTTGATTGTGATGATTGATTGTGTTGTTGTGATCCTGTTGCTGTTGTAATTGATTGTTGTGCTGGAGATGTTGTATGTGACTGTGATTGTTGTGGTGGTGGTGTTGGTGTGATTCGTGTTGATGTTGGTGATGATGAGTATCTATAGTTGATGAGATAATCTGTTGATGTTGTATTGATGTCTCCACTGATGATACCGGTATCGATATGATTTGCTGTGATGTTGGTGGTATTTGTGATGCAATTACTGTCGAGGATGAATTGATTACCTCCATTTGTTGGTGATGTTGGTGAAGGGCATGATGTTGTTGCAGTTGCTGTTGAAGATGAAGATGAGGGTTGTTGTAAATCTGTTGTTGAATTTCTGATTCTACACCATTCATCATTTGGGATTGTTGTTGGTGTTCCTGTTGTTGTGATTGTTGAGTTTGTTGATGTAAATGTTGTTGTTGGTGATTTTTCTGTTGTTGATTATTATGTTGTGTTAAATATTTATGCATATTAAATTTAATATTTGTTGGACTTAAATTATTATTGTTAATTATGTTATTGTTATTGTTATGGGTATTGTTATTGTTATTGTTATTGATATTATCTAATAGTGTTGGTGATGCAGATGCAACAATAACAGCATTCATATAACTATTATTATTATTATTATGACAAATTAATGAATTATTATTTGATGATGTATTTAATTGAGATGAATGTGTTGTATTTGATGGTGATGTTGTTATTGTTGGTGAATAATTATTATGTATTGGTGATAAATTTTGATTATGTATTGGTGATAATTGATTTATTTGATTATTAAAAGATTGATTATGTTGATGATGATTAATTGATGTAGATGATGGTGATGGTGTTGATGATGCCGTTATATTATTATGATGATGATGATGTTGATGATTATGATGATTATTATTGTTATTATTATTAAGGTTACTGCTATAACTATCACTTTTGTTATTTTTATTATTATTATTGATTTTGTTTACTGTTATAGCTGGATTTGTTGCCGATAAATTCGAATGGGATAGTAAGGCGTTTGAATGTTGTATTGATGATTTTTTATTTTTCGATTCTAAAAATAAAAAAAAAATTGAAAAAAAAAAAATTGATTGAAATAAAGAAATTCAATTTTATTTTTAGAAATGAAAATTAAAAAAAAAAAAAAATTTTTTTTAATGAGTGCAAGTGATTAGAAATGAGTGCGAAAAAATATGAATATTATTTTTATTGATTTTATATAAATGATTTTTGTTATTAAATTAAATTTATTTTAGTATTAAGAATTACGAATAAAATATATATGTACACTCTGACACCGATTTACTTCTCTCGTTTTACAACTTTTTGATCAACGCTATTATTTTAACTTAATTTTTTTTTTTTCATTTACAACTAATCTATATTTATACTTTCTTGCATTATTGATAGATATTTTAAATATTAATTTGTATTCGACTTACGTCGTTTTACGTTTAAAACTTATATATTGAAACGAATACTGGAAGTATAAATAAATCAGGGTCAGAATGCAATTTGTTTATACCAATTTTAATTTTTATTTACCTTTTGTTACTTCATTCAATATTAATTTGGCTTTCTTTTCAGATGGAGCCTTAGATGATCCCTTTGGTTTACGTTTTCGAGTCTAAAACATTAAAAAAAAAAAATTAATGAATATAATTAAAATAAAAATTCATTACTAAAACTATATAACCATGATGTATTCATTACTAAATACTATATGAATGATGATCAAACTGTATTGGTAAATTATTATATTTATTTTAATTTAACAAAAATACTAACTTGTATTGTTTCCTTTTTCATTGCTAAAGGTCTTTTAACATTATGTAATTTAAAATAAAGACCACATGCATTACATACAGGTTCACCACTCGGATTTCTTCTCCATAATGATGTTTGGGTAGTATTACAATTTGAACAGCATAATCCTACACGTCTGGATGCACTCTGCTTAAGTAGTAAATTAAAAAAAAAAATTTTTAAATTAAAATACAATTAAAAAAAAAAACATTTATTAAAAAATATATTAATGAAGATTTTTCCAAAATTAAATACAAAATTTTAATGCGAGACAAAATTAGATTGAATTACCAAAAAATTAAGAAATCTTAAAGATAATACATATTGTTACTTATTAGATCCAACAGATTACCGTACAATTAAATCTTCATTATTATTATTTTTAATTTAAATTAAAAAAAAGAAATTTATTAACAATATTAAGAACAAAATTTTATTTGATTAACATTTTAAAAACAAAAATATTTTAATTAAAAAAAAAAAAGAAAAAAATAGAAAATAATGTAAATAGAATTTGTATTAACCTTTGAACGTACCAGACGCCGGCTAGTCTTTTCCTCAGTTACCGCCCGAGTTGGCAATGTACTTGAATAGGAAGAATAGTAGTTCTTATAGAAATCTCCGCCTTGATCAGCGGCCACTGTAATTTATAAATTGGAATTTTAGTGTTTTTTTTTTTGTTTTTATTTTCTTTATCTTTTTGGTTTTTTTTTTTTTCTTTTTGTATGTATAAAATTTATTTCTTTTCTTCTTTTATTTTTAATATTTAAATGTCATTATTATAATGGACATTAAAACTAACTACTGATTTCTAACTACTATTTTAAAAGTAATAGAAGTTAGAGAGAATATCTGTATAGACTTCTTTCTTTGTTTTTATAATTTTGATGCAAAAGCAATTTAAAAAATAAAAATAAAACAACAATATTAGTTAAAAAAAAAAAAATTAAATAAAAAAAAAATATTAACAAAAAAGCTGAGCATTCAAATTAATTTTTTTTTTTTTTTTCCAATATAAAAGAAAATAAAAATTTAGTAAAAAAAGATTACGAATAATTTCAAAAAATAAATTCAATTAATTTCCTTGGCCAATTTTTTTTTTTAATAAAAAAAAAAAAAAAAGAATGGTATTTAATAACGGTGGGATTTCTATAAGAGTTCTAAAATTCTAAAAAAAACTTTTTTTTTTATCTATTTTGTTTTTTTTTTAACAATAAAATTTTGTTCTTTTAAAAATTTAATTTCAAATTTAGTTTTTTGTTTTTTTTTTTTTTGTGTTTTTTTTTAAGTATTTTAAATTTTACCAATCGTCTAGGCTGTTTAACTAATGGTCGATTCATGCCATTCATTTTATGGTATAGACCACAAGCATTGCACAAATAGTGACCGGTGTTATCACGGCGCCACAATGGGGTTGATATAGCTCCACAATTGACGCATTCGCGACCTTCAGTGAATATATCAGCATCGAGTTCAAGTAATGCTTTTGCTTTAAATTTAATTGAATTTTATTAATTAATTTATTGGTTTTTTTTTTTTTTTTGTTTTTTTTTCAGTATTATTAAAGGAAAAAAAAATTTTAAGTTTTAAATTTTAAATAATTTAAAAAAAAAGAAAATTTAAAAATACTAAAAGTATGTAAATTAAAAATTTTTGTTTTGTTTGTTTATTTTTTTTGTTTTAACACTGAATATAATAAATTTGAAAATTAAATCAAAAAAAAAAAAAATTTTGTGTTTTTGTTTTTTTTTCTTTTGTTTTAATTTTATTGTTAAATTTATTATTTTTAATTTTCAATTATGTTTAATTTGTTTTGTTGAAGGTAAATTAATTGAATTTATTATTATTTAATATCATAAATTTTAAAAATGATTTTTTTTTTTTTATTTAAATATTAAATATTTACAATAAAATATATTCGTTTGAAATTGTATAAGATTAAAAACAATCTGGTGGTTCCAAATTTTGAATATTGTAAGTTCATAGAATTTGATCATCTCATCCATTATTTTAAACCTTACATATAGATATAAAATCTCAAGATTATACAACTAAATTTCCTCAATTCATCATTTTACATTATACAAAAGAAATTTCTTACAAATATTTATTAATAAAATATAAAGATTAATCTCAAATTAAGTTAAATATATATAATTAGGTTAAAAACTATAGCCAAATATATTAAATTTTCTAAAAAGTTAAAAATCTTTAAATGAATTTATTTTAATTTTTAATAAGAGAACCTAATCGAATACCTATAAATTATATAAATTTTCTACGTGAAAAAAATCTTATTATATATTAAATGTTAAAACATAAATAAATAAAATTTTTTTTTACCAACTAAATGCTATAAACCAACAAAAAAAAAAAATGGGGTTATTTATTTAAGAATTTTATACTTAAATATTTGAAATAGGACCTCATATCCTAAACAGGATATAATAAATATTTAAATAATAATAAAAATTACAATAATAGAAGGATACAATAATAAACATATAAAAACAATTTTGTAAACTAAGCATATAATTCACACCATATATATATATATATATATTAATATATGTACATATATATAATAAAATTTTCAACAATAGACAATAAAAAAAAAAAAAAATAAGAAAAATACGAAAAATAAATAAAAGAAACCAAACCTAAATTAAATAAATTTTATAAACAAAAAAAAATTTTATGGTAACAAAAATCTACAAATATGATGAACAGATATTTAAATAATTTTATTCCCTTTAAAAATTTCTATAGAATGAAAAACAAAAATATAAATAAATGTCCTTGAACAAATAATATATACAAGTAGACCTCGTTCTAAATTTTTAATTCATTTGCATTTAAATTCATTTTAATTAAATTAATTTATTTAATCTAATTAGAAAGTATAATTATTATAATAAATATATAATTAAATTTCGAAATAACAAAACAATTTCGAAATTTTGATTCTATATAAAAATGTATGCAACAATATGTATAACACATAAACTTGATTGTCAAATTCTTATAATTAAATTTATTTAATAAATTTTCAAGGAAATTGTAAAAATCGTAATTATTACAGTATTTATTGAATTAAAAGAAAAATTATTGTGAGAATGAATATTATAAATGATTAATTCGGATAAATATTGATGAAATATTGTACTTAAACCATATTAACTATATATATTCGATATTATTAGAAAATTTTAAAGTGTTTTAAAATTTTAATTAACATTTGATTAAAATTTTTTTAGAATTTAATCAAGAAATAATAATAGGTAATCAACTTGCAATTATAGTAGAAGCGTCGAATCTAAATAACTATTATAGACATACAGAATCTAAATAATTCTACATGCCTTTAGTTCTTTAATTCGAGAAATTGACTTGAAGAGATAGAATAAAATAGCAACAATCAAAGGCCAAGAAATATTGAGATAAATGGCATAATATTGAGCTTAAACTTAAATCTTACTCAATTTTTCAAACAAAAGTTCATGAGTAATTTTTAATTTGATAATATGCATTCGACCCAATAACATAAGAAATATTTGAATAAAAACAATAACCGACTAACTTTGACTATATATACCACTATATAAAAAAAAAGTTCTATACTTATATTATATAGCTGAAAAACTTAGAATATCTATTTTAAATCAAAGTATTTTTTCGAAGTTGTTTTAAAAGCGAAGCTATTTTCGAAACTGTTTAGTGATCTTAATATTCAAACTTTAATGTTTTCACTTTCCTCCTTTTATTTTTATTTTAACTAACTTTAGATCAATTTCAAAGCCCTACTGTAATTAATTTCATATTGGATTCTTTAAAACTCTAGTTACTAAGCTGCTAGTTAATAAAAAAAGTAAAATTAAAAAAAAAATATATAAAACATGTAAAATTTAAAAAAATATCACGAATCAGAAAAATATTATTATAAATATTAAAAGAAGCGAAAAAGTGAAAAATATTCATCGTCACCTAATTTACAAAAAATATATATGGAATTATATTTGTGACCATTATGACCTATTCATAAATTCAATAAACCAACCAACCCAACCACAAAAAAAAAATTTTTTTTTTTAAGAAAAAATTAAAAAAAAAAAGATGGCGATTAAAATCAAGTAAATTATTATTCTATATATATAAAAATGAATTTGGAAAATAAATTTTATATTATTTCTAGATTTCAGATAATAATTTTTTTTTTTTTTTTGTGTTTAGAAAAACATGGAAAGACCACATGCAAAATGTTTGGTTTTGTAAAATAATGATAAGAAATTCAAATTTAAAAATAAAAGAAAAAAAGAAAATTATTTAATTAATTTTATATTATATAATATACTAAAAAGAAATGATCGTAATTGTATAAAATTCTATAATATGTACATATATTATACACAAATTTAATAACTTACTAGCTGATAATGATGCAGCAGCTGACATATGTGGTATTGTACCATCTGTTGTTCTTAAACTAGCAATACCTGTACCACGTGGATTTGTTGTACATACAACACTTGTACCAATACCACCACCAGTTGATGATGCATAACTAATTGGACTACTATCAAAAGTTGCCCATGGTTCTGTTGTCTAAAAAAAAAAAAAAAAACAAATTAAATAAAAATTAAATTGAAACAAAAGAAAAAATTAATATTTAAACGGAAGATATGCTTAAAAATAGTCATCCCTGTTTATAATCTGAAGGGTAAAATATTAGAATAAGTAATAATTTAGTTTATATTTTGATAAATATTAGATAAGTTCCTAAAAATATCAAGTTTTTATTCTCAACCGAAGTTATTTTGTCATGTTTATTGAACTAAAGTGTAAAACAAAAAGATAGTAAGTACAAAAGAAACGATCATATTGTGAGCGAAATAAAGAATTGGATCGATCGAGTATGGTAATCGAGATCGAGTATGATCGTTAAATATTGAAAAAAAAAACTGGTAAATTCTAAAACATAAATTTACGATTTCATACAAGACTATAGCTAAATGCTGAAGGTAGGATCAGTCAGAGATAAAAAAAAAAGAAGACATTCAAATTTAACTTTATTTTAATTTAACGCTAATTTTAATCATAATTGACAATATAAAATCAATATAACAACTATTGTACAATTATGGAATTAATCAAAAGATTATAATGTTACCTTTCAGATGCCTTATCAAATCAAATAATCTCAAAACAATTTTCAATATTTTATACTTTCTTCTTATTTTTTTGACTTTTTTTTTTCTTTTTTTTTTTGAATAATTATAATAAAACTATATTTTAAAATACTTACTTGATTTCTATAATTACTTAAGGATGTTGTATAATGATTTGTTCGACTATTAACACCACCAATTCCGGTATTACCATTACCACCATTACTACTACCAGTTCCAATACCGCTACTACTACCAATTGATGAATAACTACCATTTGATGTTATTCTTTGAAATGCTGGTAATGCACCACATTTTGGTGAACCATAATCAGATGGTGTTAAACCTACAGCTGTACTTGACCACATATGATGTACACCAGGATTATCTTGTGTTGGACTATTACCACCATTTAAATATTGCATACCGCTTGTTGCTGATGTGAATGGTGGCCTTTGACAAACTGAACTGTAAATAATAAATAAAAAAAAAAAATACCATTGTTATATTATATTTAATTTTTATTTATTAAAATCATATTAAAATTAAAATAGACAAAAACAAAAAAAACGATAAGATTATAAAAATAAAATTAAATTGAACGAACAACAAAAAAAAATTTTTTTATTTAAAAATGATTTTGTTTTGATAAATAATAAAAGCTAAAATATATAAGGGATATACATTTAAAGAAAACCAAAAAAAAAGGAATGTTGATAAAATAAACCACAATTAAGTGGAAAGAAAATAATAGAAAATAATTTTTTAAAAAATTATCTAAAATATAATATTGTAATTCAAACTACTTATGTATATTATTATTTAAACTTTAAAGTTCCCTTATGTACAACAAATGAATGGAAACTTTTTAACCATTATTTAAAAATTTTCTTATTTTGCATTTTTGTTAATTCTCTTTCTGTTTCATATACAGACAGTAATTTGTCTAGTCAAAATCTAGGCACAACATGGTTTATTGAACCCTAATTAACCTTCCAACAAAATAAAAGAAAAAAAAAACCAAAACCAAAAAAAAAATTTAACTATAGGTATTTTGTTTATTTGTTAAATTTATATACTTGTACCTGTATTAAAAATCTTAATAATCTTTTTATTTTTTTCAATTTTTACTAATTACTTGCGCACTTTTTAGTATTTTATATCCAATAAAAATAAGTACAATTTTATTCTTAAAAGAACTAATACCAATGTACATTCATTGGTATTTATTATTGGTATATTATTTCTAGTAAGAGATTATTTTATTAGAAATTTAAGACATTAAGAGATTTTCCTTTTCGATAATTGTTTTCCTGGAAGTCCAATTCTACGATTGTACAATTACATAACATGCTGAAAGAACAAGTTAAATAAGAATTTTTCGTTCTTAAAAAAAATAAGAACTAATGTCTCTTCAATTAAAATAATAAGAAACTAAGAAGTATAGTCCTAGAATTACTAGAGCCAGATTCCTTTCGCTCGGCAAGTCGTTCTACCACAACCTTAGCAAATTTTCCAAATACAAAATCAAAGAATTTAATAACTGAATTCCTCGGATTGGATATAAATCCAATAAAAACTACAAAAGTCAGGTCACGTGAGTGCAGTGGGATCAAAATGGAGCAACTTAGTGCTAATTGATTACTCGACTGTAGCTATTATATAAGACTATGAGACGTAAATATTTCTTTTATTTCTACGCCATCTATTATCTTATAATACAAACTAAGTAACTTAATTAATACCATCAAATAAATTTCCCCCTGTTAAAATAATTTTGAGCATTTATTACAGAAGCAAACGATTTTAATTTTACACGAATATTTTCCAAATCACTAAAATTGTTTAGTGTTGCGACTTGTTAAGTTGTTAAAAAGTTAAAGTTGTTCTTAAGCTATAAAATATTCTTGTATAAGTGTTAAAGATAGACACTTTTAGTCTTCCTCATCTCCAGAGTCTTTATAAATATCGTTAAAGTTGAACTACTATATAGTATGATTTTTTTTTTATCGACATAAACTAATTTTAACCACATCTGTTTGCTAGTGTAACAAATATTAAGAAAAAGAGACTTACAGTTTTTTTGTATATTTACTTCTGTTTAAAACCACCAAATTTTAGTAATAACTTACATACTAACAATTTAGAATATTCAAAAATTTATATTGATTTTTTGTTATAATTTACAAAAATATAATTAAAAACCAACTTTAATAAAATTATTATAATTTTTAGTAGAGTATATAATATTTTTAATGTAATATTTTGTAATAAATATAATACAAAATTTTTACAAAGCTGAAAACTATACAAAAAAAAAAATCTTTTTATGAAAAATTATTACAATTTCAAGTCTAAGTATATTAAACAAACTTGAACAAAAGACTTTTAAATTAATTCCATATTAAAAAAAAAAAAAAAAACTATAATTCAATAAATGCGTATTTTTTTATTTCTGGTTTTGAGTGCTAGAAGCATTTTTTTTTTGTTTTTTAAATTTAAAAAAAAAAAAAAACATACAAACCTATTCAAAAATTTTAAATACTATTATTCATGTTTTTGGTATTGGTTTTTTTTTTAATTTTCAAGTTTTTCCTAACTTAAAAAACACCTTCACTTTAAAAACAAATCCGGAAATAAAAAAAACCATCACTTGAAACCAATTGGAAAAAAAAAAAATATTAAATATTTACCTTAAGCTATTAAAAATAATTCCCGAAATCTGTCAACTAGTTTTAATTATTTATAACTATCTTCTTTTTCTTTTTGTTTTTTCTTTTTTTTTTTCAATATAAAAACTATAGGAAAAAAACAACGATATATATGTAATATATGTAAATATATAAACGTTTACACTTTATTTACCACTTGTAAAAATAACTTGTAACATTACAAAACAGATTGTAAGTACTACAAAACTTTGATTAAAATGAAAAAAATATTGAAAAGCAATTATTTTATTTGAAGCCTTTTTTCTTTTTTTTTCATGCCTTAAAATTCTGAATCATTTTCTTTTTAATTTTATTTTTTTTTTTTCTTTTTTCTATATTTTGTTTTCTTTATTAGAGTCTAACTATGATTATCTTTTAAAAACATTTTCCAACAATAAAAAAAAAGAAACATATAGGCTTTTCTTTATAAATGATCTTTGTTTAAGAGTCTTGAATGACTAATTAATCAGATTCTACAATAAATACTATACTAATTTTCATTATTCTTTTAATAATTTAAAGTTTTTTCTTTTTAATAATTATTCATGCTATTTTATGATTTTTCTTTTCTTTTATTTAATCACAATTAAATGTTATGATTCACCGATATATGGTTATAATTTATAATATAGGTACATATACATAATTAAAATTTTGAAAAGTTTTGTATTTCATTTTTAAAAATTTACATAATTTTATTTTGTTTTTAAACAATAATCAACTAAAAAACAATAAACATAATATCTTTTTATTAATTAAAATAATTAATAACTTTTTTTTTTGGATCCAACTGATTCAATTATTAATTATTTAACATAAAAATATATTCAAAACAAATCCTTAAGACTATCTAATCCTTAACTATTAGCTTAATGTAAACTTCTATATAATCTTAAAAGTTCTTATAATTGTACTGTAATTTCTTGAATATTTATCCATTTTAAAGAGTTTGCATAATAATCTTATACGCTAAAAAATTATGTGACAAAATATTAGAAAAAATCTTGCTTTCGAAAATCAAAAATCTCAAAACAAAATCTTTTTCCCAAAATCTACTATAGGGCAAAATCTTACATGTTACATATTAAATATGTCACAACAAAGTACTTAAAAAAGTGAACCCCCGCTAAACAAATTATTGAAATCTTAATTTTGTAACCAATTATAAAATCTCCTCTGATTCAGAATCTAGAATATATATATAAAATTATAAAAATATTCTGTAAAAGGCGTATAACCCTGATTTTGAAACCAACTCTAAACTCTTTCCTAATTTGAAATCTTACATATACATATAACTGTATAAATATTTTGGAAAAAGTGTATAACCCTGGTTTTGAAACCAACTCTCCTTAAAATTCACCTTAACCATTTGTTTATATACATATGTACATTCCTTAAAAACCAAGCAACACTCTACTTTCTTTTAAAAAATATTTTGCAAAATTTTGTCCGTGAAAGATTTTATAATGCAAGACTTTAGGAAGATAGATTTTGTAATACAAGATAAAAACAAAAACAATATTTTGTCATAGATAGATTTTGGCGTGCAAGATTATGATTCACTCCCACTCCAAAGGTTATATGAAAAAATTTCCAAAAGGTTTTTGTTCTTTAGGTAATTGCTCATTTACAAGTTCTCTTCAGAATATCAATAAGAGAATCAACATCTTAAGAGCAAACCAAAAAAAAATTTGGAATAGAAGGTATAATAGAACGGAAAAGATTAAATAATAATAGTCTTAATAATTTTATTTTGAAAAAAAAATTGCTACAAGTATTGAGTTTACCCCATATTTACGTATATCGATTTTAATAATCCCAACTTGATAATCATTTAAGTATAAAATTAATTATTTTTTTAATAGACAATAGAGTTCGAAGACCATTTTTTTATTCTTTTGTTTATTTAGCACCATTTATGAACCAGTTCTTTTATCTTATTAAGTATTTCTCTTTTAAAGTATTATCTTTAGAAGAAATTTAAAATATTTCTTCAATTTAAAACAAAAAAGTATATAGAACAGTATATAGGAAACAGTATATAGAAAAATAATTCATGGATAAGTATTTAGGTAAATAATTTTGGAACAGTATATAGAAAAATAATTCAAGGTCATAAGTTTAGCACTTTAAAATCCTTAAAATGTCAAATGAACTGCACTTTCTTCAATATATGGTAAAAAAAGCAAGACTAAAAATAGTTCTTTAAAATTTTATTAACAGTATTTCAATGCCCTTTATTTAAATTCTAAAAAAATGAAAATGAAAAAAAAAAAACAGTAGTAAAAACATTCAATAAAATCGATCTCAAATTTAAAACAAAAAAAAATCTTTCTATTCCAATATTTGTTGGTTTTATATGACATTTAAACTAATATTCACATATTTATACATACATACATATGTATACAAAAAGCATAAAAATAATAACAATAAATAATAATGACATAAACTTAACTGATTCATTGAGTTCTAATAACTCAAAAAAGAAAAAAAAATCACAATTAAAAAAAAATATATTACATAGAGTATTAAAAAAAAATTTATACGGTGGCTAAAAAAATAAAATTTTCTTTTCTGTCAAATCAGCATAATAAAAAAACAAATTTTCATAAACATAAGCAAATAAATGTCAAATATTTTTGTTTTATTTTCTTTATACATATATATACTTATATACAGAAAAAAAAAAACAAAAAATTGTAAATATATAGTTACATACTAAATATTTACATTAAATCTTAGTGAAGTTAAAAACTTCAATATAAACAATGATGATGGTTATAGTTATGATTATGATTATGATTATGATGATGATGAACCCCACTTATGGAATAAAAATTGAAAAAAAAAAAAAACAAAAAAAAAAATTGAAATTGGAATTATAAGAAATTTAACACCATTCTCCCTACCAATATTATACACTATTATACATTATTATATACAATCATCTTTAAGTGGTGGACATTTCTCAATGAGGTGGTCTTTTTTTTGCCAGAGTAAATCACATAAAAAAAATTTTTTTTTGCAATCATTTGCAATTATTGACATTTAAATTTCTTTTTGTTTTATTATATTTTTTTTTTGTTTTGGTTTAAAAAGAACATCAAAAGTACGTTATATAAGTTTATTGGTTGTATATGGTTATATATAGAATTTTTATACCGAAAGGAGAATGCCGACATATATTAATAATTAACCGTAATTTGAATTACATATATAAAATATTTTTAATAATTTTAATTTATTCCTTATTAGGATCCTCTCAAATTATGTATTATGCTCACATGTATTTATTGTCTATACTTTTCTCTTAATATGATGGAACGTTGTACATAAACCCCTGAAACAATAAGAAATGTACAATAAGAAAAATTTTATAAATTATTGTCGTCGTTCTTAGGAAAAATTATTTTGAAGGAAAACTGAAAGGAAGAATATTGCAGTATGTATGTCATAATAGAAAAAGGTCCATTTTGAAGGCAAGTATTCATTTGATCGTCTTCATACATGTGAAAATACGCTATTTTAATTAGAAACATGATTAATAGACATAACTATTATTTAATCTACAAATATAATCGCTACAAACTATATACATATTAAAAAGAAAATGGAGAAAAAACTGTTAAAGTTCTAAAATAACAAATTTAGTTGTTTCAAACGGAATTTATGACAACTATACATAATTTAAGCATACTAAACGTTAAAACAGTCTATAATAAAAATGTGTAAAGCTTCTTAATAAATAAAAATTCATTTAACTCACTTAAAAATTTCTGTTATAAAATGTGTTTTTGTTATTAATAACTCATAATAAAGACATTATTTTTTTTTTATACAAGCCTTCTTGCGCCTATAAATATGCAATTCTTCAATATTTTATTAATATTAACATAAATGTACTATAGATAGGGGGCTTCGGTAGCCTAGTGGGTAGGCGTGTGGCGTATTAACCGAAGGAGTGTGGGTTCGATCCCTGCACAGGTCGTAATTGTTTTTCTTTACATACCGCTCTTACGACCAAATATAATGTAAATATATAGTATATAATATAAACAAAATAAATAATATTAGTATATAATTTAATAATAGTATAAAAACCTATAATGGCCTTGGTAGCCGATGGTTCAATAATATTGCATTACATTTATGTATGTAATATTAATATAAATAAATAAATAAATACTATAGATAAAAATTGCTAAATTACCATACTACTTAGATTTTTAAAAATAAAATGACTAATAAAATTAACAATAAAAACGATAGGATAAGTTTAAATGTTATAAATTATAAAAAAAAGCTGTTTTTCTAAACTTTTATAGGCTAGAATAATTTAAGAATGTTAAAAAGGGTAAAATAAAGTTAAAAAAAAAAAATAAAATACTATCGGTTCTTAATTTAAATTGTTTTAAAAATAACATATTCATATATAGCATAAAAGACTGACTGTCTTTATACTTTGTGTGAAGTATACCATCCAACCAAAATAAAAGAGGGATGCATATAGGATATATTCAATATTAAACTTAACTTCAGTTTTATTCTAATAAAAACAAAGAATAATAATAAACTGAAGATCAAAATTTCTCATATTTCATTACACATTAAAAAGGAAAAAAGAATTATATGATCACATGATCACTAACTATTAATAAACAAAATTAAAATAAAATTTTTGGCAGAAATGAAAAATTTTGAAAAAGGATTTATTAATAAAAAAAAAAATAATATTCTGTGTATTTTTTTAATTTCCGCTTTCATAAAGAATAAATTTTGGACAGAAGAAAAAAAAACTTAAGTATATAATTGTTTTTTTTCCCCCTTTCTTTTTTTTTTTTTATATTTTTATTTTGACCGGATATATTTTGAACCAGTTGTAAATAAAAATTGAATAATCCAGAAATAAAATTATGATGCAATTAAAAAATTGTTTTGCCTTTTTTTATTTTTTTTTTTTGTGAATTTCATTGACAGAAAAAAAAAATCATTTGTAACAACGTATTTGTCATTTCTGTAAAGAAATTGCGTTAAGAAATATTTTCTCTTGTTTTTCTGAAGTTATGAATGAAATTAAATGCAATACTATAAAATCAAGTTAAAACAATTATTCATTTAATAATACATAAATATATATTTACACATGATAGTTTAATTCAAATTTACAACTGAAAATTTAAATCAATAAAAATTATTGTGATTAATAAAATATCAGAAAAATGATACACATTTGTAAGTTTGTATATGTATAAGTATACATATGTTTCGGAAATGTAATTTGTATCACAAAATGAAAACTGCATTTAAAAATTGTTAAGGCTTTAAGTAATCTTAAGGTGCAAACAATTAAAGCACAACATAACAATTCAGCCTAACGATTTAAAAGCTAAAAGTTCAAATTTTATACATTGAAAGTTGAAATAACGGTCACGAAATCTAACTTAAAATGAAAATCCTTAAATAATAGATAATAATAAGAATATATAAGTATAACAGTAAATATAAACTGATATCTGTTAACTGAAATGTATTGCAAAAATTGATATAATACCTAATAGTTAATTAATTTAAATATATATATGTAGTTATTAAAAAAAAGTTACAATGAAATTTTTAATTTATTTCATTTTATACCCATTTTAGTACAATTTATTCTCATTTAATAAAAGAATACAATCAAAGAGTGGCCTCGGTAGCCTAGTGGTTAAGCACGTGGCTTATTAACCAAAGGAGTGCGGGTTCAATTCCTGCACAGGTAGTAAGTTTTATTAATTGTAAACAAATCCCCTTTGCTAGCAAATATAGTGTAAATATATATAATATATAATATAAACAAAATAAATAATATTAGTATATAATTTAATAATAGTATTCGAATTAATATTGCAATATCTATATTAATATAAAATAAAAAAATAATATAAATACAATCAAGGACTGTAAGATAAATTTCATAAAGTTATATTTTTTTCTTTCCACTCTTATACATTGAGCATAGAATATTCAATACTTCGCTTGGGACACTAATCGACACTAATCTTCAGTTTCTTGAATCATTTTTTTCCCTAAGCTTTTTATTACTTTAGTGTAGCTATTCTACAAGATTTTAAAGACAAATATAATATATGTGCGCCATCTATTATCTTATACAAGCATTATTAATTTTATACTACAATTTACGATATAAAATTTCTATTGGGTGTGATCTGACCGGGTTTAAATCTAAAACCTTTTGATAAAAAGACCAACGAATTAAGCACTATATGATTGGTCAGAAGATAATAAATAGTAAAGCAATATTAATTCTAGCAGGGTTTTATAAGTAGAATAATTAAGTCATATAAAATCTTTATACAATACAATTTTTTTAATGCAATAAGAGAAAAGTAAAAACTAGAAGTTAGAATTAAGTAATTTACCTTTTCAATGTGTATTCCATTTCAATTTTTTTATAATGTATTTCTTTTTTTTTTTAATTTATTAAATGTTAAATGTTAATTTATTAAATGTTAGAACGTTTATTAGATTTATATAGCAAGTCAGTTTAAGTTTTAATTTTTTTTTTTTAATTTATAAAAACTGTCACTAAAACTACATTTAGTATAAGTAGCGTTTTTTTTTTTATGATGTTACTAAATTGCACATTTTGAAAAGCAATATAAAAAAAAACTTTTTTTTATTTATATTATATATATATATTATATTATATTATATATTATATGTAATATGTATATGTATGTATATAAATATGTCTTATATTATTTATAATAATAATATTATAAGTATTTTAAAATTTATTGATCAATTAACTTTATCCAATTAATATAATTAGAGTATCAAACTTAATAAAGAGCTCAATTTAAAATTTAAAATATTTTATCAGAAGATTTATAAAATTGAGGGAGGAAATTCCCTTGAATTTGGCGGCCAATAAAAAAAAAAATAAATTGTTTTCTTTTTTTTTTTAATAACTAGCTATGTACATATTTGCATATTATTTACATTTACAATTAGGCGATATTCTTTTATTATTGATATGATCATTATATATTAAAACAATAATATACCTATTTAATACATATGTATGTATATTATTATTTACTTTCATGTATTATTGTTTTATATTCGTATGGAATATGTTAATATGCAAAAAAGCTTCTAAATACAAAAGTTATTTTTTTAAGAAATTACTGAAGAAATAACTGAAGATCGATAGTCGTCGGTACATTAAAATAAATTTTTGGTACTCACGTATATGTACTTTCACAAAAACCAAACCGCAATAAGTCAGGACACAATAAAATATAAGATAAATATTAAAATAATATCGCAAAAATTATATAATTTGAATATTTAAATATTAATTAAAAGTCACATTATTTTTGATGGTCTTTAGTATAAAATAAATAAATGTTTAAAAAATTCGAAAGATATCTATCATATAGGTATGTAGGCAATTCAAATGTTTTTATTATTTATAATATTGTTACCGTAAACTTATAAATTAATGTTTTTTTTCAATTTCTAATTATTTTTTGCAATTATTATCCTTTTATTAATTATATACTCGTATATTTTATGTATTATATAGGTATCTATAAATTTTATGTACTTTATCAAAATATTATTATTTTTTTCTTGCATAAAATTATTTTATAACTGTATTTATTTTAGTTTAAAATAAAACTTCTAAAAATAATATTATTCTTTTTTTGTTTTTTGTTACTATAAATTTATATAATAACAAATTTTTTGTTATATATTTTTAATTTTATTTAATTTAAACTTTGTTCTATTCTCAAATTTTTAGTTTTTAACTTTCTTTCAATCCTTTTCTATGACCGATTTATGCAAAATAGTAGTGAAAAAAAATTAAACCACTTTACAGTACTTTACAAAAAAAACTGTTTTTAGTACTCTTTTTTTTTTTGTATTTTGTATTTTACATTTTTTTTTTTTTTTTTTTCAAAACACAAAAGATTTTACAAAAATATTATAAAAGTAATAAACAAAAACAACAAATATCACACACAGAAAATTCCCCATATTACTGTATTTAATACTTCCGCGTACATGACTGCGACTAATTAAGGAATTATACAAAAAAAAAAAACAAAATAAACAAAATAATAAAAAACCATACCGATTTTATTTTATTTTTTTTTTTTGGTTTTCTTATTTATTATTGTTATTGTAAATTTTTAACAAGTGAACTGAATAATGCAAATGCACAAAATAAATTAAGTACTTTATTTTTTGACCAGGCGACTGACGCGACGACAACAAATTCACTCACTCACTATATTATATTCTACAATCTACACATTTCATTTCACGACGATCCGATCTTACACTACAACCAACAAATGACGATTTTACAAAATTAATGATTATTGTAAATCCATACAATACAGGTGAAAAGAAAAATCAACTAAAATTTTTATTTTCCTCTATAAATGTATGTATGTACAAATGAATGTAGGTACAAAAACAGTTTGGTAATTGAATACAACGGTATATAATATAGGTAACAAATATTATGTACTAGTTTGTATGTTTATAATATATGTATATATGTAAGTAAATATTTTTAAAAATAGTAAAATATATATTTATATGTATTTTCATATACTTGTTTACAAGATGATCGATTTCAGTATACATATGTACATACATATATACATATGTATATTTATACATATATACGTTTTAAAACGTTAAAAAAATTTTCATAACAATAACAACAATAAACAAATAGTAACAAACAATACATATTTTGGTTTCTGTTATAGATCATCGTCATCAGAACAGTATAACAAAAAGTTAAAAAAAAAAAAATTAAAAAATAAAAAAAAATAAATTAAATATAAACTATTTATAAAATTTACGAAACAAAAAAAGCAAAAAAAAAACAAAAAAGTTAAAATTATAACGGAACATTTTAAAATAAACGTGAATATTTAACGTTCTTAAATTTCTTTTTTAATTTTTTTTTTTCTTTTTTTTGTTTTTTTTAATTTTTTTATTAAAATTAAAAAAATTAAACGCAAAATCTTAATTTATATTGAAATATAAGATATTTAAACAAAAAATAAATATATATTTTTTGAATATAATAATTAATATAATGTATATATACAAGAGTAATATACCCTTTTAAGGAGCGTCAAATGAAAACTATGGCCGAAATCATTTCATAAACATTTCAAAAAAAAATTACAACTAAATTTAAAAACAATAATTTTTTTTTCTTTTAATGAAAAAACTTAAACAGTTAAACAATCTCTAAAAATCAAAATCTAAAAGATTTTGTCCAATAGCATTATTTTCCCTTAAACGTCCTTACAAAAAAGAAACAAATTTAAAACTGATTGAATATAAATACTTTAAACAAATATTAATATAAGCAAAAAATTTTGAGGCTTTTTCCCCTGTTATATAGTCTTTATTTAAAACCTTATTTTATTTTATTTATTTACATTAGGTACTCGCTTAGAAAATATTCAAATAATTTTGTTCAGAATCAAAATAAATTTTTTTAATTTTTTGTTTTTCTTAGTTCGCATTAAGTGAAAGTATTCTAATAATTTGTTAGAAATATAAAATTCAATAAAATTTAATATTCTTAATATATAATTCAATAAAATTTAAAAAATTTAATAATCACAATCAACTTTGACTTATACTTTCATTATGCCGTAGTAACAATTATATAGTAGGTATATACACTTACATACCTACATAATTAAAATTAAATCTAGAATGCCGCTATATCATAATTAATTTTTAGCAATATATGTACTTAATAAAAATTATACTATATCTATAATTTACTAAGAAAATATTGCTCGGAGAGGTGTATTGTTTCAACATGGCTCTTTAATGTATATATATAATTTATATATAATCAGTATTTATATTTAGTATTAGAGAATATTTATACGGAAGATATTAAAGTAAATGGTCAAATAATTTATTGAAATTCGATACGCTGATGATATACTAAAACTAAATTAAAAACGAAAGCAAACCTTCAAAATTTTATCGACAAAATTATTTATAAATTCCAAAGTTTATGATTATCAACAGATAACATTAAATAATAATGTAGTTACTAAACATCAGCTAATTGAGCTATATAGTTGACAATTTCAAATAGCTTTCATATTCATACCCAACCAAACTACGATTCTAACTGCTATTGAAAAATCATCATTGGCATCAGTTTGAAACTACAATTTAATTTAATGTTATATTTGGTCCGTTCAACTTTATGGTATGGTAGAAATTGAAATCGATGAGTAAGATATAAGATCTTAACAAGGTCGAAACTTTCGAATTTCTCAAAAAATAATGGCTTTGGGTCAACTAAAAACTCAATTATATACTCAATTAGAAAGTCAAAAATTTGTATATTTTGATTTCGCAACGAAATGATGTGTTGTGCTTATCGAGAATGTCAACACTTATCATGATGTGTGGTTGTCTTCAATAACATTAGATAATAAAAAATATCTCATCCAAAAATTGATAGCTAAAACATGAATAAAATCTAACTTCAATAAAAATTAAGGGTTAACATCACTTTAAAAAAAAAAAAATACAAATATGACAATTTTAAAAAATTACTAAAAAACAAAAGGAAAAACTTTGTTGACAGATTTTTATAACTTGCAGCCGCTTAAAAGTCTCATAATTACAAAAAATGTGTCATTTAATAAAATTTTTGTCTCAACAAAAGTTATATGCATATATACGTAACGTAACTTATCATAATAAAATATTTTAAGGAGAAAATATTAGAATATGCAATTACAATACTATGGCATAATGCAAAAACTATATAACATAAATGTATATGCATAAATTTACATATATATTTTGCATACAAGTAGATATATATTATAATTTAAACCTACAACTGGTGTTTGTTCACAATTTTTATTGCTTTTTGGTTTTTATTTTTTTGTTTTTTTTGCAAATAAAAAAATTTTATGCTACCATGTTTCGTTTCGTTTTATTTTTTTTTTTTTTCTATATTAATTTTCTTTTAACAGTTTCTCTGTTATTTGGTGTATTATTACGCATTTTCTGCTCTAGAAAATTTAAGAGCTGTAAAAAAAACAAAAAAAAAAAAAAACAAAAAAAAAAAGTATTGTGAAAACTATTCACATATCGAAATATTTATGACACACTCAAAATGTGTTATTAAGGTGCTGTTCTTTTGATTTTCTTTTATTTTTTTTTTATTTTTTTTGTTTGTATTTATTTAATATATTTTCCTTTCAATAATATGAAAATTTATGAATAGGTTTTATTTAAATTAAATGTATAGTACAGGTACCGTAACAAATTGTCAACAGTAGCGTGTTAACTTAATAAATTTTATTCTAAAAATACAAAGAAACAAAAAAAAAAATTTTTTTACTTTTTAAGGTATTTTTTTTATATTAAAATTACACTTTCAATATTCTTAAATATTCTTTTAACTATTTTTTAAAATATAATATTTCAAACAACTTTAACTATAATCTAAAATCAATTTTTTACTTTTTACTTATTTTATTTTCAAGGGCTTAAGTTGATCCTTTTTGGAATTATAAACTTAAAAATACTTCAAAAATAAAAGATACAATTAGTATTGGAGGAGATTTTATTTATATAAAAATTATCTCAAGGACCATTAAAATCATAACATTAAGTAACAATTTAAATAAAAATGAGATTTAAATGTATAACTAAAGACGAAATGTTTTAGATAAGGAAATAAATATTGTATATATAATGTAAGTATATTAAATTTTTCTATGGAAAAGAAGGGTATAAACATTCTTAACATTCATAACATTCTTCAGATACATAATATATATATTTTCTGAAGTTATAAATTCTTCTTTCCTGGGCATAATATGTAAGATATAATATCTTCTCTTGTGTTGATATTGTTTGGTTATTGCTAATATATTGTACAGTGCTATAAAAAATTATAACTCCCAACATGACATCTTCTCTCTCCATTTGAAATCCGATGAGCTAGGTCTATTTTATATATTACATATAACTACTTATAATTTTCATTGAAATATTGTATACACTAGTGTTATAGTATCAATATTGATTCCCCAATCCAATATTTTGATCATGTCTGTATAAATGACTAATTCCATAAATTTTACACCTTTTTAAAGCAATAATTTTATTTCAAGTATAAAACAAAAAAAGTTTTTTTTTTGTTTTAAATTTTTCTTTTTTAAAACAAAAACAAAAACCTTCAATGCGGGTGTTTATAATAAACATATAATGTTTAAATGTATATATGCATATGCATATATAAATTAAATGTATATAATATGTGATTATGTGCACAAGTAATTTACTTTATAAATTTATATAAAACAAAAATTAAGGAAAACCCCACTTTTAGTAAATTCATATTAGAATTTTTTGGTTACCGTCTTTGTTTATAATTAAAAAAGTTAAAATTATTTTCAAATTTTGAAATAGAAATTTTATTATTTCTATCTTAAAAGCAGCAAAATGTTATGTACATTATGTACATGTTATATGTATATATGTACATTAAAATATGCATTCAAATATGTTAAAATTCATTATGTTAGATTAGTTGATTTGTTAAAGTGGGGAATTTGTTGAACTATATATAATAACTATAATTAGCACTTTGTATCAACTTTACTTTTATCAACATTTGAATCTAATAAATAATGTAATGGGAATATAGTTAGGAATTCGTTTTATATTTATATGAAGTCAATCTTAATAAATATTATAATACAAAAAGATTTAAAAACTTTTTTATTACTAAAAGTTATTCTTAAAGTTATAGTGATCAACAAAATATTCCTGTTTTAATATGCGGTTATTCGATACGTATACTGGTTGCAGACGTCAAGAAATGGTGCACACTTTATTTGAATCAACTAACTTAAATATTACTATGCATTATATATAAAATCGGAAAACAGTCTTAGATTTTGAGTTTTTTCGCTATAAAGAAGGTATTACGTATTACCAGTTAATAATGTTTTTCGCTATTACCAGTTAATAATGTAAAGCTAATTAATAAGAAAATTAAGAGCTTTGGAAAACAACCGATCAAGAGCCAATCGAAATAGAAATTAAAAAATGAAAATATTGATGGAATGATCACGTTCTTAGAAAATCTCCTAATTGCATAGCTAAACAGGCCCTGGAATGGAACCACCTAGGAAAAAGGAATGTTAATAGACCTAAGAATTCATTATCGTAAAACAGTAGAACAAAATAGCAAAAAAAAAAGTTTACAGACGAAAAAAATAGCTCAAAATAGAAGCACATGGAAAGGCTTTGTGGAAACTAAATGCACCAAAATAGAGTACAGCAAAAAAAAATATTCAATGTATATGAGATTCACATAACTATACATAGAATGAAACAATCTATGAAACAATCTAATGGTTTAGCAAAAAAGAAGGTAACATATTTAAGTTATTTTAAGGTAACATATTATATAAATCTCGTTTAAAGCATTTAAAAAATAATTTTTTTTTTTAATTTTTATAAATTCTTCTTCCATATCCTTTTTAATAAACGGTAACAAGTTAACCGTAAACCAATGTACAGTTTGATCTACTATAATACAAGCTAATTTAGTGATATTATATATAAATGTAATCTAATTTGAAACTTTTTTTTAAGTCTATATATGATCACCCTTGACATTTTTTAATTATATTTTATAACAAAAGAACACTAATGATATTAATATTCAATATCATCAACAAGTTTTTTTTTTTTTTTTTGTTATTAAAAATAGAAGTTAAACTAATTTTATAATTCTCTTACCTTTTTTATACTTCTACATATACTTTATTTAAACAAAATGCTTAGTGATGAGAATATGCAGGCGTAACATTTAAATGTTATAAGATATATTTGTAAATTTCATTAAATGCATATTATTGTTAATTAATATTTTTTAATAGACATGTAAATTTTAAAAACCCTATTGAATTTAAGTTGAAACATTTTTTTTTTTTTTTTTAAATACAATTAGTGCAACAAAATAACTAAAATGAAAAATAAAACTAACCACGTGCCAAAATTTGAATAAAACTTATAATGCATAATATAAGTAAATATGTATATAGGTATATATAGTTTATAAATATATATATACAAATATAATGGTATTTAAGTCAGTAAAAAAATTAAAAAAAAAAATAATGTGTGATCAGAACACAATTCAAAAATTTCTGAATTTTTACGCTTCTGTTTTTTTTTCCTTTTTTTTGTTTTGTATTTTTATTTCTGAAACAATATAAAAAGATCACCTGTGAGACTATATTATTATATATAGTGTGATGTATTTTATTCAATTATATTCGACATAAATATAAATATGTAAATAACTAATTATACACTATATATATGTATATATATATGTACATATATATATCTAAATACCGAAAGAATATAGGTAATGCAATGTCTCAATCATTTAAACACGTAAGAATAAATAATATAAAAAATACCGAAATAATTGTGTGTACAAAAAAAAAAAGTTTTATTTTTTATTTTTTTTTATAATTTCACATTTCCTTATTTTCATCATTTTTTTTTTTTTTGCAAAAATTTTTTCTGGCATAGTTGAGAATTTTTTTATTAAAAAAAAAAAAAAAACCACGAAATAAAATTAAAAAAAAAGAAATACATATGTGTGCAATTAATAATCGTTGCTAGCTGAAGTATTCCATATAAAACACACATGAAACAGAATATTTGTAACTATATATATACACGAATACAATTTTTTTTTTTTTAACAGCAAACAGATTTTATTTATTTTCCGGAAGTAAGGTACAATTTTTTTTTTCTAAGAACTTATTTACTGCTCATTTTTAAAGTACTGCAATTTTCCTCAACTAAACAATATGATCTTTTCCTTCTTTAAAAAATAAATCTTAGATATAATTCAATATATAAAAGTATTTACGTTACAAGATTATTTTAATATACGCGTTTAAATATTTTAAACAAATTTATCAACTTAAAAATTAGTAAGCTGAATAACAAAACAAAAAATTAAATTTTTATTTTTGAACACTTTAATATACGTTTTTCATTTTAACTGAAGTCATTTTTACTTTAAGTAAAGATTTTTTACTTAAGACAAGAAATTTTTATCTTTAAATAAGATTTTTTACTTTAAGTGAAGACATTTGTAATAAAAGTTAAAATACAAATACTTAAAGTATAAAATACCTTTCCTTAAAGTAAAAATTATCCACTTAAAATAAAAAAAGTCCTCAGTTAAAGTAAAAAAGGTATAAGAAATCATAACTTTTAAAAAGGAGTTAAGATTTGGATTTTTATTAAATTTTTATTTTTGAACACCTTAATATACCTTTTTTACTTTAACTGAAACCATTTTTACCCTATAAGTGAAGATTTTTTATTTTAGAAAAGTAATGTTTACTTTAAATAAACAATTTTTACTTTAAGTGAAGACATTTGTAATAATAGTTAAAGTAAAAATACAATTAAGTGCACTTAAAGTAAAAAAATATCTTCACTTAAAGTAAATATTATTTATTTAAAGTAAAAAAGTTCTCAGTTAAAGTAAAAAAAGTATAAGAGATCATAACTTTTAAGAAGCAGTTAATTTAAGCGAAAACTTTATTACATTGTTATTCTCTGAGATGAATTATATAAGACATTTTCAAATTATTTTCATTCTTATGTAAATTTTCATCACATGAAATTATTTTAAATATACTATAGGTACTTGAAAATTTATTATTAAATTTGTATTGTAATATTATTGAAGCAAAGAAAAGCTTTTAATTTTTAATATTTTAGCTTTAGCTTATATATGTATTCTATGCTAGAAGACCCTATAATAGACAATTTTTTTGACCGTATAATAGACTATAGGCATTACGTAATATAGTTCTTGAATAACAAACAAAATTTAAAACTAGATTAAAACTAAAAATAAAAGTTAAAACTAAAAAAAAAAATTAATTTCAAAAATTATCTTGTTTATTGAATTAAAGATTGAATTAAATTTAAATAAGGGGATAAAACTTCCCAAAAACACCCTAAGCTAAAAAAAAAAAAAAAATTTAAAGGAAATGAACTTTTAAAAAAAAATTTAAGATAGTAATCATTAAAACATGTTTTAACATCACGTGGAAAATGATTACATGAATTTAAATCATTTTGAAATATTTCATATAAAAAAAAAAATTATATTTGAAACCATTTTAAGAGCATTTTTACCATTATTATTTACACACATAAATATATTCCATAAATAAAATGGAATTTTAAAAGTTTTATCACATTTTAATTCAAATTTATGTACTTATTAAAATTTATATACATACATTTATAAATATTATATATATATATAAATATATACATACACACATATAAAGAAAATTGTATTAACAGTAATCTTATTAATTTACTATTAAATTTAAGCTTTAATAACCGAGATATGGGGTATTTTTCAAATGAGATTATGTGGTACCAAAAAAAATTTTTTTTTTTTTATTTATCTTAATTTAGTAGATAAATTGAAATTCAATATTATATTTATATATATATATATTGCATATAATAAAAATTGCAAATTTTAATAAGTCCTTCAATTTCCAATATATATATGTTATATGTATAAATAAAAAGTCCATTTTTTTGTCTTATTATATTAAAACAAAATTTTTATGTTAGATTTTAATTAAATCTAATATTTCATGTTACCAAATATTACATTTCAAAATTTTTAATTTTCTTATGTATAATTGCATTTCAATTATTTAAACTATTCTAATAATGTGTAGTACAAAATTTTTTTTTTAATTAAAAAACAATTAAAAAAATTAAAAATTGTACCTTTCATTTATGCATATGTTGCACAACGACGTGCTTCTACATTAAAGTGTCATATTTCTCACAAAAAAAAAAAAAACAAATAAAAAAAAAATTAATTATAATAAAAAATAAAAAACTAAACTTTGTAGGAAAATAGAATATTTATAAACATTGGTATACAAACACTCTCCTATCAATTTAATTTACAAATTATTTTGAAAACAATGCGGTATATGTAAAAACCATATAAGGTTTTTAATGGGGTACATTTTCGAAAAGACAATACAAAGTCTTTAGCAACTACATTTTTGCTCCAAAATTTACAATTTTTTTTTCGAATTTTTAATTTGACAAATCAAGAGACATTTTTTTTTTTCAATTTTAAAGACCTATTTCCCTCTATATAAATGAGAAAACCCTATATAAATAAAGAAAATTATTAACAGATATTAAAATATAATGTTTAAGCTCTAATTTTTGTGCTTTACTTTAAACAAATATGCACAAATGTTTAAATGACAAAAATCTCCTTATAAAAGCTCTTAGATAGGCGGAAGTATGAATAAAGTTTATGAAAAAATCTTGTACAATCAAAGATTTTTAATGAGTAATAAGTCTTTTTCTAATTAACAAGTTCCAGAGATAGGTATGTGCAATCTTAGTTTTAGATAATGGTAAATTCCAATAAATTATATAATTTTTGTATCATTTATAAGACTTTTTTGTTATTTGACATTTTGAAAAAAGTTCATCAGCTATAAAAGTAATTTTTAATGACACTTATTTAATAGTTAAAATCATTGTTTCATCTTAAATTGTGCGTGTAGAAGTTTTAATGTGTATTTTTTTTTATTTTTAAATTTTTAATTATTGTATAAAAATCAAAAAAAAAATAAATATTCACTCTATTTCAAATTTAAAATATCTTCCCCTTTCCATCTCTTTCAAAATATTAATGTACTACAAATTGTGACCGACATTTAATATGACATATTAAACCACAAAAAAAAAATATTATAATTTTTATAGAATTTCGTAGAATTTTTTTACTTAATTTTATTCTTTGTATGATTTTTTATGGATCATCACATCATTTACAACATTATTGTTGCTCTTGAAACTGACTCCTTATATCGGTTGCACTGCAAACCAAAAACAAATCTTAAAGGCATAAACTGCAACAACAATAATAACGAAAATTTAGTAATATATAGTATTGATAATATCACGTTCATTTTTTTTTTTGTTCATTTTCAGGTGCAAAATTTACGATCATATTTTTTTTTTAGGTAATGTGTATGTACAAGATTTATGATGAGTAATGAGTGTTCTTCTTTTGTTTAGGTGTTTTTTTTTATGTTCTTGAATTTTCTTTATTCTAATGATGACGAATAAAATTTTTGTTTTTTAAAAAGAAAATTTAAATTACGGAAAGACTCCTTATTTAAATCAAAGAAAGTGAAATTGTTTTTTTTAGCGATGTACTTATGTATGTTGTTTCAAGAAAAACAAAATTGATAACTTTTAATTAAAGGGGAAATTAGTAAGAGAAAGAGTAAAGAAGAAAAACTTAAAGTTTAAAATTTATTTTATGATTAAACAAAAATCATAATACATATATATGTATATATGTATATATATATTGGCTAGCGAACTTATATTTGACTCGGTTACCTAAACAAAATTGAAAATCTCACCTCACCCCTTATGGGATGTGAACTCGTTGATCAAGTATACTTGATCACTATATACTTGATATTCTTAGTGTATGTATTTCTCTTTTTTTTTTTTGAGATATATTATTAAAATAAAATAATTTAAATGATTTTGAAATTGGCAGTTGGTGTTGTTATCCTCTGATATTATTATTACACCTTTATAATAAATTCGAAAATTCATTCACCTTATACAATACTTTTTTGTTTAATTGAATCACAATTGCCATCACTGGTAGTACATAAAAATAAAGTATCATTTCCATCTCTCTCAAAACTTAAAATTATAATTATAATTAATTATACAATAGAAGATTTTTGTATTATTTGGTTACTGTGTTAAAATTAAAAATTATAGGTATATTATATATTATCAAAATTTTTTAATACTATACAGTATTTTAAAATTGCTAAATGGAGCATCTGCCTTTATTTTATTCTTCTTTTTTTTCATATTTGCCATTTTTAGTAAATGTTTTTTTTATTAATAATTCTCAAAGTTATTTAAAAACATTTTTTGAACCTCAAAAAATAATAAAAAAATAAATTTAAAACCTTATCACAGTTTTATTTAGACACCAAAATAAAAAACAAAAAAAACAAACCAAACACGAGAGTTTAAAGATTAATTTGCCACTTTGGAACAGTGTTATTGATAATTATTTAAATTTAAGACTCGTCAAAATTGATTACATTTTTTACTTGCATTCACAAAAATTATAAATTTAATTTTAATTATTTTAAATTACTTATTATTTTTATGTTTTATTTTTGAAATAAACTTCAAATTGACATTATTAAGCACATTTTGACAATTTCAAAATGTCATAATGAAATGTCATAATTAACGGGTGAAACTATATAATTTTACAAAATTTTTTTTTTTTATTTAACGCAAATTTAGTACCTAAATGTATTTATTTAATTAAATAATAATTAAAATATTTATTTATAATAATATTAATATTTACAATTTAAAATCACCTCCCAGAACTTTTTGGAACATTTTTTTTTTTTTATTTTTCTTTAAAACTTTCGAGACTTTTATAACTTATTTAAATTTGAAGGTGAAAAATCGCCACTCTTATAATTATAATCTCAAATAAATATGAAAAAAAAAAAAAAAAATTATTTGTTCTTCTTCTTCGTCTACTATTCAAGTAAATGTTGTTTTACTTTCTAAAACTCTTCGATAACTAATCTTTATTTTATATAATTATTATTTTGAAAAAAAAAAAAAAATATCACTTATATTTTTTTTTTTTTATATAAAGACAAAAATATCAGAAACTTTTTTTGAAAATCTCTTATAATTTTAATCAATATTTCTTTTTCGTACAATATATTCTTTTTTTTTGTTTTTCCTTATATTTTATTATCAGAAATCATCAAAATAAGTAAAAATAAATAAAAAAAATATTGTTAAATATATATGTATTAATTTACAGTATCACTATTAACAGTGGCAATCATTATTAAGTTTATTAAAAAAGAAAAGGAAAAATTCGCAATCCACCCTCAGTTCATCGTAAATGATGAATATATTGATAATAACTACCCAATAACAAAAAAAAAGCATTTCCTATATATATATATATATATTTATTTTTTTATATACATATATATAAAGAAATAAAATGAATTAACACATTCGTCGTAATTTGAATTACATGTTTTGTTCAATAAAATTTTCTTATTGATCTTAATGATAAGTTCACAGAAATAACCTATTATTTAAATTTTAAAGTATTCTTTTTTTTAATTTCTTTCTTGAAAGTTTATTTCAATTATTTTGAAAAATAATCGATTTTAACCAAATTTCTCTAAATTTTTCCCAATCTGAGAATTTTATAACATTAAGCCATCCCTAATTTAAGAAAAAAAAAAATAAAATATTTTTATAACAAAGTATATACTTAAATAATCGATTTTCCTTAAAATTTTCCATATTAGCTTTAAAAGATTCGCAAATTACAATTACACTACTACTACATACTCAATCTTTCTATTCTTAAATATAAATTATAGCTATACATATAGGATTAAGAAAATTAGATAAGAGAATGTTAAAGTAAAGTACCTATATTTAGTAAGGTGTAAGCAACTTAGGTGTAAGGTACAAGCAAGTATAAGGTACATGAAAACAAAAAAAAATCACATTAGCAAATGTTCATGAAACATTGAAAAATATTTCTTAAAAGTATATGTTTAAATAAACATTTATAATTATATTTAAAAATATTTTACTTGCTAAATATATGAAATCTTAGAAGGAAAACCAAACATTTTTAATATGTTTTTAATTCTTATTAACTATCAGTTTTAATTAACATCTTTGCAAGATAGTACATCTTAAAACAAACTGAAATTTTTATATTAACTTAGAGATAAAGTTAGCATAAGTTAATTATAACTGACCGACACTTGTTTGCAAAATCGCTTATGCTCTCTTTGTTTTCCAAAAAAAATCGAAACAAAAGAGAATACAAGGATTTTTGCAAAGTATATTAAATTAGTATAAAATAATAATAAGAAATAAATGATCAAAAATAAAAATAATCTTTTATTAAATTGCAGATCAAAGTCAAAATTAAAAAATAAGATTAAAAAAAATAAAAACAAATCACTCAGATATTATGTACTTGCTATGCCATTTTCTCAAAAAAAAAAAAAAAAAAAAAAAAACACATTATACATGTTCAATCATAACAACAAATTAAAATAAAAAAACATTATACATATAATATATATTATAATAGCGCTTATCATTTATTTGGAAGTCATTTAGTACATAACCCCGACAACCTTCTCATAATAATTTCAAAATGAGAATTAAAAAAAAAAACCAGTCGCTTAAAGAAAGCTATACGAAAAAACAGAATTAGTAGACTAAAAAAGAATAATGCGAAAAAAAAACATATTATAATTTTTTTTTTGTAGCAGAGTTTCTATAAATAAAAAACAAAATTAAGAATAAATCAAAATCTTACAGATACAAATATATATACAATAATTAAAAAAAACCATTAATAAAAAAAATTGAATTTTAATTATTAAATATACAAATGATTCATAATTATTTGTCATATTTATCTAAATCGATCAAATTTAACGATTGTATACAATAATATTGGAGTTCAGTCGCTTTAAATGAAATTCATTTACGCATAATATTAAATACTATACATATGTATATACTAAATAAAATTTAAAGTTTAAAAGAAGAAAATATCATTTTTATAATCAGCTAAAATTGAATATATAATTTTATATAGGAGTATAAAAAAAAAAAAATTTTAAAACTTACCTTGGCGATAACGGTGCTACAGTTAATGTATCATAATCAGTAACATTATGTAACATTGTTGCATCAGCTAACGCTGATGTTGAATATAAATTACCACCTAAACGAGCATTTGTCAATTGAGTAAAATTTTGTAATACACCAGCTGTATTACCATTAATCTCATCTGTATGTGATAATCCCGATGGACTTCTTGATTCTGTACTACTTGTTGAATGATTATTATTATTATTATTATTATTACTATTGTTATTATTTAAATGACCACCACTACTATGATTATTATTATTATTGCTATTACCACTATATAATAAAGCTTCTTTTATTGGTAATGCTAAATATGTAACATCATCATTAACACCAACTAAATGATGACTATCAACAATAGAACAATTTTCATCTTTTAATGTATCTTCAATAATTTCATCGATTGCTGGTCCTGGACCAAGTAAACTACCACCTGGACCAACACTGCCAGTTAAATGCAGCGAATGATCGGCATATGATAATGATAATGGATTTCGCATTGCTGCGTCAAATGCTAATTGTGAAGAATTTAATAAATGATGAGAATGATGTTGAAAATGATGACTTGTATAATTATTATGATGTGTTGGATAATGATGTGTTGGTGTAGCAATAATTGATTGTTGATGTTGTTGCTGCTGTTGATGTGGTTGTTGTGATTGTTGCTGATGATGTTGTTGATGTTGCTGTTGTTGTTGTTGTTGTTGTTGGTGATGATGATGTGCTGCAGTTAAATATTTTTCATTTGTATCTTTATTAACCGATAAATCATATGCCCAATTAAAAGATGGTGATGTATTTGAATTTGGTAATGTTAAAGGATACGAATATTCATTAGGTGTTGCAAAAATTGCACTTGATAAATTTGTAAAACGTAATGGTGATGTTGATGTTGTATCGTCACTATAAAAATGTATATAATAAATTTTATTTTAAAAGACGTAATGCTTTTGTTTTAGAATTAACTTTAAATTAAATTAAAAAATCATCTTTTTTTACACTTTCTTTTTAGAAAATTTAAAAAGATTAAAAAACCCAAAGAAAAAATTGTATTTATAAAATAAAGTGATAGAAATACATATATATAAATTGAATAATATAATCTGATTTTATTTTTACATACAATGTTGCACAAAATTTATATTTTAATAACCAATTTTGAAATAATTAATACGAATAGAAATTTTTTAAATCGTTGCTTCTTATTGTATAGAAGCTGGAAAATGTCAGTTTTAAAATGGTTAATAAATAATAATATATAATTACAATAAAATACAATTTATTGCTGCATTTATAATAATAAATTTTGAGAAGTAAAGAAGAAAAAATTAATAAAATAAGAAATAGAAATAATTAATTAAAAATTTAATATCGAAAAAAAAAAAAATCTTCAAAATAAAAAGTATAAACTCAAATGTATATTATTTAAACTTTTATTAATAAATTTTGTTAAATATATAATATAATTTAATTAAATTTATTTATTTCATTCTCCTTAACATAATATACATTTTTTATGAAGTATTTTTATTTTTATTTTATACGCAGAGATGAGACTGTGCTAATGAAATATTAACTTTTAATTTTACTTTTAATTTTTTCAAACTTATGATCAGGGTTTTGAAGAAAATTGGAGATTGAAAACCTTATGTAATGTTTTTTTTTTCTTTAACTATTATAAACTATGTAAATACATATATTTCATAGATAACTATTTATACATACTATTAATACATATAGGTATTTAAGTATCTATTAATAATCACATAATGTTTTAATTTTCTAAGCATTTTTATAATTTTATATAATTAATTTTGTATTAACTAATACAGGTATCATCTGAATATTCATATATGTATATATGTATAGTTCACTGCCTATAGTTTAATTTTGCTTTTTTGATGAAGTTGAAGATATAATTTAATTAAAGATAATGATAGAATGATGATTAGTTAAATTGATTTAATTAATTTAATATGTACTATACTGAGTCACTTACTTAAAATAAGTAATATTTTGGAGTCACTTTAATAAAAACAATTTATGTTTAATTTTAAAACTTGCGTGTTACTTTTCTTTAAAACCGTTACAAAATTAGAGTCTCGCTTAAGAAGTTTTTACTTATTTTTAATCTTCAACCACTTTCAAAACTCTATTCCTTCAATTGCGGTGATTATTTATTTTAATAGTTATGAAAAAGAAAATTTAAAAAAATAAAATACTGAATCAACTATGAGAATTAAAGAAAATAAATAAATCATAAAAAGGATATAAGAATTAAAACTCAATTTAAAAATGTTGGTCATAAATGTACACTATATTAGTGTATATATACCTACTTATATAGTACCAAAATTTCTTTTCTCTTAAAGTTGACTAACAAACAATAAATTATTATTAAAAAGAAAAACCAATTTATTTTTATTATTTATTAAAATCCAAGAATTCTTTTTTTCAATTTTAATTAAAAAACTTATGGTTTAGTAAAAAATTAAAAATTATGTTTACTTTTTGCTATCCATCTTTTTTTTTTTTTACAACAAAACTTTCAAAAAAACTAAAATAAACTAAACAACTTCTTAAATTTCATAAGCATACAAAATGTTTACCTATATAAACTTGCTTTTTTTTTTTTAATATAATATTAATTATTAAATTAAAAAATATTTTCGAAATCATCAAAATAGTAAAACTTAACTTGAGTTTCTAGCATTTATTGATTTTAATAATACTTTTATAATCGATTTTAATTGTATATACCTACCTAAAAGTTTTTACTTTTAATTTTAAACAAACTAAACGACAAAATTATCATTCTTAATTTTAAGTTTATTTTTCTTACTTTTATCCTTTTGTAATTCTAAATAATTTATAATTTTTTTTATTAATTTATTTTAAAAAAAAAAGAATTGAAATCGCTTCTGTACTACATATACAAACATACATAATATGTATAAATTTTTAGCATGTTAAATAAAAAAAAAATAAACCAAATATACACATTAATAATTTATTAATTCTCTAATATTAATATTATATTACTATTAATTATTATTAATAAACCTTTCAATGAAAAATTTTCAATAAAATATGAAAATTTATTGTCATGACAGTAAAATAATTTTAATCACAAACACATATATAAAAACAAAATAATAGGAACATATTATATATATAGCTAGTATAGCTACTCACCTAATTTGATTATCAGCAGCACCTGTTATAATATTATGATTAATAACTCCAATTGTTGTTGTTGCTGCTACTGTTGATAATGATGATGATTGAGATTGTGTTGTTGTTGATGTTGTTAAATCACTTGTATTATTATGATTATTATTATTATTTATATTACGAAAAGTTGGTGCTACAACAGCAATTTGATTTGCTGGTGTTACAGTATTATTACTATTATTATTATTGTTATTATTTTGATTTAATTGACTACGATTTGAAATAATAACAGAATTATTACGATAACTAGTTATATTTTTATTACTATTATTATTAATAATATTTGAATTATTTTTCTCACTATTACTATTATTAAAACTATTATTATTTGATTGATAAGAATTTTCACTTATATTAACACTATTATTTATATTATTATTATTATTATTATTATTAATGGTATCACTTTGATTAATATCATCATCTGTTTTAATATTTATAACTGTTTCATTTGATTGTTGTACTATAAGATCAGTTGTTGGTGTTATTGTTATCGAATCAGATGATTGCTGTTGATTATTAATATTTGTTTCTGATAATATACTATTATTTTGATTATTATTATTATTAATAACTGTATCACTATTTAAATTTTTATCATTTTCATTATTATTATTATTTATTTGATTAATATCAATAGAATTAATTGATGTTGCTTGATTAATAACTGAATTTTGATTTTTAATAATAATTTGTGATGAATTTGTAAAATTATTATTATTGTTATTATTTGTTAAAGAGGTTGTTGTTAATTTTTGTAATGAATTATCAATATTTTTATGAAATAATGAATTTGTTGTTGTTGTCGTTGGTGTTGTAATAGTACCGATATTATTTGTATTTTGATTATTATTAATATTATTACTGTTATTATTTTTTAAATGTACGTTATTGACTATCGCCGATGAAAATCTCTGAGGAACTGATGCAACAGAAGTTTTTATATCTTCGGTTTCATATTCGTTATTTGTTATTTCTTGTTGTATATGACGATCGTCTGAAAAATATATACATATAATATTATTTTTTCTTTTTTTTTTTATTTTTATATTTTATTTTTTTTTTTTTTAATTTTTATGTTTTTATACTATTTTAATATAGTATATAATATATCTTATATTATAATATAATGCATATGGATATCCAAAATAATTTAAGGTTTTAACTTACCACTACAATTATGTATATTTGTATTGGTATTAGTAATTTTTGTTATATTTGTACGAGAACTATCAATAATAGTTTTTTTTCCTTTTGAATCTTCTGTACTAACAACGGACCCAGATTGATCGTCATTGGTTATTTGAGTAGTAGTACCAGTTTTTGTACCAGTTGTTAATTGTTGTAATGCTGTTAATTTTTGTAAATGTGTATTTATTCCTATAATTTTAATAGGATTATTTGTTACTGTTTGAGTTGAGGTTGTTGTTATTGTTGTAGTTGTGGTAGCTATAATCGGTCCTGCCACCGTTGTTGTTGTTGGTGCCGTTATTGTTATGGTTGTTGGTTTTATTCTATTTGCATTTTTTTGGTGTTGGCGCGATGGTGTTACTACAACTAGATGTTTCATTTTACAAGTTTTTAAATAAACTGAATATGAAAAAAAAAAAAAATCACACAAAAATAGAACAAATTTCTTGAACTATGTATTTAATTTTATTTTTTCTTTTCCTAATGATATTGTTGAACTAGAAAAAAAAAAAAATAAGAATATTTAGATTTGAAAAAAAAAAATAAGAAAAATTAAATAAAATAAATAAAAAATATTTCTTAGGTATATAATAACGCTCGAAATTTAATTCAATATATATAAATAAGGGGTTACTAGTTGAGTTTCAGATCTGAATACAAAAAATTAATTACATTTTATACTAATTACTATTAACTATATTAAATTGACTTAGCATCTCTTATCGCATGTACATTGCTAATATACTTCAAAACTATGTAAGTGTTTTTAAATGATATAGCTATTTTAAATACCTATATCTACTTTAATTCAATTGGAGTTCGTAAAAATATTAATTTTGGTTTTGTAATACAGCATAACACTCATTATTAAATAATACAGATTACAATAAATATAATGCGAATCTTTGCGATGGTTATAAAGCAGCTCACAGTAAAATTTTAAAAGAGCTACTTGGATGATCCATATAAAATTTAGAAATGAAAACAGTATATGGTTTCTCTTATATCAACATACCTTCACGGTTGACACTCCAGGTGAATAACTACTCTCTCACCGAAATCACCAATTTATGATTACTTATTAACTACATAATACATAGTGTGTAATTTTGATAAAAAGATTCATCATCCTAATTCTAGACATCGTTTATTTTATTCAGTAAATAGGTACAGTATTTTTACATTAAAAAACATATGGTTTAAATTGATTTCATTCAGTATTTCTAGGTATGTACCTACCTACATACATACATATATATGTACATAATTTATAGAAGTTTAGAAATTTTATGACAATACCTAACAACTAAAATTTGAAAAATTATAAATGCATAGGAAACTAATTTTTACATACATATGTATGTATTTCTTATTAAGTAAGCAGTAAATTTTGGTGTACACATTGCTCGGAAAAAATAATAGAAAATCATAATAAATAGGAGTTTATTTCACTCAATCATTCAGTTATAATTTATAAATAAAAAAAAAAATATTATCTGAAAGCAAAAATACAAATAAATACCACCAAATAAATGTTAATTTATAAAAACAAAAAAAAAAAACAATAAAATCAAAAATTTTAACATTCAATAATTTCTATGTATTAAAAAATATACTTTTCTCTTTCTTATTCATATATGTATGTACATATATTTTTTCCATAGCCAAAGGCCAAAAAATATTAAAATATAAAATCATCTGTCTTTTTCACACCTTAATTAAATCCAATATATTTACCTTAATTTAATACACTTCTCTTTATTTACTTATCATATCATACAAAAATATTTTAATTGCTCAATTCTCATACTCAAATCAAACTAATTCAATTCCAACAATAATGTTTGTTTCCTAACGTTTTATATATTTTTTGTTGCGTTCTATATGAAGAATAAAATGTTGCTAGAAAATGTTTCTATATAAAACTATTTGGATTTCAAACAGAATGTTGCTAGTATAAGTATGGCTATGAAATTGGCTTCAAAAAATGTATGTATGGATTTTGTTTTAATTTTTTATGTAGGTAGTTGTTTATTTTTTTAATTAAATCTTAATACATTTGCAGTCTATATGATGTGCTGGTGTGTGTGTGTGTATTACATTCCGTTTGTATTACATATTGTATGCATTGAATAATGTGCGTTTATAAGATACGCCCTCTTTTTTTAAAAAAGTTTTTATAATTTTGTTGTTTATTTTGATTGGCAATGAAACTTTTATGTTTTTATTTCCATTGTAAAAAAAATAAATTTTTATTTTACTTTTTTTTTAATTTTTATTAAATGATTTTATGGTCTTTTATTTTTAATGTAAAACATGAACATAATTGAAAAAAAAAGATTCTATTTGTAGGTTAAGTTAAATTTTTTTTTTAACTTTACGATGTTATTGTTGATTAAAATTACTGATATGTATTAGAATCAGAACCCAGAACAGAATAATAAATGAATGTTTCAGTACTAGTTTCAGCACTATAATGTGATTGACTTGATTTTTTTTATTGATATAGAAGCTTATTCATATAGAACTTGTTTAATTTTAATTTTTACGATAAGTATGTTTATGTACCTATTCACAGCTGTTTATACTTTTTCAAAAGCCTTTGTAGGTACATACCTAAAACGTAAGCTTAACTTATGTAATTTCAAATATTTTCAATGTGATGATTATGATTAACAATTTTGAACTTTATTTTCAATGTTTTTTATAACAATGTTCTTTTTGACTAAATACGTTATACCTATACCTATAGTTAATAATATAACTACATATTTAATCATTATAAAGAGTACCTATATTGAAACTCGATTTTAATTATATAATTTATAACTAACAATATATATATACATCTCATTAATTTCATCGTTATACCAAATATAAAATAGAATTCTAAAAATGAATGTATTTAGGTAAATTAATTGCACGATCTGAGCATTTATATAATATTAATTATAGAATTATTTATAAACTATAAAAGTGTTAGTTAATTTAGCTGAATGAAGAAAAGTTTTTTCAATGTTATCTTATTTTGTTTATAGGCAGCCACATAAGAAATTTTCATTTTTCAAGTTCATATTATATAGTTATACCTATATTTGTATCTTTAAATTGTAACTTTTATAAATGCAATGCAGCAATAAAAATAAACATTAGAAACCTGGTATCTATTAAGATCTTATTCACAAAAGCTCATTATCCCCCGTTTTTTTAATAGGTTAGATTTTATTATGGATACTCGTATTTGATAACCTTAGGGTTATAGACCACTTTGCCCATCACTTAAAATTTTAACGTCTCGCATCGTTACATATATATACGAATTTATTTGTTTTGGATCGTTATTTATTTCTACGTGCAATTTTCCCATTTATTCTTGATATTTTCGATAATCGATCCTAGGTACTTACTAGATCCTTACTTGTTCAGTTAGTTACATAATAATCTTAGGATAAAATAGAATTTTAACAAAGTATTTATACCTATAGGTAAAATTATAAGAATTTTTTCTAGCCACTAAAGTCACTAATTAACTGAATTTGCGTAAGTTGTAAATAATCGAATTACTTAGTATAATTTTAATTACGTTCTTTTAGTATTTATTTAGGTATAGGCAGACGATTATAAATGGAATTATTTTGTTTTTATGTAAAAATTTCACTTAAAAATAAAATTTATATTTCTTCTTTGGTTTTTTATTTTTTTTCCTTTCATTGCTATTGTAGTTACAAATGTTACAATTAATTAAAAGAAGAACTAACACCACAAAATTTAACATTGTAACCACTTATAAACCATGTGAACTCTTTTATAATTTATTAATTTAAGTATATAGTTTTATATACAACAAAATATAAATTAAATTATTATGATAGTTCTTTGTAAACATACCACCCAATTTATAAACACTTTAAATTTAACCACATAATTTGTCCCTATCCTATACATACATACTTATATTTGGAATAATTTTCTAGCTTCAAATTTCATCAATGAGACATAGGCGCTTTAAAAATCCAATAATTCATTCAATTTGAGAACCATCTCAATTATAAAGATGATCTTTTTTAGTGCAATAAATATGTCAAATTCTATAATATGAGTCCTTTTTCTCTAATGACTTGAATACTAACCTTATTTTAAAAAAATATCTTACTCTTAATCCTTAACACTATTGTAGAAAAGTGAAAAAAGGATCAAATGTTAAAAAAATAATTCATGTATTCTTTTGAAAAATGAAATAAATTTAAAAAAAAAATGACAAAAAATATTTCTGAATCTATAATAATAATAACTATAACGACCTGCGCTAAATTAAATGTTAGGGAATATACGTAATAATTTGTATCTATATATTATCATAGTTTTTATTTAGAACCTATATATATGTATATATACATATATGTAGTTAATAAATATTTGACTTTTGTTATATAGAAAAAATAATATTTTTAATGTCTACACTTAATTTTGTTTCTAGGATTGTAATGTTTAGGTACAATACTTTTTTTAGAACTAAATTATATTTTTAGTGCTAGCAATTTTTTTATGTGGTTATTCCAATCAAATATTTATAAATTAAAATTCTTAATTACATAATCCTTAATTACAAAATTCGGTGTAACAAAATTTTAAAAAGCGCAAATTTCAGAAATTTATAACTTAGAATTTTGCAAAATCAGGATTTCATAATTTCAGAATTTTAAAATACAAAATTTTGACACAATCCCTACCATATTGTATTAAAAGTGATGATTGTTTGTAGAGCTAAAATTTATAAAAAACACTGCATAATATTTACTCAAAAAAAAAGAAACATTTACAAAATTTGTATATTGTTGACAATGCACTTGAATATAGGATTTCCTTCATAGAGACATGATCATTACGCCTAAAAAGACTTTAACTTAAAAAAAAAAAAAAGGGAAAAGATTCTCTCTCTTAATTTATTTAAAACAAAAAACAAACGTAAAAAGAAGACATCACAAACAGGAAGGGATCATATAAATTCAACTTTCAAAATACTTATATTTACTTTAACATAATCAAAGTAACCAGGTACGGTAAAACTTCGAAACAGAAAAACATAAGACAATACCTAATTAGAAAAGTGGTTTATAGGAAATTGAAAACCAAAGCAAAAAACAAAGAAATGAAAAAAAAAAACTTTATTATAATGTGATTTTCCTTATTTGTCAAATAAATATTTAAGAAATATCTCCGTTTATATTAAATTTTATGAAAAAAAGTAAATAATCATAAAAAAAGGACAAAACAAACTGAAATTATAAATGTTTCTGTAAATAAAATGTATTTATACCACAGCGTTAAAGGTTTAAAACTCAAACATTTTCTACAGTTAAAATATTTCTCACTTTTACAACAACAATTATATATACTTTTGGTTTCAGTATAATTATACGATATTACCTTATTATTAGATTAAATTATTATTATTTGAACATATAAGTAACACTACAACTTTTTGATGTATGATATCTGATGTATGTATCTCTCATCTATTGTGCTCATCCTTATTACTTCATGTTCTAAATTTCACCTCCACTTTAAATACTTCTGCCCAAGGTCAGCCTTTAAGAAACTAAGGATCAGTAGAGAATTTATTGCTGGGCAGCACGCGTATTATTTTTTTAAACCTTTCAGGAATAGATAAAAACTTAGAACTAACTACACATTTTTTTACTTAAATAAAAAGTTTTTCCAATTTAAGTGCAAGAATTTTCTTTTAAAATGCAAGATTTTTCTTCTTAATTTCAAGTTCTTTTTTATTTGGAGCAATTTTTCCCCTTTAGTTCAAGAAATGATTTTTACTGAACCTTATTTTTATAAAAAATTTCTCTGGTTGAAAATGTATTGCTTATTATTAAAAAATTTAAGGATATTTGTATCCTTTCTCTAAAAGGATAATAGATATACATATAGTTATATATATATTATATACTTATATTTATATACACATAGTTATACATTGTTATATACTTAGGTATACACGTAGGTATACATATAGTTATATACTTGCATTAAAAATGAAAGCTTGCATTTAACACGAAAATACTTTCATTAAAAAAAAAAACTTGCACTTAAAATGGAAATTCTTTTTCTTAGTAAAAAAGTATTACTTCCAATTTTTTACTATCCTATAAAACAAGTTGTATGAACTATATAAAATCTTTAATTTAAAAATAAAGAACTGTACATATAGGTACGTGATATGAAAGAATTTTAGTATTAAATCGTGACAAATTTCACAAAGGAAACAAATATTATGGATCTCTTAGTTTACTATTACTATTAGAACATTTGCAAAATAGGGTAAAATATGCCAGATCTCGTAATGGCAAATATTTTATTTATATAAAATTTCAAGACAGACAAAAGGATTGACATTAAAAATAAAATCAAGGTAAATCAATTTTTTAGTTAAATAAAACCATATTATTGTTACAATTACTATTTTTTGTTTTTTATATATATAGGCTTAAGTATAATGAACAAAAGAATTTTATTAGACTTTCTTATATTGATAAAATAAATATTAACCTAGTTAACGTATAATTAATAAAATTGTTTACTTCTAAACAATTTAAATTCAATTAATAGCAAAGACAAAATTTATATAACTTTAAAATATATGTATATAATCTATATAGGTGTACATATGAAGTATTAACATTATAGGTGGTTAAATTGATTAAAAATATTTTCTACAGTATATATTTATAAAATTGAATAATATTATGGTTGAATTTATTTACATTTAGGTTACAATTTATTATATAATTTTAAAATCTATTCTTCTACAAACATTTTATAATAAATTTAAACTTAAATTTTTTTTATAAACTGAAACTCTTGCAATCTACTTAACTTTGGATTTTAAATTCATTTTAATCATTAATGTCTTTTTTAATATTTCAGAATATTTCAATTATTGTAAAGTTATATCCACACAATCCACAAGAAAAAATAAAATAAACATGAGGAAAAGTATTTTAAACAATTTTTCTTTCCGAAATTTAAAGTATTTATTGATGAATATAGATTGATACCCAGTATATATATTATTTGTGAAAGTGTATATATTAATTTGATGATATATATCATAAAGATTCCTAAAACATAGTATATTGGTTTAAAGATTTATTGATTTCATTATCGGATAGAAAATTTTCTAAAACGAAAAGGTATATATGATTCTCAAAAAATACGTGTGTTCTAAGAATTGTTTATATTTTCGTTTAAACATTTTTATTATCGAATTATTAAATCAATTAACCGTCTAATAAAAACCCGGCTACAAGTTTTAAGGATTCTTTTATCAATATTCAAAACTAAAGAGATTATAAACATATATTTATCCTTAATTTGAAGTAAAATTTTTAATTTTTATAAACAATATCTTCAATAATAATAAAAGTTTTACATATACATGTATGTACATATTTTTATTGACTTGTTTACTTATTTCAAAAAAAAATCTTATCAATTTACACAGTGTGACAATAATTTTAATCCTTATACATAATAGAATAATAACAGATTTCATACAGGTTTTTTTTATTCTATAATTAAATTTTATTACCATACCCACACTGCATATATAAATTCTTTTGTAATAACAATAATCTGTACAGCAGCACTTCTTCAATCTTTAGTTGTTACATATATTAAAAATATACCTTATCATTTTCCTTTTATTTTTGTTATCATTATCATGTTATTGTATATCTTTTAAGAAAACATATGTTTCACTTATTTTGCTTCTTTAATGACGTCACAAATCTATTATTTTGAATCAATATAGAATAAGGACATGATTAAACATAGCTCTCATATACTGGTTTATTATTTTCCTTATTTTATACTAACATTTTCTTAAATTTAACTATTCTACTTCGATACTTATTATTAAAAAAATAATTAAAGTGCATTTCACCACCATTCATACGAGTATAATATATGTATATATATATTATAAATGTTATTATTTTGTGTCCTTATATTTATTTTGAATCTCATTTTGAATCAAAACAGAGTTATAAAACAATAAAAATTATAAAATTTACTTCACCGCAGGGTGTGTACATAATTTTTGTTATTTTGTTTTTACTGATCCGAAGTGTAAACAATGTGACTCATTTGTTTTGATCGGTGTATACAAAAAAATTTTAAAAATAAAAATGGATGGTAAATAAATGAAAGCAGGTAAAATATTTTATTCATATATATTATGTATTTTAAAAATGTATTTCAATTTTTTGTATATATCTCTAAAAAAAAAATATTTTAAAAATGTTAATCTATATATATATACTTTCACAAACCTTTGAATGAAATGATAATTTTCCAAAATTTTAAATGTGTTTTTAATTATCTAACCTAACCAGGATAATTCAAAATTTTAAAATATTTAAAAAGAAATGTCATTCAGTCAAACTTATTTATTTTATATACTGTTTATAATCTTACGTTAAAAGTATAAAAAAGGTATTTTTAAAATGCAACATTAAATTAAATATATACATATATGTTCTAATGTAGATACATATTTTAAGCAAATTAAAATAAAGGACTTTTCTAGGAAACAATTCTACCAAAGTATTTAAAATATCGCTTTTATTGAATAATAGAAAAGTTAAAATATTTTTAAATTTTCAAATTACATAAATATTTATACCACAAAAATAACTCTTAATATGTTTTTGTCCTTGTTTTCAGTTTAATTGATTACTTAAAACTAAAATGCATTATACAATTGCAAAATTATATACTAACAAAGTGATAGAAGAAGTTCCCAAGAGAAGGTTTAAAAATATTAGCTAAAACTAGAAGGAGCACAATAAAGGAGCAAATTATATTTGAAATAGATGAGTTCAATCAGAATTACAAAAACAAATTTCTCTGATCTTACGAGAAAAATTGACTTCAACCAATGATTTTTTACGTTACGTTTTAAGTAATATCATTGATCTAAATCAAGTTTTAATAATAATATTATATTGTTTCCAACAAAATTTTTGCAATTTTGATATCATCAGGTATTCTTGTCTTATATAACATATATATATATATATATATCACAAAACTAACTTTGCGAAAAATGAAATAATTTACAGAATGTTATTGATGGGCAATAAATGTAAATCAAGAACAAAAGATAAATTGATTAAAACAATTTTATACAATTATATATAATTCTTCTCATATAAAACATCATATATAATAAATTTATCATTAGAAATTAGAATATTATACTTAAATTGTTAATTAATTATGATAACCTGAACTAATTTCTTTCTACAGTTTTTTTTTTTCGAAATATTTTTATTATTTTATCAAATTTTACCTGTGCTTCATTTCATATAATTGAATAATAATCTGTCAATATAAATACCGGTATGATATCTTCTTACAAATAAAAATCACATGAAAAAATTCAATTTCTCTATATAAAAAGATTCAATTTCCAGTCAATAAATCTAAAAATTTTGGTCTTTTCAGTTGACACGTGGCTTAAGAGAAAAAAACACAACCTTTATTTTTGAGATATGATCATATGATGAAGGATATTTTCTTCAAATTGACATAACACTTCAATTTAAATAAAGATCTTAAACTGGTATACTTAAGATCTCTTAAATTGTTTATAAATTTATTTTGGTATATTCAATGTATATATAGATTGAAGGTGTTTTATTATTTTATTTGAATCCTTCAAATTAAGTGATCCTTTTTAAATATTTAATTTGAAAAATGTAAACGAAATGTAAATAAAAATTTAAAATAAAATTAATATACACATATAGTTAAATATTATGAAACGGTAAATATAAAAAATTATGTTATGATATTATTAGTATAGGTATTCAAAATTTTTTTAATATTATACAATAAAATAATCATTTAATTTTGTGAAATTAATTTGAAAAAAAAATATAATAATTTGTAGGTATCCAAAAAGTAATACAAAATTAATATTATGTGGGTTAGAACTCTTGCAGCATTTAAAGTGAAAAAAAACAAATGTCGATAGTAAAAATTAAATTCGTATATTAAATAAATAATATATTTTGGATTTTTAATTCAAATTCTGGGTCATATTCAAATAAATAATACAATTATATAAAAATAATAATAGTTAAATAACCACATTCTAACAGAAGAGGTTTCGAAATTTTTCACTTATAACTAAGCAACATATAAGGAAATAATAATAATAATAATTAATAAATAATTAATTCAATAATTCTGTAACAACTGTATAATGACTGCATCAAACCAGAATCTGTCTCTCTTTTAATAACAATTAATGTATAATCTTGCCTTTTGTGATAACAATTAAAGGAAACTTTTACAAAACTCAACATTTTTAAATTTATTATGACTACAATATTTCATTGTTATAATATATGAATGTTTAGCAAGATAATGCAACAATGTTTATATGCATAAATAATTAAATTATTTTCATTATTATATTAACAATAAATTTTTATGTAACTTTTATTATTTTTATTTGATTTTAATGTTATGTTTTTTGTACAGTATTTAAATTAACATTATTATAAACTATTTATTATAAATTTTAATAGTTTTAAATGGACCAAAAATCTGCTATAAAATTCATAAACGGAACATAAAAGTTTCAAAACAGATCATTAAAATGCCATTTGGTGCAACATTGTTTTCTCTATATGCTGTATATGCACTTGATTACTAAAACTAAAATTCATTACTAATACTAGATTTCCTATAAATTTTATTACTATAATTATTTTCAAACTAAAATCTAATAAAAATTTTTATTATTTGTTTTAAATTTAACCAAAATTTTAATATTCTTTAATTTTATTTTTTTAAGATTTTTTTAAAGAGTTTAATAACCTTAAAATAAATTTTCCTTTTTATATGTACATATAGTTAAGGAAAACCAAATTAAGGGCCCATCGAATTTTCCTAATGGTTTTCTTATACCAAAAAAAAAAATACAAAAAAATTAAAAAATCCTTTAATGAGAGTTGAAAACATTTGAAATGTGAGCTCCTATAGTTAATTTACAAAATTTAAAATTATGATTTAATGACCGAAGCGGTCATTGAAATTTTTCTTTATAAGTTTCATACTAATTATAAAATCTGGAGTTTAAAAATTTATACATATATAAGATAAATTTAATAACAAATTTAGTTTTCTTCAACTTTGATTTTATTTACAATTTTATGTTCAATTTTAAAAATTTTTGTTAATACTTAATCATATTTTACAGACCACTATTTGTTATTTTCGACTTATTTACATTTTAGAACAGATTGTATAATATTTTTAATTTTTGTCAGTGTGAAGTGATCTTATCAATAAATTTTTTACATTATAGCGAGAATTTTTTAGAAGTTCAACTTAAAAATATAATTTTTTTAAACTATATATAACCTGCAGCACCTATTTGTTTTGAAAGAGAGTATTTGAGATTTTCTATACATTACTTTATTTAAAATATTGGCTAGTGTTTTGTAATACAATATTTCTACACTTTCTTTTAGTAAAAAACTAAAGTCTTTATTGTGTGTAAATTTAAAAGCTTTAAATTAAATTAAAAACATGTATTACTAAACCAAAAGCGTTTTTTTAAATTAGGGTATAAATCTGAGCACGCTCAGATAAAAATGACAAAGGTCTGAGCAAAGCATGCTCAAGTGAGTCAAAATTTTCAGATAAAACTTTTAAATCACACTTTCGAATAAATCCCGGGGTTTTTAAAATTTTGTGTAATGAAAAAATTATTTTGACTTTTTATTGTTAAACAAACGTCAAAATGTATCAGTCAATTTATTATGACTGGCGTACTCAACATATTTATAATGAGTATGTAGAGCGTAATCTGAGCATGCTCTGATTTAATAAAAATACACAAATTACAAAACTCTGAGCACTCGGATCTAAAAACAAAAACAATATTTTCATTTTGACAGATAATCCTCTGCTCTATATTTTCTGCTCTGATTTAAAAAAAAAAAAACTGCTCAAGCGTAACCACTTCAAAAATTTTAAAATTTTTAAGACTTTCATTCAAATAAAAAAAAACATAAAATAAATAGACTGAATCATAATCACGATTTCCGCATTATCTAAATACGTTTGTATAGATATTTTTTCTTCTTTATAATAAACATTTTTTGAAATTCAAAACCATCATGAGTCAGAGTTCATTTGTTTCAAATAATTCTTTTTACTTTTTTTTTTATTTTATTGTTTTCACACAACAGGTCCTTTTTATGAAGTGCCCACGAGACTTGTACAGATTATCATTTAAAATCATTGCTTCCAAAATACTATTATATCTTACATATTATATAGCTAATTTTAATGTAAAATTTCATAAATGACTAAAACAAATTTCAGTAATAACCAAATTCACCATATAATTGACTAAAATTAAATCCCGAATTGAAAATAAAAATTATATAATGAAAGTGAAACGAAATAAAAAAATAATTCGGAGAAAAATTATGATTTATTATCATAAAATTGAAACTATTTGATTTTCTTATATATGTATATGTAATAATAAAATTATAAAAGGACATTAAAAGAAATTTTCAGTTAAATTGAAAAACAATTATGAGAAAATTTCTTTTAAATCTAAAAGAAATTTAAAAACAAAAAATAATTTAATTTTTAGGTCATTTAATTTAAAATTCTTTAAAATTATTAATTCTTTCAAAAAATTCAAAAACCCTTTTAACTAACCTTGAAAATAGTAATAATTCATAAATTTTTAATATATATTTATATTTTATTTAATATATCAAGAAATTCTATTATTAAAAAAGAGGCATAAGAAAAGAATAGAAGCGTTAAAGAATAAAATTTCAAAGAAGCTAAAACGTTTAAACATACTTTTTTTTCTTCCTAAAATCAAGATGTAAAACTGTGAAAATATTAAATTATTCAACAGATTAAAACCATAGATAAAGTATAACAAGATTTATAACCTATATTTAATATGTATATAAAAAAAATATTTAATATAATAGGAGGAATTCGGCAAATGAAAATATGACAAAAATCACAGTATCCTAAAAGTGCCTATTATTGAAATATACACATATTCTTGGACTATATACTTTATACTATATATATAAAGATCAAATTTTAATTATAGTTTTATAAAATAATTATATCAGCTATTAAAAGTTAAAAAGAAAAAATGAATTCAAAATTAAATAAAACAATAAAATTTAATGCTCCAAAATTATCTAACTTCTATCTCTATAGACATTAATAAAATGAGAATTCTAACAAACTTTCTATCTAGGCTCTGTTACCTAAAGGTGCTCTTAATGAAAATTTTAATAGAGAATGACGATACATGCACTTTTTGTCAATAAGAAGAAGAAGAATCTCCAGCAAACATACTCAAAAATTGCGAAACTTTACTCCAAGTAAAATATCTGAACTATATTAGCAATACACCCTTTATACGGATTTTTTGTTTCTTAGAGGCGGTAGGGCTAACAGAAATATTATAAGTGCAGGCAAAACCTATAGCACGTAAATATAGCGGAGCTCAGTAGATTTGCATCAAAAGTTCTATAGAGTATATTACTTATATCTGTTAAATAATAATCTAATCTAATCTAATTTAATCTAGTTAACCTTATTTTGGCAGTTGAAATATTGTATATATTGTCAAAATTAAATAAATTTATTAACGTCAAGAAAAAAACTTAAATAGATCAAATTTTTAGGTATTAAAAGCAATATTAAGGTATCAAATATATTTTTAACCAAGAATTCCTATACATATGTCATTATGAACAATAACTTCAGTTTATCCTGTCCTGATGTAAGCTGTATATCAGTTAGAATAGGTATATATACTATATTGTATTAATTTCCTCATCCTTTTGTTTATCTAATTTTCCTAAGATAAAATTTTACGATCCTTCCGTACCAATTACCATACAACTTTTCACTAAAAAAAAGTTTCTGAAAATAGAATATGGATAATCAAACACATTGCAATTATCACAACATTAAAAATTTTATTTTAAATTATGTAAAAAAAAATTTTTTAACTGATAATAAAATTGGGACTTTGGTTTTATTTGTTTGCAAAGTTTTTTATCATATATATATTAAGTAAACGCAAAAAATAATAAAAAGCAGAAAAAAAAGAAAAATTATTTCTTTTTTCCATATTTTATTATAATTTTATTTCTAATTTCTTTTACAAAGTTCCTTTGGGATAATTTATCGCTATATTTGGCATAACCAGAAATAAAAAATTAAAATTTTTTATAATTGTTTTCCTATAATTATCGTATTCACATCTAAAAAAATATCATAAAATTTATAGATTGTGTTAATTTTTATCCTGTTCCTACTCTCTATGGATCTCTTGATACAAAAAATACAAAATTTCTCTTTCGATAAAATTTACTCGATATAACAAAAAAAATTAATAGATTTCGACACATTGCAAACCTAATTTTTCGTTCATAATAATTAAAATTAAATCTACGAAAAACAAATAATAATATAAAACAAAGCCCATTGTATGGATACTTGAACAGGCTTCTTAGAAAATTGCAGTACTGTTCAACTCGCTAGAAGCGCCACAAAACTTTAAATTCTGTGCAAGAACAGAAGAATCTCGTTGTTGCTATTATATTTTGTAAATATTGATTTTAAGCCAATACACTCAAAAACTGCAGTTGATTTGCTAATAATACTTTCGCTGTTGCCAAACAGATCTGGTATACATTAGATTATAAACGATCAACTAAGAGTTTTGCAATGAGTTTTGCAGAAGGTGGAAAGATAGAGAAGAAGAGCAATAAATTTTCAACTATTGCCCAGTTCTTTCTCTAAAAAGAAGAAAGTTTTTGGAAATATTCTTTTAAATAAGCCTTTTGGTCTGTCAGTTAACTTAATCAATTTACAGCGCTTTGTAAGTAGCTCCCCATAGTTGTAATTAGGAAAAAATACTAATACGCAAGAATACCACAAAAAGCGTAACCTGCATTAAGTGTGCATCTGCAACGTTGACCTATCTATACCTTCCTACCTACAAAACCCGCCTTACGTAAAAAACAAAAAACTTTAGAAAAAGTTTTCGTTGAAAAAATTTTAATACCCTAAAGTTGGATTGCAATATTTTATCATGTTATTTTAGTTTTCAAATGATAACAAAAAAAAATATCAACTAAAATTATTATGATTAGTGGGCGTAAAAGGTTAATGTGTTTGATGGACAATCACAACATCATAAAACTAACAAAAACAACAAAAAATAATCACAAAAAAATCAAATATTTTCAGATTCAATCACATAACATTAAAATCCATTGTAAATACATATTAATATTCTTCAACATCCTTTAGCATTTAATATATTCATATGTTTTTATATTTTTTAATGAAACCATATGTAATTTTGTGATAATCCTTGTTCCTCTCCTTCATATTTATTACTTTGATCTCATTTCTTTGTTTTAAGAAGAAGCAAAATTTAAGAAGGCGTATTCTGATGGTTTCTTTTGACTCGGGTCAAAAAAAAAACACTTATTTTTCTATATTTATTCTTTAACTTCTGTTGGCTACCAGCATTTTTTTTTTCTTTTTTAATTTTTCACGTACCACTCATAGTAATAAAAATTTGCATAAAAAGGGGCAACAAAAAACAAATAATGTGCTCAGTTTGAGTTGTTAAGGAATTTATACAATATGTATTAAATTTACATATGGTTTAATTTTTATTGGAATTTACATAATACATAACTTCAATGTTGTTTTTTTTTTTTTTTTGTTTATGAATTGTTGTGCAGTTTAACAGCTTTCTGAGATGAATTTTGTGAAATTGATGGGCGTTAAAAACAAATTACACCCATATTTTCTAATCATTGTCAAAATAAATTTTTTAATAATATTTTGTATATACATATATATATATATAATAGAAAATTTACAAATAACAGCGGGTTTTGCAAAAAAATCACAAAAAATCATTTGCACATATAGTAGTTTTATGTATCTATATATAATATTTATGTATATAATAATATGAAAATTGTTATACCATTAAAAAATTATTATTGGTTATTAGTTATTGATTGATGATTGATCACATAAAAAATAAATTTCAAGAATTCTTAATGGAAAAAACATATTTATAAACATTCAATTAATATGCAATTTAAATTTATTTGGAAAAAAGTGTGTCAATTCGTCGATCGGAAATGGATTCGGAAAACAACTTGAGAAACAATAAAATTTTATGAATAGAAATATACAAAATAAGACCAAAGCCAATTCGAATTTCGAAATCCAATTTTAAAATACTTTTGGAAAAGCAAATTGAAATAAAACAAAATGGAAAGGCTTTAATAAATATGGCTCACAATAAAAAAAAACTTTTAAAATATGGTTCACATGCCACAACAAAAAATAAATGATTCTACATATTTTTTTTTTAAACTAAATGCAATGAATCATAAGCAAATTGTATTTTAATGATAAAGAAAAAAAATAATGAATAAAAATAAGATATAAAATCCTTTTTATAGCAGGAATTATATTTACATGTAGTTGTCATTAAATTTTAAAAATTCAATTTACTTTAATTTCTATTTCTTTCTTCAAGATAACAAAACAACAGGTCATTTACTTTTTACATGTACATTACGCATATTGTTTATTTTTATCCTATATACATTCTATAACAATAAATAAAAAAAAAAATATTACGCAAAAATGACGGCACATTTTAAACCCACATTTAACTATAACTTATTATCCAACAACAATATTATACATTTCCGGTCTTATATATATATATATATATGTATGTATATTCATATACATTAATATATTGAATCTTCAATGGGCGTCGAACCATATACCACTAGTAAATTTCATTTGACTTTCTTTTTAAATACAAGAACCTTTATAGAATTTTAATATTCTTTAAAACAAAGAAAAAAATTACATTTTTTTAAGGGCGATTTTCATATCAAATCGCGATATGAAAAAAATAAAACAAAAAAAAAAATAAAATAAAACGAAAATAAAAAAAAAATTATATTTAAAAAGGCCACAATAGCCATTATTTGCTAGTGGCACCACAATGTATACATTATGATGTGTTGTAAATAAAAACAATTATATAGTAATTTTACTACAATACTAATTATATTATAACTATAATTTTTAAGAAATTTTAATAACGAGATCAGGCTAGACTACTATGAATTACACTATAAATCTTAAAAATATAATAAATACAATAAGCGAGAAAATAAATTTGTTTTTTCTTAGACCTTATTTGAAAAAAATCAATTTCTAAAGAAATATTTTGATCATATCTTATAGTCAGTTTAGATATCAAAAATTTTGCGCAGCATTCTAATCATAAAGATGCTGGTTTTCACTGTAGTGAAGATATTTTGAATCCACAACATTATAATTTTTACAATTGTTAAATTTTTGCTCTGGACATGATATTTTAAGATTAAATAAAGATCATTAAAAAATAAAGGTATATATATATATTATGCGAATCAGATAAACGTTTTTAAGATGACATTGCTCAAAAGCTTAACCTTACAAAATAATAAAAGCTTTTATTTGATTGATTTACTTTATATTAAAAATTTTTTTTATTGTGACAATTCTTGGGCATGTGACAATTCTGTAGCATGTGGCATGTGATTTGTATATTGGAAACAATATGCCAACACAAAAATAATATGATATTATTTGAAAAAAATAAAACTATCAACTCAACATGATATAATTCCATTGAAACTCAGAAAAGCATATACAGAATAAAACAGTTATTAGCTTTCAAAAATTAAGTTTAGAAAAAGTGTTTAAAAGACAGAGTTACAATAATATTTTAATATATGTATAAGACATTTTAATGTTATTCAAATATTAAAATAGTAGATTTTACTATATTATAATACACAGCCATTTTGTAAAGTTTATAAAAATATAAGACGCATCGCAAAAATTCATTTTTAAAATATTCCACTGGATTTTAAACAGGAAGTTGAGAATTTTCTTTGTTTTTCCTTAAAAAATTAAATAACAATTTTATTGTATATATTTAAGCTACTTACTTTTGGGACTTAAGTAATGTACATAAAATAAATTTTTTGTTTTTATTAAAAATATTTTAAAATTAAAAAAAAATATATATAAACATGTATGTATATGGTGATAAGACGGGCGTCAAGTCAACATACATTCAATAGTTTTCTGTTTGTTCTTTTATTTATTTGTTGTTTTTTTTTCTGATGGTCAGGATTTTTTTTTTCCAATTTGCTTTTGTTTTGCGGTGCGTTATGGTGGTTTGATTTTATCAAACAAAACAAAAACGCGTATATAACCGTCTCCATTTTAGTCAACTTACCGCATATATACATTATAATATATACATATATGTATATAAATTTGTCATAATGTTTATTTAAAAACTTTCTAACTGGTTTTGATTTGATTGGTTTATAAACTGATTGGTCAACATCAACATGTAATATCTATTTATAAAAATAATTAAAAAACTTTTGTAATATTGTATGCTCCTTATAATATAAAATAGAATATATTTTGAAGATACAAAACTTTAAAAAAAAAACAACGAAAACAATGGTGAAGAACACACTTGAAACTTATATTATTTTAAATTCACGATTTTTCCTATTTTATACTATTGAACAGGAAATTTTTTGCTAAATGCTAAATTTGAGCAATGAGCAACCAAAATATAAGGAAATTACACTTTTTGTTGCAAATATAGGTTCTTATTTTTCATGGAAGTCCATTCAAAAACTACAAAATGAAATGACTAGTTTTGCTATCTAAAGACACGGATGACCATTTAAAGTACTCTAGCATTTAACATTTACCTTATTCATTTTTTTTATTGTAACTCTGTTGCATGATTCTTGATTTATGTAAGACAAATTATATTAAAACTCGGTTAAATAATCACAGTTCAAAATTAAGACACATATTTAACTATGTGCCGTTTTTTAAAGATACATACATATATTAAAACACAGATTAAGATATAACTTAAGATGTAAATTATATACGAAAAGTTTATTTTAATTAAAAAAATCACAAAATAAAATAAAGCCTAATAATATATTAATAAATTAAACTTATTTGTATAAATAATCGAATCATTGCTGAATGAGATACATTTAAAAGAATTTAATGTATAATAAAAAAAAATATATACATAATAAAGTAATTTTTAATAACTATATACTCATCCAGAGTTTCAATAAAACTTAATATTTGTAATTAATATTTTTATAGCCAATTTCAAAATAATGATTTTCATTTATAAAATTCTAAAGTTTCAACCGACGGAATTTTAATTTAATTTAAAAAAATAATATTACAGAAATCATTATATAAATAATTTTAACTTGTGTTGTTTTATATTGTGTAAGCTTTAAAAAGAGAATTAATGGTGTTTAAGAATTAAAAAAAAATATTTCATTGTAAAATTATGAATATATAAAACATTTAAAGTATTTTTGTACTCAATGCACAAATCAAAACATTTTTTTTAATATTTAGCTATAATTCATATTTTGATTTTTGTCGGAGAGTAGCTATTATTACTTTTACATATATAAACTCTCCATCCCGTTGTGTTTTCCTCAATTATCAGTTGGTATATCATATAGTGTCACATAGTTTCAAACTGTTCAATTTCTCTAATAAAACGGATAATAATTGTTTCCTAACTAACTACAAAGAGCTAAATAATAATTCTGATAACAAAGAGCTTCGCCTAGTGTTTCTTTTTCAAGGCTCTATACCTATGTTTTGGGTTATCATTGCCAGGCATTTATTTGCATAAGCATAGGATGCTCATAATTTAAATTTTAAACTGAGTTTCTATAAACAACAAATGATTGTAATAGTAAATGAAAAATTTGTTGAAATGACAATAACCGAATGTAATAAATATTATTTTGGATAATAATAAAAATACATTTAAATTTAATAAAATCATATTTAAAATTCCTTTTAAAAGAATTAATTAATAGTTTAATGAAAAAAGACTTATATAAATATAGGGAACACAACTCAGATCGAAATTATTTTAATATAAAATATCTATTACAGTTCTAAATATTATTTTTTTAAGGTTCAAAAATGTATTTGTATTATTTAATTATTATATTGTTATAAAAAATATAATAAGAAGACAAAATGCAAGAAGACAAAAAAAAAACAATATTATTTCTATAATTATGAATTATTCTTTATCACATTACTTAGTTCAAAGTTATTTTACTGATCTATACAACACTTTATTGTAAATATACATATTCTATGTATATTATTTGAAAATTAAATAAAAATTTTATTATTTAACTATGTACAATGTATATATATATATATGAATTATATATTAAGGAAATAAATAAAACTTAGAATATATGATTTTATTAAATGTAAAAATAAAAAAAAGTATCATATTTTTTTTCATTATTTAGATATATATTTATTTATAGTTATATAGTTATATACTACTTTTTCATAAATTTTACAAAATGTATTTATTTCTATTTTTTTTTTACAGAATATAATAATTTACAAAATACCTATTACATATTTACATTAAAATACTATTAATAAATTAAATAAAATAATTAATAAAACTATTAATATATTAGTTAAATTATATTAATTTTATATATGTATATTTTTAATTATATTATTAATTCATTAATTAATATCTTTTATATTAAACCTTTTCAAATGAAACGAATATAATTTTTAATTATATAGCTATTATTTAAAAATAATTTCGCATCACAAACATTATTAATTTTTTATTAATACAAAAAATAATAAATTAAATAATAATAATAAAAAATTAATAAATTATAAAAATTAAATAAAAATAATAAAAAATTAATATCTACATTATAATAAATAATTTTTTATTAAAGAATTAATAAATTTTTTTTTTGATTTGTTAATTCTAGAAAATTTAAAATTTTTTAAAAAATTATACAAAAAAAGAAAAATATTGAAATGAAAAACGTTATTTAGTATAAAAATTTATCGTAAATGGAAAACAGATTATTTAAAATGGCATGAAATTTATTTATTTTCTATTTATTGTTAATTAATACAACTCACAGTAATTCATATAATTTAGGGTTTCAAATTTTTTAAATACTCTATTACAAAAACATTATTGATTCTTTTTATTTATCGATATGTACATTTTAAATCAAACTGCGCTAAAAATCTGTACGTGAAAGTATATATACAGTTTTTTTTATATATATAATATAATAAATTTTTATAAATTTTTGAATTAATTTAAGTTAAATTTTATATTAAAATTTAATATCAGTTTTTAATTATAAATCAAAAAAAATTGTAAAAAATAAATATAATTTTTAAAATTTCATTAAAAAATTAATAAAACAAAATCAATCAAATATATTTTAAAAACTTTTATAATATATACTCATATATATATAGGTTTAATATTATATACCAATATCAATTAATAAATTAATATTTTTTTTTTTATTATTTAAATTAATATCGAATTAAATCGTTTTCATATTAAGTATATTTAATAAATGTATCCATATAATCCTTTATGTCAAATTATTTTATAAATAAATAGTTGAAATGTTGTTAATCCAATTAATTATGTGTATATGTTATAGTAATGCGAAATATTTGAAATTTTAAGATAGATTTAAAATATTCGTAAATACAAAAAAAAACCAAAATTATTTATCTTTAATTATTTTAGACATTTTATTTTACTTTCATATTTTTATTGATTATTAATATTTTCTTATATGAATTTTAATAAAGGTAATTTTTGAAAAATAAATTTTAATTTTTACAATGTTTTCCGACCGATAATCAAAGTAAAACTAAAAAAAAAAAAATTTTTTAAATAAAATATATTCCAAGTTTACAGGAATAGAACAACGTTTTCTTTTTTTTTTATATATTTTTTATATACAATATTTAAAATTCCCTTAGTTTTTCGTGATAAAAATTATCATTTATGTTTTTCAAAAAAAAAAAAAACATTTTTTTGAATAAAAATGATTATATTAATAACAAAAAAAAAAAATTTTTAGTGATTAGAATTTTAGATTAAAAAAATTTGTTTTGTTATCACACCTTGTTATAATAAAAAAAAAAAAAAACAAAAGTAATATATATACATATATAAAAATATGAAAAAAAAAAAAACTTTTAAAACTAAATAATATTTTAATTATCTCAAATACATTACTTTGTTATATTAGTGTTCCACTTAATATAAGTTGCATTTATTATTACATATTATAATATTGTTTTTTTTTTTTTGTTTTTATTAGAAGGAGCTATCTTAGTTCAATTATTCAAATTAACACTAATACTACTTTAAAATTTTATATTATAGTTTGGTTGCACTTAATTTATAATATACAAATTTTACTTATAAATGTTATCTATTATCCTTATCAAAAAACAGCCGTACTATAATATTCATTTAAGGTATATGGTTATTTTGTTTTTTTTTTTTTTTTTTTTAAATATAACTGATAAAATTAAAGCTGATAGAAAATGTATACATATATATATATATATATATGAATTATAATAATATTATGTGTATAATAATAATACATGATAGGAGAAAAAGAGAGTTATCAGACAAATTTTTCATTCATATTCCATATTCATTCAAAAAAAAAAAATAAAAGCAATAAAGTATGATAAGAAGCCAAGTTGGGGACCGGCCAAACAAATCGAATACCCATACGTAATAAAAAAAAAAAAAATAAAAATTAAAAGCGCAACATTGAAAAACTGATATTAAAATATAACTAAGATAATTTACAAAAAAAAGTAGTATAACAATATATGCTAATCACATATATATTTTTATATATTTATATAAAAATATTTTATTTTGATAATATTTTATTTTTATTATATTATATTATATTATATTATTTATTGAAATAAATTCCATTTTTTTTAATCAGTTTTCGATTATATTTCTGTAATTATTAAACAAATTTTGTTAAAAAATAAAAAAAATTTTAAGTATATTGATAGAACCATATATACCATAATATAGCCGCGCAAAATATTTATCAACAAAAATTTTGTAATTTTTCAAATCAGTTAATAAAATATTGTGTTTAATAATACTCCGACGGACGGACAACATATTATATATTTTGTTCTTGTTTTAATCAAAAAAAAAACATATATATATATTTTTGTTTTAATAATTTTATTTAAATTTTTTTAACACTTTCTTTTATTATTTACTTACCTTTATTTTTAAATAACGTTCTATTGGTTTAAATAAAATGTTTTAGTTAGTTTAAATGAAAAAAATTTATAAATATAAAAGTTATTATTAATTTATAATTTAAAATAATTTAGATGTGTTAAATGTATCTATTTATTAATTTTTTTTTTTATATTTTTATTTTGTTAAAAAAAATTTTAAAACATATAAGAATGCGCAATAAACAACGTTTTTCACTGTTAGCAATCACTTTTAAGACTCACTTTTTAATAATACAATATTTTTACATTTAAATTAAAATTAAAATGGAAAAAAAGTCATGTCGTCGTCGTAGAATTGCTACTGTGTTTTTTTTATTTTTTGTTTTTTTTTGTATTTTAATTTTGTTGTCGTCAATATATTATTAATTTTTTTTTATTCCTTTTTTTTTGCTTTATATATTATATGTACATATTTATTTTTTTTTTGTTAATTTTCTTTTCAAATAAAATAAAAAAACAAAAAAAATAAAACACGAAATTACACATTTAATATGAATATTAATAATAAACCATTATTAAGCAGAACAAAATAAATATTTAATATATATATATATATATATATTACTAAATTAATATGTATAGGTACATATATATATATGCATTATTTAATTATTTAATAAATTTATTTTATATTTATTTAAATTGTTTTTTTTTATTTTTTTTTTATTTTGTTGTCTACTGAATTATTTTCATTTTTAAGTTTCTTTTTATTTATTAAGTTTTGTTATACTTTATTTATTTATTTTTTCTTTTTTTTTTAAATAATTAATTTTTTTTTTATTCTATAATATAAATATATTCTTTGTTAATTAAAAAAAATAAAATATACATCAATACAAAATGTGACATCAAAAAATAAATTAATATAATTTATATACTCAATGACATAAGATTTATTTATATATGTATACATACCCAGAATCCACATACATACATTATATACTTTTTATTACATATACATTGTATGACTATTTATAAACCAAAAAAAAAAATTAAATAAAAAATTATTTAAATAAATTAATAATAAATTTTATATATGTAAATTTATAATTATTATTTATAAGCGAAAAGTAAGTACAGTTATTTTTTAAAAAATTTTTAATATTATTTTTCTCCTTAAAAAAAAATGTATTTTAAAATTATTTTACTGTATCAGTTTTAAAAATTCTACACAAAACCATGAAACAGTAACATCATTTTAATTAGTCTTTAACTATATGTATATCTCGTACTTGTATATATAAGAATTCTGAGCTAAATTATTTTCCTTTTAAAATGGAAACCAAATTAATGAAATCTCTGATGTAACTTCACTTACTTTATGTTAAAAAAGGAATTTAAAATTTATGTTATACACAATTATAATTTATAATACAAATTCTTCATTTATAAATAAATAATTCAAACCGTCATCATTTTGTTAAAGTATCTTTAATAATTATATTTATTTTAATAAATTTTGAATTACATGACAGCAGCTATTAGGCATTATTATTCACCTAAATCATTCTGAAAACTAGGATAATAGAAAGTTTTACCTTTGATCCTATTATTTTCTTATAAATTTATAAAAAAAATTGTAGTCATTATAAGACATATCATCAACAATGTTTTATTTTAATTCAATAGTCATCATTTATTGTATAGATATCTACTGATCATAATAATGTTAAAATGTATCAGAATTACTGCTTATACTGCAATATATTTACTGCTTACCATCTATACCCTAATCAAATTTTGTCAAAGAAATTTCACAGAATCTTCATATAAAATATTTTAGTTTCGTTATTTTGTTTTTGTACATATAGACAGGGGAGTTTAGTGACTTATTAGTTTGATTTAAAGAGTATAGCAAATTAATATAAAGTAATTCTTTTTGTTTTTTAATTAAAATAAAATTTGAAAATATTTATACCGTTGTTCATATTAAGATGCTTATTATGTATTATAAAATTATATACATAAAACTATATACAAAATTTTGCTGAATAAATTTTCTACTATTATCTTTTGTTTCAAGTATTAGTTCCTTTAAAACATACATATAACATTTTAGATATTTTCATTATTTATACCTTTCTTTTTTAAAGATCACGTCTTCGCTTTTAAGTTTAACGCACATGTACTGAGTACCACCATATCACAAAAAGCACCGTAAAGTATGCAATTTAGACTAAATAAATAATATTACAGTATAAATTATTAATAAAAGTATTGTATAATGTTAGATTTAAATAAAATAAATAAATATTAATAAAGTATTCGACCGACCTATAATGGCCTTAGTAGAAGATGGTTTTGTAATATTGCAAATAATAATAATATAAATAATTAAATAAATAAAAATAAAAAGTTTTAAATTTGTATACACCTTGTTTATGCTATTTGTGCCTTATATAAGAACAGAACAATTTATTGAGTATATATATAGGATTTTCAAATTGGAGTGATATGATTTCTTTTAAAAAAAAACACACTAATTGTTAAGGAAATTCAAATGCTTTTTATTTAAAGTGAAGTACAATCGATACAATTAAGTTCTGAATAAAACGTCATTCAAATGGCCTCCACGACTTCTTTTGCACGAACGAATTCGATGAACCCAATTTGCGAACCCACTTTTTCAACTAAATCAAGTCGTATGTCATGAATAGCACGTTCAATATTGACTTCAAAAGCTTGAAGAGAGTCTGGTTTATTACTAAAGACCAACGACTTCAAATAACCCCACAAGAAATAGTCTAATGGTGTTAAATCATAACTTCTTGTCACAATTTCTTGAAATAATCGAATCTCCAAACTTTTCTCGCAATAATTCGGTTGTTGCACGTGCTGTGTGGCACGTAACCCCGTCTTGTTGGAACCAGATGTTGTCAAGATCAACTTCTTCCAATTTTGGCCATAAAAAGTTGGTTATCATCGATCTATAATTATTCATAGCTATTCATTGACAATAACGGTGTTATCAGCTTCATTTCGAGTGAAGTACGGACCGATGATTCCACCAGACCAAAAACCACACCAAACTGTCAATTTAGGTAAATGTAATGGTTGTTCATGAATAATTTGGGAATTTTCTTCGTGGACCGTTTTGTTTATTTACCGCACCACTTAGATGAAAGTGAGCTTCATCGGAGAAGATCATTTTCTTAAAAAAATCGTTATCGTTTTCAAGTTGTTCCAAGAAAAAATCAGCAAATTCACGACATTTACGGTGGTCCATAATGAAATTGTAAACATTACTGAATACAATGAAAAAAAAATGACAGATCATGACATACTACAAATGGCCGAAACGTCACTTAGAAATCATATTACTCAAATTGGAAAACCCTTATTATATGTAATATGTATTTTAATTATCCTTGAATATTCTTTTTTTATTTATTTTTTCTATTCGTTTTAGTGTGTCTAATTAGGTTTAAATAAAAAAAAAATATTTTAATATTTTTAAATTTACCTGATTAAAATGGTGATTTTTATGGATATTTTTGCTTTTTAAATTTGTATTTTTCTTTTCTTAAATAAATTTTTTTATTACTTGAATCAATGTTTATTACTTTAAGAAGCTTTTAGAATATCTTGTTTAAAAAAAAACTAAATATATTATTTTTTTAGTACAAGTACACTTTGATAGAAAAATATTTAAAAAAAAGTTAAACAAATAAAAAATAATATATTCTAATTCGTCTCGCTATTTAAAAGTTTCATAGAAAACTGAGAAAAAATATCAAAAAAAATTATCCACGTTTTGTTTTTTTTATTTTTATTTTTATTTTCAACCATATATATATATATTATATACATAATAAATATTTATTTAAATTAATATATACATATAATATATACTTATTTATATATATGTTCTTATTATATTATTTATTATGTACTTATAAATGTATATATACATATAATATATACTTATATATATTAGAGTTCATAAAATGAACTTAAAGACCGCGACATTACTCTTCTAAATTTTTTTTTGCTTTTTTTTATTTTATTTAATTTTTTTTTTTTTTATTACGAGCAAAATAAAAAATAAAACTAATATTTTTTATATATACAAAAATAGTCAGATTTATGTATGCATGTATTTAATTTAAATATATTATTATGCCCATTTTTCTCGCCTTTTTAAAGGTTTTTGTATATCTGAAAATATTTAAAATCTATTTATATTTAATACAAATTTTATTCTTTCTAAAATGTATAGTAACCAAACCTTCGCAAACCATACTTCTCTTTTCCAACATTGTTATAAATAGGCTACCTATTTTATTGAGACATAATTTATACTTTTGTAAAATTATTTTGGGTGAAATTCATTGATACGCACTATTTACTTTTTTTTTGTTGGTTTAGATATTCAGTTAAATTATTGGCTTCATATATAGGTAATTCAGAATTTAAAATTTTATAAAAACTAAAATAATATGTCCTACCTACATTAAAATTTTTTTTTATTTCAATTTCACTAGTATTCTCCTTAAAAGCAAATAAATTTGATTTGCACAAAAAAACTAAATAAAATTTTATTTACATTTCAATTTAGAACATTTTATTTATTTTATAAGGTTTTCGACTTTACATTTTTTTCCTGATATTTTTTTAGTTTATTTTTTCACTTAAAATATTTTTTTATTTAAACTATGTATGACATCTTAAATGCATGTATCTATATACATATATATATATACATATTAATATAGATAATAAGATAATAACACCCAAATTCACTTCAGCATACATTTTACAAATAGAAAAGATTAAAAAAAAAGCCATTAAGCTACCAAATTATATTTATCATAATGGATTATGGTAAACATTTATTTGAAATTTTCTTTACTCAGTATAACTAAAATGGTGTCTATGTATTATTTAAAAATATAAAAAAAGAAAAAAAAAACTAACAATTAAAATCTTTTTTATTCTATTGATATAAACAAAATACAAAATGGTGTTAAAATAAAACCATCCCATTTATAATTAAATGACATGACATGTTGTTATATATTTAGTAAAATGTATATATGTATAATAAAAAACAGAATGTTATAGTATATATAGAATTTACTAATATAATAATTCTTTTGAAACTAATAGTCAAATTATGGATCGCTTACAATATACATACATATATTAAGCTTTTGTATTACGCCTAACATATCATATTTTAGTGTTTTTCGAATTTGAGGTGCACTTTAATCTTTACAAAACTTTATCTTCACAATGAATCGAGTCTCGTCTTATGATATAAAAAAAAATCAAATACTAACGGTATAATAATATCTGTTGTATAAGGGATCTATATATATTTATATGGTGAACAACTACATTTTCTTTTCAATTCAAATAACAGACTAAAACAAATTTTTATTTTCATATTAATTTCATATTTAAAATAGTTAGTTTTTATTTCTACATTTGTTATGATTTTTTACAATGTTACAATAAAAATTGCACAGCTTTTCCTTACCAGATTTCGCTGTAAATGTCATGTTCAACCTATTCAATTCGTATTCAAATTGTGTGGTATTGTGTTCAACGTGTGTGGTATTCTAATTCAATCATCCGATGTTTACAGTATATATTATACACCCTTACCAAGTAGGCCACCAAAGCCTCATAGTCTAATTTAATTTACCAAGATGAAAATATAAAATATAGGTACCTGGATATACATTATATGTATAGGTTACCAGGATATAACATTATATAGTATATAGGTTGTTGATGTTTATCTTTCATTTTCAAAGATATTGTAATAAAATAAAATAAATTTCTATAAAAATAAAATTAAAAGAAACTTTATTCAATTTTAAATATATTAATATTATATATTTAATTAAAATTAAAACTGTACTCTCTTAGTACAGTTAGTACAGAGAGTTTAATTTAATTAAAATTAAAACTCTCAATACTTAAAAATATAATATTTTTTGACCTTAAAATATAAAAATTGCTCAGAAGCATAACTTATACCTATAATTATACTTATACCTATTAGTTTTGGAAATACGAGGGTTCATATATTAATCAGAATGTAAATATAATAATAAATTATATTGCTCTTGTCATTATACATATATATATATTGAAAAAAAAACTTATTTGTCCTTTGGCCTTTTCAGAATATTAAAATTTGTAAAACTTAAGTTACAATTACAATTTAAATGTAAAGTGTAAATCTATAGGTACCTGTAGCTTCGTAAGGGAAATAAGTATTTTTTTTAATTAGTTCTTTCTGTGATTAATATTTCATTGCATGGTCTCACATGGTATATACAGTTTTCTAAACAGTCAAACTGACAGATGAAAACTAATTAGAAAAACTTAGTAAATTTTTTTCAATAATATACGCTTTATTGAGTATTATTCCCTTCAACATTCTTAATTTGTTCAACCTAATGTGTAGGTAGGTTCAATCTAACGTCTAGTTCTTTTTCTTAACATAAAAAAACTCACGTCTTTAATTAAATAATATTCACTTAATATCATGAAGCCATTTTAAAATATATATGTAATGTAGTCTCCTTTTTAGTTATGAATCTAATTATATTTTTTATTTATATGTACCAAATACCAATATTACCACTTTTTATATTCAACTAAATTAAAGGAGGTTTAATTCAATAAAAAAAGATAATTTTAAAAATAAAAAAATTATTTTATTTAAATAAATTTAATCTTTTCTTTATTCTCTATAAAAAAATAAAAATAATTATAAAAATTTAATACTTTATTATATAACAAAATATAAACTATCAAGTATTAAAAATATCCTATACGAATTACTAATAATAAAACAAAAAAAAACAGGAAAACACGATTTAACTGATTATCGTGAATTTTTCTTATCGCATGACTCTCAACGCTCACGTTACTTTTATTTTATTAAAAAAACATCTGGTAAAAAAAATCCCGCCAAATTTTAACTTAATCTTAACGTCAAAAATTTTTTTTATCTTAATCAACTTTTTTTTTTTTATCAACCAAAAATAAAAACAAAACAAAAAGATAAAACCAATCTCTGTCTGCCATATTGTCTAGTGCAGCGTCTAAGAAATAAATATTTTATAATATTTTCGATAAAAAATTAAATAATTGTTTTATTTTTATTTTTCTTTTTTTTTCTTTCAAACAAATAAACAAATAGATTTGAAAACGTTCAGATAACGAATATTATGTTTTTTTCTTTTTTTTAATACCTAATTTAGCATTATACGAGTACATAGAAAAATTTAATTTTTTTTTTTTTTTTTTTGTGAAGGTAATTAACCTTAAAGCGCCACTTTTTTTGTGTTATTTAAAAAAAAAACTGATAAAAATTTAAAATAAACCTTAACATGATTTTATTTAAAATAAAAAAAAATAAAAAATTCCCTCTATTCATTTAAAAAAACAAAAAAGCTTAATATTTTTTTATCATTTAGTTTTTATTATCTTTAACATGTTGAAATGAGTACAAGCTTTGAAACGGTTTTAAATTAATAAGTACAAAAGTGAATTTAAAGTACATATTTAACTCACCATATAAAATTTCATTCTGTTTAATTTTTTACGATCTTAGAATGAAATGTCAATGTGAATTAGTAATATAGGTATGTTATATTTTACGATAAAACAAACAATATTATCAAATTTTATTATGACTTAAGAATATTAATATAAAAGGATTTTATAATTGTATAAATATTATAAATATTGTATTGTATAATATATACAATATACAATAATATAATATAATATAATATATATATAATATGTATACTATATTAGATTCTGTAAGTTTGGGTAAAATTAATTTTGATGAGACGCTGAAAAATTTAATGTAAAATAAAATTAAGTATGAAAATTACTGAAAAGGTCACAATTTGTTATTAAACATTTGTTATAGTATTTGTTATATTCGTTATAGGTTACTTTACTATAAAATTTACTGCAATTTACCATAACATTAATGCATAACAAGTGCTATAACATATTTTACCATATTTAAAATTAAGTCAAACAAAATTTTTTACAAAACAAGTGAAGTTTATGTTAATACATATGAAACACGTGATATAAAATATGTAAATAACTTTAAGATATAACTTTATAACCTAACAAAGTTTGCAAAAATTTTATTTTACCAAATTTTGTAAATTTTGAATTTCCTTTTTATATATGTATATAATGAAAACGTATATACAACTTAAAACGTCAAACTATTTAAATGTTTTTTTTTAATAAAAATGTATTTAAAATTTGCGATAAATTTGCATAAATATTTTTAAATTAAAACAATTCCATAAATCATCATTATTCAATAAAACGATCTTTTACAAAAAAAAAAAAATTGCATTGTAATGATTGTATCTCAATAACATAAAAGCAGTGCCTCGAATTCTGATTCTTGATTCGTTTTCGAAATAACTAATCACAATTTATTATAAATATTTTTAATGATATTTGATCGCATTTTCTTTATTTCAATATTTCAATGCTATATTTAAAAATCTGATCAATAGTGTCAGTGAGTAAGTAATCGATCTTTCAGGCGAATAGTTTCGGATTCAAAACCTGATCATAGATTAAAATTTTATATATAAATAAAATAATAAAATTTCATAAATTAATACTTGTACCTCAACTAAACCTGAAAATGTAAGGTTGATTTATTTCCTCATCACATCTATGTGTTGGAGGAACCAAAAATATAATAATAATAATTAATAATAACTATATTTAACAATATCATTAAAATAAATTTATATAATTTGATTTAAATATCTAAGAGCTGGTTTTTCAAGCATTTAATATATTGAAATATAATTAAAACGTTAAAATTTAATTATTTTTACCAATCTTTTAATATTTGTCCTTTAGATGATTATGTAGTTTCTAATTATAGCATAAAACAAAAATTTTAATTTTAGGTTGTAATAAAAAATACATTATATATGTACATAATACTATAAATATCATAACAAACCGAAAATTAAAAAAAACAAATAAGTTGACAACCCAGAAAATTTAAAACATTTTTGTTAAAGACATTTTGTATACATGATAAGTTGTTATAACAGTAGTTTATACATACTTTATACATTACACTGTTATCAGTAAATTACACAACATGAATACAAAAAATAAAAAAATTAAAGAAAAAAAAATTAACATTGAGTTGCATTTTTATTTTTCATTGTACCTCGTTGTATTTAAATAGATATATGTTTTATAATTCACGCTGTTTTACAGTTCTAGTAATTGTATTTCTTATCTATCAGATGTATTTCTTTTTTCTTTTTTTTTGTTGGATACTAAATAGGGCGATTTTTTTTTTGGTATAAAAAAAAACAATAAGCACTCAATTTTTTTCATTTAACAATAAAATTCTCCTAATTTTTTTGATATTCATTGCAGATTTTCAGGCTATTCAAATTTTTTTTTTTTATTTTCAATTCTGAAAAAACTGTAGTAACAACAAATACTTCTATTTTGCTTTTTATAAGATTTTAATTTGAATAATTCAAATTATTAAAAAGATTAATGAATAATAATGATCAAGTCAGACCTTTTTCTTCTATATACTTTTAGAATATGTAAGTTCTATATAAAAATAAGCTTCACTGTCGGTTTCATTGAATTGATACTATTAAATATAAAACTTATTAAATATAAAACAGAATATTTACTATATATTATATAATATTAAAAATATGCAAATATATTTTTTAATGAATTTTTTAATTATATATTAACTGTATATAAAAATAACGTCTTTAGAAAATTTACAAAATTTTTTTGTCACAACTTTGCTTTTTAAAATGTTATGTAATTAAATTAAATATAATTTTCAATTATTTTTTTTAAAGCAAATGAAAAGTTTACTTGTTTTATTGTTTTATTACGCATTTATAACAATTTATTTTACTTAAAATTAATCAACAACGTACTCAAGTAATAATTTAAAGACACTTATTAATCGATATAGGATCGCCCTTAAATATGGAAACGTCTAGAGTTGAAATATTTTTTTTCTTCATCCATATATACCGAACACAATTTTGTCGTATTAAAGGATGCATACAAGACGGAAAACGATAAAATATTTTTTATTTTTTTTATCTTTAATATTTGACCTAAACTTACCAACACTAAAAAACAGTAAAAGAAAAACGAATTGGTTCTTTATCTATAAATATAATATAGTTCCTATATATTATATTCGTTTCTTTGTACATACATAATTAATCCTGATTTTATTTTATTTTATATTTTTATTTTCAACTTGTTTGATAAGAAAATCGGTTCAAAATTAAAAAAAGAAAATTAAAGAAAAAATTTATAAATGGAAAATCCAAAATTTTGATTAAAAAAATTTTTTTTATTGTATGTATTTATGTATATTTTGCGTTCTCTTGATGATAATTCAACTATGAACAGACTAAGTGTCTAATAAATACAATAAAATTTTTAAACCGCAAAAAATTATTATCAAAAATGGTTTTATCAAAATTTTTCAAAATTATTAAACGAACAAATATTTAATTTTTATTTTTATTTTATATTTTAGCATTAATTGTTGGTGATTCAATTTCATTTAATTTGTTTCAATTTTAAATGATGAATTTAGACTTTAATTCTTGTAATATAGCTCAAATATCTAAATGTATTGTCATTTTTATATTACGATTTTCTCATGATGATATTTTATAATATACGATATTGATCGTTATATTTCCTTAATTTTTTTACCATATACTAAACAAAATAAAATATTCTACATTTCTTCTACTTTTTGTCTGTCCTTAAAAAATCCTTAAGGACATTTTGCCGATACGAATACTGCTTTCAGAATTTTTATATTTTCCGAAATCCCTATATGCACCAAGTAATCCATATCTTAGGTTTATATAGAACCAAATCTGATCGATTGTTACGAATTATGTAAAATAATCCTTTCCATAATATAATTATATATATGGAAAGGATAACTATATATAACATATACAATTATTCTTTTATCAATCATACAAATTTAATTAGATCCACTTGATAATAATCCACTGTTGTTACAACATCTTTTGTTATCTCACTTAGACGGTCGATTGTTCTCTGAAGTTTTTCATGTAATCTGATAACATCTATGTCCATACCTTAAAAAATTATTAATCTTTAAATAATTTTTAAATAAATTATAAATTATCAAAGTTAAATTTTTTTTTTTTATATCTGGCTATTTTAGTCATTATATTTTAAATTTAAAATATTGCATTTTTTATTTATTCCTCCATTTTTTTCTTAATTTCTCCCAGATTATTGATGGGATTCTTTTATAAAACTTAAATTTACATATTTTAATTTGTTTAAATAAAATTCAAAATTTAAGTAACTGTTGCGGTATGGATGAAATGACTATACTTAATGGTTCCTTTCATTATCACTCTTCATATTTTATATGTTTTGAACTATAGAAAAATTGATTTTTGTGTAATGGCTCCTTCAATTCTTTTTAAGGACTAAGTAATTTATTAACCAAGAATAGAATATTTCACTATATATTATAATGTAATTTAATATGTAATATGTATATTTATATACAACATTTCACTAGTATATAAATAATTTTTTTCTTCCTAAGTGATATAATACTCACTTATGGTAGTGTCAGATTCTTACTAGTATAATCCACTTCGCCTTTAGCCAATATAATGGGATGAAATCCTCAACCATTCAATATATTATCCATAGCTGGGAGTAAGGATTGGACGGAAATGGCAAATAGGGAGTTGGGCTTTAAGGAAATAATAAATGAGCCTATTACTAATTTACTATAGAAGTGACGAAACTTGAACAGATACAATATGCAGCTGCATATAACACCTTCGTCCAGGAAGTAAATACTGAAGACATCTCTATTGTACCACTTATTATTATTAGTATATTAATATTAATTGTTATTATTATTGCCATTTGCTACAGAGATCTTTTTCATTATTTTTTTCTTCGTATACTATAATCGCAAAATTATAAAAAACGAACTTAAAAAAATTATCTTACAGTATTTTATAAAATTATGTGACTTATCTTATAAATAAGTTTTTTTATAATATTGCTTAAGAAATATACTTCTAATAAATTTCAAAATATTTTCCCTAAAAATCCACCTTTAAAAAATCTACAATTATGTGTGATTTTTAAATTTTTATTATCCATTTAAAAGTGATTAATTTCACTGAAATAGATTCTCATTTCAGTATTAAAGTACTCACAAATTTATTATCTAAGAAGATCACAAAATAAATGTTTTTATAACTTTGTTAGCCACATTATGAACTGCCACCCTCTAATACTGCTTATCAATATTTGTTAAATTCCTAATTTTCTCGCCAAACTAAAAAGCATATTAAAATTATAAGATTTTTCAAACTTATTACTTAAAATACTTATCTGCATGCGACATAAATACTGAGAGTAACTTTTTAAAATACAATATAACTATACATATCAAATTTAAAACCATTAATGAAAGCTTTTTTTTAATATTATTGATAAATGTTCATTACGATTTACGAGTATATACACAAAAAGTTTATCTAAAAAAAAGTTATCAGTTGCATATTATTTAATATACTAATAGTATAATGATAAGATAATCACAATTGTATTGCTCTAGTAATTTTAATAGCATTTTTAAATTAATTTATATATGTGTACATACATACATTCAATTATTCCAAAGAAAATTGAAAAAAAAAAAATAATTTATTCTTTAGTTCGAAAAAAGTGTTTACAATTGACGTTTCATTAGATTTTATATTATTTATTTTATTAAAGGTTTTAACTTAATTTTTTTCTGTTTTGAGTTTTTAATTAATTGTCAATTTAATTTTGTAATATTAAAAAAGTTATTTCAAATAAAATAAAAAAAAAAATAAAATAAAAAGATATTAGAAATGAATAATATTAATAATAATTGTATTGACAATAATGGCGACATAGATGATGACGGAATGGACTATAATGTACGTAGAGCTAAAATTGAAGATATTGGAACTATAAGAGAAATGATTCAGGTAAAAAATGATAAGCATATGTTTTATATATAATCCTATATATATTAATAAATACTAATTGGAAAACAAGAATCTATTGGTTTATTATGAAAAATTTAAATGACTATAAATAATGGTATTTTATATAAATTCAAATAATTATGTCTGAATATTTTCTTTTTAAATAGAAAATTTTGTTTAACTTTTATTTTCTTCAAGTGTTCCTATATAGGGTTTAAATTAAAGGAAGACAAATATTTATCTATATATATATGTATGCACCTACTTTTAAAAATATTAAAAATAAAATTCCATAAAAAACATTTAATCACATCAAACATTAAAATCAATTTACTTTCAACCTATATATATTATTATATACATATACGTATACATACAATTAAATCTTGAATTAACTATATACATTTATTTTATATGTAAAATAATATAATATTCTGAACTAAAACTCAATTAAAGAAATCATATTATTAAAAATTGACACTATTATTTTTAGGAATTAGCTGATTTTCAAGGAATGTCAGATGGTCCAAAAATTTCAACAGAAGGTATAAATTAATATATTAATAATATTCAAAATTAATTGTTATTTTTAAAATAATATTCATTTATATATATATATATTTTAGAATTAATACGAGATTCTGGCTTAAATGGTGATCAACAACAATTTTTTCATTGTTATATAGCTGAAGCAATTAAAAATTCAACAACAACAAATCAATCATCTGATCAAGAAGTAAATCGACCTTTAACACGGTAAGTACATTTTTTTTTTTTAAATATTTTATAATATTATTTCTGTTTCTATATATTAATTTCTATTTTTATTCTTCTTTTTCTTTTTTTAATTTTTATTATTATTAATTAAAAAAAAAAGCTTAATTTTGTTTTTTTTTTTTTTTTGTGAAATGAATTGTCATTCAGAAAAGTTTTATAAAATATAAAGAAATAACAAAAAAAAATGTTTAGAAATTATAAGAACAGAGTTGAAGTTAAAAATTAAGTTAGAATTATTTAATAATAAATACTATTGGCTTATTTAATTTAAAACATCATACATATTTAGCAATCTTCTAAATCCGTTAAGAGTCTTCCTAATTAATTTTATTCTTTCAACTTGCAGTGATAGAAAACCCGTGGAATTAAGCTCCAGGGCCTTTAATTCCTTTATTTTGGAAATTACCATCCGTGGGCTTTAATTCATTTTCAAAAAACAATTAAAGTCCACGAGTTATAATTCAACTAAACTTTTATTTAAATACTTTGTTTTAAATACTTATTTCAACATTAAAAAAATTTAAAGTAATGGGGCTGCCACCTTCAAACCCTTGCTAAACAAATTATTCATAACAAACATAAACAAACCCTGATTTTAATACTAATAATTATTTTTATAAATACATTGTTCCCCATTATATTTACATACATAGATATATTAAAATTTTGAAATAGGAATTTAATAACAAAAATGCTTTATTACTCGATTTAAAAAAATCGAAAATATCAGCTCATCTACTTATAACTTATTTGTTTTTAACTAAGACAATTTAGAAAAAAGTTCTTATTAAAATTAAATCATAAATCAATTCAATTCAATTATTTTTGAGAAGAAAAAAAATATTATAAATTTCAGGTACTAATTATACTAAAATAGTTAGAGTGCAATATATAGCAAACATATTCTATATTACTTTCTTCTTTTAATATCTCAAAAAAAATTGAATCTTAATTCCAATTTAAAAGGAATTAAAATCCAGGGTATTTAATTCCTTTTAATTATGGACTTTACTTCCAATTCAAAAAAGAATTAGGGCCCATGAACTTTAATTCCAAAAGTTTTGCAATTTAAGGCCGCCGGCGTTCTGTCATTATACCTATATCTGACAAAAAAACAAATAATTAAATAAAATTCAAAAAAAATGTTAAATTAAAAAAAATACCAAAATACATGTTAAATTACCATTCTTTACACTTTTATTCTTATACCCATGTGATTAATATATACGTCTCATTCTCTCTTACCTAGGCTATATTTATTTGTAAAACAATAATGACAGAAAATGACAGATAATGCTAATCATATCATCTGGCAAAGAATACTAATGTGAGGACGCGTAATGAAAAATTAAATGAAAATCAAATAGAAAATATAAAATACAGTAATTAAAATAATTTTAAAAACAAAAGAAAAAACAATTCAAAATTTATTTTGATATACATATATAGACATTAAAGCTTAAAAAACTCTATATATACATACTTATATAATATACGTATATGTATGTATATTTTTTAGGCTAAAAAATTGACCTAGACTATAATAAATTAAAAATATATTTTTAAAACGAACTTGGAAAAGAAAAAAAAAACACTTTCATTAATGTTTATTCATTTTTTTTTAATCCTTAAATTTTACTTATTATAGTGACATTTAAATCTAATCTTATCTTATCATTTGAACAGCACTTTCAAAAAAAAAAACTACTATATATTTAATAATATCATAAATTATATCTCCGGCTCTGATCTGTAATGATCAACAAGAAAAACAAAAACTATAAAAGTCATTAACAAAACAAAAAATTTAAATATTGAAAAAAAAAAGAAATAACATAAGTGTAAAATGATCATCGTCCATTACAATTTAACCACTGATATTTTTATAAAGTGTTTGTTGTTTGCATTTTCTCTCATCCCTCTATAAAAATTTATGACTTTTGATTATTGGTTTTTGCTTACTATTTAAATATTTAATTTTATTTATATACATATATATGTACATCACCATGTGCTTATTTATATGGTATAAATATATATTTGTAAATTTAAATATTGTATATATATGAACATATATCTATATATATTTTTCATCCCATATAATTATATATACATATGTACATATAATAATTCAACTGAACTAAAAAGTTTTGATCATAAAAATTCAAATATGGCTTAACCTATTGACATTTCTCTTATCGGTAATATTTTATTTTTATTTATTATATTTTATTTTTTGTTTTTTAAAACATTCGAGTATTTATATTTATAAATAAATATAATTTAAACATAAACGATGATACATATAATAATTTTGGGACAGATTTTTTAAAAGGAATAAAAATCCTAATAAATATTATATACTTACATACATAAGTATTCATAATACAGAAATTGTTAAAATATTATATATATACATACATGCATATATTTAATATTCTTTATTAACGCTATATAATAATCAAAATGTATCTTTATAAAATGACTAATCATACACAAAAGAATTTATAGATACATATGTAAACATTTGCAAAAGATCAATATGCAACTATACACTTTATGCGAAATTAAAATTTCTTACTTTATCTAATTTGTTTTTTTTTATACCCGTACGATAGGATCTGGTGTAATAAATTACTCCTCCGTTTGTAACACCTCAAAATAAGCGAGCTAGATATACCTTCAAAGGTATGGATCGGATCAGAAAAAAATTCTAAGACGATTGAGCCATGTCCGTCCGTCCGTCCGTCCGTCCGTCAGCACGCTAACTCAAAAACTAAGAAAGCTAGAATCTTGAAATTTACACAAAATATTCTGGGAGTAATTTGAAGGTTCCCTATTTTTTTTGGTTGAGTTTGGACCAAAACTTAGAGTAGCTCTCGAATACCTAACTTTTAGATCCCGACATTTTTTTTGAAATAGAGCTATGAAATTTTAACTGCTGATAGATCTCACAAAAATATTAATTTATTTTTAATAACTTTTTTTTGTAGCCCCACCCGTTACGGAGCTACAGCTCCCCAAAGGTTCAAAAAAGCTCTATATTTAAATTTTTATAGTACAAGTTGTATAAGGTATATCTTCATTTTGAAAACGGTAAACGATTACTGCTTTTATTAGCTTTAAAAGTATATATACAATAAATATATAGTTGTGGCAGACGGTGTCTTAATTTATCGTTATTCGAAACTAAAATTTTGCAAAATCCTTTAACCCTTCTATCTTCTAAACGGTTTAAGTTGGAAACTTGAAATTTTGACAGAAGTTAGATCTTTGAAAATAAGTATGAGTCATTTCAGAAATTGTTTTTGTATCACCCCCCGTTTAGGAGCTGTAAGCTGTATATGATATTGATATACATACATACTTATATAATATCATGTTTATTTACATATCATATATGTCCCTGATGAATGAATGATAAGAGTATAGATGTATATTATATAGCGCCGTATTTACATACATACATATATGTATTTTATTGTACTTATAAGAAATTATTCTATGAATGGAAATATTTTTAAAGAAATTTTGCAATGTATGGCGATATACTTATAACAATATAAATATACTATGTACACATTAATATAATATAATATTTAAAATTATATTTACTATTTTGTACTTAGTAAATTTAATATACATTTACGCTTAGTATTAAATGGTGCTATAGAATATTTGAAAAAGTTTTGCATTGATAATCGTTATGTGGAAGGTTAAAATCTGCTTTTGAAGAATGTATAAACATACAGTTTAAATATATGTACAACCCATAGTTCTAGAAATTATAAAATTCACCCAAATTATTTTAAAATACTAAAATATTAAAAAATAATATTGTAAGCAGAGTGACAGGCTGTGAACATACTAACGGTTGGTACGGGTATCTAAGAGTTGACAAAGGCAACTGTATTCTTCCTCGTTTTGTTTTCTTTTAATCAAATTTGCATATCAGTTTTCCAACTTAATCGATCTGTTTTATATTAACTGGATTAATAATTATAAAAACTAAATAAGAAGCACATGTTTTTTAAACCAATTTTAAAATATAATTAATCCTTTCATTAAAATTTTTTTGACAGTATACATATATATGTACATATAGTGTGTTTTTGTTTCTGATGTTGAAAGTGAATTGAAGATTGAGAAAAAAAAGTATCTTACTTAAACTGATCAATTTTATTTATACGTACATATGTATATGTGTATACATATGTATGCTTATAATTTTACCATAAAAAAAATCTTTTGGTTTATCAGATATATTTGCATTTTAAGGATTAGTATGTTAACAACATTAGTTTTTGAATAGAAAATATTTATTAGTATTTCACTATTACAAAACAACAAACATATTTTGATTATTTTCTTTCAATTTCTCTAAAGTACCAAATCGCATAATTTTTCGACATATATCATATCATGTCTCTAGAGTATAAAAATAAATAAAATAAAATACTTAATTATACTGGTTTAGCATCTTTACTTTTTTAAAAATAAAAAAAAAAAAACAACAATATATAAAATAATAAACACAATTTCGACCATCGACCACCGGCGAAATTCGTTTCGCCCAAGCCCAACTATTTTTCGTAAAATGAAAAATATTTGTAGCGAATTTTATAATTATGTTTCAAGTGTTTCCTCTTTTTAACATTACCCCATAGACTTAGCTATAGAATGCAGGGTGCAGCTTACCCAAACTATTTTTTAAAACCTACAATATTGTTGATATGACAACCATATCTATGCATTATTTCGTTCAAATAAGTAATCTTATTTGTACATAAGTAAGACGATATAAAAAGTATTATAATTTAATTAATTTTTTTTTTCAATCATGAAGAATGTACCTATTAAAAATATACTTAGTTATGTTTCTTCAAAATATGGTATTATAATATTTTTTTTTTGCTTAGAAATAAAATATCAAACCCGACCATCAGCAAAAACTATAGAAAGTATCTTAATCTCGGCGTATGTCAATTTTAACAAATTTTAAGAAAATAATTGGAAAAAATTTGTTTATTCACTTCACTATATCCGTTTGTCTATTTAGAACATTTCTACAATGTTTAAGATAAAGCAATAAAATTTTAACCATAATATCATTAAAAATTTATTGCAGTCCTATATTATTATAGAATTCCAAATCCCATCCGTTACAAAACCTTTGATTAAAAATAATAACAATGCTTGTAATAATAGTCTATATTATAACATTAAAAATGTGTACCATGTGTACCCATACATACCATAAAGAAATATACTATATAATTTCCCAGTTTTATTATAATAAATAAGTTAAAGCAATTTCAAATAAATTATTAAAAAACTTAAATTTAAATTAACTAAGTTACTAAATAAGCAAAATAATTTTAACAATGGATACTCAGTTATTTGCAATCTTTGAAATAAAAATCCATGTTTCATTAAATTAAATATAAAGCAAAAGAAATATTTTTTAAAAGAAACTTTGTTTTCGCTCAAAACATAATTACATACTCCTTTTTATACCCGGTTTAACCTATGTTCGTTTGTGACAACTTAAAGAAGTCGAGCTAGATATAGATATACAGGTTCGGGTAGCTGGCATACAACTCCACAATTTATACTAAAACATCTGAAATTTTTTAAAAGATGATCAAGTTTTATAGAAACAGGATATATTACGTTAATACGGGAATCCCAAAGTTGACACACTCTACTTTACTGCAACACACTTATCCTCGTTTTAATTAAATTTGACTCAAATATTCAAATCAATCATTTTTAACAAATACCTCAATAAAAATTTCAAATTAATAAAACTGAGTTATATGTAATCCATCATTCCTGATTAAAAATTGAATCCTAATTTAAATAAAATATCTATTGGGTGAATTAAACACAAAAAATTAAACTAAAATAAAAAAATTTTTTTTTTTTTTTTGGATATTTAAATTACACTGTCTTTTAATTTTATATTAAAAGTAAAAAAAATTTAATTTATATTATTAATTAAAATAATTTGAAAAAATTATTATAAATTTCTCGAGTTTTAAAAATTAAAATTTTATTATTCGAAATTTTATATCCACGCCATAATAAACAGTTTCGTATAAATTAACAGTTCGAAAACAAAAAAAAAAAACAAGAAATTTTTTTTAGAATAAAACAAAAAATTTACCTTATTTTAGTTTATTTAAAAGTACCGAAGTGTTAAGTTCATATAATTTTATTTAAGTGTCTCTTATTAAAATTTTTTTATAATTTATTTAAATTTAATTTTTATATATATATATATTTTCAATCAAATTAAAATAATGAGTAAGTATATTATTTATAAATAATATTCTAAATAAAAATAAAATAAAAATTAATAAAATATTTTATTTTAAATATATATATATATAGATAAATCCAAAGAAAAGGATTCTAATCGTTCAACATCATTACGAGCATTGCAAACACCAGAATTAAAATTAAATGAAAAAAATTTAACAAATATAAATTATCATAATAAAAAATTAAAAAATTTAAGCAATCATAATAATTCATTACCATTTCAAAAAATTAAAACACCAACAAAAATTCAACAACAAAATAAAAATCGTCGTTCATTTACACCATGTAATTTAAATCAAACATTATTATCACCAGAAGTATCACCAATTAAAAATAATTCAATTAAATCAATTAATAATACAAGTATTACATCTATGCAAAATGATTCAAATAATAATAATAATAATTCATCACTATGTAATGTATCTTATATAAATAGTACATTTTTTGAAGATTCAATTATTTTTGCATCACCATCATTTATGGATGATAAATTTAATGATATGAAAAATTCATCAATATCATCATTAATGTTACCGCCTAAAAAAACAAAAATTCGTCGAACAATTGGTTATCCTAATGATAACAATAATTCATTAAATAATTTAAATAATTCTATTAAATATCATAGTAATAATATGGTAAATATTAAATTTAAAATAAATTAAATATTAATTTATAAAAAAAATTAAAAAATTTTTTTTTTTTTCTTTTTAGAAAAAATCACCATTTTCATCAAAATCATTAAAATTTACATCAACACCATCTGATATTACAGAACAATCAATTTATTATGATGCAATTAGTTTTGAATTAGATATTAATGATAATTATATTAATACAAATATTAATAATGATATTGATGAAAATATTAATGATTCATTTAATTTAAATGAATTACAGTTAACACCAAAAACAAGCCTTAATAAATGTATAACAGTATCATCAGTATTGATTGGTATGGGTTTACAAAAATATATAAAAAATTTTCAAAAAAAAAATATAACATATGATTCTTTTATGAATTTAAATAATTCTGATTTAATAAAATATGGTATAGAAAATGAAAATGATCGTAATAATCTATTAAAATTAATTAATTTTGAAATGGAATCACCATGTTAAAAAATATTAATTTTTTTTTTTGTTTTTAATAATTAGTAATTGTATTCTTAATTTGTTATAATACATCGTTTAATAATAATAATAAGAATAATATTAATAATAATAGGAAAAAACTAGAGTAGAAAATTCAATTTTGTACTTTTTTAAAAAATATTTTATTTTTATACTGAATTTAAAAAAAAAAAATGTTTTTTTTTTAATATCTGGTATTATACCATATTCTTTACAACAGTATTTATTTTCTATTCATATTTCTATGCCTATATCCTGTCATTATACATCTTAAGAAATATGATGTATGGGAAGGAAAATAGGAAGTCTATGAATAGGAAATTATTATAAAAACTTTACAATAATAATTTTGACTTTAACTAATTTCAATTTTTTTTTTATATTTAATCCTTTTGTTAACTGTTTTTTTTTTAATATTTAATTTAATTTAATTTAAAGGAATTTCAATATGTAATATTTAACTTTAATACTTCACCATATATAATATGTATTTAACTTATTATATATATTAACTATAATTTTAATATCTACAAATTTGATCCTATATTAATAATTTATTATTTTATTTATTACTATTATTAATAATTATTTAATTTAAATTTAAGAAGGCCATTATTTTTTCTTAATTTATTTACTATTTATAAAAATAATGGCAAAATTTATTAATTTATTTATTGTTAATTTAACTTAATTATATTAAAAAAAAAAAAGAAATATACATATTTATATAAAGAAAAAATATTATTTAAAAATTAATATAAAATATTACAAACCAGAATAAAAAATGTTAAACTGTTTTTCATCTTGTCGTTTATTATAAATTTTTTGTGAAAAACAAAAATGATTTTTTTTTTTTTGTTGTTGCCAAGGCTTTACAATTCTGTTTTGTCTATAAAAGATTTTTTTGATTAATTATATTGGTTATTTATAATTATTTTTGACAAATTTTATTTTTTTTTTTTTTTTTTTTTAAATAACCAAATCTTTTACGATCAGTTCCATAATTCCTTTAATTTTGTTCTCGACTTATTGCAATACATGAACATGTTATTTTACATGTTACATGTATACATACATAAATTTTTTAAATATTATTAATAGTAACTAATTAATAGAAGAATAAAAATTGAATGTAATACAATAAAATAAACTTAAAAAATATATTGGATTCTTATATAGATGTTCTTAAAATTCCAACTTCATATTCATTTTAGATTTTCTTTTACTACAGATTACAGATATAGTTTCCAGAGAAACTATAATATTCATGGATCAATTTTTCAGTTTTTATTTTATTCTTCTATATTATATTGAAATGTTATTATTTTTCTAAAATTAAGTAAAAAAATTTTTAGTGACATTTTACATATGCACATATATCTATGTATGTTTAAAAGGAAAAAATAAAATTTTCCACTAAAGTTCTTTTGAGTGATCTTTGTATAATAATTAATTACTGACATTTTTCTGATGGGATTTATTTTGAACTTTTTTAGACAAATTGTTTATTTTAATTTTTATTAACTAAAATGTAACAGATGTAAGTTTTTAATTACATTATAAGTTAGTATAAATAGATAATTCGTTTTTTGTTATCCTTACCATATTTCTTGTTCAGTAAGTAGATCTTGTTAATTTTTTTATGTCTTTTGATTTTTCAATTTATCCATCTTCTGAAAGTGTATACTCTTTCTTTACTTTCTTTCTTAAAAATTTTAATAATATAATATGAGTATATTAAAATTAATTGTGATTATTTGCTATTTATTGTTTGTATTGTTGCTATATTTGACGATATTAAATATATATATGTACTTATATTATTTAACTAATTTATTACATATTATAAATAGAGATTTATTATACGTTATCCATACTGGTAATTATATCACAGTAAAATATTAAATAAAAAGTTATTTAAATTAAAAATATCTTATTTTTCAAATTACATACTTCAATTACATAGTCTGCTTAAAGTCAGTGCTATTCACTTTCTGTAACTTTCTTTTGTATATAAGGCTTATTTTTCCCCTCAGGGGGCGGTGGGGAATGCACAAATCACGAATATTTTCTTGGTAGTGACAGATTTTTACTGAATAAACCTAAATCCCCCATTTAGTCAATATAATGGGATGAAACCTTAAACTACTCACACTGTATCTTGTTTAATGAGTAGAAATAGGAAAGGATATGACACGGATGCGGATTTAATTAGGAAATGGAAGTTAAGGAAACAATGAATATCCTTTAAAATACCAACAAATATGTATTCTTAAAGATTAATTATCCTTCTAACTAACCTATATGCATATTAATTGATTCATTGATACCTCTTATTGTGTTCTTTTAGAATTTAAGACGCAATAAAAGATAAAAAACTATTTAAATAAATATATTAAGTTAATTTAATGTAAAAAATAAAATCTTTCATTATAAATATTTAATATTAATAATCCTAAAACAAATTATTAATTAAATCTTAAAATATTATTATATATTATTTATTATTATTTCTTATGTATTTTTCTATAGATTACCAATTGGTTATGCATTATGTTTCTTCTCTTATTCAACATGGCAAGGTAAAAGTTATTTTATTGAAGATATATATGTGAGACCGGAATATCGTAAAAAAGGTATTGGACGTTTATTATTAAAAGAAATTTGTAGAAATGCCAAAAATTATGGATGTTTAAGAGTAGATTTTCATGTATTAGAATGGAATCCATCAAGAGAATTTTATGAAAAAATGGGTGCAATTAATTTAACTAAATTGGAACAATGGAATTTTTATCGTTTGGATTATAAAGCAATCGATCAAATTATTAATCAACAATAATTTAAAAAACCAAAAGAAATATATAATATAGAAAATAAAAAATATATAATTCTCTTTTATAAATTAAATCAAATACGGATATATTATTTATTAAATAATAAAATAATAAAAATGAATATTTATACATATATATATATATATATATATATTTTTTTTTTGTTTTTATTTAATTAATTAAAGTAGAATGCAATTTTTATATGATAATAACAATAATAGAAATAAGTATTATTATAATACATATTATGCAATATATATATATATATATTTACCACACAAGTTTACGTTCTTTATAGTGCATCTTTTTTTTAATATCTTAGTAATAAATTAATTTAATATTTTGTGCAGCATATTAATACAAGAAATTAAACTTTACTTTATTGCATTAGAGTCTTAAAAAAAATTTACGTGGCATTTTCGTTTTTTCATTTGTTTTTTTTTTTAATTTACTTCTTTTATATTATTTGTCTCTTGAGTATAATAATGACATATTGATGTTATAAAATTTATTATGAAATGTTATTTACCTTTCTATAATATATAACTCGAAATCCCTTTAATTCGCTTTTGTAACTTTATTTCATTTAAGGTTCATTAAAGGTTTCTATAAGCCTATTATTGTAATGTTTTTAGTTGACTAAAGTTTAGTTTGTAGTAATTAAATGTTTTTTCCGTAGTAATTTTTTAAAAACTTTGTATTCATTTAGAAGAACTTGACGGCAATTTGTAGATTTATAATTTGGAACATTTTAATTTTTGATTATTTCATTCTTTTATAATACAAACATTTCTAAAGAATATACCAATTATGAAATTTCCAAAAATTTACCAATTTTGTTTAACTGCTTCAATTAAGATTTTAAAGTTTACCAAAGCTTCGAACAAAAAACGCAATACATATAAATATTTTTATTTCAAAAACTTCTAGAAATTCCTTTAAATCCTCCTGTTAAAGTACCCTGCCAAAGTTTAAAAATATGTGCTCTAAGTAGTAGAGTACCCTGCCAAAGTTTAAAAATATGTGCCCTAAGTAGTAGAGTATAGTTATTATTTACCATTATTATTATACGATTATCATTTAAATTTGAAAAACTTTAAAAGGTAGAAAATGTTTGAGACTTTGTAAAACGAATCGTAATTTTATTTTTGAAACGATTTAAACCAAAAAATTAATACGACAAGTAATTTTAAGCAGAGTCCGAACTTTGAAAATAATTAGAAGTTACGTTAGAAACACAGCGCTGCGCACAGAAGTTGCACAGTATAAAAGCTATAAGGAGTTAAAAATTTAAATTGAATTTTTAATCTGTGGCATGCAGAATTAAAGTACACAGATAATATTTTAACGATTTTCTTAACTAAATAGCATTTTTATAAAATTCAAAAGATTGGCTTTTTTATAATAAAATGAAATTGACAATAGATAAAGGTCATAAAGCAATTAATTTTGTATAATAAAGGTTTTATATACAAAAAAAGGCCTACCCCGGTACAGAGTTACAATTTCCTTAAATAGGAAAATACCTTACAGCTAAACGACTATAACCTAAAGTTCTATATATACAAAGTTAATGTGTCTTGTCTTTTCAATCTAGAAAACCAACTGAAAACGCGACACGACAAAAAAGTTATAAATCTAAACACAAGTCTTTACAATTTGGTATTTAAATTTATTGTTACATGCAATTTTCCAACATTTTGAACTATTTCTATGTATACCTTCCATCATAGTCCCAAACGATAAAAATTGGGAACTAAATTATAATTATGAATTTTGTTGCAAAACTAGTCCAATTTTAAGAGATATTATCTCTTGAATTTTAAAATCTTTAAGGGTATTCACGAGTTGGTGCAAAAGTGCAAATTTTTTTTGCCCATTAGCACATATTTGCACCAACTCGTGAACAACCCTAACATGAATTTTTATTGAACTGTCAAATATCGTTGATGTGCTTGTTTTGTTTACATAAAAATTTAATATACTTACCAAAAATTTCAGATATTTGTATATCTTCATATGCTTGACTTAATAAATAATCAGAAATAATTTTTTTTCCACTTTTTTTACGCATTTTTTAAATTTTTATCTAATATAGCGCTTACAAAAAATACATAAATAAACTTTGCAATGGTCTTGCACAAATATGCAATAGGATTTAGGTTTTGCATAGTCTTGCAAAATTTTGCACTTTTTTATACAATTGATAGTAGATACCCGATAGTTATCCTAACATTAGGCTTTTCTTATAATAAGTTTCACATTGTAAAAAAAATGTTTAAAATTATCTTTTGCGCCTTTAAACTAACTTTAAATTTAATTTTTTAAACTTAAATACAATATTGTAAAAATTACAAATTATATTGTTAACATAATAGAACAAAAAAATTTGATTTCATTGATGCTTTAAATTTGTAAATAAAAATAAAAGTTAGTAAAGAAAAGTTGAATTTAGCAAAAAAGTGAAAAAAACAAAAATTATAATTAAATAAGAAGTTTTATGTTGACTTTGTAACACTGTAGCAAGAAATAATTTATAAAGTAAGAAAATTTGTAAAAAGTATGCAGAATTTTTTCGATGCTTTCTCTGCTTTTTCCTTCGTTTCAAGAAATTTATTTAAACAATATGGAACGTCGGAATATTATAAAAATATATTTATTAACAAAAAAATGAAACACGATACATTATGGTAGTTTTTTTTTTACAATGTGGTATTCACGGATCACGAATAGTTTATTTAATAATAGCGGCACAGTATAAAGCTGTCTTCCCCAGATAGTACAGAATGTATTGTGAATGCATTCTCCATAATGCTTGAATACATTCTATGAATTACGTTTAACAAAGAGTTATCGATCTCGATATATGCCTGCGTGATTCTTAAAATAAAATAGAAGTCATTCTGGCGAACGCATTCAGTAAACATTCGTAGGATGCATTTAGGCTACATTCGTAGAATAAATTTCGAATGCATTCGTATTGTACATATTAAGAATAATTTTCAAAAGGTAATGGTTATACCGATATGTAAAATTCATACGTAAAATTTTTTGTTTTCAATTTTTCTGTATATCGTTACCGTATAGACATTTTTAAGCACACAATTTAACCGCTAAATTTTTTTCTCTACGCTGCAGCAATTGTAATACATATGGATTTTACGTTTGAGAGGTGAGGACTACTGCCACGCAAAATTTATAATTTATACTTTATATAATTTAATAATTATTTAAATTTAATTTAACAATATTTTCATATAAACTGCATTTTTCAAAAATTTAAATTGAATTTCAGATCACAAAAAAAGAACGCTGAGTAGTAATCGAGTATCATATGATCGTAATTATATCGATTACTATATGATCGTAATAATAGAATCAACAAAGGATTTATTTTTTATGCATTATTTTGTAATCGATTACGTTTATGCTAGCTGGATCTTTATGATAATTGAACAAAATATACACCATAAACATTTCTTAAGCAATTTTTGATAAAAGCTTGGAGATTGTTTTCTTATAAAGCTTATCGGTGCTAGCTTACTTTCGATTTTTTAAAGCCGTATTGGACTGCTATATAAATACATATATGGATTGCTATATTATCATTTTTTTTTTTTTTTTTGTGAGTAGCGCTTGTTTTTAATTTATTTACTTGAAGTTGTATAATTTAATATATAATTAATTATAAAATAAATCAAATTGATTGAAAATTCTATATAAATATAAAAACATTTTTTTTATCTACTACAATGTACCTATATATTTTTATAGATCAGATATAATAAAATTAATCTTGTTTTAATGGAAATTTCCAAATTTTATTAGTATTTATCGATTGAGTTTTTATTTAAGAACTAATTTAATTAATTTTGTTTTATAAAATTAATTAATTGTATAAATATTATAACTAAGATAAAATAAATTATATTTGAATTTTTTAATAAATAAAACAAAAAATAATTAACTTTTATTATCGACAAAATTTATTTACTATAAGTATATATTTATATAATAATGTATTTTATTAATATTAATTAAGTTTAATTCTTAATTTTGAATAATTCAAGAAACTAAAAAAAGAAAATGTAACATATTTATACTGCATAAATTATGTTTTCTCTTTACAATGTACATACATATTATGTATTAACTATTATTTAATTAAAATTTTATTAATTTATGAATTTGTTGATAACAAAAATAGTTTTTAGAAGATAAAAATAAATCCTATATTTATTCATTTTTTTTTTCTAATATTCATTTAGGTTATAATAAAATAAACATAATGCAAACTGAAACAGTTCTATATTTTCTCGTAAAAAATACAGGGTGTTTAAAAAATTTTCAACTTTAAAATACAATAATTTTATTACTTTGTAGATTAAAATATTAACTTATTATTTTAAGATTTTTTTAACAAATAATTGAATGAATAAATTAATTTAAATATAAATCACTATAATTAATTTTAGTTGTTCTAATTATTGTTCTGTACATAAATTTACTGAATTTGAAAATGAAATAATATTTTGATGCTTCGATACATGAATTTGTAAATGATGTGATACGAAATCTTGGGTTTTTTAATCTTGTTTTTTTTAACACCTTAATTTTAAAATATAGTTTTGTTTTTTTTTTTTTAATTTTGCTTTTGCGAAAAGTCTAGCTAAATCTAGCTATTTGTATAGGTCAGATCCAATGAGAACATGAAGCTATTCAAATGAATGGGTTTATAGCGGATTATGTTTAATGGAAGCGGTAAATTTTTGCTAGGTCGCAAAGTTTTCCTAGAATATGTATCTGCATTATTTATATGGATATGCAAAAGCAAGATTATGAGAGATTTTATAGTAGGTTACAAAATCATGGTTATACACTTTTTCTAGAATATGTTTATACATATATTTATATGCTAATTTGAAATTAGAAAGTAAAAGTAAAGTTGATTTGAAATCAAATATAAGTAGATTTTAATGAAATAGAATTTAATGAAAGTAAAGTTTTAGAATTTATTGAAAGTAAAGTAGATTTGAAATTAGAAAGTATTGTTATGGTTATAAAATCAGATCTAAAAGTTTTTCCGGAATATGTTTGTATATACATGTGTAAAATTAGGAGGAATTTTATATAATTAGTTACAAAATTAAGTCGTCAAAATAAAATTTTAAAATACAATAATATAAAAAAAGATCAAATAAATTATAAAATGAAATAAAACAAAAACAAGATTGTTAAAACTGAAATTTTAAAATAAGATTTAAAAAAAAAAAATAGCATTTTAAGAACAAATAAAAAAACCACAGACTGTGAATTTTGAAAGAATTATATCAAATTATACAGGAGGCTTTAATATTTTTAAAGGATACCAAAGAAACTAACATAAAACAAGTAATATTTTTTTTGACTTTACCTATTTGACCTATATTTATTTTTAAACTTTATATAGTTGCCATTTTTTACTCATACATATGTATAACATATCTTAATTAATTTTTGTGACATCTTTTAAAATTCGTTCACGTCATGCATCTTCCTTCAATTTGCCCAATACTTTCAAAAATAATTAAAATAATTTTTAATCTCCTTTTATTTTTCGTTTATTTCGACCTTCCCAAAACATGAGAATATTTTAAAAAATTGTATAACCTTTAAAGTATTAATTTTATGTAAGTTTCTTTATTTTATGTTTCTTTCATTTCTGAATATTTTTTATATTTAAAATATCCCATAAATAGATCAATATACATATTTACTACATCAAAATTTTAAAATTGTCCTAACATTACAATTAGATAATATTAAAGTGTATTACTGTTTAAGTTATTTTATTTAAAAGAAAACAAGCAATTAATTCACCTATCCTTTATAGAAATTTATTATTTTCTATTCTCTATATATCGCCTTACTGCGCAGATTTTTTATTTTTTTTTAAACAAAATTCTTATACTCAATTGATTTTTCTCATTTATATTTAATTTAAAATGTTTTGTGTATATAACATCATAACTTCTAAAAAGTCCTAACATATTCATTTGCTCATTTACTTCACCACTACCAGGAAAACTATTTTTACCCTTAACCTTGACCTTCAAAAGTATGTCATACAAAAAGCGTGATTCCTTTAATCCTTTATACTTTTAACATACTCATATACTTAAAATGTCTTAATAAAAAAAAAAAACAATTCATGGTAAAATTGAATATTAATTGTCTAATACAAGTTTATAACCTTGTGTCCCTAGTACACCCTATCTATCCATAACTTTATTTAGAATTATTAATAATTATATATTTTTCATTTGAAATGCAATGACGTAAGTATAAAAGTATATGTACATATATAATGTATTTTAAATATTGTTGTATTTATTGAAAAATGCAAAAGAAATAAAAAGAAAAGAAGAAAATAAAAAACATGAATCATTTCATAAGACATTTTCCAATTTGCCTGCAAACATCATATCGGTGTAATCGAACAAATAATGATGAAAATCGTTTACTAATTACCATATTTAAAAATAATTTTCAAGTTTAATACTAAACGTCATTCTAATTATAGAATTTAAAATAAATAATTTAGATCTTAAACGTACAATGTACATTTAGTATATAACTAGCTACATATGATTATATGTAACTTATGTAAACATAAAAAATAAAACAATGTAAATTTTCTTTAGAAAATTTAATTGGCAATAAATAAAAATAAATCGCTGAATACCATTACTTTAAAGCTTATTAAATATATAAATTGTTTTTCTTTTTTCTGTATTCCTTTTGTAGTGATCAGGTGGCATGGCATACACTATACACTACAGTACAGATATATTTTTCAGTGTAACGTAAATTCTCTTTAACTTCGGACGTTATTTTCAATTGTGCTGTCTTTATTCGGATGGTGAAAGTAAACTTTTTTTCATAAGTTTACAATTAGTATTTGTTATTAGTGCATATCACAGTATATATAACGAAAAACGATACAATTCTTAATATATAGAAGAATTATTTATAAAGAAAACGAAAATTACATATTTATTTTTGGGTAAATTAAAACGATTTCATAACGCAGAATTTTTTTTTATATTCAAATATTTCAAATATTTTTTATATTAAAGGAAATTATGAGTGAATCAGTAAATGATAATAATAATAATAATAATAATAAATCATTTAAAAATGTTACACATGTAATATTTGATCTTGATGGTTTATTAATTAATTCTGAAACAGTATATGAGGGTATTGTTGCTGATATTGCTAAATTATATGGTAAAACATATCCATCTGATGTAAGAATGCGTTTATTGGGTACAACTGAAAGACGTTCTGCTGAAATTGTTGTTAATGATATACAATTACCAATAACAATTGATGAATACTTAATACAATATAAAAAATTATCACATGAAAGATTATCTAATATACCATTAATGAAAGGTGCTGAACGTTTTATAAGACATTTAACTGAAAATAAAATACTATTTTGTTTAGCAACAAGTTCATCAAAAGATATGGTTGCAAAGAAAACAGCAAATAATATTGAATTAATGAAATTATTTCAGCATATTGTATGTGGTTCAACAGATCCAGAAGTAAAAGTTGGTAAACCAGCACCAGATATATTTTTAATTGCAGCTGCACGTTTTCATGATAAACCCGAACCAGAAAATTGTCTTGTATTTGAAGATTCACCAAACGGAGTTACAGCAGCTGTTGCGGCTGGTATGCAAGTTGTAATGGTGCCAGATGAAAGGGTTACATCCGAACAAAGTAAACATGCTACACAAGTATTAAAATCATTAGAAGATTTTAAACCAGAATATTTTGGATTACCAAAATTTTCATAGAATTTCAAATTAAGCATAAATATTGAAATTAAATAAAAAATCATAGTAGTAAAAAAATTATTCATTGTAAATATTTTACATGCCTTTAATTAAAACAAAAAAAAAAAAAACAACTGTGGTACAATATATTTTTGAAAATGAATATTATCAAATAAATCAATGTTTTTAAAAGATGAGTATGAGTATTTTTTGCTTTAATTTTAAAATGAAGAAAAGGTATTAAATTTAGATAAAATTATTAATTCAAAATAATACATTGTAAAACGTTTTAAATTTCATTTTATTTATTTGTAAGATAATTTAAATACATTATTTTTTTGTATTTATTTTTTTACATAAAAAAGATTACTGACATTAACACAGATTTAGTTTTCCATTTAAATACTTATTAACTCTATGCTAAATTATAATAATAATATTCATAATAGGGATCCAATAATATATAAATTTGATTTTAATCTACCTAAAAATATATAGATAGGTAAAAAGCTTAAATAACAAGAAAATAATTTTATAATTAATATAACTTTAATATTTAATCAATTAAAAAAGCTTAAACGTTATAATGCACATAAAAATGTTACAATGCACAACAAATGCACAACTAAATATTTATTTAATATTTTATAAAAAATAGGAAAAAATGATCAAAAAATAAGAACTAATAACGCGATTTAAATTAAATGTTATTCAACAGTACTTCCTGCTAATATATGAATTTGCATACTCTTCGTTGAATTATAAACTTGCCCAGGTGGAAATGGCTGTAATTTCGGATGTACATCTTGTTTATTTTTACCACCTGATATATATTTTGAAAGTCGAACATTTGGCATTGGTAAAAATCCAGCACTTAACGGTAATACTTCTAAAGAAATCGAATGACTTTCAATATTATTCATTGAAACAACACCTAAAAAATTACAATTAATGGATTTTTACAAATCTTTCTCATTTATTTGAAATTTAAAATAAATATAAAAAATACCTGCGGTTCTTCCACAAACAGCCCACATATTTTGATCAGCTAAAACTTCATACATTAAGTCATTATAAGGATTATCATGCATTTTTGTAATTTTTAAATTTAAATTGCAAACTGAACCAACTCGACACAATTCATTTGATTCAACCTTGGCTTGAATTTTGAATAATGTTGTATAATCCAAAACATCAAATGCGCAAGCATAATTTCTTAGTAAATCATGTTTACCATAACTAGCATATTTTGTAGAAAAATGAACTTTTATAACTGGCATTTCATTTTCAGTCTTAAGTGGTTCAACTTGTAACTCCCATAAAAATGAAACTGTTAAATTTTTATAGATTTCCTAAAAAAAACAACAACTTATTGTTAATTATTAATATTTACATTCTAATATTTACAGTTGTTTTTTGATTTTTGGGGTTTAAATCAACTAAGTTTACACCTTTGGTATCACATTTCATTTGTGTTCCAGATAACAGTAAATGAGCTTCTAAACCTTTTAAACAAACATGTAAAAATTTTTGAGTATTACACGTATGCAAACGACATGATGCTGTCATAGCAGGCATAAAATGTAATGGAATATCTAAATCATTACGTGACCACGGACAATTCAATGTAATATTATGTTCAATTGGTTTATCAGTATTTCGTCCAGGTAAATCTGTTAAAACTGTTAACGGAATTGTACGCTCTTCAAAAGATTTAAAATTCGGCAACGGACATTGTATAGAATTTTCAAATTTATTTTCATCCACATTTTCTAAAACAATTTTTATTTTTAAATGTTTTGAGCATTTAAGAGTAATTTTTGCATCTGATGAAAATATAAAACTTCCTCCAGAAACAACAAGTTTTATTGGTTGTTCTATACCAGCAATTAAGTTTTTGAAACATAAAATAGCTGATGCAGCTTTTGTTGTAATCTCAAATGATTTTAATTTCAATGGTATTTTATCAGATAAAAATTCCAATTGATGCATTTTAATAGAGATCTGAAATCACATTAATTGATTTATATATTTAAAAGAAAAATAATATATTTAATTACATACCTGTTTAAAATTCCAAATACCAACTCTTAAAGCTTTTCCTTTCAGTTCCACTAAATTACTTCCAGGATGAATAACAAGTGGATCAGCAGTTAAACAGTTAGTATAATCAGCCCGGACAGTTGGCGATAGTTTCCTTCTTGTACTACTAGTTCTCCTCACTGGTTTAGTACTTTTTTGTGTATCATACCGAACAGATGCTGAGGACAATGTATTATCTTGTTTATATTCTAAATGAAGAAAAACTTCTTGTTTTGAATTCAAGAAACAATTTGTTGAATTCAAATCTACTGGCACCATATCAAACACGTTATTAGCAGATGACATCTCATAAGAAAGTAAAATTTTATCAATATAAACTTCTCTAGGAAAATTACTTTCAAGCCTTAGTTGAACAGTAACCATATCGTCCTGAATTATAATACCTTCATTTAAAACATTAATAGCGCAAATTTTAAAATGTTCTTCTAAAATACAAAAATATGAATTTGCATCATTTACAACTTCCAATGTTTGTGGCAAAATTTTTAAGCTTTTTAAAAATTCGTCAAAATAAAAAGTTCGAACGAGAACTTCTAAATCTAAACAACACGATATGGTGCAACATGTTTTTGTATACGAAAGATTATCATCCATTTTTCGATAACAATTAGTTAACTCTAATAAAGTTTGACTAGCTAATGCAGTCCATGATTCTGATTTCAGTTCTCTTAAAAGATCTGTAAAGAAAACTACAGCTTTATGTGGTTCATTTAAAGCACAGTAAAAATTTCCTAAATCTAAACCAACTAAACGTGCTGAACGTAGCCTTGAAACATGTTTATATGTTGATATAGCTAATTCACTTAATTCCAAATATAATTTCTGGAATGCTTGATTTGAACCTAACGCTTCTTTTAACTTTTCTGTTGAACTTTTTTTTGGTTTACGACTCGGTGAATGAGATTTTTCTATTTGAGGAGTAGGATCAATAAAATTTTCTAAATTAGGAGAATCTCCAATTCCAGCTGAAAGTTGTACAACTATGTGTAATTGTCCTGATGTCGGAGAAAATCCAGGCAATAATCCACATAATTTTCCTAATTCATACAATTTATCTTTTGCTAAATTCCAAATAGGTGCACATTTTTTAAAACATTCTACTTGATTAGGCTCTATCACTTGATCACATACATCTAGTACTTCTGTTGAACATACAAATTGCCAACAAGATAATGCTCCTTCAATTACTTCAACTTTAAGTACTTCTATTTCCCTTATAGTACAAAATAAAAATGGGAGTAAACGTTCAGCAATTTCAGCCTGTTTTTCCATCAAAATTAACAAATGTGCTTGCCGTTCAAATAAATAATTTCGAAATTCTAAAAATGTTACATCAATGTTTTTGATTTTTTCTCTAATACTAAATTTGTCTTTTCGTTGAAGTGATATGCCATGAAATGATGCTGAAGAATGTTGAAATGACTCCAACCATTTTTGTTTTTCACCAAATCCTGAATTAGTTACAAATTGAGAAAACATAGCATCTAATTCATCATATTGAATGAGAGCTTCTGAATGTAATTCTAATTTTTCTAATATTAAAGCTAAATCTTCCTGCAAAAGAAAATATTTTATAAAATCCCAAGTTTCTTGATTTCTTTTCTCTCTATTCACTCGTATCAATTCTTCGTATTTAACAATATTTTTACTATAACTTGATAACATTAAATGTCTTATTCTTTGTACTAAACAACGAAAAGATTCAGTTGATTTTTGTTCAAATTTTGCTGGATTTAATACTGATATACAACGATCACCATTTTTTGAAGCAAAATCTAAACGAATTTTATCTAAAACTGTTGTTCTTGGAATAATATTTTTTGTCTTTCTTGTATCTATGGTTTCAACTAATAAAATCATCCAATCCGCAATATTATATGTACTTAGAATTTTTAGCCACGCATCAATTTCATCTTTTACACTATTTTTATATGTATCAACATCCTTAAATAAAATTTTACAGATCAAAATATAAAATTAAAATAAAATGAATTTTATTAAAAATATTACTGTGCACTCTGTTAGAAAAATATGCAAAACAGGATGTTGTTGAATACTCCATTCTCCTTTTTTGAATTTTTCTAATGGGGCTTCAGAGAATGGTTGAAAAACAGCTTCAAGTCGAACATTTTTAGATGGTCTGCCAAAAGCACGGCGCCACTCACAAGTATCCATTGGTATGCTAGATACAATATGCGGTTCCAACGATTTAAATAAAGGTTCCGCCCCAGAATCTACAAGAAAATAAAATTAAAATTTGTTACAAATAAATTTTGTATTAATATATGTACATGTCAGAATTGGCTTATTATTCATTTTGTAGTAAATTTAATACAACTAAATGTAATTTAGTTTAATATAAATATTAAAAACAATTTTTTTTTTTCCAAATTTCCTTCCGTTTTTAAAAATATTTACTTTCTCTTGTCAATTAATTTTATCACAATTAAATTAAACGTCACTTTAATAAAACCAGCTGATTTGGTTGACTTTAAAAGTGGGTTTACAATACCAAATCATATTTTCTTCACCAAACATTTTATTAGTGAACATTGCACAATTAAAGGGAATTAAAATAAAATCAAATATATTGTTTTTAATTAAGTTTTACACAAATAACTTCACAAAAATTGTTTTTAAAACTTAAAAAGTATCATTGCACATAACTGTAATGTTATGCTAATGAAATGAGTAATTGTCGACACATTAGTGACTTCTTATCTTTTTAACTCTTTACGACAACATTTTCCACCACTTTTTTCGTATACGACAATTTGTTGATATGAGAAATGACATTTCTAGCTTTTGCAAAATTAAATTTTCAAATCAAATTGATTATTGAATCTGAATTGAATCAAATCAAAAAAAAAAGAACGCGAAGCGGAGTTTTTTGACAAAAATTATAGAAACAAAAAAATTATAGCTAATTCGCAAACAATGTTTTATCATGTAATTTATAAATGGTATTTAATTAACTTAAATAATTGTCTGAATATGTTTAGATTTCATTGGAACACGAAATATTATTGCATCCAAGATATTTTGGTCCACAACTATTAGAAACGGTAAAACAAAAATTGTACACTGAAGTTGAAGGTACTTGTACAGGAAAATATGGTTTCGTAATAGCAGTTACCACAATAGATCAAATTGGATCTGGTGTTATTCAGCCTGGACAAGGTTTTGTGGTATATCCAGTCAAGTACAAAGCTATTGTTTTCCGTCCATTTAAGGGAGAAGTCTTAGATGCTATAGTGAAACAAGTAAACAAAGTAATTTTTCCATTTTCGTATTTAAATTTTATATTTTTGTAATTCATTTTTAATCTTTAATTTTTAACCAATTTTATATTTTTTAGGTTGGAATGTTTGCCGAAATAGGTCCCCTATCATGTTTTATATCACATCATGTAAAAAGTTTAAAATAATTTATTTTAGAAACTGCATTAGAAATATTTTTTTTTAGTCAATACCTGCTGATATGCAATTTTGTCCAAATATAAATCCACCTTGTTATAAATCAAAAGATGAAGATGTGGTGATTTCTGAAGAAGATAAGATACGACTGAAAATTGTAGGAACAAGAGTGGATGCCACTGGAATAGTAAGTTCGCTTTAGTAAGCCATTTTTTAGGCTTCTAATTAATTGTTATTTTAGTTTGCAATCGGTACATTAATGGATGACTATTTAGGATTAGTTTGCAGTTAATTTAAATACAATTTTTTACATAATTAAATTAACCGTCATTGTTTGTAATTTTATATAAGTGGTAAATGTTTAATAATAAAAAAAAAAAGATAAAAATTAATACCATGCTCTGTTTTTTCCATAAATTATTTTACATTCAAATTTATTTTGAATAATTTATATAAACATTGATATAAATAATTATGTATATAATTTGTTTATAGTTTTTTTTTAGGAAACAATAATTAATTGAATGAAGTGAGTACAACATATAAATATTTATTTATATACACATAGAATATATATATTTTTCAAAAATTTTAAATAAGTATCGATTTAAGTATTAGACAAAAATTTCATTATTTATTACATTATTTAAAATTATTTTAATGAAGAATATTAACTTTCAATAAAAAAAAAATCCGTCAAGTTTTTCATAATTTTTATAGATCCCATGAAAATAAATGATGTTTAACTAACATATCTCTAACTCCATCTTTTAAAGGTTGACTTTCAACACCTTTCTTTGGTGGTAATTCCCAATCTGGATTTAAATTAAAGGCAAACTGTGACAAAATTCTTAATTCACATTTAATTTGTACCCATCCAGGTGAATTTATAAAACTCCATGAATGATACCATTTTTGTACTATTTCTGTACAGGAGCATAAAACTTCTAACCATAAATGAAGTACTTGTTCATTTAGGCCTAAACAAATTAAACTCCGCAATTTAACATCCATTTGAGCATGTGCATCATCATGACTTTGGTTTACGGACTGAACACATCTATATAGTAATTCTTCTGGTGTTAAAACTTTACCATCTTCATCTAAACGATAAGTTTTACATAATATTAATCGACTATAAACTGATTCAAAGTCTTTCTCAACTTCACGGGTAGCTGCCTCTTCTATAAATAACCAAGGATGGCAAGGTCCTCCCAGAAAATTTGGTCTTTTCATGCCATGTTCCAAAACTTGTTTTATTGTTGGTGCTAATGTGCCTCGTACTAAATCTGTAACTGTTTCGGAAATCGCATCATCACCTGCAGTACTGTATTGTTTACTTCTTTCATCTAATAATTCAACAAATTTTGCTGGAAACCATCCACGTAGTCCATTCAACTCACCAACCCAACAATGTTCATCTTTTTGGCTTATTATAGTTATTATATCATTTTTACGAAATCCAAGTTCATCATCGTCATGACGCTCAAAATCATGTAATGCTTTAGCTCTTCTGTTTCTATTTTTAGACACATTAATATAATTTTCATGGTCTTTAGCATGACTATCCATACTGTAATCTGCAATAATTTTGATATGTGCTTGTAACTTAGGTTCAATGGTAATAAAATGTCGACAAACTTTTAATATTGCCTCTCTAAGATCTACTAAAATTTCGGTCTGACGAATATTTTTATTTTTTGAATCCGTCGAACTACTTGAATCTTCACCTCCAAATAAATAAATTTGAAATACAGACTTATTTTTTTTTACTTGTCTTTTTACTAAATGTTGTTTTGGTAAATTAGGTACAGCTTCGGGATTTCCAACTAATGCACCTTGGTCAGCCATTAGATAAGCTAAATGACGTCTTCGGTGGGTATCAATAACTGTCTGACTTAAAGAACCACCTACTTCCATTGCACGTTCAAATAGCATTTCAACATCTTCAATTTCACCTGGAATATCTGACAATGAATTGAAAATTTGAGCTGAATTTTCTAAATGTTCCAAATCCTTTTCTTTAATTTTGAGCATTCCTAACGTTATTTGAAATAAAACTATTGAACCATCATAAAAAAACCAATCCCAAATACGAACTAGTATCTTCGTGTGCACGACATTAGCAAATAATGTTAAAAACCAATGTAAGGTTATAAGGGATAATTCTATATCATGCTTCTTTAAAGTTTCATCAACTCCTGATAAATAATTTGCAATTAAAGTTTGCATTACTCTTTGATCAGCCTGTACACCAATTAATGTTGAAGAATAATATGATGCTGGCAGTAAATTTTCAACAATAGTTGCCATTACCCAAAAGGCATTTTCTTCTTCCATAAACAATAGTAAAGAAGCTACAATTACACCAGTTCCTTGACAATAACCAATATCAGGATAAAGCCACGCTAATCCTCTTAAAATTCTACAAAAATTTAAATATTTTTTTTAAATGTATAAGAGCATTTTTTATAATTTACCTCCTTAATCTAGGAATTCCAGTTCCATTAGGAGAACTGAAGCAAACATTTGTTGGAAGTATTCTTAATAAGTCTTTTTCTATCTGTTTTGAGGTCATTAATTGATCATTACTTGAAGCTTTTATAATGTCTTTATAAGTTGTTTCTGATTTTAATTTCTTTTGTAAGGCGCCTGATAATCTCATCCACATTTGTGCTCTTAATGAATGTGGTATACCTTCTCTAACCATATTACGCAATTTTTCTGTTCTAGGCAAACATACATCAACATTTTCCCAAGTTAATTCACTAGCCTCTTTATTATGTGAAAACTCTAAATGAGCAATCCATTGCAATCTCTTTTGAGGATCTTCGACAAATGGTATTCCTAACAATTTATTTGAATTTTGTTCAGGTCCATCCTCTTCTTCAACACGAAATCCAAATTCATCAAATTGATAATCAGGTTGATCATTTGGATTTTCGGTATCTGGTTGGCCTAATTTTGCTAAAATATTTTGAGGCCACATAGATGGTGTTAAAGCTGAAAAGGAACCACCTGGAGATGGCCGTAATCCATCAACCACATTAATCTCTTCAGTTAATTCAGTCAATTCTATATCTAATTCATCTTCTTCGTCATTGGCAGTTTCAATTTTTCTCTACAAAAAAAAATATTAGCAAAAAAAACTAAACAATAATAAAGGTCAAATGTGAAAATCGATTATACTAATAAAGCGGAGGTGTGTTAATTTTTTTTTTTTAAATACTTACTAAATGTTCCTCTTTTCCAACATATCCTTCATGATCTCGAGAACCAAATAATTTTTGAGCCATCTCCATTTTTATACTTAATGATAACTTAGATTAATTTTAAGATTCAATTTTTTTATAATAATTACATTTGTTCTATTTACTATTTCAAAAATAAATAAATAAATTTAAAAGTAAACACTAACTAGTTGACGTGACGAATTTCTAATGTATTTTTTTTTTTGTTTCTTATTTTATTTGTTTTTTATTTACGACATCAAATCAACCCTTTAAATTTTTGGAAAACTAATGTCAACTAATAACACTTTTAAATTAGTGCTACTTAATAAAAATTATGCATTTTGAATACAATACATATGTATATATTCGAGAAAGCAGAAATAAGATCGAAAGTTTTGAATTTGAATTAATTCAATTTTAGTTAAATTTTTATAATTATTAGAATAAAAATTGAAGATGTGGGTACAAATGTTTTATACTAGCTAGAAGAAAAACAAGTGCTTATAGCCTTATAATGCCTAAATGATATGCTAAAAATGTTAAATAAATAAATCGAAGTGCATGTAAAAACGAAATTCTTATTAAATATTAAATAAAACTCCAATGCAACCAATTACATACTTTTTTTTTAAACTAATTTAATTAACGGTATTATTTCTTAAACTAAACCTCAAAAATTTATACCGAAATTTCTCACCTTTAAATCATACGGCTTACAGCTTTTATTTTTAATTTCGTTAGACGACAGTACAAGTTACGACACCACTCAGCTGTTTTAACTTCAAAAATTAATGACGTCAGACATGATTTGAAGTTTTTTTTAAAGGTGTAAAATCGAAATTTGAATAGTGCCGCATAATTTTTTCAAAAAAAAAAAAAATGATTTTTAATAAATTTTTAATATTTATATAACAAAAAAACATTACCGTTGATTGTGAAATTATTTTTAAAATAATTTAAAAATAAATTCAAGTACCTATAAATGATAGTTTTTGTTTTGTTTTTGAATTTGCATCTAATTAACTTACATACATATTAATAAATTATATGAGTTTGAAATTTTAATTCAGTGTGTAAATTAATGTTGTGCCGACTAATACAAGATATTTGATATCGCACATTTATAGAATATAACAATTTCTTATAGAGACATAGGTAGATATTTACTTTTTTGTTATGTACTTGTTTAAGTATATTGAAATTACATAATAAATAGCTTTAAGTTTATTAATGTTACAGTTTTAGGAGATTACAAAATGTTATATTGTCCTCCTAACGTTACGTTATCCCAAATTTGGGTAGATCATGGAATATCACATTGTTTTATGGATACAGTATTTACATCCATAACAACAGGATTTTTAATTATATTTGGAACTTTAGAATTATTAATGTATCGAAAATATGCAACACCAATAACAGATTTAAATCAAATATCAAGATCAAAACTTTATAAATTTCAAATATTCTTATTACTTTTATTTCCTTCACTTGTAACAATAAGATTTATATTAAATGCGTTTGTTTATAAAGGTTCTTCAATATACGGGTTTATGGTAATTATTTAACATAGGTATAATACTAAAAAATAATTTTCAAAATTTTTCATTAATTTTTCAGATTCTTTCAACTGTATTAATTGTAGTATCTTTTATGCTATCTATTGCTTTGGTTAGAATAGAAAGATATTATTTGTTACCATCAGTTCCAACTAGAGGGCATGGTTTTATTTTATTATTGTTTTGGACAATGTCTTTTATAGTTGAAAATTTATCTTTTGTTAATATGAGACATGAAGACTGGTGGTTTAATTTAAAGACGTAAGTATTATTTTTACTTGTTTAAAATTAGTGAATAGTAAGTAATAAATTATATATTTATTTATTGTTTGTTTTTTAAATTTTAGTACAAAAGATAAAATTGAAATGGGTATGTTTGTAACAAGATACACATCTGCTCTGTTAATATTTATATTAGGTTTAAAGGCACCTGGTATAATGTTACCATTTAGCCAACCAGAAGAAGAATTATTAACTCCAAACGTACGTTTTCAATTTTTTTAACTAATAACATGATTTTTTTTAACCATAAATTAATCAAAATAAAAAGCACTATCATAATCATTTTCTTTTTATGCTATCACGTAAGCGATAAAAAAGTAGGTGTTTTTTGTTAACTCTTATCAGTTGTTTTTTTAATATATATACTTACTTAAAAGCCTTTTAATAATATAATTACATGTGTTTTCCCCCTTTTATTTACAAACAAACATAAGCTTAAAAATACAAATTAAAAATTTTAATAATAAACACTTGTCAAATTAAATATAATTATAAATAATTAATTTTTTTAAGTAGAAAAAAAATATTTAAATCTGTTTTTATATACATAATAATAATTGTTAAAATTAAAAAAATAATTTATACATAGCATAAATTATTTATACACAGCATAAATAAAAATTAATTATTTAATTGATTATAAATTGTATTCAAAAATTTATTGATTTTAGAATAACCCATCAGCTTTTAGAAATGCATTCAAAAAAATGCGTAGACTTTTTCCTTATATATGGCCAAAAAAAGATATTACATTACAAAGTCGAGTAATAATTTGTGTTACTTTGCTAATTGGAGGTCGTATAATTAAACTTTACTTACCTTTATATCGAAAAGCAATTGGTAAATATAATTTATTCCTCAAAATTTTAGACTAATATTCTATTCAAATATTTTTAGTTGATAGTTTAACAATTGCACCAATATATTTTCGATGGGATTATGTTCTAATATTTGTAGCATTATCATTTTTACAAGGTAGTGGTACAGGAAGTATGGGCTTATTAAATAATTTACGTACATATTTGTGGATAAATGTACAACAATATACAACTAGAGAAATTCAAGTAGATTTATTCCGTCATTTGCATAATTTATCATTGCGATGGCATTTACAGCGTAAAACCGGAGAAGTTTTAAGAGTTATGGATAGAGGAACTGATTCTATAGACAATCTACTTAATTATATTTTATTTTCAATAACTCCTACTATAGCTGATTTAATTGTTGCCGTAATATTTTTCATTGTTGCTTTTAATATATGGTTTGGATTAATTGTTTTCCTTACAATGTCATTATATATACGTAAGAAATAATATTTTAATTTTTTATTTTTAATAATTTTCTAATTTTTCCAATTTATAGTTAGTACAGTATTAATTACTGAATGGAGAACTAAATATCAAAGAAGTAAAAATTTAGCTGAAAATGCATGTAGAGCTCGGAGCGTTGATTCACTTCTAAATTTCGAAACTGTCAAATATTACGGTGCTGAAAAATATGAAGTCGATAGTTTTCGTGAGACAATTGAAAAATTTCAGGTATATTAAATTGTTTTTAAATCCAAACTTTATTAAAACAAAATTTTTTAATATTTTTAGAAAGAAGAATGGCTTACGTTGATCACACTTAATATTCTCAATACAGCTCAAAATATAATATTGTGCTCTGGACTTTTAGCTGGTTCATTACTTTGTGTTTATGATGTAGCTAAAGTAAAAACTTTAACTGTAGGTGATTATGTTTTGTTCATTTCATATTTAATTGAACTTTATATGCCATTAAATTGGTTTGGTACGTATTATCGTGCAATACAAAAAAACTTCGTAGACATGGAAAATATGTTTGATTTATTAAAAGAAGACCAAGAAGTTTTTGATGCCCCAGGTGCTTTACCAATACAATCTAGCACGGGCAAAATAGAATTTTCAAATGTCACATTTGGTTATAGTCCAGAACGTATAGTATTAAAAAATGTTAGTTTTTCTGTACCATCTGGAAAAACTATTGCTATCGTTGGTCCATCTGGAGCAGGAAAAAGTACTATAGTTCGTTTATTATTCCGATTTTACGATGTCAATAGTGGAACAATATTAGTTGATGGTCAAAATATAAAACTTGTAACCCAAGAATCATTACGCAAATCTATTGGTGTTGTACCTCAAGATACAGTTCTTTTCAATAATACAATATATTATAATATTGAATATGGGCGCATAGGTGCATCTCCAGATTCAGTTTTTAATGCGGCCCGTAGTGCAGATATACATGATAAAATCCAAACTTTCCCTGAAAGGTATGATACACAAGTAGGTGAAAGAGGTTTGAGGCTTAGTGGTGGTGAAAAGCAACGTGTCGCAATTGCAAGAACCATTCTAAAATCCCCTATAATAGTTTTATTAGATGAGGCTACAAGTGCATTAGACACTCAAACAGAACGTAATATACAATCAGCTTTAGCCAAAGTTTGTATTAATAAAACCACAGTAATAATAGCACATCGATTGTCAACAATTATTCATGCTGATGAAATTTTAGTATTAAAAGAAGGTTCAATTGTTGAAAGAGGTAAACATGATGAATTATTAACAATACAATCAGGTGTATATGCTGGTATGTGGGAACAACAATTAAAAAATATAGATGCTGAAAATAGAAAGAAGGAAATTAGTGATAATAAAATTGATTCTGGTACTGTACAAGGTCATTCTCACTATCACCAATAATTTTAATTTATTTTAATTCATAAATTGAGTAAAATATTGTATTGATTAACGTAAAAGTTATTAATATTATTTAATACTGTAAAACAAATTTATAATTTTATTTGATAAACTTTGTTTATTTTTAAATTAACAATAGATCTTTTTTAAATTAAAAACATTATCTTTAAATCATCAAAAATATTTTAAAGTTGCTTTGTATAACATTAATTTACCCGAAAAATAATTCCTTTATTATTTTACCCAATTTTGTTTTTTTTTTTTTTTTGTCTATTGTGATTCTATTTTCATTTTGTTAGTATAAACAAATATTGTAAGAATGTTAATGTTGAATAAAAAGTATTGGTTTAGATATGGTTAGGGTCTATTGAATTTCTTCAATAGAAATTTTGTAGTAGAAATAATTTAATAAAAAAAAATTATTTTTGCAATTATAATATTAGTGTTTTATATATATTTTTTTTTATATTTTAATATGACAAACGAAAAGACTTATAGAAATTTTAGTATAAAATCTGTAAATAATTACTTTTAAGCCATGTTTTATTTTTAGCGAAAAAAAGAAAATTTTTTGAGTCTATATGAACATGTTTGTGTCACCAAAATTGAAAACCTAAAATTATGAAAAAGAAAAGAAAACTACACAAAATAATAAATTATACAGGAAGTTAAAAACGCCTTAAATTAAATCGTATTAAATTTATTTTTAATTATATTAACAATATTCATATTTGAAATATTTACAGTGCTTATTTAACAATAAAATATGACTTTATTAAAAATTATAATTAACGCTTAAAATATAGTACATAATAAATCAATAATATCATTACATCTCAAATTTTTTATTAAATTTTTTTTGCAAATTCATCAATTTTTGTAAATTTTATTCTGAACTTGAAATTTATTTCAATAACTAAATAAACGTTATAAAAAAAATTAATGTTATGTAGTTCCGATTCGATTTTAATCAATTAAGAAAAGCAATAAAAATTCAAATTTTTATAAAACGATTTATAAATTTAAAAGTTTGCGAAAATATTTATATTTTTATGTAAAATTATATTTTATTTATATCTATTTTCAATATCATATATTTATACATACTCTTATTTTTAATTAAACAAATTTTTTTTTATTGGTTTTTTGAATATCAAATTAAATTAATATTTAAACTATTATAAATTAAAAATACGTTATTTTTTCATATTTATTAAATACTACCGAAACTGCCCCCATCTTTAACCATTCTTTGCTGTGTTCCATATAATTTTATGGAAGAAAAGTTAAAATTTGATATACCATCTACCACACCATCAACATTTCGCCATAAGAACCAGAATACTAATAAACAAAATCCTACTTGAGCAAGAACGTGTAAAACATATAATGCACGATGAATTTTTCTACATTTTGGTATATTTTCCATTGGTTCTTTTAATATATATTTACGAATACCCAACATATATGAGCGTATAAAATCTTCCCAGCAAACTTGATCCAAATAGCATAAAAACATTTCTTGATCTCGTTTGTTCAATTTCATTTGTAGTTTTTCTAATCGTTCATTTTTAAATACCCATGTTTTGGTTGTATAATATTGTAACATTTCTAATCCCATTGAAATTTTACGCTGTATATTAACTAAACTACAATTAAAAAATTAATTTTTATTATTAATATTGGTATTCGTAAGTATTATTAAATTTTGTTTTTTGTTGGTTTTCAAAACAAAAAATACTTACAATGGTTTCATAAATAAACACCTAAGAATAAAATCGAAAAAGTATGCTGGAAAATAATGAAACAATATAACTTTTAGTTTATGTAGTAATCGATTTTGTGTTATATTTCCAGCTGGATACCATATTGCAAAACTTAATGGAAATTCGTTTAAAATTCTACGACCACATTCAATTGATTCACCCCATGTTATACAATATTTATTTGAAACAACTAAGTTATAAAATTCAGCTTCTTCAGCTTTTATTTGACCACGATCCCATGTTGCCGCAATAACACCATTTATTGCCGTATCCACTGGAATTGATGTTGCTGGAAAATCTGGATTGCCTAAAAAAACATAAATTCAATTTAAAAATTTTTAAAGTATAAATTTACTAAAATACAACCCTCCTACTGAAATGTTAAAGAAAAAAAAGTTTCCCGTTCAAGTCTTTTATTTTCATTAAATATTTTTTTCGTAATAAAACAAAATATTTATAGATCCAAGAATTTACTCACATAACATAGTTCTTATGACACCACGAGCACCACCAACCATTAAACCTGTTGGACCGTTAACACCTTCAACCCAACCTGGCATAGGTTCTTTCAAGGCAGCAACAACTAAAATTAAAGTTAAAATTTACCTTTCAATCATAAAATATATCTTTAAGTTCCAAAATTTGTGTGAATCTTTGGGGCTTTATTTCCAATGAAATAAGACCCCAATTTGGGTCATTCAAGATTTTTGTTAAAACTCCTGGAAGAAGGGTCTATTTTCATAATTTTTAACACAATTTTTTAAAGGCTTTGCGAAATATTTGGAACCCAATAAAAACAAAACCTAATAAATAAAATAGACCAACCAAGAAAAAGAAAAGTACAATACGTTTTTTTTTGTCATTACATATTTCATATCGAATGTGGTTTTGGGCGTTATTAATTTTTATTTTGGGGTCCATTTTGACAATGAAATAAAGTCCCAAATTAATGATTAAACCAAACCAAATGATGACCAAATTAATTGGGGTGTTAATTCATATTTATTTGGCGCTTTATTTCACTTCTGTGGGGCTTTATTTAATTTTTATTTTTAGGTATTAATTCATTATAAATTTTGGGGCTTTGTTTAATTTTTTCTTGGGCTTTAATTCGTTGGGAGTTAATTCGCGGAGCCATATTATACAATGTATTTTGATTTAAAATGTTTTTGTTTCATTTTCTATTATTTAACAATTAAATATATATAAGTAATACTAACCAATAGATGGTCGACAAACAACAATTGGTAATCTCTTAGCATATCGGCAAACTAAAGATTCTGTAACTGCTTTACTAAATGCATACGTATTTGGTAGTCCATCTAACAAACTAAAACATTATTAAAAAAATTGAAATTAAAATAAAAGGTTAAAGATCAAATGTAAAAATTAAAATTAAATTTTTATATTTTAACTTTAAAAATGTTTTAACTATGCAATCTAATAATCATTTACCGTGTTGTCATTCTATTTAAACTTTCATTGTCCAATTTTCTACACATATCAAGTATTTCAAGTGGATCATGATTAATTGGATATTCTTTTTCTTCTAATACATCTTCTTTACAATGACTATAAGACGTTGAAACATGTGTAAAAACTATTAATTTTTTCATTTCTTCAGCCAATTTTAACATTTTTTCTGTACCACCAAGATTCATTTCAATTATTTGTTTTAATGGTTGATCAAAACGTACATTAGCTGCACAATGCATTACAATTTCAACATTGTCTATTAATTCAATACGATCAGATTCATCTAAACCCAATTCTGTTTCAAGTATATCACCCTTTATTAATTTTATTTTATTCAATATTTTAGCACTATTATTATTTTCTAAAAGTCTATGGAACACCTATAAAAAATGTAAAGTTTTAATAATTAATTATTGTAAAATTTAATGTTATTATAACTTACTTCACATTTGAAATAATCATCACGCCGTTTTTGTGGATCAACACCACGTTTTCCACGTATCAATAAATATAATTGTTTTATATTTGGACAATCTCGTAATAATTTCTCTACAAGAACTTTTCCCATAAAACCTGTCGATCCTGTTAATAAAATTGTTTTGCCAGCAAACCATTCTGGTATACCATTCATTAACGTTGTGTACTCAAATTCAGACATTTTGAAGTTTTTAAAGCTTTTCTTAATTCATTCGTTACAAAGAAAAAGAAAGCAGTGAAAATGCTTGTAATATACTTGATGCACTTGAAATATTTAATCTGCTGGAAGAAAATTAAAACAAAATTTAGTAATGATTATAAAAAATTTGTTATAAGATAGAAACAAGAAGAGATAAAAATCATCTAAGTATGGTATATCACACCTAAAATTCATCTGCAGATAATCTAAAGTATAAAGTCTAGACGTTAAGGTAGTTTTAAAAAAATATCCATTTTATCTTAATCGCCGGATAAATAATTTAAATTTCATTAAAATTATAATGCAAACAAGAGATGTGGTAATACAATAATAATTATTATTACAATTATTATCGATTTCTGCTTATAAATTTCTTATTGTTATTATTGTTACTTACAGCCTGTATGTAAAGATTTAAGTTTATTCTACAGACTCTTATAAAACATGCTCATAGCATCAAATTTGCGTTGCTAATGTGTGCATTTTGTGCTCCTGTAGAATTTATTCAGAATTTTCTCCCGGTTATCAAAATTCAATTTAGATCTAAGTCTTCAATTTAGAGTATCCCTTTGTTTCGGGTGGTGTATAGAACAACAGTATAATACAGAACAAGTTTTTAAAAATGTTTCTAGGAAGGAAGGTTAACTCTGATCTGATAGATTACTGTCAATCAGCGTTCCGTCATGTGAATATCAAATTATTACGCAACTCAAAACAGAATAAATTTGCAGTGAAATTGAAGAAGAAATAATATATTTAATTAATAATACTTGCTATAATTAAATTTATTGTAAGTATTTTTTATTTAATATACAAAACTTGGCAAACTATTAAAGTTGAAAAGGAAAATTAATAAACCCTTGATAGAACAAGTATCACTGATTCCGTCTACCGTAAAAAAATATTCTAATAAAGATTTTCGGAAGCCTTTTGCTGCTATCCATTAGAAGTTCTATTCTTCGTTGATAATAAATTTATTCTTTTCTCTTAATATCCATTCAGTATTTATTTCTTTTTTCAAAATTATTTTGTTTATTTTTTTTTAACCATTTATTTTAATTAAATAATGCTGAAATATTAAAATTGAATTTTTAATATTTCAGCATTAATTAATTTTGCAAAATTGGATTAAAATTTCATAATTAAAATAAAAAAATAAATTAGATTAAAATAAGTTAATAATTTTAAATAAATGCTAACCATGGCTCACCATTTATTAACTAAAAATATTATATTAAAAAACTAATTAAGCCCACACTGAATCTTATCAAAGTCAATCATAAATAAACATAAATTCCTTATTTTAAATACAATCATACAATAAATACTATAATAATTAATAACATATATAAATCGATATTTATATTTTGTTATTATAAAATTTTTCAAAATTACTTAATAATATATGAATTGGACTTTCTAATTTAATTTTCTAGGCGAGTAAAAAACATTTCATATAATAAAATTTCTTTCCAACATATTTAATTTTGAAAGTTATTGACCGATATTGCCGATATTGACTCATAATCAAAATCTAATAAAAAAAAACTACCCGTAAGGCAAAATCTAATGTATTTAAATTAATTATTAACAAACAAACAAAACAAAACAAAAAACAACCTTAATAAATTTATAAGAATTTAATTTAATTTAACACCTACACTCTTTACATCAATGGATTCATCTGAAGCAGAAAAAAAAAACAATAAATTTTCCTAACAATTTTTGCATGCATATATTATTTATTTATTTCTATATGGGATGACTACTGTAATTTATTTGCTTAAAAACAACATTAACATTCAAAATAAACATTTTAAGCAATAATTTCTGTTATTTACACATCTACATACATGTCGAATAAAATAATTCAGTCAGTCATAGGAGAAAGAATACAACGATTAATACTGATTGGAATTGATAATTTTTTATTTGGAAGGAAAAGTAAATAAAATTAGGCCAAAATATTATTACTGCAGAAATTTTCTTATTATATATTCCTCCTTTTTGTCGGTTTTAGTTTATTTACCATTTAAACTGGTTTTAATTTTATATTGTTTCATTTTTGTTTTTTTTTTAAACTACTCTTTAAAAATAAAAGTTGTCTTAAGTAATATATATATATGTATATAGTTTTGTTAGTATAAATGGATTTAAAATTAATGACAAATGAATCAAACAATATTTTAAGTGTAGTAACGTTGAAAAAAAAATGTTGTGTTTTTTTTTAATAAATTGGAAATTACATTTAACGTAATAGCAAAATCTAAAATTCTAAAGGATATTAAGGATATTAAAATAAGAATTATTTACCGAATAAAGAATATTATATACCATATTATATACAGATTTTAATTCGATTTGTATAAAATAAAAAATTAACACGTATAAGAGAGGCAAATTATAAGCATTAAAGAAAACTAACTGAAAAAATACTAAAATTATATGATCCGACACAGCTACACCTGACCTAAAACAAAAGGAAAATCTCAGCAACTAAAATTTGTATATATACATAGATATTAATTATTGGTGGCAGCTTTAGGATACTAAAACATAAGGATTTTTTTTTTTTTCAAATAACAATTTTTACATTTAAAATAAAAAAAAAAAAAAAATCATGATTATGCTGAAGTCTGTCAAAATGTTTCGATAAACAAAAATTCCACATAGAGTATGATGAATTCAGAATTTTATTCACGGCTGCAAAACATCATTTTTATTTCGAAAATTAGTTTTTTTGTGTATGCTGTAGTCTGTCGAAATGGAAAATGAATGAAATTCCTTTCGACACAATAAATCATTCAAAAACAATCAGTTAAGAAGAAAGTGTTATTTAGTGCAGACTAATTTTTATTTTGTAAAAGAAAAAAAAGTAAAGATAATTTTTTTTGATCAGTTTTTTTTCTAAAGTTGTAAATTTAAAAATATTTTGTTTTAAAATCGGTGAAATTGTTTTTCATAAAAAATAATATTTTAAGTAATTTTCTTTCCAAACGCAAATGTTTGGAAATTTCCGCTTCTTTATTTTCCAATTATTCTGAAGCCGCTACTAAATTCATATTCGATTTATAAAAATTACTAAATACAAAAAATATTTTAAAAAATATATAACTTTGACATCCGTAAAAAGTGCAGCCGAATGAATTTCAACATACTAATTTTTTCGAATGCGGAACGGACCCTTTTATTTGAACGATTTTTTCACCGGACTAATTCAGCATAACCATATCAGTTTTAATTACCTCCCTGCAAACGACACATATCGTTAAGATGGTTATTCCAACAACTTTTTTTTTCTTTTAATTATTTAAAATTGCTAACTTTTATTTTATTTCCCACTCAAATATTTGTAAAATTTACAAGTAAATAAATACTTGTAAAGTATTTATTAAATTTAGCGATAATATGACATATATAATATGTACATATTTATATTTGTACAACGAGGTAATAACTTTTGTTTACAATCGTTTAAAAAAGATGTTTTTATATGGTCATTGAAATGTACCCTGTTTTGCGGTAAAAATTTATAAATAAAACTGAAATAACATTTCACGACATAAATACCTATATATATTATATAGGTATGTATGGATGTAGTTTTTAGATATTATCTTTACCTTAAGGTGTTTTAAAAAGCATTGAAAAATTAAATATTATATAACAGTTTAATACAGTTAGAGTTAACATTAAAAGAAAAAATAATAATGTTTTTTTTTTGCCATTGACCGTGAATATATGTATGTATTTTTGTAAGACAACCCAATTTTCAGTTGATAACACTTGTATTGATTTAACATAAAGAAAATATTTTTTTTGTATTCATTCATAAATGTAACGTATTACAATTGATATATTTTTTTTCATAAGTTTTCTTTTAAATTTTTGAATAGTTCAAGTTTATTTTTTTTTTATTTTATTTATAAAAAAAATCCCCCTGTATTTCTAGGTCAGATATTACAAACTTTAAGATTTCTGTTAAAAAGAAATATTGACCTAATTGTGGTCTATATGGAAAACAAAAATTTACAAGTATATTTTTAATATGTCTATCTTTAAAATGCTACAAAAAATGATTCTTGCCATAATTCAAAATATAATACCTATATTATATAATAGATAAGATAATATTAATTCATCATCTGCTTGATAAAATGTTAAGAAATTTCCACTACACCTTTAGTAGTTTAGAAACAATTTAGAAGAACCTACTTTACCTGATTTCTTATTACATGGCCAAATAAATAAAGACAATATAAAAAAAAAAATTGACTCACATGCGATTTTTAAACGTTTAATCCAAGTTTACAAATTTTACATGAAGAATTTTGTGCTAGTTTAGGTTTTATCAGAGACTTTAATTAAAGACATTAATATCGACATACAAATCATTAATTTATTTTAAAGGTTTAAGTCTCATAGTTTTATTTTTTCCTATAATTGTTCGTTTGTCATTTTTATCTTTCTTTGAAAATATTAAGATTTTGCCTCATCATAAAAGAAGTCGTTTTTATTTTAAGATCATCGATTATTTTAATTGACTACCATAGAAAATTGTTTATCATAGAGTTAAAAGAGTCAACCTTGAAAAATGTTGAAAAATTTTCCTTTCATTATTACGTATTTGTATAGTGTACTTGTATTTTTTGTATTATATCCTTAAAACCAGTATACTTTTAACTTAAACTTATATATATTATCTTACATTGTGCAACAATTTTTTCAGTTTGCAGAAAAAAGTAAAATAAAATAAAAAAAAAAACAAAAAACAAGTTACTGAATGTCTGGAACATATGAATGAGCCAACAAATTAAATATGAATAATGATTATTACTTATTATTAGTATTACTTATTACAAGTTACAAAACAAAAGATACTTTGGTATTTCCTTTGGTAACAGTTATTTTTTTTTTCTTTTCTCTTGTATTATTTTTATCAAAGCATGTTTTTCAGTTAGCGGTGTTTTAAAGTGTAGTTTAAAATCTCAAGGTGAAAAAAAAAATGATGTAATTTTTTTTTATTTTACTTTAAATTTACATGAAAAAGCAGGACTTTTAAAATTGTTTGAGTTTTTTGGGGGAGAAAAAAAATCACATCGAAAATTAAAAAAATTTTAAATTCCTTGAAATATGAATAATTTGATTTAGATTACCATCTTGAATCGCCGGACGATGGCTAAATAGTAAATGTTTATTTTTATTTTTAACAGTTTGCATATGTATATGTATTATTGAAAATATACATATATGACAAATCTATCATTTTGTTATATTCTCTTTGGTTAATGGTTATAAATATACTTATATTATAAAAAGTATATATTTTTGAATTATGAATAACTCATTGGTTTCCTTGGCTTCAACCAGTTGTTTTTATGAATTTTGAGTTTTTAACAAGATTTGTTACATGCAGTAGGTTTTTGTTTTAAACAGGAATTGTATACCAGTTAGTTGTTTATTAAAAGAAGTATTTTTAAAGTTTTAGTCTTTTGCTCTTTAAGATACTTTTTCTTTAATTTTTTTTTAAACATAAATACATATATTACACTTTCTATGATAATATTTGACCAATAATTTTGTTATTTAGTACAATAATAGAACAGTTGATACAAAAATCGCAAGTGTTTAATCATAAGTTATTAAAAACAAAGTAACATGTAAAATCAAAAGTTTTTAAAAATGTCAAAACTTTAGTACAATTGCAAGTTTAAAGTTTAAAATAGATTTAAGAAATAGAAAAGACAAGTTTCGGAAAGACAAATAAAATTCTAAATTTGATTATGAAAATAATTAGAATTACATTTAAGTAAAGATTTTCCAAAATTGGTCTTATTTGTTTATAACTCTTTTCATAACTCTTACTAACAGCAGGCGAATAGAATAACTTGTTCTGAGATCACTTATTATTTTTAAAAGATCTTAAATCTACCAAAATTACATTTACAATATAAGTTTTTTAGTGCTCAGAAGATAAAATTTTTAAAATCTCAATTTCCCAAATTTTTTAAAATCTTTTTTTTGTCGTCTTTGTCTTTTTTTTCTGTTTCAGTGCATTTCCCTGCCTTATAAATGTAACAAGGCCTTTCCTTTTCAGACGTAGCTGTACATGTCGTAAGGGGGAATTACTATTACGACGTATATGGGATTCGAACAAACACTCCCTCGGTGTTAACAGCGTATTTTTATACACTGTTACTCACTAGGCCCCGAGGCCCCTCCCTGATTCTTAATGGATAAATATTTACTAAAAAAGATAAACTTTTTGTAAAGGAAATTGAAATTTATTTGAAAACCTTAGTAAAAACCTATAAACGAAATGAAATGTTTGATATCCCATATACAAATATAAAATTTTTCATTTCGAAGTATATACATTATATACAAAAAAATTCTGTTAATATAATTTTTTTTTTTTTAAATATTTAATATTTATATAAAAGATTTCCACAATGTTTTTATGAACTTGACGAGCAACTTTATGATATCAATTGAATTAAACTATTATACCGAATTACGAGTTTAATGGAAAAATTTTATTGCAATTTCTTAATTTTAATAACACAAGAAAAAAAAATAAGAGGCAATATACAACATAATATAAGTCGAAAGAACTACAAAATAAATGACACGCTCATTTAAACAAAAGAAAAAAACACATATAATCCCATTAAAATTATACAATCTTTAATAATATATGAAAAATTAAAAAAAAATAAATAAAAGTAGTAAGTTCAGATTACTAAGGTTATAATTTGCAAATATGTACATATATATAAATTCCATTAAATTTCATATTTAAAAACTTATAAAGATTATCGAATTCGATCGACTAAATATAAATTTTGGTTAAAATAACTCAAACTGATAAAAAAACAAGGTTTTTAATTTTCATATATGGAATTTTATTTTATATTAAATAAAAAAACAAAAAAGACTAAAAAAATTGTGTAAAATTAATTAAAATAATATACACTAGAATTTGTTGTTATTTTTTTATTTTTAAATTAAATTAAAATGGTACTAAATGAGCACGTATATAGTTAATTATAAAGTATTAAAATTAAATGGATTTATAGGAATAAAATAATATTTTTTTTAAAATAGTTAAAATCGTTTATGATAAATATAATTAATAATTATTTACCGGAGTGTCATTACAAATAGTAATATTAATTTTGTATATAATCTTTATATTTGTAAACATGCTTAATCCAAATTAAATTTTAAAAAGAACAGCAAAACTCTTGGAATAGAGCCATACACTGATCCTATACAAAAATTTATGACAAATTTTCATTATAACAATTTCAAAGGAACAAAACATATTCCATTTTTTAAAGAACTCGAGCTCTTATAATTGTTAAATAAAGTCTAATTTGTTTACATTCCACTATTTTATGCAGGTTTATATGCATAAAATAATGCAGTAAATACATAACATGTAAAATAAAATAATCATATATTAGTGTAACAATTTTACGTTAATGCTAAAAGCTTTATGGCTATTTTCATTGTGTTTTATTTGTATTGCTTTTGCATTATTTTTAACTTTAAAAGTAACATTTATGTATGATGTTTACTACGATTATGTTTAAAGATTTAGATACACATCAGTAGTCAGTACCTTATATACTAAAACAATATATATGGAAATGGAAAATTATAACAGAAGATGCAAAGAGTTGACAAAAAAAAAAAAAGAAATTTTTTTCATTTTAATCCACAATTTAAAATTAAAAGCTTTGATAATTTTTATTTATTAGCACATTAATTTCATAAATTTTACATACATATATAATGCGCAAATTAAAATTTAATAATAATTTAAATGATGAAATTTAAAAAAATTTATGATTGAAAAAAATTTCTATACTATAACTTTTGTAAAATTTTTTAGAGTTTACAGTTTTTTTTTTTTTTTTTACCGATCGCATGTACATGTTGTAAGGAAGGTATTGTGATGGCAACGAAATTTTGACTTTAACAACCTCAGAATTTTGCATACTATATACATTTCTGAAACCTGAATTAAGTGATTTTGGAGTGGTGTTTGTTTATCTATCTGTGTGTGTGTTTGTCCTTCTGTGGGCACGCGTACAGTCCAAATGGCTGAACGGAATTCGATAAAATTTTGTATTTAAGATTTTGACGTAAATATTTCGAATTGGAAAAGCTTTTGGTAGCAATTGATCAGCCTCAAGTGCCACTTTATTAGAGCCATTTTTACATTTTTTACGAATATTATGAAAAAATATATTAAGGCAAAGTTGTTACACGAGTAAGAAACAACAAATTTTTTATAGAACACATCTGAAAAATTTTTAGCTTTGTCCTCATTTTTACTAATAGTACGTTCACAAACTCCGAAATCGAGTTGATTATCATGTACAAAATCAAGTAAAATGTCAAGCGTTCACAAACCGTTTTTGAAAATCAAGAACGTAATTTGACATACATATTTATGTTTATATTATTATTTTAAGTAAATAAAAAAGTTCAAATATAAATAAAAAGTTAAAAGTTATTGTTAAAGTTAAGTTATTGTTAAAAGTAATTAAATAAAATAATATTTGAAAATATTTAAAATAGATTTGGAAATTAACAATTTAATGGAATTCTCATTCTAATTAAATTTTTTTTATATCTTTATTCCATTTTTATTTTTCCGTCCACACAATAGAAAATATTTCCTTTTTGAATCTGCTGTTATCAACAAAATTTTTGTTTTGATTTTTGACAACAAATTCAAAAAAGCAAAAGTTATGAAAAATTTTGTAAAATAATCTAAAATCGAAAAAAAAAATCGAAAATTCATGGACGAACAACGTGATTTTAAGGTGATTTTTAGAAAATCAAGTAACGAGCTGATTTTCTTTGACAGATAAATTTTTGAAAAATGTATGGGAAATCAAGAAAAAAAAGAACGAAATCAACTTAATTTTCGCAATCATCTCGATTTCTCAAAATCAAGTGTTTGTGAACGTACTATAAATACGAAATTTATTTTGTGTGAAAACTTTTTTTTTCCATTTTATAATTTTGTGCATCAAATGCACATATAATATAGATAATAATATATAAAATGTAAAAATATACAGCTAATATATATGTAGACATGTTTCAGTTAGATATATATATGTATTTATTGCTTCCTTTGAATTTTGCTGAGCATCAGTAAAAAACGTTTATATTTAGTTTTCAGGACTACGTGCGAGAAATCATTTTTAGCTGTCTATCAATATTTATCGATCATATTTGTCTGTCTATCCTATTAAAAACACAACTATTAAGTTTTGTTCCTACGATCGGTTCTGTGGTGGACACAGCTGATATTTTTTTTTTTATAATGCTTGTTATAACATCTGATTTTAAGAAGAAAATTCCTCATAAATTATTTTTTTGTTTTATAATATGTAGTGATTCATAAATATTTATATTAACTCATTTAATGTAATTACATATACTATTTATTTTAACTACATACATTTTTATATACTTTCATTTCAACCTTCATTAAAATTTTACGTATATATTTATTTATGTTATTTTTTGAATGATCGCAAAATATCTGATATATCATAATATACATGCAGATATGATTACAAAATTATGTATACGCATTAAAATGACGTAAAAGGATGCAACGTCATTTATAACATCTTTGTTATAAAAAAATAACTGTAATTTAATTATTTCAACTTTAAAATTTCCTTAAAAATAAAGTAAAATAAACAAAAAAAAAAAAATAAATTCAAAAGATATGAATTTATAGGTGGATATACTTATATATACATATATATAGTATTAAAAAAAAAAAAAAGAGAACTAAGTTAGTAGCCGCAATAAAATTTTTATTGTTCATCATACTGTTAAATGACTGCATCTGAATTATGTAAGATATACTACAATTGACAGGTAAAGTTATTGTTATTTGTGTGGTCAGCACGTGAGAAATAATTGTTTAAAGTGACCGATCAAGCTATACATTTTTTATATTTAATAATTACTTAATTATATATAAAAATTTGAAAAATCTTTTATTGAAAAAACATTTAATAATTCTTATTTAGAAGTACATTTAGAAACAAAATTTTAAAATTTTAAAAGTGATTTTTCAGACAATAAAAAAATTTAAAAATCAATAATTATATGGTTAGAAGATATGGTAAAATTTTTTATATTAAGACTTTGATTAGTCAATCAAGGTATTATACCTTCGATTCTCAACGGAATTTACATATACAAAAAAGATCTATACGAGATCATTCGTAGTTAAGGAGCATTACGTAATTTTAATTCTCTCGCTACACTTTGAAGTTTTTTAGCCTCATTTAAAAAATTTTTTATTAAAATTATTTGTTGAATAAATTTAATAAAGTTATTTTTCTGAAAAGGAAATATGTGCATTTAAAACAAGGCAAAATGTAAAACTAAAGATTTTTAAAAGCGCATATTTTCAAATAGAGACAATAAAATCCGATTAAAATTATTGTGACTTATATAGAATTTTGTTTTTATATAACGGTATATGTATATAACGTGTTGTTTTCAAACTTTGAGTAACTGTTACTTCGTAATGGTTGGAAATAAAAAAGATAATGAAAAAGGTATCATATTATCCATGATTAATTTTATTATTTAATTTTAAACGGTGTAGAAGTTTTGTAAACAGACGGATGTATGAACAGACACAGATGAACAAAGTGAAATTAATTAGAAAATATTTCAAATATTTTTTGTTTTGTATAATGTACTAAAAAGTTATGAATGAAATTTTATGTTTTCAAATTAAATTAATTTTAATACTAATTATTCAATTATAGTGTTTGATTATACATAAGGTTAATAAAATAACAAAAAAAAAAAAACAATTATTACCGTATGCATTCCACTTTTTATACCATTTATATAAAAAACAAAGTGTCTTCATAGTAATTAAAAATTGTTTTATGATTAATAAAAAAAAACATTTTTAATAACTATAAAAACCAAAAAAATAAGGAAACACTTTTAATTAGCAAATAAATTAAATTACATAAAAATGCATATAAACGAAATATTATTTAAAAATACCTTCACCAAAATAGTATTTTAATTTAATTTATTTCGAAAAAAAAAATTGTTATTTATTACATTTTCTTCATTGATGATTTTTCAAATTAAAAAAATAAAATTAATAAGCCTCGTGTAACATGTTATTTCCTTAAACTTAGTATAAATAACTCTTGATTTAATTTTATTGTATGTATAGTAGGTTAAATATACATGATTCGAATTATTATGTAATTAAGTTTTCTATAGTAATAGTGCTAAGTACTGAATCAATTTATCGCATATGAAATCTCATCTATTATAAGTATTATATCACACCTCACGTATTCTATCAGCCAATTAGCAAAAATTTAACAAAAAATGTTTTTGTAAGAGATGGTTGGGCAAAAAAAAACTCTTAGAAAAGGATAATAAAAATAGAAAGAAATAATATCTAAGTTTTATGAAATAAAACATATGACAAACAAAGTATTCTCAAAAGTGTTGGCAACCAATTTTTTACATTTATTTATTTTACTCATTATTCATCATCTTTTTGTATCTTTTTTCTTTTAAATACAATATTAATAATACAAACAATTTTATTTTACTTATTATGAATAGTTAGTGACTAAATGTTGTTAAAAAACACTTTACCTTAACTAATGTAGTCACGAAATAAGAAAAAAAAATTTATGATTATATTTTGCGGATTCTATTCCTATTCCTTTATTTCTATTTTCTCCAATCCCAAAACCAAAGAGTATATCGTACCATATAGCTTCTAATTTAATGTTTAGTTTAAAAGGGAGATGGTGTTTGGTTGGTTCAACACTACAAAAGTAAATCTCATGTCTTGCAAGACTCCCATTCCCGCACAAGGATAGAACAAAACAAGAAACTATCTCATGGAAATTCTTTACGAAATCTGAAAATTTTCGATACTTACAATATTTCGATGTTCTGGAGGTAATCAATACGAAGGTTTTCATCGTAAAAAAAATTTTGCACAGAAATAACAAATAACACAGAAAAAACAAATAAATAAAATTTTATAATTAAAAGTATGTTTATGCCCAAATATATTTAGGTTTATTTAGGTATAATATTAATGATAAACCAAATAAATCAGAAAATAATAATAAAAGTCAAGTCAGTTTAAGTTTTTTGTTATTTTGAAACTGTCATTTAATTTTTATTATATATGTTTGAAGTATTAGAAGTAGTATTAGAAGACTTGATTAGAAAAGAGATTTATTTCAGGAAGAAGAATCAAAAAATTTGAAATTTTTATATATCAGTTGATTTTATACGAGTATAGTTACCATATATATATCGTAATAAAATCTCTTTTTTATTGTTTAAGGAAAAACATAATAAACAAACCTATTCATTTTATATGAAGCAACATTGAATTACGATATCTGTTATTCTAAGGTTTCAATCAAGTTTAAAGAATTTAAATGACTTATTTTTGATTATTTTATTTTATGTTTTACTTTTTACAAAGATTGCCTATATAACATTAATTATATGAAAATAAAGTTATACAGCAGTTTTATTTATTTTTTTTAATTATTTTAAAAATTAACAAATGCCTCAAGTTGTCAATAAAGCAATCCGATCTAATGTCTTAATATTTAGTGGTTTTTTTTTTAAGAGTCTCAAAAATAAAAATAATATCACATCTTAAATAAAATAAAACATTAGAAAGGATGGTATACAAAAACTAGAAATTATTATCTACATTATCTTGAAAATATTTAATAGGTGCATTAAATTAAACACGGAAATTCTTAAATATTACATTTTATATCATTTTGACTATTCATAAAAAATATTATGTGATTTGTATCAAAAAAATTAGAACATACTTTTACTTGTTTTTATGTACAAATAAATGTACAAAACTATTATAGTACCTAAATAGTAAAACAATAAAAAAAAGAGTGCTTAACATTTATGATAGTAAGACTGTCTGAACCACAGATACATGTTGAAACCAAAAGAAAGATGTGTTTTTGACAAACATTGTTATTAGTATAGAATTGATCTTAATTATTACGTGATTATACTAGGTCTTATTACATGATACTAATATACTACTAAATTATTTCAAAATATTTTACAATATTATCAATTCAACTCTGCGCTCTCTCCACTTATCCTTCCACTTATCTTATATGATACAAGAAGAGCTACTACTGTTCATCCCTATATAATTCAAATTCCCAGATTGCATAATTTGACTTACTGAAATTTGTTTGTGATATCCACATTACGAATGTCGAACCATCATCTCGCCTGATGTGTTTCTTATTCTACTTATTTATTTAAAAAAAACGTAAAACCATATATGTACTTCATTCCCTATTTATTGCATTCCCTAATATTTACTTTAGCTTGTCCAAGCCAATACATTAGTACTAAAGTACATATAATCTATATTATTTGGTGATAAAAGGGAGGTTGGGTTTAGTGGGTTAAAGACCCGTAGACTCATAAATAACTTTTGCTCGTTTCACTTCTCTATTGTGTCTTCCGATAATTCTCACACCTACCTTCGCGAAAATAAATTACAATTAAACAATTTGGGATTTACCGTATACTAATTCAAAATATAGCAAGAAATTCTCCGTACAAAAAATTGTAATTTAAAAATTTGTATCAAAAGATTTATATTTCTTCATAACATCAATATGTAATTTGAAATACGGATGTACAAATATCCATAAAAAATTAAATTAACATAATATAATTTAAATTTATTTTAAACTGAACTCTTTAATTTTTCAAAAACAAAACTAAATATTACTTAATATTTAATGACGTCATATAACCTGAAATATTTTACAAAAATAAAGTTCAGTTCTATAATAGGAAATATATTATACCAATAACATTTCCAACAATTGTTGTTCTAATATTGTTGTACTAATCAAAAACAGTTAATTAGAATGAAGCAAGAAATATTATATATCTTTACCAATAATATTTCCAAAAAAAGAAAATAATTATTTTTTAAAAACAAACTTTGAAATTACTAATTGTTAAAATTATACTTAACAAATTATTAAAACATAAAGAATAAAGACGATCCCCTTCTCTTACCTATTGAGTACAAGCTATGTCCTGTTATTGCGGACTTATAACTACAACAATTTTATGATAATAGTTAAAGATATAAGTATGTGTTTTATATCCAAGAATGAATTCCTAATTCCGCTCAATTAAATAAAAAAATTCAACTTTTTTTAATTATTAAAAAACCAGTCAATATCTAAAAACAAAAGCAAATTAAAAAAAAAAAAAACCTTTTAATATCTTTATTAACACTTCTTTATATAATGTACTAATGTACTAATATATGTATATATGTTATAAACATTAACTAAAAAACACGTACTTATATTCTTAAAGGTCAAATCTTATAATCACTACTTTATATAACATATTAAATTAAGTATTAACAAAATAAATTTACATAAAATTAGATTTACTTCCTTTTTTATAAGAAAATTAAAAAAACTAAAATTAATTTATTTTTAAATTAACTTTTCCTAACCGATATCGTATAATAACTTTAATATTTATTTATGAACATCTACTAAAATAAGTTCATTACAATTTAGTCTTCTTAATTTTTTTTTTTTTTTTTAATAATAATTAATTTGAACTTGAAAATAAGAAATAAATTTGTTTTCTTATTTATTTTTTTGTTTCTTGTTTTTTGTGTTTTTTTTTTGTATTTTGACCCCTTTTCATAATAAAGAATTTTTCATCAAAAATTTATTTAAAATTTTTTCCAATTCATTTATTTGTCATTCTAGTTAGCACAACTTCTACGATGATTTCATTTCTCTGAAATACCCTATAATACAAAAACGCAATGTCAAAATTTATATATTTAAGTAATATATATATAGTAGCAACAAACAATTTTTTTTTAAGAATTTCTTAAAACTGAATAATTTTTAAATAAAATAATAATGATTTGGTATATGAATATCCCCACATGAAATAAATTAGCACATTTCTAATACTTATTACAGAAAACTTTTCTATAGTATAAAATTAAAAAAAAAAAAATTGGTTTTTTGTTAAAGTATCCGTTTGTATACAGTATACATTTTTTTTTTTATTTAACTATAAACAATATTTCTTCTTAACACTTTACTTTCAATATCATTTACGCATAGATGTTTGTTAAACAAAGCTTAAAATTTAACTTTTTTTTCCTCTTTAACAGATCACTGTTAATTTAATCATTATATTTGTATAATTTTGTTTAAATTTGAAACTGTTATACAATATACATATTATGTATTCATATAAAAATTAACTACTGTTAACACTGTTTTCTGAGTGTACTAAAATAAAAGCAGGGTAGATCACAAGATCGCAAAATTGAAAATCTCAAATTTCAAAATCGCAAAAGGGTTTTCTTATCAGAATTCCTTTTGAATTTTTTTTTATTTCGGATGTAAATCGATTTATTTAAAACAAATATTGAATGCAAAAATGATCGATAAAAAAAATTTAAAGAAAAAAAATGCGAGCAATGTTGGAAAAAATGTAAAAAAGAATATACATACCTATACATATTTATATTACTTTTTCTAAATTTTCTGGAAAAAAGCATATAACCAACTTGCTTTCATAACCAACTAAAAATCAATTTCAAGTTCAGAATACCTCATAAACATATATCTAAATACATATTCTGTAAAAGGGATAAAACTCTGACTTTGTAATCAAATACAAAGTCCTCCTAATTATTTATTTTACATATATTTAAACATATAATAAGGGCTACCGCCCCAAACCTCTCCTAAACAAAAGATTGAAACTCTGATTTCAATTCACCTTTAAAATCTTTTCTAAAGAATTGATTTCATAACCAACTAAAAATTCAGCTGCAAATTCAGAATTTCGCATATATTTTACATATATTTATATATATTTGTTTCTTAAAATTCTGATGAGTTCAAAACCCCTACTAATAATAATTCTCTCATTTTGTAGATAATTCTTAAATTTGTAAATTTGCTTTACTTTTTGAAGTTTTAGGATTTAGATATTTTTGGATTTTGGGATTTTTTATTTGGGATTTTTTTTTTGGGATTTCATGGCGCTCCCTAAAATGAAATATATTATTTACAATCAACTTTAATTAGAGTTTTAGCAGTATTTCAAGAACCCTATATCTAGTATTAATCCTTAAAATCATCGTCAAGAAGCTAACATATATAGAATGTGATGTGATGATTCCTAGTGATTCTAATTTTTTTAGCTTTCTTTTATCCTTTCATTCATTTTAATTCTTCATGTTCTCCCTTTTATTACTTAGTTTAGTTTTCATGTTCAGATATTTTCATTGTCATATTTTTTAAGAAGATTTAAGGAATGCATCAACAAAGTGTTTGGGGTACCTTGTTTTATATACTACTAATAACAATGACTTGATGTTTTACAATTTTTGGTATTTAATGATGTTCTAGAATTGAATGATACTCTAAAATTTCCTTAAAGTCCAACTAATTGTAATCTCTGCAGATGTCTAAGTTTATAAGGTCTATTTTTTGGTATGTATCCAGATTACATACTAAAAACAATGTTACATACTAAAAACTATATTGAATTTTGTATGTTGTATTAGACTAATTTTTAGACATTTTGTCTTGGTATAATGTGCCCAATGTGTACCAACATTTCTTTTTTGTTGGATTCGCATTTTAGCTCAATGTTGTAATTAAATTAAAATTTATATCGAAAATTGAAAAAAACTAATGTTTAAATGACATACCACTAGAATGATATTTTTTATTCGGCTCTATCAAAAATATATGTACATACTGAAAGTACGAATAAGAATAATTTCATGATGAACTTAAGTAATAAGTTATTCTTAAATTATTTAAAAAAATATAATTAACTTAAATACATAGTACTTAACTAATATTTTTTTATTTATTTTTTTCATAATATACCCTTTAACAATAATAATCAAAAAATAAGTTGGATAAATTCTATTTGTAGATAATATATAAAAAAAATGTATAGGATTATTATACTACAAGACTGAATATAAAACTCCATTGTTCTAAAATATGAACTCATATTATAGAACTCATATAATGTATATTGAAATAAGAATGGCATTTTTAAAATAAATATTGTTAGTCTCAATAGCAGCAAGTTCTTAACTTTCAATTGGTTTTTGTTTTGAAAAGTAAAGGTTACGAGTTCAAAAACTTTATGTCCTTGAATATTTAGTTCCAGTTTAAAATTTAATTTGTACTTTGATGCAATTTATAATCCTTTTCAATTTCATACAAAACAATGTTTACCTTCTGTTCGTAGAATCCAAAAGAAAATTTGTAATTAAAATAATATATAAAATATAAGTACATACTTGAAATAAAGACTGAAAAAATTCATTCTTGTTTGCTATAATTTTAATTTGACTTTTCTTTTAAAATTACTTTTGTTAATTAGTATAAAATGTATTCATTATTATATATCTTTACATATAGAGAAATAAATATTTAGAGTGATCTGGTAATTTAAAAACGTGCTAAATCAAGAAATTTGTTCATTTTGTTGTTTTTAAAAATTTTTTTTTATTTTTTGTGTATTATGTGGCAGGATTAAGATTTAATTACAAAATCATGATGAAGATGATGAATTTTAGTTAGTATTTTAGAATCACATTATCCTTAAGCTCTTTTATAGTAAACTTTTCAAAGTAAACGGCATTTTTTAAAGCAAATTAAATAAAAAATTTTTCGTTAGATTTTCTTATGTGAATATTGTTATATTATTTTTACTTTAATTGTAAATAGTTTAAATTACATTAAGAACATAATAAGAATTAACATTTAAGAATCTTTGTTTTCACTAATATTAATAAAATATCAATTATGGTTCATTTTAGTAACTTATCACAAGTCAACATTTAATAATAGCCAAACAATCATTAAACCACTGGCATCCACATCTCTTTTAGAAAATGTTTCAAACATCTTTGTATAGAATGAAACTTCATCGACTAAACTTCATAAAAACTAAGTAATATACCTATGAGATGTACGATTTTAACAAACTTCGTTAAAGTCTACTATCTTCGAAAATTATTTCTTTTGCATAACTTAACTTTTATTTTATATTATTTTATAAGGCACAATGTGTTATTTATTTTATTACAAAATAAAAGTTATTTAATTGAATACAACTGCATTCCAAGTACATATTCATATACATATTGTATACTTATTCATATATTTCACCTATATCTAAATAAGTGTACAAGAAAAAACACTATCTATGTACATATATTTTTGAGAACAGTAGTGAGAGTTTTTTTTTTAACTTTTGCATTCTTAAGCGCTAAAAATTAGCATTCAAGGCTACTCAAGTGACTAAATTAAAAAATAATGAATTATAATTATTAATGTAACTGAATTGCATTCACTCTTGAACGAACGTTAACATATATTAAACTGTATTTATTATATATATAACTTTTTTTTACCAAATATAAATGTAATTTTTAATTCAACAAAAAGAAAAATAAAACAAAAAAAAATTTATTTAAATGACACTTAAAAATAAGACATGTAATGATTACAATTTGGTATTTCAAAGTATTATTCAACTTATGCTGATAAATGATTTTACATCTTTGTTTTGTTTCAGACGATTTAACTTAAGTTTTCCACTCACATAATACATATATACATATATATATATATATATAATTTTGTAATTTAAAGATTTACATATTTTGTTATTTGCTTAAATATGTGGTGTTGTTTTAAAAATTTATAAAAGTGCTAATTGTTATTAAATTTTAAATATGTTCCATGTATTTCTTAATTTTAAAGTTAGTTGAAATAATAATAATTGTTTGTATTTTATTTGAGTAAATATTTAAAATTCTACTGTATTTAATTATTTAAATTGCGAAAATTTAAATTATAACATGTACTTAAATAAATATTTAATTATTATGTTGATGAGATTGTAGGCGTAATAATTTTGTTCGAAATATTTTATAGTTTGCTAATTGATCATTACAAAACAAATTATTATATTTATTTTATATAAATTATATTCAATTTACAGTGTCCTAGTTAGATATATTTTAAAAATCTTTGCTAATTGATCATTACAAAACAAATTATTATGTTTATTTTATATAAATTATATAATTTTCAGTGTTCTAGTTAGATATTTTTTAAAAATGTATGAGAAGTAAATTCTTATAGATTAATAGATTTATTACAATCTAGGTATAATAGAAAATTTAAAAATTTTTTTGCAAGTTTCTCGCTTGAGTCTTTTAACTTTATATTTATTTTTATTTTATATATTTTTATGTATATAATTATATAATATGGCTTAGTTACGATTTATTTGATTAAAATTTCATTGCATATTGTAAAATTTGATGCAAAAATCATATGGTGAAGAAAATAATTACAAAAGCTACAAAGTAAAATGGGATATCGTAAGAACATCAATGATTACAATGATCAGACATTTAGACAAGAGTCAAGAAAAAGAAAATGTGATTTTTTATGATTTCATAATTTAAATGATATCTTATTGTGCTGAGATGCAATAAAATAAAAAGATCTTATGAAAATACAAATGTGTGAAAATAAAAATGTCAAATGTATTGACTAAAAATAAGGGGTTTTAAGTTTTTAAATATTACACTACACATTATGTGAAAGGCCCTTTTTAAGGTTTTTATCTTCTGGAAAAAATAAAAATTTAGTATTTAATTTCTCAATCGTTTTTGTTATATTAAAAATTCGAAAAACTTCAAAGTACATACAAGAATTTTTTGAACATATTAATAAAAGAAATTTACAGGCCTAATTAAAAGTACATGCTTACGTGCATACACTACACTAGTAATATAAAAATAAAACCAAAGTATGTTATAAAAAGTAACACATTTTGCGGAAATTTAAAAGCTAACTTTTCACGCTATGTTACTGTTACTCTTGATTTGTTTTTTTGTTTTTGCTTTTCTTTATACGAGTATAAATTAGCTTGTTTTAGTTTTAATTTTTATTTTACTTTCGCTTTTATAATCCATAGCATTTATTATTTTTTATTTTATTACATTGCACAATTGTTTTGTGATACGATAGAAGATGCATATTTTATTATTTTCTTAACATTATAATAAACATCAAATTGTAAACTAAAAAAGCTTTTAAAAGAAAATATTATGAATGAAAAAAGAAAAAGAAAAGTTAAATCATATTTTATTAGATTTTCTTTATATAGGTATATAATTATTTATTTATAAGCGTAATATATCAATTCTTTTTTTTTTCTTTAGTTAAAGTTTAAGATAATTTTATATGCTTTTTGTATTGTTTGCTTTTTTATTTTCAATTTAATTTGCATATAAGGGATATTTAGCATGAAATGTACTGAGAACAATATAATGGAATAAAGATAATATGATTTAAATAATTTAAAATATATATGTATATATTTATTAAAAATTGCATAATATTAAAAAAAATTAAATTTCTAAGAAATTATACATCTGAATGTAGAATAACGCACATATGCAACAATGACATACGTAGGTTTGTTCAAAAGTTAAATTCATAAGTTAATTGCTTTTTGAGCATTTAATTGGACTTAATTAAAATTATCGGTTAAATCATAATCATAGGATTTGGTTAAATGTTCCTTGTTCTTAAAATAATAAAAATGTTATGAAATTATGTCTTTATATTTCTTAATTGTTGTGTAAGAATATTTGTAACAAAATTTTAAAATTATTATTGATAAACTATATAATATAATAAATGTTACTAAAATATATTATTAACGAAATTAGCATTTAAATTTGGAATTATATTAAACATTACAATATAATTAATTATTAACAATATTTAAAACAGATTTATTATTTAAAATTTTAATAAAATTAATTTAGAACAAGATTACTATTTATAGACAATGTTATTTAGACAATAGAACATTTAAAAATGATATTTTTTCTCCAAGAATATTTAAAAATAAAATAAGAAGGATATTTGGTTGCCTAGATATCGGTTGGTAAAACCACATAAAATACGCTATAAACACCATGGAAGTTTGGGTTCAAATCCAACGCATTTCGTAAGAATAAATCCCTCTTACGATATTTACAGCCACACCTAGGACGGAAAGGCTGACTAATGTCCATTTACGTGACAGGAGAATAAACTAACAAAAAAATAATATTAATAATTTTATTCATAATTTTCTACATTTTTTTTTAACATTTTATTTAATTTTTATAAAACAAATTTTTTTTACACTTTTCATAACAATTTAAATATAAAACCAACCAAATTAGCTATCTTAATAATATTAAATTAAAAATTTTATGAATTATTAGATAATCTTACATATATTTCCAGATGATTGCTGTTATATTTTTCTGATTGATAATGGCAAAGAAAATGATGACAAAAAATAAAAATTTATATCTTAATTTTTTATATTTATTTTTTTTTTATTTTAAATTTTATATCATTAATTAATAAAAATTTTTAAGTGAAATGGGCAAACATTATTATAGCAATGAAATTTTCAACAATATTCTTTAATAAATCTTGTATACAGTAAATTTATATTGAAAGCATAAATCAAAAAATACGTATATTAAATCATTTTACATATTATATATTATTATATAGTTAAAAATATACCAATTTATTTATTTATTTATTAAATCTGCCTTTGCTACACTGCCACATAAATGTGCCAAGTAGCAAAAGCCCTGATTCCTTAAGGGGTTTATATCAATTAATAATTATCTTTTTAATAAATTAATTATTTTTTATTTGGTATTAAAAAAAAAAACAAAACTTTTATTATAAATATTCTAAAAATTTTTTTTTATTTTATATAAGCACATTAGCATTATTAATATATTTTATATGCAGTTTTCGAAATCAGATAAATTAATTTTATATTTATAAGGTTTAATTATTCTAATCTATTAAATTATTAAAATCATTAAATTATTATTATTAAATATTTTTATTTAAAAAAAAAAAAAATAATAATATTTAAAAAATTCAAAAAAAAAAGAAATAAATGCTGTTAATTGAATTGTCACACAAGTTGTCTTAAACTTGCATCATCGTGTTTTTTTTTCTAACAATTAAAAAATATTTAAAAAAAAAAAATGAAACTCAAAAGAACGATATTCTAAAAAATTTACAAAAAATTTATTTGTATTATGAATGAATGAATTTTTAATTTTTCTCACAATTATTGCAGATCACTTTCACAAATTAAATAAGTTAAGATTTAAAAAAAAAAATTTACTTAAAACTGTTATATAATCCTTAAATATTTTAACCGTTTTGAGAATCGATATAATGATGAATATTATATAAAAGTTGTAGGTAAATTTAGTTTAAAAGGAGTATTGTAAAAAATAAAAATTAAGGATACTTTTGTTATAGCATAAAATAGTTTAATTTAAAGAACAATTTTTTCATTCTTATGTACAAAAATAAATAACTAAAATAATCAAACAACTTATTTAGTAGTTATTTTTTTTTTTTTGTAATAAGAACTTGATATTGTTTTTAAAAACAAAACTAAGTATAAATAAAATAAAAATTAAAACGTTTATAAAACTTTGTTCGACAAATACATAGGTACATATATATATTTATTAAATTTTTCCTGAAATTTAACAAAAAAAAAAAAATAATAAGCCTAACAAATCTTTTGTTTTTTACAATTGGATTTTATGAATTTTATGAATGTAATTAATATACTTACTTTTAGTAAATAAAAATGATTCTTTCAACTTATATTAAAAATTTTGTATATTTTATTAGTTATAAAGCACTGTAATCCAAATTTTAAAAAATTTAAATTTTCATTTAATTATATTTTACTTTAAAATTTTTTATTATTTTAAATTTAATTATTTATACTAATAAAACAGTTTCATAAAATTTTTTTTTTTTTTTTTTAATTTAAGCCAATTTAATTAAAGACTTCTTCTGTCTGATGAACACATCAAAAAATAAAAATGAACCCGATTTTTCTTATTGATTTTTTTTTTTTTAGAACTTCTTAAAAATCTGCATTTCTTTTTTTGTTTTTTTCTTTAAATTGGTTAAATTTTGTAATTTATTAATTCTATTTATTGATTGTTCTTCTGTTTTTTATTATTTTTGGTTTTCTTTTCTTTAATAACTTGAAAAACACGATAAAAATCAATTTAAAAACAATATATTACATATATATTTTTTTTTAATATTATATTTCTTCAACAAAATTGCAACCTATAGCTTTAAACAACGAACAAAATGCTTTTTTTTATTATTATTATTATTATTCTGTTGTTCAACTATTGACGACTTGATGAAAACTGAAACTTTTCAGTTTGTCACACATAATATTTATAAACTTTTTTCAATACGATCCAAAATGAAAATGAAATTGAATTTTATTTTATTTTTTTTTCTTTTGTATTTTCTTGTGTATTTTTTGGAAGAAAAATTATAAAAAAAAAAAAATATATATATTATATATAAAAGGAATAAAACAGGTAACAATCAAACATGTAACAATGCACTAAATATAAATTATTTAAATATTTTGTATAGTGTACCTACATACAAACATACAAAATGACGCTTTAAAAAAAGTCTGCAGTGTTTGATCATTTTCTTATTTTAATGTTATTTAAAAAAAAAAAAATTTTATATATAAAGATATAATATGTACTTGTACATAATTATTATAGAATGTTTAATTTCATTTCTATACAGAGATAGGACAAAATATATTTATTACAGAATGTTGGAGATTTAAAATAAAAAATAGCTAAAAAAAAAAATATTTATAATAAACTTATACCAATTATATAAGTATACTTATTTAAATATTTATTTATACGTATCGCTTTTAATATAAAATATAAGCTTTTAAATGACTTAAGTAGATTATTTTTTTGTTTTAATAGTTTCTAAATAAAATCTAAATTAATAATTCAATAATTTAGTCAGCTTATATTTGTGTCTACTTTCCTTATGAAAGGGTATCAATTTGCATTACATTACACTTTTGAATTTACTTATAGCACAACATTATAGATAAGATTGAAATGTTTTTGTAATTCACCTGGAGTTCGATGCCTATATCATGTTATAAATCTATCTAAATGAAATATCTATAGTATATTTATATCAATTTCCCAATATTATAGAAGATATTTAATCAAATGTATAATTTTACGAATAGACATGAAGATCTATTAGAACTAATTAAGATAATATTTTCTAGTGGGTTGTGACAGAAATCATCACTATAAAATTTTATATATATCAATTTTGTTTCCGCCATATTTATACCCGTACGATAGGATCGGGTATAATAAAATTACTCCTCCGTTTGTAACACCTCGAAATAAGCGAGCTAGATATACCTTCAAAGGTATGGATCGGATCAGAAAAAAATTCTAAGACTTTTGAGCCATGTCCGTCCGTCCGTCCGTCCGTCCGTCAGCACGCTAACTCAAAAACTAAGAAAGCTAGAATCTTGAAATTTACACAAAATATTTTGGGAGTAATTTGTAGGTTCCCTATTTTTTTTGGTTGAGTTTGGACCAAGCCTTAGGGTAGCTCTCGAACACCTAACTTTTAGATCTCCACATTTTTTTTGCAATAGAGCTATGAAATTTTAACAGCTGATAGATCTCACAAAAATATTAATTTTATTTTTAATAACTTTTTTTTGTAGCCCCACCCGTTACGGAGCTACAGCTCCCCAAAGGTTCAAAAAAGCTCTATATTTAAATTATTATAGCACAAGTTCTATAAGGTATATCTTCATTTTGAAAACGCCAAACGATTACTACTTTCATTAGCTTTAAAAGTATATATACAATAAATATATATTTTTGGCATACGGTGTCTTAATTTACCGTTATGCAAAACTCAAATTTTGCAAAATTCTTTAACCCTTCCATCTTCTAAACGGTTAAAGTTGGAAACTTGAAATTTTGACAAAAGTTAGATCTTTGAAAATTAGTATGAGTCATTTCAGAAATTTTTTTTGTATCACCCCCCGTTTAGGAGCTGTAAGGGGTCAAAAACTGAAAATTTCCTATTTTTAAACACCTGTTAAAATTTTTTTGAAGTAATACACAAAAATTAAAGCTCCAACATTATATTTTTATTTCTGTTAACAACTTTTTTTAATAATATAGGGTTACTTTATAATTGACGAAAGTGTTACTTGATTTTTTCAAATTTTCTAACAAATTTCATTAACGAATTTTTTCCATTTTGTTTTACTCGATAATTTGAAATTGTTGAGGATATAATGCGTAGTATAAAAAATTGTAAAAAAATAAACAACATAACGGTTGCTTGAAGAATTTTTATTTATATGATATTGATATATATACATACTTATATAATATCATATTTATTTACATATCGTATATGTCACTAGTGAATGAATGATAAGAGTATAGATGTATATTATATAGCGCCGTATTTACATACACATATGTATTTTATTGTACTTATAAGAAATTATTCTGTCAATGGAATATTTAAATATAATATAATATAATATTTAAAATTATATTTACTGTTTTGTACTTAGTAAATTTAATATACATTTACCGCTTAGTATTAAATGGTACTATAGAATATTTGAAAAAGTTTTGGATTGATAATCGTTATGTGGAAGGTTAGAATCTGCTTTTGAAGAATGTACATATAAACATATAGTTTGAATATATGTACAACCCATAGTTCTAGAAATTATAAAATTCACCCAAATTATTTTAAAATACTAAAATATTAAAAAAATAATATTGTAAGCAGAGTGACAGGCTGTGAACATACTAACGGTTCGTACGGGTATCTAAGAGTTGACAAAGTCAACTGTATTCTTCCTCGTTTTTCCTAAAATTGTGAGTACTCTAATTTGCATGTATACATTGTGATTAAACTTTATTTTACTTAGAAAAAGAAATTTGCTAGAACTTACCTTATATATATTATATGTAACTGTAATATAGAAAAAAAAAAAGAAAATTAAACAAACAGGTGATTTTAACAAACATAAAGCACAATAAAACGGTTAGAAATGTTTGCATGTCCTATTTTAAAATTAAAATACTTTATGGCATATAACTATTTAAAAGACGTTTTGATGCTAAAGCCAAAATTACAATTAAATAAAAAAAGTCCTTTCAGGATATAACATTTTAAGTTTAAAATTAAAAACTTTGAATATTTTATAGAAAACTATATAAACATTTAATGTGATTTAATACAACAAAAAAAAAATAATTATTTTTTAAAGTTACGATATACATTAATAGATTTATATGAAATAGTATTTTATGGTATTGTTATATTCTTTAGTACATATTATTGGAATAACGTTGCCAACACTATATTTTTTTATTAGAAAGATTTTATTCATTTAAAATAAAAGAGGTTATCAACATTTTTTTTTATTATATATAAAATATACTCAAGTTGTTATCTCTACGACAATATTATTAAAAGGATATTTATAATGCAATGTGATTAGTATTGGTTTCAAAATTATTGTTCTAATATATTTGACCTATATATTAAATAAATTTAGAATTATTTCAATCAAGTTCTAAAAATAAATCAAAATTATGTAAAGAATGTATTATATATTTAAATATTTATTAAATTTTAAACTTTAGAATATTGAAATAAAGTATACTTTTAACATAGTTTATTTTATATCTTTTAGTTAAAAATCTTTTAATATGATTTTAGATTTATTATAGGGTTACGTGTAATTTTAATTGCAGTGAAGTATCCAACACGTGATTTAATTTGCAAATTAAATCTAAAAATATAAATCTTTTTCAAAATTTTGTTAAGATCTAAGATTAGTTTAAAATAAAAGAAATTTTCCTAATAATTTTAAAACTTTTTAATACGTTCATTCGTTGACGACTATAATTTTAAATAAAATAATATGAATTATTTTTTGAGAAAAGAAATTTAAATTTACTTTATATATTATATGAAAATTAATAAATAAATTTTTAAATGAATACAATCAATAAAACTAAATGTAATTACATTTTAAGCGGATCCTTTCAGTTTTTTTCCGACCGCATACATGAATGTATATGTTATAACGTAGATATTGTTTTCATACCAAAAATTTGTACATAAGACTATTTTAAAAATGCATTACTCCGGTCACCGGTGCATAGAAAACTGTAAAAAAGTTTTTAGCGTGATTGATGTATGCGTGCTTGCGTATGTGTGTGTGTGTGTATCTCTGTAGGCACGTGTGCAGACCCAACGGAATTTTTTCAAAATTCATATTATAAAGGTTTTGTCGTTTTATAAAAAATAACAAATTTCAAACATATTAATTATTATAACACGCCATATATGAAAATATAGAAAAATTTTTTTTTGTTTTTTATCCTTTTTCATATATGTATCTTTAAAAATTTATATATGTACCTATACTCAAATAATTATTCTCTTGTTGATAACGCAAAATTCAAATTGTAAAATTTTTGTTAGCAGATTCAAATGTATATATGCATCTACATCATATAAAAATTTTTGTTTTTTTTGTATAATAAATAAATAAATTTATTTACATTTTATATTATTTTTTACAGGGGCCTCGGTGGCTGCATAAAATACGCTGTAAATACCGAGGGAGTGTGGGTTCGAATCCCACATACGTCATAAGAGTTATTCGCCCTTACGACATTTACAGCCATACGCCTGAACAGGAAAGTCTGTATAATTTCCTGTCCACATTTATGTGGCAGAGAAATCTATTTAAAAAAAATTATTTTTTACTTCAAATGTTTTTGAATCAAAAAAAAAATCATGTACATATGTAAAAATTCTATGAAATTCGTATTATGCTTTTCGTATAATAGCTGTCGGTTCTGTAGTGGATATAGCTGATTTTTTTATTTTTTATATTGGAATAATCACTTTTATAACCAATTAAAATATCTCTATGATTCTGTAAGAGTTTACTGCCTTCTTAACTTTGTCTTATAAGCATTTTTTATTTTTTTTTTTTAATTTACAAAAAATTCCTGTTAAATAAAAATAAATATAAATAATTGCAAAATAGTTTAATTATTTAAATGAAACCTTTTTTGTATATATGTATAGTATACATAATATACATATATATATAATGAGTATGACGTAAATGACGCAAAATGACTAAATAAACTTTTCTAAGAACAGTTCTGCCTAAGAAGTTTTGTAAACAATGGAAAAAAATTTAATACATCGTATATATATTGTCAGGTTATTTCCCGCTCAAAGTTTTTATATTCCGACCAAAGTAAAATAATTGTTAAATATATAAATTAAATAAATGTTTTTTATTTTGTTTTTCATTTAACAACATTTTTTATAAGTTGATAATTAATTCATTTTTTTTTTCATTAATACAAATAAAATAATTAACGACATTCTTGAAAATGCACATAGACTGCAGCAATTCTGAAAGAAATATTAATTAATAAACTTTCATTATATTGGACTTTCTTTACTCTAGGATGTTTACTATATTTATTTTTATTTATTTATAACATATGATCTTGTACAGAAAGTATTTATGTACTCTTTTCCTGACGAATGAGGCGTTTGATTTTCTGACCAAAAATAAAATTTTTAGGATGAAAACGACATATTTAGGATGAAAAACTTACGGTCATAAATCAAATCACTCGAAATAAAATATAAGAAAACCAAAAGTGAACTAGATCCAGCGTTTTTTAAAAACATTAAACACAAATATACATTCTAATTCTAAATAACAAAAGGTAAAACAGAAACCTTAATTTCTAACAAAATTAAATTCATAACTATGTAGAAAGAAACAAAAAAAAAAATTGTGTACATATGCATATCAGTACATGGATGTGTATGTGAGTAGTAATTATTTAAAATAATCATTGATTTTTTTCTTCCATTCATAGGGGATTTCTGATCTAAAAACGTTGACGTTTGGAAAAACGTTGAATAAATTAACGTTTCTAATTACATATATATCTTGTTTTTAATTATGTCTGTCTAAGAATGTCTTGAAGCTATATATTGTTGATAAGTTTTATTTTTTTTCTTTTTACTAATTTTCTATACAAGTTAAGTGGTAAAAAAATATTCTTTAATGTTACAAACTTTAAAATAAACTTAACTTTATATTTTTGATATTAAAACTGGAAAAATTAGCATTTATATAAAATTAGCAATAGTACGTTATATCCTCGTAAAATAAGTTGAGAAGAAAGAAAAAAAATGTTTTTGGTGGATTTTACCCTAACCCTATTTATGTGAATACTACTAGAATGAGACCAGAATTGAAAAGCATAAACAAGGATTGTGGTTTTTATTTTTACAAGGTATAATCTTTTATTTTGAAGCCTTAGCAGTAGCTGTCTGGTCTAGCAATTTTATTTTTTTTTTTTTTACATGTATTAATAGTGACAATATTTAAAGTTATAATTCAATTTTTGTTATTACAATTCTATAAATAATTCATAAAGCTGATTATTATTTTGTAGTATAAGTAGTGTAATGTCTCTTACCAAAATATGGGTCTTTAAATTCCGTACACCAACGTTTGACAAAACCTTAAAAAGTGTTGTTTTTATTAATTATATAATCGTAATTCGTATAGTGCTCTTTAAAGTCAAACTTCACATCAAGAATTCTAAATTAATATTTAAATATCTAAATTAATATTTCAATTAGAAAAATGATTTAAGTATTATATAATATTATTTATATTAATTTAAATAAAGATAATAAAAAGTTAATTTTAATCAATTAATTTTAAAATAATTTAGTTAAAATGTGTCAAATTTCAGGAGAACTTTTAAACTACATATGTATATATATATACTAAAAAAAATTACTTTATATAAATAATAATTTAAATTTTTATCTAGATTTCTTCATATGAAGTACTTAAGCATTTATAGCATTTAATTATTAACACGTTTTAATTTGCAAAATAAGTTATATTATATTTTTTCATTTATTTTAATGAAAATAATTTATTAAAATTATGTCGAAATAATGATTAATTCTATGATTAAATTAAAAAAAAAAAAAAATTATCGTTAACTTAATTACCGTAGTTTATTTCTAAAATTTTAATGGATTTGATATGCACTTTTTTATACAAAAAAATCGATTTTGTATAATCCAAATATAGGAATTTCTTTTTCTTTGTTAGTCACACAACTTTTAACTAGTACGTAAGGTTTCTATTACTTAAATTACAATAATATGTTAAAACGATAAAAGAACTAACAGACAAAATAAAATAAAAACTTAAGAATAAATAATTATATTTATAAAAAAAAAAAAATTAAAATTACAATGTTGTTAGTTAACAAATTACAATTGCATTATATGTACTTTACAGATAAGTGTACTTGGAAAAGTTCTATCAAAATAAATTGTTTTATATAATAAGAACGATTAAAATAAAAGTTAAAAAAAAAAAAAAAACTAGAATTTATATTATTGTTTATATCTTTCTTAATTTATTAAACTTATACGAATATTGACTTTTAATGAACTTATAACATAAATTGTTACTACCTAACTAAAAATAAAAAACACACACAGAGGATATATTCAAATTTCAAGGTGATTTGTACATAATTGTGTTTTATGGGTGATTATTTGAATTTTAAATTTAATTAATAAAAAAAGAAAAAAAAAATTATTTCTAAATTATAATTTTAAAATAAAATAATTATAAAAATTATAGGAAAAAAAAAAAAACAATTTATAATTAAATTTTTATAAAATTATAACTATAATAAAATTAATTATATATAGTTAATAAAGAAAATCATAATGTAATAATTATGCAGTAAAATGCAAGTGCAAAAATAACATAATAATTTTATACTAAAAGGTTGTATCAGGTTCTATATATCTATTAAAGAAAAATTTAATTATCAAGTATTTATTATAATCATAAACGGCTTAATGGTCGTTGTATTTTTCATAGGAAATTTATTAATTACATCAAGCTAACTTCAATAACCTTATTTACAAAATATATGAATCAACAAATTGATAAAGGTCTAAGGAGGATATTTCTAAGTATATATTTACTATTAATCTTTACTTTTTTTATTTAGTTATGATTATGTAATTCTGTCTTTTTCAACATATCTACCGTGTTTTTATTTTTTTTATATATTTAATCATTCATCTCAAAGGAGCCTAATATTAACTAGATCCAATTTTTTTCTTTATTTAAAGATTGAGTTATGTTAAAGAGTTTATACGAATTCTTTTATTTTAGAATAAATTGTGTATAAATTAGAAAAATATTTGCTTACCAGTCTGCCTGTTTGCATAACAATCATTTATTATTAAGAAATAATTTCTTCTTTGTTCGTATTTTATTCATATAAAAGACAATATGTAATAGAAAAGTCTGTATTGAAATGAAAAGTGATGGAGAAAAAAAAAATCATTAACGAAGTCATTAATATCAAAATTAGATCAGGTCTTCACTGTCATAGTCACTGTCATAGTCAAAAATTGATCAATTTCACTAGTTTTATAACTCTTATAGTTGAAACAGAAAATTAAAACTTTGATAAATTTTTCTACATGAGCCTTAAAATCTATATTATATAATATTAAAAAAATTATATAAAGAAACATTAAACAGATAGACAAAATTTATTTATTTATTTCAATATAATACGTGAACACAGAGGAAATACGCAATATTAATTAAGCCAAGAGATCTCGGTGGACTAGTGGGTAAGAGCGTTTAAAAGACGCTGTAAAAATCGAGGGAGTGTGGGTTCGAATCCCACACATACCGTAAGAGTTATTCCCCCTTACGAAATTTACAGTCCCGCCTGAACAGAAAAGACTGTGCGATTTCCTGTCCACATTTATGTGGCAGAGAAATGCATTAAAAAAAAAAAAAATTAATTAAGCCCTAGGGCCATTATGGGCAGATAATTAATTATTGTTAATTAACAAAAATTATAATAAATTAATATAATAATAATTTTTGTACTATTGAATATGCATATACTTATTTACTACATAATACTTATTTACTACTTAGCTTATATTATTATAATTTTATTAAACTATAATTTTATTGTAATTTTGTCTTTGTAACCAAATTTATTTAAATCATTTCCCATATATTATAAGTTATGCAAACTTGTTTTATTGTATGGAAGTTTTTAAGATTAGGTTTAAGAAATTCATTTGTTTGTGTAGAGATTATTAAATTTGTATTAAATGCGCATTCTTGAAAAATGTGTATTATTCATATAGCGGACATATCAGTGAACTTGTTCTTTCAAAGAGAAATTTTTTTGTTGCTAATGTATGACCTAGTATTTTATGGCAAATTTTAATTTTAGACTTTAAATTTGAACTTTTTATAGCCATTTTAGCCTTTTTATCTGCTAGTTCATTACCAACAATTCCGCTGTGACCTGGAACACATATTAGTTTTGCACCGAGTACTGATATAGTATGTTGAAATGTTAGAATGTCTGTGACTTCTTTGTTATATTAAGCGATGGATCTATCTATATAATTGATTAGATTAAATAGCCAAGGTATGTTCTCTTTGTTTTTAGGAGAGTTATATTGTAATATAATCTTATAAAATCTTTAGTTTAATTATATTATAATCTTATAAAATCGAGATAAAAAGTATTTTTTTATAAGTATATGTATATTTTAACAATTAAATAATTTAAATTAGATTTAAAAATGATAAATGACAAGCTAAAATTATAATTTAATTTATTAATAATGATATTATCGCTAATATTATGTATATTATACTTATATGTAATTCATGTAATTAATTAATAATATAAAAAAATAACAATAGAGAGACAAAATGTGTATAGAAGTGGCAGTTAAAAGGCTAAAAACCTTGAGAGAGAGTACTGAAACACGACATGCCTGCTGGTCCATTCCTGTTTTCTAAAGGTAATCAAATGAATTGATGAAACTTTGTGATCAACAAATAGATTTATTTAGTAGCAGTGCATAAAGGGTGTGTCAAAGGACGTAGCTGTTACAGTATATTTAAAATAAAAGCACAAATAAATTGTAATAATAATTTTCTATTTTTACTTCCATAATTATTCGTTTGTTCTTTTATTTTTCTGTTACATCATTTAGATATTATTAATTTGTTATTCTTAAAACAAATATCACCGACATATTTTCCACTTTTACTTCTTTTAATTCTTTTTAAATTTCATTTTACACATTTTTGTCACACCTTTAAGGTTACCCCAAAGGTCTTAAACATTCACTTGTAAAATATACTGTAATACGGATAAAATTTTGTTAAACACAAAAAAAAATTAATTAGTAAAGATAAAAATATTAATAACTATTATTACAAATTTTATATTAAATATTCTGTCACTTTAAGAAAAATATTCAGAAACTTTTTTTTTTGGACGTGTATACTAAGAAAAAGAAAAATAATTAAATACATAAAATAAAGAAATATGCAAAAACTCATGTCTTTTTTCGCACTTACACACTTTTATTTCGTATGAATAAAAGCGGAAATTATTTGTCACATAATAAAAATCACTTACCCTTTAAGACAAATGATAACCACATAAAGAGGCTTGTTTTAATAATAATGTACAATAAATGGTAATAAATACGTAATAAAAGGTGATACAATATTCTGATAATTAAATATATGCTTATTATTATGTAAATAACTAAATTAATTTTAATATAAAAATAAATAAAAATATATAACAGTTGTACTTAGAATTTATGGGATAGCTTAGAAAATTTATAATTATTTATAGGTATAAAAAATTTAATTGTATGTTTTTTAATTTGTGAACAGGAAATTTACATTAATAGTTTAAGAAATTTTTATTTTGACATATAATATGTATATTATTTTGTTTTTCGATGTTTTACATTTGTTAAAAATATTCGGACTATTTATGCGCTCAAAAATTTCATCAGTAATTACAAATTTTAATATTATTCGGAGAAGCCTAATTTCCATGATAATCTAGTGTCATGTTGAAATTAAGATCAAAAACTTAACACCATATATAAAAAATAAAGTATAATACATAATATTTCACAAAATTTGATTAAATTTGATTTAAATTAAACTTCCATAGTGTATAACATTTTAAATTTTGCAAAAGAGAGAGACTTTTGAGACTTTTTAGATCTAGTATATTGAATTAGACCATAAGTATATACTACAGTATCAAAAAAATAAAACAACCTTTTATATTATAAAAGAAAACCGACGTAATCAAATATTGTCAAAGAATTAATTTGTATTGCTATTAAAAAAAAAGTCTATGTTGAAAAATACAAATAAATTTTAATAATATGTGTAATAAGTAAAAACAGAAATTATATTTGTTAACTTTAAAATTTAAATCAAATCTACTTCAATAAAGAAAACATTTCAAAAGGAAAATACATTTTACAATATGCTTATAAAAACTTTCTTTATTTACTTTTTAGGCTTAAAAATATTACAAAATAAATATTGACAAAATCAGAAAATGTCAAAACAATTTAATTATTCAATTTCAAGGCAGTTTCCCCAAAATTAATTTCTTTTTATAAATTTTTTTTTTTTTTTTGGTTTTGTACCAACTATTATTTTTAAAACTATATTCTAAAAATTCTCCGTTAAGGAAATGTACTTTACAGAAAATAAATGTAAAAGCATATAACATAACATAATGTAAAAGTATATTTAAATTGCATTGAAAAACATTGCACATATTTAAAATAAAATTAATCAATTACATGAAAATTTCTTTATCAAAATAATGTAAAAAAAAAAAATATGTTTCTTTATTAATGATATCTGATAGCTGAATCCGATTAATCATTTATCTGTATATTATATGCATATGCAAACATTTATATGTACAAAAATCCAAAAAAAGATCTAAGATAATCTGACCTTAAAAGAATTTATTTTTTCTTTTTATTGTTTTTTGTTTTTTATTTTTTTTTTGTTTAGTTTTTATTTTGTTTCATTTGCTTTACCGGTCATCAAATAAACAGCACAGGCAAAATAATAAAATAACCTTCAACGTCATAACTGCAAAAACGAAAACCACAAATCACGTACTGACACTGTCATCAATTTTAATGAGAAACCATTTGAAGAAAAAAAAAATAAAATTCTGAATAAAATTTTCCGTGAATAAAATGAAATATTAATAATAAAACGAAAAAAGAAAAGGGAAACAAAAGGAAAATTTACAAAGTTTAATGATACAATTATTTTATTAACGGTAAAATGAGATATCGAATATGAACGAGATAAAAAAACAAAACAATTTCTTAAAATTTTATTAATTTTTATTTTTACGTCATATAACCAAAATGTATATATGGTTGGTAATTGGTATGGCGCTGAAATCATCTTGTACTTCGATTATTTACTATGGCATTCAAATTAATAAGGAAATTCTGAATTTAAATAATTTAATTAAAGTCAATTAGAATTGAAGGCAATTATTTCTTATATGATATACATAATTTAATATAACTTTTTGATCTTCAACTACTTTCATATAAAATTTATAAACTATATTTAATAAAAATTTAAAGGAAAATGAGGTGTGTCCAAGCATCCCGTAATTTCCGTAAGTTGAAATTCAGATCACATATTCTAGTTACTAGTACATCAGTATAATTTTACCATAAAAAATTTTATTGAAAACGTTAACTTTAATTTTTCTTTTTAGCATTAAAAAATTTTGAAAAAATGTGCTTATATTAGTTTCACTCTGTCCATTTCTCTGTGTATGTGTTTGTCCGGGTGTTTACAAAAAGTTCTATACCGTTTCAAATAGAGCAAATTTACACTATTTACTGATAGACATCGCAAAAAAATTAATTTTAATTATGGAGCAATTTTTTTCTGTACCCCACCCTGTATAGAGTTGCATCGTCTCAAAGTTCGAAAAAGCCCTATATTTAAATTGTTATAACACAACTTCTAAAATATATATTTTCAATCTGAAAACGCCAAACGATAGTTTTTATAGCTTTACAAATATGCATGTATAAATTAAATAAATACTTCTGCCATACGGTATTTTAGTTTACAGTTATGCGAAACTCAATTTTTATCAAATTCGGTTTAAGTTAGAAAGTTTGAGAGGAGTTAGATATTTAAAAACAAGTATGAATTATTTCAGAAAATATTTTTGTGTCGTTCCTCGGTTGGGAGCTGTAAAGAGTCAAAAACTGAAAATTGCCGATTTTTAAACACCTGTCCAAAATTTTCGAAGTAATATACAAAAATTAAAGCTCCAACATTATATTTTTATTTCTGTTAACAACTTTTAATATAGGGTTAATAGGATATAGGATATATAGGATAACTTAAAATTGACAAAAGTGTGACTTGATTTTTGCCAATTATTTCTAACAAATTTTTTTAACGATTTTTTCAATTTTTATATTATTATAATATTATTTTATTCAACATACTTTCTTATGAACTCTTCAGCCAACACGTATTATGGAATATTTTTTAATTTTAGAAATGTACTTTTTTGGAAACTTTTGGTTTTTTCTTACTTGTTTATTAATACATTATTAATAATTGTATATTAATTTTGCATCGATTTTGTACATTTGTCTTTCTTTGTTGATAAAAATGACAAATTTTTTAATTTAGTTATTTATACTTAAAAATATTTAATGATAAAAAAAACCAAAGTAATAAATATTAATATAGGCACTATTTTTATATATGTATATAAAATAAATTATGTATATAAGTTTGTAAGTTTAAAAAAAAGCTATTTCCAAGAAAACCAAGAAAACGAAATTTCTAATATACGAGAGTTATGAAAGAGAGAAGCTTTATCCTTAATGAAAGGAAGAGTTTGAAACATTATAATTCCTTCGTTTGAAACCTTCACTCTGTCGGAAGAATCTTTGAAAGCTTCTCAGATTCATGTCCGTAAGTTCACCTAAATCTTGGAAAAGAAACTAGATATTTCCGTCTTCCCTTGACAGACTAGGACAAACCGAGAGAAATTTTTACACGCTCTATATCACAAAATCTACAGTTAAGATCCTCATGCATACCTAATCTTCTAACCTAAATCTAGAGAGAAAAAGTATGGAGTTGGATTTTTTAAATTCAGATCCATACTAAGACTAAAGCAAATATAAGTTTTAAAATACAATTGATTACAACAATTATGAGTATTATTTTTCTTTTTTGGAAGTTATATCGATTTAAAGTTTAAAATTATATAAATGTTTTTAGTCAAATATAAATTTAAGCCCAAAAAAATTGCGTTTTTATCTTGCCATTACTTTTTATTATTCATTTTTTTTATTTAAACTGCAATAAATAAATAGAAATAATTTTTTTCTTATAGCGTTTTCTTTTGAAAACAAAAAAAAATGGTTGCCCTGATAAAATGCAAATCTGAAAAAAGTCAAATCTATTTTTGCTAGTTTTGCCCATTTCCTTTTTGTTTTTGACCTGAAAAAAATTTTGAATAGAACAGAAAAAGTATAAAAAGTTGCCATTTTGGAGGGTGCAAAACTTATTTTATTGCCCTGTGCACTGAATATTTTCAGCTTAAATTTTGAAAAAAAACTTTGCCCTGACCCAATTTTGCCCTCATTATTTTTCATAAAAGAAAACAAAAAAAAAATTTTTTTGGCTGAAATTTTTTTAAAAATTAGAATAAATATAACGTACAGCCCCAGATATAGGGATCAGAAAACGCTATTAAGTCAATTTCTTTAATAATTATTACTACACCAAGCCAGGCTATACATTAAAAAATTAAGATAAAAATATTTTTACAGATTATAAGCAAATGTAAAACTACATATTATAATGAATACGTCTTCTAACAAAAAATACAACTGAAAAAATTTTACAATAATTTCCTCCTTTTACTCTAATGATTTTTACCAACAAATTAAATTAACAAAATTTATACATCAGTTAAACCAATTTAATGTCTAAGAAATAGTAAATAAAAAATGAATCACCAATTAAACAAATAAAATTAACCATAAAAAAAAAATTTTATTATTTACCTTAAATATTTTAATTGAAAAAATAAAAAATAGCTGAAAATACTCAATTAACACCATTCCTGCTTATAATCGATTATTCTTTAAAAACACCAAAGAAAAAAGTGACAAACAAAAATACATACATTAAGTATAGAAAAAAAAAAAAATATAATTAAAAAATATACAAAAATCACTTCAAGCTTAAATATGATAATCAAGATTATAATATAAATAAATCAATATATTTAATATTAAGAATATATTTTATTATAAGTGTCTGGACTTTAGAGTTTCTATACACAATTTCTTTCTTTTTATCTAAAGTTTATCTTCAAAACTTGGGAAAATATCTAAGTTGGATGAATGGAAATTTTTATTTAGAGATTTTATTAAAACGTAAATTTTAAAATTAATGTAAAATTAATTTAACATAATTAACAATATTATATACTTATATGCTAAAAATTCTTCCTTGAATATCTCTAAAATAATTAATATAATCATGTAAGAATTAATAATAATTTTCGAATAAACGAATTAAATATTAAAGAAAAAAATTTTCATAAAATTAAATCGCAAAAATGATTTGTATTTTAAAATACAAATAACCAGTCATTGACACTAAATATAATATATAAATAAATAATTAGCTTTAATTAAATATGATATGTAAATAATAACAAAAATAATAAAAAAAAATTAAATGCAAAGTTTTTTAATAAAAACATTTAAAAACCGCTCACGTAGTTTTGTTTTTCAGTGCTTTGAAACAAAAAGAAATGTAATAAAAACTAAGTATAAAATTTTATAATCTTTAAATATTACTCTTATACAAAAAATATTATAAAAAGTCTAATATTTAGATATTAAAAATAATAAAAACTTAATTTTGTATATTTAGAAAGGAAAACATTTGCATGAAGCAATATTCATACAGATATATAGTAATGCCCTAAAATACTAAACAAAAAAAAAGTAAAAACTAACAATTTTTCTATTTATTTGATTTGATATAAATTCATTCGGTTCTTTTTCCTCATAAATTCTCAAATTTTGTTTTTGATACGGAAATAAAAAAAAAGAAACCATTTCTATATAAAAATACACCTTTGTTTTGTTTTTTTATAAAAATATTTAGATTATAAAGTTTTATTTTTTTTTCTATTATTTTTATGGTCATCTTTACATGCCTGACGTGTAAATAATAATTAATACAATAAATAAAGCAAAATCGTCACATTACAAAAGACATTTTACAAAAAGGACGTTTCATCAAAATACATATTATACTTTACTGTAAATGTATGAAATTATAGCATATATTTTAAAAACAGTAGATAAAATGCCAAATATACTATACAATTTACAAAATGGACATTTGAATAAAAACCAAAAAAATCTATTTCATGAAATGTCGTATTACATAATAATGGTATAAGGTTAAACGTACATACTATATAGGTATATGAATATAAGAGTTATGTTTGGAAAATCAGATATATATGATTTTTCTAAAAATAATTTTCTTAAACGTTAAGCCCGTTAAATGAGAAATTTACCAAGCAACTTTTGATGAAAAATATTTATGCAATATTATGTCTTTTGATAAAGTACCTATAATCCTTACCATAAATAAATTTGTCATTATAGATTTATTGAGAAAAAAAAAAAATGAACAACAAGTGAAAAAATAAAATTTACATTTATTTTATTTTTTAAGCTCTATATAAAAACTGCAGTAATATATTTATATATGTACAAATAAGTATATATGTACCTAATTATAAATGCAATTTTTTTTTAAATAATTTATAATGTATTTAAATAAATGTTATTTTGAAGCTTTAACTTGCTATAATTTAATAGTTTATTAAATGTTTTATATTAAAATTAGTACATATTATTTTTTTATTTAGATTTTAAAAAAGATATTAATTTTCTCTAATCGTTTAAAATAAATAAATATACTTAAAATTAAAAATTTCTTCAACTTTAACTTAAACAAAAATAACTTTCATTCGCTTCTCAACTTCAACAAAAATTCCTTCTACTCAAATTCTTTTGACTATTTTAAGCGTTGTGACAATTGACAATGCTTCTCAAATTCATTTAATTGCTCATATGTCTCATTGTTAAAAATATTAATTTAGTAAAATAATTTTTCCCATGGCTTTACTTGATATTAATTCTTTTCATTAACTTAATTTAATTTCCTTTTGTTGTACTGTGAAGCTTTAGTTTTTAAAACATCTATAGATATATTCAATTTATGAGTTGACATTGGCAACAGATTTACATTGTATTACATCGAAAATGTTTAACATATTATATATACATACGTTATACTCGTATACGTTAATATAATTTATACTAACTAACAATGTCAAAAAAATTAAAAAAAACGACATAAAAAAAAATGTTAGAATCGGTACGTAATACTAACAACATACACAGAAATTAAAATGAAAATGCTAAAGTGATTTTGTAAAAAGACATGTATGAGTAACTTTATATAACATTTAAGATGTTATATACAAGTAGGCACATAATTAGAAAAAAAGAAACACAAATGCAAATAGTTAGTGGAAAGATATTTAAAAAATTAAAATCCTATAGCTATCAAGTAAATAGAAGTTGGTAGCCTTTCCTTAATCAATGTTTCTTTATTTTGAATATCATTAGTTGCCTTTCTTTTTTACTGAGAAATAGATATACATATGTATTATGTATGTATGTACTAAAAACATTTCTTGGATGATATTACTGTAAATAATCTCTCAGCTAAAAAATTTTTTATTCAACTTACTAACAACATGGAAAACATATGCAGATTGGTAAGCATTCACATCTGTAAATACTGTATAATATGTTAAAATATTTATTTCAAAATCAAAATATTTATATATTTATATATTTATTATATTTAAATACATAAAAATATTGAAATTAAATTAATACATATACATATACTCGTACTGATTGAATTTTAAATAACAAGGCAGTATGTAAAATCAAAGATTTGTTAATGCGCACATTTCCAAAATGACAATAAAAAAATGTATTGTACTTTGTTTAAATTTTTTAAATCAAGAAATATTTTCTTCTATTTTAAGAAAACGCTATAATATAACCAATTTATACGGGTGCTCAAGTTATAGTTGTCGAAAAATAGCAAATTTTCTATTTTATTTTGTAATTCACAACAATCTTCTTAAAATTTTAAAAATTCCTCATATTCGGAGGAAACAAAATTTTACAAAATTTTGTCTATATTACAAATTTTTAATACTAAAATGCAAAAAAATTATATAATTTTTATAGTAATAGCAGGCATATAGCTTTTCTATCGTTTCCATATTCAGATTAAAAAAATACTAAACAGAACTTAGAGATATAATCAAATTGTATAACTAATCGAACGAACAGAACAAGTAGACAAAGTGAAATTAATTAGCAAATTTTTGAAAGATGTTTTGGAAAATGTGTTCAAAAGTTAAAATGTTTAAATATATTTACAAATAAATAATAAAAAAAATATAAATTAGACTGATTTTTAAGCCATATAAGAAAATAACTTGAAAAAAATTATACGTCCAAATAAATGTTATTGCAAGTAACTATATGTAATCGAAACACCGTTCAGTAAACGTTATAGGGATAAGAATTTATACATAGTTAATAAAATCTTCACGATAGAATACCCAAACCAAAAGTTGAAATAATACCTATCTTAATTATTTTTTCTTTTAAAACTTTTAAAACAAAGTATTTTATAATATTAATTATAACGACTCTTTTATTGATATAACATTCTATAGAAGGATTAAACCATACAGCTCATAACAATATCTCTTAATAAATTAAGCTGCAGTTCCATTATCTTTAATCACACATAGCCCAGCCTGTTATAAGATACAAATAAAATTTGGATTATACAAAAAGATGTAAGGTATTACATATTATGTATATAGATATTAGTTACTTTTACAATATATCATATATTAAGTATATTTTTAATATTTTAATATATGCAATTATATGTAAATTTTAATATATGCAATTAAATTATGTTTCTTATATTCATTTGAACCCGATGACAAATAAAAGTTACAAAAAAAAATCAGATAAAATTATTAATCCCTTTTATCGATGGGTAGAGCCCATCCAGCGACTACAATGGTCGTAATACGTGTAACACTTATGGGGCAAAATCGTACCTCTAATTGGAGTATTAAGAAGGTCTAACATCACGCTGATTCCTAACAGTCAGAACAATAATTAACGTTCACTCCGCACATTTGATACAATATAATAAACTGGTCATCTTGCGCTGATGCACTAAATAATAAGTGTCAGCAAATTTTAACAAAATCAGTTAAATGTATGTTTAATTACAGCAGAGATTACAGCACCACAATAATGTTTGCAGAAACAAAATTAAACAAATTAAGTGAAATCATCATATTAGAGAAGGCAATATGTATTCGTTTACAAAACCTCTAATAAATTAACAAAAAATAACATCAAGTTGGAATGTAGGTATGCCATCTTCAATAGAGAAACTAGAAATAAAGAACTTCTGGACATACCAAACAGCAGAACTCAGCTACATAAAAATAGTTTACTCCCAACTGGCATAAAAATATATAACACTATACCGAAAGTAATAAAAGAGAGTAAAAATGTTGCAGAATTCAAGAAAAAGGCGATTAAGTACATAAAAGCAAACATAATTCTGTTTACTTAATGTAGCAAGCTGTCATAATTATGCTTAGACTAAAATATTTAAAAAAGCAACTAGACGAAGTAAAATGGAGAAGCCGCAACTCCATACCAGTTACCTAGACTGCATAAGTTGTCAACACATTCATATATAATTAAATAAAAGATATAGTGTATTCCAAAAAAATTAATGTATATTTTGTTCTATAATAATTAATAATAATAATAAATAAATAAATAAAAATAATCCCTTTTATGAAAATTTATCTTTTGGCTCGTGTTTCCTGTCCTCAATTTAAATAAAGAAATTAAATAATAATTATAATGAAACAAAAAATGTGGTCACAATTGTAAAAAAAAATGTATTTTTTTTTATTTCCTTTAACACATTTTTAATGAAATTATGAAGACATCTTTCCTTAAATTAACAAAGAAAAAATAAACTCGTCTTATAACAAACCAATTATTGTATATTTATTTTTATTTATTTTTTTTTTTTTTTTTGTAGTTAAAATTTTAGAAATTCATTAGTAATTCATTCGTTCACAAGTTTACAAGATTCAATTCTAAATTAAAATGAAAAAAAAAAACAGAAACAGCACCCAAAATTACTTGAATCTATTTAGCATTTATAGATGGGTTTTTATGATGGATTAAATGGTTAAAGTAAAATAATACACGTAATACAGCATAACATAACATAATATATGACGATTTGTGTATGTATGAAAAATGCAAATACAACATACTATTATTTATGCATCATAAAAATTATGTCGACAAGTTTTTTTTTTCTTGTTTTACTTCTTTTTTTTTTTATAATTACAACTTCTATTTCTTATTTGATTATTTATTTTACTTTAAGTTTTTCTTAGATTCTAAAAACAATAACATTATACGCTAAAGGTAAATTTTTAGAGATAAATGATGACCTTAACATAAAATTTTTATTTTCATTATTTTTATAAGATATTTTTTTAATGAGGTGTTTTTTTTTTTTTACTCCATTCACTGTATTTTTTGGGTTATTTGACTAAAGTATGAAAATCTGTTAAATAAAATGTATAATATGACAAAAATCCATTTAGTTTTCAATTAAAATAGTGTTTTTTTTATTTTTTACTTTAATGATATCTTTTCAATATCTTGAAAAGAAAACAGAAAAATGTCATCTAAAAATTATAGCAAAATATACATCATATGTATATACATTATATTTTTTAACTTTTCTTTTTTATATTATTGGTACATATCAAATGTTTCTTCCTGTAATTAATTAATTTGTGATAATGATTGTTATAATGGTACATAAAAAATGTGTTATTGAAAAATTTATCATGAATAAAAAATAAAAAAAAATTTTATGATGCATTTAATTGTTTTATTGCGTTTTCAGTTCGAGTTTATTAGTTCTAATAATTTTTTGTTTTTTTTTTTTTTAATTTTTTAATTAGGGTTTTTTTTAAACAAGTTTTAAAATTAAATTAAAAAAGAGATTATTTATTTATATAATAAAACATTAATAAAAAATTTGATTTTCTCTGGTTTAATATCCGTTAATTTGTCTAAAATCTATATATAATAAAAAAGTGCGGTGAAGTTAGAAAAGAAAAATAGGTGTATATATTTTTTTTAAATTAATATTTGATGAAATTATATGGGGTGCATGACATTTTGCTGAAAAAAAATCAACGAAAAGGAATCTCTTTCTCATTCTCAACGAAACGAAAAGGAAAATCTCTGTTCAAGGAATTTCTGTTCAAATAAGTACATATATAGTAAAAAAAATATAAAAAAGGATTTTAGAGTATTGGACACAAAACTAGATTATAATACGCTTTTTCCAATATATATACATATATATATAATATATATATGTGAGATTCTCAATTAGAAGAGATTTTAAAGTTGGACTCAAAATCAGTGTTATACGCCTTTTACAGAATATTTATACACATATGAATATGTGACATTCTGAATTAGGGGATTTTAGAGTTGCATTCGAAATCAGGGTATTATCTTTTCTCAGAATATTTTTATATATGTATCTAAATGCCAGATTCTGAATTAGAAGCGTTTTTAGAGTTGGATTCAAAATCAGGGAGGGTTTTCTCTTTTTGCAGAATGTGTATATTTTGTAGCCTACCATAAGATATGTGATAATTAGAATCCCGAGTATGCATTTATATATATACTCGGAAAAGTATGCGTATGTAAGTAAGTAAGTACCCTGATTTTGTATCTAACTCGAAAATCCATCCCAATAATTTTTAACATATTATGTACTTACATATTTGAACACATATTTTAGTTCTGATAAAAATGTAAACAATAGTTTAATATTATTTGTTACTTGTTTTACAATAGTTTAATTTGTTTGTTATTACAATAGTTAAAGAATTAATTAGTAGCACATTTGAAAAAACAAACATAAAGATTCATATTATATGATTATATAATAGCAACCCGGTTCATATTATTTGTTTAAAAAAAACGTCATTAAAATTATTTTATATTTAAATATTGACCGGCGGCCGAATTATGATGATTCCAAAAACAAATAATTTTAATTGAAGATGTTTTTTTTCGGGATTTTTTTTTTTAGAGATTTTGTATTATTCGGCATTTTGATATTTTCGGGATTTTTTTTTTTCAAGATTTTAAATCATTCGGAATTTTTATTTTCAGGATTATTTTTTCTGGATTTTTTTCGTTCGGGATTTTTTATTTCAGTAGAGTGTCATAGACCCAATTATATGAACTGATTTATTAATTATTTTATTTAATTTTTGCACAATTATGAATTTATTATATGAAAAAAATATATGTTAGTTTAAAAGTTTAAAGGAATTAGAAATGTATTATAAAGTTCGATTCGTTTCGACTTTAAAACAAGAAAAAATTATTTAGAAGTGTCTTCATTTTTATAATTTCTATTCTTCTCATTTAAAATATTTAGTCATTACATATACATATAATAATTTACTATAATAAGTACTATATTTAGTTAATACTTCTATTGTGAAAAATTCAAATTCAGTAAAAATTCAAAATCAAATTCAGTAAAAATAAACGAGAATTCTAACAGAATTCCTGCTGACACATTGGCAACCAATTGGCGAATGGCGACTAGTGTAATGAGGTACTTAAAAAAAATTGGTATAGAGAATAAGGTGCATGCAGATTCTGTTAAGAAGAAGAGAGTAAGAGACTACAGAAAATATACTTAAAAACTGCACAACTTTACTACAAACAACGTTGTTCATCTAGAATTCTAGAAGCATTTTGCTTTGCTGAAGATGAACTGCCAGCAATAAACCCTTCACAGATCTTTACTTCCCTAGTGGCAGTAGGGCTGACAGAAGTGTTATTGGTTAGTTATAATTAATATGATTTTCATCTGCGTAGACAGTTTGTTTTTGAGCATTTTAAAAATCGAAGAGAAGTTTTTCAATACGATTCTACTATTTTTGTTGAATTTGAAATGATTGACTGTTGTTAACTTGTTAATATTATTATTCTCCTCCAAATATAGATATGTATGTACGACCAGTAGGATTACAAGAAAATTTATATGAAAAATATACTATTAAAATTAAATTTGGTATAATATGTGATGTCTTGATAAATTTGCATCAAATTATTTTTCTTACAGTTTTTGAGGAATTTATTTTTATGATGACCTTTTCTATTTAGTTCTTATCTATTTTAGTTTAGTTATTTTCTATTTAGTTCTCTCAAAATTGAGCAATTATGATAACTATTCGTTGCATCTACATATATCAAATGTGAAAAGTATATTATAAGTATCTGATGATTGGATATAATTAAAATATCATAAATAATAATAGGTAATGGTTTAAAATATTTAAAAAATGTTTTGTCAAATCATTGAAAAATTTTACATAATCATTCTAATGTAATAACTTTAATCTTTATATTACATATTATGGTTATAATATATTGTAAGGTTCTTTAAAAGTGCAAAATTTCGCATTGACATACTTAATTAATGTTATTATGCTTATACTTTTTACTTTTTTTTTGTAGCTCTGTTAGACTGAAATTTGCAAATTAATTAAATTCCTAGATTCTTAATAAACATTTGAAAAACATTCTTAGATTTCAGAGTCTAATTATACGTAAATAATAAATGTATATACCTACATATGTATATAAATTAATTTTATTTTTAGTTTATTCACATAATAATTATTATGCATGTGAATATGCATGTGAATGCACACACACTTATTCTTTTTTCATGTACATTATATCTACATAAAGTTTTATACAATTTAAATTTCAATGTGTTTATCTTAATCAATTTTTTTCGCCTTGAAAAATTTGGTTCTTAACACCAACAATTTAAGAATCGAAATAAAATTTAAAATATGTAGAAAAAAAAATGAATAGGTATATAATATGTGTATAATAAACATTTCAATGATGGTAACTATGTCAAGAACAACAGCATCAACATTGTAAAAAATTTTAAAGAGTATCTTAAAATTATTTTAAATTGTTTATTATAGACAATTCTATAAAATGAAATTTTAATTATCTATAGGTATAAAAGCATTCAAAAAAAGAATTAATAAAAAAAAGCACAAATACAAAGAATATTCATAATCATAAAACATTTTTAATTCGACATTTTTTTAAGTTAAGTATCATACTTTTTTCTATTTAAGTATGCTATACATAAGTAATATAAAAAAAAAGCAAATATTATAATCAATTATAATCATATAATCTAATAAAATTTGTTTTAAAAACAATGTGCAAATAAAATTATACTAGTTCTAGAATCTAAATCTCATTGAAATTGAAGTACCAACTTTAATATATAGGGCTAGTATGAGAACTAGCAAACAAGTTTTTCACAGAACTACATACAAATTGTTTTATGTGGTTCTGTGAAAACTAAAACGCAAAGAAAAGAATCCGCCTACATTTAGGCAAAGTTCTTTATAATAATTTTTAATATTATATATTATTATCTTCAAATTTAACTAGGGGCCTCGGTGGCCTAGTGGTTAAGAACGTGGCTTATGAACCGAGGGAGTGCGGTGCGGGTTCAAATCCTGCACAGGTAGCAAGTTTTATTAATTGAAAACAAATTCCCCTTGCTACCAAATATAGTGTAAATTTAAAATATATAATATAAACAAAATAAATAATATTAGTGCATAATTTAATAATAGCCATAGTAAGCCAATGGTTCTGTAATATTAAAATATCCTATGTGATTTATAATATTAATATAAATAAATAAATAAATTTAACTAGACCCTCGATGGCAAAATAGTTAAGCATAACTTATTAAATCTGCAGGTAGAAAATTTATTTTTAATTAGAAAGAAAACGAAGCAGAAAACAATACAACCAAATTTACGGCATTGGTAACCCATGGTTTTGGTAATATTACAATAAATAAAATATATCTTATGTAAAATGTCTCTTTTTACAATACTTTTCAACGTTTGGTCTGTTACGGTTGTCTACATCAGAGGTACAAGTTTAAAGAAAAGGAAAAGAATTGTAAAAAATTTGGCAATATAATGAATAATGTTATGGAAAAAGGACTTGGATAAATATGAATATATTTTAAAATTACAATTTTTAGATATGAAGATTAGATATAGTTTACTAATTATTACAATGTTAAAAAAATGTTTTTTTGATTACCTAGAAAAACTAAATACCAACAAACTTTTGTATTAACGGCAATAATAAATACAAAACTAAAACTTTTGTTCTCTGATTTTAATATAAAATAAAATATGTCACATTTGTTTCAAAACCGATTTTTAAATTATGTCCTATGTCCTATTACTATTAATCCGTCTCTGTAATTTTTCATATGACTATGACATTTCATTATTGACAACAAAAAAAAAAAAATAAAAAAAAGCAAAGTTAGATTTAGAAAATAATTTTTTAGTCATTTGGTATTTTGAAAACAATGGTTTTTTTTTTAATTGGCCAATAAAAATAAGGACTAATTATATTTTGCATACAATTGGGTATAAATTACTTTAAACTATAAACCTTGTTTTCACAAAATTTCTTGTGATAAATTAAACTAATTCAAAGATCTCGCAGAATAACAACCTCGTTAAAAAATTATTCTTATATAATAGAAATGTTAAGTGTTGATTAATAATACAATATTTACTTGTAGCAAAAATGAACCATAGATAATAAAAATCAGAAAATGACTGAAACACTGAATTTTGGATTGAATTTTAAAATTTAAATTAGATAATAAAAATTGAGCTGCCATCTTCCAAAAATAGAACCCACCTAGATAAAAATTTAAAACAACAAAAGAGAAAAAAAATTAAAAATGAAAATAGTTCTTTTGGAATATTATAAAAAATTTGATTGGCGTGAATTTGTTTGTGGTTATGGGGCAGCTACAATCAATATTTCGGTAACATATCCAATATATAAAATGATTTTTAGACAAATGCTTCATGGAGATAAAGTTACATCAGCATTTAGTCAGTTAAAACATGAAGGGTTACGATATTTATATAGAGGAATGTTACCACCATTAGCTCAAAAAACCGTTTCATTATCATTAATGTTTGGTATTTATGATGGTATTAGAAAAAATTTATTAGCCGAACCTTTTAAATTAGATCCTTATACAGCTAAAATTGTGGCAGCAAATTTAGCTGGAACATGTGAAGCAGTTTTAATGCCATTTGAAAGAATACAAACTTTACTAGCCGATTCTAAATATCATAAATATTTTAATAATACTGCAACAGCTTTTAGGTAAACATAATCTATATAAGATAAAATAAAAATATTAAATTTTAAATAATTTTATTTTAGATATGTATGGAAAAATCATGGTTTCAGAGAAATGTATCGTGGTATTATTCCAATTTTATTTAGAAACGGTCCGTCTAATGCCGTTTTTTTTGTATTAAGAGAAGAAGCTACCGCTAGAATGCCAAAAAAAGTAATATGATAGAAAATAAGTTATTAATTACAAAAATAAACTAAATTTACTTTGTAGGATAAAATAGCCAAAAAAGCCGCACAAGAATTTTTAGCAGGTGCTGTTATAGGTGCTACAGTTAGTACAATTTTTTATCCTTTAAATGTTATAAAAGTTTCAATGCAAAGTGAGATGGGTCATAAAAAACAGAGTATAAAGGAAGTTTTTTTAAAAATATATCATGAACGAGGGAATAGTATTCGACATTTTTATAGAGGATGTGGTCCAAATTCATCAAGATCATTTATTAGCTGGGGTATAATGAACACAGCATACGAAAATTTAAGGACATTAGTATATCGATAATAATTAGACCATTTAAAAAATAATTTTTAGGGTAAAAATACAAAAACAATATTTAAACTAATTTCTTTCGTTATTTGCGGTTACATTAAAAACTAGTTAGTTAATTTTTTTGTAAATAATGAACTATTGTATATACATATTTAAAATTGATTCAACCAAATTTTTTTAATCTTGAAATTTTATCACATTAATATTTATTTTACGAAAATGTGTAAAATATAAATGTTTTGTAATTAAAATACAAAATAATTTAAGCATTAAAATCTAAGTAATTCGAGTAAAGACAAAAAATTATGTCCTGAGGTAAATTTTTCGTGCCTAATTGCTAATAAATAAGATTGATTAAATCAAATTTAAGTCAAGCAAAAAACTTTTAAATTACTTTAACTAATACTTTTAAAAACGTCGAATTATTTTTAAGTTGTGCAATTTAAATCTCAAAACCTTGATTAAATACGCAATGAAAGATTTCTCATCCGAAACTTGGATGTATTGTTTACAATATATTAGGCATTTAATTTTTGAAATAAAGTTATAATTAGAAACTTTAACCAAATATGTATTTCAATGTTATTCTTCAAAGCATGATTTATAATATGAATTTTAAAGCTGAAAACGTAATTTTAATAAGGTAAAAAAAACATCATTTTAAATTACATCCATTTGTTAGCAAAGCTAAGATTGTTTAAAAGTTTATTTGGCAATTAAAAAATATTTACAGAAAACTTATATCTAAAAAATTTTTCATCTTAAAAAACCAAAGTTTTTAATATAACAGCATTATTACAATACTTTGATTATGGCTTTACATCAATGCGTTTATTGCTTCACTCTAAATAATTTTTAATTTTTTTTTTTAATCATTTTTTTATTCTTTGCTTAAAAAAACTCTCCAGTGTTAAAAAGTACTTTTTCACAGCCAGGCGCAAGTTCTCTTTGTTGGACCTATTACAAAAAAATTTTTTTTGTTCATCTTACAATATTATTTCATCATGAATATAGAAATCATTCTTAAGGTTTTTATTTTATTTTAATTTTTTTATTTTTTTTATTTTCAATTTGTCAAAACAGAAACCGAAATTCATTTCAACATTTTGTAAATTGTTGAATATGTCAGGCACAAAAATATTCTGTTTTATAATATCTAATTACAAATGTGTTCTTCTCTTTTGTAATTGCACATTGCACATTTTACAGAACAACACCAAACAAATTTACATTTACATTTTTCTTGAACTTGCCTCAAACGTGTTTGATAACCACGTCCACAACATAATAAACGGCATCCATCAATACCTGGTGATGTTCTATTACAAAATCTACCCTTAGTTCCAAGTATATTCAATTTTGAATTAGGTTCACAATAATCTGGTGATTCTTCTAAAAATACTAAATCAGATTTTACCAATTTTTTCATTAAAGGATCACGTCGTCTTAATTTAGATGGTTTTCCATCTCTATCAACTACTTTTACCAATGATGCTCCATCATACAAATTACCTAAAGCTTCGCCTACTGCTCTCATTGAAGATAAACGTCTCCAACAAACACGTAAAGAACAAGATCCCGACATACCATGGCATTTACAAATTCTTTGCATTTTAACTTTTAATGCACGTCGTCCTGCTTCATTATTATGTAAATTCATTAAACCATCTGACGTATTATGATTTTCTTGAGAATCAGTAAACTTTTTTGAAAATATAACACCATAATTAATATCCTCAGAACATCCACCCCATTGCCATTTACGTTGCTTACGACGTATATTATTATCGCATGAACATTCTGTTAACTCACCCTTTGAACATGCTCGGGTTATTGACCAAGCTAATGCAGCTGAATTTATAGCATACACATAGGCTGTTTCACGACTTTTTATATTAATTACATTCCCATAAATAGAACTTGTATTATAGAAAGTACTACAATTCCAACGATTATTTCTAAATTGAATCTGGCATTCTTCCTTACCAATTTTAGCTGCTTGAGATAATGCCGATAATATACGTTGACTACGTAAGCATATTTCAATTTGTTCAAATGAAAGGTTTGTTGAATTTTGACAAATATCCTTATATGACTGCGTGGATTTTGCTGTATCTATTAAACCATTATTTTGTATTGAATGTGTCCCTAAATGCCACCAATATGCTGTACTTATATGTATAATGATAGTCAAGTTTGTTAAAATATATATCACTCGAAGCAATATTTTATACATTTTTTTCTTGTATTTATAATTGTATAGATAATAATATATATTATTACTACTTGACAGTTAAAATTTATACACAAAAATAAACAAAAAAAAAGGAAGAGAAATTGGCGATTGTTTATGAATTCACTTCGATTGTTTATAGTTCCAAAAATAGTCAAGTAAACACTATTCTACTGATATGACTGTTGTGTTTAGCTGCCTTTTCTTTCACATTCTTTTATCAATAAAACTATAATAAATAAATTATTTTTATAAAATAATACTATATTATTTAATTTATTTTTTAATACACTGGATTTTTTAATACTGTTGAGTTAGAAAAAAACAGAGCGTCTTTATATTAATCAATAAAAATATCTACCAAACGAGACCAAATCATAAAAATCTCAAAATGAATTTGTTGACGATTTATTATACCTAAACACAATTACACATTTTGATACTTTTTACTACTACATTTATAAAATATAAAAGCTAATAAAAATATTTTTATATGCAATTGTGTTCTGTCAAATTAACTGTATACAATCTATGTAACCCCATCCTTAACCCGGATTGATTGATTGATTGACTGTGTCTTAAATGAAATTGCTATTTAAGGTTTATTTGAGTTGAATAAACAAAGCAAAGTATGTAATTGGATTCTATTACAATTTTATTTAAAGAAATTTCTGCTTATAATTATGTTCGCATACACTTGTAACTTGTACAATTATAACGAAAAGCGTTTTCTCATTTTCGCATTTTTATTTATTTGAGGACATTTTATTTTACAAATTTTCAAATAAATTCTTAATAAATAAAAATATTATAATTAAAATATATACTGACAATATTTTATTGTTTGATTTCAATTTAGTTTTGACAATTTTGAATAGAAAAATATACATACATAATATATGCACATACTAATATCATTAAAGATTTATGGAAAATTATTTTTAAGACATTATATAATTAAGTCAAGTTTCTTAACTATAAAAAAACTAAGAAAGTTCCTCAAGTATAAATAAGGACTGAGTTATTAAAGAATATCGTTATAAAAATTCAAGAATTTATCGTGCCCTTTTAAAATTAGAAATAGATACGTATGTGTAATATAAAACGAATGTTTTCAATTATGTTTCCACCTTAACGATTCGAGTGATTTCTATTTTATTAGTTTCTGGTAATAACCATAAAATAGCACTAAATGGTGTCAAAAAACTATTAATAGCACAGAGCTTTTAAGTGATGCCAGCTTTCTGTTTTTTGTAAAGTCATTTAAATTTCGAGTATATTATGTATGTACACGATTTACAAGGAAATATGCATCAAATTGCACAAGAATTGATATGTACGTAAACAATTATTTTATAAACAAACAAAACTATTTTGTTTACAAAATGTTTAATAATTAAATACAATTACAATTTACAAAACAAAAAAGAATAGTTCAAAACTAAAAACGCTAAGAAAATTTTGTTTTTGTTATACGAATTTCGTAAAATTCCATAATAAAAAAAAAATAAAATTTATAAACTTTAAACAATTAAATTAAATTTATTTTAATTAAGGAAATTCAAACAAACATATAAATTCATTTATACTTAAATTTTAAGAGCAGAAAGTAAAATGCAAAATACTAAAATTATATTAAAAATTTAGTTTTTTAAATAACGTAATTTTGTAATTAAATAAAAGCAAAATATTTTAAAATCAATCTAAATACAATTAAAATGTTTATTAAAGGTTCAATTTTTAATTTTGCAGTTTTAAATTATTGGTACATAATGTATTAAAAAATTCTAAATTTCTAAAGTAATAATTCTACTTTTACATTTTCATTACTATAAGCATCTATAATACTATTATTCTCATACATTTCAGATTGATCTTCAATCAAATTTTCTAGTTGGACTAAATGTTTATCATCGTCATAATTCTCAATATCATGAAATTGTTCAATATGTTCATTTAGAGCTTTTAAAGTCTTAAATTTTAAATCACATTTTATACAAATATGTTTTATTGCTGGTTTTTGTCTTTTTATACCTTCATGTAATTTTAAATGGACATTCATATTATAACGTTGGGCAAATTTCTGCCCACATTTAGGGCATTCATGCTTCTAAAAATTAAAATGCTTTAAATAGTTTTTAATCAATTAGAAAGTATTCAAGTGGATTTTACCTTTTCACCTGTATGTATTAACATATGACGATTAAGATGTGACCGAGATCTTAACTTATAACCACAAATTTGACATGTTTCTTCTCGAATATTACCATGAGCTAAATTGTGCATATGAAAACTAGACCCATGAATAAATTGTTTCCCACATATATCACATTGATATGGTTTTTCACCTAAATGTAAATATCTTAATGAATTGAATAAATAAAATAAAGAAACAAATTACCTGTATGAATTGCCATATGTCGTTTAAGAGCACCTTTTTGTGTAAATTCTTTATTACACACTGTACATTTGATAGGATCTTGATGAAATCTCATATGATTATTTAATTTTTTTCTTGTTTCACATCCAACTCCACATATATGACATTGCAAAGGTGCTGTAGCTGCCGAATGTTGAGCATCTTTATGTTCCTTACATTCAGCTAAGGATGAAAATAGAATCTCACATTTTTCACAATATAATCGTTTATGTCTTGTTTTATTAGATATTTTAAATGGTTTAATATCTATTGGAACAGTTTCTATGATAAAATTATCATTGTTTTCATTATCATTACCGTTGTTATTTTCGTTATCATTGTTTTCCTTTGTAGAGGAATCATTCTGTGAATCTTCCATTTCATAAATTTCAAAATGTTGCTCTTGATAAATGTTTTGATCTTCATCATCATCGTCTTCATCAACTTCACCTACCCAATCTTGTACTAGTTCAATATAATCTAAATTTGTATTTTCATCATCATTTTTTATTTCAAGTTCATTATCTTTTCTTTCTTCTTCATCATTTACACCAAAATCGTTTAATCCAAGAAATAAATATTTAGCTTCTGCTTGTGATATTGAATCTACAATCTCTCTTTCCATTTGTTCAGCTAACAGTATTCCAAATTCATATTTATTTATTCTGTTTATACATGAATAGCATAATAAATTTTCTTCTTTTTTTATTAATTCACGCTTTAAAATTTTATAAACTACTTCATATAGTAATAATTTGGAATGTTTGGTATGATCAAGATACATATCTTGATAAATCCCTTTTATATCATTATCACACAAACAACATTTTTTATCTTCCATGTTTAAAATACAATTTTTATATTTTTTAGAAAAAAGACAAAAAAACAAATTGAAAATATTTAGAACAATTACTATTTTTGAAACAAATAAACTATCGATAAGTTTGACATTTATTTTGTAGTAAATCAACCTCACAAGCCACAGCCATCATAATTCATAACCACACAACGTCACTACAAAACGAAAAGAAACATCTGCTTTTGATTTTCTTAAAGATCATTCTCCAATGCTGGCGTTGGCGTGTAGCTTTAGCACTAGAAAGTTACACGCCAGTTTTTATTTTAGTGCTGAACTGAGTGCACTGTCAGTGAATTGTCAAGCGTCATTGTAACAATATTAATTGAATTTAAAAATGGATAGAGAAGAATTAAAAAGATAAGTAAATATTGTTTTTCACAATTACTTTTAATTTTTTTTATTGTTTACTAAACAACGCAAAAAAAATATGTCAATTTAATTAAACTGTCAAATTGTTCGTTTAGCTTTGAACATTGCTAAATTACAATTTTAAAAAAGTTACACGCCAGCCGCCAACTTCACCTTTGGAGAAGATTACATTACCTTGCATATGTTAAAATAGTTTGACGGTGAAGTTATAGCCAACGCCAGTGTTGGAGAATAACTTTAAATTAAATCCATATTATATATTTTCTAAACTGCTATGCTACACAATTTACTTGTTATAAAAAAGCTTAATCAACACCTTTTCGGCGTCAGCGAAGTAAAATTCAATTATGTAGTTTGGTAATTAATTATTAACATAATTTTTTCATCTTTCATTTCCAATTTGTTTTATTTCCTTTCCTTGTCGTTTAAAAAAAAAAAAATTGTTAATTGTTATTAAATTGCATAATAATGATTTGCTTATTTTATTTTATTAGATGTTTCTTCTTCTAACTGGTTTTTGGATTCTCATCCAACTTTTCTATCAGGTTGAGAATAACAAACGATGAACAATAATTTTTTAAAATACAGGGAACTATGTAGTTTTTGTGTGTTATTTATAAATTGAAAACAAAATTGTTTTGAATGAAACATTGTAAACATTTAAAAACGAATACAAAAAATTAAAATAATTGAATTTTTAAATTATATGAGTATATTTTTGAAGCGATTGCTCCATCCGAGATTAAGTTGTACATGCATGCCATTCATTTGGGCACTTCATTCTTATATAAACTACATTTTTTTCTGTTATATTTATGTGTTGCACTATTTCGGCTAATGCTGCCACAAGCGCATCTATAATGAACGCTCTTGTTCGCTTTTAAGTCGCAGCAAGCTATTAAAGAAATGTTGAAATGTATAATGGCCCTAATTATAAATGTGCTTCCACGACATTGCTAATTGTGAATGATATTTCGTACTACATTCGCAAGATAAGAATACTATCACGTCAGTCTGCTGATTAAGGCTGGTTTTCATTCGAAAAAAAAATCCACGAAAATGTTAGAGCATAGGCAGAAGATACAAAAATGACATGTGCATAAAAGTGAAAACTCTATAAAAATATCATTCAACGCTTTTTTTATTTTGCTGAATATCGTCCATAAATTAGCTGAATATCGTCTATAAATTCTTTAGAGAAGTATTTTATCAACGATATTTCTGATTATATGTAATTTTTTCCCTCTCTTTCCTGTTGGTAGTGCACTATATTTTTTTCTCTTTCTAAAATGGCGATAATATCTATGAAATTTCTCATGAAAACCAGCCTTAAAATAGGATTTCTACGTGCTGACTGCGCGTCCTTCTGTTCGTAGAATTTGCGTACTGCGTAGAATAAATTATTTTTATTTTTGAAAATGTAGTTTTCAACATGTTATCCAAATATAACCGTTTACTTTATCAATGAGCGCTACATCGCGCAGAAATGTTACTTCAAAAGTAAGCATATGGAAAACAATACAAATGCACGCAATGACGCTGGTAAGGTAGAAGTGATTATTCTATACACTTTTTTAAATTGCAGAAAGTGAAAAATGTTATTAGCAACAATTGGACAGTGAAACATTATGTTTAACAATCGAACATGTAAACAATCCTTTGTTTATAAAAAAATTTTATAATGTGACGGCAGACGATACTGCAATGATAAAATATTTTTATATTTAGATTTGAGAGATTGGTTACGAGATTTGAAACAATTGGAATCAAAATAACTAAATAAAATAAATTATATACTATCAAATTTTCAACGCATTCGGCAACCATCACATAATATTTATCAACTTTTAACTTTTTAAGCAAAATTTAAATTTTGACAGCTAATGGTAATAGTCTAAGTCATTGTGTAATAGTTATTTGCTTAAATCTCAATTAAATGATCATTCTTAAATTAAATTTAAATAAACTTGACCAACAGGTATTGTTAAAATTTGGAAATATAGTTAAATACAAATATTTTATAATACTTTATTGCTACTTAGTTTATTTTAGTACTTTATTTTCTTTATAAACTAAAATTTATAAATTTCCCGAAAAAATTAATTTTTTTGCGTTATTTATCCCGAAAATTTTTTTTTAAAATTTTTAAAAGTTAATTTTTTCGGGAAATTTATATTCTAATGGTAAAAGACTATCAGTTTTCGACCTATTTTTGGGGGGTCAGGGTCACGTGGCCCCCCATTTAATAGAATTAATATTAAAATTTTGCATGAAAAGTCGGAAATTTTAAACTTAAAAAACGGGAAATATAAAGTAAAAAAATTAAAAAAGGAGGACACCCATCGAAGAAGAAAAAACCAAAGAATTATTTAAAAAAAATATATTAACGATCACACATTACAAAGCATTTTACGGGCATTAGAAGTTGCCCCACCTATAACCGACATTACCCGAAAAAACTTCTTTATTATAAATTTACCTTAAAATCAAGAAAATACAAATTTTTTATTACAACTTTTGATCAAAAACAAATTTTTTAATTCTAAAAGTTTCTAAAATTTCAAATGTTATAAAAAAATTATTTTTGTTTACTAACTTTATACCTACTAGACGTTTATGTTATAATAAAATTTGTTTTTGGCAACTGTCATTTAATTTTGAATTAAAATTTACTTTATCATATTTTATATGTCCAAAAGGAAGGCAAATATAAGGCAAATATTTCTTGAATTTTTAGTTTAAATATCTGTCACTCGGGTAAATTAGGATCTAATTGACAATTAATTTGACATTCTATTTTAACAGAAAATTTAAAAATGACAATTCAATACTGTCATTATAATAATGGCAGCACTTTTATTTTAAAAGAGAAAAATTGCGACATTTGTATTTTCTTCATTTCAGGAAGAGGAAAGTAAAATTTTTCATACAATTTTACTCAAGAAAATAGTATTAAAAAAGAATTGTTGAAAATTTTTAATATTATAAAAATTTAACTGTGAATTTACTTAAACTGTTTAAATATTTAAAAAGAAATAAATGTGAAAAGTATAGTGATAATTTTAACTTTATATTTTTAAGTTTATGCTTTTCAATTGGTTTTTTTTTGTATCTTTCATTTTTCGAATATTGGATTTAATTAAAATAAGAAGGTAAGTGAATGCGATGCATGCATTACATATATGTAGATATACTTCGTATTGTTAAAGGTATTGGGGTTTCCGATAATTTAAATAGAAAATTCTTAAAATAATTTCTATATTTTAGTTTAAAAAAAAACTTGGAAAAACCGTTAAAGGGCGTACTAAAGCCAAGAATTTAGCGGCAAGAAAATCGAATTTTATTATAAAAGAGTTTATTGTTAATTTTGTTTTGTTTCAATATGACGTTCTATAAAAAGAAAATTAATTATTCAGAAAAGATTTCAAGAACAATAACATACCGTGCATTTTAATTAAGATCAATGGCTTACTACATTGTTCGTAATAAATTATGACTAATGTTTCTTTTTAGCTTGGTAAAAATAGTTCATAATACATATTATTTATTTATTGTCTTGATCTGTCAAGATGAAGAAAAAAACCATTTTGATAATGCATCCATGAAGACTGAAGAGATACTTAATCGTTTATAAATAATTTAAATATAGATATCTTCAGCTCCAAAATGAATAGGAAATTATCAAATTTCAAAACAATTGATATTACTAAATAATTTAGTTTATTATTTATATGAGATAGGTTATAGGAATAAAAAGATTTTTTATAAAAATTTAACAGATATACAGTCACCCACATAAATTTAATTTCATAGATATGTATTCTATTTGACTAACCTTGTTTTGTTTATTATGAAATACATAACTCCGTAAGTAATTATTTTTAACAAAGGAAAATAAAAAAGTAAAATTTCATTGATTAACTTATTTTTTACCTCACACTATTTTTCAATGTCCTTGATAATCAAAATACTATATACGTGATAGGTACCTTGTTACCTTAATATACAAATATTTTTCCATAAGTTAACAATTAAAGATTTGCATGGTACCTACGTATTTGTTTAAAAAGAAATTAGAAAAAATTTAATGGAAAGAGAATTAGAAATTTGATTCTGAAAATGAAATATTTAAATTTTGTTTCTCTGAAATGACTTTTCTGCTGACTAAAATGATTTATTCGAAATAATTAAAACGTTATCAAGCAATTTCAACTTAATTCGATATTTTATTAAATATTTATATTATCTTAATTCAATATTTTATTATATATTTATATTAATTAGCTTAATCCGATATTTTATTACATATTTATATTAAAAACTTTAGTCTAATCAACTTTTTGTCATAAATGCAGTTTAATTACTAATTAAACTCTATGATTCAACAAAACTCAATCATATGTGTAAATAAAAGTTGTTCCTCTCACATTCAATATTTTACGATTGTTTGGTTGTATGATTTGTTTATTTGTAAATTTGGTTAATTTTCTCAATTGTAGACTAAACATTTTTTGTTAAAGGATTATATTAATATATGTATTATGTTTCTATTAATATTTTAATGCTTAAAAAATTTAAGGAAAGCCAATTTATTATAGTATATTTTTAATGTATTTGAATAGAGAGAATTGTAACTACCATATATGTATTAAAAAGAATTTCATCGATTTTTCTAAATAAAAAATGATAATTATATATGTATGTATAAATAAATATAAGTGCTTTAGAACATAATATTGTCATTTAGAAGCTTCACATTTTTTTAAACATTGATGATTTCATAACATATATTTTTAAAAATTTTCCTTTTAAAATGGAATATTTTTCAACCAAGTGGTGGGTACCCTAAAATATTTAATATTATTTAGTAAAGCAAATTCTTTTTGTTTTGTTTTTTTTTTCATGTTCGTAAATCGTAAGTCGTATTTATGGTAATTTTGTATTAGTGGTTGTAATTTTGGATTATAATTTATAATATAACATATTATCAGGGATATTATATATATTATTATGTACATAAACATAATAATATATTTAAAATATATGTTTATCGTTTTTATTTTTTGTACGTTTCATTCTAAAATTTTTGAACGTATCAAATATAATGGAATATATTTGTAGTTAATAGAGATAAAACTAATGATTCCTTTCAAAAAATTAACAAAATTATTTAAGAGGAAATAAAATCATTATATAATTAAATAACTATATATTTCTATCATTATAATTATAATCACATAAAATAATATATTAGTATTTAAGCGCTCCATTTATATAAAAGAAATTTTAACATTAGTTATTGTAAATATTTTGTTTAGGCAAGGGTTCAATGGTCTTTGTCCAAGAACAATAATAAATATTAAATAGTAAATGATTAAAAAAAGGAGATTGCCTGTTGCCTATCTTTTAGCATAATTAATTTTTTTTTTAATTATTAAAACATGGAATTAATTTTGAAATATAGATCAAATATTACAATCATTTTTAATTTCGTTTTAGATTTTTATAAAAGTAATGAGTATGATAATGCGGTTTTCGAAATTCTATACGAAACTGTTTTTTTTAATCTAAATCGTGCTATACTGCTATATAATATATCTATCTATATATGTAAATAATTTGTTAATTAAACAATTCAATAATAATTTCGCAAAAGACATAAAGTAAGTCTAGAGTTATTATATTATGGCATATTTCTTATATAGAAATAATTCCTTTTATATCATTTTTTTTTTTTCAATGAAACTCATTATTTTAGTTCAGAGCTTATTACGACTTGTTAAATAAAACTTAATATAGGCAATTTTTATTGAATTTTACATGTCTATTTAACAAAAAAAAAACAAATTTCATCTAAATCTGGTATTGATTCTTTATACAAACTTGAACATACCATATTTGATATGTAAAACAAAAACAAAAACGTATTTAAAAACAGAAAAAAAATTATTAATGTTTTAAAAGCAAACAACTGCTGGCTGCTACTTTATTTAAATGTAGGCGAATCAAAATATTGATTAAAAAATATATTTCATGATTTATTTTCAGTTTCTTTTCATTTTTTTTTATCTCTTTGCTCTAGTTTCATTATATTGTTTTGAGTTATTATGTGACTGAAAAGAAAAATTTGCTTGTGGAAAAAAAATTAAAGAAATGCATTTGACTGAATTAGTGTCTGGCAATCTAATACATAGATACATATATGTAATTTGTCACCTGAAAATTTTTATTATTATTACGATGAAGTTATATTGCATATAATATTTTTATAACATTTAAATATAATTAACCGAAAATCATTAAAATGTGGAAAATGCTTCCATTCAATGTGTTACCGTCTGATAGAGACTTATATAATTTGCAAGTTGTCGAAAAAAACCGAATAGGTTTGTTTGTAATTTATCTTCTAATGTTCGATTATTGTCCTAAACATATAATAAGTTTTTATGTAGCAATCCTTATCTGGAGTTTAAAAAGGTAGTGTTGTTGTTGTTGTTAAGAAGAAGGGTATATAACTATCCTTACACTTAGGCCCTGTGCCGCAAAGTTTTCGGAAAAGCTTTCCCATTGATCTTCTCCCAAAGTTCTTCGCGTTTGGGCTCTCAAGTTTGGGCATTGGCACAGAACGTGAAGTACTATTTCTGCCTCTTGCCCGCATGCCTTGCATAGATTCGTCTCCACTATGCTTATTCTTTCGGCATGAGCTCTTCATCCACCATCCAATCCACCATCCATTGTTCGTACACTTGATTTGCAGTAGGTGGGATGTTTATGTCCGAAGAAGCTCTCTGGCAACGCGTTCTATTGCGATTGTTTCACATTGGCGTGTGCCGCAACTGTGTTCGCAATTTGTATGTTCAGTTCGTCACATATGATTCCTATGCCACATTTACTGCCCTTTTTGGCAGCTTCTGTGTAGACGTTGATTCCGATTTGATTAAAAAGGTATTAATATGTAAAAAAAAATTTTCCAATTCCAGATTTTTTTGATTTAATTCTAATTACATGAATGTTGGTATATAATATCTTCTAAATACATATATGTATGTATAAAATATTAATTGAAACTTAGTTATTTTTAGCACATTTTTCTAAAAATAATGTTTCTCTCTTCGTCCGTGTATCTGTCTGTTTGTTTGTTTACAAAATACTACACCGCTAGTACCGTTATATATACATACTACTACACCGTTATATAAAAGAAAAAGGTTTTACTTTTTTATAAAATTGTATCAGTTCTAAAGGAATTGTGTTATCTTTTAAACACTTAAAATTAGAAAATTTAAGAAGAGTAAGATTCTTAAGAATGAAGTTCTTTAGAGTGGTCAACAATTTAAAATTGTTAATTTTAGTAATCTGGACACTGGGTTTAAAATTAAATAAATTGTCTCATAAATTTTGCAAAAGGCAAGAATTTTTTTATCCTTTTAAAATTGTAAGCTTGATTTTACATGCTGTTTTTTTTTTGTTTCTGTCATTGTAAAAGAAAATAACTACATATTTTACATTTTGTTTGCATATTCTTTATTGATTTCCATTTTGGAATTTCATAATTGTCTACACTACACTCGATGTTTTGCTATTAAGAAATTTGAAAAAATTAACTTATAGGTTTCACTCTGTCCCTCTGCCTGCCTCTCTGGGTGTTTACAAAAGTTTTACAACGTTTGAAATAGAGTAATGAAATTTTAACTACAGATAGACATCGTAAAAAAAATTAATATTGTGGAAGAACTTTTTTCTGTAGCCCTTGTCTACGAAGCTATAGGCCTCCAAAATTTCAAAAAACCCTTAATTTAATTTGCTGTACCATCAGTTCTATAAGGTATATTTTCAATCTGGGAACGTTAGCTGCTCTTATTAGCTTTATAAATATATATGTAATAAATATATACTTTTGTCATACGGTATTTTAATTTATCGTTATGCGAAATTCAATTTTTGTAAAATTTTAGCCCCTTCTATCTTCCAACGGAAATTTCAATTCATTTCAGGATCTATAAAGAGTCAAAAACTGAAGATACACAATTTTTAAACCTGCAAATTCTGGGGACCAAACAGTAAAGAGACGAAGAAAATTCCAAAACTTAATAGAGTGGATTTGTGACTTTTTACAGAAATCAGCAGAGGCCATCTTATGCTAAGTGCTCATGACGAAAGGAATGATGTAGCAGAAACAAATCTATGCAAGGAATGAAAGAAAAATTGTGATCCCAAAAGCGAATAACTTTGGAGAATAAACATTGAGAAAGCATCTCTGAAGTGAGAATAAGACCTTATAAGAGGCGAGCGGATCATTGAGCAGGAGAGCATAACGGGTCACAGGGTTTAGTTGTAAACAATTTTTCTTAATAATATAGGGATACCTTAAAATTGACGAAAGTGTGACTTGATTTTTTCCTGATTTTTCTAACAGAAAAAAATTAAACAAAGATCACAATTTTCTTTTTATTTACACACATACATAATAATATGTAATATACAATGTTTTTTAAGTGGTAAAAAAAAAAAAAAATTAACTATCTATATTATTTTAAATTTATTTTGCAATGTACTCAACTAAACATTTCGGTATGTTACTTATATTAAAATTTAAAAAGGAAATGTGCTTTTTTTTCGTTACTTGTTTATTTTTAATTCGAACTTGATTAGTTGAAAATTTATTGTCTTGTATAAATCTCAAAACTTGAAACTCTTTTATTTATGAAATACTGATTCTTTGCAACTTCAACAAAGTTTATTTTCATTATATTATACTTATATATATGTATCCCATTATTTATCAAAGGAAATTGTTTTTTTTTCTAAAAATAGTTATGGTGTTTAAAAAAATTCAAAAAGTAAAGATATTTTGAAACAATTGAAATAAATTCCTTTAAAATTTTTCGAAAAATTTCTGTATATTTTTCCTTTGGAAATTCTAATTATAATATTTATTACCACATATTTTCTATATAATTGCCAATGTTTCAGCATTCACATTGCCTATCTATGAATAGGTGTATGCGTGAATTCAACAAGAATTTGTTCATATTATACAAGAATATGTTATTAATATTCCTTGCAAATACTAATAAGCAGAACAGATAATTAATTAAGATTTTAAATTAAAAAGAAAAAAAAAAACAAATTTTATAAATGTAATAGACAAAGAAAAGTTGAATGCAAAAGAGTGTTTTCTTTTAAAAAGAGTCATATAGCATTTTTCAAGTTTCATAATTATAAATATTTGAAAATTCAAAAATTTGAAAAATCAATATTCGTCTAAATCTAGATATTTTAAAATTTAAAAAATAACACTCATTAATCTCTTCAACTGTTTCAGTCATATATACTCCACAGTACATTCTCCTTAATATTCACAGTTTAATCGCAACTGTGCAGTTGAAAATCGCAAAAAAATAAATGAAAAATTTCAAAATTTTTATTTTAAAAATTTATATTTTCTGTGCCAATAAATGATTAGTCAATTCCATATACTTATGTACATATTGAGAATACAGCAACATGGTAAAATATTTATTTTTATTATCTAAAAAAAAAAAAAATGTAAACAATTAAATAAATGTTAAATTATCATTTATATATTTTCGTTCCAAAGATCATAACACAAAACCAAATTATTCTTTATTTCATTTTGTTCGTTTTCGTTTACCAAAACAAAAAATCAAAACCATTTCCTTTAATGGATATCTAAAAATAAAAATATATACATATTTTACATATTTTTTTTGATTATTATTATTTCTAAGACTGTAGTTAAAAACGAAATATAATGTAAAATAAAATAAAAAAAAAGGGAAAATTTTTCCAAGGAAAAATATCACCCACAAAATTTATTATACGGTAAAAGAAAGTAATAACAAATTCTTGTTAATCTGCATTATAACATTTTAAATCAAATAATTTCAGTATTAAATTGAGTTTTAATTTGCATACAGCCATATTTTGAAAAATTGTTTCATTTTAATTGAATGGATTTTTCAATACTTTAATTATGTACTCGTTAATAATTTTTTGATAAATTATAGAAAATTGAAATTTTTTTTTGTAATTTTAACAAAATTCAAAAAAAATTAATTTGTAGTTTAATTAAAAAGTGAAAACTTTATTAATACTTAATAGTATTTATTGGCGGACAATTTAAATACCCACAAACAACAAATTGATAGAAAGAAAAACAAAAAAAAAGGAAATCATAATTCAGGAATATGAATGCTAAACAAAAATATTGTTATAATAATTAAAATTAAAATATTTTAAAATATGTAATATGCATTGTATATATATATATATATATATATATGTAGACTATTATACTATAATAATTTTCGAATCCTACACATGTTAAAGTTGCATTAATATTGCGTGTAAGCAATTTTTTATGTAAAACAACTTAATAAAAATAATTAGGATTTTTAGTTTTTATTTTATTTTATATTTTATAGCTATGATTCGCCTCTGTTATATGTCAAAGCCAAGGAAAACAAGACTGCTGCAAATTGAAATTTTTAAAAAATATTTAAAATAGTAAAAATTTAATAATTAAAAAAATTGTATCGTAATTGTAATAGTCAATAACTGAAATATATTATTGCAATTTAATATATTCATCTTGTTATTGTTATTTTTAGAAAAATATCTATTTGAAATATTTGAAACGTAAATTGACCAAAATATAAGTAATTAAATTTTACATTTATCATTAGAATAAACTATTTAATTATGTATTTAGAAAATTAAATTTCTATGATAAAATTTTTGTCTATTTATAATATATTAAAAAACACTTTGATTTAGATCGCATATCACATTTAAATTAAATCTTTCTAGTAAAGTAAAATAAAATCAAATCTCTAGTAAAATAAGCCTTCCTATTTTTGCTACGTAATATCTTTAACAAATTTTTTGCTTAAGACGCCTATATTTACAGGCCTTTATTTAAATGCCAATAAGCTTGGAAATTGTGAATATGTATTATGATTTATGGACAATGCAGCAGCAAAACTTTTTGTTTTTAATGAACCTGCATTCATTATAGGAGTATGCTGACCTTTATAATAAATAACATTCAAAACTATTTGGAATTTCTGAATATATATATTTTTTTTAATGCATTTCTCTGCCACATAAATGTGGACAGGAAATTACACAGCCTTTACTGTTCAGGCCTGGCTGTAAATGTCGTAAGAGGGATTAATTCTTACGACGTGTGTGGGATTCGAAACCTCACTACCTCGGTGTTTACAGCGTATTTTATACGCTTATATCTACTAGGCCACCGAGGTTCCACTTCTGAATATTCTGAAATTCAGTTCAGATTTATTTACTAATGGTTAAACGCATCATCATAAGAGAAAGGAGAATCTTTCTAATAATAATAATAAAAATAAACTTTAATTTGTAACGTTGTATGGATCGATTTATTTATTTTAAAAACAAGGAAATAGAAAATCATCATTTTAATTTTTCTTTGTTTTATTTTTTTGTATTATACAGACACGCATGTACTTAGAAAATATAGGTATGTGTGTTCATTTTCTTTCAATTGAATTGACCGGCCACATTAGCAATTCAATAGAAAAGTGAATGTATATTATAATATATAAATATCCAAAAGAAAAACAAATAGATAATAAAAAATTTATGTTATGATTATTTATTTGTAAGTTTTCGAGTAATGGCGCCTTAGCTTTTTTTTTTTTGTGTAAATGTAATAATATATAATCATATATAATATTCCAATTGTGACATATCTTTTATGATTTTTTTTGTCTTATAAATCCAACTATGAGAAAATAAAGAAAAAATAAGTTTTTAAAGAGCATTGAACTTTAAGTTTTATATGTCTTAAAAAAAAAAATGACTTTTTTTTTTGTTTTATGTTAGAAAAAAAAAATTACTTAATAATTCAAAATAAATTTAGATTTTTATGTAGGAATATATATAAGAATTTTAAATATAAAAAATAAAAATCTTTTACACACTTTAAAATCACTAACAAAAGGGAAAATTGCATTAAAGAATTTGTCATTCCGGCCGGTACGGCATGGCATGGCATCGCATGGCACACATTACAATAACAAATTATACAGACCTCGTTATTCTTTTTTGTTTGTTTTTTTATTTTTTATTTTTATCACATTCACAGTGCGCTACGAGACCGAAACTATTCCTTTTGATGTGAATTTTATTTTTCTTCTTTGGTTTTTATGCCTCTTAGTTTTTCTTGGCATAGATAGACTATGTTTATAGTTTTGATAAAATTAATTTTTGTCTTTTATTTTGGTTTTCCCGTTTTTTAAAAAGTATCTCCCAAAGTTTATGATGTTAAATACATGAAATAAAAAAATAAAAAATTGATTCAATCTTAATTAATTTTATATTAAGTAGTAGTATGTGAAATAGCAGGAAAGACTTTTTTGTACTTATTTTCTCTTTAATTAACTTTGGTCTATATCAAATAGGGGAAGGAACGAACGTTTATAAAATATCCGTTTGTTGACAATTTTTGTGTCACATAATTATGAAAAAGATTTTAAGTTTTTTGTTTGTTTCATAAAAAAAAATGTTTTTTTTTTTTTGAAGTTCCTTGTATGCTATAACATGTTGTTGATGAACGTTTTAATTTCATTTGCGATAGCCTATGTATTCATGGGGTGTTCAATAGTAGTATCTAAGTAGAGAGTAATATCTAGTTTTTTTTAATGTTATAGTTTTCTGTTTTCTTTTCGGCTGGGTCACCTCAAAAGGTTTTTGTGCGCAATTATTTTAGGATATTTTGCCAAATCATTATATTGGCATTATCTTGACAGTCGGCAGATTGTTTTGTTTTTTATTTTGTATTCTAATTTATTTTAACTGTAAATAGCGCTTCTATTTACATTAGGATTTTCTAAAAAGCCTAAGTGTGCGAGAAATATATGACGGTTTTCTATTTATTATTTAAATTCAATATTTTTTTTTTTACTTTCATTCAGTTTTTCTAATTAAAATAAATTTTTTTTTAATAAAACACAACAAAACAAATTTAATATTATTAGACACTTGATAGTTTACTTTTTAGAAAATATTCTAAAAATACTAATTAGAATTAAAATAAAATTGTATTACATATAAGACTAAGTAAGTTTGTTTCTGTAGAGCATGTAAGTCAAAAGTTATACTGCAATTAATAATGTAAAACAATATATTTCGAATATCTCGAAAACGATTGAGAATAGACCGCCCGCCCTACTCTCATACCTTTTTTTTTAGTTTTAGTTTCAAAAATCACCCTCTGAAATATTTGTAGATATGGATGTTCATATAAATTGTTAACAATCATTTAAAATTTTCCTTTAAATGGTTTTATAAATTCGATTTTTTGTTATTATGCAAAATTATAATAATTTTTTTGCACTTTAACTTTTCGTTACCCTTTTAGTAAATTCTTATGCAAGTGAATTTTTTTTTTATTTTTTAAATCAATTTTTAAAGGTTAAATGTTAGTTATGAAAAAGATTATTGAAGAAGATAATGAAAAAAGTACTCTATTATTTGTTGAAAACTTTGATATAACTAATGCAAATATTTTTTCAGGTTTCTAATTAAATGTTTCTATTCTACAATTTCATATTTAATTATTATCTTTTATCTTAAGCTTAGTTTAATATTGTAGCAATTATGATTTAAGATTAATGATTATATATTATGCAATCCATGTAGAGAAAATTTAAAAATATTGAAAATAATGCTAACGTTTCGAATTGTTAAAACACAGAAACATAATGCAACCGACTGCATCTAACGTTCTTAAAAAAAAATTTTCGTTTTTATATTTGTTTGTTCCGAAATTAGTTCTAATGTATATATTTTTTATATTATTTATTATAGATCCATTTATTTTAAATTTGTATTTGGTATGTATCTATTTCTAATTGTTTTTCTTGGAAATAAAAATTAAAAAAAAAAAAAATATGCGTACCTAATTTATTTTTATCTTTTCTGTATTATTTCTTGTGGCTTATTAAAGTTTAATCGTAACAATTTTATTATTGAATCTTATAAGTAAAAATTTTTTAATAATATATAAAATTTTGTATGTTAAATAAACCATTACAGAGATTGTAACATTTAAATTAGAAATATAACATTTCCTTGTGCATAAAAAAATTTATGAAAATTATTTTTTGTAAAGAATTTAGTTACAAAAATAAAAAGGGTAGAAATTGATACCATATATAAATATTTATATATATAGATCTATGTATTTAACATATCTTAATAAAAGAGCAAAACTTAAAATACTTCATAACTTATCATATAGTCCACTTTTGTCTCTAACACTATATAGTTGTATCAGATACTTTAGATTCTTTTCTGATATAGATAAAGTGTATGAAATACACTTTCATCTTCATAGATTAGAATAAATTAATAATATTCGAAATATTAAAATATAAAATTTTAAAGTAGGGTTTTTTTTTTCAACTATAGAAATATATTTAGTGAATAATGATTAAAGGAAATATTGGACGAAGCAGTCTGCAACGACGATAGTTCTGAATATTTAAAACTTAACGGTAATTTTTGTCGTACAGCATTAATTACCAGTGAGACTTTAATAAAAAATTTGGGAAGAGAATATCCTCGAATGTTTTATTTCAAAAAAAAATTGTTGAAAGTTAAAAGGTTTTTAATCATTTTGAAAGCAAATACATACGTAGTATTTTTTGATTTTGAAAAAAAATCATTTGATTTTGAAAATTTATTGAAATTTAAGTAATATACATAAAATCATTTTCATTAAGGGGTAATCTCTAGAGAGAAAATAGTAGGAGCCGTCCATATCTATGCCTTTTTTCTGAATGCAATAAATATCCAGACGATTTACGAATCAGTCTAGGCTTATGATTGGAAAAGGGAAGTTTAAGAAGTTTCTTTGAATACGGTTGTGAACAGTTTGTTTTTGCTTTTAAATTTTCGGAAATTATACGATAATAATTTTTTTTTTTCTAAGAAGGTGGGAATTTTCCAAAGACACCAAGGATTTCTCCTTGGTAGTGTCAGATTCTTACTGACTAAACCCACCTCCCCCTTTAGCCAATATAATGGGATGAAACCCTTACCTGCTAATATATTGGGAGTAGGGATAGGAAAGGATAGGAAATGGATGCGGAAACATTGAATTGGGAGTAAGACTGTAAGAAAACAATGATTCTGCCTATTATTATTACTATTTTCTAACAGTAACTATAGCCGTTACAACAGTTACAACATGTAATAGTATATAACACCTTACTGCATGAGGTAATTGTTGAAGGCAACAACCACTGTCACTGTAGCAGCTATTATTATTGGTATTGGTATTCTTGTTAATATTATTATTATTTTACTACAGAGTCAGGGGCAACAGTGGATTACAACGTGCATGATATAACCAAAGATAGCTCCACTGTAGCAGCTATTATTATTATTACAATTATTATTATTATTGATTATACGATATACATTATTACAATATGAAATTACTACATATTTTTTATTTATATGATCTGACCGGGGTTTGAACTCAAGACCCTCACCAACCCAATTTGTTCCATTGATGATTCCAATCAACAATGGAACCAATCTTCCAATGTTTGATTTAACTAATAACAAATTTATAATGGTGATTATTGGTTGCACATATTTATTGTATTAATATAAATATCATGTAATTATTATTTGTAAATTTTTTTTCTTTTTTTTTGCAAAAGTTTAGCTCAAATAGGTTTTAATTTATTTATTTATGTATGAGTAAGTATCACTATGGAGTTTCAGATTCACTCCACTAATCTGGAGAATTAAGGTTTAGGCGTAATACTTTTGATTTTTATGATTTATATTAATTTTTTTTGTTTAGTATTTGGATAAGATAAGATACCTATTATAAAGAAAAGTGGTAAAAAAAATTTGTTTCACGCCACTACTAGTGTTTTCAATTCATCTCCAGGATTGTATTTAGATATAATTAAAATCTATATTTATTTAGATACCTAAGATACATTTAAACTCCTCAGAGAATTATGTATATATATGTATGTATATTTGGTAAGGAAATAACCATAATTTAAAAAAAAAAATGTTGATGGAAAAAAGAGAACCTTAACGGATTCTACTATTTATTTCGAATTTTTAAATGGTAAAAGCTTAAATTACTTTAAGCTCACTCAATTAGTTTTTTATGATCTAGGTGAATTAATTGGTACCACCTACCAAACTAAAACATAATATGTATGCAACTTATTTAAACTCTTTGAAAAATAGAAGTCATAGAAATAAGAATCCATAGTTTTTTTTTCTAATAATTTTTCATTCATGGAAAATCGTTTATGTATTATTTATTTGAGTTTTTGAGTTTTTTTTTTTTCTTTTGTTATTTTATTTTTTTAACATATAGCTCATATTCTATACTATTCAATTTATTTTTCACTCTATTAAACAAAGTTCCGCGATAATTAGAACAATGTACAATTATCCAACTGGTGTGGGTTTTATTTTTTTAAGTATGATACAATTTAATTTTTTTATTACGCAACAATTTTGTTTTACATTGGATGTAATAAAGACAAAAAAAAAAGGAATATAAGAAAAATATGATTTTATGTAATAATAATCTGCAATATTAAAACTGAACTGTAAATTCAATTTTATTTTAATTTTCTGTAAACTTTTAAGGAAAGCATTTTATTATAGGTATATATTTTTTTTATTACTTCCACAACTTACATATGTTTCCATCTGCGTGTTTGCTCTATTAAGAATCCAAAAATTTTTCAAAATCAAATTTACTGACAAAAAAGAAAATAATTTTAAAAATGACTTCATTGTCTTAATTTTAATTTAAAGCTCTGTTAATTCAACTATGAAAAATTCAATTGCTCTGTTTTTTTTGAATAGGTATTTTTTTTTAACAGTTTTGAACACTGAAAAAGGGGGAAAAAAAAAACAGTAAAGTATGAAAAAATATTTTACCAAAAATGGATTTTCTTTTTATTGTCTCATATTATATTCTGTCATGTTTTATTACTATTTTTATTTTTTATTTTTTGATTGATTTTTCATTAAAAATGCCAATAATTTTTTAAAAATATTTACGAAAATATGATAACATTAAATATTAAATTTAAAACAAATATTTAACCTATTTAATATTAATAATAAATAATTTTCAATTTTTGTCGTATTTCAGTGCCAGGAAGTATCGTTTTAACATCTAATTCATTTAAATCTAGAATTTTATTCTGATAAAACAAAAAAAAAATTATTTTCAGCAAAAAAAAATTAAAAAAAAAAATTGAAATTGAAAAATTGAAAATAAAACGAAGATAAAATGGATGAAGATACGGAATATAAAAAGCTTCCTGTAGATGAACGTTGCGTTCATAAATTATGGAAAGCTCGTGTTGATGGTTATGAAGAAGCTACAAAAATCTTTAGATCAATTGATGATGAAAAATCAACCGAATGGAATAAATTTTTAGGTTTAATAAAAAAATTTGTAATTGATTCAAATGCTGTTGCACAAGAAAAAGGTTTAGAAGCAACATTAATATTTGTTGAAAATTCGGCAAATGCTGGAAAAACAGTAGGAGAAACAATGTCTGGTATTGTACAAAAATGTATTGCAGCACCAAAAACAAAAACAAGAGAAATATCTGTACAAATAACATTAATGTATATTGAAATTGAAAAACATGAAGCTGTTATAGAAGAATTAATAAAGGGTATGGAGCATAAAAATCCGAAAATTGTTGCTGCATGTACATCATGTGCAACATTGGCATTAAGAGAATTTGGTAGCAAAGTTATAAGTGTAAAACCTTTGATAAAAAAATTAGCACCATTAATGAGTGATCGTGACAAATCAGTACGTGATGAAGGAAAACAATTGGCTATCGAAATTTATAGGTTTGGATATAAAATAAAATAATCAAAAATATAAATTAATAAAAAAATTTTTTTTAGATGGATTGGTGCAGCTATGAAACCACAAATTGCATCATTACCACAAGTAACCATTAATGAATTAGAAAGTGAATTTGAAAAATTAACTGGTGAAAAACCTGAACCAACAAGGTTGGTATATGATTTTTTATAAAATAAATAAAGGAGTATATTAATGAAAATAAGCCTCATTAATTAAGATTATTACTAACAAAAACAAAAATATAATGTTGGAGCTTTCATTTTTGTATATTACTTCAAAAAAAATTTGGACAGGTGCCCACGTTACAGGTGTTTATAATTAGAGAATTTTCATTTTTGATCCCTTACAGCTGCTAAACGGGGAGTGACACAAAAATATTTCCTGAAATAACTAGTACTTATTTCAAACAATCTAACTCTCTTCAAAATTTTAACCTTCTAAGTTTAAGGAAGATAGAAGGGGTTCAAATTTTGGCAAAAATTGAGTTTCACATAACGGTATATTAAAATACCGCATGGCAAAGACACATATTTATTTTATTTATATTTATAAAGTTTATAAAACTAGCTAGCTATCTATATTGAAAATATGCCTTATAGAAACTGTGTTATAACAATTTAATGAGTGGGCATTTTCAAACTTTGTAGGGCTGTAGCTTAATGGGTGTCGCTACACACACCCAGACGGACGGACAGACGAACAGAGTGAAACTAATAAGCACATTTTTTCAAAATAATTTTAAAATATCCATTAGTTTTTTCAGAGAAATTACAGTTTTTCAGAAAATTTTTTTTCAGGAGAATTGTGAAAATATAGCGAATCCTTATGTTTTTCAAAATGAAAAGTAATTTCAGTTGTTGGACGTCTTCACTTTAAAAAACTATTGTGTAGTATTTGCTTATAATCATTTTGAATTTAGTAAGGTTGTTTGCCTGATTTTGGTGAGAAGTGGGAATTCAGAACAAAAAGCTCCATTCCAAAACGTTAATATTTAAATGAGAGTTAAAACTATTCAAATTTCAATTTTTTGTCTCAAATGACATAGAAGTTTTGCATAAGGACTTTGGGACTGACGAAGGAGACTTTTTTCATTTCATTCTGTAAATGTGCTAACAAATCTTCAATCTTTTTTTTTTATAATGTTAATTTATATTTTTATCAAATTCCCGATATTTTGATAATATATTATTTATTCGACCAAAAGCTTTTTCATTTTATTGTTATAAAGAAATTAATATTTTAAAAGTACATAGTGCCTTTTTAAGTAAAAGTATATAATGCCTTTTTTTAAATTTTAGATATCTAAGATCTCAACAAGAAAAACAACAACAAGCTGCTGTTTCTGCATCTGCTGTTGCCGATGGTGGCGATGATGGTGACGGTAATAACTAAATTATGATTTTCATTGCTTTCATGATACCTATACTATTATTGTATATATTCTATACTTTTTATTATACCTATGTTGTTTTGTTAAATTGTTTTTATTTTAATTAAATTGTAATGTTTTTTTATGTTACTATTTATTTGTTACTCTGTTTTTTCTTTTGAATTTATATTTTGAATGTATATTTATCCAAAACCAAAAAAAAAATATTAACTTTATTTAACACGGACTTACTTTTTAAAATTTTTGTTCTCTTTGTGTATTTGTAATTATTAACAATACAGCCAGGGAAAACTATAAAAAGAAAAGAATTCTTAAACCAAGTAATTGTCCAATATATTTAATTTTATAATCTAATTCATAAATAAAAAAGTTAGATAAAATATGTAGAATTAAATCATTCTTACATATTGTTAAATTTTTTTAAAAGCTTTATTTGTATTTTACGCATTTCAATATTTTAGTTGTTTAAAAAAAACGTAAATAAATCAGTTGTATCTGCTTTCTTTTTGTTTTATATATCTTGCTTTTTATCACTGCATTTTACCACAAAAAAAAATGTATAACCATCATCATAATACATTCCAGCAAACAACTATGCTATCATATCAACATTAAGCAAAATATTGTTGTTTTTATAAAATATTGACTTCATTATTATTCACATCACAAAATATTTATTTCATTTTCCAATTTATTTTTTTTTTTCGTAAACCCGTCAGAAAGAATTAGAACTTAGTAAAAATTTTCTTGTTGATACTATTTTTGAAACAGTCATTTACAAAATATGTAGTACAATAATATTTTCATAGCATAACATACAATTAATTTACAGTTATAAGTTATAACAAGTATTTTGATATTGTAAATTTTTCCTATTATTGTAAATTTTTATTTCACTATTTTATTACTAAAATAATTGCATGTACTTGTTGATTTTGCTAAGTTAATAATTTAACAAGTTTCTTTTTATTTTTATTAAGATTTGGATGGAGATGGTGGAGAAGAAGTTGATCCTATGGATCTTATTGATCCTGTTGACATTCTTTCAAAATTACCAAAAGATTTTTATGAAAAATTGGAAGCAAAAAAATGGCAAGAAAGAAAAGAATCACTTGAAGCATTAGAAAAACTATTGGAAAACCCTAAACTTGAAAGTGGAGATTATGGAGATGTTGTTCGTGCTTTAAAAAAAGTTTTAACTAAAGATTCAAATGTATTGTTAGTTGCAATGTCAGGAAAATGTATGGCTTCACTTGCAAAAGGATTAGGAAAAAAATATTCCACATATGCAGGGGTAAAATTTTAATTATTATATATGTGTATAATTTTGAAATATTTTTTTAAATTAAAAAATTTTAGGCATGTATTCCTGCTATACTTGAAAAATTTAAGGAAAAAAAGGCAAATGTTGTTACAGCTTTACGTGATGCTATTGATGCAATATATCCTTCTACGTCATTAGAAGCAATTCAAGAAGATATCGTTGAAGCATTAAATAACAAAAATCCAAGTGTAAAAGCAGAAACAGCTTCATTTTTAGCCAGAGCTTTTTCAAAAACTCAACCGACCGCACTTAATAAGAAACTATTAAAAGTAATTGTAACTTCTTTGCTAAAAACTTTAAATGAACCAGATCCAACAGTACGAGATTGTGCTGCAGATGCTCTTGGAACTCTTTTAAAATTAATGGGTGAGAAAATTGTTGGAGTATTTTTGACAGATGTTGATACTTTGAAAATGGCAAAAATTAAAGAATTCCAAGATAAAGCAATTATTACAATCAAAATCGCTGGAGCTAAAAAAGAACGTCCTGCAACTGCACCTCCAATTAAATCAGCTGTTGTTAAAGGTGGTAGCTCTGAACCAAAAGCAGTTTCACGTCCAGCTACTGCATCTGGTACCAAGAAAATGGCCGTTAAAAAAGACACTCCAAGAGTTGGTGGGGGAGGTGGCGGTTCTATTGCAAAATCTGCTAGTGCAAATAAAGTTCCTCAAACTGAAAGGGAACTAACACCAGAAGAAATTTCGTCTCGTGCAGAAGAAATAATTACACCAGATATTTTAAGTGGCTTGGTGGATAGTAATTGGAAATCTCGGTTAGCAGCTGTAGAAAGCTTGCAGAATCAAATTAATAATTTTGATGTTAAAGCTTCGAATATCGCACAAATTTTAATCAGAACTTTAAGTGAAAGAAAACCAGGTTTAAAAGAAATGAATTTTCAAGTTTTAAAAATAAAACTGGATATAATAAGAATGATAGCTGAAAAATATACTTTTACTGTAACTGCAGCTGATTTTGTTTTAAATGAAGTGACTGAAAAATTAGCTGATCCAAAGAATGGTTCCGTAGCTGCGCAAGTTTTAACTGTAATGTCTGAAGTAACAAAGTTAGAATATATTGTCTCCAAAGTTATTTCTTTCGCTTTTGAACAGAAATCACCAAAAGTTCAATCAGAAGCATTGAATTGGACCAATACAGCTATTAAAGAATTTGGTTTTCAAGTTAATCCGAAACTTCTAATTGATGATATTAAGAAAGGAGTTCAAAGTACAAATCCTACTGTTAGGACAGCAGCCATTTCTTTGTGCGGATCATTGGCTTTGTACATGGGGAATACTATATTAATATTTTTCGATAATGAAAAACCGGCTGTTCGATCAATTATCGAAGCGGAAGTAAGTAAAAATTTGGGACAAAAACCACCAACTCCTATTAGAGGAGTTAAGAAAAGTTCTAGTCTTGGTTCTGTAATTGATGATGAAGAAGATGATGCAGGAAATGGTGGAGGGCAGGAACCCATTAATATAGCTGATTTATTACCCCGTGTAGATATTTCATCACAAATAACAGAATCATTATTAGCTGAAATTGCAGATAAAAATTGGAAAACCCGTAATGAAGGTCTCATTAAATTACAAGCAATCATAAGCGATGCAAAATTAATAAAGCCGTCAATTGGAGATTTACCACAAGCATTAGCACCAAGGTTGGGCGATAGTAACGCTAAAATAGCTCAAACCGCATTCCAAATATGTGAACAATTAGCAACAGCAATGGGTTCAGCTTGTAAGACCCATGTTCCCACATTATTTCCAATGTTTTTACATGGTTTAGGTGATAATAAAGTTTTTATTAGACAATCGTCATTAGCTTGTATAAATACGTGGGTTGAGCTATGTGGGTTTAAAGATTTTTTTACTAATGAAATGATCGCTGAGTCGTTAAAAACTGGTAGTCCCGCACTTAAAATTGAATTGTGGGGTTGGCTTGGTGAAAAATTACCAAATCTGCCTGTAAAAACAATTCCAAAAGATGAAATAGTTGCTTTGTTACCTTATTTGTATGCAAATATTTGTGATCGAAGTGCTGATGTTAGAAAAAACGCCAATGAAGCTGTTTTAGGAATTATGATTCACATTGGATTCGAAACTATGGTTAAAGCATTGGATAAGCAAAAACCAGCTTCAAAAAAAGATATTCAAGCAGCTTTAGATAAAGCTAGACCTAATCTTCCTATGAAACCATTACCGAAAGGTAAACAACAGGCTCCAATTATTGAGGAGCTACCAAAATCAAGTAAAATACCAGGTGGTAAAACAAATAAATCTCAGACAAAATTAGAAAAACCAATAAGTTCAAGAAAAAAAGAAGAAGAAGTTGACACATCTCCATTACTGGTTGTTAATAGTGCAAAAAATCAAAGATTGATCGATGAACAAAAAATGCGTGTATTAAGATGGACTTTTACAACGCCAAGAGAAGAATTCATTGAATTGTTGAAAGAACAAATGAGTTCAGCTAATGTTAATAAGGGTTTAATGGCCAATATGTTCCATGACGATTTCAGGTTATTGCTTTCTTTCTAAATTACTTATTTTCATACAATATACATATATTTAATTTATTTTTAGATATCACTTAAAAGTGATTGAAGCGTTAGTCGAAGATGTATACACTAATAGTAAAGCTCTTATTTGTAATCTAGATTTGATATTGAAATGGATGTCACTACGATTTTATGATACCAATCCTTCTGTTTTATTAAAAGGTCTTGAGTATCTAAATATAGTTTTTCAAATGTTAATTGAGCAAGAATATATTTTGGCTGAAAATGAAGGCAGTGCTTTTATTCCACATTTATTAACAAAAGTAATTTAAAACGAAAAAATAAAAAAATAAAATAATAATTTAATAATAAAATATTTATTTTTTAGATCGGTGATCCAAAAGATACTGTTAGAAATGGGGTACGCTCTCTTGTTCGACAAATTTGCTGTGTTTATCCATTCGCAAAAGTCTTTGTTTATATAATGGATGGTTTAAAATCAAAAAACGCTCGTCAAAGAACTGAATGCTTAGATGAATTAGGTTATTTGATTGAAACTTATACTCTTTCAGTATGTCAACCTACACCACAAGCAGCACTCAAAGAAATTGCTCGTCATATATCTGATCGTGATAACTCAGTTCGAAATGCTGCTTTAAATTGTGTTGTGCAAGCATATTTCTTAGCTGGCGAAAGAGTCTATAAATTAATTGGTCAATTGAATGAAAAAGATTTATCAATGTTGGATGAACGCATAAAACGAGCTAAAAAAACAAGAAAACCTACTGCGGTTATTGAAACAGTTAAAACACAACCTATGCAATCTGACATTGAAATTGAAGACACAGTTGCTGAGCCAGTTGATGATGAATTACCTCTTCCTGAAGAAAATCATTCCCCATCAGCTGTTAACAGGTAATTAAGTAATTAAAAATATTGTAAATCATTTAATTCGTTTTCTGTTTCTTATGAAATGAAATTTTTTCTTTGGTTTTTAGTTCTATGAAATTAGAAGATAAGAATGGTTATTCTAATCAAGAACATACCCTGATAAGACAAGCGTAAATAGATTTTTGTTTCTTTTTAATTTTTTTTGTTCAACTTTGCACATACAAAAATTAAAATTTCATACTTGGTAGCTTTTAGGTGAAAATGTTTTTATTTTGAATTTCACCCTTTAATGGTTTTAGAGAAATAATTGAAATTAAATCTAATAAAATATGATTTAATAATTAAATTCTTTGCATATACATTACGGATGGAATTTGTACATTTTCAAAGATTCTTAAGTCAAAAGTCACATTTCATCTAAATCATTTTGTATTTGCGAAATGTATAAGCAAAGAAATTAAATAACACATTTTTATTTCAATATTTCGATAGAATCGATTTACAATATTTTAATACCAAATTATCGATTTTTTTATTTTAAAATTTTACACTGCTGACAGAATTAATTTAAAAAAGAAGTCATGACTGCAGCTGTGAGTAAAATCAAAAAAACCAACATTAAGATAAATAAAAACACTTTTTTGCTTAGTTTTTTTCAAAAATTACGTGCTCACAACATAAGGAAATAGTTTATAGGTTTAACTTTATGTTTGCTTAATTTTTTTAATTATTTTTATTAAGAATTTGATAAATTCATTCTCCTCATAGTAAAAGTTATTTTTTTTTAGATATATCATCATTCATTTGTTATGGGGTTATGGTCCTTATTACAAGTTTACCATTTTTGATTTTTTTTGCTTTTTATAATATTTTATCAAATAGGAAATGTAAAATGTATAAGTGTTATCCACAGTAAAATGTTATTTATTTATATGGAGCTAAAAAAATGTTATTTAAACTTCTTAGATTTTTATGACATCTTAAATTTTTCACTATTATTAAGCAAAGTTATATTAAATTTATTAAAATATTTTTTAAAAATTACAGAACGTTTGATCAACCAAATTCACAACAAATAACACCACCAAAATCATCTGGGCCATTCGGATTAGATCCGCATATAATGGCTGATATTGAAAAGGATTGGATAAAATCTGATCAAATGAAACACGTTCAAGTTGAACGAGTTGATTTAACGTTTATGGATGAACCAATTCGCATTGTTGTAAAGGATGGTGTTGGTTATCCACAAGATAAATTTGAAAGATTAATATCACAAACGCATACAATAATTCCACAGCATACATTGAATATTTCAAGCAACAATTATACAATGAGTCCACCTCAGCCTGTTTCAGCATATACGTCTAGAAATAATCAACATCATCAGCAACAACAAAAGTAATAAATGAAATTATGATTTTGTTGCAGTTTTGATTGATATATATTTTTTTTAAATTTTTCTTGTTTTAGTTTGGCTGATGCTCTATTACCTAATAAGTTAGATCCAGCATTAGTAAAAATAATACAACAAATAGCTCATTCAGACTCATTGACAGCGAGAGCTGCTATGACTGAAATAGGAGATATTTTAGACTCTGCTGATAAACAGGCTGCACTTCGAGATTACGAAGAAATGTTTATACAGAGTGTTGCGGCACAGTTTAAGGTTAATTTAATTTTTAAAGATCTTTGATTAATTATTTTAAATTAATGTAAATTGTTTTTTTTTTGCAGAATCTCTCACAAATACCTATTAATGAATCTCTGGTAGTCTATCAGCCTTTATTATCAATAACATATGCATTTTTCAATTCAAAAACTTTGGGTCGAACGTTAGGTGTATCAAGTTTAAAAAATATAATGTCAGTGTTATTGGGATTAATGGCCGATCAGAGACTATCAGTTGGTGACGATGGACAATATGCAAAAGTGATAAATGGAATATGTTTGAAAATTTTAGACATAACGAATTTCACAAATTTGAATTGGTAAAAACAAATTTAATGAATATAATCATGTTTTTTTTTCATTAATTTCTTGTTTTTTATTTTATTAGTGCTCTTATTCGATTATTGAAAGAAACTTGTCCTAGTGCTTGTTTGCCTAAATTTACAAATTTACTTATGAAATGTATATGGAGAAATGTTAAAATGATGTTAGATCGTTCAAATGAATTAGATTATGATGCTGTATTAATGGAAGTTCATGAATTTATGTTAGCTCTACCAAGTTCCTGGTGGTTACAGCGTCCATCTGATACGCCTTTAAGAACAGTTAAAACTATTATACATAATATGACAAAAATAAAAGGCAATGCAATATTACAACATTTAAATAAAATTCCGTCACATTCAGAGCTACACGCATATTTAATAAAAATTTTAAAGGTAAATTTATAAATAAAAAAAAAACTAAATCCTTTCTTAAATTTATTTTATATTTTTTTCTACAGAATATACAAAAAGATGGTGGGGGATCTGGTGTTTCACCACAATGTTCAAATTCGGGGAAAGATCTACAAGGAAAACGATTTTCAAACCAGACACATGAAACAATGACACAAATATTTAAATTAATATCAGATAAAGAGACAAGTAAACAAGGATTAAATAAATTATATGAATTTAAGGTAAAACGAACCATAAAAAAATAAAAACAAAAAATATCAGTTTATAAAAAATGTAATTCAATATAATTAGTAAAATAGTAAATAGAAACATTCGAATTTTCACTTCTCTATAAAAATCAAATTTTACAAAAAAAAAACTTTTTTAGAAAAAAAATGTATAATACATAACACATTGTAATATTGCCAGGTGCCTATTGATGATTTTGAGCTTCGCTATGTAAATATTCTAAAGTTCTTGGTTGATGAAAAAAAACAAAGATTTCAGGTTATTTATTTAGTTTAGTCATACATAGTTGGTATTATGATTGTATTTGATGTGATCATTTTGTTGATCATTATTATACCATTGAATTTTAGTAGTGTAGCAATATACATAATTAAATATCACGAATATTGTACACTACAAAAAACATTAAATCATCGATCATCATTTCAATAAAAGAAAAAAAAAATATTTTTATCATTTACTAAATTTCAGCATACTTGAATACAAAACTCAAATATTAAATACAATATGTCCTACATACATGCAATTTAGTAAAAATCATTGTTTCAGAATTAATTCAACTTTAATTTCACGAGAACAATTTTTTTTTTTTTAATAAAATTTCATTAAATTGTTTTTAACAGAAAAATTGAATTATATAAATTAAATTAAAAAAAAAACTATGCATATTTTTGTAGGTTGAAAATCCCGAAGTTGATGTTGCACCATTTTTAAAAGGCGCTAGTCCATGTTTTCAAAAATATATTGAAGATGGTTTAGCTGAATTAGAAAAGCAGTACGCAAATCAAAACAATTCAAATAATCAAAGTAACACTAATGGAGATAATAAATATGGTAAGTTAATTATAGAAATTTTAAAGATATTGAAAATTTTATTGTTAAATATCTTTTATTAGATACAAAAATTATGCCGTCAACGAACCGTCAAGAAAAAAGACTTGATCCAGATTATTGGATGGAAAAATTAAATCAACTTCGAGCAAAAGGAAATTTAAATTCATCAAAGAATGATGACATACATCATTTAATTGATAATAAAGTAGCTGATGAAAATTTGAATTTGAATCAAATTCAAACAAAAGTATCACTAATACGAAAAGAAGTAAGTTAAAAAAAAAATATTACAGTTTTGTTTTTTATCAGAAATTCTATAATAGAATCATATTTTCATTTTACAGAAACCAGAACTTTCACCTAATCGACTGGAACATCTTCAGCAAAAATTAGCGCAAATAAAACAACAAAAACAAAGCTAAGCAGTTTATATTATTATTCTTATTATTATGTTTTTATCAAGTTATAATAATTTTTATTTTAAATAAATCAATTTAAAAATAAAAGAAAGAAGGATAAATACTACATATAAAATTATAATTAAATTATATGTATATTAAGTAATTTAAAAAAAAAAATAAAACTATAAACTTTAAAGTATTAAATTTTAAAAAGGAAACAAAAAGCCTTTAAATAAAACAAAAAAAAACCAATATTTGATTTTTTGTTTTCTTGCCTTGAATAGAATTAATTTAATGCAAAACAATAGTATTTTTTTTTGTTTTTTATAAAAGAGTATTCATACGTAATGGTTTGGTTAACTTGAATTTTTTTTATTATTTCTGTTGTACTAAATAGAAATAAACTTTTTTTTTTTTTGTGTAATTTTAATGAATATACACTAATTTATTATCAAATAGATTTCTTTTAAAGAACTCTTATTCTATGAATTACAAAAAAAAAAAAAAAAAAAACGGTATATACATTTAAAATAATATTTTTTTCTTTTATTTTTTTTTTGAAGTATATTTTAATAATAAAATAATGAATAAACTAGAAGTTTATGAAATAAATTTTAACGTATGTGCCTGTAAATTTTGCTAATGTTGAAACATTAAAATACATAGTAGTTTTTTTTTCTTTTATTACAAAATACATGTGAATACTCTTTAAAATAAATTAAATAATAATCCATGTCGAAACTGTTACATATTATTACACATTCATATTTTTTTTTTTTTTTTTTGTTTAAGTTAAATTAAACAATAAAATTATTATTATTCTTAATATCTTGTTATTTTAATAGCTTTTTAAAATAATTTTCTTTTTCATAAATAAACACAGTGAGAAACACAATGAATAAATAAAATTATATATATTTTTGTTCTCTAAAAGTTGTTCAAGAAAAAATAACTGATAAATTACTTATATATTAAATTATTATCTTTATAATACTATATTGTTTTTTTTTTTTATTTTTTTTTTTACACTTAATATTAAGAAATTAAAAATGTAGAATAATATTATTATAATTCAAGATTAAAGATTTCGGTTTTGAAGAGAACAATATTGATTTTTTGGTCGTATTTAGTTCTATTGTTAAGAATATTTATTTAAGCATAAAATTCAAATAGTATCATAAAAGTTAAAATTGCTTTTTTTGTTAAACAGTTTATCATCAAATTTTTAATTAATAGTATGAAATAAATTGATATTTTCTGATTATCTGAATGAAAAATTTCCAAGTGATTTTAATGTAACAAAAAAAAAAAATTTTATATATACATATATACAATATATCTTTTAGAATTTGAGTAAAGGATTTGTACAAAAATTTTGATATTCGTGCGCGCTTAAAATTTTACTGGATCTTAAGTTATTCTAGTTTTTTTTAATTTGACTCTTATTACCTAAGAAGGTTTTTTTTTTTTTAATAAAAAAAACAAATAATAAAATCACATTTCTCTCTAAAATAAAAAATTATTATAATAAAAATTTGATTAGATTTTTTTGAAGAAAATTTTTGAATTACACAATATTTTATTTTTATTAAATAATATGAATTTATATTTAAATAATTATTAATAATATTTTATTTTTTTTTATAATAATATTTTATAGAATTTATATTAAATTGTATTTATTTATAATTTAAATATTATTTTAAACAAATATATATGATGAGTAATTTTTTATTGGTATATTATATACAAAAAGTTTTGAGCTAAATATAAAGATGTAAATGTGAAATTTAATAACCCTCAATATTATTTATATTTGAAATAAAAAAAAAATAAATAAAAAAAAAAAATGATTTTATTTAATTTTTTAGTCTTATTGTATTTTCTTCTTTCTTCTTATTTCAAATGAATTAAATTTATAAATGTAAAAATATCAAGGCATTTCGAAATAATATAAATATTTAATTTATATTCTTGTAGTATAAATTGATTCAGTTTAGTTAATAAAGGATTAATTTATTCGTCAATCCGATCTATTAGACAGAATATAACTATTTTTATTTTTTGCTTAACTAAAACAACCAGTACTTATTTTTTGAGAATTTAAATCATATTATTAAAAGGTCTGTTTTGGAATTTAAAAAACAAAAAATTGAATAAAAAAGATTACAAATTTGATTCTAATGGATTTACTTCAAATACAGTATGCTTTAAGAAAAACTATTTTGGAAAAAGTGTATATAAAGTTTATAAATTTGAAATGTATTTACATAAAATGATTGTAATTCAGCAAAAAGCTCTCTAATTATCTTGAAATTCTTGATAATATAAAAACAGTCCGCGTAGTAGTTTCAATTCATTTTATTGATGTAAACTTTTCATTTTATTTTTTATAGATTTTGTTTTTTTTAAATATGTAAATGGTCCTTAAGTTTGATTTTTGAAATAAAATTAAAATTGACCAGCATATAAATTTTTCTTATTATATTCAATAAGAAAAAGCAGTAAAGAAAAAATTAAAAAATGAAAAATAGCTCATTTTTTTTATACATTACTGATTAGTGATTACTGATTGTATACTGAAATGAAATCATATTATAATAAACTATCAAACTTAATAAATTTAAAGAAACGAAAAGCAATAATCCTAAAAAATATGTAATATTAAAAAACAAATAATACATTTTTTTCCTTTTTAATTACATAAAATACTTAATTTAAATTTAAATAAAATGTAACAAAATATAATTTTTTTTTAATGTTTGTTGTAATTTATTTTTTTGATTGTTAAAATTTTTCTATTCTAATTAAAAAATAAATAAATGAATGAATAAAATATTAGTTTTTATTATTTTGTAAATTATATAATATGTAATAAATAAAAATAAAAAGAATATATTATCCATTCAATCATACACTTTTATATTATAATATATATTCTAATATATTCCCACTTTTATAATCTCTTTATTAAAATGAATTTAATGCATATTACTTACATACATAATTATAAACATATTTAAAAGAATTTTCTTTTAAAAAGTACATTAATACACCCCTCACATTTATATACTAGATATACAATTATTATTTTAAATATTATTAAATTAATTTATTTTGTTTCAATTCCTAATCTTAAATTATTTTATAAAACTTTTTACTAAATAATTAAAAAACAAAAAATAACTTAAAACACATAAGAAAGCAAAAGAAAACAGAGAAAATGTAAAACATTAATAAAATTATAAAAATTTAGTAAAACAAAATTTAAAATTAATAAAAAAAAAATAAAAAATAAATAAATATGTTTCATTACAAAAAATAAAAAACTTAATAATAAATTATACAGGTGAAGAGTTTATCCAAAATAAAACAAACAAACTATTATTAAAAATAAAAAGAAATAGTTGGAAATAGTTTAATATTTTATGTATGTATTTAATTATTTATACAATTTATATTTATAAAAAAATATATGTATACAAAATTTATTTATTTTATTAATCTATATTATTATATAGATAAATATAATTAATTTTTGTTTCTTTGAGTATTTTATAATAGACACTATAAATGTTTTTGTTCCTTTTTAATTAGACAAAAAAAAACAAAAAAAAGAAAAATTCATATTTAGATGAAAAAAATAACTACCAAGTGAGAAAATATAAAAATTAATTTAATTTAAATTAATATTAAATTAAAAAAAAAAGAAAAAAAAAGAATCAAAAATAAATAAAAATATTTTATTATGAACAGTAAAATTATTATACATCAAATTAAATAAAGTAAAAAATAAAAATCTATATTACTTATTACAAAAATTAAATTAAATTTTTTTTTTTATAAAACCTTAATTATAGAACATGTAGAAGCTGTCTGGGATCTTTGTAATTTTGTTTTATTAATTAAACCTTAATTATAAAAAATGTAAAAGCTGTCTGGGATCTTTGTAATTTTGTTATAATCTGTGACATCTAAAATATAAAAATAAAATCGTATACCTAGATCTTAAATTATTAATAATATTAATAATTAATTCTGTCACAAGAATCAATTTACAATTGACTTTCAATAGTTCAAATAATCGAAGAGATGTGTAGCATTTAGCATTTTTTTAAATCCTTTAAGACTCAACTACATTTTTTCGTTATTTCAGGACATAAAATTTACCATTACTATTCGTTATTACAATCGTTATTTCATGATATGAAATTTACCACTATTTAATTTTTAAATAAATACCAGTTTTATTGCTATTGTTGCTATTGAAAATGAACTCCGTTCAAACTGCAGGTTCGAGTACATGCCATATAACTCTTTGCTCTATGTATATTTGCATAAATATATCACGATACTTAATTATAAATATTGAATAAACTTTTATAAAACATTATTAAATTTAATCGAAACAGCATTTAATGATATTCTTGCGGGTATTCTAAAATTGACACAGTTAATATATACACTCTTGCTCATTTTTAATTAATTTGACATTCTTTATTATGCCTTATTTGTTATTGTTTTTAAAATATTTTTTTTTGAAATGGGAAATCAATAAGTTGAATTAATTAATTGAACCTACCTAGATCTTTAGTTTAAATCAGAAAAATCAAAATCAACCAAATTTAGTAGATTCTCGTAACAGCATCTAAATGTTAAATGTTACTAAAGATTTTATGATAAAAGAAGCTAAAATAAATTTTTAAAAAGGATAATATATGAAATATTGCAATAACAAAGACAACAACAATATCTTAAATATAGGGATTAGTTAGAATCTTAAATTAACATAAAATTATTGAGGAGAATTTGGGAGAACCTCAGTTGGCCTAAACCAATTTCTCAAAAATACATTTGGCATAAACTCAGTTGCTATAAAGCGATTTTTAGCATAAAAAGATATTTAGCAAAATTCCATTTATATTTATTTGTCACTTCGCATAGAATCTTGTTGACAAATGGGACGTTTGGCATAAATTTTTTGTGAATGATATTTTGAATTGTACAAACATGTATATTTCATCAGAATTTTCCTAAACCTATTTCTCAAAAAGACATTTGGCATTCCGTTTCCAATGGAACATCCTTCAATGCTGTTCTTTTTATTTTGCTTTCGTAATCTTTTTTTACTACAAAAATTTAGAATTTTAAATTTTACTACAAAAATTATTTAAATAACTAGAAATTATTAAAAATTTTAAAAATAACTCGATTTAACAAAATTCCAGAAAAATTTCAATGCTAAAATACTTAAACAAATGTGAAATTTCAACTATAAAAATACGCTTTAGATTCTGTGCTTTTTGTTTATGTTTTACAATATTTTTTTTTTTAAATTATGAATATTTGGCAAACATTATATCTGAGTTTTTTTTGAATACATGAATTTGTTAGCCATAAATATCACACAATTCCCAGTTGATTCCCTATTCCTCTTTCCAAATTACTCAATTTTTTCTACAGCTTTGAAAATTTTGTCTAAAAAGTTTCTTTGTATATTACATATTACATTTACATATTACTTTGTATATTACAACGAATATTGCTGTTAAAGAAATTGCTACAAGAAATTTATGCAAAAATTTACACTTGTTTACTGTCAATAGTCAGGTTCTGATTTTTTATGTTAATTACCATGTTAATTAAAAGTTAAGTTATGTCCAATATAGTATTCTTGATTCATTATGTTTTCAATATTTTAAATATCAATTTAAAATAATATTCAATTTCTCTTTTTTTTTATTTATTTATTAATTTAATTGTAATATATAACATTAACAATATCAACAATAACAATTAGGAACATTTTACAAAATACATATTATATTATGTATGTATAGTTATAATAATAAATATTTTTTTAATCTTATTTTTTAGTAACTGTTTCTTTATTTTGCTCTTGTAATTGTGATTCTTCTTTACGTGATGGTAATGCTTCCAAAAATTCAGTAATATCTTCTATTGATGGATCAGCAATAATTAATACTGAAAGACAACCATCCACAGTTCCTAAAACTAAAGATCGACCATCTTTACTACTTTTAATTGCAGTTAAATCGGCTGGTAAACGATAATTTGCTATCATAACTGTATCAGATATTCGAAAAACTCGAATTGTTTTTCGACTTGTATGATAATAACAAACATATTCGTCCTTTTCCGTAAATAAACAAATAACTGTAACAATACCTTCAGCAACTCTTGGTATAAAAGTTTTAAGACTAATTCCTTTACGAATATCAAGAAGTTGTAAGCCGCCTCTTTAAAATAAGATATAATATAAAAAAAAAAAAAGTAATATATGTAAATACTTCTGAGTATGTGCTGTATTTTTAAGTAGTATTTACCTTGATGGTGCGGATATACCATATTTTCCATTACTTGTAATATTTCCATTCCATTTCTCAATTAAACGAAGCTTTTGTTTTGCTTTAATATCAACAATAACACATTTTTCAAAACTGGCAACAATCACTAAATGTGATTTTTGTGGTATTGGTGCCAAAAATTGTACATTCTAAAAATACGAAATACAAAATAAAATTAAAAATTAATAAATTCATGTTTGTTTAAAAGTTTACTTTTATAAAACATCCCATTCTTGTAATATATTCTCCACTCTCTGCATTATAAACAGCTAAACAATCTTTGTTTTCATTTTTCTTATCCACAGTGCAAACTATTAAAAAGTTTTCATTTGCTGACACAATTGATCTACGAAATGGAAATCCTTGTTCCATTCGAATTGGAAATTCAAATGTAAATTCGGTTTCTCCATCTAAAATGAAATGTAAGAGTTGTTTTTGTTGCGAATTGATGTTTTTTTTTTTTTTTTGTAAATAACTTAAAAATAAACTTTAACTGCTATAACAATATAGGAAAATGGGAAAATAATGGGTAATTCTTTAAAGAAAATTTTGGGAAATTGAGTTTTAAACTTAATTCTTAAATTTACTCTTTCATTTTAAAATAATTCCAATTAAAAATTTTCAAATTCAATTCTTTATTTGCCAAATTACTTTTTTAATAATAAATAATAATTTCGGTTTTTTTTTTTTTTAAATTTTAAATTTTAATTTTAAAACTTAAAATCAATATCAATAATTTTATATAATTTTTGTAAATTAATTTCAATTCAAAATTTTTGTTTTTATATATTTAATTTTATGATTTAATAGAATTTGTTCTTGAACGATTTAGTAGAGCTGATACTTTAACAACTCGAATAGCTGCTTTAAAACCGATTCTTGCCTTCTTTTTAGAAAGTTTTGATTTCCAATTTTCATCACGTGATGGTAATTCGTTCAAAAATTGCGATATATTTTCTGATACGGGATCAGCAATAGCGAGTACTGATAATAGACCATCAATTGTACCCAATACTAATGAACGTCCATCTTTAGTACTTTTTATAGCTGTTAGATCGGCTTGTAAACGGTAATTAGCTACCATAACAGCATCAGTAGTTCTAAAAACTCGAATAGTTTTTCGACTGGTATGATAATAACAAACATATTCATCATTTTCAGTAAATAAAGAAATTACAGTAACAATTCCTTCAGCTATTCTTGGTATGAAAGTTTTTATACAAGAACCCTTACGTATGTCTACTAATTCTAGGCCACCTCTAAAAAAATAAAACAAAAAAAAATTTATAATTTCAAAAAAAAAAAAAAAAAAAAGGGATTTAATTACCTTGGTGGAGCATAAAGACCATATCTTCCGTTACTTGTAATATTTCCATTCCATTTTTCAATTGTTCGAATTCTTAATTTTGTTTTAATATCGATAATAACACATTTTTCCCAGCTTATAACTGCAATTAAATGTGATTTTTGTGGCATTGCTACGAAAAATTCAACATCCTATAAAAATAGGTATTTGAAAAGAACTAATTAATTAAATATTTAAAGTAAATTCAAATCAAAAATTACACAGTAAAAATCTTTTTATTAGGTCTAATTTGATTTTCACCATTGAAAACTAAAGAATACCTACTTATAACTTACTTTAACAAAGCATGATACTAATTTTGATATAAAATCTCCATTTCCTGCATCATAGATGGCAATACTATCTTTTTTATTATTTTTCTTGTCAACTGTACAAACAATTAAAAACATTTCATCTGCTGAAATCACTGATTTACGGAATGGTATGTCAGGTACCATTCGAATAGGATATTTAAAAGAATATTGTGTTGTTCCGTCTAAAATAAAATTTTTAATTATTTGTACATTATTATTTAATTAAAATTTTTTTAAGTTCATTTATACTGAAAAAAAAAATATATGATATTAAATTTGCAATAGTTAATGTTTCGGAAAATTTTCTTGGTTAAAATCAAATCATAATATAAAGCCAATTTTTAAATTAATTTAAAAAAACAAAAAAAAACTTATTTAAGTGAAAAATACTTATGGAATTCTATAATTTATTTTTTATTTTTTTTCAAAAGAAAAAGAAAATTTTTATCTTAAAATCAAATTAAATTGTTTTGTTAAAAGATAATTATAATATTGAAATGAATTTATAATATTTTTTCTAATAATTATTTGCATTTTCATTGTCCTCTAATTGATTAAATCTTGTTGAAACTTTAACAACTCGAACAGCTGCTTTAAAACCAATTCGTGCTTTTTCTTTAGCCATTTTTGTCTTCCAATTTTCATCACGTGATGGCAATTCATTTAAAACTTTTACAGTATCATCTTTAGCCGGATCAGCAATAACAAGAACAGATAAACAACCATCCACTGTACCCAATACTAATGAACGACCATCTTTACTACTTTTAATTGCAGTTAAATCTGCTTGTAAACGATAATTGGCAATCATAACAGTATCAGATGTTCGAAAAATTCGAATTGTTTTCCGGCTTGTGTGATAATAACAAACATATTCATCATTTTCAGTAAATAAACATATAACAGTAACAATTCCTTCAGCAACTTTTGGTATAAATGTTTTAACAGAAGTTCCCTTACGAACATCAATTAATTCTAATCCACCTCTGGTCAAAAATAAAATTTATATTGATATGATGAGCCAGTTAAATACAAGTTGAAATTTTATAATAATTTTATACCTAGTTGGTGCATATAGACCATATTTTCCATCTGTTGTTACATTACCATTCCATCTTACAAGGGTTCTTATTTTTTGTTTTGCTTTAATATCAATAATACAACTTTTTTCAACACTTACAACAGCTACAAGATGTGATTTTTTTGGCATTGGTACTAAAAATTGAACATTCTAAAAAAAAATAGAATAATGCATACAAGTAAATATTGCAAAATTAACAAAAAGTTTGCTCAATAATATGAAATTTTGAAAGGTTATTATTTATTATATTGTAGTATATTTATACATACTTATATAATTATGTATATATAATAAAAAATTAACAAGAATCATATAAAGGTAGAATAACTATTAATAGTTATTAAATCAGAACGAAAACTAATTAAATGTATATGTACATAGGTAAGAGTTTAAATGTTGTTTGTCAAATTGCTTTCCTTTTAAACAGTTTATGATTTTTTCTGAAATCCGGAATTAACTGAAAATTTATGTAAATAATTTATAAGCCAAAATCACGGATTTTGCGATTTTGTTTATTATATTTTTGAGAAAGATATCAAGCGGAAATGGAGACGGATATCAAGAGGCTTGAGCACAGAATTTTTCATTTTAAAAAAATTTGCATACAATATATTCTGTATGTAAGTGAGCGTAATTGATCAAGCATTTTACATCCAAACATACTATACAGAAGGAGAACAAAAATTAGCAATTCTTTTTTATGAAATTCTGCTTTGCAGAAAATTTAAGTACATGATATTGACTTTATATCTATTTCAATGTGAAAATTAAGCTAAAGTTTCAAAATCCGTGGTTTATTTGTATATAAAAGCTAATTTAACTTTATATTTATAGGCTTTCACCTTATTTCAAGTCAATATACCACGAATGAACATAATAATGCCCACTTTTAGGCTGGAAAGGATAAATATTTCTAAAAGGTTTTCTTAACTCAATTTAATAATAATATAATATAACATGTTTATTTCCTTTAACTTACTTTAATAAAACAGGACATTTTTGTTATAAATTCACCATTACCAGCATCATAAACACCAATACAATCTTTATTATTTTTTTTATCAATTGTACAAACAATTAAATAATTTTCATCAGCTGAAATCACTGATTTACGAAATGGTATACTTGGTATCATTTTGATTGTATATTCAAATGTAAATTGATTTGTTCCATCTAAAAAAGATTTAAAATACTGTTTTTTGTTTTTGTGTTTTTAGAAAAATTTTAAAAATAAAAGATAAAATATTAATGAAACTTTAAATAATATTGAAGAAATTATTTTAATTACCTTATATATTGAATACTTACTAAAAGACTATAATGCTAAAAAAAGAAATATTACAAAATTTTGATTTTTGTTGAATAATATATTATATAATTTATTATTTTTTTTTTTTAATTTTCTTAACATCGAACAAAATTACGTTTTTTTTTAAAGAATTTAGAAAAAATTTTTCTAACCTATATATTAAATTAATTCCACTTCATTACACATTTACCCACTTTTAAATTCAGTATAAATTCAACAATTCTTAAAATTAAAAAACAATAAAAATTATTCTACAACTTCCTGTTCATCATTTTTGTTATCATTTTCATTATTGCCATTCTCATCATTTTCATTATTACTTGTACTACTCAAAAAATTTTCTTTAGAACGACCAAAACTAACACGTGTTGAAACATTAACAACTCGAATTGCTGCTTTAAAACCAATTCTAGCTTTGGCTTTTGCTATTTTTATTTTCCAAGTTTCATCACGGGAAGGTAATTCATTCAAATAATTTACAACATCATCTTTAGCTGGATCAGCAATTGCCAATACTGACATACAACCATCAACAGTACCCAATACTAATGAACGGCCATCTTTACTACTTTTAATTGCAGTTAATTCTGCTTGTAAACGATAATTAGCTATTAAAACTGAATCATGTGTCCTAAAAACTCGAATTGTTTTTCGGCCACTATGATAATAACAAACGTATTCATCATATTCTGTAAACAAACAAATAACAGAGAATACACCTTCTGCTACTTTTGGTATGAATGTTTTTATTGTGGTTCCTTTGCGTAATTCCAAAAGTTCTAAACCACCTCTGTAAAATATGGAAGACTTTGTGTTTTTTTTTTTTTGTACAAATTTTTACAATTTATTGTTTAATTTTGTTTTTGTTTTTGTTGTATGTATTTATGTGGATATTTTCTATTTATTTTTACCTTGTTGGTGCATATAATCCAAATTTTCCATCAGTTGTAATATTACCACCCCATTTTAAAATGGTTCGTACTCTTTGTTTTGATTTTATATCAATAATAATACCTTTTTCTGCATTTATAACTGAAACTTGATATGCTCTATGCGGCATTGGAACCAAAAATAAAATATCCTGTAAATAAATGATTTGATAGAAAAGTTTTTTTTGGTTCTTGTAAAATGGCATTTTCAACAAAGAAAATCAGTTTCAAAATCTTTGGATTTTGGAAATAAAATTAAATAAAACAGGATAATGAAAGGGAAAAGAAAATGTGCAGTTGAGTGACGAACAAATTCGGAATACGATCTGGTTAAATATTATCACAAGAATTCTTTATGACTAGAGAATTTTTTTTGGCACATTTTTGAAATTATTCTATGGGAATACTTGGGCGCCATTGGCTGCACGTTTTAACGATAAATTTAGAAATAAACAAACTATAGATAATAGATGAACAATACTGAATTTGGTATGATCTTTTTAAGTTCCGCTGCTATAAAAGTAGCAGTTGCTTTTTATCGACCATTGCAAAATATTTACAAAAAGTTGTATTTAAAAAAGAATTAATATCCTCGTATATAGTAGTTAGGAAGAATAAGTAATTCATCAGAATATAAGGATATTTTATCATCTAATAAATTGTTAGATAATAATTTAATAAATATGTTTTTTTTTTCTCTCAATTCACTGTAAAAATAATGCCCTCATAAATGGCCAGAAAAAATCCGATAAATTCGCAGACAATTTTCTTTGAAAAATCTCGGAAATCTTACAGTTATAGAAAACTGTTTTCTGCAGTTTTATAAACAACGATAGAATTTAGATCAAAATAGATAATTTTTGTTTGAAATAATTATTTCAAAATTCAAGAAATCAATACAAGTTCAAAAAATTGCATATCAAAGCAAGACCGTACATAGTCATATAAAGTGCATGTAAAAAAAAAATAAAAAAAGCAAATAAAGCACTTTAAAAAAACATAAAAACAAAGTCGTATATTATTTTAACAACATTTTTTTTTTTTGGTAATATCAATTAAAATAAATTTTCCTTTATTTTATAATTTAATTATTAAATATGTAATGTAAAAAATGTTTACTTACTTTAACATAACATCCTTTTAATAAAATTTTGGAAACATGATTTCCATTTCCTGCATCATAAACAGCTAGACAATCTTTATTACTTTTATCAATTGTACATACAATAATGAAATTTTCATCAGCTGATATTACTGATTTTCGAAATGCAATACCCGTTATTGTTCTTATTGGATATTCAAAACGAAATTGAATAGTTCCATCTAAAATTTTTAAATAAATTAATATTTTAGAACTAAAAATTATAATAATATAAAATTAAAATAAAAAAATTTTGAATTTACTAGGATGTTCTTTTTACATTTGTTGAAAAAAACAATTGAATTGTTTACAATGAAATATTTTTTTTTTTTTTTGGTAAAGATTTATGGTAAAATATATACAAACTTAAAAAAGGAAAGATATGTTTTAAGAGATGGAAGAACGGTAAGCTATAGTAAAGATTCATAGCAAAGGAGATGATTAGTGAGTTTATCTTTAATTAAATTAATATTTAAAGATTATCCTTTTAAGGTATAGGATTATTATGATTTCCTTTGCTATGCTACATCACTCATAATAGATACATGAGAAAATACTGGATCCATGAATATTTTAACATTATTTTTACAATTTAATTCACAAGGTACGTATTAATCTCATGTCAATATTTACTTGATATAATATACAAGTAAAAAAAAAAAATTTGTTATTATAATTAGATAAAAATTTGATATCATTCGTTATATAAAAACATATATTTAGATTTAGAAATATTTTATTTTGACATTTGATAAAAGCCCAAATATTTATGTACAAAATCCTTTTTTCGAAATTAAACTACGTTTTGATTTAATTCAACTACATATTAGATAATTCTAATCAAAATTTTTAAATTTAGAAGTCTAGATTTTATCTATTTTATTTTTAATTATTTCAACAGTATAACTAAAAGATTATTTTTACAATTCCAAAATTAAAATACAAATTAATTGTATTTAAAGAAATAATGCAATTTTTTATGTAAAGAAATGTGGAGATCACATTATGTTATTGAATAATATAAAAAAAATAAGTAAAGTTGAATTTATATTAGAGTTTAGCTGAATGTCTTAGTTAATTACCATAAAATATTGGCAAAGTTAAAAAAAAAAAAACTGAGTTTTATTTTATGATATGCGAATATGTATTTAAATTATTTATACTTTTTATGAATATGATATTTTAAAATCAAGATAATAATCTGATGATTGTGAAAATTATCGTTAATGAAAATGAAATAATTTCAATGATGTAACTTTATTATTTAAGGAGAAAATGGACACTATGTGATGTGTCTATAAACCAGGATTTTTTTTAAAATACTATCTATGTTTATTTACATTGACTTTATTATAACATTTGTTTCTAAAATAGTGCGAATAGTTTGTTTACCTGTTTCGTTCTATTTTTTTGTTTTAAGAAAATCTTCACTGATACACAAACACTATAACAACTTAATAACTATAACACAAAATAATTGTTTTGAAATTATTATTACCAATAAAATAAAAATTTAAAATTTGTAAATTTCTAAAATATCATTAAAAAACAAAAAAAAAAAAAACAAGGAGAAATTGTTCAAAGACCACTTTTCAAGTTAAACAACATTGCATAATTACAGGCGCTTCTAGAATTTTCAGGCGTATAATGAATTTAAACAAAAAACTGTTTAACGTTATAACTTTATAACGTTAATGACGTTCGATTAATATATAATTAAATAATCATTGAGTGAATGACTTTTAATTTAAATTAAAAAAAGTATCAAAGAAGACAGAATATAAATAGTATCAAAGGAGACAGAATATAAATAGTATCAAAGGAGACAAATAAATTAACAGAAAAATTCAACGTTTGCATTTTAAGTAAGTAAATCTAAAGTAATTAATAGTTATTTCTTATTAATATTAATATGACTTTTTAGACTTTATAAAAAATTGTTTTTTCTATTAAGCTTGTTTAGGAAAAATAGTAATAACAGATATATAATATATAGCTGACAAGAGACATACATTGAAAATAAACATTTTATAACTCTTTAAAGAAATTAAACGTGGATACAGTTGAATAAGTACATTTTCAGTTTAAAAAAGAAACTAAAAAAATATGATTTTCTATTTAAAACTTGTTTAAACTTGTATTAAGAGATGGTAATATCAATTTCATAAAAATAATCATCAGAACAACTGTTATAATAACAATTACCAATTGCAATACTATTTACCGTTAACATGGCAACATCAACAACAAATTCTTTCGGTATACGGTATACCAATGTTATATAGTTTATTATTTCATGAAATAAAATAGGAACTAATGAAGAAAATAATTAGAATTAAATTAAATAAATAAACTTGCCTTTATATTTAAAGGTATATTTCAAATAATTTATATATTTAAGTTTAATGGTAGAGAAATTAATTAAAAAAGTTTGGTTCATTTCTATTATAATTTCGTTCATAAATTCAGCGAAGAAACTCGACTAAATGTTTTTTTACAAATAGATGTAAGAAGATTTTAGGACTTAAATTGCCTTTTATTAAACATTTTAATGTATAAAAACCTTAAAAACATACATTTGTGGCTATAAAATTTTAGAAAAAATATTTAAAAAAAAAATCTTAAAAATATTTTTTTACCTGGAATTGTTCGTACTGTTGTAATTGCTGTTAATTTATTAGATTCATCACCACCAGCTTCAGATTTTGTATTAATATTTGGTACTGAAACTGTCATTACTTTATAACCATCTTCAAGGAATGTAATCTGTTGTATACCAGGCTGATCATCGCGAAATATTACTTGTTCAGAAACACGATTCCATATTAAAAATTTTCCAGTTTCTGACGATATAATATATTTTCCATCTGGTGTTATTTCAGCATGAGTAACAATTGCACCTAACGGACTGTCAGCTAATTTTGAAATAAGTCTACCTGATCTTATATCCCAAACACCAACACAACTTCGTGTTACTGTTGCCGCTAAATTTAATTGAGATAAACTACAAAACAAAATTTCAAATTATGTAAATTCATGCAATGAAATTACCGTTTTGTTAAATTGTTTCTTACCTGATATTATCAATTGGTAATTCATGACGATCAATAACGTGAACTTTTTCGAAAATATTATTTATATTCCAAACTTTAACTGAACGATCAATAGAAGATGTTATAACACTATTCCAATTACCAATTGTTAAGGCTTCCAATTGTATTATACGACCAAAATGAGCATCTAAGACTTTCGATAACATTTTTGTTCTTAAATCCCAAACGTATAAATTTTTTCGAACTCCAGCCACAGCATAGTTTAATTTTGAACTAAGCATAATGGAATTTGATTGCATCATTTTTGTTGTAATATTACGGACCCCATGTGGTAATGGTAAATACATTGCACCTTTACCTAAATTTTCTGGTCCAGGTTTTGATAAATCCCATAAAACGAAACCTTTACCAGCTGTTCCAAGTAAAAACCGATCATGCTGATCTAATTTTAATTGTAATAACATTTCTTTTTCATCATTGTCATAACGTGCCAAATCTTTCTTATAAACCCAAGCAAGATTCTTTGTTTCATCCTCTTCATTGCTTTCATTGCTTTCATTGATTTCAAATCTAAAAACGCTCACCTAGATTTAAATTTAAATAATTAAAACTAAATATCTGGTCTTATATATAAGACATATAAAACTTTAATACTTGATAAGTTATTTCATTAGTGCAACAGAACATTCTATCATGTTTTTTATTCATAACCATTGCACTATGACAATACACTGGTAGAGCTTCTCCAGTTTTTTTCACAGAATCAACTCGTAATTGAGTTTCAGCAATTTTTCCAGACCAATAAACGGCAAAATAATCAGTAACATTCAAAAATTCCATATCTGAAATTTTTATTTTTAATATTTATAAAGTTTAATACTAATACGATAAACAAGGTGTTTACATAAAAGTTGCCACCCTTCAGCATCTTCAGGAGAATTAAAACGTTTTTGTAAATTTCCCCGCATATCAAACCTTGCCCACTTTAGATGTGTATTTATAAAAAGACTTTAAAAATAGAATTGTTAATAGTTGAAGAACATTTGTTTTTGTTTTAGATCGTACAAAGTATTAGTATATAAATTGATAACGCACATACCTATGATTTAGTAGAAACACACCAGTAACATTTTCCGTCTCTTCAAATGGATTTTCAATAATAACGAATTCACTCGATAACATATTTAATAAAACTGTTTGGTTATTATTTGAATAAGCTGCAGCCCACTTGTTATCTTGGCTCAATACAAGTTGTTGCATTATACCTTCTATACCAGGATTAACATCTCTTGTCAAATCGGATGTTGATAAATCAAATGTAATAAAATGAGTTGAAATTGATACCATATATCTGTAATCACTAGTCAAACAAAATTGGAAAACTGCAAATTGATGACCTTCTAAAGAATACTATAATTTGAAGAAAAGTTCAAAATTTAATGTAAAAATTTAAAACAAGTATAAAAATATTTAAAAAAAAAAATTACCTTAAGGGGACCACCCGGTGTATGTAAACAATGGTTTACTGGAATTAGTGCACAATCTTTTATACCATTTTTATCACAGGCTCTTAAAAGCATTTTAATATTTGGATTTCCTCCAATTTCGGGTAATAATCGTCCAATAAGTTGTGGTGCTAACATATCTGGATGTTCACTTAAAATAGCACCACCTAAGCGTAATGCATCAGCAACCAGCATTAATTCACGTTTTGATTCCTTATCGTCCGTATTAGTTGAAGCATCTTCAAAATCGGCCAATACAGCTTGTAATGGACAACTTGACAATTTTGCATGCAACCAATCGTAATTAAATAAAACATTTTCATATAAATCTCTAAATCTTCGAGAACGAACCAAATGAAAAGGAAGTTCTCCAAACTTGAATTACACAATTATTGTTTAAAACAAAATAAAATTAAATAATTATAGTGATATTCTTACCTTACGTAAATTATATCTTGTAACTTTGCCTTCTTTATTATAAAATACTAATGGTTGAACCGGAACTTTTCTATCAGCTGAACCTTCTTTATCAGCTAAATTAAATCTAAGCAAATAAATTTGGAAAGTTGATAAATATTAAGCGTGGTTTTAAATAAAAATACCTATGTCTCTGAATTTCTGTATATTTGAATGGTTTTGGATTACCACCACCCCAAATACCTAAATAATAATCAGCTGTCATCGAATGAAAATACATGGCCATATTCATATTTTTAAAATAACGTTCTTTAGCTGTATCACGAAATTGTCTATGATACCAATTCATAACATTAACACCATCAGCTTCACGTTCACTTAAATAATTCGGTAAATCATTACGGATACGTGTCCATAATAATGGTGGAATTCTACGTACTGGTGGCATATGATATTGATAAACATCATCTAAAACTTTATCATCTAATGAAATTAAATCTTCTAATTCATTTTCTGATAATCCTGATTTTGCTGCTGTTATATAAGCAAGAGCATGGAATACCAATAAACGACCATGCTGTTTTTCAATTCTTTCAAACAACATCATAATTGAATCCATAACATTTGATGCCAAATGTGTTTCTTGTGGTCGAGTATAACTACGCCATCTACATATTTCAGCAAAAACTAATTTTACAAAAATGGGCAAAGAACATTTGCTAATAGCATTCGCTACTAAACGCCACTGATAATTGTTTAAATCACGACAAGCAGTTCTCATCCACATTTTTATTACATTCATTGCTAAGTCTTCACCAAGAGCTGTCACTTCAATGAAATTTTCATCGCTGTCAATCATTTTACGTAACACATGATATTCTTGAGATACTGTTGGATTGCTTTCCTCATTAGCACATGAAATTATAATCTGCAAATAAATGAAAACAGTTTATTATTTATGAAGAAAGACGTACCAGTGAAATGGCTCAGACTAGAGCAATAGATTTTGAATTAAACTTTATGTAAAATTGCGTAAAGATAAATTAAAAAATATAACAGTATTAACAATTATTACAAAGCTAGTTCCTTATATAAGTGAAAATAAACTAGACAAATGTTAAAATGAACTGCACACATCATGAGGAAAAGTAAAAATTATATCTTGGACAAAACACTAAGTATGCAGATACTTGAAAGATCAGGATGATCGACGACAACATAGTTAGCTTTCAAAAGAATACGGAAAAATTAGAAATAAGTAAAATGAATAACAAAACAAAAAACTTTGGGATCTTAAAATGGCCTAAGCCGAACTAAAACATACAAAAGAAAAACCAAAAAAATTAATGGATTTTATATATTACCTTGCAATTTGGTGGTAACCTTGTTGGAATCCAAGATACTTTATTAGCATCTTGTGTTCCACATAACTGATCTACAGAATCCAAATACAAAGTCATCGGTTGATTTTCTGTTGCATATGTTAAAAGTTGCTTAAAATGTGCCGTTAATGGCACCAAATCATCTGGTATATTTTCAAATGGTAACATATAATTATATGAAATCTATAAAGAATTAAATAAATATTTAAGTGAATTCTTTTTTTTTTAGTTTAAAACTAATCTATATATTTACCTGTTGACATATTGATATTAATGTTGGTGTTAATGTACTAGAATCTGGTGTTGTTCCTAAAAATCGTATTATATTAATTGGTTTTTTTCCAGCAAACCATTCTCTAGCAACTAAAGCAGCACTCATCGCTAACATTGAAGTTTTACCACAACCACCTTCACCATAAAATACTAATGGTTTATCTGAATCACCTAACATATAATTTTGAATTCTTTCTAAACTTTCTTCACGACCATAAAAAACTTTTACAGAATTATTGCATGCATGTAAATGTTGTAAAATTTCTGTAACAATTTGTCCTTGAGCACTAGAATCTTCTTTACGCATTGCACGATCTACCAATTTTACAATATTCTTGTAAAAATGTGCAATAAAATGATTTAAATACTCTTCATGAGTTTCAATATCTAAACCTTCACGTCCAATCCATTCAACAGTATATCTATTTTCAATATTTTAATTATGATTTGAGATAATAATAAATAAAATTAAAAAATACGTATAACAATTTAAAATATACATATAAAAAACGCATTTCTATATAATATATAATATAGAAAGAAAAAAAAAAATTAAAATAGAAAAAATTGCAAGAAAATTTAAAATTAAAAAATTTCATTCCGCACATATAAAATTTGTATTTACACACACAGAGCTGTTTTTTGTCTTATTTTTGTTTTAAGTTTTGTGGAACCATTAAAGAGCTATATGATTAAAGTCAATTAATTGTCGGTCATCTGGATCCGCATTCTGTAGCACAAGGTGTTTAAAGAGATGGTGACATTACTATTTATATTATATTATTTTCAAAAAAATAAAAAACAAAGAATTTGAAGAAAATATTGTTGGTGTTTATGTTGCTGATGTTATATAAATTTTAGATCCTTGTATCAAAAATTGCAAAAGTGCAGCTACAAATTTTATGTCTTCATTATACATATTGTAGAAAAATATGTTTTTATGTATGTATATATGAATGTAAAAATATATGTAGTTTATATGTAATATGTACTTAAATCAAAGTCATATATTTAGAAATTTTATTTACAATTTTCAGGATATTTTTTTAAATATTAAATTTTGGAAAATTTTTACAAATAACCACAAGCCAATAAAAATATTAAAAGGAAACTTTTACTATGTGAAATTCAATATAAAGATCAAATTTTGCCAATTACAACTGTTAAGTGTTAGTTAATACTCTATGTAATTTTCTTAATTAAATACACTAAAGTGAGGTTTACTTATAGTTACATACATATATGCACATACTTTTTTTATAGAAGTCTGTCACATTCTTTTATAGAATAAGCAATTTCAATATTAAACATTTTGTGAAATCTAAAATAATTTTAAAACTAAAATAAACTATTCAATATATAAAATAACCCATCTTATGATCTAATAAAACTGGTACTTCTAATAACAAAATTTTTTTTAGTAAATAAGTGAGTTTATTTAGCTTTCTTGTGCTAAAAACATAATAATATAATGTAAGTTTTTTTTTTATTATAATTTGAATTAAATGTTTACAATCAAAAGAAATTGAAGAAATTTGAAGGAGAAGCAATAACGCTGAACTCTACAGGCTGTAAATGAGAAAAATCGAGCTGTAAAATAACATAAAATGAATGTATTATCCAGAGTGTATGTACCAAAATGCCAAGTGAATTTTTTAATTCAAACCTTATGACGTAGGATGTTGGGAACTCAGAAAACTTCAGATCTCCAACTGGAGAGAAACCCTGTTTTGGATCATCACAGAATATTAAGGTTTGTAGGACCCATTAAGTAAATTTTTTATATTTCTCTAGTAATGTTATTTCATTAAATTTTCAAATTCATGTTTTGGATATACTCAAAAAAATAGGGAAACGTAGAAAAATTTGAGATATTAATTATAAAAATACGAACCTTAAGCAGTTATAGTATAGTTATTACGATATGCAGAAAATTATCATATTAAATTGACTCATAAGAAAATATCTGAATGCTTAATTATTAAAATCACATTATAAAACTCCAAGCATAGAAATTAAAAATCCAGATTTGACACACAAACTTATAAGCATTTTGACATAGCCGTCATATTATATGACATAATGCATAACAATTCCATATGCATTATAAATGATTGACTTTAATTATACGATTTTGTTAAATGGCAGATATATTACAATAGACTATTGATATTTTATTTATGCATTTCTCGCATTATTTTATACATGATTAGCCATAGTAAAAAATATTTTGTGTTATATAAAAAACAAAAATGACATTTCTATTACAATATAAATATTCATAAAGCACAGCAGTACGTTTCGTTTCATACTCTACTGAAATTAGAGTTACTCTATGATAGATAAAATCGTTTCAAAATAACGGAGTAGAATTTAGTAAACTCCAGTGATGTCACAAATATCGTTTTGAAATGCAAAATTGTGTTAACGGAGTTTACTTTTTTAATCCTACTCGGGAGTGTAATTACCACTTACCGAGTGTTACAAATGCCAAATTGTCACAAGTGTCATTATTATTTTTTAATTTGAAAATTTTAATATCATAAACTTACATATTAAAACAAATCGTTCAATTGAGTTTATAATACTATTTAAATTTATAAGTTTTTTGGAAGGCTTCATTGTTTATTTGAAATAAATAAATTTTTCCATCTGATTTTGATAGTTCAAATTCAATTATTTAACTCTAATAGTTTTGAAATGTCAGAGAAATGTTAACTCTATTTGTGAGTGGGGTATTAGTAATTAATCTTGTAAATGCATAAACTAGACTCATAGTAACAAATGAAACACACTCCAGTATAATTTATTTTTCTGGAGTATATTTCTGTACATACTTGCAATGCATTGTCATAATGTCAAACTTTTGATCACGTGACGTGACTACGAGTGATTATGTGTCTTTAAAAATGACCTTAATTGATTCTAGGCGAAATTAAATGATTTCTGGAAACGAAAATAATCTTCATATTTTTAAAAATAATTTGAATTGCAGAACTTTGAAAATTAAAAAAAAATCCAATCAAAATCAACTAAACTCCTTAAATATAATATATGTATTCCATATTACGATCAAAAATTAATTACGAATTTTAGTCATTTCAATAATATTATATTTAATAATCTAAACTATCTTAAAAAAATTAAATTAGAATGTCATAATTATTACCTATTGTTTGTGTGCATATTTCTTAAAATAAAGCTTTTTTAAGGAATATATAAAACTTTTTAATAATAAAATAATTAGTTTCTAAAATTAAAAATAAATTTAATTTAAAATCGATGATAAACTTTGCCATTAAATGTAGTATGCAATTTCTACACTATTACATTGTGTTTAAATAATTATTTTTTTAAAAAAAAATGTGCAAAAGCAAAACAGAGTAAATTAACCAAAATTTATTTAAAAACTAAAAATTTCTAAATTGACTCTGATTAGTTTCACTTAAATGTGAATTAAGAATCGAATAGTATGCAACTGAATCGAATTATATGAAAACAAAAAAAAATTTTGTTGTTACAGATGCGTTTATAGTTTACAAAACTTTGAAATTTTTTTTTTTAGTTACATATTATATGAAATACAAGGGCAAAAATACTAATGTCTTTTTTTTATAATCCTTTATTTTATTAAAATTAAATCTACACAATTTTGATTTTAAAATAATTAACTTAAATTTTATTCATAACTATTTTCAATAAAAATTTGAAATTTTGAAAATTATTTAAAGTTAAAAAAAAGGAGTGTATAGTAAAGATGTTTGTTTATATCCGTATAACATATTATGGATATAATAATATATCATACGGATATATCCTTGAATATACATATTCAAGTATATAATAAATTTGCCATTATAATACGTTTACGTTTGTGACACCTTAAAGGAGTCGAGCTATAGATATAGACTCACATATGGATCGGATCAGAATGAAATTCTGAGACGGCTAAGCCATGATAACTCAAAAACTTAAGAACTAGATATATTCAGTAGATTCAGGTAGCTTGCTTATATTGGAACTTAATGAAGCTATAGGCATTTGAAATCTAACTGTAAAATATAATCAAGTTTTATGCCAATAACTTCGGTAAAACATGGTTGAGGGCAACAAATTCGACAAGCTGCCATACAACTTCCCTTTTTAAATGAAAACAACTCAGTGTCATATACAACTCCAAAATTTACTTAAATATATCTCGGTATTTAATTAAGTAAAACATCTGAAATTTTAGAAAATATGATTAAGTTTTATGGAAACATCATATATTATGTTCATACGGGTATCCCAGAGTCAACAAAAATCTAATTTTGAAATAATGATAATTAAATTTCGTCAAATACTTGCATTTTAATAATATTTCGAAAAATAAATGAAGTTTTAAAGTTTTAATTGTTAAAAAATTTATCAAATAGAATGAGAGTTATGCGAAATTTATTATCCAGCAAAACACTTATTCTATTAAGCATATTAAGAAAATTTGTAAAAAAAAATTTGATTATAAAAAATTATTAAAAGTTATAAATAAAAAATAAATAATTTTATATTTCTGTTTTGTAAACTATAAACTTAATTTTAAAGCGTAAAACCATTCAAAAGTTTTTTATTTTAACTTTTTTTTTTAATCCCTACTTTTACACTGGTATTTTTTTTTTTTTTGCATGAGATTTTTGTAATTTTCAGAAAATTTGTATAAAACAAAATGAAAAATTACTACACTTCTTTTGCATAGAATAATAGTGTAAAAGGAGGGTTTATTAATTTTACTAAATTTTTTTTTTTTTTATCTAAGAGAGTTTCAAATTACAAATTTTAAATAAAATTCCCCTTTTCAAAAAAAAAAAATAAATAAAATTTCGAAAAACAAAAAAAAATTATTTTTATTTTGAATAATTTAGCTTTATTTTACTGAAAAGTTAGACATTAAAAGTTATTAAAAAAACTTTGAAGGCATACCCACATGCATTTTTTTCCTATCATAAAAGGAATTTGTTTAAAATATAATAAAATTGTAAGTAATTTTAATTAATAAATGATTTTTTGTAGTAATTAAATGCTGTTTTCATTTTGAAGTATTTATAATATTAGAAAACATATTGTACAAAATACTATATAGTTTTATATACAAAAATAAAATACAGGGCGATTTATAAGTTTTTTGAAAATTTGGGAATTAAAGCCTAGGAAATTTTTTTTGAAAAAATTTATTAAAGCTTATGAAATTTTTTTTTTTAAATTTATTTCCCTGTCACATACATGGGAGTGATAAGGAAATTATACCGCCCTTTCAAGTGTGGCTGTAAATGTGGTAAAAGCGAATTATTTTTAGAACATGTGTGGAATACGAACCCACACTCTTTCGGTGTTTATAGCTAATTTCATATGGTTTTACCTTCGAAGCCACCAAAGCCCTCTTAGAAAATAACTTCTCACTATTTATTTGAATTATACTTTAATTCAAATATAAAATAAAAAGATTGTAAAATATTTTATTTTCAAAATCTAGATAATATACTATTTATTATTTTTTAACTTTACACATGAAATTCTTGGTGTTAATTATTTATTAATATATTTAACAATATATGCAAGTAAAGATTGTTTTATGAGTTAATTTTTTTTTTTATAAATGTTTTTTTAATATTTTTTTATTAGATAATATTAATATTCATTAATAGTATAATAATAATCACGAATTGATTGAAAAAATTTTCATTAAAACATATAATTTTGAAAAGAAGTTTTGAAGAAACTGTTGTAACAAGGTAAAAAGAAAAAGGAAGAAATAAAATTGAATTAGTACTGTATGATTATTTATTGGTTAACTGAATATGCTCTGCCTTTAATTTTTTTAACTAGAATTTTGAAAACAAAATTCAAAATAAAAAATAGATTTTGTTAAAAATAATGCATACTTCCAGGCGAATTTCATCAATGGAAAAAATTAGAAACATTTTTTAGCTGTTTTATATACATTATCAGAATAATTATAGAGTAATTTAAATAATAATAAATTGAGAAAAAAAAACATTTAAGTCACCCTGTATTTTTTGTATGAAATAATTTAAAAAAAATGAATTTATGTACAAATGAGTAGAAATTATTTTTTTAAATATAGATATTAAAAAATTTAAGGAAAAAATTATTTACAATATTATAGTAATAAAAATATGTAATTAAAATGTAGAATTTTTTTTCTCTTTTTTTTTTTAATATTTATAATATTTATGTACATAATATGCAAGATAATGTAGATATGAAAAAAAAAATTAATGACAAAAAATATATAGAATTACTTTTGCATATTTGTTGATTCAATTTTAGCTGGCAAACGTTCATCTCTTAAATTTGCCAATAATTTTGATGATTCAGTATCCAAACTTCGATTAATAATATCAACAAATAATGATGCTTTTTTTAAATTTTGTAAATTAATATTATTGATATATCGAACGTATGCCAAGCAATGATTTTTTGTATTTTTAACACTTAAAATTCCATTGATTACTTCACGTTCCGTAACTATAATGTAAAGTTTTTTTTTTATATGGTATATGAATTGTGTATATAATTAAAATAAAAAATTCGAAAAGAAACAATAAATAATTAATCTGAAAATAAAACAAAATTTTTATTTATATTCTTATATAAAAATTTACTTTTTCGTTGTTTATCTTACATATTACCTACATTATCACCTATAGTATCGTTTTTATTACTTCAGCAATTTATTATTGAAACTGTTAAAAAAAAAACTTATTTATAAATTTAAAATTTTAGTTTACCTGACATAAAATAATTATGCATTGTTTCTTTTTCAAATTTTCCAGAATTAGATAAAGATAGAGCAGCTTTTCTTAATAACTTTTGCATTTTAGTTAATGTATCCCACCAAACAGCCTGATCTTCAGCTTGTAATTTTGGAACACGCTATATTTTAATCATCAATTTTTATTATTTTACATCATTATAATTTTTTTTTTCTTTAATAAATATAATAATAATTTTTTAATATTGTACCTTATTATTAAAATTAACTAAAATTGAGGAAATTGGTTGTAAAACTGATATAGGTGGAACAGCATTATTATCTTTTTTATACCATAAATCTAGGGCAGCACCATCAACACCCATAGCAGTTAATTCATCCCTTATTTATATAAAGTGAAAAAATAATTGCGTATAATGTGCTTAGTTATACAATAAGTGAATTCAAAACTTACCTCATCATTTGTAGTTCTGATGATAAAATATAAGTTGGAATGGGCCGATAACCATATTTTTGACCAAGAAATACCACAAAATTCGGTCCCATTGATAAACGTTGACAATTTGCAATCTCTCTCATACATAATTCTGTAGTCATATGATCATCAGTGGCTTCATCTCGTACACCCCATCTCATATCGACAACCTTCATAAAATAAAAATAATTTTAAATGAAATTACTTTAAGTAAAGGATTTTTTCTTTAAGAATTTCAAAGAACTCGATATAATCAGATAATGAAAACAAATTGTTACATTTTCTCATTCATTTTTAGATCTTTAATAATTTTGCAAACATTAAAACTTGCAAAAACAATTTTTAATATATTCTTTATATTATATTTATAATATATTATTTTTAATATATATTAAAATTCTCCAATAATAATATAATTAATTACACTTTTTATTCTGAACTTTGTTATAAATATACTCTAGACGCTTAACTCAAACTTTTAGTCTTGAAAATTCTAAAAATATTTTCTAAATACAATTCAAGGACATAAATTTGAAGGATAATAAAAATATTTAAATATTTTTTGTTACAGTTAAATACATATGAACGAATTATTTATATTACGTATTTGCAATATTAAGTGTTTATACTTGTTTAGACACCTATCAGTTAAGAGTTCAATGCTAAAAGCTAGTAAAGTTAATTCGTATTGGTATATATATTTACCAATTAAAATATCCTTTTTTATTATAGAAAGGCTTTTTGAAAAAATATATATATTTATAAATCAATATTTTATATTTAAAATTATAACTTATAAAAAAAAAAAATTAAATTAACTTAGTTAAACTAGACCTTGACTGATCATATATCTAAATTTACAAGTATATGAATTTATTTTAATATTTGATTTTTCATGCTTTTCATTTTCATAAAAAATATCCAAAATTAGAATTATTTTCTTTAAAAATACAAGAAAAATATTTTTTTCAGTCATATACGAAATAAAATTTTATAATAATAAATTAAAGACATAGTTTTAAAATTGTTTTTAAGATATGTTATACAGTTATAATAATTGTTTCTGTCCAAAAAAATTGTAAGACATTCTAATTTATATGAAAAAACGTGTCAAATATTTAGAGTAACCCCATAATCTCTTAATAATGTCACACAAACATCATATCTTTGAGTGGCTAAGAATTTTATTCAGCTATATTCGTTTTTTAAGCTTCTAAAAATTTTAAAAAGTTTTTGATAAATTTCAAAAAGGTTTTGATGACAGATGTTAAAAATCAGGTATACTTTACTTTAGGTATATTGTCCGATCTTTTTTAATGTTTACTGAGAGATATTTTAGATCACGTAATGAAACGCTTTATGCGCTCAATTAAACTATGGGAACCGTACGGGCTTCAAAAAAACCCTTTACAAAATTTATGGGGACAACTTATTTAGAGAGCCGTAGCATTTATATTTGTGGAAGTACATATAACGGTACATTTTTTATGATTAAGCTTTGTCAGGGTTTCCTAGTTTATAGATGCCAAGGCTCTTTAAGTAAGTTGCCCCCATAAATTTTCAAAGCGCTTTTTGAACCTCTTAGTGTTCTCATCGCTTAGTGAAAATCATATAGCGTTTCATCATATGATCTAAGGTAACCCTTAAAAGTCTGAAAAGGTTCCAACAATGTACCTATATTAAAGTATATCCTACTATCCTATAAAACTTTTTGTCTAATTAAAAAAAAAAATTTTGTTTGGTTTTCAAAAAAATTTTATTCGTACAAAAGTTTTATTAATACAATTCAATTAACAATTTACTTGTCTTTACAAATTCAGTAAAGGTATCTAAGTTTTTATTTTATTTTAATAAGAAGAAATCTTTTAAGTTAAATATTATAAAAAAATTTTTTGACCAGAGTGAAAATTGTAGAAAAAATATCTAAAATATAATAAAAAAGAATTTCATTTAAAAAATTATAACAAACAAATATTTCAGAGATTGGATCTCTTTAAACATGACAATCAAAATTCTAAACATAGACAATTTAAATATATGTAACTCAATAAGGAATTCTTATTGCGTTAAATCATACAACTTATTTCAAGATCTTGACAAAACTCTAATAATCAAATATCTTCAGTTTAACCTATTAATTTTGGAAGGTATATTTTAAGCATATTCTAGGAAGATCTTAGGCATTTCAAACAGCAAATTGGTTAGGATAATATTTGAAATTACAAGGTTATGGGTTAGGATAAGGTATTTAAACTTGAGACGGGTTTTCTCGATAAGCTACAATTTTAGCATATATCGTCGTGTGGATAAATTATTGTCGTATGTTAAAAACTATAATTTTGAGTAAAACGAAATCAAAGTTTGAAGCCCTGTATCTCAAAACTTATGTGAAAAATGTTTCCAATTTTGGAAATTTTTAGGTAACATGATTCATACTCTATAAAGTTTTGGGTGTTTTTTTTTTTAAATCTTCGAAATTTATAGTATGATTTAACAAAAACTTCAAAATGAGAATGTCGTATGTTAGTTTTTCATAAGAAAAATTTTTTGCATAATACATACGGCAGTTTGTTACTTAATATACAACAAATTAATTCCAAAATGTTAATAATAAATGTCGTATGTTATAATAAATATGGTCGTAATAATAAATATTTTCATTTTCAGTGAATAAAATAACTTATAACATTGATTGTTAAACTCTGTATTTCTGTGTTTTAGTTTTATCTTAAAATATCTACACCTATTTTTATAACTAATTGCTGGGTTATTAAAAAATACATTAAAAATAGTTTTTTAAATATTAAATTTTATTTCAAAATTTTAGTATCCCAAATAATAATTAATATCATAAATTATTGACTTCAGTTAAATTATTTCACAAAATTACTTCTTAGTACATATTTAATAGGTAGATAATACAAAAATAAAAAATATTTGTACTTTATAATATTTTCTAAGTGTCTTAACCAAAAAAACAGAATTTTTTTGTACTTTGCAATAACTGTATCTATACCAAATTCAAAATTTAAAAAAAAATTAATTTTGACAAAACAGAAGTTATTTATTCGTATGTCAATAATTATTTCTAACATTATTAAATTAAATTTAAGAAATTTCATGAATAATGTTATTTCAAAATATAACAGATCCCGATCATGGATCAAAAGCATTCATAACGTTGCGATATAAAGGTTAAAAAAAAATAATAAATCTGGTTTCATTTCAATTAATATTTTAATATTTCAATTAAAACTATAAAAACCAAAATACTATGTAGTTAAATAACTAAATATAAGAAATTATTCAATAACTATCAGTTAACAAAATTTTGATTAAAATAATCGTATATTTTGAATTCATTAATAATCGTATACATATTATTATATTCTCGTATATTATTAATCTTATATTATTATAATCGTATATTATTATTATATTTATAAAATTAATAATTAAAAATTTTGATACATTTGGATAAATTTGAACAATTGATAAATTTTGATTTTAAAAATGTATTATCGTTTACATGTAATTTGCTATTAACATACGACAAATAAATATTAATATTTGAATATTTATGTGTGGTATATTAAGACATACAACAATTTCTTATTGTAACCTTGTATTAAAATGTTGTATGTTAAACATACGACAATTTATTACTGGAAAGAGCAAATACATAGAAATGATATCGTATGTTGTATTTTTTAGCAACATACGACAAATTAATATTAAAACTGTTATAAACTAACTACATACGACAATTTAATATTCAATATCTGCTAACGGTAGAATATATCGAAAAACGGACAACAGCATTTAAAACAGCAGAAAAAATTACTACAGAAACTTTCATAATGTAAAATTGTCCAAAATTCAACTTAAGACAATAATTTATTCACACGACGATATGTATATATACATATTAAATATTAATTGCTAATAAATTCTTAATATACTTCTTTTTAATAAAGTTGTCCTAAAAATTGTTCAATTTAATCGAATATTTTAATTTTTTATTTCATTTTATTTATTGCTCAAAATATTTAAAAAAAAAAACTATAAAGCTGTCAAAAATAACAGGTAATTTAAATTTCTCATTTGCACGTTGTTCTTTTATTTTCAGGTGTCATAAATCGTAAAAAAGAAAATTTATTTATAGTTATAAATATCATAAAATGAAAATTAATAATTTTTTTTTTTTTATCAAAACTTAAATTTTATAGGTTTTTTATTATGTATTGAATAATTTGTTAAATGAATTGTAAATATGTATTAGTCATTATAATTTTTTTTTTTAATTTTATTGAAGGATTATAAAAAAAAAAAATAATGGATTTTATTATAATCTAGCATGTGACATAAAATGTAAATAAATATTAAATGATTCCTTTAACAGACTGGTACAGTCATTAAATTCACAAATAAGAAAAATTTCCTATAATTTTTTGGATTTTTATTTAAGAAAAGAAATTATGAATTTATATAACTTAAAAATTTTCAATTTAAAAAAAAAAATTTCGTGATAATATTTTGACACCATTTAATAACATAAATATTTTTTGTTTTTGCATTAGTACATATGCACAGGGTGTAAAATATTTTATTTGTTTTTGAATTGACATATGCAAGAAACTTCTTATTTATTCTTACATCAATCATATATCGAAAATTTTATAATATGTAATATCTAACAAAACTTTGAGCTAGTAAAATTATGACTTACAACGACACAAACCATTCACTTCAAAAAAATATAAAAAGAACGATAGTGAGATATGTGAGTAAAAAAACTTTCCTTATTATTTGAATTTCATATATGTACATATATATACATATATACATAGATAGATAATAGATATATAATAGATATATATAGACATTGATAATATATTACACACCCTGTAAATTTTCAAATTCTTAAAAAAAAAAAAAAAAATTACATAAAAAATATGTTGATATTATTTTCCCTTAATATCTTTCAGAAATTTCATGAAACCTACAAAGTTTTTAACACTATACATATATTATGCTCGTTCATCCCCAAAATAATATTCCTTGCGTTTAAGAAATAAAATTATGTTTGGATTTATAAATTTATGTGTTAATGTATGTAACGAATGAATAGTTTTCTGTATTTTTTTTTTTTATGGAGGGTTAATTTTTATCGCTTCAGAAGTGGGTATTGAAATAAAAATAAATGCATGACGACATGAAAACAAATTCAAATGTTCTAAATAAAAAACAAAAAAGGATTAAATTTAGGTTTGTAGAATTAATTTTTTTTTTTTTTGTCCCAAAAAGATATCAAAATATAAATAATATGTAATCACCGTGCTGTGGTATCATCAACAAAAAATTTCTTAAGCAAAATTTTTTTATTGGTTAAATTTATGTGAAAATCGAAATTATAATCTGTAATAATTTGTATACATATACCAGGAACGAAGAATTCATATATTGAGTTGAATTAATGCTTCCCTTAACAAATAGATTTTTTATATCTCAATTTAGGGGCCTCGGTGGCCTAGTGGGTAAGAGCGTATAAAATACGTTGTAAACACCGAGGGAGTGTGGGTTCGAGTCCCACACACGTCGTAAGGATTACTCCCCCTTACGACATTTACAGCCACCCCTGAATAGGAAAGGCTGCGTAATTTCCTGTCCACATTTATGTGGCAGAGAAATGCAATAAAAAAAAAAAAAATCTCAATTTAAATGATTTGTTTTTAAAATATTTTCAATACATATATAATCTAATATATACATATACAATACAAATACAATTCTAACATCCCTTATACTTATATTACTTGAATAGCTGCAATACTAATTTGTGGAAGATATCTACGGTAGAAATGATATGGATAATTATACGTATAAAAACCCTAGATATGTTTTATTCCTTTTTAATTTTTTTAATAGTTAAAACTTTAATATAAGGTTCTGTGTGGGGGTCTTAGTGCATGTTGGTAAGAACGTATAAAATACACAAGTCGTAAGAGCTATTCACCCTTACGACATTTACAGCCACGCCTGAAAATGAAAGGCTGTGTAATTTCCTGTTCACATTTATGTTGTGGCCGATATAATTAATAAATTTGTAAAATGTAAAATTATTAAAAAATAAAATAAATCAGTTATTTAATAATATGTATTGCTCTAAATTTGTCTGTCATAATCGGGTTTAAATTTTACAATATCCTCTAAAATTTTCTTGTAAAATTATTTGAATACCTCAGTTGGCATAAACATATTTCTTAAAAATACATTTTTTATTAACCCAGTTGATATAAAAAGACTTTTAGCATAAAGTCGGTTAACATAAAAAGTAATTTAGTAAAATTCTTTTTATACCAATGGAACACCACTTCGTATAAAATTTTGTTGGCAAATGGAACATTTGGCATAAAATTTTTCTAGATGATATTTTTGTTGTTGTTTACGTAGTAAGTTTGGTTGTGTTGGTCATGATAATGATTATAATGGTTATTATGATGGTTATAATTCTGTATTTAAATTAAAATCTAAGAAAGCTGAAATTTGAAATTTGTTGACGAAAATTTACAATTCCATAAAAAGTTTCAATCACAACTCACAATACAAATTTCAGTGGTTACTATATAAGGGGTTATAACACTGTAAAAATATATACATAAATGGAATTTTTAACTGACTTAAAGTCTTTTTGCGCCAACTGTCTTTATTCCAAGTGGGTTTTTGAGAAATAAATTTAAATTAATCTGTTCTGTAGGACGTTTGAATACCAATTCCTCATCAATTAATCATTAAATTTTTTTTTTTGTATTTTGTAGTAAAATAAAAGCAGTTTACATATTATTACAATACAATTAAATAAAAAAAACAACAAAAGATATATATACTTCCCCATCGGAAATTATCAGGTCTCATCACTAATATATATATTTATATGTCGTTGGTATATAAATAATTTAAGTAAATTGTTTTAATAATCGCATATTATGATTTCTAGTTTGGTCTTAAGGTAATAAAATTTAAATAATTAGTATGTAAGGGGTTTGCAGGTCGCAGAGTCTTTACTATGTGATGATGTACTTTGATGCAACAAAATACTGAATTTAAAAAGAAAAAAAAAAACACCTCTAAAATATGTTTTCATGATACATATACGTTTACACAATCACATTATTCTGAAGTTATATAACAGTTGTTATTCGTATATGTTTTCGAGATAAACTAAACCTAGATAAACCGAAAATCCCTGATTTATTGAAACCCTAATGTTGTGGTTCAAATTAATCATATAGAATTTATATGATAATTAAAACTATTTGCCTATAATATAACTATATATCAACCACATATTATTATGTATATATATATATATATATATATATAATATATTATAATATGTATATACTCTATTATCATTTTTATTTTCTTCTATAAGTTTATTTCATGTAATTTATATCAAGAGAAAGAAATGAATTTATTTGTTGTTTTTTATTTGGATTTTCTATAAATGACTTGCGACATGTTATTATTGTGTAATTGAGGCGATTTTTTTTTTTTTTTTTTTTTATAATAACAAATAAAAAATTGGTTAACATGAATATTCATACTTGATATTATTACATATATGACATAGCAGTTTACAAGAAATATTAATTTAAAATTTGTTTTAGTTTTATTGCGATAGTAATAAATCACAAAAAAAAAAACGGAGTATTTAACAAAAGTATCTTTGCACATAAATTTCCTTTGTTATTAGTTCCAGTTTTTTTTTAATACATAACTTAAACATAAGTTTATTTTATAATTATCGCCTTCATTTTTTAATATAATAAGTTAGTTGAAAAATAAACAAGGTAGAATGTAAACCAACGGTTTTTAAAAGCGCACATTTCCAAAACTCAATACAAACTGTTTAGAATTGTGACTTACACAAAAATTTGAAAATTTCATGTAATAAGAAAAAATGTGAAAATAGGACATTTTTGAAATTTTGTGGGGCTATAAGTCCGGAATCCTATATAACTAAGAAAAGCCGTTAACACAGGTAAAAATATATTATTAAACCTTTAATTTTCATGTCTTGCCGAAGAAAAATTTGTACAGGTGCCTAAGTTACAGGTGTTTAAAAATAGCAAATTTTCAATTTTTGAGGCGTAATAACTCTTAAAGAGGGGGTGGTCCGAAAAAAATTTTCTGACCAAACTTATACTAATTCTAAAAGTTCTTTCTTGCCTCAAAATTTCAAGCTTCTATCTAGAAGCGTGCCGGAGTTATGAAAGTAGAAAAATCATGCAAAATTTGGTTTTCACATAACGGTAAATTTAAATACTAAATTTTAAAAAATTGTATAATTTTGATATTAATTTACAAATATAAAAGAAATACCTGTCGAATGACGTTTTCAGATTGAAAAAATCTTAAGCAGAACATAAGATATATGCATTTAAAAATAGGGCTTTTTCAAAGTTTGAGGGGCTGTAGCTCCGTAATGGGGGGGGGGGCTACATGAAAAAGTTGTTCCACAAAATTATTTGTTTTATGAGACCTACCTATGGTTAAAATTTTTTTTCTCTATCTTTAACGGTGTAGAAGTTTTGTAAACAGACGGACGGACGGACGGACAGAGTGAAACTAATAAGCACATTTTTTCAAAATTTTTTTGGAAATGTGCTAAAAATAAGATTCAATTGAATTTAAATTATATATCAATATTGTTAACAAAATAATTTTATTCTTCTAAAAACTGTGTATTGTTTATTCATATATGTATTATATTTTGCATTTAAACTGCATACTTAAGTTCTATTTCATTTAATTTATTGAATAAAATAACTTTAAATGTATTTCTTTTAATGAATTGATGTAAATTTTTAGTTGTGTTAATTTTATTTTTATATTTAATCATCTTTCCTTGTGGGAGCGTTCCATAATCTCGGTTTAGTAAATCCTTTTTTTAAAATCTCGTTTTTACACAATCTCGTTTTTAGAAAATTTCGTTTTAGAGAATCTCGTTTAGAAAATCTCGTTTTTACAAAATCTCGTTTTTTGAAAATCTCGATTTAGAAAATCTCGTTTTTTATTGAAAAATCACGTTTTTTTTATATTTGTTTTTTAAGATTTTTTCTTGTATCTATTATAAAAAAATAAAAGAAAATTGGAAAAATTTATATTTTTTCAAATAAAAAAAAGGCGGTGCGTTAATAGAATAAAACCCAACATTTTTATTCAAAATGCTGTCTGCACTTGCAGCCAAAATTATGTTGTCCTGGGCATAGGAGGACAAAAAAAAGAAAAATAAAAACAAAATTCATTTAATAAATAAAACTTATAATAAATAAATTGTTCAATAATATCACAAAAAAAATAACAATTCAATTTTTATATTATATCATAAAGAAACATTATATGTTAAAAAAAAATGTTATCACATGTGAAAATCTGATAAAAAAAAACATGTGAAAAGATTTGTTTTTTAAGCTTTCTTTCTTGTATCCTAAAAATATGCAATTACTTTTATGGTTTAATGCACAATATAACGACCAATTTTTTTTTTTAATAGTTTTATTGCTGCATTTGAATATAATTTTTATTCTTATCTTATTCTAAACAAAACTAAGAAATGAATTTGTTTATATCTAAATTAAAGTACTCATGGTTTACAGTAGCTAAGCTCTCTTACTTAAATTTATATAATTTAAATTGGATAAAATTTTTTTTTAATTATGCATTTATTTTAAATATTATAATATATTTTTTTTTTATGTAATTAATTATTTTTATATAATATAACGACCTATATAAGCATAAGTAAAGTAGGGTAAATATAAGATATTAGAATTGCATATATTTAGGATGAAAACCAAAAACTTATTACAAAATATTATACAATATTATTAATAATGTCATTCAAATTATTTATTTTTATTCTTAATACAAACACAATATACCTGCGTTACGTTTTATGTGATTCCGTTTATTATACTTTAATTTATTTTCTTTATAAAATTATTATTTCGTTTTTTTATATTTTGTTTATTTTTTTATTTATTTGGGCCGGCCCGCTTCTAAAATAACCATTTACATTGTAAAAAAAAACAGTCCTTTTCTTTAAAAGAATCTTTTGAAATGTTGACAACCTTGTGCATGCATTCCAATATCCTTCAGGTAAAACTTAAGATATTTAAATTTAAGCTTATATAAAATCTAGTTCTCTATAATGTTCTTTATAACAAATATAATGGTAAATTTGAAGCAAAAAGATTATATATTTTAATTGCATAACTTTATTTAGTAATGCAGTAAATATTAGAAAAATAAATTAAGAATTGTAAAGAAAAATTATCATTTTCTATTGTTACATATGTATTTTAACATGCAATCAAAGAGGCTTATGCGGAGTTTTTTTTTCATTTTTTTAATTCTGAAATATGATTTTTTGTATTTACGTTAAAAAAAAACCTTATAATAAAAATGATTATTTATGATTATTGGTTAACAATCAAATTTTAAAATAAAAGTAGTAAAATAAAAAATGTTAAATGATTAAATCGAAATTAAATTTAATTGTAACGTAATATAGGAATTTAAAATGAAAAAATAAAAATGTAGCAATTCCATTACACTTAAGTAAGATAAAATGAATTTAAAATAATTCAATATCTAAATTATATTTTATGAATAAAAGGTAGTAAGTAATTGCCATAAGTACAATCAAATTTAAATTTTATAGTTCAAGCCAATTTTGAATATTATAATGACTTAGATGAAATCCAATAAGTTTCGGTTATATCAAACTTCTATAGAACAAATTTTATATGATTTTATGTTATTATGCAATGCAATATTATTTTGTGTTTATGTACAAATTTCCTTATATTAGTATCTTTACTTTTAACCTTCACTGTCGGCATTTTTTAAACATATAAAATATATTTAAAAAATAATAATATCAATATGGATAATAACGAAAAAAAAAATATTATTACAAAATATATATCCAAAATATATTATGTAATTTATTTGAAATCACTTAATAATTTTACATAAATAACTTTTTTTTATAAATTTATCACTTTTTCAAGGATTCAAGTCAAAACCACTAAATCATATATAATATCTAATAACATGCGTTCATGGTATATATTTTCAATAAGGTTATTTTCAATGTGAACATTTTTAGAACTCTTTTGAATAACAAAACCGTAACTAATTTTAGAAGTGAAAAAATCATCCCGCGATTATTAAAAATATTTTTAGAAAAATCGATTTTTTAAATAGTTTTTTTTTTTTGAAAATAAAAAAAAAATCATTTATTTATTAACTTACTTGAAATTCTAAACCATGCTTTTCTCGGCAATAATCCTTAATTCTTGGATAGCATTTTGCCATTAAAGTATTTCTTTCCATTGTTGTATCTAATTAAGAAATTTGTTTTAATTATTTTTAATTATATAATAAATATTAAATAACATATTGAATACATAATTATTATACAATTATAAATTTTTTATTTTTATTATTTACCATACCTGTAAATGTAGATGATGTAAAAATACGTACAATTTTCGAGCTGACAGGTGGTAAAGACTCTAAAGAGCCCATAAATATTGAATCAATTGTACGATCGTCCATTATTTATGATTTTGTAAGAGATAAGCTCAAATAAGAGCTCAGCAAAAGGTAATTTAATCCGAATTAAATAAAATATGACTTTATATTACCAACTATTTTAAGGAACTGAATTTTTGCATTATATCTTGAATACCAACTTCGAATAATGTTTTGAAATTATAGGTTCTCTAAAATAAAATATTTTTTGTTTGATCGATTGTATCTAAACAACCACAGAAGTAAATAAACAGAAGAAAAAAAAAAGAGTTTTTCATAGAATCTTCTTTTTATTTCTTATTTTTTTTATTCATAACAAATAAATTTCTTTTTAAGTTTATAACATTTAGAAAACATTAAACAAATGTATCTGTTTACATTTATTTATTTTAATCTAAAATTATACAATATATTTTTAATTATTTACATTAATATTTGTAATAATAATGCAATGTTACTAAGCCATCAGCTAATAAAGACCATTATAGGTTGAATACTAGTATTTATTTATACATTATTATTATTTATTTTATTTATATTATAAATTTACACTATATTTGGTAGCAAGGGTGATTTGTTAAGGAAAACCACTGTTCCAATAATTTTCCTTATTTTTAAAAACAGCTGCTACCAGAATCCCCGCACTCCTTCGGTTAATAAACTACATCTTTAACCACTTGGCCACCTTTATTGTCAATATTAATACATGTTAAAGAAGGATATATACATTTTTTGCATACTTTTAGGAAAAATATTAAGTTAGATAAATATAAGGTGTACACATTAGTTCAAAAATTTAATATTATTATTTAACTCTAGAATAAAAATTTATAATTTATACTGCTTAAGCAATTATTAAGATCATCTGTTATACTAGCTATGAAATACAGTATGTTAAAGTGTGTAAAAATAGCACATAAAAGAACATATTTATTGTTTTCATCATAACATAAACACATTTTTTTTATTTAAGTTTTACCAGGTGTTGTTATTCATTGGTATCCTAGAGTTATTTGAAATTGTTTATATATTTTTAAGTTTCTATTTATATCCTGCTTGGTAATTCATAAAAACAATCTTTTCGTGAATCAATTTCGTTATAGTAGTCGATAAATACATTTTGATTATAATATATATTTATATTAATAATTCATAAATACTTACTATGTGCACAATACCCATCTGCTTTCCAATCATATGATTTGTTTCCAATTCAATATTATGTAAATTAGGCCGATTTGTTTTTCTTTCTTTTTATTTAGTTATTTTTTTTAAGTATAAAAGTTGATAAGAAACAAAATGAGAGTATAGAGTAGTCCTTTTTACTAAAAAACAAATTGTGTCTTAAATACCAAAGAGTAATATAAGGAAAAGAAAAACTTGATTTCACATTGAACCAATCATAAAGATTTTATAAATAGAAACTCATGGCTTTTAAATTGTTTAATTGATTGAAATAAAGTAAATTTATTGACTTCCCATAATCTGGAAAAATGGTAAATGTACATAAATGTAGTGCAACAAGTGATTGTTTGGGTTTTTTGTTTTTTTTTTTGTTAAGGAGTATAGGGTATATTAGTGAATAAAAGAATATTTTGATCTTTATTTTCTATGTTTACTTTTTTTTTTGTTTTGTAATTTTTAATGACCTCAAAAAATACCTTGGGAGGGTTTAAAATTTTTTTTATATACATTTTATATATACGTTAATATGTATGTAAATATATAAATTATACAGATTGAGTTAAAGTTGGTATACGATTTTATATATAAGAATTGTTGCGTGTCCAACACATAATAAACAGGTTATAAGTAACTATTCAATCAAGGTTAATTTTGTAAAAAAAATAAACTTTACATAAAACAATTTGCAAATTCTTAGCAAAAAAAAAAATAAATCGATTAATTAAAAAAGTTATTGAAATGTGAAAATATTAAATTATTTTAACAGATATTTCAGTTATAAAATTTTTTAAGAACATTTTCAACAAAAAATTTCAAATTTAGTGTTGAATTATGTGCTCAATAGAAAAGGAACATTACCGTTATACTAAAAAAGTGCATTAGAGTTAACTTTAAAGTTGGACTGATAAATGGATTCTGAAAAACTATATTATCTTCTTCTTTATTAGAAAATACATAATTCATTTTGGTTCTCCGACCACACATCACATAAATGATGACATCATATAAATAAAACAAACATTTTTTTCCAAGCGTGGTTGCGGTGCAAATTTATATATTAAAATAAATATGTTATAATAAAATGATGAAATACATATATTTTATTTATATAATACTTTGACCCTGACCAAGGTTTGAACATCTTTCACTTATACACACTGCGTCATTGATCAGATAGAAAATTTTAATTTTCGATTTTGTTTTTATAAAAATGTACGACATTTCTGTTAGTTTTTCATATTTGAAATATTTTATTTTGACTCTAAGAATAAATATTAAAATTAAATTGTTTTATTTTTCTGTTTTGAGAAATTTGAATTAATAAAATCAAAAAATGTCTACCCTTTTAAAAAAAATACCACTTTTGAAAATTTTTATAAGAAAATAATGGGTTATTTTGTAAACAAACCGTTTAGCATAATGAAAACAGTATTTATCACTTTTCAGAACTACAAAAAAAAGTAAAATATACAAATTATAAACATGCAATTTCCTGAAAAACAAAAACTAATAAGTTATATTTTCAAAGCAATGCAACGACAGAACTGACAATTTAAAAAACTTAGTTTGACGTCATACTTTTCTACAAAGTTTGATTGATATTTAAGCCTTTTACAACTTTATTTTGAAATAATAAAATAATTAAATTACAATTGCAAGTGAAAAATATTTATTTAGGTTATGAAATGTCCCATTAAATTTGATAAACTAAACTAAATAAAAATATATGTTATATGATAAAAATAATAGGTTTCTAGCAAATTTCCATAACTGTGTGCAATCATAAAGAAACTATACCATAGAAACCCAACCATAGTTTAGTATAGTTTCTTTATGCTGCAATTTTGAAAAGAAAAATTAAAACGTTTTGTACCATTCATTCAAGTGAAAAGTAAATATAATATAGCTAGCTATAAATACATAACCAAGGTTAAAAAGAATTTTGTAATAATATACGAAATATCCCTTGAAGGTGCAAAAAAGATTTTTACCTTAGATACACCTATGTACAGTAAGAAGTCAAAGAACAAACCACTTTTTTAAATGGCATGAATGTAGATATTATGAACTTTCAAAATAATGAAAATAATTTTAATTTAAATTATTAAAATATAGTTTGAACTGAAGAGTTTTAGCGTATATAATCCTCCATAAATTACTGAAACCATTACAGTATGCAATATCGAAAGGGGGTTTTATTTTCCTAATTTATATCAAAATATAGATGTATTGGAGGCATAGTTTATTGCAAAAGGATATGGTAAACTATCAGGAAGTTTTTTAAATACAAGGCTCACCCAATAATAATGATACAGTTAAATAACAATAATACAGTTTTCAATTATGTTTCTTTCTATATGAGATTATTCAAATACAATATAATATGCTTCATCACCCCAAATTTTCTAGAATTAGACACGATAAATTGAAAAAATTGTAAAAAAATTTCTTTAACTATTTTGTATTGCTTGCGTTCCCTTTTACAGAGTAAACTACTTTTTGCTACTCCCAACTACACCAACCTTCGAGAAAGAGTATATAGGAGTAAATTCGATTAAAATAAGTTAGAGTTTCATTTACCAACTACTCCCAACCCAACTATTCTCAACTACCCTTTGTCGTGTAAAAGTAACCGCAAACATTATTATCTATTAAAAATTATTCTCTATTATTTTATCTATTAATATTCATATGCTCGTCGTCGAGCCGCTCTATTCCCTTCATGAATCGCGCTACGCCTCCCTGATGGAGCATTCTCACCTCAAGTTTTCCCATTGATCTTCTCCCAAAGTTCTTCGTCTTTGGATCCTGAAGTTTGGGCATTGGCACAGAACGTGAAATACTATTTTTGCTTCTTGCCCGCATCACTTATATAGATTCGACTCAGTTATGCCTATTCTTTCGACATGAGCTCTTAGCAACAGGTTTTAGTATAACTTTAGAGTATAACTTTTTCAATTTTTAGGGACAAAATGGATAATTTAGTGCTTCCCTTGATCTCTTAAAAGTTCCCCCCCTTTGTTGTTTTTTTATTCCAAATTATAATTAAAAAAAAAATAACAAAGTTTTTGTTTTTAAATTTTTTTTTTTTATATAACTCTTTTTACATTTTATTATTTTTAATTTGTTTTTATTTTTTTTTTTTTTTGTTTTTTATTTATTATTAATATTTTTTATATATAAATATAACCGCCTAGTTTTTTTTTCAATTTAGTTGTCTTGTTTGTGTGATTAAATAATGATTTATTTATTTATTTTTAATTTTTTTTTTTATTCTTTGTTGAATAATGAGTTTTTTTTTTTTTGTTAATATTAAATTTTCTTTTGATAATTAAAATTCAATACTCCCTATTTTTAATGTATTTTTATTTAATTTAAATATTTTCAAAAACTTTCTTATAATATATATTATAGATATATATTTATATATTAAATATAAATATAAATAATGAAAATAAAAAAAAATATATAAAATAGAATAAAAAAAAAAAAAAAAAATCAGAATAATTATAATAAAAAAAAATAAAATAAAACTGAATATGTATTCTTATATTTCTTTTAGTATTTAGTAGTTTTTAATGAAATTCAAATTTTTAATTTAGTTCTTTAATTAATCGTCTAATGTGTGTTGCATTCAAACATAATATTCCAAAAATAATTAATTTTAAATAAAAGTGTTTTTTTTTTTTTAACTATACAATTTTATATGATACATACACATGACATGATATTTTAGTATTTTTCACGTTTTACAATTATTGACAACAGAATTTATAAAAAAAAATTTCAAATTATTTAGTTTTAAACATATTTTTTGTTTCTTTTAAAAAGGATTAAAAATTAACAAAAAAAAAAAAATTTTTTTGAAATATATTTTCAGTAAATTTTAACAAATAAAAATTTTTAAGGACTCCCCCATAAATAATGCAGTTTTAACCTTGTTTATTTGAAAAGTATCGTCTTAACATTCAATATTAAATTTATATTCAATTAGATAATTATTAATGGCTATAGGCATTAAACGGCTATAGTTATAATATTTTAATTATAATGCACTGTTAACAAAAAAAAAATCTTAGTTTAAAATTAATTATTCTTATATTATTAAGTTGAAAAAAAGTAATTGTCTGATTTTATAGTTTTTCAAATTATAGTGTCAATATTTTTTTTTCTTTTTTACAATATTTTTATATTGTATTTATTTTGTATATAATAATATATATATATATATTTATTTATTTATTAAAAAATATTTTATAATATTAAATTTATATATATAATTTTTTTTTTCTTTAAATTTAATTTAATTTAATTATTCATTAAAGATAACTAACAAACAAAAAAAAAAAAAAAATAAGAATTAAAACTCTTTAATATTAATAATAGTAATAATAGTAAACTTAAATTATTTATTAATTTTTGTTTTTTTTTTTATAATATTTATTTATATATATTTATTTAAAATATATGTCTACATATGTGTACATATATAAATAGTAAAAAATACAATTAAAAAAAAAAAAAAAAATTGTGTTTTTTTTAATTTTTACCTTTTTATAATTAATTGTTTTTATATTTAAATTATTATTAAATTATTTTATTTTTTTTTAATTTTTGTATAACAAATTTCTAAATTTAGAAAATATATTCATACATGAAACCATCCATAAATTATTTTTCTTTACATTTATGTTTTTCTTTTATTTTTGATAATATTACATCTTGTATTTTGATTTTACATATTTTTTTTTTTTACATAATTTATGACTTTTTAAATTAAATTAATTTTTGGGTAATTTTTTGTTTGTTGGTTAGATTCGAGATAGATAGATAATGAAGATCTAAATTATTTTTTGTTTCATTTTTTTTTTCAACTTTAAAATAGAAAAATAATTCAATAAAAAAAAAATTCAAGAAAAATAATTACGAATAAAAAAACAAGATATTTTGAAAGTTAAAAAAAAATTTTTTTTTTTTAAATGAAAACCATTCTTTTTCAAGATATTAGAGTCAACTTTAAAATCTCTGTTAGAAGAAATTTTATTATGTTAATCAATAAAAAATTAATAAGCAGTTTTTAATAAATGTTAACCCTGGACAATTTTATTATTTTAATTTTTTTTTCAAAAAAGTAAAATTTCAATTTGATACTGGTCCGATAAAATTTAGTAAACCATACCTAAAAGCTCATGTAACAACAAAAATTTTTCAAAACATGACAAATGAATGATTGTGTGCCTAATTTGGAACAGTAAAAATTTTATTACTAAGGTGTATAAATTTTTTGGCACATACATTTATTTTATTTTCTTATAAATTTGCTTATTAAATTACCTCTTTTTTTTCGAATTTTAATGAATCAACTTTAAATTATAATAAATTTATATCATTGTAAATGTTTTTCATTGTTCTGGCAATCAAAACATCATATATATTTTTAAAATCATAATATTATTAGACAGTATCTATTATTTCTCTGCAATGTGAAAGTTTTCAAAAATAAAATGGAAACTGAAACTAATTCTCTATAAAATTAATATAGTACTTATTATAGATAAAATCCCATTTAACATTTTTTTTTGAACCCAGTTTCTTTAAAAATTACTATTCAAAATACAAATAATTGAGAATATATTTACAATATTCTTGTTTAAATAATTATTAATTTAAGTTAATTTCAATTTCAGCTATTTTTTAAAAATATTAAATTTACTTTTAATTATTTTGAAAATTATTTTTATTAAAAATTATGTTAATTTGATATTTTGTTGATTTTTTTTTAAGTTTTTCATTTTTTTTATATATATATATATTTTTTTTATAAAATTATTTTAAATTGTATCTACTACATTACTCAATTTATGGACGCCCCAATTAATGATTTTTTTTTTTTTTTTTTTAATTTTGTTACTTTATAAGTATATTTTTTTTTGCCTTCTTAAAAACTAAAATAATATTTTAAGCAATTTATTTCTTTATACTTTGTTTTTTATTTATTAAATTTATACATTATAAAATATACATTATTGGTTAATTTTTTTTTGTTTTTAATTTATTTATTTTAAGCGTGTATATATTTAAAATAAAATTGAAAAAAAAATGTAAATATATTAAATAAAAATTAAGCAAAAGAATAAATCTAAATTTCACTTTTTTATTTTTATTTACTCAAAATTAAATCTTACAAAAGAAAAGAAAGAACAAAAATAAAAAGGATTAAAATATTTGATTTAGAAGTAGAGGGTATTTATAAATTTCTGTGGTAGTTTACGAATTGAAATTGGGTATTAAGCTTTCAATATGTGACTAAAAAGACAACTACTAATGCAAATAATATTTTAAATAATGTACGCTCTAAAATCGTTGTCTTCTAAACAATTGTTTTTTTTTTTGTTTTATATTATTTCAATTCAATAACGACCTGCGTAAAGTCTTTGATGGGATAAATAAATTATCAAAAATGCGTAATTCAATATTTATATTTTTGTATAAAGCAATTTCAAAAGTTGAATTTTGAAGGAGAATTTTTACGAAAAATTTTTGAAGAAAAAACAACACAAAACATTTAATTATTTTTTCAATCAATTATACCATGCGACATTGAAGACCAAAATAAATTTTATCATGCTAATTAATTTAATGAGCATATCACGAAAATTAATAAGAATTTCAAAAAAGGATTGGATCAAAAAAAAAAAAAAAAAAACAATTAAAATTAAGAACTACATTTGTTTAAAACTAAAAATCTAATATTTATAATTTTGATTCCAATAATAAAGACTAGAAAATGATCAGTTCTTTTTATGCAATTTCAAGATTAAAAAAAAACAATGTACAATAAAAAAAAAAGAGGAAATTAGACAAAGCAATTTATATATAATGTATACATATTTTTTAAACCAAAACCTATAGCCACAAATTATAGAACAATAAATTTGCAAGAGAGTTTATCTTTTACAAATAACTTTTATTTAGATTTTTTTAATCCATAAATAAAATATTCAACTTTTGAAATTACTTTGTTTGTCTTTTTTTTAAAGAATTTTACGATTAGTGAAAATAAAGTGAAAAAATTTCTCAAAATCCAAAATAAATTTACATACTAAACAAAAACTTTAGAAAAGAACAATAAATATTTAACAATAAAAAAAAATTTAATTTAAAATTTTTTATTACATATTTACAAATAAAATAATTCTCTAGTTAATAAAAATTATTTTTTGTTTTTTTTTTATATTTTATTTTTAGCAGCACATGATGCTTTTGTCTGGATTGAAAATTCATGGCTTTCGTTATAACAGAAAAAAATTATTTTCATTATGGTAGATCGCAAATTGATTAAATTAATGTTAAACTTTCTATGGCATACAATTAATTTATATAAAAAAAAAAAAAAAAGTGTATAGATCTTGTAATAAATGCAATTCAAATCTACTCATACGTTATAAGCCAACCTGTTAATTTATATATTGGAGAATTTGCTTAATATTGTACCATCAAGGCACTAAATTAATTGTCTATTTACACAGCAATGAAAATCCCAACATTTTTTTTATTTGTCCCCCCTTTTAATTTTTTGTTTTTATTTACTAAATTATTATTCCATTCTATTGCAAAAATTGAATTTTTTTATTTAAATTTTAAAAATGATTTTTTTTTTTTGTTATCTAGAAAATATTGACACGGATTATTTTTATTTATTTTTGTAATTAAATCTGTTAAAAATATTTTGTCTGAACATTTTATTAGTACAAAAAGAAACAAGTATGATTTTTTTTTTTTAGTTTTAATATAATGATTAAATAAAATATGTTTCTTTCCTTTTTATTTTGTTTTTTGTATTTTGTGTTAAAGAAATCATAAGTATTAATAGAATATGGGAAAAAAAAAATAATAATAAAGGTATTCATTTACATATTAAATATTTAAAAATATTATCTATGCAATTAATTCTGTACCGATAGATGAGTAATTGATAAAATTTCTTTGTCTTAAATCTTTGAAAACTCCAGAAAGATATCAAAACTTAATTGATAAGATATCCTTCATTTATTAGAACAATTACCTTAAGAAAGTTAAAGCATGAGCATAATTATATTATCCTTTTTTTTATTGAAATTTTTGCTATTAGATGTTTTAAAAGCTCTTTATTTTTCTTTAAAAAATAAATTATTTTTATATCAAAATAAGAAATTATATTAAAAAATAAAACAAGCAATATAATACAAATATAAAACTTGAAACTTATATTTTCTCTATGTAAAATTTTCAAATATGCAATATGCAATTTGAAAATTTAAAATAAGGTTTTATGATATATAAAAAAAAAATTTGGTACAGAATTTAAATTTAATTTTAAAGATATAGTATTTTAATTTGAAATCAAAAAAAACTTATAGGTAAAAAATAAATTTTGATTTTTTTACAGAACAGTTAAAAAGTGGAATGAAAAAAATGTAAATAAATTTTGTCTTACAAAAGAAATAAACAGAACAAGTATTATTAAATATTAAAATGAATACCTTAGACTTTTTTTTTTTTTTTCTTTTTAAATTATTTAGATAATATTTGAAAGTTTTTTTTCTTTGTATTATTAGATAACCTTTTATGTTTTTGCATTTTTGTGCTTCTGCCATCCTTGATTAATTTTCCTTGTTTATTTTTGAATAAAAATATTATTTCTCTATGACTGTTTTTTTTTTAATTAAAATTTTATTATTTTTTATTTCTTGCTTTAGCAAATTATTTCTTATTATAATATTTTTTTATATTTAATTATTAATATTAATTATTTTAATTAATTAAATATTTTATTGATTTGACTATGTTCTTAAATAAATTTTATAATTAAGTTTTTTTTTTTGTTTTGTTTTAAAAATATTTCCATAAAATAATTTTATGTATATGGTATTTTATATATACTACTATTAAAAGTAAATTTAAATATATAAATGTTTTTTTTATATATATAAATTATATGTATATTTTATTTTTTTTTTTTAATTTAAATAATAATTTTATTTTTCCCATAGCGTTTACTTTTAGTGTTTTTTTTTTTTATCCCTCACCCTTATATATTTTTTTAATATATATGAATTTTTTTTTTTTTAACTTTTGTATTGTATTTGAAGAAAAAAAAAAAATTCAACAAGTTTGAAAATATGTATTTTATATGCTTGAATGTAGTTATGACTATGGTCTGAGGAAAACCATTGTTTTTTTTTTATTTTGTAGTTTGGAATTCAAATAGAAAAGTATTTTAACAATAAAAATAAGAGATTAATAAAAACTTTTCAAAAAGGTATTCTATAAAATAAACTCTTCAAGTTTTTTTTTTTAAGTTTTCCCTGTGTTCATTTCTGAAACTTGCAATCTGATTTTAATGTGATTGCATACTTCCAGGCTGATCGAATGAATTTTGAATATTATTTTCTCATTAAAAAAAAAATTTTGAAAATAAATTCGATTTTTTTTTTTTGCTTCCTTACCGCGTTGGCTCTGAATCTTCAATGATTTTTCTTTTTTTATTTTAAAACTTCTTTCATGTTTTCTAATTAAGCGTATTTCTTTGTTTTGTAATAAAATTTAAATTTTTTAATCTTTTGTTTGAAATTGGTAGAGGAATTATTTTTCTTAAAAAACAAAAAAAAAATTGTGTTAGGTTTTGTTTTCTTGTTTGTTTGTAGTTCTATTCCCTATACTTTTGTTGTACACGTATAGAACTTTTTTTTTTTTTTGTTATTCTCTTTAACCATTTTTTGTATTTATCTGATATTATATCTATTGAAGGTATTCAGTTTTCTAATTGTTTCTTTTTAAAGATCAAAATCAAATAGATCACATATACCTTCTGTTTGACCTAATGAGAAATTATAATGATCATCAAGTGGTGGTTCAATTGATAAAAATGGTGATAAATCATCGAAATCTGAAATACATATAAATAAAAAATAATAATAATTAGAAACCTTTTATAAATTAAAATATTTAATAATTAACTTTAATTATTTTATTTTACATATCTAATATTTTTTTTTTATTAAATATTAAAGTTTTAGTTAGTTTTGGTTTCTTAATATTTAAAAAAATATTTTGATTATTATTTAGTGTTATTATTATTTTATGTTTGTGCAATCTGAAATTCAATTCACATCAGAGCTGAATCTCATGGTGCTACAAATTTGTTAAAATATTATTTTATTTCATTTTCACATGCAGACCCACAAGATTACAGTCCCGAAATGAATTTATTAGAAAAAACCAAACCAAACCAGTTCCACCACAGGATGTACAAAAATTATTACAAATAATTAAACTATTATAATATGAGATTAACGATTTGTGTATTCTAAAATTTTTAAAAGCAGCACTGAATTTCTATTATTTCTTATCAATTATTATTATAATTCTACATACATTGTTCAGCATGTGTATCAAAATTAAATAATACTATAAATGCAAGTTGTAACATCTACAATAATTATTAAACGGTTTTTGAAATTTTTAATTTAGATGACCTACTTATCGTACTTTGGGCATTGTTGTAATGGGTTATTTAAAAACTGTCATATTTTGTTAAGCATATCAATATTCCAAATAATGAAAAAAACTTATACTATTGATGTTATTCTAAAGGGTCACCGATAAAGGATATCAATATTCTAAAAAATTAATAAATTCTTACTATGGCTGTTATTTGGAAAGGTCAACAAAATTATTAAAAAATTAATTTGGAAAATTTTTAGATCACTGAATATTGTATTTATTCATTTATATTTAGTTTTTTGATGTTTTTAATACATTTTAAACAAGGGAATAGGCCGATGTATGCATCTAAAACATTTTTTTTTTAATCGAGCAGTTGTTTAATTAAGATTAAGATAAGGGTATCATATATATGCATGGGGCCGCGAACAAATAATCTAATGCCAGGTTTATTATTAATCCTCTTTGCAAAGCAAAGATTTTACAATAAAAAAATAATTACTTATATCTTGTAATTTTATTTCATTTTTTTTAATCGTATCAATGAGAAATTCGAAAAACCAAATCTCAACAATAATTTAAGTTTTTTTTCAAAATAATTACAATTTTCACTACTTTTTATTCAAATTTGTTCAAGGATAGAAGTAATTACGTTGTTAATCATTTTAATTTTAACAACATGAACGCTTTTTATGTGCTACTAAAATAAATAAATAAATTAAACTTAATTTTATTTGAATAAATGTTGCTTCACTAGGCTTCAATCAAAAGTGATGTGATGTAAGAATATAAAATATCAATTCAACTAAGGATCAAGTTCAATAATAGAAATTATAATCAGGATTAAATTGAACAATGTATTAGATATCAACTTTAATTTTCTATAACCTTGTGAAAATATTTTTCAATTAATAAAAAAAAAATTATTATAATTAAGCTCAAGCACTCATGTTTTTTGTAATTTTAAAAATATTTGTTAATATAAAAAAATATTACAAGTTAGTTACTATAAAAAAAAGCATTGTTTTATTCATTATTAAATTTATATGTTATTTTTATGCATTACTACATTTAATAAAGAAATGGACACCACAATTATGTATGTACATATTACACTTTATATTATTATTTATTTTAAACACCACTATGATTAAGTTACACCACAATGCGTGTTGCAATATTTTTTTAAGTTGATCTATTACATGATGATATATAAAAATCGCCAAGCAAGAACTCAGACTGTGATGCGATATCAAATATTTAAATTTTTTCAATTCAATTCTATTATATTATATTTAATTCTATTCATAAATTTTATAAAAGTTTGATAAATAGAATTTTTTTTATGTAATAGAAATACTGTGAAAAAATTTAATTTGAATGAGATAATTAAACGCAGTCACAATCAAAGTTCCCGCTCGGAAATCCTTTATTTGCATCCCAATTCCTTTATTCAACAGACAATAAAAAATTTTAATAATGTTTTTCGACAATTTCATATTTTCACCAAATTTTTAATGCTTAAATTATATGTTAAAATAAGATAAGACAAAATAAATCTGCAAAAAAAAATTTTGAAATGCAATAAAAAGTTAAATTAAAACCAAAAATGTATAATATAACATAAAAAAGCATGAAAAATAATTAAAAATAAAATAATATAAAAATAAAAGCATTTCAATTAAAATTGCAAGACTTTCTAATTTAATTTTAAAGAATAAAATTGTGAGTAATTTTCTTGGAGAAGTCAATATTCGTTACAGTTTAATAACAATGTAAAAAAAATTTAAACAAAAATCAATCACTAAATAAAAGTCAAAAAGAGTAAGTTTTGCCTTATATCAAACATTAAATATTTGACATAGATGTTTATAGAGTTTATTTATTTTTATATTTTCATTTATTTTGAATAATGAAATATCTTATAGATGTTAAAATATTATTTAACCTGGAATAAAGATTTCTCGATATGCATACAATTTTATTCAATAAATTAAAATAAATGTCGTTTAAATTAAATGAATAAATCAATGACAAAAACTAAATGTTAAAAAAATTCAACAAAGGTGAAAAATAATGAAATAAAAACTAAAAATAAACAATAACTCACAACTTTGATCAACATTATTTGAAGGCAATATATTTGGACTAAGATTAATTGAACCATAAATTAATGTATTTCGAACACCTTTATTTTCTGCTAATTGCCTATGATTTTGTTGGATATTTGTACCACCTAAATTATCATCTTTAATATCTTGTGTTGTTTCTGTCCCTGTTGTTGTGGTTGTTGAAGATGTTGATGGCTTCAGTTGATTATGATGATGATTATTCACACCAATATTATTATTACTATTATTATTATTATTATTATTATTATTATTATTATTATTATTATTATTATTATTATTATTATTATTATTATTATTATTATTATTAATACCAAGAACAAATGATAAAGCACTACTCATTGGAACGTCATGTTTAAGGCCATTATTTGTATCGTTACAACTATCTGTTGACGATGATGATGAATTTGTTCTCGCTGATAATTTACCAGCATTTACATCTAATATAATATTACTACTATTATCATTACTATTATTAATTTTATTAATATTACTAGTATTGTTATTATTATTATTATTACTATTATTATTATTAGCATTACTAATATTTGATTGATGAATTATTGTTGGTGTTGTTGAATCAATTGGTTCTGATTTAATAATTTTTGTTGTTGAACCAGTTGTTGAATATAAGTTTTGAATGCGACTATTACTTATATCTAAAAGATCAATTTGATTTTGTGTAATAACTGGTTTTGATGTTGTTGGAAATATTGATTCACTTATAATTGATTTAATTAAAGAAGATTCAGCATCACTCGCATTACTATTATTGTTATTATTTATATTTCTTATATTATTATTACTATTATTATTAATATTTATTCCAGGTACAATAGATGATGATAATGATGATGATGTAGAAGAATTTGGTATAAAAGATGATCCTGATATTGTTCCTATTGAAGATGAAGATAATTGATTATCGTTTTCAGATTTAATAAAACAATGCTGTTGAAATTGCGTTGTTTGCTTTGTTGTTCCTGTTTGATGTAAATAACTATCTAATGTATCAGGATCTGTTTTTGGTGTATAATTATCTAAATGTATTGGACTATTTGCAGCTGCATCTTCAATTGATTTATTTAAGTTTCGTTGTGCCGAACGGATTGGATATGTTAAGCCTGCTAAATTAAATATTACTAAATTTAAAAACTTAAAAAATACATGATAAAAAAAATAAAAACTTACCTGTTCTATTCTTTTTGGTACTTTCTAAAACTGGCGCTAATAATGGTTGAATATCATTAAATAGTGGATCATTAGGTAATTTATTTTGTATTGGTGAACTTTGCGGACTAGAATCAGTGCACAAAAATACATTTATTTCACCATTATTTTCAGCTTTTAAATGTATCTCACGTGGAACTTTAGTATCTGGCAACTAAAATAATATTAGATTAAATTACAAAAACAATAGAAAATCTATTTAATTTAAAAACTTACCACTAATTTAGTATCTTGTGGTGCTTTAACAACAATTACAATTTGATCTTTAAAAATGTCAACATTTCTAAGATCCTGTTGCGTAACATACGCATGACTATTAATATTTTTTAATTCACTACGTATTTGATCTATTAAATTATCTATTTGATTTTCTTTCTGTTCGAGCCTTTCACTCTCTAATTGCATCCGTCTTGAAGTTTCTAAACTCATTAATGAATTACCACATTTCCATTGTATATTATTTTTAGCTTTTTTCTCTAATATACCAATACCTTCTAAAACATTTGTTATATCATAAATACGACGTTTTTGTACTTCTAATTTTTTTGATGCCAGATTTAAATCAACCGTGCCATCATCAGATTCTTGTAATAAATCAATAAATTTTTTTGTTAATATTCCTAAAGATGTATCAGCACGTGTACCGGCTGCTGATGATGATGTATCTGGTGAACGCTTTTTACCCGAATGTGTCGTTGATGATGTTGTACCTGAATGATGATGATGATGATTACTATTATTATTAAAATGATTCGAAGACGATGATGAATGTGACGTTGTTGGTGTTGATGTACCAGATGCTATTGATGATGAAGATTCTGATTTAAAATATTGAAAATTACCACTTGAATTTTGTTGTTGATTTGATTGCGTTTGATGTTGTTGACTATAACTGCTATTTGGCCCTTTAAATAACTTTACTGGAACTGGAGATGATGAACTTTCAGTTAAAGGTAAACGCCGTTTAACTTGCTGTATCAAAATTTAAATTTAATTATAAAATAAATAAATAGAAAGCATTGAAATATTAATATTATTCAAATACAAATCACCTTGTAGAAAGCTGTAATATTTTGATCTGAGTTTTTATTAACAGGTGTTGTATATTTTCCACTCATATTATGATAATTTGCTTGCTGTCCATTACTATTAGAAGTAATTGCTGGTTGTGGTGTTGCACCATAACCGTGATCCAATAAATGTGAATTATATTTTGCTGGATAATTAATATTTGTAGTATTTGTTGTTATAATTGGTGGTGTTGAATATCCACTTGTTGAATTATCAATTGTACAATCATCATTATTACTATTATTTGACATTTTAATTGGTTGCAATTCAGTTAAATTTGAAGATGTAAAATATGTTGAAATTTTCGAATTTTGTGAAACAGAAGCTGATGATGATGTTGTTGCACCAGCTGCAGCTGCTTCCGCATATGATAATTTACGTATTGCAGAACTTCTTGTTGTTGGTGATGAAGAAATTTGTTGTTGCTGGTTACTATTTGCATTGTAACTTGTATTGGTATTATAACATCGACTGGACATATTTTTATTGTTTTTTGAAGGGAATAAGAATTTTTCCAAGAATTTTGATTGCTTTTTTTGAATATTTGTTTAATTATTTCTCTTTTTTATTTTTATAGTTTTAAATCTTTATTGCTTCTTAATTAAAGAATAAACTGGTTTTGTGTGTGTTTAAATACCGAAAGAGATTAGGTAACGTTTTTCTTTATTTCTTAATTTTCTTCAATTATTTTTTTTTTTAATTTTACAAGATACTTTGTAACGGCGAATTATATATTAATAATAAATTAAAAAAAAAAAAAAAAATTAAAATTAAAAAATAAACAAAAATGCAAAATAATTGCAAAAAAAAAAAAATTAGACTTTGCGCTGCGTTATCGTGTCATTAATCTAAACTTATTGACTAAATTAGCACCGATTGATTCCACATCTGAAATAACATGAAGAAAATTTGTGGTTAGTTAAATAATTGTAAAAGTTATTTTAATATTAATTTAAAGTTAAATAAATCTAATTGCTCCAGTTAGATAATTTTTAAATTTAAAGAAAATTGTATTTTAATTATTATAAATATTACATAATTTTAAATTTTTTTTTATAAACTCCAGTAAGTAAATCGAATCAATAATTAAATATGTTCAAATATTTAATCATATTAACTGAAAATATTTGAAAAGATTTATAAGGGATAATGTTTTAAACATTATTTAAAACTAACGTTCAATAAATAGTTTTTTTGTTGTTATTAATTAATAAGTTATAGAATTTCTAACAAACAAAAAAAAATTTTTTTATTTCAGATTTTAAAGTAAGAATAATAATGCCACCACCCATTCATTCATTGTTAACCGACCACATAAACATAATTTATTCGGGAAATTTGATTTTTTTTTTTTTTATCTTTTTATTCTACTATTTTATTATATACATTACCACATATTATATACCTGCTTTAGAATATTGTATACACATTTATATAATATCTATGTAAATATCAAATTAAAAATCAGAAATTCTTCATGCGTAATCTACATAAAAAAAACTAAAATAAAAGGAACTGTGCATTACTTTATTTTTACAAAGAACAGTCTCTCTATACCATCATAATTTTTGTTTTCTATTATCATAAAATCGTTTAAATTAATACTTTATTAAAATGAAATTAATCCTGAGAAATTTGATACTATTATCTTTAAGAGTCAATAATTTGCATGTTATTTAATTTTAATAGAAACGAAAAAATATGCAGCACATTAAATTGTGTTTTGTCATTTCCACATTAAATTGTGTTTGTGTCAATTGATATTTTGCCACACATTAAAAAAATTAACAAAAAGAATTTAAAAAAAAAATGAATAATGCTGGTGTAAACCTACAAGTTATAAAATTTCTTCACTAAAAAAAAGAGGGACGATTTAACTTCCACGGGCATAAGTATCATCGAATTAATGTCTTCTTAAATGGACTAAAGCTCCATTGAAGTTCTAACCACTTTTTGTTGGAAATAAGTCTCAAATAAAATGATCATAAAATAATTAGGGAGGGTTTTAGAGTTGGTTGTAAGATCAGGGTTATACTCTTTTCCTGTATCTAAAATCCTTCCTAATTCAGAATCTCGCATATATAAATATATAAATATTCTGTAAAAAGTAAATTCGCTGATTTTGAATTAACTCTAAAATTCGTTTTAATTGAGAATTTCGTGTTTATGTATATATTATATATTTATACTCTGGAAAAAGCAACTTATGTCTGATAGCAAATTGAATTAGAGGTACTGTAGCGGTATAAAGCGGTACTAAGCAAAGAACATAATTGACATAATTAAAAAATTTAAAAAAAGTTCAGTTTAAAAAAAAATTCAAAAGTTGGAATAAGGATACGTTTTAAAAACTTAATATTCTAATAATAATAAAAATATTTTAAGAAAAGGAGTAAAATGAATTGAATTAATGTGATGAAACACGAATAATTATTCATCAACAAGTATTGAGAATAGTAATTTCAAATGTTAATGCACCAAAGTTGACTAAAAATTAAAAGAGGCAAGAGACAAGAGGAAAAAAGGATAAGATTTTATTTTATGCAGTGATTGTAAATATAAGATTATCCTATAATCTCATTTATATTTGAAACATTACAATAAATTTAATTTTTTTTTAACCAAATAATTTAATAAAGTACTTTTACCCGCACTTTTATTTTTTCAGCTCCCACATAAAAAATATTTATCATAAAAAAAAATTTAAAAACGAAAGGCATCACACCAAACCCTTTTTTTATTAAAAAAAAAAATAAAACTAAAATTTAAAAAAAAGTTTAAATTTTGTGTATTTTTTGTGTTTTATAATTATATTATTATAAAACACAAAAAATTCATACTAACCGCATACTAATATGACCCAAAGGATCAAGTAATATGAAACTGGAACAACCAGTTGAAGCTTTTTTACAACCTTACAGGAAAAAATTTCATATATAGGTACATACATAAAACATAAGTATATTATGTACTTTTTTATTAAGTAAAATGATAACGAAAATTGCTAAAACAAAACGTAAATGAAATAATAATTGCCGTGAAATTCTGTGGGTTTCATTTATTAGGTGCGGTTTTTTTCTATTTTGTTTTTAGTCTTCCTTCATTATACCGTTTTCTTTTGTCACAATAATTTTAGGGTGATCATATGATTTACATTTAGGGTTAAAATATAAATATATTAAGAACCTAAACAGATTTAAAATTAATTAAACAGCGGAGAACTATTAAAATAAAAATTTTTTACACTTGGGAATTTAATATAAGTAGGTACAGATTGTAATGCTACTTAATCTTTCCTTTTACATTTTTCCTTTGGAATATTTAAATTTTAGTAAAAAAAATACTTATAAACTATTACAGTTAATATTGCCTGAAGTAAATAAATATTATTAAAAATTACAAACATATTGTATTCCAATAAATAGGTGTATGTATGTATATATACCTATATAAATATAAAGGCAAAAAAAATATTTTCGTACGCGATCATTCAACTTTCAACAGCTGTAACTTGAGAATTAGGAAAGTTAGCCCACATTTTTTTTTTAGAATAAAGAAACGTGAATATTATTCTGCTGTATTATAATATATCATTCCCAAGACTGTTATTTAAACTGATAAGAACACACACTACAAAAATAAACTGTTTTCTACAAACATTTTTTTTCGTTTTTCTCTCTTTTGCATTTTTTAGCAGTAAACATAGTAGCTGAAGAAAATTAATTGATAACTGATCCATTTTAGACTTGCTTCTATCAGTTTTCAATGTATTGGTAACTGATTTTTATAAAAATTGGTCGTCGTTTTTATACAAATTAATTTACCTAAATATATTTTTAAAAAATCTATTTTCGTTCCTAAACATAACCAACATATTATTCTTACTACCTCTACGACGTATGAAAAATGATGAATGATAGAATTTTACATATACACCACCATCATTTAAACTGTCATTCTTACAAAAACTGACAGTTCAAATCAAAAAATTTTGATATTCCATCATTTAAAATGTCATTCCTTCATTCCAGCCAATACACTATCAGTTTAAATGACAGTTTTGGACTGAAATGAAGAATGAAATGATAATGTGCACGTTACTTAAAGGTGAGTATTATATACTGCCCAACTTATAATACTCGTACTTGTCAGGTACGAGTATTGTTAGTTGGGCAGTACAAGAACAAAAATTGATCACAAAAAAAATATACCTATATTAATAAATAGGTTTTAATATTTTGATTAAATTCCAAAACAAAAAGTAACCCATTTAACTTAGAAATAATCATTGCAAATTATATTCAGCACATAAAATATCAAAATAATTAAGAATAAACCTTCGTTCTATTATCATAACAGCGAGAATTTTTTTAACCACAAGTTTATCATCAAATAAAGCCTAATTTTATTTTGCTATGGTACCCTGACAATATTGTATCATAAATTTATATTATTTAAATAATTATTTTATTATTTATTATTTACTTAATTAAAGTAAATTTTACAGCAATTAATTTTAATTAGATGTTAAACCTTAAAGTTAACAAAACAAATATTTATGTCGACTAAATCTGATATATGCGATCTGAGCTTATCTTAGCATAATTTGCTAAGAGCGTGGTGGCTCCGCGAAATATCCCTAAAACTAAATTTTTATATTCAAAAAGACGCCAAAACATATTTTATAAAAGTTCCCAAAATAAACGAAAAAAATCCTCTTCCCCTTTTGGAAACTTGAAAATATTGACATACTATTTGTATTAATTTTAGAGTTCCATTCAACATCAGTAATGCCCCCTTTTCCAGAGTATTATTATATACATATGTATACGTTAGATTCTCAATTATGAGGAATTTTAGAGTTGAATTTACAATTAGGATTGCCCCTTTTTCTATATATGCCCGATTATTAATTAAAAAGGATTTTAGAGTCTGATCCAAAATCATAAACAAAAAGTCCCGAAAGTTTCATACAAATTTTGGGGACTTTTTTCCTTTTTAGTTTAGAGGGGACTTTTTCATGGAGCCGAACGAGGTTTGTGATTGAAAAAAAATTGACGCTTATTGGTTATATTTCTACAAATCAAACATGTTGTTCTGCTAAATTTCTAAATTTGTTTTTAATTTATTAAAAGAAGATGAAATTTAAGAACTCGTTAGTAGATGTCAATTAGTTTCTTTTTGAAAACCGCAATTATTGGTGTTTGATACTTTTTATATTTGAACAGTTGTACAGTTTTTGATTACTTTATTATTATAGGTACTTTAAATTATAAATGTATAATTAATACAACCGTTTATTCTTAATAAATATAAAACACTTTTTGATTAATTCAATAAGTAACACCATTAACTACATTTTTTTTTTTAAATATATAATTTTGAAATTTGCCTATTTTATGCATAAAGAGTACATTGACATGTTTACATTGTAAATTTGTATATCTTTCTTTTTTAGCAAAAAAAAAAAAAAATCAAATAAAATTAAATTAAAAGCGATGTGCGCCAGTGAATAAAAAAAAAATATTGCTTAAATTTTTTTTATTTTGTTCGCAAATCACAATATAAAAAAAAAAATATAAGAAAGAAAAAGGAAAAGTAATCTAAAAACTGGGAATTTTGTTGACCGCATATTCAGCTTGGAAATGAAACAAAAAAAAAATATTTCATTTCATTATCATATCCAATATGTAAATAATAATGTTGTTCTGGGTTTTGGGGCTATGTTGTATTATTCGTTTGTTTTATTTTTAATTTATTAATATACTTTTGCAAAATTTTGGGTATTTTCAAATCAATTTTGTTATGAATTTATTTTTTTCCCAATTTTAATTTGTTTATGGTTCCCTTCATTTGAATATTTTATGAAAATATGTCACAAATATATTTAGATGTGTATATTTCAATATTTTAAACTTCTTAAATACTCTTTTATTCTTTAGATAAGTGGGAAGAAACAGGCGCAATGCGCCATTGAACAAAAAAATATTAAAAGTAACAATGTGTGCGGTTAAAAAAACTTTGTAATTTTTTTTTTTTTTTGTTATTGTTTGACAATTTTTTCGTTGTTATTATTAAAATTTAAATAAAATTAGAAAAAATCAAAATTGAATTATATAAAATAATAGAAATTAGAAAGCGATATGCTATTTATCATTATGATAAAAATAATACAAAGAAAATATAAAATTTGTACTTAAATATTTAAATAAAGTGGCGCCATTTTATTTAATATTTATCCTCCTCCCCATCGCTAATATATTTTATTTCAATTAAATTATTTACAACATGTAATTTGTTTTAATTGATTTAATAATCGTATTTATGTTCCATATAATTAAAATTAAAATTTTTTTGAAAAATATTTTTATATAGAAAATATGTAATAAAATCTATAATTATAATTTAGTAGTTTTCAGCCACCCACTACTATGACCCACTATTATGGCATTCGGCTAAGTTTTGAATACAAGTACATATTTGGATATGCATATTTAAAATGATGTTTTTTATGTTGTTTGCTGTTGTTTTTTGGAATCAAGAAATTTTGTAGCCCATACAATTTTTTTGTAATTTAGATGTAAAATATACTTACACACCAGCTACAGGCCCCCCTAGTATGTAGTGAATTTTTCTAGTATGTACAATTATTTTCTTTTTTTTTTGTGCTTATCGTAAATACCAATTGTCAATTATTAATGATTGAGCGATGTGTATTGTTTTACACAATTGTCAACTACTAAAAATTGGTTTTTGGAATGTTAATACAAAATTTTTGGTGACATGTCATAACTCCTTTTATCATAAGTCCCTTAGGGAGTGTCACAAGTTCCACTATATAAAATATGATGTTATTGAAATATGTATGTATATGTAAAAATATAATTAGTAAGGACTTCAGAGTTGTTGCAAAATCTTGAATTATACGATTTTTCCAGAATATTTACATACTATATATTGTATATATGCGAGATTCCGAATTAGAAAAGATTTTAGGGTTGGATTCCAGATCAGGGACCCTTTTTCCTATATGTCTATATGAAATTATGAAGGTGTATAACTATGATTTTGAATTCAACTCTAAAACCCCTCCTAATTCAGAATTTCGTATATACATATAGGTAAATATTCTGGAGAAAGAGAATACCCTGATCTTCAATCCAACCATAAAATCTGCCGCCAAAAACCCTAAAAGCTGTCGCCCACAAATCCCCGCTAAACAAATATTGAAACGCTGATTTTCAAACCACCTCTGCCTTCTAACTCAGAATCTCACATATATAAATATTCTCGAAGAGGCGTAATAACTCTGAAAAAATAAGATTTTGATCAAATAAGATTTTAATTCACATTTTTATATGAAAACTTGACTTTGGAACAAGTTTGGGAATTTGGGACTTGGGGACAAAAATAAGGCCATGGGGGCTTATGACTTTGGGACTTACGGCATGTCACCAAGATTGGTGAAATTAGTGTTATAAGTTAAGTTCAACTTAATTATTTAATAGAAACTGGTACTACAGTGGTATTACATTTTTGCTTCATTATAAAGGCCGAACCACAATAACATTAAGCTGGCTTAAGCTAATGTTAAAACTGTTTTGTTAATTTTTAAAGTCACTGAAAATGTTTTGATTTCATTACAATTTGTTTGACTTAAATCTTTGGAAAAGGGGTCATATCCCTAAGTCGCTGTGCCAAAAACCCGTAGACAGAGGCGGTGCAGCACTGTGCCGCGCAACGTCGGGCCCCGCGGGGAAAAGCGCGTCGGGCACCGGAGCTCAGGCTTTAATTGAAATTATTGCCAATTTTTTTAAGTTTGAAATATTATAAAAAAGAATTTATTATGGCCCATGGCTCATTCTTATTTTAAATGGAAAAGGCAGTTGTAACACACTTTAATATTTTATTCTGTGTCATAAGACTCTTAGGGAGTTATGACACAAAGTAGAGTGTCATAACTCCCTAAGGGACTTATGACAAAAGGAGTTATGACATCTCACCAAATTTTTACTTGTTTTGATCAATGGATAAGTTGTAGTGTTTAGCCGATTTTAGCACATTTCTAAAAAAATGTGACTTTTAGTTTCATTTTGTCTGTCCATCAATCCATCCGCCCGTCTGTTTACAAAACTTCTACACCGTTAAAGATGGAGCAATGAAATTTTAACTATGAATTAATAGGTCTTATAAAAAAATTAATGTTTTAAAGTCCTATTTAAATGTGTATCAAGTTCTGCTTAACATTTTTACAATCTAAAAACGCTAAACGATGGGGCATTTTCATAGCTTTATCATCAATATCAAAATTATACATTTTTTTTTTGCAATTTAGTATTAAATTTACCGTTATGTGAAAACAAAATTTTGCAAGATTTTTCTTCCTTCATAACTCTGGCACGCTTATAGTTAAAACCTTAAAATTTTAAGGGAAGAAAGATCTTTTAGCGCCCTCTGTTTAAGGGCTTAGGCACTTTTACAAATTTTTTCAAAATAAAAGGCATAAATTACAGCTTCATCTTTATAATTTTACACGTGTTATAGTTTTTCTTAATTATGTAGAGTTTCCTTAAAATTGAAGAAAGTATTTCATTATTTTTCGCATTTTTTCTTATATGAATTTGTAAGAAAATTTTAAAATTTTGGTGCAAACCATAATTCTAAGCCGTTTGTATTGTTTTTTGGAAAATGTGTGCCTTGTTTAACATTATCTTAGTTATTTGTTTTCCATAAATAGAATAAATAAATATTAGTTTGTATATTTTAAATATTAATAGTAGATTTCTATTCAATAATTCTACATTTGTAGTAAAGTGTTTGGCATATTAAATTGCCTAAAGTACTGCCTAAAGTACTGAGTTATTCAGTTAAACATTTCCATTAAGATCATTAAAAATACTTAATTAGTCTAGAGCAGCAGATCGGGTAGCTACGATCAGGTAGATGTCATATCTTGGAACTTGATTAAGCTAGACATTTAAAATCTTGTAAAAAATTATCTAGTTTTACGGCAATAATTTTTATAGAATTTGGTTGATTCTATGTACCCACATTCGAGTAGCTGCCATAAAACTCCAAAATTCATATAAATATAACTCGATACTTAATTAAATCAAATATCTCAAATTTTCTTAAAAATGATTAAATTTTATGAAAAATTATTAAATGAAACAGCTTAAATATGATGTTCGTGCGGGTATCCTAGAATTGACACAGTTTACTCTACTCTCTTTCCCGTTTTCTTTAAAATGAAACACAAAGCCAAACGTCAAAATATATATTTTTTAACAATCAATTCATAATTGAAAAATAATTTTAATTATGTATTTAAATTGATTTTGTCGATTTATTAATTTGAATAGAATATTATTTTTAGATTATGATACTTCTAAGTTGGTTTAAAGGAATTTTTCTATAACACTATCTATCATATTACAGATATGTCACTAGATACTAGGATTACATTTACTCCTAAACTATTTCGTTGCCAAATTTTTTTTTAAAATAATAAAAGTATGAAGGATTGTTCCAAAAAAATTTTTAAATAATTGGTAAAATCAGATTTAGTAAAATAAACAAAATATGCAATTTTTTATTTACATGCAATTTTTTATTTAATAATGAAAGAAAAAATTAGAAATTACTTTAAATATTTGCCAAAACGTCAACAATATCACTAAATAAATAAAAAATTGCGACTTTGATTATTTTTGATGGTGTTTTAAAAAGATTTAAATAAAAATTAAAATAAAAATAAGCTCTTTATTCTATCTAAACCGAAAGTTATTTAATAAGTTATTTAATTCAAAAATTAATATAACACTTTTAATAATTTTGTTATACACATTTCATCTTATTAATAATTGTTTCATTAATTTATCTGAGAAAATTATCAAAAGATAAGTTTTTTTTTTTAACTGTCATAAACCCAAATTGCCAACAAAAGTTTAAATTTTGAAATTCTTAATACATATTATATCAAAAAATTTTTTAAAATTGATCCGATGGATTTATCTATTGGGAAAAAATTTGGAATTTATGATTTCTATCAACTGCATGTAATGAAGAATTTTGTAAAAATGCATCTGCCCTCTAAGTTATAAAATTAAATATTATGTTATTGTTGAAAGAAGAAGAATTCTAAAATATTCCTATACAATATATATATATATACAATTAATACGTATATCAAAATTTAATATAGTTTTCGAAAGATTTACTTACTTAAAGCAAAATTCCGATCGACCTTAAAAAAAATTTCACGAACGTCAACTGTTCTAAAATAATTACAAGGCACTATTTAACTATTCAGAATCATTTGTAATGGGTTATTTCTCAAAAATTTTCTTAAATCATATAAGAATAAAAACAAATTAAGAATAAAAACAAAGATTTTTTGGACAAAATACAGTTTTTCAATTAATATTAGGTGGTCTATTTTATTTATGTATATATATATATATAAATGCATACAAATATGTTCAATATTTAACCGCAAATAAATATTTTTACTTTAATCATATATTCAGAACAATTTAATTTCACAACTTAAATTTTGAGTTTTATTGAAATGCATTGAATTAAATGTATTAACTCTTAAAAGGAGAAAAAATAAAGTTCTTTATTAAACCACACATATTTTCGTTAAATAATTTTTTCGTGAGAAGAAACTCAAGAATAGATTGAATTACATACTTTCATTCATTCTTTTAATTAGACTTAAAAATTGGCCTCCACCAAGAAAAAAAAAAAGCATTCAACAAAAAAAAAAAAATGTTTTTGAAATAAGATGTCCTTCTCTCATATTTTTATGACCTCCTTTAACATTTAACTCAATAAAATCAAAAAAAAAAATAAACACAAAAATTCTTGCGGATTCAAAAAAAAAAAAAAATTAGTAATTTAATCTCATATGAAACTTCTTTACTTCTCATTATTATTTAGTGTTTTTCTCTGCATTTCTCATTTTTTTAATTACAAGAAGTTTCTTTATTGATTAAAAAAAATTATTACTGTATGTAGTCCGTATAGAGTGTAGATGATGATTTCATTAAAAAAATATTGATAATAATATTATAAATCCTTTCAAAAATAATGCGTATTCATATTCAAAATAGGAGGCAACAATTTAAAATTTTTGTGGTTTAATACGTTTAAATATTAATTTCAATAAAAAATAAAAAAAAATTTTTTCTTGTTTTTTAAATTAACAAATTTTTTTTTTAGTTACCCTTTTATGATTTTTTAAAAATCGATCAAGAAGAATTTAAGGTATTGAATTACACTAAAAAATAAAATATAACTACCGTAATAAATCTGCAAAAATGAATACAAAAAGAAAATAACTAATAATTAAAAGGTTTTTTTTTTTTTTTGGGGTAGGCAAAATTGGAAAATATCAAATTAAAGACCTCCAATAGAGTAGTTTTAAAATTTTTAAATATGTAGATACTTATTTTTTTTTTTGATCCATTTAAAAAAAAATTAATAGAAATGCAGGTATAACATATCCATATATGTTTAGTAGATTTTTTTTTGGTCTGTACTTCGAAGTTCTACGTTTTAATTTTTAGAATAAAATCTTTTTTTTTTAATATCTTTTAGGTAAAAAAAAAACTTAGCACCCAACTTCACCCACCATTTTCCTCTAATATTGTACTTCAATTAGTTGAAATATCTATATGTATTTAAAAGGTTCGAACTTGATATGTATTTTTTTATGTATAAACCTTTTTTTTCTCTATAATATAAGTAAATTATTCTTTTATCCTAGACTAAAGGCCTTATTTTAAAAAATGAATTAAACATATTTGAAGTCATTAATACACATGATATTGTTATAATTCCATTTTTTTAAATGTTTTGTTGTTAAAATATGTATGTAAAAAATAATTACGAGGAATTGTGTAGTTTGTTACAAAATCAGTGTAATAAGCTTTTTTCAGAATATATGTATATATATAGGTATAATACATGTATAATATGCAAAATTTTGAATTACAAAAGGATTCCAGATTTTTTTTTTTTTATTTTTAAGATTTACTTTGCGGCCAGATTTTTTTTTCAGGATATCGATGAGACCTTCAAAAAAAAATGTTTGAATTTTCATATTATACATTTTAGGCTTTTGAATTTTGGAATTACGAATTTTGCGATTTTGCATTTGGAATTTTGTGATCAACCGCTTAATATATATTATGATATTTTGGTATTTTACAATTTACATGATTTAGAATAATATGTATTACTCAATGCATTAACATTACAAGTCAGAACTAAAATGAGGACACAGCTCTAGAACGAATCAAATTAGTCGTATTTATTACTTTATAAAGTTTTCATATACTTTAATTACTAATAAGTATATAGATGATGTATGCCATAATTTTTTTTGAAAATAAACTTTTTGAAGCAAAAACAAAAAAAAAAATTAGTTTGAAAATTTCTAAAATTACCTCAAGATACATTTAATCTAAATACGTAATTGAATAATAAGATCTTATGGCTGATATGATTTTTGTTTAAAATCATTAAATTGCATAGTGTAGATAAGAATTCAGAGTGCCATAAGTCAGCGTTTAAAAGCATTTATTTATAATATTATGCCTTGATCATAATATAATTGTTTTTATATTATGATCATAATAATAATATAATAAAAAGTATAGTTTTATACTATAATAAAAAAAACTATACTATAATAAAAAGTATAGTTTTTAATAAAAGTATTTTTTGTAAATTAATCAAAAAAAAATTATCACTCATTGTAACCGCCGAAGACGAAGAAAAATGAAAATTTATTGTGAAAAATTTCAAGGAAATAATACGAATTTCTAACTAGTCCTATTAATACAGCTTTTTTGGGGAATATAATAATCCTTATGAAGATATATGAGTTAGTATCTAATCAAATTTACATTGTAGATATATGGAAATTAAAATAACACTTGAATAGCAAATTCGTTTTTAATTTTCTATGCTTGCTAATATTCTGCTGATTTATCATTAATCACAGCTCCAATATAAAAGCTCCCTTACAAAAATCGTTCAAAATATGATGATAGTTATTTGTTTTTAACTAAATAAAATAAATAGTATTCAAAGTTATAATACTATTATAGAATTAATCCGATTTTATCATAAATAAACTTAATTGTTCTGTCACATTGGCACAGTGTCATTTCGTAACTTTATTTTTTTTAAGACGAATATTTTTTAAAACCATTTATTTTTATATTAGACTTACGAATTTAAACATTGTGCCAACCTAAAACAAAAAAAAAAAAACGTGTTTATTTAACAATTACCAGATACCGCCAAAAAAAAAGGGCCCTAAAATAAGATTTGTTTATTTTATATTTGTTGTCATGGACAGTCAATTAAATCATCACGTTATTAAATTAACCAGTTCGGTTAGTAAAATCAAATCTATGAAAGACTACCTTTTCCCACACTATTTTTTTCTATAATCCTAAATGATCCTTAAAATTTTTCCTAGGAACAGGATAAATTTAAAATTGTAACTGGTTTTATAAAATAATCAAATTTATAATTTGAATTACATATTTTAAGATCTGTGTGAACCCTTCGAAATAAGTAAAATAATCTTGTTTTTTTAAAAAAATTTCTTAGAAATGCAAATACAACAAAATCCAAATCAAATATTCATATTCTAATTTGGGACATAAGAAGCCATAAGAAAAATTACATTATTGTATTTGTATATATACAAAATTTTTATTTTTGTTTAAAAAAAAAATTATAAAAAAAAGGTACTCAAAACAATTTATGACTTAGATTCTTTTTGTTCTTTTTTTATAACAGTTTTTCAGACATTTCGGTTAATGCACTTCATGTATTCCCTGTGTGTACACATTCAAACAAACAAAACTATATGTACAAGGATATTCATAAATTAATTTTCATATGACAACTTATCCTTTTAAAGGATCTATAGGTTATTTTTCAAAAAATATTTTAACAGTCCTTTCTAATTTTATATATAGTAAAATCAATGAAAAAATAAATTTTTACTTAATTCTAATTTTAGAATGATCACGATACAGTATTTTGAAAAAAAAAAATAAAAGGTATAACATTTTTATGTTAGGTTTTTTCTTCATAAGGATTAATGTTCAGTTTTAGAAAAAAGTATAAATTTTAAGAATTGATATAGCAAAGTCTAGGTCACCCTACAAGTAGATTCTATTCATTACATCATCTAATGGTTGTGGAAGACGTATGGGGTGGAAGAACTTGAAAAACACAAAACATTTTCATATATACATAGATATATACAGAATAAAACGATATATACATTAAAAAAATTTATTTCAAATTATTTTGAGGACCCTTGGAAATAGGCTGAAATTTTTTTTTTTTTTTTTTAATTATTTATTTATGTCCTTTTCTATCAATTAAAGGATTACATTCTAAATGGTATGTACAGTCAATTTTAGAGAAATTCAAAACCAAGCAAAGGAATTTGCAGAAGTTTGAAAACTAATATATGTACAATATATGTATATACAAGGGAAAAATGTGAATACTATTATTACATTTTCTCCTTAAAAATTCAGACTAGTAATATTTGGTTTTAAGGTTTGATTTATCTACAAAAATATGAATATGAATCAAAACACATTCTTGTCTTATATTTTCAATTATTGAGCTAAAGAAATAGAATAATTTATCTTTATTTCTTTTTTTAAAAAAAATAGTAAGTTTTGGAATCATTTTAAATATATGAATGTATTTATTTTTTAATTATTTTCTATTATATTATTTAACATATAGAATATATAACATTATACTGTACAATTTTTGCTATTACTAATATAATAAAATAACTTTAAGGGCCGATATGACATTTAGTTAGGTATCGCTATATTTTTGTAGTCTAGTGTATTAAAAAAAACTGTTTTTTCTATTCTTTTCTATAAAAAAACTTAAACAAAGGAAAAAAAATTTAAATTTTTAAAATTTAACGGTCAAAATAAAGGTATTTTTATTTTAAATTTATGGTCGAAACTTAAAAACTCTGACCATTTCATATAATTATTTCTCATTATTACAACCACGCTGCTAGATTACATTTTTGAAAATAAAAAAAGATTTGATAAAAAAAATAAATAAAAAGGAAAATTGTTTTTTTAACTTAACTTTTTATTTATTTATTTTTTTAATACAGCCAAAGCAGCCAAAGCCCAAAACTTTATTTGGGATAGAACTAAAACTTATTATAAAAAAAACAATGTGTCAGTTACATAAATTCATTCTAATTGACGCTTCTATTCAAACATCAATTTTTTTGTATACTCGTATATTTTTTTTTATTTATTTAACGATTCAGTTAACATCTGCGTTACATGCCATTATTAAAAGTTATTAACCTGAATTCAAACGAGTTTAAAATGCCTAAATAAGAATAAAAATAAAAAATAGAAAAAAAATAAAATAAAAGGAAATACAGGACTCACATTACAAATTTATTACAAATGTACAGTAAAGGAATGTAACACAACGATATACATATAGTAAAAGTACAAAATATAAAAAAAAAAAAATGTTGTAGAAGGTGCAGTCAACCTCGAACAAAAACTATTTTAAAATTGGAAATAAAAAAAAAAACAGTCAACAGGATGACAAATATCGTTACAAACTAAAATCTTTAAAAAAAATATATGTAAGTTAAAATAAAGTGTTACTAAGCACAGTTATGTTGTAAATATTGCGTGTTATTATAATATATTAGTAACTATATACGTATATATATAAAATAATAGTTAATCATTTTCTCTTCAATAGTTATATTTGTTTCTGTACTGTTGCTTGCTGATTCCTCCCCCTTTAAAATTGATAAATTCAAAGGTAGGAAAAAAAATAATCAAACCCTTTTTCTGGTTCTTTAAATTTTCAACATTTTGATATTTAATGGTAATTAAATAAAAAAAAATTAATCTTCGTTCTATAACACCTCAAATTAAAGTCAAAAAAAAATATAGGTATATTATATAAACATTTACTTTCATTTTCATTTTTAAGAAATAATAATGTTTTTAATGAAGCACATGAGGCAGGAAATAAAGTTTACTTTAAAAAAAACTTTTAAAAACTACATTTTAATTAAATTATTATCTATTCTAATTTACATTTACTAAAATTTTGTTTAATAAATTTTCAAAAATTAATAAAAGAAATTATTCAGAAAAAAAAAAATTAATTTTTTGAAATTTTAAATCACTTAATTTTGATTTTATAATAATGGCAAAACTAGAATATATTTAATTATTTTGAAATACATTTTATAAACATTTTTTTTTTTTGAAATTATTACAATTTCAATGAAATTTCATGATTTTTTAAGAATAATTTTAAATTAAAAGACGTCTTTTAGAAATGAAATCATAAAAAATCCAATTTGATTCCAATAATTAAAACGGACATTATTTTAATAGAAACTTTTAATAATATAATTATTATCTAAAATATTAAAATATTAAAATATGTAATATGAAATATGAAATATTTAAAAGTTAAGTTACGACTACATAATTCCAAAGTATCTTTAAATAATTGATTAAACACAATTTATATAGGTACCAGTTTTTGTTTTCATTTAATTTAAGAATTTAAAAAAAATTATTAAAAAGATTTTTTAAATGGTTATAGATACACATACATATACATAAAAATGGTTTTAAGATTCAAAAATAATTTTAAATCCAAAAGTAAAACTAAAAAAAAAAAAATTTAACAATTTTATTTTTTCTTTCTAATAAATTGTTAACTTTTTTTAGTTTAAAAAAAATTTGCAATAAATACATAAAGTTAAAACTCAGAAGCGTTGAGAATTCGATTGTTTTTAATTGATTACTTTACTAATTATACTGTACACATACTTATGTAGTTAGAAATTAAAATGTTGGCATATAAATACATGATTATTTATATTAAGAATTGTAAAACAATTTTTATTCGTAGTAAATACATACTATTATAGCTAATCAAACATTATCACTGTCAAATTGTAAGTAAACTGATTTTACTATACTAGATATTCGTAGAAGAAAACTAGACATAAAAGTTGAATAAATAAGTTAAATAAAAATTAATATTATCTAGGATTACATTTAAGTGATTTATAAGTACTTAATTAAAAAAAAAACAGTACAGTGTCATGAATTAGAACATAGCACGAAATATACACTAGAAATCAGCCTATTTAATAAAAAAAACTATGTCAGATATTTTTTATTACTACTTACATATGTATAACAGGTAACCTACCTACAATACATTCGTGGTAATTAATTTTAAGGTTCAATAACAAAACCTTTAAATTTTTTTTTAAATAAAACATATTCTGAATCATAAAATGCATAAATTATTTTTAAATAGGTCTATAAAGCAATTATAAAGCAAATTTATTAATATGTATTTAAATAAAGTAAATGATAAATAATAAAATCTTATAGTTTTTAAATTTTCAATATATACAAGTGGATCCTATTTCTATTTAACTTCGGAATAAATTAAACAATCTAATTATGCAATTAAAAAATTTTGGCTTATATTAATTTAATAAAATAAAATGTAAAATAAACCTAAATTTAAAATAACAGGAAATGTTCTTATTATTTTCAAATTAGAAAAAAAATAGGTAGGTAGGTTCTATTATGTATAAAATAATTATTAGTGATAAAATAAAAAAAATACAAACCATTAAAACAAATTGAGTAATCCAAATAAAATGTTTAAGAGTATAAAAAAAATTGTTAATAGTACTTTTTATAAAAAATTTTCACAATTAATATTTTTCAATAATATAATAATTTACGTAATAAATTTTGATTTGACAATATTAAACTTCTAATAAAAAACAAAAGCACAAGAAATATTTTTTTTTTTTTTGCAAATTTCTTTTAACATACATAGGTATGTAGGTAATTTAGAATATTTAACAATATCGAAATTTTTTCTATAAATTAAATTCCATTCTTATTTTTTGCATATAAATTTGTTATTTAAATACATATAATTTTGCTAAAATTAAAATAATATAAATTACGAATATTAATTCAATTATTTTTTTTTTTAAATAGTACTATATTTTTAAATAAACGGAAATAAAGAAAATTGCATTATTCTTTTAAATTAATATTAATTCAAATATAAAATTTTCTTATATTTTCAAACTTTGTTTTTCCTTTTAATTTCCGAAACCATAATTATTGTTTTTTTTTCGTTTTTAACCTTCAATTAAAAGAAATTAAAAAATCATAATGTCATAATTGCAAATTAAATAATATCCAAAATGTATGTATATAATACGTCATATGTTCTACATAACAAATATGTATAAAAATATAAAAATGTATGTATAAAAACAATATGTACCAAAAAAGTAACGATAAAAAAAAAAATATAAAAACAAAAAAAAAAAAAAAAAAAAAAACGAGACAAAACAGCTAAAAAAAATCAATGTCAAAACGATGACAACGGCGATAATTATCAGCAGCCCGACAATGACAGCGAGGAATGCATCTCGTTCAGTCTCAAAATTTTAACTAATTTCGATGAATCGAATAATTTTACTCAATTTCAAAAAAATGAAATAAAAAAGAAACATCAAAATAAATGTATAAGTATTACATATTTATTATTTGAAATAAATATATAATGTATATAAATAACTACACAAAAAAGTGCATTTACACTAAAAAAAAAAAAAAAAAAAAAAAATTAAATTAAAGGGCGACAAAATAAAAACAAACAAAATAGTAAATTCATACCTATGTATATATGTATATTATATACAAAATACAAGGTATATAAATAGATATTATATGTACATGTATACAAAATAATATGTACTATAAATAAACAAAAACTTTTTTATTTTACACACATACACAATAAATTTAAAAAAAAAAAAGAAATAAAATAATATCATAAGGGCTGTATTGTATATAAAATTATTTTTGTATATGATTCATGTTATTTCATTATTATTATCATAAAATTTATCGTAGGGACAGAGACAGTATAATATTGTATAGTACATTTTACATTATTCACTAAATATGTAAGTATTTTATACTGTCGCACACCACTGTTCAAATAAAAATAAACAAAACAAAAAGTGACAACTACAAAAATAAAAGGGCTCACAAATCTTTCAGACAAATTTTTAACTTTTTTCTATTCCTATTAATTTTTATTTCTTGTCATCATCGAGTAAAAATGCCATTCAACTTGCAAACAACATAAACCAATAATAATAACAACAATATAATAGGAAGTCAGTCTTAAATAAAATATTAGCAGCAACTCGGCAAGTAATATTTTCAATTTTTTTTTAATACTTAATAAAAGGTTGTGTATACACATTCAGGTATACAGATAAAATATATATTTTAATATAAGTATGGTATCTATAGATAATGAATTTATAAGAAAATTCAAAACATTGATTGTATATTTGGATCTGTATTACCTACATATTATATGATTATTTTCATTACTGTTATATGACGAAAATGAAAATGATAAATATAAAATACAGTAGTGGATATTCCGCGGTGTTACACAATATCTGACAGTCAAAAAATTGACTTTGTTGGAATATGTATGTTCAAACCTGAATGTGCATCTTATTCATTATGTGCAACGTAAATTACGTCATGTTAATAAAAATAAATTTTTTATACATCTTTAACGTAGGTATATTAGTTTCAATTTTTTTATGGTTTACATTAATTGATTTCATAAAATAAATTATGAACAATTTAACTTCCAAAAATAATGGATTTAAGTGTTTTATTTTTAAATCACAAAAATGTCAAATCTATCTCTATTATAATTAATTAGTAATTAAATTATAATTACTATTTATATATTTCAAATAAACATTTCGATTTTTATCATTAAAACAAACGTTTTATTTATTATTTCCTCCAATTTCATTGGGGAAAATTTACTTATATTATAGTTTTAATCGTTTTTTATATATAAATATTAAAAGTAAGTTCTTAACAAATATATCTAAATAAATACAAGAACTACTCTTAAAAAATAAAGAAAATTAACTTGAAATGTATCAACATTAATTTTCATTAATATTAATAAATAATAACATAAAATTATAAATAAAAAAATAAATTCAAAATATTTATGATGATAACGTTAATAAACTAAAAGGTCAGATATATACTATATTTTTCTAAATCTAATTTTGGGTAATACGGTCACATACATACAAGTATATGCGTATTTATGCATGCAGTTCACGAAAAACTATCTAAAAAATACAAATTTATATAGATACAATTGCATACTTAAATTGAATTTTACAATGCGTGCAGTCACGTAAAGAATGTACAAACCCTTTATTTGAATATATTTAGAATCTCAATAAATTTTTTAACAAAATTATTAAGTAGATAATTTTATTAAAATAATATTATTCTAATACCTACAAGTTTAGTTTAATATTTAAATGTGTAGGTACTAACATCATTTTAAAAAAATCAGCAATGTAATGTAATTCAAATTATTTTTACAATACAAAGTGTAAGTTCACATAGGATGAATGCATCCAGATGCAAAAATTATATCGGTTACATTTCGTGTACTCTTCGGTAATATTAACAAATATTTTGCATTCAAATCATAATGCATCCACTCGTTCACAAGATGCAAAACGGCGACATTTTTATTTTGAAAGTTTTATTTGAAAGTAGGCTAGTATATGTATATTGTTTTGACATTTGATGAAAAACTTTTTTATTTACACAATACAAAATGGTTAAACTAGAAAAAATTGTTATTTTATGTAAGAAAAAATTTTAATTAATATAAACTAAATATAATTTATTGATACACTGCAATTTCTTTTCTTTTTATTATATCCATCTTCAAAATATTTCAAAATATTTAACGTTTAAAATTTTTGACGTTTAATTTTACGTCTGTATTTGGCGTTAAAACAAATTTGCATCTTAAATGCTTCTTATAGAAGATGCAAAAAATTTTGCATCTAAAATGAGGAAAAGGGAGAGCATGTCATGAATACGATATATTTTTTCAACCAATGAAATGTTTGCATCCGGATGCATGCATCCCATGTGAACTTACCCTAAAGTCAACTAATGTGTGCGCACGTGTATTTCACATGCAGCATGCCGTCATATTTTATTTCACGCATAATATTATATCCATTTGTATTTTGGCCACTCAACTAAGTTTTATAAATTAACTTCATAATTTTAATACAAATGCATGCGAATTGCGATCAACATTTCACACTGAACTATATATTATGTACAATAAGAATAAATGTAAGTCTACCTACATGGATTTACATAAATACATAGTACATACATGCATAAGCTCTAGATTCTGAGTAGTGATGAATTTAACTTACTTTAGGCATTTTTATAATATAATATTATATATCTATAATACACATTTATATATGTATGTATATAAATTTGTGGACGAAAATAAATATAAAAATAATAATATATATATATACATATGTATATATTAGTATGACAGCAACACGAAAAACAAAACAAAAAAGAATCCTTGCCGGGATTCAGAAAAGATGAAATAACTCTGATATGTGTAAAAAAAATACATTGAAATAAATATTTACACAAACACATGTTCAATAATGTTCGGGGATTTGTATAAAAATAAAGAAAAGATTTATACAAATATTCATATGTGTATCGAAGTGTATATATTACACATTTAAATATGCATACATATTGAATGCACATTATAAGTTGCTTATGTTTTGATGAATTTGTATGCATGTTTTAAAATATAATATGTATTCATTATTCACTTTCGCATCGGAATCACGGTTTTACTCATGAAAAGAAAAAAACATAGAAATAAAAACTGAACAAAACGACAAAATACTGAATGAGAAAAAAAAATACATAGTGAAATACAATAATAGTATTAAATATAATATAGTGATTCTATCTATACATATATAATACAATATAAATATGTATGTATAATATATAAAGTGAATAAAATATATTAAAATAAAAGTATATAATTTTATATAGGTATATAAGATATAGAACAGAAAGAAAAGTGCATAATTTTATTGCCGGTTTTTTTTTTCTTAATTATTATTTTACTTTTTTCTTTCTCTCTTTTATTATTTTTCCCTTTTAGCAATGTGTTGTGTTCTGGATCTGTGTATTACTAAATATATGTTCTCATCTTTTAAATATTTGAGTGTATTAAATAATATTCAGCATCAATTGTGAAAAATAATAACAAAGAAAAAAAACAAAAAAAGAATAATTTTTTAATAGAACACCAACTACACGATTACAATAAACAGTTTAAAATTAGAATTATTCTTTCAACAATATTTCATTCAAACTTTATTACATTCTGAACACTATACGTATTAAAATATCACATAAGAATTATTTTAACAATGGTTAAATACTAAATCTATAACTTTCTACTATAATAAAATTATAGCTGAATAATAGACAACCGAACGAACATGAATTGAATCTCAACAGAAAGTTTACAATTTAACAAAATTAAAATCTTAAGATATTTTTGAATCAATTATTGGTAAAAACATTTAAAACTAAATGTCAAATTCGTTATAATAACACTAAAATCGAATATAACATTAGAAAGAACATAGTAATATTATAATTTTTCTTACTTTTTTTTAGCTCTAATTTAATTTATAATTAGTGGCAAATATATTTAATGCTTAAATTTCAGTTAATTAACTTACTATTTATAGTAATATATGCGTAATGTATGTCTGCATATTTTATAAAAATCATAAATTAACTTTAAGTTTTCGTCAATTATAGCATAATTTTATTTTTTGAAAATCATTTTTGCAATTATTACAAGGTCATAACAATTAAATAAAAGTTAATACTTATAGTTAATTAATATTTAAAATGTATTAATATGTATAGGTATAGGTATACTTATTTATTTGTTTTATATAAGTTATATAAACAGATACCATACCCAAATTAGATATCTATTCTTTAAAGATGGGGTCTTGTAATTAGTAACTTAGTCAAAGTCACGCACAAACCAGTGATTTCGGTAAATCAAGTGAGTGAGTAAGTTTTTGTTAAAAGGGACTTACAAAAATAACCAACAATTTTGAAAGAGTGATAAATGTAATGAGGTAATTTGATACATAATTAAGTATATCAATTTTCGGTTAGTTTATCTCAATTTCTAATTCATATCGTTAAAAAAAAATCATCGCAAACAAATCATCTATAAAAAAAATATATTTATTGCAGAGTTTATAGCAAAGAAATCATACATAGAATTAAATATTCATATTCCAATGAATAATAATTAATTAATAATAATAATTTAATAATTTATATGCTGAAGTGTTTGCGATGTACTGTTCGGTATAAATCACGTAGGTGCGATAATCACGTAGAATCATCGATTTTAATTATATATATAAGAGTTTGATCACTTTAATGAATTTTGAATATGTAATTTTATATCACTTATTCTATTAATATATACCTATGTATATAAAAGACAAAAAAAAGCATTGAAAAATAACACTTTTATTCAATTATAATTTGACACTAATTTGTTGAGAATTTTCGAGCAAATATCACCATTAATTTTTGTACTATTTTCTCTTTTTATTTTTTTTATTTTGCTGGTTTTTTTTTCAGATACACATATTTTTTTTTTATTAGACTAACCGGAAATTCAAAATAAAATCGAAGTTAAAGGGAGCGTATTTGTTTGTATCGTAAAGTATACAACGAAATATTCTGAAAAAAAAAAAAAAAAATCTCAAAATAAGAAAAAAAAAAACAAACAAAAGTCCGAAATTTGTTTATTCGTTTGTTCGTTGTCTGGTTCTCTATCTTTGGTGGTAGTTTTTTTTTTTTTAAACAAATTTCTCTAATTCCAAAGGGAAGTGATTTTTTTTTTTGCTACAAATTTTATGTGTCAAGATAAGATGCGTATAAAAAATAAAAGTCAATACATCCAAGTTGAAAAAAATTAGACTATCAAACATTTTCCTACAAACATTAATTAAAATTAAATAACAAAAAAAAAGTTCTTATGTAAATATACGCATATTTATTATTTAAATAGGAAAAATTTTTTTTTACATGAATTCTCATATATCTGTAAATTCAGGAAAAAAAAAATATGATAGAAAACATTATGAAGAAGAATATCATTGTTAAAAAATAAAAGTGATCTAAGTAAGTTTCCTTTTAAAAATAATTTAATTCGTTTTCACTATTCTTTATTTATAATTATGAAAATTACTTATATTCTTTATATTATTATATTACATATTGTATTTATATTCAAAAAAATCAATTTAATCGAAGTATATGAAATATTTTAAATTGAAAAATTTTCAAAAAATCGATTCAAATTTTTATTCAGAATTTCTTGTTTATCTTTTAGTACTGAAATTTTATAAAATTTACATTCGCCTAATGAAAACGATAAGTCAACCATTTATCATAACCATATTTTTACCATAAACTCGTTAGTGTTCATTTTTTACTCTTTCTTATATTTTAACAACTAATTGAAGAAATGGTAGTTCTTTAAAATAAATAAATTACCGAATTAAAAATAAGTTTTAGATTAGCTTCATAAAACCAAAAAAATAATAATTAATTTCATAAAATTTTAAAAAATGTTTGTTACTTTTTATTCAAAAAGAACATTTATTATGTATTTAAACAATTTTTATTTCTAAAATTTCATACTACTATAACTAAAACCAAAGATTAGGTATTATATAAGTATAATATTTTATAATCTTTACAAGTTATTATAATGTATATATAATCTTTGTTAAAAATATTTTTTTTATATTTCTATTACTATATTACTATATATACTATACTATACATATGTATATATGTATATAAATGTATCCAATATATTTTAATAGATTTAATAAGATTTAAAAATTTCAATCTACTTTTATTTTTTCAATGGACTAGGTTTCACTAAATCTTGCGGTTACACGTAAGTATTTCAACCAAAAAAAAAAAAAGGGGCAAAAAGGTTGACATTCATGTTTATACATTATATACAATCCAAATATATATAATATCAATATCAAAGCATAATATATATATATATATACAAAAAAAACTTATCAGTAAAGTTCATTATTGTTAATCTCCCGTCTTTTCTTCATTTATTCTTTAAAATAGGATATAAGAAGGATTTAACTCTTCAACAACAAAAGGAAAAGTAATATACAAGAAACATAAAATTATAATTGTATTGGTTCAACATTTGTATGGTATAGGGTAATTCTTCTCAATCATATAAAAAAATCAAGAATTAGTTTAAAGTGTATCTATATATATTCTATAAAAAATTTCAAACAAATTAAAAAAATGAATTACTCAAGCGAAATTTAAAAAAAAAAAATTTATTTTATATATTTCAAGGTATATTTTAATAAAAAAAAAAAAAAATTAAGGACCTGTACATAGGAACATACATATCATTATGTAATAATTGGTCTGTTTGTATCTACTATATAATAAATATAAGTTATATAATATATAGTACCTAGTACATAAATCTCTACATACAAAGTATATTATTAAAATTATGGTAAGAACTCCTTTTCTTCTTTCTAGATTCTTTGATTCCAACATTACCATTATTCCACATGCATTTACATATAAATATAACTTCTTTTACTCTTTTTATGCTACTCTTAACCTGAAATAATCATCTATTTCTAAAATTTAAATGGTAAAAAAAAATTTCTAATAACTCTTTCATTCGTGTATATTTAAAAGTACATAAACATAAGTATATTAGGAAAAATGCAACTTTAATTGTGAAAAACGAAAAAAAAATATCTACAATACCCACTAATTGTTTTTGTACCTTTTTTTTTTTTTTTGTTTGTACAATATATTCCTTTTATTCATATATAGGTACATTACAAACATAATTTAGGGGTTGTGTTCCTTTTTCTTCAATATGGTAAAAAGAGATAGAATATTTACTATTACCTTTGTAAAATAAAAGAAATCACAGCAGGGGTAGACAGTAATCACTGAAGTTATTATTTACATTTTTTTTTTTTTTTAAATATGTAAAAACTTAAAAAAAAAAAAAAACTATATTAATATAAGTAACTACATAAAAAAAAATTAAAAAAACAAAAGTATAACAGTCAAAAATGACACTGAGGTCATTTAATTGTAATTAAGAGTATGTCTTTTGTATATAATATTACGTAGTCTTCAATTTGAGTTGATTTCAACAAACAACAATCAGTATTTTCCTTTGGTACAATTTTGAAAAAAAAAAAAATTTGCAATTATGTACATAATGTATGTGATTTTACGTGCATAATATATGTATTTCCTTTTCTACACAATTTTTGGATTCAAGTTTGATATTTATTATTTCTTTCAATCACATTCCTCTTTCTTTTTGAAGTTTTTATTAACCACTGCAGTTCCTAGCAAATCAAGAAACATTTACAGAAACTTTAATGAAATGTTATATAAAATATGTAATTTTTAGAGTATTTGAAAATATAATAATACTGCAATTAAAAATGATTGAAAAATAAGTTCCCCATGAATATTTAAAATTAATTCTACTAAACCGAAAATTATTTTTCTATAAGTTAATATTCTTACGTGTAAAATATAAATAAATGGGAATTTATTAAGGAAAAAATTAAATGAAATCAAAAATAAATTTAAAATAAAACTGTTGAATACAACAGTTGTTAAAATTCAACAGGTGTTAATATTTAATGTGCGTCATTAGGTAAAATTCTAATTTAATTACAAATTCGAATTGATTCACATATTTTCTTTTTTTTTTTGTAGGTCCTCTTTAATTCTTCATTTTACAAATTGAACAACTGATAAAAACATTTACGATTATTTAATACTAAGTAAGATAGCGTATGAAAATCTAAAATTACAAAATCTCAAAGTTAAAAATCGTTACAATTAAAGTTTAATCGGACAACAAAGTTAGGGTTTCAAAAATTTGGTTGGCGGTGTTTTTTTTCAGTATTATTGTTATGTAAATATGTATCTAAAATAACCGTTTTTAAGTTAACGGTCTTTGAATTATTCCGTATATGTTTAAAAATAAAACCATATATTTTTCAGTGTTACAGGGACTAGGTAAAGTTGGGTTCAGGTTCAGGTTCGGTTCATGGTTCGGGTTCAAAATTTAAAAAAAACATTACATGGTACATACTGCATATGTTTTTTTTTTGTAAAAAATCTTTTATTTATTTTTCAAAAAATGTTCGTAGTAGGAACTGGAACGTTTATTTGTAGAAGTTAAAATAATAAAAATATCTAACATAAATTTTTATTTTTAATATTATATTATGTAAATTGTATATAAAAGTAGGTAACTTACTTTTCGTTTTTTTTTTTGTTTTTTTATTGCGTTTTTCTGTGACTTTTCATAAAAAATCATTTACCTAAAAATTTATGCTATCTAAATTAGTATCATATTATCTTTTACTGTTTTCGAGATAATTTAATATCAACTTACTGCACTTTATAGGTTACATATATAAGATTGTATTAATACAGAATAAGATTTTAATAGTAAAAATACTGGAATAATTAAATAAAAGTTAATTTTTAAAGGAAAATTGCTAAGGATTTTGGCTGTCTTTTAGATACTTTTTGAGCGTCTCCACTTAATCCACCATATTAATTTATTTTAAAAAAAGGTTTTAGATTTTTATTGAGGAGTAAAACTAAATAGTATGTATAAATTAATATGTTTTTCAAAATGTAATATGTTCTTTTTTTTTTTTTTAAACATAAATGTGGACAGGAAATAACACAACCTTTCCTGTTCAGGCGTGGCTCTAAATATCGTACAGGGGAACAACTCTTACGACGTGTGTGGGATTCGAATCCACAATCCCTCGGTGTTTAGAGCGTATTTTATACGCTTCTACCCACTAGGCCACTGAGACCGCAGGTCTGAATTGAAGTATATATTCATTACTATTTGGAGAATTATTTTCAGATTTTTTAATAAAAAATATAATTTTTATCAAATGCAATGATTTTGAATACCATTAAAACTAATATTTAATAATATAAAATAAATAATATAAAAATATTTATTTCCTATTTGGTATTAAACAAATAAAAATATTTATTTTTTTCTTCAATCTGAAAAAGTTAAAACTTACGTTTCTGTTTATATCAAAAAATGCCTTAATTAATTAAATATGCATAATTTAAAAAATGTTTTTAATAAAATATAACATTTTTATAAAATAAATTTTATTTTTTTTCTTAAACAATGGTTGAATTGTTGAACAACTCATAACTGGAAGAATAAACTTAATTACTAGCAAAATTTTTCATATTTTTTTTTTTTATAGAACTCTTTTTTTTTTATTAATTTATTCAAGCAAAAAAAAAACATTTTAAATGTCTTCCTTATTTCAATTTTTATTGCTAATGATGATTTTATTCATATCCTGATTATCCTGATTTAAATTTAAAGTTGATTTGTTTCTCTCTGTATATTTTTATTGTTATCTTCCATTTAAAAACTTTATTTTCCTTGTTTTTTCATATAGAAATGAATTATAAATATGGAAAAAATTAATTTTATTCCATGATATGATAACAATTAATACAATGTACAATATATGCGCTCCGCTTAATATTTTGCCTAATTTATAAAAAGAACGCCTATTTAATCGCCTACAGCAATTGCAATATTGTTAGACAAAAAAAAAACAAAAAAAAAAACAGATTACAATCATCAGGCTCAGGTTTTTTTTTTATCACATAGTAACAAGAAGATGAGCCAGTAATGTCTATTTTGTAAGTAGTAGCAAATTGAAAACGTTATATTTACGACAACGAATTATCAGTCTATATGGAATACCAGAACCAGTAATGATTATCATCTGCAATATACCTATTTAAATGCAACCCTCTTAAATAACTTTCATATGTCAGTTACTAAGTTTACTATATTCTATTACTAGTTATATTTAATCTAATCGTAATAAAGGTAAGGAATAAAAAAAAATCCAGAAAATCTTCATTGAAATATAGAGAGTTAGTTTATTTGTATTCATACTTTTATATTAGATTTATAATTGGGATAGTATAAAAATAAATTAATAAAATATACACATATATACATATAGTATAAAAAAAAACATTCAACAATGAACAACTAAATTCTGTTTCCCCCGAAATTCAAACCGTAAACATTTTTAATACAAAAATTGTCGTCATACTGATAATGAAAGAACTATACATTGTAATTAGAGTGAAAGAAACAGACTGAGAAAAAGTAATACAAGTCTCAGAACAAAGGACAGAAAAATATAAATTGAACATTTTTATCAATTATAAATTTTTAAATGAATGTTTTTACATCATATACTATATATAAAGGTAAGAAAAAAAAAAAAAAAAAAACAATAAATAATCATTCTTAGGTAACAAAACAACAAATAAAAAGGATATTCAGGACAATAATAAAATGCAGCTGCTGCTGTTATTGCTATTACTGTTGCTGTTACGTTGCGTTATGTTGTTGTAACACCTTTTATAAAAAAAATAAAATAATAAACAAAAAAACAGGACAGTGAAAATTTTCTTACGGAACCCAATAACCATTGGGTTCGTTATGACAAGGAGTACATTTTCTTTTTTTTTTTTAAATTTACGTCATTTATATTGTTATATCTTAAGATTATATTACAGTTGTATTTCAAGTAAATATATAAGAAAGTTGATTTCAAAGTTAGTACAAAAAAAAATGATAAAGAAATAAAAAAAAATAAAAAAAAGGCAAGACAATTTCCATGTCGAAATAAGAAAAAAAAAAAACAGTAAAACTACGTAGCATAGCAGGGTAGATAAATGCATATAAAGTATAAGTTTTAAAGGGAGGCTCGTGCTATTTTACACACTATACAAAATAAATTCATATGCAAAGGCGTTTTATTAAAAAACAATTTTCATAAAAAAAAAACAATATGAAATAAAATAGGTATAATTTACTAGAAAATTATAACAAAAAAAAAAATAAATAAATAAACTAGTAAGCAGAAAAAAAGAAATAATGATAACCGCATATTAAAATTAATAATAAATTCATGATGTCATGGATAACGATTATGAAGATAATAATCATGTTTTAATATATTATGTATATATATTTGATCGAATTGTTCTTCATTTTTCAATCCTTTAATCGTCAGCATAATGATAATTCAAATTTAAAATTAAAAGTTCAAGGTATTTTAAAATTCTAATTAAAATGAAGAAATATGAGGAAATTTAATATTTCTCATATACATATACATATATATTTGTTTTTTATTTTCATATTTTAATATAATAGTAATATGTTAATTTCTTATTTTTAATATTATAATAAAAATATACATAAATAAAAAATGTATTAATGTTTTATTAAATTCGATCAAACGTATAAAATAATTTTCTTTCTTACTACAGATGAAAATGCATTCTACTTGGTATTACCGAAAATAATTTTAACTAAATATATTTTTAATAAAATCATTTTAAGCACTAAATACATTTTAAATATAAGCATTTAATTTTAATAATATATGTATGTACTTCTAAAACTAAGTACACACGAGAGACTAAAATAGATAGGAACTCTATGGAAACAAAAGTTTTCTCTACCAACTAAATGTGTTTACGCGAGAGTGTAACTCTACAGAAAATTCTCTCTATCAAAACTTTGGTAGACAAATTTTTGAATAATGAGATTTAAAAAGTAAGAAGAAGGGATACAAAAGATTATTAAACTAATTACAAGAGTAAACATCATTAATAGAAATATTACAAAATAATAATTGATTTAAAATCAATAAAAATATATTTAAGAAAACAAAAACATGTTTTCACGTTTCATAAAATAATCTTACGCCAATCTTATACAAGATATTTAAAAATTTTTTTTTAATCAGTGCAAAATGCAATATCGTAAATTTTTTTTTACTGACTCATGAAAATTTTAATCTCTTACTTCTCTCATTTTGTTGTTCTTAATTTTTAATCTTAAATTTTTTCTTTTATTATATAATAATTAAAATAAATCTAAATATGCATATACATACATTCATATTTATATCTACATTTTTATATACGCGTATACATCATATATGTATGCATATATGTTTATTTAACGCGTCATAAAAATGAATAATAAAAACAAAAAAAAAAAAAAATTTTGAATGACTCTATTGATCTCTAAAAGCCGGCGCTTTAAATTTGTACAAATTTATAGTTTAATTTTTTTTTTTCTTATGCATTTACTTATGCATTTATGTGTGCGTGTGTGTGTTTGTAAAATTAAATTTTATTTTCTTTGATAACGTGTTATAAACTCTTACCCAAGAAAATTTGCAAATTGTATTTACCTGTAATAAAAATAAAAAAATTCATAATTAGTTTATGTACGAAAAATTTAATAGCAAAAAAAACATTAAATTAGGATTTTTGTAATATATATGTACCTATTTAACAAATATAATATTTATTTTTAATTTAAGGTTGGATACAAAAATATTTATTTATATTATTTATTGTATCCAGCCAATGATGTAGTGATTAAGACATCGAAGGTCTCGGGTTGAAACCCCGGCTGGATAATATAGATTAATAAAAAATATATATATTGTGCTTTTAATATATAATTAGTACAATACAAATAATTAAATTAAAAATAAGTATATGAATATGTTTTATAAATTATAATTAATATCATATTAATTATAATATGAATAAATAACTTAGTGTATGCCCTGTGCTCCTTATAGGAGTGGGAAGGAAAAAAAAAATTTTTTTTGCTTTCATTTAGAATTAATCAATAAACAAAAACAAAATTATAATTTAATACCAGAATTCTTAAAATATGGATCGGCAGGTAACATATCGGCAGGTAACAATATCTAGGGCTCACAAATATTTCATATAATTAAGAAAATTAATCAATTCGCGTTTAAAAGACTTGTACTATATCTCAGATGGTTAGCTCTTACTAGCTTTTTACAGGTTGTCTTTCCTTGGGTAACTAAATTTGGTTTTAAAAGAATATGATATATTTATGCTAATCATCTGGTGGGCAAAGGATTCAAGTATTAAAACATGTAATAATTATCAAACAAGTATGTTTTTATGTCTTATTATTTGAAAAATATTTAATCCGTGTTTAGAGAAGAAAAAAGGGTTAGCTTTATAACCTTTATAAGTAGAGTTCAAAAACAATTTCAAATTTTATTACATTGAAATATGTGTATGTTCACATAAAAACTATGTTCTTTAATATATCTGGGAAAATAGATACTAATAAATTCGTAGAATAAAAACTAATACAACATAAATTATTGTTAATTGGTATTACGATTTAAATAATATCTTGCATATCTTGCATTTCAGATTGTGAACAAACAAAAAAAAAAGAAAAAAACAAAGGAACCTAAAACGATCTACAAATTATTTCCGAATATTGCAATTTTCTTATACGCAGTGCATTGTAAATGTAATTTGGCAAAAAGAAAGCAAAAAAAAAAATAAAAAAAAACATGATCTAAATGTCCTTGGTACATAGTTTCATAGTTTATTAACATTTTCAAAGTCTTTTATATATTATATTTTTTTTTTTTTGCTTTCTTCTTTTTTTTTTTTTAACAATTTTGTATCCTAAGGGGTCTCATTCCCAAAATGATTTCAATAGAATTACGCGATTATATACGAAAAAAAAAAACTGAACAAAAATAATAAATAAATTAAAGAAAAGAGGCAAAGTAGGAATATTTACCATCAGAGAGTAGTATAATAGCAATGAAATGCAATTATCTTAAGATTTACAGAGAGACATACTTAAAGAAAAAAGAAAAAAAAAGTATACATTATATTGAAAGTACATATAATATGTAAATATAATTGTTCTCATATATAGTGTACTCTGTGTAGATGATTCGTAAGAAACGGGAACATAGCAAGAAAAACACTTCTTGCTGTTTAAAAAAAAACACAAAAAAAAAAAAAATTTAAGAGCTAAAAACAATTGAATACTTCCTCCATCTAAAGACATATTTTTTTTTTTTTTGTTTTTTTTTTTTTGTATAAAATTTATTGTAAAGTCATAAAAAACAATAAATAGCAAGTCTTTTTGTTTTTCAGTTTAAAAAAAAAAAATTTTTTTTTGCAAGGGACACTTATTACATACGCTTTGTTCCATAATATTATAACAGCCGTTAAAGGAATTCCTTTTAAAAAACAAAAAAACCAAAACACAAAAAATATTTTTAGTAATACAAACATACATAATAATAAAAAAAAAAAAACTACATACAAATTTACCATATTATATTAATAATAGGTAAATAAAAAATAATATCTGAATTTATTATAATCTCAAACATATATAGCTAAAATGATAAATTTCAATTGAATTTGATTCCCCCTTGATAGTCATCGAATCATATTATCTAAAATTAATAACACAAGCTTTATTAGTTTTTTTCCTATATTTAGGGTATAAATTTAATAATTATTATCATATTCTATTAACATCGCAAACTTTAATATCTATGTAATACAATTGTAGATATTTTATACATAGTTTTAAGTTATAATAGGATAGTAAATAAAGAAAAATACCTTATATATCTGGAAAATTTTTAGACTATTTATTTTCAAAGGGAAATACTTTATGATAAATTATAATTTTTTAGTAATTCACAAATTTATAATTAAACAAAAATGATAATGACAAATTTTGAGACTAAATTATAAACTCTATTTCTATTTATACAATAAAGAAGTTCAACATCAAAATATTTCGTTTACAAAGGGTTAATTTTAACTAAAATCAGAAACGGCATTTGCGAATCAGTTGCTCTTGCAGTATAATTTTAAACGCAGACAACGGGCCTTTTCATAAATGCTTTAGACTGACAATAAATTTGCCGCTAGTCGGCATACTTTGCAATATCGAAAAGAAATTATACATTAACTTGACATTTAGTTGACTATTGTTTAAGTTGTTCATTTAGCGAAATTTTTTTTATACATTCTAAAAGAATGTATATATTATTACCCTTACGTAAGTAATAAATATAATATACATACAAATATATATACATTTTCATAAATAACCTATGATTATGCAATAGCGTAAGTTCCAAGAACCCTCTGTATTTTGGGATAAGAAGTCGGACCGACATGATTTAAAAAAAGGTACTCACCGATTTTGTAGTAGAATTTAAATATTGTGAACAAAAATAAAAAAAATTCCACTTTTCAGCTCGCCCCAAAAAAACGGACCACGGTTTAAATAATACCGGCTGGACTTCGACTTCTGGTTCCTAAGATAGGCGGCCTTCTTCAAAATAACAGTCGGTATTTATTAAAGTCGACATTTCATTTTTGACGTGATCGGAATTGTAAACAAAACAAATTGTATTTTCGAAACAATGTGTTTGGGTTCATAAATTTTACATTGTATCAAGTTCCAGTTTTTTTACTACAATTTCATTCTTTAATTTTGACGTCTACTAGATTTTTTTATTTTTTCATTTATGAACAATTTTTATTTATTCAAAATTTAAAGATCTGCTACAGATATACATTTATGAAAATGGAGAACCTATAACGAAGTAATGGCTGATTTTACACATATGTATGGTTGCGTTTACATCGGATGTGCAAAATGACGTTTCCGATTTTAGCTTTCAATTAAACTAAATCAGAACATTATTTGAGAAGAAAAAGAAGTTTAAGGATAAAGAAAATAAAAAAAAAAAACACTTAGGCCTAATTTAATTTTAACCCTGGCCAGTTTGAATTAAAATTGTTTCAAACAAAAAAATTATGATTTTACCTGTTGACTTTAACAAATTTTCTTTATTTAAGCTCGAATACATCACAATATAGTGGGAAAAAATAGTAATTCGCAATTTTAAAAAACATTTATTTTCCTTGGATATAGACAAATTTATAACAAATAATAAGTATACATATTTCCGTTTGAACCACTTTATAAATTCTTTTCTTAAAAAACTAAAAAAAAAAAACTAGATAGAAATAACAAATTTTTGATTTAAATTCAGAAACATTTGAACTTTTACCATCTGAAAAGTTGTTACAAGCAAAATAATAGATAAGAAAACTTCAATCAGTAATTTTTATTTACTCTAGTAATTATAGGTTCCTAAAAAAAAATGCCATTAAAGAATTGGTTATTATCATTTACTTTCATAATGCGCGTACACTTAAAAAATCTATTTAGAAAATACTTTAGATCATTAAAATAACATATGATATTTAATGATGAATGTATGTATGTAATGTATCTTATCTATACACATGATATGGATTTTGTTTTTTATTCAAAAAGTTAATCACTTCCAATCAAAATTTTCATTTAAAATTATATGTTACTTAAGTCCTGCTTTTCTTCGAAAACTACTGAATCTTTTCCAATGTAAACTTTTTAAGCTAAAGTTAAGTATTTTAATGCTCGAAAAATTTTAAACAGGTAGATGATAAAGTAACTAACCTAATTTTATAATTGGGTTTTTTCTTGACTGATCATATCATAATTTGCAAAATCTACATTTGGATTCTAAAATTTCACCTTAAAACCAATTTTTTTTAAATTTTATTCAAATACATCAACTAACTATTTTTATTTTATGTGAACTGATAGAATTTTTTGTAAGTTTTTTGTTTTCAAATGTAAATAAAAGAATAATGTGTCAAAAACTTCATGTTTTTTTTTTTTTTTGTTCTGAATTAGAAATAAAAATTGACATTTGTTTATGCGGTTATGGTTTTCTAAGCAAAAAGTTGTTTTATATTTTGACGTAATTAATAACAAAATGAATGACATAACAGTAAATTTATAGAATTTTAGCTTTATACAAAAATTCACATTTTAAAATTAAATATTTGAAACAAAAATTAAAGTCGATTTTATTTTATTTATCCTGTTTAGCAGAAACAGTTTAAAAACATTATTATTACATAAATTATTATAGGTATGTAAATAAAATTAAAACTAAAATTAAAAATTGACAATCATTTAGATACACTTTATAATAAAACTACAAAAGGAAAACAAACAGAAAAATCGTAATAGCGATTAAATAATTTTTGTTTTTCAGAATGTTTTGATAGTATAAAGGTAATGCTGTCAATTTTTATTTTTTACCTATAATAAGCATTCTATTAATAGTTTCGAATTTGACATAATTAGTCCAATGATTGATTTTAAATAAACTAAAAGATTGATATTACTAGAAATGATAGTGGTTTTTACATTGCCTTTTAAAATCTCTGTAATGAAAATAAAGTCAGAAACCTCGAGCTTAAATAATTTAATGTATGCATATAGATTACCTTTAGTCTTTGCTTATATGGCGGTAAGATAATCGGATTAGACGATGGCAATTGGCGTAAAGTGAATCTAAGAAAGTTTTTCTGTATTGCCTTAATCCTATCAAGGTGTACCATATATAAAACGGTGAGCAAACTGGATTTGCATATTCAAGGTTCGGTCTGACAAGAACAAGACAAGCGTACCGCGATTTAAGAAAATAGGGATCTTAGAATGCCTTCGAACAACGTTTTACAAACCCAATATCGAATTAACTTTGTTTACAATATTATTATAATGAGTTTAAAGCTAAGATAAGAATCAAAATACACTCAAAGTCTTTTATTGAAGAAACTTTAGATAAGCTAATACCACCTAAGGTATCGTTGAAACAAAGAGGACTTGAACGTCGTTTATAAGTATGTGGAAGATATTTATTTACAGTAAGTAAAAGATTTTTGATAACGCAAAAGTTGTTAGAATTTTGAAGGTCTTTTTACAGCGTCTGTTAAAAGTAATCTCTTTAAAGGCTTTTATATAATCAGCGTAACTTCATAGCTAACAATTTGAAATTGCTGAAGTAACATCATTTACTGATCAAATAAAAAGTAAAGGACCAAGGTGACTACCTTGAGCAACATTGGAATTGGCATCGAAAGGTTTCGAAATAGCGTTTTTAAATATGATATTATACGAGCGTGCATTCAGGTAAGAATATATCTATTTAAGAAAAAATGTTTTATGGAGCCTGCATTACACTAAACATAAATTTTAATAAACTACTTTAAAGACAAGTACCTAATTTACGTTAAAATTAACTATTCGAAGTTTTTGGGAAATTTTCTAATTTATATTTGGAATTCTTTGTTATATATTCGAAATATTTTGTCTGTTATTGAATAATATCGTATAAAAATACACAAACCTCCTCCAATTTATATCAAACTATGTGTAATCAATATTTAAAAATCTTCTTCTCCCGAAAATAATAGCCAGCATGACGCATGAACTCTGATAATCTTATAAATAAATTATTTCTCAAGCACAGCACAAGAACGGAAATATTTTTAATTTTCTGATTATTTCCGAGCGGTCTCGGTGGCCTAGTGGGTAAGAGTGTATAAAATACGTTGTAAACACCGAGAGAGTGTGGGTTCGAATCTCACACACGTCATAAGAGTTATTGCCCCTTACGACATTTACAGCCACGCTTGAACCGGAAAGGCTTGCAATTTCCTGTTCACATTTATGTGGCAGAGAAATGCAAAAAGCAAACAGAAGCAAATCGGAGCAATTTCGTGTGATCGGACAGAAGCTTGTTTTAGTTTAGAAAAGCTTTGATTGTTTTAGAAAATTCTAAACTATTCGATATGTCTATTTTAATTTTTTTAATAATATATTGTTAAATACAGTACATATATATGACCAATTTATAAGTTAGAGTAGGTACTGCTGACGAAAATTTCTTTCGATAATGCTTCGTGTATTGAATCTTTTAAATTCTCTTTTTTTTTTTAATATTTCAAACAATTAATTTCTATTTAATCAAAAAATTCTGTAAATATTTTTTTATTAATATACAAAATAGGGTTATACTGCCCCGTTATTTTTACTTATGAAATTTCATTACAATTATAGAAATAAAATGCCACTACGTTGTGTCGTAAAAAAATGTTGTATTAGTGGAGAAGAAAGAAGTATTTTTAAATTTCTTAAAAACAAAGTACAGGTCGCTAAATGGCTAATACAGCAAATTTTTTAACAAAATGCACAATTTTATGTATCGACCTATGCAGAATTTTCGGTTTCAAAAAAATTAAATTGTCATATTTGCAAATCATTAATTGTGGAAAACAAAGGAAATCTAAATACCGAAAGTAATTACTTCAATAACATTCAACGAGGTGGTTTAGTTGTTTCGTCTTGATGGGTACAAAACATATTATTTTATATTAATGCTATTTTAAATAATTTAATGTTGTTAACTAAATTTAAATTTCTTGGGGATACAAATCAAAAAGGAATTATTTGCGCGCTTACCTACCAAAGCATTAATTCGAGAAACTGAGCAATTTCGGATATACCATTAGATACTTTATGTTCATGTAGAAAATCTTCTATTGAAGTTTTTGTATGTATTTTTACAGTCTCATCAAATATAGTGCTAACGAATACATGTAGAATAGAAAATAATAAATATGTGAAAAAAAAGTGCGAAAAGGGTCATTTATATTATGTGTTTAATTTTTTATAACTGTTTATGTTTTAGCGTTTTCTAGCTTTAGTTTTTTTTTTTTTTTTTGTTTTATATGAATTGTTTTTTGTTTTAATATGTACTACTTTGGCACGCTTACCCTATCAAAAATTATTCAGAAAATAAAAAACAAAAATAAAAAAGTATATGAAAATTTATTTTCATTTTTTATTAGTATGCAACAACATGCCAACGGAGGTAAGTTCCACGTCGCAAAAAATAGAAAGACGGTCAAAAATACTAACTTTTCATACAAAATTTGAAATTTTGGTGCTTATTTATTTAAAAAATTAAAATTTCTCTCTCTACGCTATTGCCTGATAAATGATAAACCAGCAATGATTAGAGCATAAATATTGTAAGTACAAGATATCACCAACACATGTTATATTATATTAAAACTAGAAATAAGTATATAAACAATTTTATATTTTTATGTTCCATTTAAAGCTTTTCTCGAATATTATATTTATTTTTTACAATTTTTGTTTTTTTTTGTTTTTTATTAAACTTTTTAAACATATTGATCAAATTTAGTTTTTATTTTAGTGTTATAATATTAAATCAGGATTTCAATAAATATATAGTTTAGTAGTGTTTTGGGGCCAGCATTTTAAAAAAAAGACTCACCTCTATTTGTATTTTTTATTAAATTTTAGTTCATTTTTAAACTGAGTACTATACAGTGTAGCCTCTTTAATCCGGATTTCTCATTATCCGAATCGCAAAATATTTACATTAGTCCCTCTACAGTCCGGATCAGATTAAAATCTTGGTTTCTTTAATCTAAATTTATTTTTAAATTCTTATTGACATGTGGAAAAAAAACAATGCTTAACTTGATCGTAAATCTTCTTTTTATTTAATTCAAAATGTTAACGGAATATCGTAATTTTTCTAAAGGGGAAATACCCAGTTAAGGAAGTAGCGCAACAAAAAAAAAAGTTTTTGACAATAAACTGACTTTATTTATCATTCCTTTCCTGATGTTTCTTTAAGATAGTTGATTAAATTTAATTTAAAATTTTAAACGTTAAAATTGATGTTAAATGTCTAAATGTCATGTTACACAATGTCTAAAAGATCCCATAAGACATTAACTTTAAAAACAAAATGCGAAATTTTAGAATTTTGTAAATGAACAGATATTTCAGTTTTAATAAATTTAAAGGAAAAGGCAATGAGTTTGGGAAAAATCGAAACAAACAAAATATAACAGATTTTTTTAAAAACAATTAGTTCACGAATAATATTATAATTTATTATGTAATGTATAAAATGTACTTATTTTTTGAAAAGTGAAATATTTTATTTTTATTAATTTATTAATTTTTTAGTATTTAATTGAAATTAAAGAATAAAAGTTTATATTTTTTTGTTAAATTATTTTTTTTATTTATTCACATATATTTACTTTCTGGTCATTATTTTATTAATCTTAAAGCGTCTTATAACTTCTATTGCGTCAAATATCCACTTAAAACTCGGTTTCTTTAATACGGATTTCTCGGTAATTCGGATCACCCAATCACATTAATTGATCCGGATTATCGAGACTACACTATATTAAAAGGGAAAAAAATTACAGCATAAATTATTTGGCATCGATCTTTTACGTATTTTGTAAGTAACCCATTGGTACTATTAAAAAAGTTTTCTTATTTACGTTCGATTTTGTAATTCTATTAACAATATATTAGCTTGCATTATTGATTGATTTCGATTTTATTGAAATCTTAATGATTATAACCTTTACATTATGGTTGATTAACATGCAAACGACGTGTATAGTCAGTAGCCCTATATGCTTACCACTATTATGAATTCAATGCACATTTAGGCTATATACCTATTAGGAAAAGGAATTTATACATAAAATAAATTATTCTTTGTACATATACTGCAGTACCTACATATTAAAACTGTAGTACATATTAAAACAGTTACAAGCAGAATGGCTTTGAAGTTATTATATACTACAATAGAGGAAACCTAAGCATATTGTATATATATTTATAAATATTCTAAATTATTAACTAAACTGTTATACAGTCTGTTTTACAAGATCGAAATAAACATATTCTTTTGAAAGCATCTGTGGTAAATCATGATATTTATGAAATACACTGAAATACTCTTATTTTGTCCCTTCTTTATGTTTATTGTCTTCTTATATTTAGTTTGACCGTCATTTTTTATATTTCATATTTAACGTTTTTTTTCTTGTATTTATAATAAATCAATTACGTTGAATGTGTTAAAAATTTTAAAGATAGAAAATTTGCAACAATCGTTATTGTTATACCAAAAAAAACTTTGTTACACTTTAAATTAATGTCATATTTACACCAATTTCTTTTAATCATGTATTCTTTTAATTTTTTTTTTAGATAAAGGAAAAATCATTATTTCTAGGATATTGGATTTTTTTCCCCAAAATAAAATGTTCTAAATTTTTTTTATTAGTTTTCGACAGATGTTCCTATCTTTTCTTTTTCATTTAATTTAAGGATACAACACAAAATTCATATGTAGACACACAATTTATGATAAAAGGCAACAAGCGACAAAAATTCAAAATATAAAAAAATTAAAACGCTTTTGTTCATTATTATCTAATATACTAATCCATGAACCTTTTTGGCTTAGTATAACCAAAGGAATAAAAAAAATTAAAATAAGAAAATTTACCGTTCTGTTTTTTTTTGTTTATTATTTTTCTTTTTTTTAGTTATACTTCTATAATGTGACCATTTTACAGAATTAAAAATAGGACTTTACCATGATACTTCCAGTACAATGAAACATACATTTTTGGAAAAAATTACTTTCAACGAATTATTAAATTATATATTTAAAATTTCTAACAATGCTAAATGAAAAATTTGACGTAAGGTAAAATAAAAAAATTATTTAAAGGAACAGAATTAGTTTAATCGCCTATAAGTTTAGACATCAAACCTAGTCGAAAAGATAATAGCAAATAAGAATTAAAAAATTTTAGCACATATCCTATTTTCGACCCTTTACTTTTCATAATAGTTCTTACTTCGGTTGTCGTATCGGTTGTCGTGTCCAAAATTTCACGCTCTAAACAGAAATTTTTTACATAAAGTAATATACTTTTACTTTTTTACTAATTTACTTTTTTCAAGTAAATAAATTAAATTTCATTGTATATGATTAGACCATTTTCAAGCTATCACATTTTAGATATTTTTTTATATGGTAACGATGATTAGTGATCTTTGTACATAGCTCATTTTCTTCCGCCTGTTCGCAACAAGAAATTTGTAAAAACATATCCATACATAACATACGCATAAACATAACACATAGATATCTATTCAAAAATATGTATTTTTGTTTCCTAGATACTAGAACTCTTTTTCAATTTCGATATTTTCATCTATTGGTATATGTAGTGAGAAAATCAAAAACTAATAATTTAATATGTTTTAACCCTCTCCAGTTATATAAATAAATTGTTTAAATGGTTAAATGGTCACTCTTTATATTTCAGATTTTTTTTTCTTTAAAAATAGTTTCGTTTTTTTTGTAGAACTTAAGTACGATTATAAAGATTTTTTGCTATTTTAAGGAAGTTTCCATATTAAAAATGTGTAATAAGAAATTATAACAAATGAAATTTTTTTTTTGTTTTTTATATAGTTAGGCACACATGCCAAAAATAAACAATTCAAAAAATTGTGTTTTTTTTTTTTAACTATTCTTCTCATCAGCTGTCTTAAATATATATACATGTATATATAATACATGTTTACTGATTCAAAAGAAAAATTAACTTAAAATTATTATTCTAAATAGAAGATTTCACATTGGCTAAATCCTAAAGCTCTGTTTTTGCTTAATAACACAGAAATTGGCAAACTTTGGTTTCTTGTTTAAATTTAATTTCTTAACTAAATAATTTCTTTGTTTTTAGGATACGTTTTTCTTTGTCGATTACTTGCATGTTTTATTAAGGAACAGTGTTTAATATGTACTAGAAATACTATTATATTGCTTAGATTAATAGTCGGACTTTAAAACAAAGTTTGTTAAACTGTTAAATGTGCAACTGAAGTGTTGCGGGTGCAAGAAGCAGATACGTACTGGTTTACCATGAAGATGAAAAATAAGAAACTAGTAAGCAACTGCTCAAAGTTGTGAATTGTGAAGAGGCGTTATGCGTCATGTTGGATTATCGAGCGTGATTATTAAGATGATGATTATTTCTATATTATTGATTATTATTGATTTGAAAATTAAATCCACTCGTATTCAAACATGCAATAAAATTTAATAAATGTAGTATTCTATATATACCCTTATCTGAAAATAAAAATTTTTTATACATATTTGATTTTTTTTTATATAATTTTTAAAAAATTGGTAAAAAAAAATGCTAGTAGGAACAATGTTTAATAATGATAACAAATTATTAGTAGACATATATTGGAAAGCATGAGTTATTTTTTTCAAGAATGTAGATTAAAGTACGTATATCGATACGAGTATCTTGATTTCAATAGAAAGTAGATAATAATGTTTAATTTTTTATTGATATTTTTTTTTAAATTTAACAGCTGTTTTAATTTTTAATTAACCTATTACATATTTTCTTTTAAAAAAATTTTAATAATAATTTTGTTATGGTGGGTATATGACATTTATTCTGAAACTTTTTCCCAAAGATAATATTTGAAAAATATATAGCCACATCATCCCCATTTTACAAAAAAGATTATTTTTAGAAAACTTTTTAGCAAAAAAACTTTATAAAAATTAAATTGTTGTCATAGAAAAGTTTGAAAAAACTCGAAATTTTCAAGAATTTTATGCTGATGAAATAATAAAATAAAAATTGCAAATATGTATTGTGAAATTAGTGGTGTAGTGTCCCATTTAATAAAATTCAATGTTTGAAATAAGAAGTTATGTTAAATAGCCTTAGGCGAAATAAATCTGTAAATTGACCCGCTTCTTCTCATAAATGTACTTCTTTCATATTTAAATCATATACACAAAAAAGGTTTAAGTTTTAAAGCACATTTTCAAAAAGCAAAAATATAAACTTATTATTTGGTTTTTTCTATATCCGAATTGAATAATTGCTATTTTTACAGAGTGATTCCAAAATTCAAGCTTAAATTTATATTTTAACATAGAAGCCGTTTTTTGAAACATAACGTTTCTTTTAAAAATTAAAAATAAAACAAAATTGAAAAAGTACATATATCTACAGCAAAGTTCGAAAAGCAACTATTATAAAAAAAAAATTACAATTTAAGAATGTTTTAAAATTTTTACAAGCTTTGTTTGCTATTTTCGTACTTTTTAACATATAGTTTTTTTTTATCTCTAGTTTCAATAAATCCTATTTTCAAATTAAATTTGAAGATATAAATCTTATATATAGCATACTAAAATTTGAGCATATTAAAAAAAAAAAATCTTCATTAGAAAACTAGAAGGAAATGTAAAAAAAAAAAAAAATAATTTTTTTTTAATCTTTATTGTGATTTTTCAAGAAAATGAGAAAGAAAGAAATAATAAAGTTTATTATTTATTATGAATAAGCTACATTATTCATAAATCTATATAATAAATTTTATTCTTAATTTCAGCTATTTTTTTTCTATTATAGAAGATTAAAAATAAGTAAACGTAACTAAAAATTTTATAATGCCAATTGCGTAATTTTTTTTTTTTTTTGTCAACATTAAATTTGCAATTTTTTTTTATTGCTTTTTACAAAAAATTTTTGAAATTAAAACACGTTAATATTACCTTTAACCTTAAAACTTGAAATATTAAATGCGATCATACCTAAAAATAAAATATTATTACTTTGTTTTTGTTATTGGTCAATGACATTTGAAAAAAAAATTATGTATACATATACATATATAAATTTAAATAGAGTATGTGCGAGAAGATATATATTTAAAATCCCAAATGCAAAAAAAAAAAAAATTTAATAACGTGTACATTAACAATAATTCCTGAGAATTTTACAGAATTTGACACAACGACAATTTAACATATATCTACTTACTTATACAAAATATTTAACTCTTAATCCTAAAATATTCTACTAAACCCAATATAAACGTATAAATTTTAAATGTAAAAATCTAACAAAAAAAAAATTGGTTTCCTAACATTATTATTTAATAAGGAAAATTAAAGCTTTTGTTTAAAAAAAAAAAAATCATAAGCTTAACAATAAAATGTACCTTTGATTTGGAACTAGATTTCAGGTAGTAACATACAAACAAATATATTAGAACTAGATGCAAGAGTGCTTAGAAAACATAAAATGACAAGGATTAATTCTAATTTTCTCGTGAGACGAGGGTTTCCTTCCTGATCCCACCATCCATTGATACTCTTACCCTTCCTTCAATACTAAGAAAAATTTAGTAATTCTATTAACGGTTATTCAAAAATAAAAGAACCTGAAAAAAAGATTTTAAGGAATTCATTTTTTTTTTTGGTACCTGAAAAACATTTTCTACCTGAGTTGTCAGTTAAAAAACAGTGAAGGAAGAAAAGATAGAAAAAAAAAACAACAAACGAAAAGGTTCTAAAAATCCCATATGATCACTAAGAAAAACATACATGAAAAATGTTAAACCAAGGTTATCTGGTACAAATAAAATGTGCTTTTGCACTCTTTTCCTTGTTTTTTTTTTGTTCTTTTACTTTAAAATTTTATTTCTTCTTGAAATGAATTTTTGTTTATTAATACTGATAATGTTAAAAACTATTCGAAATATGATGAGACTGAAGATCCTATCAAAGTTATTTATTCTTATTTTTTTTTTTTTACGAACCCTGAAACTATTTCTCAAATAATTTTTTTTTTTTTAAGAAAAATATTAATAACAGAAGAACAAAAAAGAATCAAAATCAAATCATTAAGATGAACTTACATAAGAATAACAAGGATAAAAATTTTAAAGGGGGACACATACATTGTTTCCTATTATATATATATTTTTTTTTGTTAAATAGAACAATAGTAAATAAAATGTGTATTTGTCTAATAACATTATATAATGTTTCCAGGTTCATTTTAAATTAATTAGAAATTCAATGTCAATAAATTAACTTTATTTTTTTTATAGCTGCTTTTTAAAGATAAAAAAAAGGATCCTTATAAAACAAAATTCAGTTTAATTTAGATTATTTTACCTTTCTTTTACTTTAGTTTTTTTCTGAGAAAAATTTCTAAATACATATTAGAATAAGACAATTATTATTGACTTAAATTTCAAAATAAATTTAAAAAATACATAAAAGTTTCAAAATAACAATTAATTAAATTAGGATTGCCCGACATTAAAAATTGTAGGTAAACACATCATTTCGTATATGAATAACATAATATCTTTATAAGAATACCAATAGGTATTGGTTTTTATTATTTAGTTTATAGTTTATAATCAATTCTTAAGGAGAGTCCACCTAAATCCCAATGATACAAAATCCCAAATAAGACAAAATCCAAAAAAAAAAAATTCCAAGAAAAATAATCCCAAATTTCAAAATTCCAAAATACAAAATCCCAAAATCCCAAATTGCAAAATCCAAAGTTAGTTATAAAATCAAGGTTATATCTTTCAATTTGGAATTAGGAATCTTACTTGTTTTTTTTATCTTGCATTACAAAAAGCCACTATTAAAAAAATATTTTATTTTTAATACTTTTATATAAAGTAGGTATGCCGTACCCGTATTATAGAGTATTCCACTATTGGAAGTTCTTTATTATTGAAAATATATATGTATTAATATAAAACAATATCTAGGAGGAATTTTATAGTTGGTTACAAAATCTGGATTATACGCCTTTTACAGAATATTTATATATATCTATATGTGATATTCTGAGTTAGAAGAGATTTTAGAGTTGGTTACAAAATCAGGGTTTCAATAATTTATTTAACGGGGGTTTGGGGACGGCAGCGCCCACTATTTCAAGTTAATTGTTGTTGAAATATATATATAAAAAAAATAATTAAAAAGGATATTAGAGTTGGTTACAAAATGAGAGTTATACGTCGTTTGCAGAATATTTATATATTATGTATATTCAAAATTCTGAAATTTTGCAACATTGGGATTTTTTTATTTGGGGATTTTGTAACTTGGAATTTTGAAATTTGGGATTATTTTTTTTGGTGATTTTGCGCTTGGGATTTTGATTTTGGGATTTGGACTTTGGGATTTCGGACCCAACCCACTAGCTAGTCTAATATTAAGATTTCAAACATTTGGATTTGTTATTTGTCGACAATAATTTCAGTTTAATTAATTGTTTTAAGTTACAATAACAAATCTGATACAAATTTTGTAGAGACAACCGCGAGCAACATTTTATTTAAAACATTGAATTGCAAAATTTGCAATCAAAATGCATCAAAAGAACGTTTATAAAAGAAAGAAACTAGTTAAGCAAATTTGAAAATTAAGGAATATCTTGAAAATTGGGAGAAAACGAAATCACGAAATAATATCTAACATGAATAAAAATAAAATATAAGTGCAGTGTCGGCGCGCACACAAAACAAAAGGATATTAATACAAATTGTAAATACATATATTAAATGAAATTGTTTATTCAATACACATTTTTTTTTGCCTTGCCACTCTTATAAGGAGCATAGGTCATCCACTAAGTAATTTATTATTCATATTTGACCAAGCTTCAGTTTCGAGAATCATTAATTTCACTAAGCCGTTGATTACTCGGCTGTAGCTATTGTACAAGATTATGAGCAGACGCTTATTTTTATTTCTACACCATCTATTATCTTATACAAGAATAATGTTTTATTATTTTTTTATTATATATTACATATTATGATATTAATTAAAAAATACCTATAGTTATTATTCTTCTATTTATATGACCCAGCCGGGGTTTGAAGCCGAGACCTTTCGTATGAAAGGCCGGTTTCTTAATCACTACACCACTGGCTGGATAATACATAATCATAGTCCTTCGTTAATTTTTGGTATCAAAATTTTAGAAAATGATTTGGGGGCAAATGTATCAAAACAAAACGAAAACCAAATTTATTTTATCTATATTTAGCATTTTATAATACACATAATATATCAATAATATAAAAAAAAAAACATATATGTCCTTAATTAGCATATATAACAAATATGTATATAAAACTTTAATTTATAGAATTAAGCATATTTAAAATAGATAAAAAAAAAAAAAAGAAACAGGAAATGCAAAATTTAAATATAATTGCTTATAAATAAATAAAAAAAAAAAGGGTCCTTCCTTACATATATCAGAGAATAATTTTAATAAATTCAAATTAGGAATATCTTTATTGCCAAAAGGATTTAACAATCAATGCAATACAAGAATACATTTTATAAATGCTTATACATATACATTGTATAATTTAAGCTATTAAAAATTAGGGATTATAATTTGATGTTTATGTATGTTATTTAAAATATATTTTATTGAACATTCGTTCTTCCGTTAACTTAATTCTTGAGAACTGAAAACAGTTTTAAGAATATTTTTTCTTTTTCATACTTCATTTTTTTTTGCATTTATTTTTTATTTGTATTGAACTAAGGGAACTATTTAATAAGGGAAACAGGGACTAATTAATAAGGGAAACAGAAATACATATATAGATAGTATAGAAGTAGGATTTTAACTGTAAATGTATATACAAAATTTTCATACAACAAAATTTTTAACTATTTTAAACAAATTTAAAAATTAAAAAAATATTCAATTTCCATTGATAATATTTTCGATTCGATTTGTTTCGATTTTTTGATTTAAAATAAAAAAAAATGCTTTTTCTGTTTTTTAATTTTGCAAAAAAAATTTCAGTTAATTTAATACATTTTAAGATCAATGACCTTTTTACAAAAAGATGCCGCTACTGTTGAATTATGTGGGAAACAAAATTCTTAAAAAATTGTAAAAATGAAGAAAAAAGAAATTTTTTTTTTTAGAATGTAGATGCAATTTTATTTAAAGGTCAAGCTTATCAGTTACGAGTTAAAATTATAGTGTAGCGTGTAACTAATTAAGAAAATAAAAATTTTGAAATTCTCAAAAAAAAAAAAAGAAAGATTAAAAAATAATTGTTAAAAAAATATTAAAGTACCATACATATATTATTTTCTCTACTCTGCATTTTTTTAACTTAGTTTTTTTTTTTTTTCTAAATTTATTTCTAAAATCAAAAATTTGAATTCGTTATTTTACTTTATATAATTCTTAACTTTAATGTGGGATGAATTATATGTTTTTAGTTTCAATTTGATTATCGACCAAGAATTTTTCAATTGCGATTTCATATATGTACATATACATTTCTTCTTCTTTTTGATTATTATTGTATAATTCTTTAACAATAATAATCCTATATGTATGTGCAATAGTATAAATGATAATGATCTTCATTTTAATAGCTCTTACTTATGTTCCTTTTATTTTCTTGTTATTTAACTACTTTCATTATTTTTGATTTTCAATTTAATTTGTTTCTTATTCTTTTTACATTTTCATTTTGTATTTAATATTGGATAGTTAGTTTTCTTTATCATCCATACAACATTAAGTCTAAAACAATCCTAAAGAAAATGAAAAATAATAAAAACTAAAAAATTAATTCCTTACAGCATATTTATATGTGCATAAATATTTTCTATATAATATGTATATAGTATTGTATAATATGTTAAATTGTTGATTGACCGACCGACGAACCAAACCACTAAAACATTCCCTTTAAATATATTTTTGTTTTTTTTTCTTTTTTAATACAGGATATAATAATAGCATTGGTTTTTTTTTTTTTAGGTTTCTTTGAATTTTCAAGTGCATCTTGATTTATTTTTTTTTTATTTTTTATTTCATTTATTATTATTGTTGTTATATTGATTTTTTTTTTCAGCTAGCCGTCCGAAAACAAAAAAAAAAAAATTAAAATGTATGTATATGTATGGAATGTGTATAAAAAAAATATAGGTATATGAATATATCCAGATTTTTTTTTTTTTTTTTATAATAATGTACATATTCTTCACATACTTACATACAAAGAGGAGCTAAAGGAGCTAAAAAAGAAAAATGATGACGAGAAAATAAAAATAACACAAAAAAAAAAAAAAATATCCAACAGAGCCAAAATTACTATGAAATACCGAAAGTTATTACCTAAAAAAAAAACAAAACAACAGTATTAAAAAGAAGGTATTATAAAGAAATTATAGCTATTTTGCAAGATATCAAGAACTCTAAATAAATGTACTTTAATTTTTAATTTATTTTAAACATACACAAGTTCATTCCTCAATATTTTTAAACATTTCAATTTAAACAGACCAAAAATGTAGAACTATGACTAGCACTTCTAAAAGAAGAAAAAATCCTTAAGCTATAACAGGTTTTCCAATTTGAGTGATATGATTTCTTTTCAAAAAAAAACACACTAATTGTTAAGGAAATTCAAATGTTTTTTGTTTAATGTGAAGTACAATCGATACAATTAAGTTCTAAAACGTCATTCAAATGGCCTCCACCACTTCTTTTGCAGGAACCAATTCAATAAACCCAATTTTACTTTTTGCACTAAATCAAGTCGTATGTCATAAATAGCACGTTCAATCACTTCTAAAGCTTGAAGAGAGTCTGGTTTATTGCTAAAGACCAATGACTTCAAATAACCCCACAAGAAATAGTGTAATGGTGTTAAATCACAACTTCTTGGAGGCCATTCAATGTCACAATTTCTTGAAATAATCGAATCTCCAAACTTTTCTCGCAATAATTCGGTTGTTGCACGTACTGTGTGGCACATAGCCCCGTCTTGTTGGAACCAGATGTTGTCAAGATCAACTTCTTCCAATTTCGGCCATAAAAAGTTGGTTATCATCTATCTATACCGCTCTTCATTGACAGTAACGGTGTTACCAGCGTCATTTCGAAAGAAGTACGGACCGATGATTCCACCAGACCAAAAACCAGACGAAACTGTCAATTTAGGTGAATGTAATGGTTGTTCATGAATAATTTGTGGATTTTCTTCGCACCAGAATCGACAATTTTGTTTGTGGCACGAAAAAAAAAAGCGCACGAAAAGTTGCCATTGGAGAACGATTATTTTGATAAAATTGAATAATTTGTAAACGTTGTTCTTGCGTATATCTCTCCATGATGAAATTGTAAACATTACTGAATACAATGAAAAAAAAATGACAGATCATGACATACTACAAATGGCCGAAACGTCACTTAGAAATCATATTACTCAAATTGGAAAACCCGTTAGTAAAAAGAGCTAAAAAAAATGCTAGAGTATATGATGATATATTAATTTTCATAAGTAAGGTTACAAAACACCTGCACATGTACACTATACTGTTGTAGATAAAGAATGAAAAAACTGCAAATATCATATACAATTCAAAAAACGAACCTTAAATATCTGTAATCCAAAATATCAAATTCCAATCATATGCAAAAAAATATCTGAAGAAACCGTGAAGAGATTATTTTTTTTGTTTTTAGTAAATAAATTAAATTAATTTCAATGAAAAGAATTTCAAAAATTAATTAAAAATAAATATAATAAAAATAAATTTATTTTTCAAATAAAAATTCTATATTATATATATTTAAAATAATTTTACTTTTATTTCCGTCTTTTAATTTTTTTTTTTCACCTCTTTAGTTTTTTTTTCTTCTCTCTCTGTATAAAAATAGATATTTTTTTTAACACATAATTCGATATCTCTATAGTTCACTTTTGTTATTTAATATACATATAATTATTTAAATAAAATACAATCATTATTGAGCAAAAATTTTCTTATTTCTACAAAACACCTCGTTTTTTTTATATGCATACATATATTGTATACATATGTATATGACAAAAAATTTATTTTTTTCAAGTCATGGGAGATTTTTTTTTTTCCTTCATTGAGTGCAGTTTTTTTTTTTTCATTTTGAATGGCTATTTTTGACCCACCGCCATTCATTCCGGGACGAAGAATAGGATAAATATTTCTTTTGCGTATACATATTATATATATATGTGAATATATATTAAGATAAATATAGATTGAATAACAGGTTTGTTTCCCAAGAATTCCAAAATATTTATGATATTTTAAGTGTTTCTGTTTCATTTTTTTTTTTTTTTTTTTTTTGAATTTCTTATTCGTTGCACGAAATCATTATTGTTGTGAGTTTTGTTTTTCTCTTGAAAAAAAAAAGAAGAAAAATAAATAAATAAATAAAAAATACGCAAACAAATAAAGAGACAAAAAGAGATAGAAAATCCAAAATAAGAAGTGAAAAAAAAAAGTCGTTAGCTAAATAAATAAATTTGCTTAAACTCAAACTAATATAATATGAAAAAACATTTACAATATACAAACATACAATTTGTATGTATTTTTTTTTTGGAATGAATTAACTTACAAATATATTACACATATCTAAAACATATGAATGAATTAAATCACATATGATTATAATGGTAATACGAATCAATTTTACGACTAGCAAAATATAATAAATACGAATTTTGTATTAAATTTTTTTTATAAGAAAATTGTGTTGATTTTAAAACAATGTAATACGTAAAATAGAAGAGAACATGGCCACATAGTTATATCACTAATATTATTTAAATTTTTGAATCCTTATAGAAAAGAATGAATGTATCGAAATTGAATAGTTGGTGGAAAGTTTTTATTACCAAAAAAAAAAAAAAAATGAGTTTTATGAATTGCCTTTTGTTTTTATTTTAACTTTAATTTAATTCTTATCTTATTCTTTTCCTACAAAAAAAAAAAAAGATTTCTAGTTTTTGAATTTTTAACATATAAAAATACATACAGGTTTGGTTTATTAAGCCTATTACTACTAGTATCTCTCTACTACCTAGTATTATTTAAAGTCTTTATATTTACATCATTGAAAATATTTAAAAAACACAACAATGCTATAATCTTTTATGTTATTAATAAAACCTTATCCTATCTAACCTAACTTAACCTAATTTTAAACCCAACTTAACTTAAGCCTAGTTTTAGTACAGTTAATATTTAATTGGTATCTAACTAGCAAAAGTTTATTTTTATATATGTATCTTTAAGCGAAATACTCATATCGTAATTTTAAAAATATTGTATTAAATGATCTCCGTTAATGTTACCCGAGTTATATAGTGATATAGTAGTAAGTAGCGAGACATGGTTATCTGTTTGTGTTATTAAACCATTTTCTGGAGTATTTAATGCTCCCTCACAATGATTTTGAATTAGTTTTATCATAAAACTATCAATTCTATTTATGTTTGATTCTTTGTACAAATATTTATTTGAATAAAAATATTTATAGTAAAATTCAGGTTTTCTGGATTTATTTATACATAATATACTCTTATACATTTTCTCTTAAACTTTTTGAAATTTTCCATCAAACTAACTCTTATAATTGTATTTATTAATTGCCTATTTTTATTTAAATTAGAAAAAATATTAAACTGATTTTTACAATTTTGTTGTTGCAGATCAAAATATAAATTTTTTTTTTTTTTGTGATTTATAATATAAATATGTTCACCCACCTTTATTTTTAGTTAAATATGTAACTAATGACGAATTGTAATATTTGGACATGACTAAAAAAAATTTTTAAAATAAAATTCTAATAATTTTGAATTTTAATGAAATTACTTATGTAAATTTATTTTATTATAAAATAATTAAAGATTTTAATTTTTGATATTTTAGATTATGACTTTTCACGTAAAATACTTAAATTCCAGTTTTTTTTTTTTAGATTTTTACTCTTTGCTTTCTATTACATGGTTATTTTGTTGTTGTTGTTGTTGTTTTTATTTGAAGCGCAGTCCTAAACAGTGTGAATTTTATCCTTATAAGTTTATCATTTAAAAAAAAAACATACCTACGTATGTTTATAAATGCTTATTTATATTATAGATATTATATAAATCATATTGTATATGTATTATAAAACCATTTTTCGCGGCATTTTTTTATAGAATTTATTTTTAAAATTTTTTATTGTTTTGGGTTCTTTTTTTGTTTTTTTTTGAATAAAAGTTAACTTTTATTAACAATGGATGAAAGAATGATATAATAAGGTTGTTTGTGTTATCATTATATGCTCATAAATAAATGGCGAGTATATGGGATCATTTCGATGAGATAATAACAAACAGCACAAAAATCAAAATACTTATAAAAAAAAAAAAGTCCAGGTACCTATTAAAAAAAAAAATTTAAAAAATAAATAAATTCTAAAAAACAGGTTAATCAGCTGATTATGTGAAAATTATTTTTGAATGCCGTGATCATTATTTTTTTTTAATAAAATGAATATATGTATAAATTCACATATTGAATAAAGTTAAAGATGTATGTAGGTACTTATATTGAAATGTTTAATTCAGCTGTAGAACGATTATTGATAATTTAAACAAAAAAAAAAAAGCAATTTAATTGAAATTTGGAATAAAATATTTACAAACAAATTTAAAATAAAAATAAACTGCTGCAAAGCTATACAAGAAAACAAATATTTAATGCTTCAAAAAAACTTACTTAAACATTTCATTATAAAAAAAAGGATATTTGGATATTTGTATTAAAATTAAATATATTACTGTAAGTATTCTAAGAGTTCTTGTTTTGGAATAATAACCATAAGTTTTACTAAAAAAAAAACATGTAAGTTCAATTAATCAGATAAGAATTACCTTCCTTTATTGAAAAAATGTACCATCCCAAAAAAATTCAAAAATGGGAATTACGGTACTGTGAGGCGTAAAAATTATAAGAAATGTAAAACAAAGTAGAATCAAAAATGTAAAACAAAAATTTTTAAAGGCTTACATTTTCAAAAAGACTGTTTTAATATTTGACTGCTTTTGCACCAAATTTTTTTTTAGTTTTTTTTTTTTTTTAAATGTTTTATGTAAAATTGTGAAAAATAAGAAAAACCTTTCTTTAATTTTAAGGACATCCTATAAAAATTAGAGAAGATGGTAAAAACCTATAAAAATGATATATAATGTTAGAATTTTAATCTTAGGATAAAAACAAAGGATTTAAGTACTGATTCTTTATTATTCAATTTATTTACGATATCATATTCAAATAAAGTGATATTTATAACCGCAAATTATTTATTTTAGTGATTTTTGCAATATTTTTAAAATATTTTGAATTTCAAAAAACAAGATATGTACTTATATAATTTTTTGATATAATGCATATTTGTATATACATATATAATATATATACATAATTAATTTTTTAGAATAATTACCTAGAGCATATTCCATCGATATGCAAACCTTAATTAAATTTTTTTAATAGAAATTATATTAGGAAAATTATGATGTGAAAATGTGATGTGTGAAACTTGCAAAATTATACTATAAGGGTTTCAAATTCTTTTTTGAAAAGTTGATGATTCTCTATCTATACAATTTGAAAAATCTTTTTTTGTTTACGATGAAAAAAAATGGTTTAATTAAATTAGACTAATAATTTTTTAATTTGTTTTTTATTCAATTGAAAGTAAAATATTTCTATTAATAAAATCCTATTAAATTATTAACTAGAGTTCACTTGAACTATCCAAAAATGTTTTTATTTTAAAGATTTAGTATGATTTTTATGATACTAAGTAAATTTCTTTGAAATAAAAATCTACTAGAATTAAGTTAATTGTTAAGAATTTTTTAAATGTATTACCACTTTAGCTGCTTCACTTTAATATTTTATTTAAACAACATTTGAGCCACCATTTGTCCTACAATTATTTAAACAAGCAAAGCTAATCAACTTTTAAAGATAGTTTTATTTTTTTTTTCTCAACGTTTCACATTTCAAATTTTTTCTCTACTCTAACTTAAAACTGAAAAACTGAAAATAATCCAAACCTAATCACTATCATTATCTTATACATTCTTTCACGTCTTTGATATTTTTAAACTTGATAAGAATTATAACGAGGGTAACACAAAATATAATATATGGGTATGCACATGTAGATGCATGTAGATTTACATGTAAAAACGAAATTGAAAAGTAGTTAAGAAAGATTTTTTTTAAAGGCATTTTCAAAACGATAATACAAATAATTTTAAAATTTTTTCGATGTTATTTACATAAAATGTTTTCTTTTAGAAAACGGTTGAAAAATTGTAAAAAGCAAATGTAAAAACAAAATGTTGGAACTTTTACTTATCCTCCAACTTATTTTTAACCAATTAATTAGCGCGCCAAGATTTCAGGTAAAAATAGCAAAATTTAGATTTTTATCATAAAATAGGACCGAAAAATTGCAAAATTTTTGTTCGTAACAGAAGTTGAGTTAAAACTATATTTCAACATAAGCCTTTTCTCAATTTATGGACTAAAGGAGTATAAAAGTTCTTTTACAAATGTTTCTTTTACAAACAGACAAAATTTAAACTAAAAGTGCATTTTGTCAAATTTGTTTTAAAATGTGCTAAAAAGGATTGTTGTTATTGTCAATGCAATTACAAAATGAAAATAAAATAAAATCAACTGAAATTGAAAATGCGAGAATAAAGAAAAAAAAAACAAAAATTTTTCAGCTGGGCATCACTAAATTGAGTAGACAAAATATAAGCATTACTATATATATGTACCAAAATGTTTAAGTAAAATTATTGGGAAAAATAAAAATCAAGTCACGAACAAAATTACGATAACTATACACACCGCACCAATTACGCCAAACTGAATTATATACGATTGATTCTACACTTTATAGATTGAATTGAATGACTTTACTTGGAAAAAAAATATAAAAAAAAATGTTGCGCAATGACAAAATGTCTCTGACCACAAACAAATTCGACTCCTTTAAAAACATAATGTTATACAATGAATAGATACAATATATTCTTATGCATGTATTTATTTGTAATTTTAAATTCAAAGAATTTACTATAAACGGATAAATTTTTTGATTAGTTATAAGCTTATTTCTAATAAAAATAATTTTAAGTTGACAATGAACGCTAATTTAATAAAATATATTGTTGGTAAGTACTCTAAGAATTTCAAATTATAGTATTAGGATTAAAATAAAATATATATTTAAAAGCTAAACTTAATTCACAATACTCACTCTTCTTGTCTGTTTTATATTACATATATATTAGTAGCACAAACTTAAAAATAAAATTAATGAAATGTAATGAAATTATATACAAATGAATTAAATTAATTTGTATTTAATAACACACCCTTTTTCGTTACATTAAATTTTAGAAATGCTACTAAGTCAACCATCAATGACATTTATAAATGTTGACATTCATCAAGTAAATCCCCTAAAAATATGCAATTTTTTTAACTCTTTAATTTATTTTAACCGTCTAAATGATTTAGATTCGGGTTTTAAACGCGAAGCTGAAAGGACGTTCTCCTAACAATTAGTAGTAACTAAAATATAAAAATAAAAAAAAATAAAAAAAAAAAAAATTAAACAAAAACAATAAAATAAAAAGAAAAAGTAAATAAATAAAAATAGTTAAATATTTTTAAATTATTTTTTAAGAATTAATATTGTATATAATTATTAATTCTTACATTATATAAGTGGTTTTTTCTTAATTGGATTCCCCTAAAAAGGGATCTCAATTATGGAATGTGAAGAACAAAATGAACAAAAATTGTCTGAAAATGTGTTAAAAAATAATATAAATTCTAAAGTAAATGAAATTTTAAATAAAAGTATAGCTAAGCCGAGCTTAAAAATGAAACAGAGCAAAGAAATCCGCGAATTAAAACTGATAATTGAAAAATTACAAATCGAAAACAATAAACTATTAAAACTTGTGAAAATAAATACCGGTGGTGAAGGACCGAGCTCCAATGATGGTTTCTTTCTACCATTGATGGATGTGGCTAATGATGAGGAACATAATGATGTGGCAAGCATTCAAACTTCAACAAATCAGGATTCCATAAGTACTTCCCATACTGTATGTATCGATGAGCTTGATGAAGGCACCTTAGAATTGGGTATACTGGAACTGGCTAAAAAAACAAAAGAAAAAAAAAGTAATTTACCACAAAAAACACTCCCGAAAAATACTCCACGTGCTCAGCATAGAGAAAATGAAAACGCTCAACAATCCAGGAAGCGGATGCCACCCATAAATTTTGGTAAAACCGATATAAAACTGATGAAAGGATTGCTCTTAAATAATCTAAAAATAAAAGATTTTTTAATAAAGCAAGCTGGTGAAAATATCAATGTCTTATACACATTCAACATCGAAGACTACAGAAAAGCACGTGCATTGTTGGAAAAATCCGGTATTAATTATTACACGTTCACCCCGAAGGAAGATAAAAAAATCTCGCTTGTGCTCAAAGGATTAAGCAACTGCTATTCATGCGAAGAGGTTTTGGCAAACCTGAAAGATTGCGAAAACGATGTTATCAGATTTGAAAAGGTGTCAAGACTTACCACCAAAATGTCAACTGGAAAAGGTATAATCTTACCTCATTTTATTGTGCAGGCATCACCCAACAGCTCAGTGAATGATATCTATAAAATAAAATCTATCGACCATCAAATAATCCACTGGGAACGATTAAATAAACCGAGCATCATGCAATGCACACGTTGCCAACGTTTTGGACACTCTGCATCGAATTGTAATATGGATTATAGATGCGTTAAATGTGGTGAGAACCACCAACCAGGTCAATGCATCGTCAAGCCAGAAGATCCAAGAGAAAAATTGTACTGTACCATGTGCAAAAATTACGGCCATCCGGCATCATACAAAAATTGTCCGGTATATCAAGAAAAAATTAAAAAACGCGATGAAAATAAAGAACTACTAAAAAGACGAATTGAAACTAAACACATGGCATCGAGCTTCCTACAACCAAACATTTCGTACGCGAATGCAGTAAGTAAAAATAATATGAATAGTATTAGTAATATTAACTCCAATAATCTAAAGAGCAACAATAGTAATATAGATATATTATTAGAAATTCGCAATAGTATTGTAGAATTAAATAAAAGAATTAACAATATAGAAAAAAATATTAGTACTAACACCAATAGAATTAACATATTATTTAACTGTATGAACGTTGAATCCAACTACCAATATGTATAATACTACATATAAAGTTATATCGGTCAATGTAAATTCACTTATCTCCTACAATAAAAAATTCGCTCTTATGCACTTTTTGGAAAAAAACAAGCCTGACATAATTTGCATGAATGAAACAAAATTTAAGTCAACTGACCATATGGTAATTGACAACTACAAATTAATTAGGAGAGATCGTAAAATTAACCTCGACGGAGGAGGTGTTGCCATAGGCATTAAAAAACAATTTCGATTTGATATTGTAAATAATAAAACGTTCGATGAATTTTTATGTATCGAACCATGTATTATAGCATTACAATTAAAGTAAAGAAAAAAATTATATATTATTTCTATTTATGCATCAAATAGAAATTCACATAATTTTTTAACAGAACTAAAAAAAATTTTCGATATTTTAAATTTAAGTAATTTAAATAATTACTACATCTTATCTGGTGATCTTAACGCCAAACATACTTCATGGCTTAATTCTGTCAACAATGCTAGAGGTATACAATTACACAACTGGTTGCAAAAAAATAAAATAACATATAAAAGCAAATTACTTTCTACTGATGCACCTACACTACCACGTGCAAATTCTTATATCGACCTTGCAATTGTAGATGTTAGAATTAATATAGGCTTCTCTCAATCTTATAATAAACTCACCACACTTCCATACGATAGCGACCACAATGCTATTTGCATTCCGTTCTCCATTAATAACGAGGAGATTTTATCTGTAGAATTGCCAAACAATAACAATTTCAACTTTTCAAAAGTTAACTGGAATACATTTCAAATAAAGCTAGACCACAATTATAGTAGCAAATATAACTTTAATAATAACAAAATAGTAAATAATAGCAACTTATCTAACCAAAACATAGATTATCACCTTCTAGAATTAAATAATATAATTTTAAAAACAATGGATGAAGTTATTCCGAGAAGAAAAATTTCAAACAACTTAAATAAATTCTATTCCACAAAATTAAAAATTCTCTTAAACAAAAAAAATAGTTTATTGAAAGATATTCACAAAATCAACAGGCACAGGCTTAATTTTTTACCCCAAAATCTACAAATTCTTCAAAGTCTTTTAAATAATATAAGAAATCTTATTAAACAGCAAATCACAATACAAATTAATAATTACTGGCAACGTCGACTTCAAAATATCACACCAAAAAATAATTCTAATATGCACAGAATTAAATAAAATATTCCGTAGTAATAAATACAACCAAATTTCCACTTTACACATAGATCCAAATGACTCTGTATTACTTTCTCAAAATAATATTAATACATACAACTTAAAAAGATCAACTACAAATAATTACATACTAGAAGATCAAAAAGAAATTTACAATGTGTTAGGTACATATTAGGTACAGAAAAAACTCATAGAATTCATATACCAACAAACAGTAGAATACATAACAAAATAGCAGGTAAAGTAAACCAATTCAAGAACAATATTGAACAAATGCACACAAATAACATTTCTCTTTGTATTTTTAACGATACAAATAAGTCATCTGAGCAGAGTGGTGAAAATAGCCAATTCACGAACCAATACGAGCTTTTTTCGAAATTGAAAGCTTTAAAAAATAAAACTTCTTCTGGTATCGATAATATACCAAATATAGTATTGAAAAATCTAAGTAGTTTAATAATTTCGAAATATGTCATCCTGTTCAACAATGCAATAAACAATTCGTATTTTCCGCAAATCGAAAACCATATTGCTAAAAAAACCAGGCAAGAACGCAAATAATCCTAGTAACTATAGACCAATTAGTTTAATGCCTAACATTAGTAAAGTATTTGAAACAGTTATAAACGATAAAATTTCAAAATTTGTTAATTTAAACAATCTAATTCCTCAAAATCAGTTTGGCTTTAGGTACAAGCATGGAACTATTCATACTATAACCAAACTAACATCTGATATCTGCTGGTTTATAAATAAAAAATACGGGGTTGGTGCCTGTATGGTTGATCTGGAAAAAGCCTTTAATTCGGTCTGGTTGGATGGTCTAATTTATAAATTGTTATACAAATACAAATTTCCATTCCATTTAATAGCGCTCATACAGAGCATGTTGTATAACAACAAATTCGTTCTATATAATTCTCAAAACGCATTAAATAAAATTTTTACAATTGAAAACGGCCTACTACAAGGCACAGTTAACGCACCGATTCTTTTCTCTATATATATGGCAGATCTACTACATTTATTAGAGCGAGTAAAAGGAAATACCTATACACTAGCCTTTGCTGACGATATTATAGTCTATTCGGCAAATGACACAGTAAGTAGCATACAATCCAAAGTGCAAAAAATGTTTAACATAATATTGGATTATTGCAAAATCTGGATATTAAAAGTGAACTTTAATAAATGTGAAACCATCCTATTTCGTAATAAGGTGGACAAAACAAGTTCAGACATAAAAAAAAATTGGAAAAGTTTTACTATAAAGTCACCAGATAATTCACCCCTTGCAAAGAAAAAAGTTGTTAAATATCTCGGAGTTTTTCTACATCGCAATTTGAACTACTCCGAGCATATAAAATATACAATTTCCAAAGGAAATAAATCATTCATGGCAGCAAAAAAACTCTTTTATAATAAAAATATAAGTAACAGGGTTAAAGTAATCTGCTACCAAACACTAATTAGGCCAACACTTGTGTATGGTGTGCCCGTATGGTACAACATAAGCGCAAGCTTAATGGAGAAACTACGCAAATTTGAAAGAAAGTGCATAAGAGTTTGTATCAATAAAAACCGAAACCCGAATCCGACTACAAACATTTCTACTCAAACAAATATTTGTACAAGGAATCAAACATAAATAGAATAGACAGTTTTATGATAAAACTTGTTCGCAAACATTATGAGAGAGCACAAAACACTCCAGAAAATGGTTTTATATCACATATATATTACCACAACGAGGAGTACATAAGAAAAACTTTGCTCACGGGATTTATTGCCCCTGAGCATTTTATATTTCTTGATAAAAATGGTTATATTCAAAACCAAAATCATGTCCCTATATTATTTCATTATAATAGACGGGCCACATGTAAATCAATAGAATATAACCCGGGCAATATTAACGGAGTAAATTTGAAATATGACATGTCTATACCCGATAAAGACAAAAAAAATAAAAAGAGATTATTGGTGGTTGGATAACACACATTCATCAGAAGTTAGTACTAGAACTACACATTAGGTTTTAATTTAGGCTAAGTAACTCAATTTAGGATAAGTAGGGTAAGGCATAGGTTAAGTTGTTTTTATTGTAATAACCAGATTAAATATTGATTTTTATAACCGAATTTTTGCAATATAAAATAAGAAGATTAAAACATTATTTTGATACAAAAATTATTTAGAAAATTAAATTAAGAATTAGACACATAACTAACATAAAAATTAAAGATTAATTTAAATGTTAATATAAAAAAAAGACAAGCAAAAATGCCGTTTTTTATAAACTTTTTCTAGGCTAAGATATATTTAAGATTGTATTTAAAAGGTATAAATAAAAGGTTATTAATAAAAAAAAAAAAAAAAAAAAGTCTAAATGATTTAGGGGCTTCCATAGCCTAGTGGGTAGGCGTGTGGCGTATTAACCGAAGGAGTGTGGGTTCGATCCCTGCACAGGTCGTAAGTGCTTTTTTTCTTTATATACCCCCCTTACGACCAAATATAATGTAAAATATATATAGTATATAATATAAACAAAATAAAGAATATTGTAGTATATAATTTAATAATAGTATAAAAACCTATAATGGCCTTAGTAGCCGATGGTTCAATAATATTGCATTACATTTATGTATGTAATATTAATATAAATAAATAAATAAATAAATAAATGATTTAATATTTAATATCAATTCACTGATCTGTCATCCATGGTTCGAAAATGATGAATATATCAAAAAAACATTAATATCAGGCTTTATCCCACCTGAAGGATTTATATTTCTTGGCAAAAATAATTATATTGAAGATGATAATTTTATACCCAAATTATATCATTACAAAAGAAATGCGTCGGATAAAAAAATATCTTTAAATTTAAGCCTGTATGAGTGTAACAATACTGAAATATTTAAATATAATAAATTTATTCCTAATAAGAATAAACTTAAATACAAAAAACCATATTTTTGGAAAATTTTAGTTAAATTTTAGATTAGTTGGGTTAAGCTAGGGTTAAGTTAAGATTAATTAGTTGTAAGTTTTTTTCTTTTGATTATCATTTGATATCATTTTTTTGTAAATTTTTTTTTCACTAATTATTAAATTTAAACAAATAATATTAAATATTCATTAATATTAATAATTCATTATAAGAATAAATTGTAAAAATAAAAAATTAGATTAAGTGAACACACAATAAAAAAATACTATATATATATTAACTTGAGAACTGACAATACTCAGTCATGAGTTAAGTAGGATATAAAATTTAAATTCATTCTTTTCAGTTTTATTTAGGAATATGTAATAAAATAAACTTATTAATAAATAAAACATTTAAAAAAAAAAAAAAAAATGATTTAATATCACATATATTCTAGTACAATAAGGAGTACATTGAAAAGCCTTTGCTCGACTTCTTACAATTTTATATTCAGAACTAAAATCATGCTATATTCGTTCTATCTCTACCTCTATTAAGTATATCATTATAATAGGCGCTAGACGGGCTACATGTAAAAATCATAGATTAATGAAAGATTCTTATAGATAGCAATAAGAAAACTTTCTCAAATACTAAGTAATGAAAAGTACAAGATTTATTAGATTTTATAAGCATTTATGATTTAAATACTAGCAGGGTTATCCGGTGTTGCCCGGGAAAATTACAGTTTTTATTTATTTTTTTTTTTTTCAAAAATTTTTCAATATTGATTTTAGAGGGCACAATTTGCGTTTATACAGGTAACCATATTAATTTAATTATGACCTATTAGCCCAAAATTTGCATAGACCTAAAATGCTTACATCCACATAGTACCGTAAAATTGGGTACTGGCTGTCAACCATGATAGCGACTCCAATCAAATCAATTTTTTCAGACTCTCGTGCTGGAACACGTTAACGAAACTTAATGAAAATTTATCACAAGAAAATTAATTAAATTCATTCAGCAAAATTGAACACAAATCGGAAACAAATTTTTTTTGGCAGACTATCGTGCCGAAATGGGTAAGGTAATGTATCATAACTAAATTAATTGAATGAGTTTCTTTGTTACACTTTTTTTGCCATCTGTGTAAATTTTTACCTCAATTAGTCAAACCGTTTAACCACTACAAAAAAAATAAGAAATGCATTGAGACCTGATTGTCAAAACGAATTAATGGATGTCGGATTAATGTAATGGTTAACGGGTTAATGTAAATCGTAACCAAATTAACTTAGTGAGCTTTTGTGCTAAAGAGCAACATTTGCAAATTTTTAACTAAATTGATCAAACTGTTTAAGTTGGGCAACAGGGGAAATATAAAAAACTTCATGGGGACCCTCCTGCCCGAACGGGTCACCGGAACTTAACAAAAATTTGTTTCAGGCTTTCTTTCAGATCATAAAATGACCCTACAAAATTAGACATAAATGGGAAAAGAAAAATTTTGGAAACCCGAGAGACCAAATCTGATCAACATGTTGCAACCAGCTGTATAAATTTGGAACTCAATCGGTCGAACCATACAGTATAACAAAAAAAAAGAAAAAACTTCAACAGACCCTCTGACTGCAATGGGTTAATGAATTAATAATTAAAGTTGTTACAATTCGTAGAAATCCTTTGTCAGCTTAATACACATTTCCTGCTTCAAGTAATTCTGTGTAAATAACTCACAATCGTTTATCATAGTCTAGCCGCTAGTTCTACATCCATAATTAATACTTACTTAGAAAAATTACCATTTCATTTGTTGCCATGCCAATTACAAATTTAAATGTAAGTATCAATTTATATTTTGAATATACATGTAAATGCGTTGGCATGTCGGCTTTTATTTAGCAAAAACCATTTTCCACTTGTAAAAGTTGCAAATGTCCTGTACCCGTTTCATAATATGTTTATTGAAACGCAAAATTAAAAATAAAAATTAAATATTTCTATATATATTGAATTCTTTAGTTTTGTTTTTTAATTTCAATTTAAAAATATTGAACTCTTTGGCATATCCGGAAAAAAAATATTAATGTCACATCTTTAATATATAGTTTATTAGCACATTTATATTATTTTACATATATTCAGATAAGACAGTCGTTTACATTTAATTTGTGGATATATCTCAATGAATTGATTTGTGGATCAAAATGAATTTACAAAAAAATTCAATTTTATAGAAAACTTATAAAAACAAAATATTTGAAACTTTTTTAAAGAATTTCTTTAAATTTTTTCTAAAAAACAAAATTTAAATTTCTTTGCATGTTCTCAAATTTTACCCTTGGAACTTTTGTACTTTATAACTTTTCGTTTTTTCTTTGCTCTTTCTTCTTGGTCATTAATTTTACCCCAAATATTAATTAAATGTATATATAAATAATGCAATAAAAAAAATAATAGAAAAATATAATAAATCTTTTTTAATGACTTGAAATCATGAAAAAAATAAGGCTTTATATTTTTATTTTTTGTGATAAACGACAAAACTACACATATTTTCAGAATTTCATTATTTTTTTTAGTCTAAATTTATATTTCGTAAAAATTTTATGATTTACTTAACATATTAATTTTATTATCGTAGTTTATAATAATCATATAATATCGTAAACGAAAATGTATTGAAATGCATTGTAAAATGCAGGTGAAATAGAACCTATACAAAGTTGGGTTTTGTAGAACTATACTTAATTCTTCAATGATAATTAAACGAATACAACGATTATACCAGTATACTAAAAATACTTTTAATGACTTCGAAAACAAATTCGAAAAATAATTTCAATCTTATACTTTCTAAAGTTAGTAGAAGTCAAAAATAGATCAGAAAATTAATCTTTTTTTTTAAATACGTATATGTATTCTATGATACACAAGTTTAATATTTTTTTTTTGAAAAAAAATTTTTATGTGTTAAAAAATAATAAAAATATGTATATATTTTAAAAATTATTTACCTTTATCATTTATAATTTATTATATATATACATATACTCATACATGCACTTAATTTATGTATATTGTATATATGGTTATATGACCTTGGGCAGTTTTACACAAATCCTAAAAAATCTTAATATTTTTTCTTCTTGTTCTTTTCTTTTTTATTTTCTATTTTCTCTCCCTACATTTGTGAAAAAGAAAAACAATAGTTTTTCGGCTGCAAAAAAGTTTTCCTCAAGCAGAGAATTTTATTGCTAAGAGAAGTGTAATATGGCAACATTGCTTGCTCTCAATTTCAATTTCAGTACCTAGTACCTACAGCTATACTATTTGTGTTATGTATATATATATATATATGAATTTTAGTCGCCCACCACTCCCCCTTTCAAATGAAAGTGAAATTTTCACATATACAATCAAAAAACATAAAATTTATACACAAAACAAAAATAAAAACAGAAAAAAAAACAATAGAAAATAAATCATGGAACCTTTTTGAGTAAAACGTATACAGAATTACACACTAGCAAAATTCAAGTATGTATTGCATGTTTATTTCTATATTATGTATATAATAAGATTGTTTACAAATCGTCTGAGAAAGGAATTTGTTTTAAATGTTATATTTTTTAATTTTTTTTTTTTAACGCTGAATTTTCATTTGATTTTCTTGTTCTCATTTGTTAAAACAAAAAAAAAAAACTAAAATAAAAATTTTTTATCCTTACTTATAAATTTATGTAAGAATTAAATTTACTAGTACATATATATTAAAATTAGAAATAAAGCAATAATTAAAAATAATATAACAAATGCAAAAAAAAAAAAAATAACATAGCAAATGCAAAAAGTATGATTAGAAAATACTCAAATGAAATCAGTTTTCAATATTTTGGCTACCTTTAAATTTTCCGGTCGAACTATAAAATATTATTGTATTAAAACAACAAAATGAATGCTAAGGAATGATAATGAATTATGTATAATTTAGTGAACGAATGTTTCCCAATTTTGTATGCTAAACTGTGCAATATACAGATATAATTTTTCTTTTTCTTTATTCCAATAGAAGCATTTTCTTGATAAAATTGATGTGCTGATGGATCATTACCTTGATAAAATTACACGTCGGTTAAAAATGAAAAATAGGGTTAAACATAGTGACAGTCGTAACATTTATTACATGTCTGGCAATTACAATTGAGATAAAATCTACATAATATAGAAATTGAAATATAAATAGAAAATAAGTTTACAACGACTTAATCAAAGGTAAATACCATAATTGAAATTTTTTTGATTGGTTTTAATGCCCAAAATTATGATCACCAGTACGATCCATATTTCTGTTCTTAAAACGTTAAACTAATGATCGGAAATTTAATTTGCCCGGTGGCTAGACAGAACTGCATATATACTACGAAATGTCATACGTAAAATTTGGGAAAAAAACAAATTTGAAACAATTAATTAATTTGTAAATGTGTTATCAGCTACGATAACTGAATTTATTAAATTAAAATTTAAGGTTATAAAAAGTAATAATAGAATGTAAAAATAAAATCAATAGGTTTAGGATGAAAATACAACCAAGTTTTTATCAGTTAATGTTAATAGAAAAAAATTACATCCAATTAAAAACTAGTTATTTATATTTACAACATAAAATAAAATAAAATTTGTCAACTAAGAAAGTTGTTAGCTGTTGCTATCAAAATTATGACATTTAATTTTTTTTTTATACAACTTTAATTGAAATAAAAATTTAGTGTATTCCTATAATTACAACACAAAAAACAAATTTTCACCTTATACTCAATTGTTATATAAATAATTAAAAATATATATTTAATTTTCTTTAATGTCTATTGACTTTTGATAATATTTAAAGGCTTGTCATTTTATTTTTTTTTTTAATTGACAAGAATCACTTATAAAAAAAAAAAAAATGAAGCTATTTTTAATATAAATGATAACACATTAACCAAAAGAAAAAAAATGCATTGCATTTTTACAATGTCTATATAATTGCTAAATTAAATAAATATTTTTTTAAAAATTATTTAAAGATTTTTTTTTATCAGTTTCTCTTTTCAATGAGTCATGAAATACTAATTTAATAATAAAAAAAAAAAATAAGTGAATAATCTTTCATATATTATATTAGATCTAATAAAAAACAAGGCAGAATGTAATCCAACGGTTTTTTAAAGCGCACATTTCCAAAAGATAATACAAATAAAATAGATTACTGAGCATTAATTTTTATGTCTTGCCGAAGAAAAATCTGTACAGGTGCCTAAGTTACAGGTGTCTAAAAATAGCATATTTTAAATTTTTGAGCCCTAAAATGGGGTGGTACAAAACAATTTTCTTAGGAAACTTATACTAATTCTAAAAGTTATTTCTTGTCTCAAAATTTCAAATTCCAATCTAAAAGCGTGCCGGAGTTATGAAAAAAGATATGTCATGTAAAAGTTGGTTTTCACATAACGGTAAATTTAAATACATAATAAATTACAAAATATTGCATAATTTTGATATTGATTTATAAAGGTAAAGAAAATCTCTGTCTGTCTAAAAGGGCTTTTTAAAGTTTGAGGGGCTGTAGCCCGGTAATGGATGGGGCTACATCAAAAAGTTGTTCTACAACATTCATTTTTTTATGAGATCTACCCATGGTTAAAAATTTTTTCTCTATCTTTAACGGTGAACAGACTGACAGACAGAATTGTGAGTATTAGTCACTTTGTAAACAGACTGACAGAAAAAGTGACTAATATTCACAATTTTTCAAAATTTTTTTGCAAAAGTGCTTAAAATTATGCTGCAGTTCAATACATTGTTAAATATATATTGAAAAATAATAATAATAATTAGACCGAAAAATGATTTAGATTTTGGAAATACATAACACAATATGCAAAAAAAAAATTTATGTTGATTAATTTAGTTCAACAATGAAGTTTTCTATAAAAATTGACCAACCCAATTTTGCTACAAAAAAATTTAATATGTATAATCAAATAAGTACATATTATATTATGCTTTTTTTTTGGTTAATTGCTCTATATTACACTGGACGAGGTTCATTTCAAAACAAGAAAGAAATTATTCTGGAAAAATTGAGATACGATGCATTTGTTACTATAGAATTGGGACATGATGGAATAGTTATTATGTAATATATTACGATTTTACTCATATTAAAAATGATTTCACTTTATGAAAAAGTATTGAACTTATCACATGAGCAATTATACTTAAATGACTACATATATTATTATATGATTAAATTTCTACATATATTATAACAAAATTGCTAACTATTTGTTTATTTTTCTTGCTTTGTTTGTTAATTTTTTTATACATCTAATCACTAAAGATATTTGTTTTTTGATTGTCTAAATTCGACTACTACCTTCGAACCAGCGGTCTTAGTACAATTTTTTTTTATTAATTATTATACATTTGTTTTTAGGTTATGCTATGTTTTTTATGATAAATACCTTTATATAGTATATAATTCTTGCTTTTTGTTTTAATTTATTTTGAATTAAAAGTTTAAAAACTTCACTATATTTATTTTGTTTTATATAAAATCTTGTGCTTACCCTATCCGAATACTAATACTTATTATAGTCTTGCTATAAATTCCAATTTACCCTTCATAATATTGAGTTATGCTTTTCAAAATGTAAGTAATTTTTAATCTATATTTGTTATGTTTGTAATATATTTTAAATTATTGTTTTAAATATTTTCAGGGTTATATAGTATTCTTTGACCATTATTTCTTCTATTAATATGATAGATTATTAGTAGACCTTCATTGTTCTGAATATATTTATTTCCATCTAAGAATATGAAACCTTCTGGTGCTATTAATCTATTTTGCATTGTTTTTCCTCGAAATATTTTTCATATGTATAGTACAGAAGTTATAAAGTGTGTGTGAATTTTAATTCATGTTTTGAACTAAAAAAAATAATTTTGTTGGGGCTTTGTAGCCTAGTGCGTACGCATGTGGCGTATTAACCGAAGGAGTGTGGGTTCGATCCCTGCACAGGTCGTAAGTGTTTTTTTCTTTACATACCCCCCTTACGACCAAGTATAATGTAAATATATAGTACATAATATAAACAAAATAAATAATATTAGTATATAATTTAATAATAGTATAAAAACCTATAATGGCTTTAGTAGCCGGATGGTTCAATAATATTGCATTACATTTATGTATGTAATATTAATATAAATAAATAAATATATAATAATTTTTCTTTAGATCTAATATATAATTTTTTTTAAAGATTATTCCCTTTTTTGTTCTAAAATAAACATTGATTTAATTATTATTTTTTAACAAGGATGCATCAAATTGAATTTATTTGATAAGCGCCGTTATTTAAAGAAAATCATATGTCAAAAAAAAACCCTAAAAGTATGCAATATTTTGAACGTTAGAATAACAATAAAAGAAAGGAATAACTGGGGCTTCGGTAGCCTAGTGGGTAGGCGTGTGGCGTATTAACCGAAGGAGTGTGGGTTCGATCCCCGCACAGGCCGTAAGTGTTTTTTCTTTATACATACCCCCCTTACGACCAAATATAATGTAAATATATAGTATATAATATAAACAAAATAAATAATATTAGTATATAATTTAATAGTATAAAAACCTATAATGGCCTTGGTAGCCGATGGTTCAATAACATTGCATTACATTTATGTATGTAATATTAATATAAATAAATAAATAAATAAGGAATAACTTTCTTTTTTGGAGCCTCGGTGGTTATTGAAACCACCATGGTTGGTTAAGCATATAGCGTATTAATCTAAGAAGTGAGGATTTAAATCCTGTATTTTTAATTGGAAAGAAATTTTTTTAGCATTTTTAATTAGAATAACTGGAAAATTCATTTTCCTTCAATTTTAAAAAAATTTGTTATCTCTGCGGATAATATATCTATAATATTTCTTAACAATTACTCCTGCCGATCATATATATTATATAAAAAACTAACTAATATTAAATAATAGCAATGCATTTATATTCCAATGATAAATTCAATAGTATTTTATTTTATTTAGAATTTTCAGAATTGGAAAGTATAATTAATCATTATGAAAATCATGATTAAAAGGCATTACAAAAATAATGAAGAGATACTAAATTAGGCGCACAATGATTTTTAATTTGAGAATATTCCAAAATATGTATATATTTTATTTAACAATAGTACATATTTTACTTTTGTAACTAGTCAGGATATTAATACAAAAAATATGAACCTTTATACATGTATATTTAGTAATAAATTATTTAATGTAACCGTAAACTTACACTTCAAAATGACCTTGTTTTAAAAATTTTTTTTTTCTTAAATTCCATCATATCTATTTGTTGATTTTATATTTATTTTTTATTTGAAATTTACCCACCTGAAAATATAATAAAAAAAAAAAAAAAAAATTAAAAACACTTGAATATGATTAGAATATTTTAAATACAATGATTAATATAATAAATGTTGTTGTTTTACTGATTCTATTTTATGTTTTTTTTTAATTGTATTAAGTTCAAGGCTAATTATTAAATTCTGGTGAACTTTACAATAATCGCAGTTAAGTACAAACATATAAATAATTTTAAAATATTTAAGAAATAAAAAATTTAGATAAATTAATAGAAAAAATTACATATGTTTTGTTATCTTAATAAATATCCAAAACAATGAATAGCTAAAAACATGAAAATCTAATCAATATAACGAATAACGATGTATGTAATAATTATATGAATAATAAATATATATTAACCCAATTTTTAACTAAACGGAATCCGTATCCGATAAAATACATAAATGTTTTATTAATGAGATAGTATTATTTATTGAATAAATATTTTTACTTAATAAACAGCTTTACTTAATCTCTAGAAATATTATATACCAAAAATAGAAATTAAAACAATAAAGTTTTATAGATATCTATGTAAGAATGTATGTATATGCAATAATTTATAACTTTATCACATAGTACATTAATATTTATATAAATGTTGATCAATCAAATTAGAATATTTTCTTTTTTTTTCTATACTTAGCACAATTTAAAAAAAGAAATTAAGTTAAAACTAAAGAAAATATAAAGTAGGTCTAATTTGAGCAAATTATCTAAAACATCAGCAGACTAAAGCAACATATAGAAACAAGAATTTACAAACGAAAAAGAAATATTAATATTCGGACATTTATTTCTATTAATAAACCCCAGATTTAACTGAAATAATAAATTTGTATCGATTATTTCCGTAATTATAAATATAATATGGAAAAATAAACTTTTTTTTCTATATATATTATATTGTTGATTATATATATATATGTATTATACAGGGTGTTTCTAATAAAGTGCACTGCTATATACCACTACATAGATACTTATGAGTAGACAAATTTTGTGTATAGAAGCTATTAGAAATGTTGTAAAATTTTGAAACTTTTTCATGTAACATCATAGTGTAAATGTGTTTTTTAAAAAAAAAAAAATTGTTAAAATTTCAATTTGCAATTTTGAAACTGTAAAAGATAGAAAATTGAATAGATACTTGCTTAAAAGGGGATTTCTTAAGCTTTCGAATACATTTTACAAAATTTTCATAAGTAGTCTAGAAACAGAGTTAAAATTATGAAAACTAAAAAAAAATATTGAAATTTAATTTAAGCTCCAATATTTTGGAAACTAGAAGAGGCCTAGCTTAACTCCCATACACAAAATATATCTACTCATAAGTATCTATGCAGTGGTAAATAGCAGTGCGCTTAATTAGGAACACCCTGTATATATAAAAAATAACCTTAAAAATCTTTACAATTTTGAGTTTGATCACAACACAATCAAAAATTCAATAAATTGATTAGTGACGGAACCTCTACTCTACAAATTATATGCTAACGCCGCATTTACAATATAAATAATAAATTATTAAAATTATTTCATATGCAGAAAAAAAAAACTCAATTTTGTGAATAACGGGTCTATATCAACATTAAACACTTTATTTTAAAAATATATACATATATTATATTTTTCTCCATTTTATATTCCTGGTTCTGTTTTTGTTTTATTGCTGCTATTAATTTCACGTTATAGGTGTAGTAATAAAAGTAAGAACCCCTATCAATATTCTTTTGCCTTTCCATTACTATTTACGCTCTAATTTATTGTTTTAGCATACAAAAATAATTATTTAAAAATTAATACTACTGTTTTATCTTTTATAAAATTATGACTGTATATGACAAAAAGTAAAAAAGAATTTTAGTAATTTTTTTGCTTCAAACTGCGAAATTACCACAAAAATATATTAAAGCAAATTACAAAAGACAAAAAATTTACCTGTTAATTTAAATTTTTATTATACGTTTCATAGTATTATTTAAGAATGTTTATTTTATATGTGAAAAGGTAAGTAAACTTTTAAATTTTTAAGTCAATTGTTTTGTTTTTTTATTATTATTTTACTTTCTTTTAATCAGGTGTAAAATATAGGTAAACTATAAAAAGATACAAGTATGTATTACTTAAATATGTTTATTTTTAATACTTTATAGTTTTCATTTTGATTTACTGTGACAGGTACAAAAATAACTATGTATTTTGAACACAAAAAAAAATGATTTTCAAAACTATGAATACAGTGATTATCTAAATGTACTTTAAATAAATTTTATATGTACGACATTATTAGCATCGAAGAAAAACAATTGCATCACCTTAAAATATCTAAAATTAAAGTAACGATTTTGTTATAACTATAGTTTCAGAAGATAATTTTTTTTGTTTTTATCTAAATGATGGGGGCATTACTTTGTACTGCATAAAAAGCAAAAAAACAACACTAAATTTAAACTTTAAAGTTGAAGAAAAAAAAATTAATTATCAAAAACATTTCTTTTTAGCACATTTCCAAAAAATTTTTGAAAAAAATGTGCTATTAGTTTCTAATTAGTTACTACTATTTTCACTCTGTCCATCCGTTCGTCTGTTTACAACACTTCTACACCATTAAAGTTAGAGCGCGATGAAATTTTAACCATGAGTCGGTGTCATAAAAAAATTCTTTTTCACGTAGCCCCATCCACTACAGGGCTACAGCACCTTAAACTTTGAAAAACCCTATTTTTAAATTTGTATATCTCAAATTCTGCTTAACAGTTTTTCAATTTAAAAACTTTTTTTACCTTTATAAATCAATATCAAAATTATATCTTTATTTTAAATTTAGTATGTATTTAAATTTACTGTCATGTGAAAACCAAATTTTACAAGATTTTTCTTTTTAAATAGGTACTTGAAATTTTGAGATAAGAAAAAACTATTAGAATTAGTATAAGTTTCATCAGAAAATTGTTTTGCACCATTTGTTTAAGAGCTATTAGGGCTCAATTGAAAACTTGTTATTTTTAGACACCTGTAACTTAGGCACAATACAATTTCCTTCAAAATAAAAGGCAAAAATTAAAGATTCAACTTTATAATTTTACATATATTAATGACTTTTCTTATTTTGTAAAGTTCCCTTAAAATTGATGAATGTGTTTCTTTATTTTAACAACCTTTTTCTGTATCCCCACCCGTTACGGAGTAACAGAAAAGTTCGGAAAACCATTTCTTTAAATTGTTAGAACACAGGTTCTATAAGACATATTTCCAATGAGGAAACTTTAAAATAAAAATATATATAAAATAAATATGTGGCTTTGTTATGCGGTATTTTAATATACCGTTGTGAAACTCATCTTTTGCAAAAATTTGGACACCTTCTATCATTCAAACGGTTTAACTTAGAAGCTTGAAATTTTGAGAGGAGTCAGATCTTTGGAAATAAGTATGAGTCATTTCAGGAAATATTTTTGTGTCGCCCCCGGTTTAGAAGTTGTAAGGGTTCAAAAACTGAAAACTCTTTATTTTTAAACACCTGTAATTGGGGCACCGGCCAAAATTTTTTGAAGTAATATACAAAAATTGAAGCTTCAACATTACATTTTTGAATATTGTGTTATATATTGTGTTAATAATTGTGTTATATATTGTGTTAATAATTGTGTAATATATTGTGTTAATAATTTTTCGTAATATTATAGGATTACCTTATAATTGACGAAAATCTGATTTGATTTTTATAAATTTTTTCTTATTGTTTTTATAATTATTCATAATTTGTATTAATAAAATATGTAATTTATATTATTATAAATTTATTTTTCACTCTAGGCTTATTATGGAATAGTTTTTTGGAAATGTGCTTTTTTAAAAACCCTTTGGATTTTCAATTATGTACTTGTTTTTTATTTTATGAAATTCTAAAAAATTCAAATTTTGGTGCAAGTCACAATTTTAAACAGTTTGTATTGTTTGTATTGGAAATACGCGCCTTTAAAAACCATTATTTTCACACGCACAAACAAATCAAAATATGAAAATATAAAAAAGAAAAAAACGTTACAGTTAATAAAATCAAGTCGAACAAAATTATCCACATCCAAATCAACCAAATTAATTACAGTTTAAATAAACATACTTTTTCTAAAATTCCCACACTAATGAATTCCATAAATTTTAAACCTTTTTGTTAAAAAGAACAGATAGAAATTAAAATAAATTTAATCCATTTACATATGCAGATGTTTTAAAATCACTGATAAACTAAAAGTCTGCACAATTAAATTTAAAAAATATTTGAAATTTTTAATTTTATTATATTTTTTTTTTTACAATGCTCCTGTATTATATATATATATATATATACACATATTAAATACTTATATGAATTATATGTACATCTATTTCTTGGGTACGTTGTCACTTGTCACGCTTAAATGAATTTTATCTGACCTGAAAAACAAAACGTTTAAAAAAAAAAATACTTATTTGTAAATTCTAATAACGGATAACGAGTTTTTAGTTCTGCATCACAAATAATGAAAATAGACTGAAAAGATATCAAGTTGATAATAAATAGAGACAGCATTTTAGTATTCATATTTCTATACTAAATAATTTAGTTATATATATACATTTTAAAAATACATATCAATATTCAATATTTATATGAATATATCATAACTAGATATATATATGTATATACATATTATATTTAAATTTAAAAATATTCACAGGGAACAATTTATTAATATATGAGGCATTTTCCGTAATACAGTGTTTTTTCAACTTTCAAATTAATATTTATTTCAATTAGTTCTAAGAATTAATAAAAATGCAGCCGAACCATTAAGATTTTAAATTTTTAGATTTTTTTTTTTTTTTAATATCGTAATTATTTGCATCTTGTTACTATTAGTGTTTCTTAAAATCTTAAATAAGATGTCAATAATATCTACTACAAAAAAAACCGATTCTATTTTTAAAATATTCTTCATTTTTTAATTATTGTCAAATTTTAAATGTTATTCCTAAATTAAAGTACATTAGAACTTTTAATTTAATTATAAAATAAAATATAAATAAAAATATAATAGAAAAAGTTTAAAATATTTTAAAATCACATATGAAAAATTTTTTCCATATTGTTTTTAACCACTAACTTTAACCCCCAAACATTATTAGTGTTATAATGTTATTTTGTCATAAATTAAATTCGAAAGATTTTTTAAAGTTTATAATGCTGCGTTTTAAAAACTGTTTCTTTTAGCTGTTAGTTGTTACTATTAAATAGTTTAAAAAGAAATTTTGAATTTCGAAAAAAAAGATTTTTATTATTAAAATAAAAGGGTTTTTAATATAACTGAACCCACACCATTTCTTAAAATAATTACAATGGAAACATACAGCAAATTTTTTTGATGTTGTAATTTTGGTTTTTCCTTTTGTGAACAAGAGAATTATTTTTTGTATTTTAAAACACAAAAAGGATCAGTCATGGTTTATAAATTGGTTAGGTAATCAGAAAATGTTCAAGAACGTGCAAAACTGAGAGAAAACCTAACTTTTACTGATTTTTTTTAAAAACCCAAAAACAACAAAATTTGGCGCCTGTCAAGGATATTTAAAATTTTTTGATTACTAATTTTTGTTTTTTCATTTATTCAAATTTTCAATTAAAATCAAAAATAAATTAAAAATAAATAATAAAAGTATGTTTTTAACGTTACTATATAAACAACAATAAAATATGCACCTTTTGATTAATGTTGTGGTGGTTCATACGCAAATGAACATAAACAAAAGTAAAATAATATGGAATTAACTTAGTATTTTTATACAAATTAAGTTTTATAAATTGCATATATAAGTTGTTTCAATTTTTAAGGTGATAATTTTCTTTTGCAGAATAAATAAAAATACTTGATCATTGTAATCCATGTCAGAGAGTTCACTTAAATCTTAGAAAAAGAAACTACCGAGATATTTCCTTGACAGACTACAGATAAAGTGCTCCACATGTCTATCGTGTCAATTGCTCTGCAAAACCTACAGTTAAGATTCACATGCCTTCCTAATCTTCTAGCATGTCTACCGATAACCTATTGTCTTATTTCAGGTCTAGAGAGAGAAATTTTGGAGCTTTGGTTTGGAAAGTTGAATTTGGATCTTTTCAAACCACAAGGCTCTGGTCACACTACAAATTGAATCCTAGCCATCGCATTCAGGCCACATCAAGCAAGTACTTTTTAATATTGAATCTAAGGGTTTGTACAGGTACTTGGACAGATGGGATATTCCAAACGCTTTAGCTAAGCGTTGATCCGTGCTTTGCTAGCTCATCCGCCGACTCTTTTCCTTTAATGCCCTCATGCGCTGGTACCCAAATCAAGTTGATAGAGTTCTGTGCATATAGTATTTTCAATACTTTTCTGCAGCCCTCTACAACTTTTGATTTGATAGTTATTGCTGCTAAGGATTTAATTACCCCTTGACTAACAAAGTAGAATGTAATTCTATTGTTCGTTTTCGTTTTCATACAGAGTGTTATTAGACCAAACCCCTCTGCAAGGAATCCTTACATAGAAAAGTTAATCTAGATGATTTTTGCGAGTAAAATAGTCGGTCTGTGTTCTGTCGATTATGTATACAAAATGTTGCTTCAAGATGCAGGAGTGTCCTTGTAAACGTTCTTTGAGAATCCCTGAAGCTTGAAGCCATAGTCCTTGAGAAATAGCCCAAAAGGACACAGAGAATTTTAGACAATTAATACAATATAAATTCTTTTCTATAGAGGATACTATAGAAAATACTATAGAAGTGTTTTAAAAATATATACTAAAACTAAATACTTAGAACATTTTTCGTTATTTGATTATTAGTATAAACATTTGCTTAAAGAACAATACAAAGAACTATTTTTTAGTGAATATTACTTTCACAGGATTTTGAAAGAAATTTCAAGATAACATAAGGATATTTATACTTATAAAAATCTAACATACTAAGTTTATATTCTACGAATTTGATTTAATGAAATCTGTAGATTTATGAATTTGATTTTTCATTTGAATTTTCTTGATTTTTGTGTTATATTATCAACAATTTCACAAAATTTAGTTCATTAAAATATCAACAAAACACATTTTCTTAAAATTTTTTATTTTTGAAAAAGTATTAATTTTTTCAAAAAATTGAAAACCCTGTCAGATAACAGAAGTGACTTTTACATACAAAAAATATAGTCAAGAGTACACTTTACAAAACTGACTTTGTTATATTATAATTAAATTCTATTTTTATAGTTATAATTTTTTTTTTAAAACGTTGTAATAACATGTAATTTTTAATCCTTTTTAAAAATATTTGCAAATTCTTGAATCTGAGCTCACACTTCCTTGCATGATACGTGAAGTTCATACCAACTAGGTTTCAGTAGCCATGTTTGGTTATATTAAAAACTAATATTTGGCTAGTTTTAACAAAGCCCTAAAATAGAAGTATAAAAAAATATTTTTAATATGAACTCGAAGTGAATTTTCAAGAAATAATTAAAATATGTTCGCTTTGAAATAAAAAGTTATACATTAGGTTTTTTTTTCCTTGCCACTCCTATATGGAGCATAGGGCATCCACTAAGTCATTTATTATTCATATTTGACTAAGTTTCTATTAATTTCAGTAAGTCGTTGATTACTCGACTGTAGCTATTGTACAAGACTACAAGACGTTTTTTTTTTATTTCTACGCCATCTATCTTATACAAGAATTATGTTTTACACTCTACTAGGAATACATAATGAAAAACCGATAAAAAAATTACATTTTAGAAAACCCAGATTCCAATTGTGCGATAATATCCCGTAACGGCAGAAAAGATCAGCAGATGTAAAAAAAAGATCAAGACCGTGAAACATGGAAGAACGTTTTAAGGAGTTAAAATGTTATTGAGGAATGTAGTTATATAAAGGACGATATTATAATTATAATTCAAAAAAAGATTATGAAATTAATAATACAGACATTCCCTTTAAGTTTTAATTTGACAATGTTACAAATTTTCCAAGAGTTAAAGTAAAAGTGAAGTTTACATGATCTCGTGTTTTCTTCGTTAAATTATGTTCTGTAAAATATAGAGGATTTCTCGAGACCATAAAGCAGCAGCTTTTTTATTAATTACAAAAACTATTCAACAGACTTTAATATGTACTTTAAATTTTTGCTATATCTAGTATAGGTTTTCAATTTTATAGTTAATAAAAAAAACTCTAAACGCGTTGTTGCAAACCACACTAAACGAAAATTTAGAACATTTTCTACGTTTCATACTAGTTTGCAAAAAATAACGCGTAAAAAGCTTTAATATAATTAAAAAATTTAAGTTGAGATCATTTCGTAAAGCTTCCAAAAAATTATTTGTTGTTCAGTTATTGTTAATGGGGTAAACAATAAGGAATAAAAACGAGAAAATGGTTACTAAATAAATAAGAATGTAATGGAAATGAAGGAATTATGCATATTATATTGCTAATTCTTTAACAAATTGAATGATCCATATATACCTAACTACAAACACATAAATTTATTATTATGAATTTAATTCATTTTGAATTAATATTTTTTACAAAGTAAAAAGCTTAAAAAAAATTAACAAAATTTGTTAAAAAAATTTTTTTTACATTCTAGATTTTATACACAAAAAAAAAAAAAAAAACAGCTGTTTAATCTTGTCATTGACGCGTTTACACAATATAAGACACATATTACAGTAAGATAACAGAAACACTATCTCTTTCTTTCTCATTATTTTTAATATATATATAAAATAAATATGTATATTGCATTCTTTAATTACAAGTCAATTTAGATTAATTTGCGAAAAATAAAATTAAATAGTAAAAAAAAAAAAAAAAAAAAATAAATAAATAATTTAATAATAAAAAAAAAGAAAAAACAACAAAAAAATTTGAATTTCCTGATTTGGTTAAGAGTTTTGTTTTTAAATGTTCATTTATTTATTTATTTCCTATCTATCAGCATATTTTGTAGCGTGTATGATTATCTTGCATCCGCTGTAGCTGCCATCGTCGTCATCATCATCACTACCACAACAAAAGTGATGATTTATTTATTTATTTTATTATATTTATTTTTTTTTTATTATATTTATTTAATTTTTCACTTTTTATTTTTTTTTATTTTTTTAATTCGACGAAAAATCACATCAACAAAAAGAAAAAAAGTAAAGATAAAGATAAGAGAAAATATGTGAGTGGTTTTTAATTTTTTTTTTTTTTTTTTTTTGATGAATTGCCAAGAAAATAATGTTGCAAAAATTAAAAAAAACAAGAAAAATTAAGTTTATATACCTACATACATGAGTCGATTGCAAATTCTTTAAATTTTTTAATATTTATTTAAACATTAAAATGAAGTGGAAACGCGATAAAAAAAAAAAAAAAACTTGAGAATAATTGTCACCTGAATCCCAGAAAATGCAAATTTTTTTTGTACTTGTTTTTTTTGTTTTACTCTTAAAGTCAAAAAAACATTTCCATATAAGTATACCAACATACATACTTTCAAATTATTACTTTTAAATTTTTGTCGCTTTTTTAAAACTTTCAATAGTACCTCTATTTTACAAATTTTTTAAATTAAATTATTTATGAAACTATTTAGAATATCACGAATTATATACATGTAATACAAAAACATTTTTCGTTTTTCATTTTGATTCTGATTTTAATTGATTCTAATTAATAGACATGAAGAAATTTCTCTTTTAAATATTTCATTTTATTTTAAAATATAAAGAAAAATAATCGAAAAATGTAAGAAAATTATGGGTTATTTTATAGGTTAATTTAAATTCAAATAAAAGTCAAAAGATTAACTTGATAATCTTATTGAATTGAAATTGAAAATGTATATAAATATATTTCTAACAAATGTTTTATATCTATATGGTTATTCGATTAAAATACGATATATTTAAAAAATGTATATAAGAAAGGTAACTATTGTTCTTTTTAAATTTAAAACTAATCCCAGAAAACATTAAAAAAATAAATTATAATAATTATGCTTAAAAAGAAAAGAATAAAATTATGATTATTTAGAAAAATAAAAAAGGGCATTTTAATATTAATATACACATATTTATACAAACATCCTTTTTACTTTATTTGTAAAATATTTTTTTTTTTACAATGTTACAATGTTTCAATCAGTGCTGAAAATTATATTTTACAAAGCGGGCCAATTACTAGTAGAAAAATAAATGTTTTTTATAATTTCTTAATAATTGATATATTTAAATTTTTTGTGTATTTTTGAAATTTTTTGAAAATTTACTTCATTTATTTTGTCAATTGAGTTATGTCAAATTCTGTAAGTATTTTCGAAAATAATTACATATTATGTACTTTGTTTTCTAAAAATTTTTCTTAACTTTATAGAATATAAAAATATAAAAAAAAACTTTACTTACTTACGTAAGCCAATCCTATCAAATTTTAAGAACCAAAAACCAAAATTAACGATCGAACTTTTCCTCTGGAAAATAAATTAAGAACCATTTCTTACTATACAAAATATCAAATCAAAGATCAAATTTTTCGATATATAAAAACTATGTATGTACCGATGACTTTTATTTATATGGTACGTAGGCTTTTAATTTACTATAAATGATCTGGTATCTAGATGAAAGATCGGTACTCTTTAATACTATGAAAACAAAAAAACAGCCACCAAATCTATTTTTATGATCTGTAAAAAAAAATAATAATTTTTTAATATCATTACCAGCTTTATAAACAGCCAAACGCTAGACATTTGCACAAAAAAAAAAAAAAAAACATATTTCGTCTGATATTGAATCTTTTTTTAGTTTTTATAATTTAGACATTTTTCTTTCCATTTTTTTTTTTTTTTGTACTCTTTTATGTATGAATTAATGTTTTATTCAGCATAATTTTATTCTGAAAATAACATAATTTTCTGCAATAAAAAGTGAATTGAAAAACAATTTTTTTTTTGTAATGTACAAAGAAGAAATAAAATTCATTTTTCATACAATTTCTTTTCTTTTTCATTTTGTTTATTTTCGGTTTTGTTTCCTTTTTTTTTATTCTTCAAATTCACATAAGATATTATTAACTGATGCGTAGACACCATTTTATTCTTTTTTTTTTTTCTTTGTACTCTAGGGGGGGCAACAAAAAATAAGCGCTCACTATTTTCATATATGTACATTTATAAAATACTAGAATAGTTCGGTTGTTCTTACTTTATATGAAATCAACATTCAAGAAACAAAGTTGCACAAAAATTGTAAATATTACTTTAAATAAAATTGAAGCAAAAAATATTATCTAAAATACATTCTTTATTGAATATGTTGAATATTTATTGCATAACAGAAAAATATTTGCAACATTGTTGAGAATACCTTTCAATTATATTGATAAAATATAGAGAAATAAAAAAAAAACTATTAAATATTAATTAAAAGAATGTTTATCTATATACATACTTACATATAAATACATTGAAAAATGTTTAAGAATATTATTTGTAAATATTATATCTGTTTTGGTTTTTAAAAAGTTCGAAACATTATACACATTCTTTTTATAAAAATTATGTTTTAGTTTCCATGTAATTATATTTTATTATACTCTACACATTAAGTATAGGATATATTACCTTTGGTATGGTGTTTGTAACCACCAAAAGGAAGCGAGTTAGATATGGACATGTATATGTATTCTAAATCAGGATTACCTCCTGAGTCGATTCAGAGATGTCCGTCTGTCCGTCCGTTCGCACGATAACTAAAAAACTAGTGAAGCTATCTTGATGAAATTTTTATAGTAGGTTACTAATTACGAAAGGAAGGCTAAGTTCGAATCTGGACAAAATCGGTCCATGGGTTCGGGTACCTCCCACACAACTCCCAAGACCGAACAAGCATATCTTCGAAATTAATAAATATAAAAACTTGAAATTTGATATAAGACTTTTCTATCCTGTTCTGATAATGTCTCTAAAATTTGGAATGAATTGGGGAGGTGGTCCGGGTGCCTTCACACACTTCCCAAGATCTAACAAGCATATCTTCGAATTTAATAAAGATAGAAACCTGAAATTTTGTACAAAGGTTGTAAAAGCATTTATTTTTTTAACTTATATTAAATACCTAACTAAAATAACTTATGGATTTTTAATTTAATTTGAATTTTTTAGGTGTAAGGTATAAATAAGTCGGTTACATCGACTTACTGTTACATTTACTTGTTTCTAAGTACATATATCTGCTCTTTAAAATTTATTATTAGAATACCTACCGAAAAAATAGTTATGTCATGTTTCCTTTGATACTTTAAACACTTGTCAGTTTTAAACTTTACCTTATTAATTTTCATATATATCTTTTAGTTATGAGATATCTTTAATAATTGTAAAACTCTAACATATGCTATAAGAGCAACATTTCTGATATATGTAGTATTTTTATTTACTTTGAATATACATATACAATTTTGTTTTACCTTGCCACTCCTACTATAAGGAACATAGGGCATCCCCTAAATCAGTTATTACTCATATTTTACTAAGTTTTAGTTTCTAGAATCATTATTTCACTTTTACTCGGCTGTAGCTATTGAACAAGACTATGAGACGTTTCTTTTATTTCTACGCCATCTATTTATCTTACACAAGAATTATGTTTTATTTTTATTTTATTATATACAATATGATATTAATTATAATTTATAAGACATATATACTTATAGGCTGCTGGAAATAGCTTGCAAAAAATAATCCAAAAATAAAAAAAAATTAAATAACACCCAAAAAAATGGTGATTATTTCATTATGAAATAACACCCCAAATTCAAAATGAAATATATTTTAGTTTGCCGGAAATAGCCCCGCTAAAAATAATCCTAAAAAAAGAAACATTAAATAACACCCAAAAAAATGAGTAATTATTTTATTATGAAATAACACCCCAAATTCAAAATGAAATATTCCTGCAATAAAATAAAATAATCCCCCAAATTCTTTTAAGATGTTATCTACTAAAAAAGTGACCACTACATTTGGACGAATAATTTGAAAATAGGAAATGTTGTCAAATGCTATTGGTTATACAGTCCATCAGACAGAATTTGAGTACCCATAACTTTAGAAGTCCTAACTTTAAACTGGAAATATTTAAAATAAATATAAAAGTTTAACTAAATTGATAAGTTATTAAAATAAATAAATCAAAATAAATCATTCATCAAAGTAATGAAATAATCCCCAAAATATAGTTGTTTTCGGGAGTTTGCCGTATCTATCGACCTCCACGTGGTAACTGATTATAGCAGGCTGACAGATAGGACGTGCAGGGAATAGAGGTTTCTTAGGTAGAGAAGGTCTGATAGCATAGCTATCTAGACTCCTTCATACTGACCTGTTTTCGAAAAACTGTCAAGAGTGCTGCCTTGTACTCCACGGGATTGGCTTCTCAAAGGCTAGGAACTCAGAAAATAAACTAGTAACGTCTGTTCCAAAAATTGGCGGCTACAAACAGCGTGTGTTCCCTATGTTAAGGGCGGCTAATTAGAAAGAAAGAAAACTATCGTAAACTCTTCAGAAGGTAAAGGGGAACCACTGAAGTATTTTCCCTAGAAAAATCACAAGGTACAACAAAATGGAAATGAATGGCCCCCAGTCTCCGGCTATAAGAGGGTGCTAAAAATCTCCCGAGATAAAACAAAACAAAAATTAAATATAGGAACTTGGAACCTCAAGAGTCTGTTCAAAGCTGGAAAACTTGCCAACACCATTCAAGAAATACAACGTCTCAAAGTCGGTATCCTGGGCATTAGTGAAACCTTGTGGCCCAATTCTGGTGAATGCAACACGAAAGGTGCAAAATTTCTATTCAGGTAATGACACGTCAAACCATAGGAATGGAGTGGAAGTAATAGTAGCTGAACATCTTGCTAATAATGTGTCCGAATTCATGGCGCAGTCAGGTAGAACGTTGCTTTTGAAATTTAAATCGAAGCCAGTAACACAAAACATCATTCAAGTATACGCGCCAACGCCTGATAAAGATGACAATAAAATTGAAACAATTATATCACCGAAAATCTGTGGGAACGAACAAAAAATGTTTTAAAAACCTCTTCTGAGAGAATTTTGGGTAGGAAAAGATTCAGTCCCAAAGGAAGATGGATGACAGAGGAAATATTACAGTTGATATAAGAAAGAAAAAACACAAAAACAAGAATCGCGCAGAATATCATCGATTACACCGTGAAATATAAAGAAAGTGTAAATAAGCTAGACATAACTGGGTAAATCAAAAATGTAGCGAACTCGAAAGACTAGAAAATTTACACGATGATTTTAAGCTACATAAAAAAATAAAAGAAACGTCCGGCGTTTATCGCAAATTAAACATTTCGGTACTTGTAGATCGACAGAATCAAATTGTCATCGATCCTGAAGAAAGAAAAATTATATGGGAAAAATATATTAAAACCCTCTTCTCAGATCCCAACAAACGCAATACATTCGAGGAAACATCTGATCTGAAGAGTTATCCGGACCACCTATCACCAGAGATGAAATCCGAATCCGAATTATAAAAGTAACAAAAAAGTACTGGGCCCGATGAGATACCAACGGAAAAAATTAAGCTCATCAATGAGGAGAACATAGTGGTCTTACAAAGATTGTTCAATCACATTTACAATTCTCGTATTTTTGCAAAAGAATGATTTATGCTTTATGGCGTTGACGATAAAGACATACGATGCATACAAAATTTATACTGGCATCAAACTTTCATAAGAACAAAAGATGGTGTAACGAACTAAGTTCAGATTGAAAATGGAGTTCGTCAAGGATGTATTCTTTCACCTATGCTATTTAATATATACACGGAAGCATTCTTTGAAGAAGCAACGAGCGACGTCGAAAAAAGCATCGAAGTTAACAGAATTTTCATAAACAACATCCGCTATGCTGATGATACAACGTTGCTGGCAGACATGCTTTATTACAATAATGGCTTTATTACAAAAGGGTTTGTTTTTACCTTAGTGATAAATTACTATGCATGTCCTATATACCACATTTAATTACTAATTATAATTAACTTTATCATATATTTTTAACTATTATATATATAAAAACAACCTTGATCAAAAAATTTAATAAATAGAAAAGCATAAACATAATAAATTCTATTAATTTCAAGAAACTGGATATATAATTCCAATTAAGAAAAATTTTCTGTAAGAGAATTTTCAATTTTTTTTTTTTTAAACTCCAGAATAAATTCCTTTATCCTAAATGGGATATGAAATAGCGGAGAAAAATAGGATAACAAGAGAAAATTGGATGGTAAATTACAAAAGAATCTAAATAGTTTCTTTGTGAATAGTTGCAAATTGTAGGATTGAACATAATCGACGGAGGGAAATACATTAGATGAAAGCATGTTCCATATTCCAGCAGTTCTCACAACAAATGAGCTCCAATAACCAGTTTTAAACTTTCTAGAAATTTCCACAGTGTAGAAATGGGCATTTGCAGCCTCTCTTGAGTTACGTTGGAATTATTTGAGGAAACGTCATTACAAGATATCTATAAAAAAAGAGCTAAAGCTCCAATATTTCGACCAATATTGAGAGTAAGAGTACGCGTAATGCACGACTGGATGGTTACGCGTAAGGCGTGATTTTGAACTTTGTCGAGGTCACTCAATGAAGTTTGTGGAGCGCAAATGTGAGAGTTGTACTTCATCTTAGGTTGAATAAGTATATGCTTTATAGATATAAGCCAGATCTCTAGGGAAAAAACTTTAAACTCAACTCCGTTTGCTAAACCCCAACCACCTATTTTGAACAAATCGTGATTGATTAAACTAGCCATCATATCCCTATTTAGGCTGATTGATGTAGCATTAGATTCCTTTAAGAAATCGTCGAATGCTACCAGAATAATATTATCTGCGAAGCTATAAATTGGATTGAGATTTGAGAGTAGAAGGAAGTAGATCATTAATAAAGACCAAGAAAAGAGTTGGTGAAAGGGCTGACTCCTATGGAACACCAGCATTAATTTTGAAGGTGTCACACATGAAACTGCCGACAAGACCACGAATCTAAGATTCGAAAGAAAATCCTCAATCCAATTACAGAAGAAATTACCCAAACTCTAATCTATTTTACCTGTGGTTTACATAAAAACGATCTTACACTTACGAAAAACTATCAAAATATTCTGAAATATCGCAAGTGAAAACAAAAAATTTCATACAATTCTTGATAGCAAGAGATCTTGTAATTTCCTTCTAATAACTGCAAACAGATACAATAAAAATTAACGATAAAAATGGCCTTAAATTTCAAAATCAAAAAATGGGATTGTTTTGTTATTGATATTTAATACTTTAAACGCATAGACTGCGAATTAGTTATTAACTTTTTTATATAAATAAAAAACGATTTACTTATGTAACTTTGCCGCTTTCAGTTATCCAATAATATTGCATGTAATAATTTACTCATCAAAAATTTTAAAATAAAATAAAATTGTAGTTTTCAACAATAAATTATTTTTATTATAGACAAAACCCTAAACCTAATAAATTATTATAATTTTTCAATTTAATTAATTTAATAAATTATTACATTCAATAAGAGTTTTCACGAGTTGGTGCAAAAGTGCAAATTTTTTTTTGCACCGTATCATATATTTGCACCAACTCGTGAACAACCCTAGCATGAATTTTTATTGAACTGTCAAATATCGTTGATGTGCTTGTTTTGTTTACTTAAAAATTTAATATGCTTACCAAAAATTTCAGATGTTTGTATATCTTCCTTCATATGCTTGACTTAATAAATAATCAGAAATAATTTTTTTTCCACTTTTTTTAGGCATTTTTTAAATTTTTATCTAATATAGCGCTTACAAAAAATATATAAACAAACTTTGCAATGGTCTTGCACAAATATGCAATAGGGTTTAGGTCTTGCATAGTCTTGCAAAATTTTGCACTTTTTTATACATGAAAACAACAACAAATCGTGCACTTTAACTGTCAAAAAATTGAAATATGCTACGGTGCAAAATTTTGCACTTGTGCAAGACCACTTTGCACCATCTCGTGAATACCCTTAATATGTATTAGGAAAAAATATTTTTTGCAAATCAAAAATATTTTCTTATCGTTCCAATAAACAAACAAATCTTTTAATTTATTTTAAAATTTATATTTTGGGTAAATATTAAAAAAATAATAATATTTTGAAATGATAATACGTACGAAATTGTTTTTAAAAATAAAATAATATTTATTTTTATATACATATATGTATATATATATGTGTATTTTGAAATTACTACAACAACTACTTACTTACTTAAACAAAAACTTAATGAAAGCTTTAAAATTAAAATTAAAAAAAAAAACGAAAATAAATCTAGAACTTTACAAATTAATGTTCATTTAAATTGAAGTATCTTATAGGTAGGTTAGGTACTTAATGAAAAATTAATATAAAAAATATTTTTTTTATTTTATACAAAGAAAGCCTGTTTTTTTTTTCTTCTTTTTAAAATTTGTTTATTAATTTAAAGCTTTTAAATGAAATCACCAAGTTTCAACTTAAAAAATATTTAAAAACAAAAATATAACAAAAAATTTTTAACATTTACGATCAATTAATAAAATTTCGATAATTCTATTTATATTTTTCTAAAAATAATCCTGCAACTTGAAATATACATAGAAAATTTTAAATACATATATGTATATGTATGTACCTAGACCGACCTATAATAAATGTTTAAACATAAATTAAAATAACAAATAAAATATTCTGAAATAATATAAGAACTTTATTTCCACATTTTTTTTTTTTTTTTGAAAATATTTAACGAATATTTTAACTTTAATTAAAAAAAAAAACTTTGACAACATAAAATATGTAAATTCTAAATCTGAATACAATTAAAGTAATTTTTCAATTAATATATCTAACAACATTTCAATAGTATGGTAACACTTTGATCGTAATTCCGCATAGTTAAATTAGTTTTGTCGTTAAATAAAAATATAACCGATTAAAATGAAAAACAAACAAGCCAAAAAAAACGTCAAGGTCACACATATATGTATGTACGTACAAAACAAAATTACGAATTTAATTATAATATGAAATTAAGTAGTTAAAAAAACTAAACATCATTTTAATTTTTAAAAGAAAATATATTGAATTAAATCTAATGTACCATATTTTGTTTTCTTCACTACAATACTATTTTGAAAATACAGAAGAAAAAAAAAAACTCTTTAAAAATAAAATTATTATGAAATCAACATACACCCGCTTATTAAAGTTTTTCTCAATGGTGTTTTAAGCATTTGTAGCGCGCATAATTATCTATTATTCATTCTTAAAATTAAATTAGCCTATGTAAGCATGTATCGTTAACTTATGTAAGTACATACATATGTATATACAAAAGAACAAAAATAAATTTAAAGTATAGTTGATTTTTTAAAAATTACTACTCTTCTATAACTACAAATAAGAAGTATTTTTTTTTTTTTTTTTTTTTTTTACTTAACCTTTAAATTATATTTTAGGCGCGAAATAAACGAGGAAGTTATAATTTTTGTTTTCGTTATGTTTTTTTTTTAACGAAAAACTTTAAGTTTATATTCAATATATGTATAACAATAGCAATATACTTCTCATCATCACTATTCCCATACAATAATTTATTTTTCAACCAAAAATATTAAAATATAGGTACATACCAAATTACAAAACATTTTTTTTTTTAAATTACTGGGTTCATTTGTTGCTGTTGTGTTGCTGTGTGTACATATTTATTATATAAGTTATACATATGTACATACAGACATACGTATATTATATGAAAATTTTTTAAAAAGTTAGTAGATACTTATTTTGTATAAAAGAAGTGATGAGGTAACATACAAAATTTTAAGAAACAGAAAAAGAAAGAAAAAATGAAAAGAGCTCATTGACCTCCCATAAGTTAACTGATTTTCATTCATTCGATTAAAAATCGGCGCGTAAGTAACAAAAACATAAGTAGTAAGAGTTTTGGCTGTTTTTTTTACCTTCTTGTTTATTCTTTTTGTTTTTTTCACAAAATTATGATTTGTTAAATTGCAAAAAAAAAAAAAAAAGTATTGTGGCACAATTTTAGAATAGAACATAATAAAAGATTGATTTATATAATAATTTTAATTTCGAAATTCGAGAAAAACAAAAAAAAAAAAAGAATCAATTCGCAAATTAATTATTACCAAAAAAAAAAATAAAATTTATGTGGGTGAAAATCAAAAACAGAAATTTACTTAAATTACTAAAAGATATATACACGAACTATAAAAAATATATGTATGCAATGTATGTATGTATATACATATACATTTTTAACGTTTTTTATGAACAGTTGAATACAATTACTATTGAGTGTAAAAAAATAATTTTTTGCTATAATTTAAAATTTGTATTTCTTTTTTTATATAAAGTATAGTATATACTCCAACAACAATTCTGTTTTAATGCTTAAATAAAACCGCTAATTTAAGGCACATTTTTCAAATAATTTCCAAAAAAATTGCTTTATTGTTTAAATTTGTCTGTCCTGTTTTTTAAAACAAACTTCTATGAAATAATTGAATGAGGTGAAAAAAAGGTGCTTTTTTTAATATAAGGAACCTGCCCATGGCAAACTTTAAAGCTGAAACATTATATATTATTTGATATGTAAATGGATTTATATACCCTTATAAACGTTTAGGATACCTTAAAGGAGTCGAGCTAGAAATATACTCAAGTGTATTGATCGGATCAGAATCGAATTCGGAGTCGATCAAGCCATGTACGTCCGACCGTCCGTCTGTACGATAACTCAGCTGCCATACAACTTCTATTTTCATATAATCATAATTTATATCTCCGTAAATTGGTAGGTACTCAAGAAAGCTAGACATCTGGAATCTTACAAAAAATGATCAAGTTTTAAGGCGGTAACTTCTGTAAAATTTGGTTGTGCTGGTGCAACAGATTCGACAACTCAGTGCCAAATAACACCAAAATTTACATAAATATATCTCGGTACTTATCAAGTTAAACATTTGATATTTTGTTAAAGATGATCTACTTTTATGGAAACAGCATATATTATGTTCGGGTACAGGAACGGGTGTCTCAGAGTTTACACGGTCTACTCTACTGCACTCTTCCTTGTTTTTAATAAAATAAGTTCTCGTTTTTAATAAATAGTTCTCTTAATAGTGTAGTTTCAAATTTTACAATCACTCTTTAGAATGTTTTATATTATCGTCTTAAATAGCAATAAAATACATACACTATGTTCCGATTCCGATAAATTACAAATAAAAAAAACAAAACATCTTTCAAATTACCTTCAATTTGTTTGAAAACATATTGTACATATGTATTTGGTTTTGCTATTTTTTTTTTTCTTACATATTAATTTTTTTTTTTTATTCACAACATTCTTTGAAAGTTAATATTTTATGCTAAATGATATTTTTTAACTAACGATAAACATTTTTTTTTGCTTTTCAAATGTTCTCTTTTTATATTTGCTTCGGTAACTTTAAATTTTTATTTCAAATAAAAAACTTGAAAAAAAAAAAATTTAACAAACATTGTTCCAAAAACAACATATAAACAAATTTCGAAAGCATATAATAAAAAAAAAGCTTTACATATTATTAGATTAAAATATAGGTTCAGTTTTCTTTGAAAAAGTATAGAATAATTAAATTACCATGACAAAAACATCAAATAAAATTTTTAGAAAATTAAAAAAGTTGAAAAAGTTATTATGTCGTATTCTGTTCGAAGTTTTTGCTTAATTTTGAATACGATTATTTGCCCGTTTACCTTTTATGTTTTTTTTTTAATTTTAATGTGATTTGTTTAAATGTTTGTAAAAACCTGTAGTTTTTTTTTTTTATATAGACATTAAATAATTTTTTAGGATAAATTTTATAAAAAACAAAAAAAAATCTTTAAAAATTTTTCTATTTACTTTAAAAATAGAAATTGAATTCTTAAAGTGTTTTTTTGATTACTAAAAATCAATATTTAAAATTAGGTTTTATATATACATACATATATTTGCAATGTAAAATTAAATTGTTTAACTATTATATTAAAGAAAATTTTTAAGTATTGTGTGAATATAATAAAATCGCACAACATTTTTACTATATTAGAAACTCTTATTTAGACGTCATCTTTTTATCCCTTTTTATACCCTACACATTAAGTATAGGGTATATTAACTTTGGTATGACCTTTGGGTACCACCAAAAGGAAGCGAGTTAGGTATAGACATGTATATATATTCTGAATCAGGATCACCGCCGGAGTCGATTTAGCGATGTCCGTCCGTCCGTCCGTACGCACGATAACTCAAAAAATAATGATGCTATCTTGATGAAATTTATATAGTAGGTTACTAATTACGAAAGAAAGGCTAAGTTCGAATCTGGACAAAATCCGTCCATGGGTTCGGATTCTGGAAGCTTCCGAATGATTCCGGAGCAAACGAGATTATCTCCAAAAACAACAAATATATAACCTTTAAATTTGGCCGAATGGTGTTTTTTCATGTTTGATTTAGGTTTCTGAAATTTGAGAGTATTTGGTCATGGGTTTAAATTTGAAAGAATTTGAACCGTGGATTCGAATTTTGGAAGCTTCCGAACGAGCCGCAGAGCAAATGAGATTATATCCAATACGAACAAAGGTAGAACCTTTGAATTTGGTACAATGGTGTTCTTTCGTGTTTGATTTATGTCTCTGAAATTTAAGAGGATTTGGTCCATGGGTTTGGTTTTGGAAGCTTCCGAACGAGCCCCAGAGCAAATGAGATTATCTCCAAAACCAATAAAGATATAACCTTTACTTTTGGCAGAATGGTGTTCTTTCATGTATGATTTAGGCCTCTGAAATTTGAGAGGATTTGGTCCTTGGGTTCGGATTTTGAAAGCTTCCGAACGAGCCTCAGAGCAAATGATATTATCTCCAAATGCAACAAAGATATAACCTTTACTTTTGGCAGAATGATGTTCTTTCATGTATGATTTAGGCCTCTGAAATTTGAGAGGATTTGGTCCTTGGGTTCGGATTTTGAAAGCTTCCGAACGAGCCTCAGAGCAAATGATATTATCTCCAAATGCAACAAAGATATAACCTTTAAATTAGGCAGAATGGTGTTCCTTCATGTTTGATTTATGTTTCTGAAATTTGTGAGGATTTGGTCTATGGGTTCAAATCTTGGAAGGTTCCGGACGAGCCCCAGAGCAAACGAGTATATCTCCACAACCAACAAAGATAGAACTTTTATTTTTAGTACAAAGGTGTTCTGTTATGTTTCCTTTTCTGTAAAATTGGAAACTGACATTTGAAAGAATTTGAACCATGGGTTCGTATTTTGGAAACTTCCGGATGAGCACAAGAGCAACGAGCATATCTCCAAAACCAACAGAAGTAGAACCTTTAAATTTAATAGAATGGTGTTCTGGCAAGTTTTCTTTATGTTCCTGAGATGGATTCGATGAATTGGAGTGGCAATTCGGGTAGCTGACACAAACCTCCCAAGGACTACCAATCTTCGAAAATAATTAAGATAGAAACTTAAAATTTTATACAAGGGTGTCAAGCATATCCCATGCGCATGCCTCTTTTACGTTCTTGAAATTCGAGTTGAATAAGATAGAAAAGGGAAGAAGTTCAAGCAGCTGCCAAAAACACTTATGGATTTTTAATTTAATTCGAATTATTCAGGTGTAGGGATTAATAAGTCGGTTGCATCGACATACTGTTACATTTACTTTTTTTATACTCAAAACGTCACCTTTTCATCCCTGTTTGTTTACTTTTTTTGAAACTGAAAAATAAAAATATTTCTATTTTGCCTTCACTTTTATTCCACTTTTTTACATTTTTTTTTGGCATTTTTAGCTGTTAGTATACGGTGAAACTTGGAAACTTTTGTGTAGTTCTGAACTATTCGTTTGTGAAATTCTGAACTAAAAGTAAAATTTTTTTATTAAGTTCAGACACAAAATGTAAGATTAAAATAATTTTTAAACGAACATAAATAAACGCTTCAAGATGATTTGAAAAGGCAATTTTAGGCATTTAATATAAGCTAAAAAAAATAACTGCTTTTACAACCTTTGTACAAAATTTCAGGTTTCTATCTTTATTAAATTCGAAGATATGCTTGTTAGATCTTGGGAAGTTTGTGAAGGCACCCGGACCACCTCCCCAATTCATCCCAAATTTTAGAGACATTATCAGAACAGGGTAGAATACTCTTATATCAAATTTTTATATTTATTAATTTCGAAGATATGCTTGTTCGGTCTTGGAAGTTGTCTGGGAGATACCCGAACAACCATTCCAATTCATCTAAAATTTTAGACAAATCAAGGATTCAGGAAACAGCACCCTCGTATCAAATTTGCAGTTTCTATCTTTATTAATTTCGAAGATATGCTTGTTCGGTTTTGGAAACTGTATGCGAGGTACCCGACCAACCACTCCAATTCATCTCAAATTTTAGCCAAATCAGGGATTCAGGAAACAGCACCCTCGTATCAAATTTGAAGCTTTTATCTTTATTAATTTCGAAGATATGTTTGTTCGGTTTTGGAAGTTGTGTGGGGGGTAACCGAACAGCTCCTCCAATTCATCTCAAATTTTGGACAAATCAGGGATTCAGGAAAACAACACTCTAGTACGAAATTTGAAGTTTCTATCTTTGTTAATTTCGAATATACTTATGCTTGTTCGGTTTTGGAAGTTGTGTGGGAGGTACCCGAACAACCACTCCAATTCATCTCAAATTTTAGGGATATTAGAGATTCAGGAAAACACATCCTCGTACAAAATTTTAAGTTTCTATCTTTATTAATTTCGAAGATATGCGTATTCGGTTTTGGAAGTTGTATGGGAGGTATCCGAACCCATGGACCAATTTTGTCCAGATTCAAACTGAGCTTTCCTTTCGTAATTACTAACCTACTATATACATTTCATCAAGATAGCTTCACTAGTTTTTGAGTTATCGTGCGAACGAACGGACGGACATCGCTAAATCGACTCAGGAGGTGATCCTGATTCAGAATATATATACATGTCCATATTTAACTCGCTTCCTTTTGGTGGTTACAAACACCATACCAAAGTTAATATACCCTATACTTAATATGTAGGGTATAAAAAGGTTGAAAGCAAGAGGATTAAAAAACAAGGCAGAATGTAAATCAATAGTTTTTAAAAGCGCACATTTCCAAAATATAATACAAACTGTTTAGAATTATAACTTATACCAAAATTTGAAAATTTCATATAAGAAAAAATGTGAAAATAGGACATTTCTGGAATTTTGAGGGACAGTAAATCCGGAACCTGATATAACCAAGAACAATTGTTAACACACGTAAATGTATATTACTAAAGCTTTAATTTTTATGTTTTGCCGAAGAAAAATTTTCAAATTTTCAATTTTTTAGCCCTATTACCTATTAAGCAGAGGGTGGTACAAAAACATTTTCTGACGAAACTTATACTTACTAATTCTAAAAGTTCTTTCCTGTCTCAAAATTTCAAGTTCCTATCTAAAAGCGTGCCGGAAGTTACGAAGATAGAAAAATCATGCAAAATTTGGTTTTCACATAACGGTAAATTTAAATACTAAATTTAAAAAAACTTGTATAATTTTGATATTAATTTATAAAGGTAAAAAAATTCCTGTCGAATGGTGTTTTTAGATTGAAAAAATGTTATGTAGAACAAGAGATATACGCATTTAACAATAGCACTTTTTCAAAGTTTGAGGGAGTGCAGCTCCGTAATGGATGGGGCTACAGTTGTACAATATTAATTTTTTTATGACGCCTATCCATGGTTAAAATTTATTTTCTCGATCTTTAACGGTGTAGAAGTTTTGTAAACAAACGTACAAACGGACGGACGGACGGACAGAGTGAAACTAATATGCACATTTTTCCAAAATTTTTTTGAAAATATGCTAAAATGAGATTAAAAAAAAAAAATAAAAATATAACAACTGCCTAAGATTTTTTCTTTTTAAACTTTCGATTTTCATAAGTATTTACTATGTTGTTTATTGAATAATATTTGACTGAAATACGGCTTCAATTTTTGGAATTACATATTAGTTTCACTAAATTGTTGACATGCTGCAGCAGCTTTGATTTGCAATGAATTTATTTTAAGTACTTATTTGATGTATTAGATAATTTTTTAACTATGCCGATTTATAATTTTATGACACAAACATATCAAAAAGATTTATAACTCTTTTTGAATCTATAATGAAAATCATGATTTTACAAATAATTTAATGGTATTTATAATCAACAACTATTACAAATTCTTTTATTTTATTAACATTAAGTAATTGAACATAAAAAGAAAATGTTATTTTTCAGTTATTTCAAGGTTAACTAACTATATATGAAAAAGGAAATTTCCCAGACAAAATGTAAAAAAAACATAAATCTTTACATGGTTGACATTTTCTTATTATTTTCTATCCTTTCCTTTTTTGAATTGTTCATAATAATGGGAATAAAAATGTAAATCTGAAATTTCTGATAATTGTATTTTATGATTCTGATGCGTAATTATTTGCGAAAGAATTTTTTCTAATTACGAAAAAATACAAAAACAAAAAAAGCGTTCCATAATTCTCTTTTTTGATGATTTTCGTCGGGCATAATTAAAAAGTATGTTGAATTGGTTTCCTGTCATTTTTGTTTTTGTTTTTTTTTTATTATATCAATGTTTTTAATTTCTACTAAAAAAACGTGTACATTATAAATAATTCACATAATAAATATATCACATAAAATATATATTATTGAATATGTTTAATTTTTATTTATTTATTTATTTTTTATTTTAGTTTAATGAGTTTCTATTAAATTGCTGCACTAAGTGTGATAGTTGAGAGATTTTTTTTTTCATCTAATCTTAGCATTTAACATCTATGTATAAATACATATCGAAAAGGTTGGTTGTGTGGTATTTTTCATTTTTTATTCAATTATTTATTTTTAATTTGTTTTTAATCTTTTTTTTACATTTTATTTCTGATAATTCGTAACAAATCTCGCGGATAAATCGCATCCCCAAATACAAAATCTACAAAGTAATGAGAACGCAATGTGTGATTTTCTAAAAAATTTTTTTTCTCTTCTTTTTATTCAACTTGTTTACTTATTATAATTGTTTGACTTTTTGTCATGGGATACTAAAATGGAGCAGCTTTAGGAAAAAAAAAAAAATTGGAAGTGAAATCTGAATGAAATTGAAAAAAAAAAACAAATAAAATAAGAAAAAAAATGGATGTATTTCATGGAAATTAATGGCAAATATTTGTTCAGTTACATTAGCATTAACTATATAATATGTAACAGATGAAATACAGATACTTTATACTTTTGTTGTTATTCTATTTTAATCCTATGGGAAAATATTTATAATTTAAACTAAAAAAAAAAAAAAGTTTTTTAAAAAAATTCCTATTTTCATACATTAAAAAAAAAATTACAATTTCTTTTTCCAAGAATTCTATATTTTTTATTCTTTTTGTTTTTAACAATTTAAATTTTTTTTTTTGCTTTATTTAAGATTTTATAGTATGTACCTAACGTTCATTTTAAATAAATAACAAATGAGTGTAAAAATATTTTACTAATTCTATATTTGGCTAAATAAAAAAAGTTTAAACTATTTTATGTGGAAGAAAATGCTTAAAACATGTATTAAAAAATGCTTAAAATTGAATTCTTTATTTAAATGAATTTTTTTTTAGCGTATTAAAGAATTCTTTTCTTCTTCCAATATGCTATTCGGAACGTAGTGACATATTAATGGAATTAAGCGTTTCAAAAATAAATTTTTAAAATGATTCAGTCTTATTATCTTAATTTAAGTTTTACAAATCTCTCGAGATTACTTATTTATATATTTTTAACAAACCATATTTCTATTTCTCTATAATTATTAGCTTTGCTACAAAAAATATTAAATTTGATGTTATTAAAAAACTTCTAGCAATTATTTTATTTGAAATTTTTAAAATTTTTATTTTTTAAAAGGTAATTAACTGATATAAAATTTTTTTTCTCTTTTATCTAATCAATATAAGTAGGTAATACATTACTAATCAATTATATTTTTCCAATTTTTAATATAAAATAAATATATAAGTAAATGGATTTAGGTATCGTATAGCATATAACATTTTCCAAGAAGTTATTTTTAATTTAATAAAATTGACGCAAAATTAATAGATTTTTAATTTAATAAACCAAAAAATACTTAAATACTTAAATAAGAAATACACATCGAAAGGCGCCATTCGCTCGACTGAAATCTGAAGAAAAGAAGAGTGGGTAGACCTATGTGGGTATGGGTAGACATAAAATAATATAGAGAAGGTCAGTAGCGAAAAAAATTGAGAGCAGCCGTAAAACGTTGGCACAAATCAAACTGTTAGCTCAGAATAGAGTGCGATTCAGAAACTTTGTGGAAGCCATATGCTTAAACAGGAAAAAAAACATACTTAAGTAAATATAGTTTTATTCCACTTAAAAAAGTAATAAGTAATTTTTTTTAATGAAAAATAAATTAATGAACCTTTTTCTCCGGAAAATACAAAACACTTTAAAAGTAAAAGACAAATGTAATAATAACTTATTACTTAGTTATTACTTATATAAATTTTACTTTTGGGTACTTTGGGTTTAAAAACATTTAATCAATATTTTTTTTAACTTTCAACAAAATTGAATTTAAATATGTAATATATTTAAAATTTCAATGAAGAGTTAATATTATTCGTTAATTAAAAAAATTTATGATCCATCCAATTAAAAATTTAATTTTTAGAAAAATTATTAGTTAAAATACAGAATAACGTAACAGAATAAAAGAATAAAAAAAAATTTCCAACAAAAAACAAAAGATAATTAAGTAAGAGTTTTTTAATTTATTCGGAATTTTTTTTTCTTCCTATTTTTCTCTAACTTCTTTCATTCAATAAAAAATAAAAAAAATAAATATTTATTGAGAGCAAATCCAATGAACCATATACATATCTATATCCGATTATATTATATAAAATCCTTCATAATATCTTTATATATTCATTCAATCTATATTTAGAAAATGAAAATAAGATTAATTTTAAGTAAATTATATTTACTTATTAAAAGAAACTCTTTTATTGACAGTTTTTAGTTTCTTATTTACAAACAAATTTTCAAAGAAATTAATGTTAGATTTCATTGACCGAAATTTATATTGCAGTAGAACCTTCCTTCCAAAATGATTTTAAATTAATAAAATCAATATTTTTATGTTCTGAATGGTATAAGAATACTATTCATTTTAAGTATTTAAAGTTATTTCATTATTTTAAGTTATTTTTAATTTCAATTTTAAAATAACTAAGTAGTTATAATAGTTATAAAGGGTTTTCCAATTTGAGTGATATGATTTCTTTTCAAAAAAAAACATACTAATTGTTAAGGAAATTAAAATGTTTTTTATTTAATGTGAAGTACAATCGATACAATTAAGTTCTGAATAAAACATCATTCAAATGGCCTCCACGACTTCTTTTGCAGGAACGAATTCGATAAACCCAATTTTCTAGCACTTTTTCCACTAAATCAAGTCGTATGTTATGAATAGCACGAATATTGACTTCTAAAGCTTGAAGAAAGTCTGGTTTATTGCTAAAGACCAATGACTTCAAATAACCCCACAAGAAATAGTCTAATGGTGTTAAATCACAACTTCTTGGAGACCATTCAATGTCACAATTTCTTGAAATAATCGAATCTCCAAACTTTTCTCGCAATAATTCGGTTGTTGCATGTGCTGTGTGGCACATAGTCCCGTCTTGTTGGAACCAGGTGTTGTCAAGACCCCGTCTTGTTGGAACCAGATGTTGTCAAGATCAACTTCTTCCAATTTCGGCGATAAAAAGTTGGTTATCATCGATCTATACCGCTCTCCATTGACAGTAACGGTGTTACCAGCTTCATTTCAAAAGTACGAACCGATGATTCCACCAGACCAAAAACCACACCAAACTGTCAATTTAGATGAATGTAATGGTTGTTCATGAATAATTTGTGGATTTTCTTCGCACCAGAATTGACAGTTTTGTTTCTTTACCGCACCACTCAGATGAAAGTGAGCCTCATCGGAGAAGATGATTTTCTTAAAAAAAAATGAATAATTTGTAAACGTTGAAATTGAATACTTTGTAAACGTTGTTCTTGCGTATATATCTTCATGATGAAATTGTAAACATTACTGAATGCAATGAAAAAAAATGACAGGTCATGACATACTACAAATGGCCGAAACGTCACTTAGAAATCATATCACTCAAATTGAAAAACCCATTACTTATTATTGTAAATTTGAAAATTTTAACTAAAAATTTAATTAAAACTAAAAAACTAAAAAACTTGATATCACTAAACTTACATTAATTTTTTCAAAAAAATGTGGTGTAAATATGGATTAAAAATTAAAAAAAAAAATATATATATATATATACGTATATATACATAGTTAAAAGTATCTACTTAGTTAAATGTCAAAAAATGTTTTAATGATATTTTTTTCCGTTTAAATAAAATTACAAAACTGATGAGTTGATTAGTCATATTTTCAGTTATTTAACTAAATATTTGTAAATTAATACATATGTAAACCCCAAAATGTAATTTGAGTCTTTTTTACAATTGGAATAATGCTCTGGAATAATGAAATATGCCCTGCTATTTGCGGGCATAATATACTTACTTATTACCTGCTTTATAAAAATAACTAAATACTTAACTATATAAATTTAAAAATTATTATGTCTGACAACTTAAAGGCATTTATGCTTTATATTATATCTACACTAACCAATAAAAAATAAATTATTAAGAATTAATAGTTAATTAATTGATGACTAAGCAGAATACTTTACATAAAAACTTCTGATATTTTTATGTATAAGTATAGCACTGTATTTATTTGTACCTAAGAGAGTAAACTAAAATAATTAATAACAACGAATAACATAATTATAATTTATTTTAAAAAACATATTTTTTTAATAAAAATTAAATAAATAAATGGAAATATGTGAAGTAAACTACTAAAAGAAAAATTATTTAAAAATCGCCTAAAAGTATGCAACATTAAAAAAACTAAAAATTAATAATAAGGACAGAGGACTCGGTAGCCTAGGTTTTAAGCACGTGACTTATTAACCGAGGTAGTGCGAGTTTAAATACTGCACAGGTGTCAAACTTTATTAATTGAAAACAAATCCCCCTTGCTACCAAATATAGTATACGCATTTATTTATTTATTTAATCTAATATTAATACAATAAATTGTAATAACATCAGTAAGAACCTCGGCTACAAAAACCATTTTGCGCCTGACTATTAAGGTGTTAATACATTACATTATGTTAATTACATTATATTATTTACAATAGTATTGACATTATTTTTATATTCAACTTATCCTATATTTTAATTTTATTTTAGTTAATTGAACATTTTAAACATTTTAATTTTATTTTTGTAAATATTATTTTAATTTTTGCGGTGGTAGAAGAGAACAAATTACTAATTAAAAAACAACTGCCACATGATTTTGAGGTATATAATACTGACATAGGTGCCATATATGAAGCACTTCTTTACTCGATTCAATCCACTCAACAGTCAATTGTCATATTTTCGGATAGTCTAGCTGCCCTCAACACAATTAAAAACAAAAATAACAAACTCCAGATTATAAAAAAAATCAGAAACCTCCTAACCACTTCTAATAAAAATATTAAAGTGATATGGATTCCTAGTCACCAAGGCATAGTTGGTAACGAGAAAGCCGATAAAGAGGCAAAAATTTCTACTAAATCTTCTGCCTTCTTTTGTCAAATGGTTTTTCTTAATGAAAAAGTGAAGGATTACAAAAATTTCACTTGCACAGAGAAAACTAAAATGGGATAACTCAAATAGTTTTCTCAGAAGCCACTGGGCAAGTGCTGATCCACCATCATATAATATTGGAAACAAAAGAATATTAGAAAGAAAAATTTGTAGAATTACGCTAGGCCACACTCTTTTCATGAAAAAAAAACATTTTTGAAAAAACTAGCCCACCAACCTGCCTTTACTGCGAAAATATACTCTCAGTAAAACACATTTTTCAAGAATGTAGTACAACTAAACCATTTGCAGATAGAAACTCAATCGACCATAAAAATATTTTAGTACCTACACTCGAAAATGCAAACACAATAATATAAAATTTGCAATCTTTTCAAAGCATCGAACGAAATTTAGTTTTTTCTTGCTATTTTTTAGTTATTAATTATTAATTCAAATGTAAAATAATTGGTGTAAATTAAATACGTAAATAAGTAAAATATAAATACGTAAATACGTAAATACGTAAATATGTAAATATGTAAATCTAAATTTTAAAACATTGTAAAATTAACTTAAAAATTTATAGATGTTGTAAAGTAAAATAAATATTTCAAGTTATGGTAATTTAATGTAAGCCCAAAATGGCCGTAGTTGCCGAGGGTAACTTCTGATGCTGTATAATTTATTATACAGTACCAGATGAAATAAATAAATAAAATAAATATTTTAATTTTTATTTTATCTTACCTTTTCTTCTTTTTATTATAAGCAACTAAATAGTTTATAACTAAATGATTTCCCATATTTGGAACAATTTTGTAATTTCTTCTATTATAGCTAAATTTTCTTTTTTAGGTTTAAGTGCTTCGTTGGCAGTGATCGACTGTTTTTCAAGCACCCTTCTAGCTGCTAAACAATCTAGAAATATGTGTTTTATTGTCATTACATTATGACAAAAAATGCAAGATCGTGGCTGAGTTTTTTCAAATAAATATTTTTTGGTACTTATTGTGGGGCCTAATCTAATTTTAGCTACTTTCCTATCTAAGTTTCTGTTACCTATAGTATAGACAGGAGGACCATTCGCATCGGGCCAATGACTCTTTAGAAAACCATTGGCAAAAAATGTTATTCAAAATATTAGACAAACAAAGTGGAATTCAACTATAGTATAAATATAAAATTAATAATATTACTGTATAAATTAATCCTATGTGATTTGTAACATTAATATAAATAAATAATTAAAATAATAAGAATTTTGGTATTAATTAAATATAAGTACTCAGTCGGGTTACCATTATAAGACTGCATTATATTTGACTGAATTTCATTTATAACCAACTCTAAAATCCCTTCTTAACAAATAATCCTTTATAAAATAAATAAATAAAAAATCTTGCCTTTTTTGAAGTTTCGGTGATTGAGTAAGCACATGACTTATCTTTGCCACCAAATATAGTGCAAATATGCACACATATATAATACATAGATTATAATATAAATAAAATAAATAATTTAATTTAATTCTTTTTAATAAATATAATAATGTAATCAAAATTAATCAATTTCTTAAAAGTAAAATATTAAACGTGCATCATAATAAGTATATATATATATATTTAAATTCAAGTAAACTATGTCTGCTATTTATTTTTCTATGACAGCATTATGGACATTAATAAAAAGTTTTTGTTTAGTATAAATATATTTTTATTATATTTAAGTGTGAGTAAATTTAATTAGAAATTCACAATGTAATTTTTGAAAAAAAGTTGATAAAGTTTGAAAATGTAATGAAAAAATGAAAGAATACATAAAGAATTCCCACAATGTTATACAATTTATTTTAATTAGTTACCCACTAAAAATTTTGTTTCCTTATTTTCTTTAATTTACTTTTTAATTTTTTTTTAGAAATCTTAGCTAAACATTAATTTATCACTCATACTTATACTCTTTTAAACTGTTGAATATTTATATGACAAATTCAATATCCTTTATAAAATATTGAAGGATGAACTTTCCAAAAATATTATTTTCACATTTAAAAGGAGAAAAACTAAATATGTAAGCTTAATTCATCAGCTGTAAAATTATATACTTATTTATACAAAAATCTTAAAAACAAAAATTGAACCTCTTCTGTTTTTCGCACAATTGGCTGATAAAATATACAATAATAAAAAATTTTCTTTCAAAATATGATCAAAAAACATTAAGAAAATTTATAATTCACGTTTTAAAATTTTTTCTTCATCTAAAAAAAAAAAAAAAAGAAAGAAAAATCCACAAACAACAAAGAATCAAAAAGCTTTTTTAAGATAAAGTTTATTTTATTTTTTATTAATTTTAAAATACTCATACTCATATTTTTCAAAATATATATGTATGTGTATCATAAGTATAAGTATAATATGAATTGTTTTTCTAAATACGAATATACAATTATATATTATAAATGTGTGCATATTATATATTACGTCATCATTGATAAAATCATTTTAATAACCAAGAATTTGTTTTTTTCATCATAATTTTTATAATTAACAAACAAAAAAGAGTTACCGGTTTACAATGTTTCAACACAGCTTGCTACATATTTCTACATCAAAAAAAAACATAGATATATGACAAATAAATGTCCTTTTTCTGGTATTATTCTTTATTATTCTATAAAATGCGGTTATTGTACAATGTTTAAATATCAACCACACCAGTCACAAATAACGTAACGTTTTCCTAAATTTTCGATTTAATTTCTCTGAAAAAGCAAATTTTGTCTCTAATAAATTATTTTTGGAGATTGATTAGTTTAATTCCTTTATAATTTCAAACTAAGATCTATTAAAAAAAAAACATCTAATAAGGTTGTTTTTTCATATGAAGATTTCCAAAGCCTTAGAAACAAAAAATTTCTTAATCTGTTCGTTTGCTTACAAAACTTTTAAATTATTCATGACACTTACTTATTGTGAAAGATTTTTTTTATAGCCCTAATAATTAAAGAGTTATGAAACGTGGAAGTTAAAAAAAAAGACCTTTTAAAAAAAATTGTTATAGCATTTTATTAAGTGTCAGAAATGAGCTCAGTTGCATTTTTCTCCTGTGTACATTGTTTTAAGACAAAGACTTTTAAGGGGAGACAATTTCAATATTTCAATATTATATTATTTTACCAAGTTTGAAACCGGTTCATAGTTTAATAAAAATTTTTTAAAATTGAAGAAAATGTCTCTTTTTAGTTTTATTTACATAAAAACTTCTTTAAAAAAAATTGGATTTCTTATGATAATAATCCTATTATATGAGAATGCTTCCAAATTTTCATAATTATAATTTTCTTCATTTTGTTAATGTTGAAAAACAGCATATTTCTTGAACTCTTCCTTTTACTTAAAAACTAAAGATTATATTTACATAACTATACAATTATATAACGATTTTATATAAAAACTAACGATTAAGTATTTATTGTGAAAATGTAGGGCTTTTATTTTTATTTAAAAAAAAAAAGTAATTTAAAAATACAATAACTAAGAATAAATGAAAAATAACTAAAATGTCAATTTAAGAAAATAAAACCTTAGAAAATTAAAAAATAATTGAAGAAGAAAAGGTTTTAACTTTTAATACATATTGCGTAAACTAATTTTTTGTGTTATTTTGTGTTCCAAATCAAAGTTTCCAAAATACATTTAAAAATGTTTGAATTGTACAATGAAAATTTTTAATTTTAATTATAATCTGATCAAATTCTTTATAAATACTAAGTACTTATGTAGTTTTGCATATTTTTTTTTCCAAAGTTATTTCCATTTACATATTTATTTTCAATTTCAACAACGCTAAATTAAACTTCCACCGAACAAGTTTTTTTTCAACGTCATTTTATTGTATACCATCAGATAAAAAACAAAAAATTTTTGAAAAAAAAAATTACTCTTTAGAAAATTAAAGGGTACTTTTAAAAGAACTCCCCGCCATCATTTACTTTATAAACATTAATAGTAACATAAAAATCACTAGCAGCATCATCATCATCATGCCATTGATTTTAAGCAATGCAGACTCTAAAACCCGGAATAAAATCTTGTTAAAAGGAAGAAGGAAAAACATAAAGAAAACACAAAAAAATAAAAAAATTTTTTCAAATAACTATATATACTGTTGTATAAAAACACTGCTGTTGAAAATTTTGTTATAGACATTAAAGCAATGTTGCCTATTTTCTGCAAAATATTGTGAGTTCTGTTTTAATTTGAAATTAAAAAGAAAATTTTTGCAAAAAAATGAAAAAAAAAATTAAAATATAAATAACATCTCGAAAATTGGCAAGTTCTTAAAAAGTAAAAAAATTGCAAACAAGCTTTAAATATTGCATATGAAAATAACTTTTTTAGCTCTCTTTCGTTTAAAAAAGAGAACAATATTTAAGGATTGTTATTGCAATATTATATAAGAAACATATAATTAATTTGATCATGCTCCTATTCTATTTGTTATTAACAAAAAATAATTGACTTGAAAGCTTAAGTACCACGATCTATAAATTATTCTTTAGAATGAAAGTACTTTTTCAAATTAATTAACTCCGATAAACTTTTTACCATTTCTAAAAATTCAAGCTTTTTGAAAAAATACAAAAATAAAAATACGAAAAAATACAAAAATAAAAATTTGAGGTCTTCTTAGATTAAAAAAAAAAAACAAGAAGTTTCAAGTGTAAAAAAGAAAATTTACAATAAAAAATGAAACATTCAATCAATTACTTTTAAAATTTCAATAAAACCTTAATAAACAAATATTACAAACAAAACAATATAAAATTATCACTAAACCACCCAAGTTTCCTATTTAAAAAAAATCCTAATCAATTTTTTCTTTTACTGTCGATAAAATTCAAAAACAAAAAGAAAATAATTAATATATAACAAAATTGAAATAAAATTCTCATTAAAACCATGTTTGCAATACCAAACAAATTAAACTAAGGTAATTGACATTCAGAACAGAAAATAATAAGAAAATGAAAACGCCTTACGTGGCTAAACAAAAAAAATAAGAGCATATAAGGTAATTTTTTAATCAAAAGTAACTTAAATTCATACTCTCTTTACTAATTAAAAAAAAATAAAAAAAATAAACAATTAAAAACAAGAACAAACAAAAAAAATTTAAATTGATCTTAATTTTTCTTTATAGTTTTTACAAAACTTAACTAAAGGAGTATAAATGCATTTTATTGTAAGGAAAATATTGTCTTGTGATAAACCGTTTTTTCTACTAAGAAATTTTCACCACCAAGAATGTTTAAACAAATTGTATTATCGTGTTTTATAAAACACATTCTAAACAATTTTTGAAAGATTTCCACATACATAACCTAATGTTAGTTTAAACTTCTTACTAAACTACAAAATCCAATCAAAGCTACAATATTCTCTTATCGACCAAATCTACAATCTTTAATTGATTTATAACACTTTTGAAAGTAAACTAAAGATTCTAACATATTATACAAGTGCAATTAAGCAACTTAATTTCATGTTCTAATAACTTTTGTTTTTCCTTTTCTAATTTTTAATTCTAATCAAATTAAATAAAAAATGATGTTATAGTACATTAAAAAAATTAACCTACAAGTAAATTTAATTTTGAAAAGGACAGGCCTCTCATCACCTATATCATCAATAAAAATTTAAATTTCAAACTATCAGGTTAAAGGTTATTGGACTACTCAATTTCAGTTCTATGATGTAGTTTTTATATTGCAATTAATTTTTTATCATCAAAAATAAATTTTCTTTTAATCAAAAGCCATTTTAATAGATATCAGTCAACTTTATATGACACATTATGTAGCTGATTGGTTAATGTTTTCTAAAATAAAAAAAAAATAAGTGATAAGAAAATTATGCATTTGAATTTTAGAATTGTAATATGTATTTTATTCCATTTTAAATATAACTCATAATTTTATAGACAAAAATATAATTTTTATTTGTTAAAAAAAAATATTATATAAAAAAAATGACATTTTTTCTTGATAGAATGAACAAAACTAATAGCGAAAAAGGCGAAATTTCTAATGACGTCGCAGAACTATACCCGAAGTATACTACATATAATTCAATAAAACATGTTGGCAAAAAATATTTTTAATTTATATAAATTTTTTTTTTTGAATTTGTAAAAAGGTTATTTTAAAAAAAATAATTCTCAAAAAAATTGGACTATATAGAACAATTAGGAAAGAAGAACGCCACAAAATAAAAGTTAAAAATTGCAACCCACTTTGAAGAAAAAAAAATTTCCCGAATGCCGGTTTTCATTTTGATATGTATATGAATATATTATGATGGACGATATGAAAATATATTGTATGTAATATGTATGTGGATAAGCAAATCGGAAAATTCAATTTACCAAAGTCATGAAATAAAAATTGTTAATAAAAATATTGTCTTATTTGGTAATATTTAAGAATCAAAAATATGCTTATAATTTTATTTTATTATTTACGCTCATATTAGTCAAGGTTTCCTTTTAAGATTAAAAATAAAAAGAAAAGATGTCTGCCAGTCATCACGATTTTTTTTTTTTTCTTTTTTCAAATATATGTATTTATACATATTCACCTTATTTCGATAAGTTCAATCAGAGATTTCTGTAAAATACGATACGAAGACAATAAGGAGTTTGCTCATAAGGCAATCATATTGAAATAATTAAAAAATAAGAAATTAAATGAAAAAGAACATTCGCTGCAGATCCCACGTTTCAAAAAAAAAATAAATTATTCTAAATCTTAAAATAAGTAAAATTTCTTACCTTTTTTTTATATTGAAAATTTTTTTCTTGTTTTCTTTTTCTTGTTTTTGGGAAAAACAATTTTAAATGATATTAAGGAAAACTCGAGGTTTTCAATTTTTTTTCGATTCTTCTTTAACTTTATAAATCCATAATTGACTTAGTTTTTTATTTTTCCTTTTTTTTGTTTGGTACCTAGTTTCTTTTTAACAGAAAAAACAGTTTTTGATTAAGCCTAAGTTTGTATTTAGTCTTTTACTAATTATTTTAAAAAGACTACCTATCGTATCTGTGTCGTTTGTTCACCACCAGCTGATGATTTGTATACGGTACGGTTATATACACTTATTTAATCTATACCATAATTTATACATATAAAATACTTATTTATAAAAAATGATACCCATGTATATTTATAGTTGGCATATAATAAGTAGATTATATTACTATAAAATTTTAGTTGACAAAATTAATCTTTTTATTGCTTAACTGATGATTTTTCCTGTACATTTACTTTAGCTTAGCTATACATATAACCAACATACATATATACTTATTAGATATTTTTATTTAAAAAATTAAATTTTTAAATTAAAAAAATTTTAAATTTTTGTAATATTCCACCATTTACTTAAAATATTTCACCGCTCTTTCAATTTAAATAGTATCGGCGTAATCGAGTTTCACGTTTTAATTTTTTTTTTTCTTTTTTAATATTTATATCTTTTCTTTTTGTTTTAAAATTATTATTTAACTCTTTTCTTTTTACTTTTTATTTTATATATGATTTAGTTAGTTTTAAAGTAGAAAAATAGTAAAAAAAAAAAACCAAAGATGTGAAGTGACGACTAAAATTTTTTCTTCAAAAAAAAAATTCACAATTTTTTTTTACGAGCGCGTCACTTTTTAATTCAATATTTTTGTATTTACTTTGACCGAATTTTCAAAAAAATTACACCGTTTTTAAGAAAAAATTTTAAATTTTCGATATATATAATTTTTATAAAATTTTATTTATAATTATTTGGAATAATATTAATGGGAAAAAAGTTAATTTGGTGCAAAAAAAAAAAATTCCTTTCGTTCTTTTACTTTTTTTTTGTTCTTTTTGTTTTATTTGAGAGAAGCAGTTGTATCTGCTGTCTGGTTTTCACACAACGATGATAACCGCAAAGAAGTTTCCAATGCAAAATTTGACGAAAAAATTGTAATAAAATGAAATACTAAATGTAATAGATTATATTTCTTTATATGTCAACAAATGTTTAATGTCAAGAAAGTTTTTTATTACAAGAACGTTTTTATTGAGAGGGGTGATAAATAAATTACTAAATTTTATAATTTTTAAACTATACATACATCTATGTAATATATGTTATAGGCTGCGTTACACGGTGTTAACAGTTGTTGTTAACACATCTTGTTGTTATACTGCTTCAACGCTCTTAACTTCTACACTATGTTGTCAGTTGCTGTTGCAACTTTATATGTGTGCGTTAACATTATAACTTATTTTTTTGACGTGATAAAATTTTTTATTGTTGCTTTACATGTATTGGTGGCATGCAACACGTAAATCAGCTAAATTTTGGTTAATCGGGTGTTAACCGCGTTTTCGTCGTTTTTTATCGTTTTAAAACTTATTTTTAGGAGAAGTGAGGAAGTGGGAAAGAAAAACAAGAAATTACAACTGACGATTGCAACAACGTGTAAATGCTGGGATAAAATTTATACTATATGATATGTATGTATTAAAAATTATATGTAGTATATATATATATCAGTATATCTTGGTAATGCTGCCCATACGCAGCGGACTAGGTTGTAAACTTGGTACACGGACAGGTTTTAGAACCATACCACACACTTATCCAACCTATCATCCAACCGTTGTAATTATGTCCTTTATATTTTTTATTATTTTCTCAAATCAAAAAATCTCGATGTTAAAATGACATTTAAGTTGTACAACTTGCCCATACACGATACAACTGAACTACAAACCAAAGACTCCGCCCACAAAATTTAAAATTTTTTGATATTCTTCCAACCAACTTTTCAACCATCAAAATGGTTTTACAACTTGCCCATACACGATACAATTTATCAAGTCCGCGTACCAAGTTTTCAACCTAGTCCGCCGTGTATGGACAGCATTAGAATTTGAAAGAAAGTATACATATTGATATGTATACGTAACGTACACATTAACCTAGAAGCCAGACGAGACAGTACTTGAGTACTAGCAAGATAGTGCACAAATGCATGAACGTTTTCTACAATACTATTACATTTTTCCAACTCTTTTCTTCTTCTCTACTGTCTTGACATTTTCTAGCATTTTTCTAGGTAACGGCTAACGCCTAACATGAGATAGTCGTTTTTTTTTTAGAGATGAAATATTTTTCAAAATGAGGGAATTTACCATTGCTTATTAAGAAGTTTTGTAACGAAATATTTAGAAAAATAATTCAAGTTTTGTTCACAATTTAATTTTTGTATACATATGTATGTATGTATGTATGTATATATATATTAGTAAATTTAGTGGTGTAAAATTTGTTAATAATTTTGAATAGAGATAAAAACAGTGAAGTATAATATTTATAATTTATCTATTATCTTGTCGTTTAGGTATATATGTATTATGTATTTCTATTAACAATTTTGATTGCTTGACATTGCTTTTGATATTTTTCAATGCATAATGAATGCACGCATATGTATTTTAAACCTTAAAAGGGATTTGAAGGGATTTTCTTTTAATTGATGAGGTTATAAGTCAGTGTCAGTATAATTCTAGAGTTTAGATTAGAGTTAGTTAGTTAAAGTTAGGTCTTAAGTACCCCATCAACATACGGATCTATAAAAAGAAGTTGGTGTTAAATTTCTTTAGATTTATTCCATTCCATTCCAGCATGATATAATTTTGACCGAGGAAGTTTAAAAACTTTCTTAGATCCATGTCAGAGAGTTCACCTAAATGTTGAAAAAAGAAACTACCGAAAAGTGTTAAATACCACTACAAAAAACGATTTGCTGCATTTTTAAACATTAAAATTTAAGTCTACCAAAAAGGGTTTCTTTAAAAAAAAAAACGTATTAAAAGAAGAAAGAGAGAAAAATGACTTTTTTACATCAATGATGAAGATATGAAGTGCATTATTTTGGCAAATGGCGAAGAATTTCTTTTTCAAAAATTGTTTTAAGCAATGAATCGATCTTAAATCAATAATATTTTTGATATACTATTGATGAACAACAGCTGTATTGTTTAAAAATAGAAATAAACGTACATTTAAAAAAAAATTCATTTTCGGTTGCAAAAATTATTCCTATTTCCAAAATAAAATAAATAAATTATAACAAAATTATGTATGTAAGTATATTAAATTACAATATATGTATGTTGTACATACATATGTACATAAGTTCATTACTGGTATTGAACGAATGCTACAAAAAGCGTCAAGAAGAGTGGATACAGATTCATTGCCCGTATTTAATATTCATTTGAATAATGAATGACGATTGTAATACTGAAAAACTTTGATTTCAAAATCAAACCGTAGTACATATAGGCTTTTTTACTAGTCATAAATCATAATCTATTGTTAGGTATAAAGTGATTTTTATAGATTACAAATTCTATTTATTCTTGGGAAAATGAAGAAGTAGTAAGTACATACTGATGTATTATGTACATACATATGTAAATTCAATAAAATTTATAAAATTCAAATAATTCAAATAATTCAATAAAATTTTTCTTTATATTTAACATAAACTTGTAACAGTTTTCAAAATAATTAAGAAGTATTTTACGAATATAAATCCAACATATTGCGTTAAGCGTTTAACAATAACATATACTTTTTTACAAATTTTTTAAATTCTTTAAGTAAAAGTATTTTTATTTCACTTTAACCTAAATACGCTATTCAATTAGATAAATAGAGAAAACAGTATAATTTTGAGAAAGTAAAACTAATGCCGTAGTAGATTTTATTGGTAATAGCATTTTTGCAACAATTCAAGACTCAAGAGTGGATACAGTACTACTTTGTATAATTGTGTCTGATTGTGTCGTACAAATTAGAAATGTGAACATACAAGGCAAATTACAAAAGCAGGTTTGGATCGGAACTGATAGTACTTTAAAAAGGTTGGGGACTTGGAGTCGATTTTTATTTTTTTTACTATCAGGGGAAATAACAGAAGACAAAACTATTAGAATAGGATAGAGAAAAGTAGAAAAGATATTAGAATACTAATCTTTAATAAATACATATACATACATATGTATGTATTAATATGAACTATTTTTTTTCTTTATTTAATTTTTAATTCTTGTTCATCAGTAGTAAAATGTTCACCATATCTAAAATCATCAAACTTAGAAAATAAAATTATTTGCCCACATACATATAAGATGGTTCTTTTAGATTTTTTTTTATAACAATTCTTAGTAAAAACTAAAATCCTATACATATTAACGAACTTATGTAACATAATATGTATCTTTAAATTTGTATGTACATACGTACAATTATTCCCATGACCCAAATTTACCTAAAATTAAATTTATTATATTTTTCTGGAAAATAAATTATTCCCATAGTTTAGCTAAAATATTAAGGTTTAACTTCTTAATTCATAAGTACATAAGGTATATAATGTTTTATGAAAGAAAATTTGGCTATTTGCAAGTGCCCCTTTCAATCTGTATTAAAGAATCCCAAAAACCAAATAAAAAAAATATAGAATTTCCCATGTCTGACTGAATAAATTTGTGAGATTTTAATATTTTAACAATTTTATCTTTTGAAATAAATATCTAGTTCATTGTAAAAAAAAACGAAGAAACATTAAATGTTTTTGTTTTGCACATCACAACCCCTATTTAAATGTTTACTTTTCCTACCATCCCGAATTACCTGGCCGGATACATATTCCCAAAATTGAAATAGTAATAATATATTTATGTAAGTATGGTACCATTTTTTTTTAATTTTATTTAAGTATGTACATTATACATACCAAAATAATTATGTATGTACATATAACCTGGTATAATTTAAGTGTAAAAAATATTAATTGGTTAGAATTGCTCTATTTAAATCCAACATTAAATCGAAGGGTTCAATTATAAAAATATTAATCAAAATTTGATATTCATTTTATTAGCTTATGAAATTTAGATTCTTCTTGAAAATGAAAATTTTGGGAAATTTCATGGTTTTTAGATTATTATAGTCTAAAAAAATATGTCATTACAGTCTGTGATTATAGTCTAAAAAAATGTGTTATGTTATAGAACTTTTAGTGGCTATATCAAACTTTTTTTCCTTTTCGTAGATTTGGCTTTTCAGCTTTATATCACAAAAACCTTTTAGTTGGGCTCCCCAAAATAATTTAATATTTCTTAACAATTAAAGTAGATACATATATTTATAGTAATATTTTTTAAACCGCTAAACATTTTATAGTACTGTATATATGTGTGTGTATCCAGATACTTAAAATCGATCACAAATCATAAATTATAATTCCATGTATGTTCTTTTAATCTCAATATACATACATATGTACATATTATTATTACAAGAATGTGTACTTAAAAAAATTTCTTCCAATTAAAAACAAATATATGTATATGCATGTACAAACAGAATCTTTTTTAATGAGTTTCACCTACTTCCCAAATCCGAATAATATCACGATCATAAGAAACAATTAATTGAATGCAAATAATTAAATTCTCTATAAGCTATATTATATCAAGGAATATGAATATCAATTGGCAGAACAGATCTTTTGAGCTATGAGACTCTGGAAGAATTTATAATGTAATTTATAAAGTCTATAATGTTAAATTAAAGACTTCTAGCATATGTATCTACTTAATTGCAAAGGATCATTTTAAAACTATGTATATATATATATGTACATAAATACTTTCATATGCGTATAAAAAAATAATAACACTATTTTAAATCTGTATTATAATTTTGTAAAAATAAAGGATATACCTATTTGTGTATATAAATAGTTTTTGGTAAAAGTTACCAAACATACATACATACATACATAGTTTAAATTAAAAAAAAAATCTTTTTCACTTAAAAAAGAAAACAACATACGTATGGATGGACAATTTTTTTCTATTTTACAAAATTTTTACAACAAATTCATCGTTATTCAACTCAGGAACTTTATAAGTTCAACTTATATATATATATACATACAAATTTTATTTTATTATTTAATTCTTGCAATTTTAAATGTTTACACGCTTTACTGGACATTCTCATCTTTCAAAATATACAATCTTTATACATATTTATAACCTCTGAAAAGAAGTGGTCATCTTTTTTGCATTCATCAAAATCAAATAAAAAACAAAATGCAATTTTAATTGTTTTCATATACCTGATCCTTACAGGATCATCCAGTTTATAACCAAAAAAAAACAAAATTTAAGAATAAAGAACTGAAACAGGAATTAAAATTCATTCAAAATTCATACAAACCGTACAAAATAATAATAAAAACGACATTTATGTATAGGTACATATGTATGTAACCTTCAATATGGAACCAGAAATGAAAAAACTTCTCTACTGATTGCATTACCTTTTTTTTTTGATTTTTTGTGAGTTGCACAAAATTCCAAAATTTGGCAGTATAATCCGCAAAAACAACAACAATAATAATAATAATTAATAACAATGAAAAATTTTTGTTCCGTAATCAGTACCAAATAATCTAACAAAAAAAATTGCATCCATATAATTTATGCAACAACAACAAACAATAATTTAAAGAACAGCAGCAAAAGTAATAAAATAACGCATTCCCGTTTTATCCTTTATTATGGTTTTTTTTTTCTGATTCCTTGTAATAATTGTACAAATTTAATAATAAACAAACAAATTTGTATGAATGTGTAGATGTATGTATATATAACGAAAATGTGTGATCGATTATGAGAAATTTAAGGTTTTTTTTTTTAATTTGATCTCATTTTTTTTTTTTGATATTTTTTTTTGCATAAGATTTCTTGACAGATTTTTTTTTCTTTTCTTGAAGCAAATTACATTAAGGTGATAATTGTTGTTCTTATGCTTTTTTTTCATTTAAATTTTTTTTTTAAATTATTTTGTGCATTATTATTTTTAAGGAAGAAATTTAAAAAAAAAATACATACTGCATATATATGTATGTAAATATGAATATTGTATATTATATTACATACATACATACATAACATAGTAGAAGTTTTCTCATATAGTAGAAAAAAATAAAAGAGTAATGGTTAAAATTATTAGCACAATATTGTACTTATGAAAACTTCTTGAAATATTTTTTTTTTTTTTTGCAAAGGTAGGTGAGAACCTCAAAATGCACCAATAAGCTCAATACGTAAATTCTATTTGGTAGTGTTGGACTTTAACCAACTAAACGCCACCTTCCTTTTAAATCAAACATTACGTTGAAACCTATGGTAGGTATAATGTGTCATTTGGTTTGGGGATTGTGAAAGTAGTAATTAAGAAAATAAAGGAAGTTATTGGATGTTTGAAGGATGTTTGTTGATGTTTGTTCCTCAAAGTTTAATGCTTTATGTCCATAAAAGTTTATACTTTATTTTATAATAACACTTGTGATAATCTGCCTAATAACTAATTCAAATCATCAATCTGACAGCTGAGTTTTGTTCAAATCTGTATGCTTTTACTAAAAACATGATTACACCATGTAAACCGTTTGCCTAAATGAATTCCAAGGTATTTATATGATTCTGATTATATGATAAAGTTGTATAGTTTAAAAATAAGGCAACTCTCTTCTTTTTTTCACTTTCCATGAGCAGTTGTTTTTGTTCAGCAGTTTAATACGCCACTTTAATTTGTAGTTGTAGATGATGCTTAATATACTACACTTTTAGATTTAAAGATGCTGTTTTTGTAACATTACTTAAAAACAGTAACGCTTTGCTATCATCAAATGTATCAATTATTACATCTTCATTCCTCGATATGTCTAATCAAAACCGCAGATGTAAATATACATTTTTGGACCTATTCACATATAAAATTGGATAGATTCGAGCCATTTAGATTACATGGCATGGCAATAATATTTCACATAAATAAAAATTGTGATTATTGATTATGAATTTTAAATGAATAATTAATCCGAGTTTTTACTGCTCGTAAAAATGCTGGATTTTTTAGGATATTAATATATTAAAATTTAGTAATTTATTCATATGATATAATATAGTAAAAATTAAACTATATTATAAATGGGTAATTTTGTAAAGGTATATCATCTGTACAAACAAAAATTTTTTATGTTACTTATAAAGTCTATAATGAAGTTTATAAAAAAATAGATGGCAAAAAAGATCATAATATATGTAGATACATATATTGTATGTATATTTTACTTTTATGAATTCGCCTTAATTTTAAATACGAAACCATTTTTTAAATCTTAAATACATATAAGATATAAATCCCAAAAATATTTCGGAAATATATGTAATTTTGAAAATATAGTATAAATTGATTAATTTGGGTTTTTGTTTTTCGACTGAATGAACGACTGGCTGAAGATTCGAAATAATTTTCCTGATTAAAAATAAAATAAAATTTACATTATTTAATCATAACATCAAAATTAATAAAAACAATAATATCAATAGTGAAACAATAAAATACAATAAATGGAGATGAGTTGAACAATTTAGAAGAAGGAATATAAAGCGTAAGATTGCTTTAGATTTCAGCTTGCAAGATAGCAAACTTAATAAATTACCATCAAGGCTTTGGAAAATTATTTGATGAATTATATTATTTTAAATCTGGCGTTTTTAATTACCTCTTCTCTCAACTGCAATAAGAAGTATTATAATAGATTAACTATATATATAATAATGATATGATATATAATATACGGTTTAGAAATTTGAAAAATTCTTGTTGTGTAAAAACAAAGCACCTCGGTAACATTGTTTTAAACTCTTAGAGAGATCTTATAAAATAGATTTTTTAAATCTTCAGTTAAAAGTAAACTCTTTAAAATGATTTTTATATACGATGCAATCTGTAAAAATTTCGAATATTCTCTAAACTAATTATTTTTGTATAATACTGTATGTTCAGTACTATAATTTTCATCAAAGAATTCATCAAAGATTTTTCATAAGTACAAAGTCTTGTGTCTTTAGATCTTAGGTACACTTACAAACGAAAATAGAAATTGTATGAATTGTATGAAACAATAAATTAATAATAAAAAAACGATCGTTTACATAATTTGTAAATTATTATAAAATGATGTATGTATGTATGTATATATATTTACATTTATAATATATGTATAAATTATTTTCAAAGGATTCACTCAAGTAACTACATCTTTTTTTTATGCACTATTGTTTCCAAAAATCAAAAATAAAACTCAGAGCAAAAAAAAAAAAAGAAAACTACGGCATATTTTTTTTTGTACTATTTGATCCTTATTTTGCATTTGTATTGTATTCATATTCATGTGTATTAGTTACGGCTTTATATGCATATACATATGTATGTACATATTATCATTTCTTGACCTTTTGTTAAAATATATTGTTTTTTTATTTTTCAAAATTTTTGGCAAGAAAAACTGTTTGAATGTAGAAAAATTAATTTCGAGTTGAACTTAAAAAAAAAAAAACAATAACAACAACTCGATCTAAAGAAACTCTTAAAATGATTTTTAGGCGTGAGAATACATAAGAAAAAAATATGTAGTTTTCATTTTTAATTCTTGCTCCAAGTTTTGTTCTTTTTTCTGTTGCATATACATACATACATATGTACAACATACAACATATATATATGTACATATATAACATTGTGTAGTTTTAGTTTTTGTATAGTCAGAGAAAAATAAAATTGTAGGAATACATGCAGCAAATTTTTTGTTTTTATATTGACTTCAAAAAGAACCAAAAAAAAAAAACAATTATAAATAGATCCCATGGCCATAATGCACATAGGTACATATAAAAATAAGTAGGTAAGTACATGCACATATGTACATTACATATCTACATAAACATACATATGTATATTATAAGTTAGCAAGAGTGCAATTGAAAATGATATGTAATATGTACCACATATGACATACATACATACTTATGTAATGTTTCATGTAAATTGTGCAACATATTGGCATTCAAGTCCTTTTTTTAAATTTTCTTCATTTGTTTTGTTAAAAATAGAATTTCAAATTCTTAGAATTATTGTAAATTTGTCTAGGGTGCTTTCGGTATTTTATGCATACCATACATACATATGTATTTATATATACATTTTTTTCCTGCTTTTTTGTCCTTTTTTTGCTTTTTTATAATGCATATTTTTTGTTAGTTTGCGGAATCGAGTTTTGTAATTAAGGTATTCAAGTTTCATTTTTTTTAAAAAATTTATTTATAAATCCTGTGTCAATCTTCCTTTTTTTTGTATTTACTATGAATAATATATGTACATCCAATCGGGCTTCTCCATTTAATAAATTCAATAGATCGATGAAACAGTGTCGTTTCATCAGTAAGCGTTTCATTAAGCAGAGGTGCGTAACGAATCAAAGAAACTATGTACGTCCAAGAGAAGACAGACACCCCTCCTACTAAACGACAACATACACGAAATCCAGAACTAATTGTTCAAATACATTTAAGCACTGTGTATTTGGTTTCAGCTTGGTTAGGTAATTTGTTTTATCTTTAGATTAATAAAAAAAAAACAAAAAAAAAATATAATAATACATATAAAATTTGATTTTTTCCCCTAAGGGAGGGGGGAATCCTCCAAAGATACCAAAAATTCCCCCTTGGTGGTGTCAGATTCTTACTGACTAAATCCACCTCCCCCAATAATCTAAAAATCCCAATATAATGGTATGAAAACCCTACTTGCAGTATATTGGCTAGGGAGTCGGGATAGTATAGATTCGATAAGGATGAGGAAACATTGAATTGGAAGTGGGACTGCAAGGAAATAATGAATCCGCCTCTTATTATTACTATTTTGCTAAGTTATTATAGCCATCAACAGTTACAACATGCAGTAGTATGCAACAGCTGCTTGCATGATGTAAGTAATTGAAGGCAACCCTACTGTCACTGTAGCAAGTACTATTATTATTTATTGGTATTGGTTTTAGTTATTAATATTATGATTATTTACTACAGGACCATCAGTGGATTACAATGTGCAGTAGTATATGACATCTTGCTGCATGATATAACCATAGCACTATGCAGCTATTATTATTATTATCTTTTGAAATGAGGCAATGTGAAAAAAAATTTTAATGGCACTAGTTTTATCCAACCAATCGTTTCAAGTATTAAAATATATTAAAGGAATATATATATTAAATGATATTATAAAAATAAAGTTTAGTTCTATTCTCCTATCAAAACAATTTTTGTATATAAAAAAAAAAGGAAAATACAATATTTAATTTTTATAAAATAAATTACTGCAGGTATTTATAATTTGTTTAAATTAATAATAAAATTCTTGTTCGAAGTGTCTCACGTTTTACGAAATAAATATATATTCTATATAGTATATAAATAATATGTAATAAAATGAATAAATATAAATATAAATAAATTAGTAAAAAATATATACATACATACATATATTCAAATTTCAAAATACAAGTATCTACTTATTTCATAACCCAAAAGCTTTGCTATTCGAAATTATTTTATTTTTTTCTCGAAAAATTCAGACTCCCATCTTCTTTAACAAAATAATTGCTGGCTATGTAATGAAAATTAATTTTTTATTGATAATTTATTAAAAACTTATATTTTCAAATAGAGCAGCTAGTAATTCCTTTTTAATGATTTTTTTAAATAGAAGTTTAATTGTTTAAAAAATTTGTGTTCAAAATTATTATGGAAAAAAGGTTAATTAATAACAAATTTTTTAAATATACAAATTAATTAAAACTGGCAGCTATACAACTTGCCAAGATAATTTTATACTAAAGATTTCAAACATTTTGGATGTCCTATTTTTGCAATGTACTTTAATAGTCGGAAATATCTCCTCTATGAATTAAATAAATATAAAAAAGGTTGCATTTAATTTAACGTAAATTGTATTGTGAAATCAAACATATATTTACATTAAATTTACAAAACATAATAATATACGTATGTACATAACAATTATATATCCTTTAATGAAAGAATAAAATATTCTCTCAATAATTTAGTTTGTATATTTTCTAACATTTTTTTTAAAAAAACGATCTAAAAGAACAACGTTCATAATTAAACTTTTAAAACTTATTATATTTTTATTATTAAGTGTGTTTTACATATTAACAAGTAAAATTCTTATAAAAATATTTTTTAACATTAACAAAATAGTTTCAGTGCTTACAGATTTGATGTTTAATTTTTTAGTTCTTTTCCCTTAATCATATATCAATTATAACAAAAACTTGATAATAATTTTTTGGTGGATCTTGAATTATTTGCATTGCTGAATATGTAATTGCTTTAACTTCAGTGCCTTGTGGATGTTTACCAATTTCAAATTCTTCACCATAACATAAACATTCAATTTGAAAATTTTCCAAATCAAATTTAATTATTTTTAATTTTTTACAAATTAAATAAGGTTCAGCAGAAAATAAAAATAAAAGTTCATCTAAGAAATGAAACAATAAATTATCTAAATCATCACCACTTGCTTCAATTTTAAAACAATTTCTAATAGTAACATAACGTAAATCTGTCATATAACCAAACATTGCCATACCACATTGTTCAAAAGCTTCTTGTAATGTTTCACCCCACGCATGCAATCTACAAGAATATAATAAACATATTAATGAGTAATTTTCAATTAAATAGAATTTCATAACTTACTGAACATCAGCAGTATGATCTAAATCTGAAATCAAAAAAAAAAAAAAATAAATAAATAAAATTCGTCATCGTTTGCTTTTATAGTAATATTTCAGTTTTCAATTTTTAACAAATTTTTTTTAGTAAAATTTACTTACATTCATATTTTTCTTCTGGAAATATAATTTGATCTTCTTTTAATTCAACTTCCATATTTATTTAAAATACAACCAATCCTAATTATCTGTAATTTGTAATCAATCAGTAATTTTTTTTTATTTACTTCGTTATTTTTATCTGTAAAAATTTAATAATGACTGGATGACAATTTAATAGTAAACAAATGTTGAAATTGAGGATGAGTTTGACAATCATCTGTTTTTTGTTTAGATTCAATTTGACATTTATATGACAAGCAAGTAATTCAATTTGCAAAAATTAAACGAAGTTTTTTGTTTTCATTTTTAATAATTGTACTAGAATTATTATTTACCAAACATTTGTTTTTAGTTTCGTTCGACCTAGAATTCATGATTTCAAGAATGACATTAAGAATGAAAAATTAATTTTATTTTTGATTTTTGAGAATAAAAAATAAGATATAAATTTTTTAGAATTATTTTTTGTATATATTTTTTTTAAAGAGTTAGACTAATAAATTTATGATATAAATTATGTTATGATTTAGTAAAAAAAAAACATTTTTATTTAAAAATAGAGTTTTCAATTTTCATTTAGTTGTACAAAATTTTATATTTTTAAAATCAAATTGAAAACAAAATAATTTTTTTCATAATTGCATTTAATTAATTATATAATTTCATCTCAATTTAGCAATAAACAATAATTATTTATTAATTTTAATTATTTCTTTTATTAATTAATTATTTAAGTGGAGAAGGATACTTTTTGGTATCTACGTAAAGAATTAGAAATATGAAGTTAAATTAATAAATAATAATAAAAATTATTTGTTCAGATTACTTGTACTAAAAAACGAAATAAATAAAAAGAAAAATTTTTAACTAATAAAATATCAAAACTTTATAGAAATATTTTCTAGCATTTTAAAAAAATTTAGGAATAAAATTTTATTAAAAAAGAATAGCACTCTTCACGACATCTATGTTTTTATAAAATATATTAAAATGCTAGTACTTCCAGAATTTAGTAATAACGGTATGAAATTAATATAAATTAAAAAAAAAAAGTATAAAAAACAATTTTCTTCAATTTTTTTTTCGAAATTAAATAAAAACAAAAACAATGTGTAATTGTTTCAGTTTATTTAAATATTTAATACTTTTTATTACAAAGTTTATATTTATTTAAGATTTCATATTTACAAAATTTTTAAATAAATATTTTTTTTAACGAATATACAAATTAATATACATATAACAAATATACACATAGAATTATGTAGTTTCATATGCTCATATCTGCAATGGTTGATGACATTAAAAGCATTCAACTGGAAATACACAACTTATTGGTATTATTTTATATTTTTGTTTTTCGCTTTTCATTCTTATAAATAGGTTAAAGCATCCCAGTAAGTGATAACTATAGAATTCATATTTGATTAAATTTCAGTTGTTTTAATCATTATTTTTGATGAACTGTCGATTTTTCGACTGTAGCTATAGTATTATTATTATAATTATGTATTGCGATATTAATTATATGATAATAAATACTTATTTTTTATTTAATTATATTATACAATAAGAAAAATCTATCCAATGTTTTTTTATTAATCTATCCGATCTAGCCGAGATTTGAACCCGATGCTTTTTGAATGACTGGATAATGTTATATAATATATAATATAACAGGTTATAAAGTATTTATAAAAAAATAAAAGTATTTATAAAAAAGTATTTAACTGAAAACTTTTTTAATTTAAGTGAATATTTTTTACATTAAGTGAAGACTTTTTAATTTTAAATAAAGAATCTTCACTTCACTAATTTATGTTATATAAATATTTAATATATCCATATGTATATTTAATTTACTTAATACATATATATATTTGGATCTGATATTTATATATTTGATATATATACGAGTATATTTTTATATTTATATATTTGATATTTATATATGCATTTATTATATATGTATATTATATATATTTTTTTAATTTAATTTTTATTTCAAATGCCTTCACTTAAAGTAAAAAAATCTTCATTTAAAGCAGAAATTTCTTCACTTTAAGTAATAATGTCTTCAGTTACAGTAAAAAAGGTATAAAATACTTTTTTAATTATTTTAAAATACAATTTTTAAATATTCACATCATCAATTATGACTATTTAAAATTTAAAAAGGCATAACAAAAAAAGGCATTTACAATTAACTGAATCATAATAGCATAAAAATACATAAATAAAATTTCATTTACGAAATTTCCATGCAATTTAAACAAACTCAAACCAATATGTTAATAATATCTCATTAAAAATATTTTTTGAGTTTTTTTTTTTTTTTGTGATTCACAAATCTTAACTATTGTTATACAAATTTTATAACTGAAAGTATATTTACAACTTCTTTTACACGTATTTATTAAGTTTGTTTTCGGTTTGTGATATTATCAGACATAGTTAAAATGAAAATGATCACTAAATAATTTTATAATTATGTCATTTATCACACAAAAATTTTACGTATATGGATGCATTTACTATTCAATGTTGCGATCTTTTTTTATTTATTACAATTTCATTTTTTGATAAGGTTACAAAATTAAAAATTTTCAAGGTGAAAAATAATCTTGGAATAAAATGATAGGGGATTGGTTTGACAAAAAAGATTTTATGTATAATAGGATAATAAAAATAAAATAAAGATTTTGTTTGAATTTTTATTAATTTAAAATTTTTGAACCCACACAAAACCAAAATTATAAGTAAAAAAATCAAAGTAAACCTTTCATGACACCTTTTTCAAAAGTTTGTTGTAAAATATTATTTAAAATAAAATATAAAAAACAATGTAATGTATATGTTGTTGTATCTAAGGGGGGAAGTATCAATATTTTATTTAATTTAATTATCATTCATTAATTAATATTATTAAAAATTTTATAAAACATGGAATATCAATAAAAAATCAATTTGATTTAAATTTTATAGAATGTAATAAATAAATTCAAAAATTTTAAGTAATGCATAATTAATTTATCTTTTACTAATCGAATTAAATTTGACACATTTATTATCCAGCTCTTACAATTAATGTTAACATTATAAAATTAATAATGAGTCAATGGAAAAGTTGGCAGATGATTTTATTCAACAAAAAAATGTAATCTTAAAAATAAAAAACAAAACATTGAAAATATCTGATTATAATTACGATTAATGTCTTATTATTGAGAATTGAGAAGAGAAGGAGTAGAAGATAGGAAAATTAAAAATATGGTCGGATAAGAGAAAAATTTTCATACAAATTTTTAATTAAAAATCCTAAAATACGAACAAGTGATTTTTTGTTTTTTTATTTTTCCTTCTTTTAAAACAAGCACACCAAGGCATAATTTCAGCTTGGTGGAAATTTTTTTTAAATATCCATTGAGGGTATATCATATGATTGAAAAATATTGCATAGTTAGTATTAAAGTTAGTATCGTACTAAAAACAACTTACAGTAAAATACAAACCTAATTTAATCGTTGTTTATTACTTTTTTATTTCTGTTTTTTTTTTTTTTGTACGTTTACTTCGGTTTCTTTCAATTCGAGTTCAGGTGTGTAACAAAGTGATTTTTTACATTCACAGATTTAAATTATTTGTTTTGTATTATTGTTTTTATTAATCGTTGTTTTTATATGGATGATTTTTGCAAAGTTTTAACCTAGTTTTAAAGTTATGATGGAAGTGGTTGAAATATAAAATATATTAATCATGTAATACTTTTACATTAAAAAAAATGTTTTGAAAATTTTTTAAATGTTACTCGCATTTTTCTTTTCTACAAAAAGAATAATGATTAATTTTTTATATAATTTTAAGTTAAATAATGTTTTTTTTTTGTATCTGTTTACATTCTACTAAAAAGTATTAAAACAATATTATTTTGTTCTAACTTGTTAGTTGTTTGTTAAATAAAACTTAAAAAAGTGTTTGAAAGTTTGAAAATCTTCTTAACTTTAAATTTTGGTTGGAATTTTGTAGAATATATATATATATTAAATGAAGTTTCTTTTTAAATTTATATTTTACGTCTATATTTATGTTTTCCGCTTATTTGATTCAATTTTTAATTTAAGAAACGGTTCATTTAATTTCTATATTAATCAGAAATATTTTCTTAAATTTGTTAAAATAATTTTAATAAAATTTAAAATAAGTGGTTTAATTATAGTAAACTGAGAAAAATAACAAAGATAGATTATATTAAAATGTGAAGAGCTGTTTTAAAATTAACATAAATTAAATGAGATTTAAAATTAGGAATTAACTATAAATCCGGAAAATTTATACCATTAAGCCAGCAGTGGTCAAACACCGGTCTCTCATTCGAAAAACCGCAAGTTTAAACCCCGGCAGTGTCATATAGATTAATTAAAAATATATGACTTTCTTATAATACATTAATATTATATATAATGAAATAAAAAAAGCATATATATCATATCGTAATATATAATAAAAAAAAAAAAATAATTTTATATAATTTATAAGACAACAGATAGCGTACATATGATAACTGTTTGTGCATCATTTCCTTGTACAATAGCTAAAGCCAAGTAATCATACGTTTAGTGAAAATAATGATTTCAGAAACTGAAGCTTAGTCAAATATGAATAATAAATGACTTAATATTGATAATCTATATGCTCCTTACAGGAGTAAAATCAGAAGAAATACCATTAATTAAACAAACACATATATGAATGTATTTAAAAATAAAGATAAAAAATTATTCAAAGTTAAACAAGAATATATGATTATATAAATTCATAAAATGTAGTAAACTATACATATAATTTTCAATTTATTTTTAAATTTTTCCATTCTTTAGTAGATCATTGATTGAATGAACATCAATTCTTGAAACTCTATATGCATTAAATTTTTTTTTACTTGTATTAAGATTTATTGAAATCAAACAAACTGTTTAGTAAATATAATTGTATAACCTGGTATAACTAAATCACTTTCTGAGGTATAATCTTATACAATATACTTAAAGTACTTTTTCAAGATCCATTGTTAAAATAAAGATAAATCTTTCAATATAGAATTTTATTGTTATAGATATTATTATCAATGTCATATATATAATAAATAAGTATGATCAATATAATATTGCATAAATTTAGATTGTATATTCTTTTTGGACAAGGCCACTTTAAAAAGTCCTTGAAAATTGATTAATATTAAAAATTAAGTATTTCATTTATTTATTGAAATATTTACTTTACATGTAAAATGCAATTACATTCTCATAAATATTGTTAAAAAAAAGTTGTAATGCTCAAGGCAAAACCTACGGTGGTAAAAAAAAAATTTCACTAAAATAAAGTTTCTCACTTAAATCTTTCGTTAATAAAATTTTATTTTTTTCTTATAAATTCGTACGTATTTGTAATTATATTCTGCCGGAATATAATTAAAACATTATAAATTAATTAAAATATTGCATTCTGTTATTACGTTTCACATTGTCCAATAGTTGTTTTTAGATAATTAGCTTAATTTACCAATAAAATAAATGTTTTGATTCCATTTATATTTTATAAACAAGCACAATACAAGTATAACTTATAATAATTAATTTAATTGTTAAGCAAAACTGTGAAATCAAGTATTTTAATTTGATTCAAGTTTTACATAATTTTAAAATCATGCAACAGGAAATATTAAGGAGTGTGTTGAAGGTATATTAAGAGTTATAATTAATTTTTTTAAATTATTAATGGTTATAAAGCATAAGATTATTAAAAAGTATGTATAAAGAACATTCATAATAAACATAAAAAAAGCTTTTAAAAGTTAATAAGCAAGAAAAAAATCAGGTTAAAATTTATTAAAATCGCACTTTTCACAAAAAGAAAAATGCGCACCTTTAAAATGTTTCCTTTCAAATATATAGTCTAAAATTTTTAATTTAATTTACAGAAAAAAGGAAGGAAATTACAGAAAATTTCCTAAAATACTTTAATGTTTACATATTATGATACTGAAATGAAATGGAAAATAATTTTAAAATTAAATATTTTTCCACTTTTTTCAACGATCTTTTTTTTTTAAATTAAAAAAACCAACAAAAATAACAAAAGATAAACGGTCAAATTCTTAATATAATTCATTAATAAAATTTCCAAATAAGGATGTAAATCACAACTATGGTATATAATTATAATTTCATGATTCAAAAAATAAAAAAAAACACACACAATAACTAATACGAGTTTAAAATGACAAATTTCCATTGCTTATTATGTAATTTCTTCAACTAAGCTTTTAATATTTTCTTATAGCTTCATAATTTCTAATCCAAATCACATGGAAGCTGTAAATAGAGAGGTCATCAAACTATACTTTGTTTTTATTTTTGTTTTTTTTTGTGATTGCAACAAAACTTAGTTTTGCAAAAAAAAACAAAAACAAACTTAAAAATTAAAAATACAAAAATGGACAATCCCATTAAATATACCTACTCGAATTGGAATTTGGTAAATTTCAATTCGAGTAGGTATATTTAATGAGATTAAAATATGAATAAAATAAAAATAAGAAATATTTATTCACCTCATCTTCAGTATGGTTTATTATATAAACAGTTTATTGTGTGTTATAATAGTTTTATGGTGTATAAAAATATTAAAATTTATTTTAGTTTTAGGACTTTGTAAAAAATAATATCTCCTAAAATAAGTGTTGTCTATTTAAAACTTTATTGTTGAAGTTTAATTCATGAAAAGAGGTGTGATACCAAAATAGGTAAGCTGACATCACGTAGTTATCCTGGGAAGTTTTCATGAATATTTCAAGTTCATATAGAATTAGCATTAGTTATTGCAATGTTAGTGTATTTGAGGGAAGCATTCATGTTGTGGTTTTCTGCTTTTATTGAATTAATTGAAACAAAAATTGAAACAATTTTTTTTTAAATAACAAAAATATTAGGGCTAAGCAATATGTTTTTTTAGTTATATAGAAAACACGTATTCATAGTATCTTCAGGAGATCACAACCTTATCTTGAAAATAAAAATCTTGAATGGATAAAATCTTGATTTTTTTTTTGTTTTTGAAAATCTTTTTGGGACACAATCTTGAAAAAAAAAATCTTTTAGGGACAAAATCTTAAAAAAATAATAATAATTTTAATTTATTTTAGTTTAGTTTACAAAATTCTTTAAAATTATGTCTTATCTTAACGGTGATTTATTATTTTTACCAACATAAAATTCCCCCTAATTCAAAATCTCACATATACATATACCTATATAAATATTTTGTAAAAGCTCGATTTTAATTTTAACGTCTTTAATTTTTTTTACATTCTCATAATATATTCTGCAATAACAAACGATTTAAAAAATTAAGCCAAATCCCCTCTAAAAAATTTATGGAAACACGAATCGACTCTAAATTTCTTCCTAAGTATTTAAGATAAGCATTTCAACAACAAAACATATAAAAAATTCTTTTTATTATTTTGAAAAAAAAAAATCTTGAAAGAAATATAAGATTTCAAGATAGAATTCTAGAATTTTATCATTCAAGATTTTGTTCCAAAAAGATTTTGTCCCAAAAAGGATATTGGCACAAAAAGATTTTCAAAAACAAAAAAAATCAAGATTTTGTCCACTCAAGATTCAACTCATATGATTTTATATATACATATTTATTTGACAGTTATTATAATTTTTATTTTATTATTATTTTTTTTTAATTGCTTGATTTCTTGGATTATCCTTATTAATTTTTATATTTTTTATTCCAAACAGTTCTATTAATTAAGTTTTTTTTTTTTTAGGATTACCCTTCTTAATGAAAAACTTGCAAATAAAAAAAATTGGAGAATCACTGAATTTTAATCATTTACCTTTTTTGTGTTTATTAAAGTGAACATTTAATTTTCGACATAACCTTGAAGAAAAAGAAGATTGCTGTTATAAAATATTATAACAATATTTATAATATAAATTAGAGAAGGGGGCTTCGGTAGGCTAGTGGGTAGGCGTGTGGCGTATTAACCGAAGGAATGTGGGTTGATCCCTGTACAGGTCGTAAGTGTGTTTTTCTTTACATACCCCCCTTACGACCAAATATAATGTAAATATATAGTATATAATATAAACAAAATAAATAATATTATTATATAATTTAATAATAGTATAAAAACCTATAATGGTTTTATATATAAACCTTGGTAGACGATGGGTCAATAATGTTGCATTACATTTATGTATGTAATATTAATATAAATAAATAAATAAATAAATAAATTAGAGAGAAATTAAATAAAGTAATCAGTATTTTATTTGTTGACAATCTAAAGAAATATTTCTGTTACACTATATATAAGTATGTATATTATGTTTTATAACAATATACATATATATATTTTAATTTGTTTTTTTTTTTTTTTCAAAATAATAAAATAAATGAAATTTCAAAATAATAAAAAGATTATCAAATCAATATTATACGTGTTGAATGAAAATTACATCTTCTTCATCTTTTATTCATTTTTTTTTTATAATGATCAAAAGATAATAGCATGTATATATTTATAAATTTATAGTTGTAAGTTACAAAAAGATGTCAATAAATGCCAGATACGGTGCCAGATATTTATTTGCCTGATGTAATATAAAAGAAAATTTTATATTAGCTGTATTTTAATAAATTTATACTAAATATAATTCATATATTAAATAAAATTATTAATTGGATAGTTTTAAAATTTATTGCATATTAAAAAGAGTTTATTTTGCATACATTCTCCAAAAATTTAATTTTTCTGAGAATTTATACCATAATTATGGCTTAAATTTCTTTATGATTTGAACATAATTAAGAAACACATAAATTCAAATGTAATTAATTATTATAATTATTGGATTAAGTCTTGTTAATGAATAAATAAAAATATGAAAAACGAATTGATTATTTTTTGAACCTTTTTTTTACAATATAAAACATATTTGTAATAAAAACAAAATAGGATTCAATTTTAATTTTCATTTAGTCATTTTCTAAGTTTAAAAGTTTTCTTTTAATAAATTGTCATTTAAATAAATTGCTTCTGAGCTCATATAATAAAAGATAATGTACATTCTGCAAATTTAAAGATTTTTTTTGCGATTATTTTCGCTTAGAAAAATTTTTTTTTTTCCATCAATGATTTTAAACTCTTTACTATATTTTTTTTCTTGTTATCTTTTTTCTAAATTACTTAGAGTTTTATTTTTATACATAGCAATTAGCAGGGAAAGTTGATCAAGCTGAAGATAAATTGACATTTACAACTTTAACGCATTCTTATTATAATCATTACCCCTTGTTGAGATTTCATTAAGAACACAAATATTTCCAAGAAATTTGTCCATCTCTGAGTTGATTTCTGTTAATTATATATATATATATATCTTAAAATGCGTGTGTATATATATACACACATTGTAGGTAATTAGTTATTCTCTAGGCGAATACTTTTTAGTTAGAAAATATAATTATGTTTTTCCGGACAAACAAAACTGTCTATGAATCTAAAAATAATTATGAAACTTATCTTAGGAATAAAAAAAAACAACTTCGATTATCATTTTTTAAAGATTTTTATTATGGCTATTCAGAACGTTTTACATAACTTTTATTATAAAATATATATTTATCAATTAAAATTGATTATAAAATTATGTACAATTGCTTTATCATCATTAATCTTATTTCACCCTTTTATATTTTAATGAATTTATATAATTTGGTTTTGGTTTAAAAGCAATAATTAAAATTTTAGCTATTAAAAAGTACGTTTAAAATTGATTAATTTCTTTAATTATAACCATTACTAATTAAATGTAAAATCAATTAAACTGATTTAGAAAACACGTAAAATTAACTGAATTGATTTTGCCAAAATTAATTTACTAAATTAATATTTCAATTTTTTTTTTTTATTACAGGAATCTCTAGGTTTTATACAAAAGCAAAATGCTAGCTGTAAGAAAACAATTACTATATATTTTACTTCAAATCAATTTAATTTTTTTGGTATATGGTCAACTTTTCAATCAATCTGATCCACAACAAAATGATCAACAATCAGATAGAATAAAACAATTAACCGGAATGCTTGGTAAATGTCGTATTGGTTCAGAGAATTTTAATAAATGTATGATGGGTGTTTTTAATGATTTAAGAGTTTTCTTTCCAACAGGTACTTTTAAATTTTTTTTTTGTTTTAAAATGCAAAAAAAAATTGTTTTTTTAATTATTTTATTTTAGGTATACCCGAATACAATATAAAGCCATTTGATCCACATCATGCATCATTTGTTCAATTAAGACGTGGAGATCGTAATGGAATCGGTGGTTTTATTTTAGTTTTGCGAAATGTCTCCGAATACGGTTGGACAAATTCTGAAGCAACAAAATTTCGAATGAATCAAAATGAAAATAAAATTGTTTATTCACAATATTTTCCCGATAAAGGTTTAGATGGTTATTATGAATTTAATGGAAAAATATTTGGCCAGTCAATGAAAAATTATGGTGTATGGAATTTAAGTTTATCAGATTATAGGTAAAAAAAAAAAATTATTTTTAAATTTAATACAGGAATTAACGTAAAAAAAAAAATAATTAATTTTAGTCAAACTACAACAGTTCGACGTTTAGGTGGTCCTGGAAACTTACTAAAAATTAATGTTGAAGTTGATACAATTGGTGGAATGCAATTACATATATCAAACTTTTTCGGTAGGGGCAGACAATTTGAAGCTTTAAATAATATAACAGATATATTGATAAATACAATGTGGCAATTAGGATTACCATTTATTAAACCTATTATTAATGAATTAGTTAGCACAGCATTTACAGATATTTTTAATGAATCATTTAGATATTTTCCAATACAAGATTTTATGACCTAATTAATATAGTTTTTTTTTTTTTTTGTGTAAACCATTTGTTTTAAGAACATTTTTTTTAAATATGAATAGATATATGTATGTTATATTATAAGTCATCACAATCATTTAAATTATAATGTATTTGTAATATTAGCTTTATAAAATATTTTTATTTACATCATTATTTTTAGGTAATTTTATTACATGTATGGTGTTCATAAATAAGTAATTGTATTAATTATAGTCATTTATTTGTTTTATTTTGTTTTGTATTGAAATATTTTAAGAACAACTAAAAAAATAGTAGAATATAATCTATTAGAGTAATGGAGAAAAGAGATTTAATCAAAGAAGATAAGTAAGAAAGTGTTATCTATGAAAATCTTCTAAATTTTCTTTTAGTCTAAACAAAAATATTTATGGTTGTAAAAAATAGAAAGAAATTTTTTTTTATCCTAAATATAAATTTTGTGTTTTATTATTTTTTAAATAGCATAATTATTAATACTATATTATTTTTAAGTTTATTAAAAAATATACGAAATAATAGCTTCATTAATTTTTTTTTATTTAATTTATTTATTACCTTGGAATAGACAGTAAAAAATGGTATAAATCTCTCTTACAAACTAGCGTATATTTAATGTAATATATAACAAAATATTAGTTTAATGTTTTTAAACAATTTAGAAATATTAATTTAATTCAATTTTGATTTTTTTTTTAAATATTTTTTTATTGTCAATATACAATTTTAATCTTTTGTTGAATAATTTTATATTTGGGTCATATTTTATTATATTGGGAAGACTTTTGAACATTTTTATACCATTAAACATAACACATATTTTACCCCTTTCGGTTCTAGGCGTTGCTAGTCAATAATGTTCTACACTTCTTGTGTTGTAATTATTAATTAAAGCATGTGTTTGTAGTTTTAGATTAAGTTTGCTCTTGTTTAAGTTATTTGATAATTTATAAATCAACAAATCAAGGTAAGTTGCTATTAAAATACAGTTGAGTAGTCGGCTATTCATATGATAATCTATATATAATTTTTATTGCTCTGTTAATAAAAACACCACTTGAATTAATAACGTATTTGCAACAGTGACTTCAAACTGGAATTAAATATCGTATTTAAGACTGAATGTTAGAGTAAAAAACTAATTTTGCTACATGATTATAGTCTAGGGCACAAATTAGAAGATAGCACATTATGGATTTTTTTAATTTTTCAATGTGTATTTTTCAAGATAGGTTTTCATTAATAACTAATGCTAAGAATTTCGATGATTAAACTCCTTGTATTTGTTGTTGATAATTATTAATTGATATATGTTAACATTTTCTTTATTTTATTTTTTTTTTGCTTAAGTATGATGAGTTTAATTTTAAAGTCCTTTATCGTTAATAATTAATATTTTATGATTTAACCACTCACTAACTTTATATTAATATTTTCTTCATATACCTGTGGGCGCCAATAAAATAATATATAAAAAAGAAATATTGTAAAAAATTTTTTGGGTATAAAGTAAGGCTGAATTTACTAGAGTTAATTATAATCTTAAATATTATATTTATTCGCTCAATGTTACAATTTAAATGCAAATAAAATTCACGGCGAATATTTAGATTATGAGATTGCATAGTTATAGGCGAGAATATTTCAAGAAAACTTAAATAAAATTAATAGGTTCTCAGTGGCCTAGTGATTAAGCACGTGGCTTAAAACTTATTAACCAAGGGAGTGCAAGTTCAAATAAATAACTAAATAAATTAAAATTAATAATTAATTGAAGAAATAATTAATGAATTTATATGCTTATTTATATACCTACAAAAATACTTAAATTAAAAAATTGCTTTATTTAAATTGCAAACTATCGTGAATAACATATGAATTCTATAATAGTAAAAGAATAATAAATAATTAATATTAGTAAAGAATAATTATTATTAGAATAAAAAAAATTAAAAATAAAGTATTTAATTAAAGTTTTCAAAATTAATTATAGCAATAAAAATTCTGTGTTTTTTACTTTTAAGTGGATAACTTCATTTTTATTAAAATTTACTTCTGAATGCAATATTATATACTAAAATTTTACGTACTTTTTCAAATCAAAAAATTAAAATTTAATGAAAATTTTGGAAAATACATATGATATAACTATGTAGCAATTGAAATAATTTTAATAAAACTGTACAATTGATTTTGTTTTTAATACAATAAGTTTTTCAAAATGTAACAAAACAAATTTATCAAATGTTGATATGTCAAGTTGGTCAAGTTAATTATTTATAAACAAAATATTTTGTTTCGATTGTAAAATTTTGGAATAATATAAAAATGAAGGTGTAGTGACAGAACGCCCGAGGAAATAAAGTTCGCGAGCGTTAATTACTTTTTGAATTGGAATTGAAGCCCATAAATATAAAATGTAAAAGGATGATTATGTAAATATTCTCGAAAAAGCGTATAACTGATTTTGATTTTGTAACCAACTCTAAAATCTCTTCTAATTCAGAAACTTGTACATGCATTTACCTAAACATTCTTTAAAAGGCGTATAATCCTGATTTTGAATTCAATTCTAAAATCCCTCCCAAAATTCCTGAGACTTTAACAATGAGTCAAAAGTCCCAATGGGACTTGTGACCATGGGACTTCTGACATGTTAACAAATAAAATCCAGTTAAATGAAATACCTTTGTGTTACTCAGTGGGCTTTAATTCGTTTTCGAAATGGACTTAAAGCCCACGATCTAGTGGAATTAAGACCCGCGAGCTTTAATTCTTTTTTGAAAAGAATTTAAAAGCCCACAGGTGGTAATTCTAAAAGTTTACCGCGGGCTTTATTTCCTCGGGCGATGTGTCACTGCACCAAAAATGAATCATCTTTACTTATTCCTTTTTGTTATACATATTTTTATAGTATTATAGTCTTGATCACAAAGAATGTAGCCACCACGCAGCCATGAAGCTGTAAAATGTCAAAAAACGTAGCTATCAAATTTTGCAACTACAATAAGAAACTTTGGAAGCTTTAAAATAAAAATGAAAAAAATAATAATAAAAAAAGTAAACTAAAAAATAAACTAGTAATAAAATATATTTTAAAATATTTGTATTTATTTTCAAATTTTAACGGTGTCTTTTGGTCAAGTTTATTTACTTTTATTTAATTAATGATCACTTATTGAGATTTATTAATAACAATAACAATGCACAATAACAACAATTAGCTGTCAGTAAAAAGTTGATCAACTATGAAAGCTTGATGGTTACTTTCATGTGTGCTTTTGTATTGTTTTCGTTATGTTTAACTAACTTTTGATGTATAGTATTTCTGCGAGATAGCCACGCTCATTGTGCTTAGGAGGTTAGAGCAATTTAGTTTTAAACTAAAAATAAGTGCAGTACTTGTACAGGCTTTTGATTACTTGCTACAATTTTTCGTTATAATGTGTTCGTGCGTTTATTTTTCTTTGTGTTAATTTTCTTCTAATATTTTTATAGGTAGGTAAGTGCAGGACAACCACTTTAGTTAAAAACTAACCTAAGAAGAATTCGTACATATTTTGTTTTACATAACTTGATAACTATATACCTACTACTTAGCAATAGTTTTTCTTTAATAAAATTTAAATAAGCACAACATGATAATTTATTTAATTCGAAAAAAAATACACATTAATATTAATAAAAAAAATTTAACCTTTAAACCTCAAACATCTTTTAATTTTAAATATTTCTGTATATAGTTTTTAATTAAAAGCGATTTTATAGAACATAAATATACATAAAAATATATTCAAAACGCTCTAGAAGAAAAAATTATGATAAAAAATAAGTTATCCATTTCAACAAAAAAAAAACTACAGAATTATACTTTAGTTAAATTTAATCTGTTAATTATCCATAAGATACTAATTCTTATATAATATTTATTAATCTGAATTTATTTGAATTTTTTTTTTTTTTTTTAATTAAATTTATTTAAAGGAAATTTTTTTGTTGATGCTTTTATTTGTATTTGATCTTTTGCAAAATTTCTCCTCCTATTAAATTTATACCTATTCAGTTTTCTAAAAACTTTTAAATTTTTTAAATATTTATTAAGATTTTTTATATAAACAATAAGGTTGGAAAAATTAAGTTCCAATACGGATTTCGATTTATTACATATGTATTACATATGTATTGAGTGTCGTTACATAAGTGTCGTGGGCACAAAAATAGGTTCACATACATATAAAAAAAACAAAGATAATATAGACTTCAAACTAACAACGTTTTATTTTCTAGTTTGTTTTTTTGAAATTATACACTGTAGATCTACAATCTTCAAGAATATTACTGAATGTGGCAGGTACCATTTAAAGAAAAAAGTAATTTATTATATATAAACTAGGGGCCCTGTAGCTGGTGTGAAAGTATATTTTACCGTGACATCTAAATTAGAAAAAATTCGTATGGTATACAAAATTCCACCAAAAAAAAACAAAAAAAAATTATTCTAAACATACATATGTATGTATGTATGTTATATGTTAATGTAGATTTTGTAATCGAAAAAGCGTATCCAAATATGTATACGATTGTATTCAAAACTTAGTGGAATGTCATAATACGTAGTGTGTGTCTTAAAACTACTAAATTATAATTATAGATGTTAAAATTAAGTTTAGTTTTTTACGTTTATGTTTTTATGAAAAATATTAAATGTGTTGTTGCATTGAATCGAAATTTAACTTAAATCGAAACCAAATTTAATGTATTATTTTAAGTAATATGGACAAATGTCTTTCCGAAAATAATATAATATGACATATAGATATATTTTCTTTATTTAAGTTTTTGTTTATTTAAAAATATTTTTTTAATTCTTTATCTTATTTGTAAAAAAAAATATACAAAAAATTTTAAAAGGTTTTTAAATATATGTAATTACATTTTCAAGTTCAAAAATATAGTATTAATATTATAAAGGAGTGTATCGAATTCTCGCGAATTCAAATTTCGTATTTCAAAATCTCAAGCTTTAATAAATCTTGTTTTTTAAAATCTCACTTGTCAAAATCTAGTGTATTTAAATCTCGCGATTTCGCGATATTTTTAAAGAAATCTTGCGAAAAAGTAGAAACGAAAAAAATACAAGAATTATTGGGAGCCAGTCTTCTTGTTAAAAACAAAATGTTTAAAAAAAGTCGAATAGCCAAAAAAGTTTAAAACTAAAATGTCAAAAAAAAAAATATTAAAAAAAAAATGTCGGATTTCTATATATGTATAAAAAAAAGCTAAAGGAGCTGAATTTTAGGGTTGTATTCAAAATCAGGGTATACGCTGTTTTACAGAATATTTATATTATATGCGAAATTTTGAATTAAGAGCGATTTTACAGTTGGATTTAAAAGATTGGATTTTTTTGGATTTTCATACCCACGCAATCTATTTAATTAATGAAAAAAATTATTTGATTTTAAAACGCGAGATTTTGTGATACGAAATTTTGAAACACGAGATTTTTAAACGCGAGATTTAAAAAACACAAGATTTCATAGCTAACTCATATTATAATCTTCGATGGCCTAGTGATTATGCATGTGGCTTATTACCTAAAGTAGTTCGGGTTCAAATCTTGCAAGTGTTTTTAATTGTAAGGAAAATTAATGAAAAAGTAGTGTTTGTTAACAAGTAGTCTTTGCCACTATATTTCGATATAATAATATAAACAAAAAAATAAATACTTAAAAATGTATTAGTTAACTTAAAAACTTAATATGTATTAGTATTAAACCTAAAATATGACTTTATTAGAATATGGCTTATTAATTTTTTATATTATTCTATGTAATTTGTTGTAATATTACTATAAATAAATAAAATAAATAAATAAATAAAAATAATTTCTAATATATTTAAAAGAACTTAATTGATTAATATGATTAATTCATATGTACATACATATTTAAAATTAAATTTATTAAATAAAATAAAGATTGTTGTTATAAATATTTAAAGCTTTACATTATTTAAAGAAAAATGAAAATAAAAATTTTATTTGTTTAAATTATGTTTAAGTTTTACTTTGCTATTATAATGTTACCATCTATACATACATAAATATAGTATATGTAGTTAATCTTATTGACATTTAAAAACCAATTAAAAGACATAATATAACAAAGTCTACAATCAGTCTATTAGACAATCATAAATGTTATATTATATTAATTTTTATTTTTACTTTAACTTTTATTTGAATTATATTTCATTAAAATTTAAAAACTTATTGAATTATTTATTATTACGTAGTTCAAAAAATTGACCATGATTCTCTGACTATATAACAAAAATTATTAATTTAATTTTTATATACTTATAGTTTTCATACTTTCTAACCTCAACTGCCATTTTTTTATTTAATAATATTTTTACAAAATTTATTAATATCTGATATTTTTTTTGACTATATACCTACTTCATATTTATTATTGTAATTTTATATTTTTTGTTATTTTATGCAATTTTATCCTTGATTCTTATTTCTTTCTTACTTTTACTTTTTTTTTAACTCTATGGCATAATGTTTACCGTTATTCTTTAAGGTTAATTTTGTTATTAAATGAAATTTATAATAAACAAAAAAAAAAACTTATATTTATGTTTGAAATGTTTGAAAATCTATTCACAATAAATCGAAATTAATATTTTTTTTTATTAAAAGTTAAATGAACTTTTAAAAAACAAAAAAAAAAAAAAAATTGAAATTTTAATTAAATAAATAAAGCAAGAAAAAAAAAAAGAAATCTTCGTTGTTTTTTTTTTTGTGGTATTCTGACCTTTATCAAATCTGTCTTTAAACCGGCAAACATTTTTTTAATTTCAGGAAGACATTTTTGTTTTGCATTATTTTTATATTTTCTTTACTTTGAAGATTAAAAAAAAAATAAATGTACATACCTATGTATATAAATAAAAACAAGAAAATTATTTACTTCATTATGTTTTAATTATTTTTTTTAATATTTAAGTTTGGTTATTATTTTATTTTATTCTAAGCAAATAAGGTTAAGTTTTGATGATTTTCATACAAAAAAAAATATATATATGATATATACATATACATTATACATATATATATTAAAGAAACTTCCTTGAGAATTTTAATTTTCCGTATAAAGTTTTATATTCTCAGTTTACAGTTTTTGTTGTCAAATCTTGACCTAAATTCTCTTAATGTTCTCTTTTAATTTTTATCTTCATTTTTTTTTTGTTATTATTATTAATCAGAATTATTAAAATCTGGAATTTAGGGTTACGTTTCTTTTAAAGTAGAAATATTAGTTTTGATCGTTAAAAGTGTAAAATGGGGGAAGTTTACCTATAAACTAAGTTTTTTATATTTAAATTAGATATACAATTTGTTTAATAATTATTAGTTATATAAAATAATTGGTTAAAGTTAAATTTATTCTTTTCAGCAGTACTAATATATTGAAAGGATGATCAACACCGATAAAACAGAATTCATTGTTTATCTAAATTTATTAACTTTTTGGAGATAAAAAGAAACCAACATTGAAAATCATTATATAATTCACTCAAAAAAGAAAAAAATGGTTAATTTTAATTGTAATATAATAATTAGTCACTAAAATCTAAACTCTAGATGACTTAAAAGAATTTTTATTTAGTAATAGAATAAAGAAAGATCAAATATGAGATGTACTTAAACATGGATGAGAAAGATTTAAGAGTTATTGCCAATTTAAACTGAAATCAAAAAGCGAATATTCGATTAGTCATACAGTAACACCTAATGTAGAAATTAATTGTAGAGTGCGTCAAGGCTGTATTCTGTCACCGTTGTTATTTAACATATATTCGTGTGCTCACTACACTTCTGTATGAAGTTGAAACACTGAACACTTTCAGAAGCATCTCTGAAAAAATTTGGAGCCCCCTTCCCTTGAGCCAATGTAGTGGGATAAAATCCTTACCTGCGAACCCAGTATATTGGATAGGGAGTAAGGATAGGAAAGAGTAGGAAATGGATACGGAAACATTGAATTGGGAGTGGGACTGTAAGGAAACAATGAATTCGCCTATTATGAATACTATTTTGCTAACAGTGACTATAGCCGTTACAACAGTTACAACATGCAGTAGTATATAACACCTTACTGCATGAGGTAACTATTGAAGGCAACCCCCACTACAACTGTAGCAACTATTATTATTGGTATTAGTATTCTTATTAATATTATTATTATTTTACTACAGAGTTAGGAACCATCAGTAGAACACAATGTGCAGTAGTATATAACACCTTACTGTATGATACATCCAAAGTAGCTCCACTGTAGCAGCTATTATTATTATTACTATTATTATTATTGCTATTATTACTATTATTATTACTATTTTACTATTATTACTATTATTATTATTATTATTACTATTATTATTATTATTATTACTATATTATTATTATTACTATACTACTATTAATTATACGATATACATTATTACGATATGGAATTGCTACATATTTTTTATTTATATGAGCTGACCGGGATTTGAACCCAAGACCCTTCGATTGAAAGATTGGCGACTTAACCACAGTTATTCTTGAAAACAAGACGAAGTCTAGCCAGAAAAAGAATATATTGGCTTAAAAACTTAGGTCAATTATTCAACAAGACTACCACATCACTGTTGAAAAGCAGTAGAAAAGGTCAAAATAATCGTCTTGTTAGCCATAAGTTTGATGTGTATAAGGCACAGAAAGAAGAAGAATTATGGCAACTTTTATATCATTCTTTAACAAATTTGGTTTGATAAGATCGACACAAGCCTTTTATTTAATGTTTCCATAGTAAAAAATAAATGAAATTTTATAAATTAAATTCTATAAAAATATAAATTTACTAAAATGAAATTACTTTTGTCAAGTTATTTCTGGTGAATCTTTTGTGTAAACTTTTAAATTAAATTCAATTGAAAGTTTCAATGCAAACATTTATCAGAGATTTTTGAATTAAAAAAAAAAAACGAAAGAAGAGAACAACACTTTTATATATATAGAAATTAGAAAAATGAAATGCCAATGCTTCATTTTATTGTCATAGTTTCAGAGCTTATTGTATAATTTATAAAAATAAAAATTTATATTTTTGTATGTATTTATTTTTAAATTAATATAAAATTTTTGATATGATTTTATATTTTTCTCAATTATAATTTAAAAATTGTTTTTAGAATTTTTTTTTAAATCCGATTAAAGTATTTTTTTTGCGCTTAACAAATTTTCTATATGTCATTATAATTCAATGAAAAACTATTCATGGAAGATTAAATTTTAGAAAATGAATATAAACGTATATAATAAACTATATATATCATTAATAGTGTACTATTATAATTGTCAAATGAATGGTAAACGTTTTTTTGGAATAATATAACAGCAAAAGCTTTATAAAAATATAAATTTACATTTTTCATGCATTTAAAACATATTATTTTCTTATCGATAGTCAAATGATAATTTTAAAATGACAAATTTTATAACTTCCTCTATAGGTCATGATTTAATTTTAAAATTTCTTTGCGTGTATACATATATATTAAATATTAAAACTGTTTTAATTAATATAATATATACTTCCATTTTTTAGAACAACACATTTGTTTTTTTTTTTTAACTAATGGCATAAATGCTTTTGATGGCATTATTCAATACAAGGTCTGTGTTGATATGCCCTTTTAAATAAACATACTAAAAAAACTAATTTCAAACTATAGTTTGTTTCAAGATCTTTAATTTTTTCTTATAATGGAATTAACAGAACAGATTAATAAAGATATTAAAAAAAATTATTTTCAATTGTAGTTATAAAATTGATTGTAATTTTAAGAAATATTAATATTTAATTCAGTAATTGGAAATATTTAAAATAAGTTTAATGCTAATGTCTGTAGTCCTATTAAATTTAGATGCGTATTTTTTTTTTATTGATGAACAAATGCACAAACAAGAATATATATACATTTTTTTAAATTTAACAGGATTATGTTAATTAATAAAATTATTTTATTTTTAAATAATAAAAAAAAGGCATGTTGAAAACGTGTAAAATTATTTACGTTTATTTATTATTATTTTATTTATTATATCACGTGAATATAACACTTTAATATTATAGTGTATAATTGAATTTATATTATTGGCTTCAAAGTATATAAATAAAATAAATTTAATTTTTCTCAGAATTTATAACCAAGAAATTGTGCAGAAAGAAATAAAATTGTAGATGAACTACAAGAATTATTAAATAAATTAATTATTTTTTACATAGTATATGAATTTTACATTTACAATTATATAATATGTAAATGTTCGAATTCGATATGTTAAGTACCGTTACAGATCAAATATACCTATTTAAAGAATTAGTTTTCTTGTTGTTTAAATTTCCTGTTTTAATCTTACTTAATATCAACTGCTAATAATAGTTTTATCTTATTGCAGAACACACTATTTATAAAATTTATATCATAAGTATCATTTATTATTAAGTATCTTTTAGTTAAACTTTTTTAAATTCAACTAATTATGTATGACTCAATTGTCTGAATAGAGTTATAATCTATATGGTAAATAATTTTATCTTTACTTTTGCATTTATCTATATAGTGCCAATAAGAATATTTAAAAATAAAAGTTTAAATTCAATTTTAGTCCCATTTCTTCTAAGAAAACCAGATTTCAGTTCTAAATTGTACTTTCAATGTTTATTTTGAAAATTATTTTAAAGAAAAAAAAAAATAACATGTTAAGTATAGTTAAAGTTTTGGTCTCTTTATTAATAAACAAAAAAAAAAAAAAAATTATATATTTTTTTTTAAATATTAAACTTGACATTGAATTTATTATACTTATTATCTTTATCATACTTTTATTTTTATTTCACACTTAATTATCATCTAGCAAAAAAGGAGATATACAAAGAAACAAATTAACTATGTTTTTTTTTTTAAACTGTCATAAAGTTAATTTTTTATAAGAAACTTTTTACAGATTGATAACAAAAACAATGAATCATAAAAACTTAAGAAAAATGGTATAATTCAAGATTCGACCGTAGCATCTATATACTGACCGTGGACATTCTGTTTAAATAAATTTCATTATTTCAAGACGAACATTTCTTTTTATTATGTTACAGTTTAAATATTGGTTATTTTTACATTCAATTAAATAAAAACCTATAGTAAGTTTCAAGTAAGTTCTAAGATTACCTGACCTAGTATATATAGACATGCGGTATATTTATTAATTAACACCGAAGGGCCATATTAAATATTTTACAAAAGGCTGAGAATTGCATTATAAAATTACTTTTAATTGATTCTTTAATGGTGATTTTATATTATTAATATTGCAACATACTTATAAAAAATAACCATTTTTTGAAATTTATTTTTAATCAATTTCAGTAGTTTTTATAATATTGTTGAATAACATATCGTAATTATACTAGAAGTTGGGGTCTGCTTCTATTACTTAACTATAACTAAAGAGTTTAAAGTAATTAGTAATATCTTATTCAAGAATAGATTTTTGATCTAGAAATTAATCTCCTAAAAACGTATAATTTATATACGCATTATATATAAAGGCTTTTAATAAGCCTTTTAGTATAATAAACTAAAATTTCACTTTGATTGTATTTTCTCGAATATACAAATTGTGCAAATGGGTTTACGGGTCAATTAAAATTTGTTTTTTTGCAAGAATATATGTGAGAATCATTGAAAGACACTACAAAGGAGTGGAAAGAGCGAACCCTAAGTGATGTCGGAGCCTAACTCAATAAATACCACCTTTCTTTTATGACCAAACAATTAGATTAGATGTCCTTTAGTTATATATACTGCTGGGTAAAACGATCTATCTCAATCGTTATTGAATCAAACATGCTAGAGGACTTGTATTCTTGTAATTCATCTTCAAAATACATATGCATATACATTATAGGTACTATTTTTATTTAAGAAGCAGTTTTTTTTTTTTTTAAACTAAGATTATAAATAAAATTATCCTAATTAATAGATATATCCATCTAATAACTTTAAATAAAATAAAATGTCATTAATCATCAATAAATTTATACTCCATATATACATATATGAAATTTATTTTGACTTCAATTTGATTACCGTGCACATTGTTTTATGATTCATATTCAATTTTTTTTTTTTTTTTAAATAAATGAAATGAAAAATTACAAGAAAATTACAATTCAAATTAAAAAAAAAAAATATTTTTATTTCGGCACTTATGTATATTGTATAGATACTTAAAAATTCATTTGCAAAGCACGAATATCTTGAATTTGTAAAAAAAACCATCCGAAAATTAAAATATAATTTACGTTTGAATAGTACCTATGTATATTAATTTATAAGCACTAAAATAACGTAAACATTTAAAGTCAAACATTATTCATGATGATGCGAACCACAAATAAATATTCAATAATTATTTTTCTTCATTTATTTTTGGTATATGATCATTTTTACTTAGATTTATTTAAACTAGGATAGAAATAATGATCATACATATACATTACACACTCGGAAAAAATATTTCACATAATTACAAAAATATAATAAAAAAAACAAAAACTGCGATTAAATTACACATTATATTACAGGTATGAAGTATAGGTAATTAAGATTATTGACACTTTGAGAAATTGACATTTAACTTATGAGTATGTATTTTTGTTTTTTTTGTCTTATAAGAGTTAAGTGTAGACATTTCATAATGACAATATTATGAGTAATTGTAAAATAAATGATAGTTAATAAAATGTCAAAATTAATAAACCGCAATATTATTTATAGATGTACTTTATCATTATTTTTTATTTATTTTTTTTGTTTTTATTTATTGTCTTGCATTATCAAATTTATTTATTAAACATTTCAAGGATATTCTTATGCAATAATAAAAACTATAAAAAAGGCTGTTAAAAAACCGGAGGGAAACAGATTCAAATATATATAATTTCAAAATGTTTATTTAATGAAATATTGGAGACTTCTTTTGCAATCAATCCTTTTGCAGTACAGTTTACAACTCAACAGATGCATAAAATGTCTCTAAGTATTCTTTAATTATACCAATCTAATTTAACTTTTTAATAGAATATAAATAATAAATGGAGATTAAATTATGATAACATTATGATTGTGTTAAAATTTTTGAATGAATAATTTTGAATTTAAAAATTAAACGATGGTAATACCGCTAACAAATCCTGAATTTTATAAAGAGTGTAAATTTAATTTTAATTTTTATTTATTTTTAAATCATAATAATATTTAATTGTTTTGAACTGTTGAAATAGTATTTAATAAACTTTAAGACACCGGGTTAACTTTTATGATTTTATTGCTTGTAATAATATTTTAAGTTTAAAGTTTAAAAATGAAATGAAGTCATTTTCATAAAATAAATGCAAAATTACTCTAATTATTGCATCATTTCGTGAGATACATATTTTATATACAGATATATGGTCATAATTAAATTATCGTACAGTATTTTGTAAAATATGCAATGTACATAATTATATATGCATCCAAATTTTTTTTTTTTGATTTTAAGTTTTATTTTGAATTTTTCTAAAGCACGTGTTGTTATTTGATAAAGCATAACAAATAAAAATCATGTAAAATAAGTAATTAAATTACCTTTAAATTATAAACAGACATGTCTATGTCATCTTGTATTATAAATAGTTCCATTTAAAATTTAAAAATATTTAATTTAAAAACATAATAAAAGAGGATATTTGGACAATCTATTTATAGGTGTAAAAATGATTTGAAAATTGTACTATATAAGGAGAAGATTGCCGTACTCCAATAAAATAAAATGTCTTATTATTAGAAATTTTCTATTTTTTATGAAATTGCATTAGATTCAATTTTGAAACAAAGCTAACCAGATATATGTATGTTTTAGACATTTATAAAAAATTTACCAATTTTAATATTTAAAGTATTTTAAATCAGTTTTTTAAGTTATACATAAAAAAAGATATGATTTTTTTTTTAAAAACATAAAAGAAAAATTTTGAATACCATTATTTCGAAAACTGTTATAAATGTAGACACTGCTCTGCTAATTGTTATAGAATTTTTGGTTTTTTTAACATCTCCCATCACATCCTCTGCTCTATGTAAAACTTGTTGTGGGGCACCCGTATATTCTAATTATAGAAATTAAAATTATCCATATTGATAAAGCATTTAATTTGAAAGTTTTAATTAATTAAACAATAACAAAAAATTATAAATTTCAATTTTGTTAATAAAATTTAATTGGTGAAAATAACAATTTACAAAATACATATTATTTATTATTTACTGGTAAAACTAATTTAAACAATTAACGAAATTTATTATGATAATTAAAATGCAAATAATAATTAATCAAAAATTTTATTTTTGCTTCTATTATTTAACAATGTAATTCTATTATTTAATAATAATGTGCATTGATTATTTAACTAGAATTTGTATAGAACTTGTAATATTTTAATTAATACTTAAGTAAGATAAAATAAAGTAAAAGTTAAATAAACATTTTTTAGATACATTTATCTCTGCATTAACACTGCAGATATACTTTAATAAATGCTTTTAAATAAATTTTATATTGTATAAATAAAATCAAATAATATAATAAATGTTTTAGATATATTCATATAATAACGGTGTAAAATAATTAAGCATTTCTGGATAAAAAGAGATTGGTTATTCTAAAATCTATGTTCAAAATTAATCATCAATATACATATATGTTTATTTAATTAAGAATTGAAACATTTTATTTATATGTATATGTATAAAAGAGTTTTCTTGAATAAATAATAATATATCCTTAAAATTAAAGAAAATTTCTTTTGAATTTTCACAGTTTTTACTTTATATAAGAAATTCTATACATATTGAATACTTTATATTATACATATAATCTTTTTTGGAATGTAGTCTTTAAAAACAACTCCTTAGTTTTAAATACTACCTTTTTTTAAATTATTATTTCGATTTAATTAATTTCAATTTTTATTTATCAAATTATTTATGTATATATATTGTCCTGTTGTTATAAGTTTTATAAATGTACTTATATATTATTATTATTTATTTTAATTATAAAATTATAGCTCATTACAGGCTATTGGCTTAATTTTTATCTATAGACTTACATTATGATGTATTCATTCATCTATAATATTTATATTAAATGTATCAGAATAATTGAAATGAATAGTGACCGGTTTCTTTATTCCTCTCAATAATCATTTCAAATGAAATTGAAAGCTTTTTTTTTTTTTGTTTTTTTACACTCACTAGTAAAGTCATATTTATATAGGTATTTTTACTTAAGGTTTTTTCTTTTTTTTTTTTTAATTTTTTTTTATACCTGAATAAATTGTATTCTTTCGTACATTAAACCAATAGAAAAAAAAAAACAATATTAAGTTCAAAATAAAAGAAAAAGTTTGAAAGAAAGATATAAAATCTGTTTTTATATAATATTATATAGAAACTGCTAACTTAAGTGATAAAATAATAAACAAAAAAAAAAAACAAACACAAAATCAAAAATTAAACAACCAAACAACATAGTTTAATAGTAAATGATACTGAATCTGAATGATTAATATTTTTACTGTTTTTCATAAATTACCACTACTACTACAATAATACAGTATAAAAAATTTATTTTAAAATGATGGTAAATTTTTATCTTATATATACAATATATAAACATATATATAATTATAGTATAAATGTATAACGTGTACGGTGTTGATACTGTCTTAAGGGTATATATAGTCAAGTTTTTAAATTTATTGAAATTTTTCTATTTTGAATTTATAAAGGTGAACATCTTAAAGAAATATATAAAAGAAATATAAAATAAATCTTTGGTATTTTTAATATTTAATTAATAAAATTAAAAATTTATTATTCGCTTGCAAAAATAAACGAAAATTTTATCGCGTTCTTTAAATAATTTTGTTATATTAATTGTTTTTTTTTTTTTTGTTGTTGTTTTATTTATATTATTTTTTAATTTTAACATTTAAAAATATTACAAAAAAAAAAAAAATTAATTTTTAATCAAAAAATATTAAATTTTTTTTTTGTAGAATAAATAAATAATATATAAAAAAAAAAAAAAATATGTGGAACAAAATTATAATTTTATCAGCAGTTGTGACTGTCACTTTTGCCGCAATAGGAAAAGAAACACGTAAGTTGCATTTGAGATTTTTTTTTGTTTTTTGCTTTTTTAATTTAAATAGTTAATTAATTTAAAGTGAATATTTAAAAAACATAAAATTATAAGAAGAAATTAATTATATTCTATTTAGAGAAATTAATTTAATTAAGATCATACTTTTATTTAATGTATTTTTTCAATTAGTTTTTTAATTATTGATATTTTAAATGGTTATTAAGTACTTTATATTATAACAAAATTTTGTATTAAGGTTTATATAAACGAAATTATTTTAGTATTTATTACAAAAAGAAAAAAATATCATGTATTACACATTTTAATTTTAAATTACAGGATTAGAATAATTTGTTACTTCTCATGTAAGATATTAATTTCCAATGACACATATTATTATTTAATGACAATAATTGTTCACATCGTATTATTATTATTGATAATTTGTTAATCATCTAATTTATTAAAAAGAAAAAGAATATTTTTATATATAAATTTATAAACACCTATATTATGATAATTAATTAAAATGATTTTGCATAATTACAGTATTATAGAAATTATTTTTATAAATTCATATAATTATTGGCGCATGTTGGCTTTATATTTTGATCTATAGATTTTTACATACATATATGGGTATTCCATTTATTTGAGATATTATAATTTAATTAACTGCTCGGGATAAATTTTTATAATTTTAGATTATTTTATTTGAAATGTGTAAAAGGGATTAATTTTGGTTTTTCCAATATATGATATAAAATATAAATAAATTATTAATAAAAATTTTTTTTTTTTCAATATTTTCGTATTTTACAAAAGTACCTTTGAACTTATAGGTGACATTTGTTATTGATTGCAATTTATTTATAATTAAATAAGAATTTTATTTCATTCACCTGAAGTTAATTACGTAACTATTTTATTTAAAATAAATAGAAAAATTTGAATTTACAGACTTATTATATATATACAAATAAGTAAAAATTTTAATTTTAAAGCTTAAATAAATCATATCGTGTATGTAAAGTTTACCATTAATATAGTATAGTCCTGTAAATTGAAGAACAAAGTAATCCGCATAACTGTGTTTAAAACAAATAATGGAAAAAAATTTCCATAATTTTTTATTTTTTATTCATCTGATATTATGATGAGGTTTATAACATTTTTACAAGATGTTAGTTGTATATTTTTCTTCTATATACTTATATTTAAATCTCATCTATATACATTTTTATTTATAGACTTCCTTACTACCATGATCATTCAAGTGTTTAACTGTGAATTGTATTAAAAAACTTGTAATCAATAAAATTTAATTAATAACAATTGTTTCATATATCCAACAAGGTAGAAATAGCACTTAATTATTAATTGTATATATTTCATTGCACTTGATCATTAGTTTTCTTTTTTTTTAAAACAAAAAAAAAACTATTTCCTATATATATGAAGTTATTATTATATCATTGTTACAATAAATTGTAACTTTTATTAACTTTCTCTTATAAAATTGCATTCGAAATTGTTTATCATTCAAAAATGTTATTAAAATATGTACCTATGTATATAAAATATCATTAATCTTATATTGTTAATTGATGTTTAGTAATCAAAAAAGAAAATTGTAGATACAATGTTAAGCTTAAAATATAAATAAAATATCCTAATGAATTTTATTAATAAAAAATGACTTTTATTCCTCCAATGAAAATCTATCGAGGAAAAAATTTCTTTTTAACACTCAATGACTGGGCACCCTAATGGTATAGTTTAAATTTATTATAGATTTAGAATATTTTTATTTTTTTTATTGACTCTTGAGAACCTTTAGAAGAAAAGTAGATTTAATTATACTAAACTACTTGTTTTCATTAATCGAAATAATAATCTTTTGTAACGTAAAAATACTTTTTAAAGCTTTTCTAAAAATATTAGAATCAAACAATTTCATGTAAAAAAAAATCAATATCCTATTATAGAAAAACTTTAAACAATGAAATGTTGATTATTTTTTTTCCCAATATTATGATTAATATTATGTTAAGTTGAAATGCTTTTATGTTTTAATTTTATATTATATTAAAAAATAAAATATAAAAAGTTCATATACCTACACATATGTATAATTAAATGCATATAACAATGTCATTGTAAACAGCTTTTTTACTTTTATGTTTTTTTTTTTTTTTTTTGTTAATATCTTGTAATATTTCTGTGAAAAATTTCGAATATAATTAGAACATCCATATAATATAATATCATCAATGGTTTGAATTTTTTTTCATTGACATACTATTGTAGCTTACAGGTCAAATTATGCAATAACACCTTAGACCACATTTTGTTTTTTTACACAATTTAAACCGAAATCAAATTAATTGAATGAAAGTTTTTTTTTTTTACGATAATAACCGTTAAAGATAACTGTTTTAAAGCATTTATTATTAATAATAGTGAAATTGTCATAAAAAAAAATTCATATGAATCTACTTGTCAACTATGGGATTACGCACAGTTATATTACGTTTTTACAATGTTAGATATTCGAAACCCTTAAGAGCAAGATTCTAATTTAGTTTTCGTATGATGTATTTGAAAGTTTTGGATATAAAAATATTATTATATGATTTTTAGGTTTAAGTAAATATTCTGCCAAATTCTAACGAACAAAAAACAACTTATCTATAATATGGCTATTATAAAAGTTGCTACTTTGATACTTTTTTAAATTAAACAATTCATAATACGTTAATGACAATAAAATAGAAAATTATACATCAAAAAACTTCGTAAAATCATCTAATATACAAAAAAAAAATTTTATTAGTTAGCCATCTAGCAGAAAGAAATTATATAGCATATTTGCACTCATTTCTTAAATAAAACTTATGTAAATTTTATTTTAGAACTGGTTCTAATTCTATCTGACTTTTCTTCTATTTTTTTTATTCAGCCATGTCAGGTGTAAAATACATACAGTCTGCTGAAGCAACCTTAAACATTTTAGGAACGTTGTTAGCAAAATTGATTTTTCTTTTGATTTATTTTTCAATGTTTAATAAGATAGCATTAAATTAATATGGGATTAAAAATTTTCCTATCCTAAATACATATAAAAAAAAAAAAAAAATAATTGATATTCTTTAAAATAAAATAAAGCATTAAGTAAGAAAAAAAAAAGGAAATACATTGCAATCCGATTAAATATTTAATAACATCAGATCATATTAATTACTATGTATATATGTATAAATAAATTAAATTCATTGGAATTATTTAAAAAATTCTTAAAGGTCATTTATTGCATATTAAATTTGGTAAAATATTTATTATCAGATTTCATTTTTTAAGTATAAATATTAATTTTTATGTATTATCTTTTCCTTTCTGAATAAATTAGTAACTATTTTTTTTAAAAAGATTCAAAAAATTTAAAGTAAAAAATTTTAACCATTTTTAAATTTGAACTAAATTTTAACCTTTAGTTAAAATAGAAAAAAAAAAAAAATTAGATGAAATTATTATTGGGTACCTACCGGAAAAAAATAAGTAATATTACCGCGCCATATTTTGATTTTTCTTTTTAATTAATTATGAATCAAATTAATATGAAATAAAATAATTTATAACCTGACATATTTGGTATTCGTTTTCATATATTATATATTATATATATCTGTTAATTGTTATTTTAATTAATATATATATACATATTTGTTTTTGTTGACATTAGAAGGTGTAAATTAATTTAATCTTGAATTTTTGATTATATTTTAGCGGTTTTATTATTACTTGCGGTAAAAATTTTCTTGAACTCGATGAACTTTAATATAAAATATAAAAAACTACAAAAGAAAAAGAATACAAATCAATTTTTAACTTTTGTTAACAAGTTATATTTTTTAAAATTTTCAATGTTCTTTTTTCAAAAAAATGTAATAAGGTGTCCGCTTTTATCGTCCGCTTGGTTTATCGATTTACTTAATTTAATTAGGTCAAATTCTTATTTTTGATGCGCAAAGAGTTAATAACCTTCTATATGAACCTATGAAGTAATCAATTTTAAATATTAAAATAATTATTTTTATTTAATCAGAAAATTATAATTAAAGCAATTAAACTTTAAAAATTGAATTGTACATTAAATTAAAAGCGGACGTTTTAGTTAAAAGTTTTGAAGTCAAGCAAAATAATATTCGGGGTTCAAATTAATAATAGCTATTCTATATAAATATATTATGCATGTTACCTATAAACATCTTAAATATTATAAAACATTTTTTTTTTTAATGTGAATAAATAATTTGAAATAATCAAATATGAAATTAATGTATCTATATAATTGAAAAGAGACTAATCTTATATGTAGACGCTTGAAAAATCATAATACATGCTTATTTTTTACTGTGATATATAGCGCCTCATAAGTATATACAATATTTAATATATTAATAAGATAATCTCATATTATATTTTTATTCAAAATTATTATTCAATTTAATATACATAAAAAATCAATGCATCATCAAAAAGACTGGTTTTATTTTAAGATATAGGTACATATAATTTAGTTAAACAAAATTAAACAATCACTAGGCTATACTTTAAAACAACTTTTAAAAAGAGATTTAACATCAAGTTTATCATCATATAATTTCTTTTAATATATAATTAAATTCTAACAAAAATCAAGTTATTATTAAATCTTCACTTTTAATCTTTTAATAAATTTAAATAATATCTAAATTAGAATTAACATATTCAGTAGCGGTTTTTTTAATTTTTTATTTTTATCAAAATATTGTTTTTTTTTTTTTGGAACAGGAAATGAAAAAAACTTAAACCAGATTTGGTATTTTAATAAAAAAAAAAATGATAATAAACATAAATCAAATAACAATATAACCTGTAAATATTATACCGGTAATATATTCCTTACGTAAATTGTTATTTACTACCGTAGAAACGGGTGCGATTTTATTAATTAAAATCAACAAAAAAAAGTATTTTTAAGAGATAAGAATAAATTAATTTGAAAAAAAAAAATTTCAGAAATTAAAGTTAAAAAAAATTACCAGCTTCAATCTTTATAAATTATTATTGTAACTTTTTAATTCTATATTAATCAAAAATTTCTTTCTTATTAACTTTATTTAACTTTATAACCTTATTTAAAATGCGAAATTTATTTTGCTAATATTTATACAATTTCTAGATAATTATTTAAGACAGATCTAGCAATTTGAAATCAAATTAAATCAAAATTTAAAATTAACCTATAGCTTAATTTAATTTTTCAGGATTTAAAATTGTTGTTTTTTTAATTTTATCATATTTTTACAATTTCCTTTTATTTTTTTTAAATTACAGCTGAATACATTCGACCATGCAGTAAAAAAGATCCCAATCTTGAAAATTGTATTAAAGAATCAATTTATCATATAAGCCCATATTTAGCGAAAGGAATTAAGGAAATCGAAGTAAGTATATGTATATATATATTTTTTTTTTCAAAATTACATAAAAACATTGCAATGAAAATAATTTACTTTTATTTTTATTTTTTTTTTAATGCACAATGCTTATGAAATTTGTACATATGTTTAATAAAATACAAAAACAAAAAAAAAAAACACTTGTGAATTACATCTTTTCATGTAATTGATATTTTTTTTTTTTAAATTATTTCAAAATAAATATATTGTAATTAATTCTTAAAAAAATATAGATAAAATTAACTTACTGAAATCAAAAAAAAAAAAAAAAAATTTTTTTTAAACAGACCTAATAATAAAATGTTTGATAGTAAGGTAAGTCACTCATGCCTTATTTTATACTCAATTACTTTCAAATTAAAAACAAAAAAATAAAAATTCTAAATGAATAATGCATTTAAGTTTATTTTTATTCATTTAAAATTGTAATTAAACTTAATTGTTTTTGGTACACGATACGTGTGCTTAAAAATATGTTTTTTTTTTTTTTATTAAATTTTTTTCAATCCATGCAATTTAACGCTTTATAATCTATACTCAAAGTTATTAGTATTATATTTTTAAAATATATAGTTAAACATATTCTTAAAAATAAAACTATGCCTTTTATTTATTTATTTATTTATTTATATTAATATTATGATATTATGTAATATTACAAAACCATCAGATACTATCGAACATCAACCTAAGGTCATTCTAGATCGAATACTATGGATTAATTCATACAATAATATTATTTATTTGCTTTATGTTATATATTATATATTTTACATTATATTTCGTAATAAGTGAGATTTGATAAGAAAAATAATTTTCCTTACAATTACAATTAGTTTTCAATAATTTTCCATACAATCAAAAGTATTTGTTATATCTGTACAAGATTTCAACCAGAATTACTTCCGGTTAATAAGCTATGTGATTAACTAACTAGGCCCCAAAATAAACTGTCTCTAAAATTATGTGAATAAAAATGTTAAGAAATTTATTTCAACAATAGCTGTTTATCAGAACAAAATTTTTTTCTTAAATTAAGTTTAATATGGGTTTGCTTTTATATAAGGTACGAAAATATATAATATATATGTACATTCATCAGTTTATATTATACTTTAGTATAATGCTCACTATATTTTGGTTTTTAATAATTAGTTTAAATATATATCAGTTCGTTCAGGGAATTTATTTAATATTTTTTTTTTATTTATTTATTTATATTCAGGTACCGTGGTACATAAATGTGCCAGGTAGCTATAACCCTGTTTCCTGGTAGGAATGTGGGGTGTACGTGATATTATGATATATAAAGTATTTACATATTGCGATATATGAATATTTTTTTTTTTATATTATAATTATTGTACCCAGCCGGGAATCGAACTCGAGACCTCTCATTTCCTTATGAATGTGAAGCGGTGCGTCAACCACTGCACCAATGGCTGGATATATTTAATATTTTATTACTCTATAAATAAAGATTTTAATAAATATTTTTACTACTAAACACATCGAATCAAAACTATTAATCACCATAAGCGAAATCAGTTTATATCTCTTCAATTACGTCAAATTATTGTGGAAATGTGATATTGCCAAATAAGCAATAACGCTATTATAGAATTTTTTCAAATCATTTTTCCAGATGTATTAGATATATAAGATAGAAAAAAAAGAGATAAAAAAGTGATCGTGTTCTGATTTAGCTTCTAAAAGAATAAATTATTTTACTATGATTGTATTTTACTTAAATAATTTTAGCAGCTTTTCAAAACCTATAATAAGAATTAAGCAACTACAACTTTATTATGAAACATAATATTCATAATTCATTGCAATCATTCATTTTCTAAATTATTAAATAATAACGAATTAAATAACAACTTTTTTCTGATTATTAATATGACAAGTCATTTAAATTCAATTGCATAATAATTTATTTTGTTCTTAAATAAAAAAAAAAAATAGTATTACATAAAAACTTAATTACTTACCTATTTTAATACATAATATTAAAATATACTAATTAACGATTGTAGGCCAATGAACCAATAATCGTGACCTTACTGTGCGTTTTTAAATTACATTAACTATCAAACATGATTTTTTTTTGTTATATTAATTTCCACTGAAAACAAAATTTATATTAATATTTTAATTTTTAAAAGTCAACAAAACAAATTTTTTTTTAAATCAATGATAAATAAAGAAAAATGATAAAATTTTATTTTCTATACACTAAAACTAATCAGCCTTGAACTTAACATTTTCTTTTTTTTTTCTTTTACTGTTTTGATAACTTACAAAATATTTTGTACCAGTTTTTCAATATTAATTAACTTTGTTTTTAACGATCAGATTATATATCACCATAATTTAAGAGTTTAACCACTTAGATTAAGAACAGTGGTGTAGCAGTGAATTGTAGCTCTCATTGTGCAACAAATTATAAAAGTTTAAATCTTTTAATTAAATTTAAATGACATTTAAAACATAATACCTGTCTTATAATGTGTAAAATTTTTAACTTTTGTTGATTTATTCGCACTTGCTTATAGTTACGCATAGTTATTGCTTTGTACATGCTCAACTGATTTCTTTTCCTAAAATTACTTTGCAATAATTCAATGATTTTATTCAATGTTTATAAAAAACAACATCAGCTTGATAATATTAAGGCAGGTAAATGGGGTTGCACTCTTGAATAGTGAGTCTTTTTTTGTGACAAACAGTCAAAGATAATGTTTAGCAGATTCACTACTCTTAAGGGATCATTTATTGTTAATGATTACGTCTATAGAAGTTTATATAGTAGCATGTAGAACTTTATTTAGATATAATTAGGAATAGGGTATATATATGTTTTATTAATATATATATATATGTATGTATGTATATATGTATCATAAATGCAATGAAATTTAAAACAAAAAATATTTATAAAAAAATATTTTCCTATTATTTAATCATTTTTACAAATTCTGCTTTTTTTTTTATAGGTACCACCAATTGAACCATTCATTATGGATCAATTATCATTACAATTAACTGAAGGTGCAAACGGTTATAAAATTACAATGAAAAATATTGAAGTATATGGTGCTAGTAAATTTCAAATAAAAGATCTTAAATTAAGTGAAGAAGGAAAACCATTTTTTGCAACACTTTCTGTGCCAGAATTAAAAATTGAATCAGTATATACTAGTTCTGGTGTTTTATTAATTATTCCAGCATCAGGTGGTGGAGATTTCCATGGTCGTTTTGGTATGTTTTTAAATAAAATATGAGAAAAATTTAAAATAGAAATTGATTAAAATGTTTTTCATTTTTATTTTGTTTTTTTTTTTTTATTTTTCTTAATAAAGAGGAGGGAGTAGCTAATATTACCGGAAAAATTTCATCAAAAGTTGTCGATGGTGAAACATTTGTACATATTGATGCCTTAAAATTAAGCCTTGATATTAAAAAAGCTCATATGAGTATATCAAGAGCATTTAATAACAATGAAATTCTATGTAAGTATATCTAAAAAATAAAAGATTAATAAATTAATCCGGAAATGTTAAGTTTACGTTGTCAAAAAAAAAAAAACATTAATTATTCAAAATTACAGAATAATAATGTTAAAAAAATGTCACAAACTGTCAACATTTGTATTCAATTATTTCTTGTCAGTCAACGAATATCTTAAATAATTTCAATGTCAACTTTATCACTAATAACAATCTCGTTTTTATAATTCTTACATTAATTATTTTGATTAGCAATAATTAATGTTAAAAAATTAACAAAATATTTATATTAAAAATTTTTTATGTCTGAAAATTATAATATTTTTTAAATTTTATAATTTTTTTTAGCAAGAGCAACAAATCTTTTCTTAGAAGAAAATGGTGCTGAAGTTTTACGTGCTATGCAACCTCAATTACAAAAAAAATTAGCTCAAGAATTTGCTAAAATTGGCAATCAAGTATTTAAACATGTTCCAGTTGAAAGATTTTATATTGATTAAGAATAAAATGTTACAGGATTCTTTCGATTTACACTTAATTTTTAAATGTTTATGTATTTTCTATATATGATATGAAAAAAAGTATAATGGAGAGTTTCGAAAGAGGAACGAATTTTTAATTAATATAATTGTGATATTTTTAGTTGTAAATTTTCTTTTTTTTTTTTTGTATAATTTTTAAGTTAAAATGGTATAGAGATACTTTATACATATAGATATTTGTAAATGTAAAATAATGAATATTGATACAAATAAAATAAAAATTTTTTATTAAAAAAAAACCGATTTTTTGTTGTTTTTATTTTCAATATTATTATTTTAGTAAGTAATTCAATAATATTATTTACTTTATCAATAAAACTATCAATAAAATATGTATTTAATATTTTTGCAATATTTTTAAAATTAACTGCTCAAATTAATTTGATAAATAAAAAAATATTTTATATACTATTTATCAAATACATAAACTGTTAAAGCAAAGTAATGTTTTTATTAAATTTTTTTTTGTATTAGTTGTTAATTTTATCTATTATTTTATCAACATTCGCATTTGGAAGCCTTTACGGTGTGATAAGTCCGAGAATAAGCCTTTATACTTGATAAGTGCGAGAATAAAAAAAAATTGTATTTTGTCATTCGTATCTCCTAAGACATAAAATTATAATGGCATAAGTTCGAAAATTACAACAAAAGTACGGCGCTATGAATTAAGTTAGAAAAGAATTAAGTTAGAAAACAAAAATGAATTAAGTTAGAATTTACAATTTTTCTAATTTATTTCATTATGCATTACGTTAGAAAATTTGGAAAGGAACTTCGCAAAAAAAAAAATGAATTAAGTTAGAAAAATAATTTTTTTTTTTTGTTCTTATTTCATTTTTAATTTTTCTAACTTAATTCATAAAAATAATTCCGGTTTTTCAAAATAAAAATTTTTGCATTTTTGTAATCAGGCAATTTTTGGGAGCGATACAAAATTTCGGGTCTCTAATTATATACATATGTGTACTTATATTAAATTTATTTTTGAATTAATTAATAAAATTTTTTTTTTTTTTATAATACATGTATAATATTACATATATGTATTTATATGTATTACATAAAAATATATAATATATATATATTATTTATATATCTATTTTAAATATTTAAAGGGAATATAATATATATAATATATTATTTATATATTTATATATAAAAAAGTGAATTAAGTTAGAAAAATTAAAAATGAAATAAGTTCGAAAAAAAAATCAGAAATTTTTTTAACTTAAATTCACTTCTTTGTTTTCTAACGTAATTCCTTTCTAACTTAATTCATATCGCCCATAAGTACACTTCATTGGGAAAAGCATATTTTTGGAACATAAAATCCCTCTTTATTATTTTCTTACATATACATATTTAATAAACTAGGCCTAATAAGAATACGAATTGGAAATAAAATCTATTGAGTCAGTTTATTACAATTCATTTTATTAAACAAAATAAAATTTTATTAAATATAAGGAATATATCCCATTTACTCGAAAATATATACAACAAACCAAACAATAAAAAAGATAAATGCTTTGAAGAGGGAAATATGGTTAGAAAATTAGTAATATTCTCTTTTCAAAATAGGACATATATAATATATATATATAATTATATTATAATTTTGGTACTTGTAAATTTTCATTTTATTATGTAGCGCCGTACTTATGTCTGATATCATAAGTATACGAAAAAAATTAAATAATATAATATATTCAACTTATTTCGAATTTATAACGAAGCCATTACTATTAATTACTTTTACAATTGCTTTTTATACAAAGAAAATACTTATATAAATCCCTATTTCCTATATAATACCTATAAAAAATATGGATTTTAATAATTTGGTATGCTTTAAATACAAATCAAAAATGGATTAGACAAAAATGGAAAAAAATAAATATGATAATACAATTAATTTTGGAAGAAGGAGTATGAGAAGACTTTAAACTTCACACCGGATAGTGATATTCTTAGATAAAGCAAATAAAAACAAAACGAACCTGTTACAAAAGATAAGTATCAACTATTTTTAGAATCAAATTCCCATTCCAAAAAGTTCTTTCTATATAATAAAATATGTGAACTATTCTATATATTATATATACTATATATATAATAAAATATTAGAACAATAATTAGTTGGTATTTCCTTCAACAGAGAAAAACAAAATGGTACAATAATAATATCTTTAGAATCCAGTTCCGGTTTCTAGCATAGAATACGTGAACCATTCGATTAGAACAATAATAGCTGGTATTCCTTCAATTCAACCACCTAATTGGTACAATAAAGTAACAAACAATTTCAAAATTATATATATAGAAACCTATATAAAGGTTTGTTGCCTTTTCTTAATAGATGTTGGCGATCATATGTCTGTCGTATGTATAATCTTCTTAAAATCGTAAAGTAATTGTTTGATTTTTTGCAGAGGACGCTATTTAAGTTTCCGACATTTAATATAACTGTTCAGCATCTTATCTTGCGAAGTAAAGACATTTTCATTCTTTGCCGTTCTGCAGAAAAGTTCGTAATTGTTCAATACATAGTAATGCATATTTGTCAAAAGTTTTTGCTAAAGCTTTATTACATGTATACGATGGTGTATTTTAAAGTATTTAGATTATATATTTAATTTAAAATTTAAGTAGAAGAATTATATTGTCTCAAACAAAATAGTACATATGTTTAAATAATTAAATTATTTTCATTTTGTTTTTCTATTGTCTAAAATAAATTATCAATTTTATAATTATTATATATGTATATTTTAAAATTGTAAATATGCACTGTTTTCATTTGTCTAATATCTCTAATTATTATATCACATTCAAGAGAAAAATTTGAAAATAAAACGTAACTTTTATAAATCTACTAATTTTTTAGATTTAATGTATGTTATTTAAAAAGTCTACAAAATGATAACTGAAAATTATTATGATTTTAAATAAATTTTTTTTTTTACATTAAGCTTTTTGCATCCTAAATATATGCAAAATTTTTTAATATAATATGTATAAAAAAACGATTTATTTTTTTTTTTTAAATTAGTATAATGTAATAATTGTAATGTATTAAAAAACTTAATAGCCAGACCCAAAATGGCATTTGTAGCCGAGGATCTTACTGATGTTATTACAATTTATTGTATTAATATTAGATTAAATAAATAAATAAATTTTTTAAATATATGTTGGAAGCCTTGGTGGTCAAGTGAATAAACAACATGCATATTGACCGACTAATTGCGGGTTCAAATCTTCTTATATCGCAAGTATCAATTACTGAAAATAGTATATTTTTTTAACCCCAACCATCTAACAAGTAGATATAATATATAAACAAACCAAATAATGAAAAGCTTGTTCTTACGACTATGAAATTGATATACACATTATGATATTACAGCTCATATGTTTGTCTAATTTTAGATTAAGTATTGAAAGTTTTATTGTTGTTTTTTGTTTTAAAAATTTTATTTATTTATTAGTGAATTGTTAATAAAATTATTTAACTTATAATGACCGTATTAGCCTATAATTATAATAATATTGCAATATCCTATGTGATTTGTAATATTAAAAAAAATAAATTAATAGATTTTACACCATTCATATTTAAAAATATATTGATAATTATAAAATTACTTTAAATCTTTCTTTTCGAAACATTTGAAATTAAAGTGTTAGTCGTTTTAGTCGGATATGTAACCATATTCTTAAAAAAAAAATCATCTGAAATAATATTTTTATATTTAAGGCTCTTTCCTTTTTAAAAAAAATAAATTAATTAAATCTTTAAAGTTACCCTGGAAAAAAAATTTTTCAATACATTCAAAGTTCAATATCCTTTCCATTAATTTGAATATACCAAATAATCCTAATACTTTACTAAACTCATTTAGAATAAAATCACGTTTCTATAATCAAAAATTATTATAATATTCATATTTATTGATTTTTTTTTTAATTTTTTGTACTCTGGTTGCTCAAATCACGTCAAAACAAACAAAACAACAAAGTATTAACATAGGTACCTACATAAAAAAATTATTTTTGCACCTTATATATTTTTCTTTTATTGTGTAAATTATAAATGACATTCACCTTAGCCTTAAATGTAAATTACAACTAAATAAAAACAAAATATTTAAATCAAAAATTTAAATAACAATAATTTTTAAAATATATGGAACAATGGATTATAAATGTTTGCTCTTTATATCAATTTATTATGTTTTTTTCTTTCGATTCTTACCACACTTTTTAATTTTTACCATAATTTAAAATAATCAAAAATTCAATTTTGCTCTTCCATAACCACTACTATCATTACTTCTATTATTATTTTTATTTTATCTTCTTTTGCATTTTTTTAAATTTTAACACCTTAAAACTCTGTCACCAAACTCAATATCTTGTTCAGTCTGCTTTTGTACTTCATTGGTGACATCGGAAAAATCATCATTCAAATTCGCTTATTTTTTTTTTATATTAAATTATATTTTACGTATACGTATTTTATTCTTAAGTAGGTACAAAACAATTATACTGTTATCCATATTTTAAAAATAATTATTTTAAATGCTGAAAAAGTTCATCGACACAATTATATTTAAATAAGTAAAAAGTAAAGGTAAAAAATTTTAAAAATTCTATTACACCGTTAAAATACACAAAAAAATAAAAAATAAAGTAACGATATCTAAAACTGACTGTAATTATAAAATTTTTTCCTGATTGTAATATTAATTCAACGCATTTCGCTATATGTACTTTCAAGATAACGAAGTGAAAGAATTATTATTTTTTCGTTATATTTTTATTTTTTGACATTCCATAGAAAGTGTGCCTACGGTATTATAAGTGACGTGACAACTTAAAGTAAAAGGTGTCATATTATATTGTAACCGGTAAATACTGAAGCATATATTAAAGTATAGAAGAGCAAAACCAAAGAAAAAAGAAAGAATTAACCAAAGATTTTAAATACAAAACAAGAACAAAAAAAAAATCATGTTTCTTTATGGTTTAATAATAGTGATAATTTGCTTCAGCTCTGTTCTTGGACAACAACGTAAGTTTATTTTTTATTATATGTTTTATTTATTTTTCTTGTTATGGTTGATAATTTTTAAGTGAAAACAGAGAAATTTTTTTATAAATATACAATAACCTAAAAACAAAAAAACAAAAAAAAACAAAATGAAATGAAATGAAAAAGATATATTAATGTTGACTTTGATTTAATAATTTTATTTATACTTTTTGTTTTTCCACCTTATATAGAAAGTATATGCAAATATAATTAAAGGTGTACATTTTTATCTATATAACTTTTTTAAAGTACAAAATTAAGTGGTAATTAAACAAAATAAATTGAAAATTAATAAAATATAACGGTAATCAATAGAAAGCAAAAAACTATTGAAAGCTTTTTTTTTTTATTGAAAAATTATTTTTCGAAAGTAAAATGAATTTCATCAAAATTGTTCATATTTTCTTTATGGTATAAATTAAAAAATTGAACAGTAATACAGCAAAAATTTTTAAACAAAATATTAATCTGTGATTAAAAATTAATTAATTTAAGTTTACATCAAAAAAGTTTGAAATCAGCTTAATAAATATATTGTTATAAATAAATTTATGTTATTACTTTTTATTTAACTGAATTTAAACATATATGTATAGAAATAATTAATAATCCGTTAAAAAAGCTCAATTTTTTAATTTAATCATTTTTAAATTAAGTGTTAACATTGGAATATATTTCAAATATTTTTAAATCTAAATCAGATACGAATAAATCGTTAATTTAAATCAATAAAACAAATTAAATCAGATATATTATTCTATATTCTATAATCTATACTATAATATAACTTTCCATGGCAATTTAGTTTATTTACATTGACAAACAAATATAATATTTATTGATGAAAATCTGAAAAATAATAATTATCATTATATTAAATATTATATTAATATATATATAATTACTTTCATAAAATTGTTGTTTTTTTTTTGTTTTTTTGTTTTTTGTGATATACGATTCCCGTTATATTTATAAAACAAAATTGGATTAATTATTTATTATTTATGAAGATAAATAAAAAATTTAAATGAGAATTTAAAAAATTTAAAAAAAAAAACGCAAACTTTTTATTATGTAATAATGCATGCAATAAGTTTGTTTTCTTCATCTATTTAAATACATATCAAATAAATTCGTAATATTTTTATTATAATTTTAATTTAAAATACAATTGACTGTAATCATTAAAATAATTTTTTTACAAAATTGTAAAATGTAATTAAATTTTTACGATTACAATTTAAACTATAGAACAATAAAAATAACGATATACGTAATCATCTTAAATGTGACGATATAATCAAATATTCGTTAACATTTTTTTTTATAGTAATTATCTAAAAAATAAAAAAAAAAAAAAAGAATATACCAATTATTAAATTACATATAATATAAAATACAATATTTTTTATTATCTATTTTTAATATATATTTCACATGTTAAAATTATATAATATTGAAATTAAATTAAAATTAAATTAATAAATTTTTCTATTTGTAATTTATTTTTTTTATGGATGTAATTAAGATAATAACTTCTCGTATATATTGATCGATTTCTTTATAATATTAAAACATTAAAAAACAATATAATAAATTAATTATAATTTTTTGATAAAACAATATTTTTTGTGATTACCCTTTAACCGTATTATATTTTTATAATAAGTAACTATCATTAATTGCAATCACATGTATATTTAAAAAGGTCACCTAAGGTTTAGCACGTAATAATTATATTATGTATCTTAAATTGTCCAGAACTTAAGCAAAAAACTACATATGTATATAAAGTTAAATTTTTAAGGACTTTTAATTTATTTTGCTTGTGTTTTGAATTAAAATTAATCATTATATAAAATAATATGCGGGAATTGTAAATATAACGGGACCCCGTATTAGACAAAGTCAGTGTATGTTAACGGTACTTTGTAACGGTAGTTTGTTTGCTAACGATAGGTATTGCCATTGTGGAGTTAAAAATTAAATATTATGAGCAAAAAAAAAATTATTCTTTTAATTTTTGCTAAAAAATAAGATATTTTAAGATTTTGCCAAAAAACACCCCCATAAACTCTACCTATCTTTCCACTTTAAAAATCGTCTTAAACATTTGGAACCTATCTCTTACATTTTAGAAGATATAAGTAGGTAGTTATTTCTAGAAAAAAATGTTGTTTTGTACTGTTTCTATATAAGTACCGTTATAGTAAGAAGTACCGTTGATATACATTGATTTTATGATTTACGAGGGGTTATATTATCTTCAGAAAAAGAAATATTGTATTATACGTTCAAAAAATTTAAAATTTAATTTATATTATTTTGACTATTACTGTGTTTTCTAAAAATATTTTTTACCGTAAAAAAAAACTTAACACAAATTTTTCTACTTCATATAAACATTAAAATAATTTATAAAATATTATAAAATCAATTGTAAAGCAATTAAAAAAATTATTATTATAGTTCTTCCAAATAAAATACCTGTAATTTAATGTTTTACAGAAAATTCTTTAAATAAGATAAACAAATATAAGAAGATATACCGTTTAATTGTAAAGTGGTAAACTGTAAACAAATCTTTATAATATAATCAATGCAATCTTGTAGTTTAGTTATAAAATACATAACATACATATTAAATTATAATATATTAAAATAATTGATGATCTTAAGCATCCTTTTTTTTTTATAAAATTACACAATAATGCAAAACGATAGCACTGATTTACTATAGGCTTGAACATTGAAATATTTCAAAACTATAGCTCTAAAATTAATTTCGTTTCAAATGTTTTTTTTACACTAAGTGTTGACTTTCATTGAATAAACTATACAGTGAAAATATATATGTACACAACACACCTAAAAAGAAAACCCTTAAATGTTTTTTTTTATTTAATTTTTATATTTTATCGATTAATATTTAAATAAATATTTATTTAGTGGATTTTAACTTTGTATATTATGAATTTTATATTTTATATTTGTTTTTTAACATTTTTTTATTTTTTTGTGTTTTAAAAAAATTTTTTTTATAACCGTTACTATGAAATAAATACTACATTATATTTTATTTGATTGTCCAATTTTTTTTTTTTACCTCAACCTACAAAAAAAAAAAATTTAAATATCAAATAAATATTACAAACTTGTTATAATTTCTTTACTATAATATTGAATAAATATTTGATTAATTTTAATTTCAAATTAATATTATATGTTGGTATATTAAATATACATACATATATGTATATATATATCTTTCACATATTTTATTCGCCATTTTAATAAATCAGGTCAAGTTGACATTTTTAATGAAACAGTAAAAGAAAAAAAAAAATATTTTATTAATAAAATTTTTAGCACAGTTTACAGAATTCATTCATTTTGAAAAAAAAGCAAAAACCAAACAAAAACGTTTTTTTCCCTGTGATATTATTATACATAGTTATAATTACTTTAATTGATTTTATTGACAATCAGAACAATTAATTAATTGATTATTAATTATATCAATATAATATATGTATATATATAGTAATTATTCTACTAATTCTATAGAACGTAAACTTGAAATTTATAAATGTTTATCTGCTGTAAAAATATATTTATGAAGAACAAACAATAAAATATTTCAGTAAAAAGTTAAAAATACATTTTCTTTTTCTTAAAAATCAAAATTATTTTAAAAATTCAAATTACAATATTAAATTTAATTTCTTAACATTAATAATTAATATTTCCCTTCTTTAATAAATTATTTTTTTTTTCATCTTAATATATTTTAATTCTTTAAAATTCTTCAATTTTATATTATACACTGTACAAATTTATTTCACCAAGCGGACTGTCAATTCAATCTAAAAAATAAGTTTAATTAAAATTACATTTTTATTTAATATAACAAACAACATGGAATTGTATGGTAAATTAAATATAATATCATAACGATTAAATCGAGTGATGAATGTATTCACTTAAATAGCATTATATTATTTGGTCTAAAATAGAGATTGTGTAGTTTGTTTTAACATTTATACGTTTGACATTTGAAGAACTTTATATCTATACTTTAAAAAAGTGACAAGATCAATAAGTTTATAGGGATAGCATTAACATCAAAACACCCCATGATACTGTTTAAGTTTAACTAAATACTAAAATTTATATATGTATGTATATCACAAATTATTATATATTTATAAACACCATTTTTTTTTCTATGTTTTTATTTAAGAAATAATATATGTTTTAGAAATTTTGTTATAATTAAACTTTGGAAGTAGCTATTTAATATAATACAAAAAAGAAAACAAATATTATTTAAGGAAAGGGAAATAAATTTATATTTTTTTTTCGACTTTATGGGTCCAATATTCTTGTGCAATTTAAAACTAAAATTTGAATTATATATAAAAAACAAAAAAATACAAAAAAAAATTAAATAGATATAAAGAACAATTTAGAAAATAATGAGTAATTAACTAGGCGCATATATAGTTACAATAATTTATAATAAATTATAAAATCTTTTGCATTTTTATATTATTTTATTATATATAGTTCTCAACAAAATGATAAAACAAAAAATAATAGCTTTTAACACTTATAAAACACTTTATCTTTTACAATTAAATTAAATTTTTTTTTTTAAATATTACCTATTAATATTATATATCGGTAGTTAGTTTTTCCAAGATAAACTTTCCAACATGAATCTGAGAAGCTTTGAAAGATTCTTCCGTCAGAATGGTATTTTCGTGGCATAAATCTAGAGAAACTTACACAAACTCTTGTCAAATAGGTTCTACTATACATTTTGAAGGTGCACTACAAACTCAGAGTCTATAGTGCAGTCTAGTGCAGTTAATAACACGTTAGCTGGCCTTCATCTATACAAAAAAAAAATATGTAAACTTTATTATTAATTGTACCTTTTATACCATTTTTGTGCATATTGACTATTATTTTCGAATAATTAAATTTCGAAAAATTAATCATTATACTATACATTAATATTTAATAAATCTTAATTAATTCAATAAACGGTTATGCTTTGTAATTAATATGTAATGTATATAATTAATTAATTCAGTATAACATTTTTAATGGAATTAGAAGTTATATACATACATATATATATATAATTAATAATATTTAAATTTACAAATTGTAAAAAAAAATTTTCAATTAATAAATAATTAATAATGAATCATTTAATGGAAAGTTCAACTGCCTTAATATATTCCGGAAGGAAAAACAATTATTAAAGTAATTATAAAAATCGTTTAACAAATTGCTTACAAAATGAAAAATATTATAAGATATTATTAAAAACAAAAATTTAAGTAAATTATAGTATTTATAATTTTTAAGAGCATATAATATATAGGTCATTTTTCTTAAACTGTTTTTATTTTCTATAATAATATTATATAGTATAAAAGTAAATGCAAAATGCATAAAATATATACATACATTATACAATTCAATATTTATGAAATACAATGTTTTTTTATCATTTTCTCGCATAATGTAATGTTGTTGCACATAATCTAAGCTCGTTTTTGTTCTATTTATAGAATTATTTTACTTGAAGAAATATTTTTACACTTTATCGAGATTCCGAGAAACCACTTATAAAATTATTCAAAAAAATTGTTTAATTGGCAGTATGTTATACAGTATTTTTATAAGTATCCCTTCTTAATAATAAGATCGTATATTAAAATATTTTAATCAAATAGCAATTGATTGCAATTAATAAAAAAAATCACGTTTCGATATTAATATATATGTATATGTATATTAAATCATAAAACATTCTATTTTATTTATATATATATATATATATAAATAAAATAGAATGTTTTATGATTTAATATCTATAATATAATATAATAGAATGTTTTATTATTTAATATAATATAATTTATATATATAATTTTATTAGAATCGAGAGGAAAGCAATTATACCTATATTATATATACTTATTAATTTGACAAAATTTATAATATACCTATTATATATATATAAACTATAAATTAAAACGAATTCACTTCGAAATTCACTTATTCACTTATTATAATTCGAAATTCACTTATTATAATTCTTCTCCAATAAATCATATCTAAATAATTAATCTGGAAAATGGTACGTTGAATTTACTTCATATAGTTACACTATACCAAAACTAAAGAAGATATGTGACTTTCAACAATCAATCAATCTAAAAAACTTAATATGTGATATATGATATATGTGGTATATCATAAAAACATATAGCATGTATCAATCATTAAAGATAATTCAACACTTGCAATAGGTATTACTAATCCAAATAGTACCCCATTCATCACAGAAATTATAGTACTACAAAAAACAATCACAATAGTACTAGCAACAAATACCCCATCACACATTATATTCACAGATAGCTTAAGCACAATCAAAGCTATTAAAAACATAGACAATCAAGAAAACATTATAAGAAAGATAAGAAATCAAATAATAAAACATCAGAACATTATAAAATTAGCTTAGATCCCAGAACTTACTGCGGCATTACCGGAAATGAATTAGCCTATAAAGAGGCAAAACTAATTCTGAAAAGACCAACAATATATATACTTGACCCCACTTATACTAATGCAAGAGGACAAATACCAACATACTATAGAAATTGTAAACAAAAACAATGGAACGCGTCCACATCCTTTTTAAAAACCCACTTTCCAATATTCCATAAACAAACTTTAATAAAACATTTACCCAGAAATCTTGGAATAAAAATTACTCGATTCAGATTATAGTGTGCAGCTAGCCTCCCAAATATCTTACTTTGATCACACAACTCCATTCCAATGTACATTCTGTTACGAACAGCTGACTATAAAACATATTGTACTAGTATGCTTATACAGCGATCCAAAATTAAACAACAATATAATGGAAGCAATTTCAACAAGCAAAATAGAAACAATAAGGCAGACTCTCACCGCACATGGTATTTGGAATGAAATATAACAATCATATAGCAGCAAATTTCAGATAAAAAAAACTTCCAACAAATAAGTCCAGAACACATTAGTATGAAAAATATAAGTATAAAATTAAGTTAGATCAAACTACTATAAGTATAACAAAAAATAATAAAAAAATATGTTAGGTTAAGCAATAGAATAAATATTTTTTTTTTTTACGAGGCACGGTGGAAAACATCAAAAGTCACTCTAATGAACTGCACGAGGTTGCTCTGAGTAGTGTTGGGCTCTAACCAACCAAAACCATCCCTTTTAAAACCAAACTTTAGGATGGGTCCATAATACATAATAATATAATGTACAGCTTGGTTTTGGGGAAAAGGATGAGGGTAGAATTTCTTGGAAAATTGGATTTAGGATAATTGAAATTATGGAGGATGAAGGGAAAAATTTGGATAGTTATTTTGAAGAAGGATGTTAATGTTTTTCTTGAATTTCGTTATATCGTACACAAATGAATTACCAACTTTTGGGAACACATGTGCAGGCATAAGGTTCCATAAACGCGACGTGTGTATGACAAACGAATTTCCAAATGCTGTGTTGCGCCATCTTGACAGTTCGACAGTGTATGGGTGGGCATCTGTTGCACTCCTCGTTTCACTTTGGAAAACATTGAGTGGAGACATCAATTGTTTTATTTCTGTGGAGGAGATGTTCACCCCTACAAGGTATCTATAAAAACGGTCAATGACCCGACAGTACGGCGGTGGCCAAGTGTAGTGAGCATTGTGGTAACACTGGGGTTGCCAATAAGACGAATAGCTGTGTTTTGCACTTTGTCGAGATAACCCAGCACTGTTTGAGGAGCTCCAGCCCAAATATGTGCGTTATACTCCATTAAAATAGGTTATAGGTTAGATATGTCAAGTCTCTTACTTTAAAGAGGACCTACGGAAAAGGTCCAAAATTTCGGCGTAATATTCATATTACGTTCAAATAAAATAAAAATAAAATAAATATAATAATCATGTATATCTGAATCAAAAGACTAAATACGAAATATTTTAAAATTTAATTGTTTTAAATAGATTTAAAAATTTTAAGATATATCAGTCACTTTTAGTTTTATGTCCTTTTTCTTTTATCAATTATTTATATATATGAAAATAAATCACAAAATTAATCCTATAGTATTTATTACATATGTTTTTTTTCTATAAAATTTTCTAAATACCAGTGTTATTTATTGAATTAGAACGTGCAACTTTTTTTAATTATCTAATTAAAATTGCTCAATACAAAAAAAAATTGGTCTTGGTTAGTAAATAATTAAATAATCATCTATAAACTGAATAAAAAATTGTAGATTTTGTTTGATTTGTTAAATACATACTTGATTTCCGTCAAATTTTAAATCTTCTGAAACCTTATACATACTTGTACATATGTACCAGGGATGGAATAATTGCTACAATTGTACCAAAATTGATACAATTCCATTCAAGAGAGTACACTGCGGTACATCATTTATAAATATTGGTACAATACAATTTATAAATTATTTTTAATTTTTTCCATACTAATGATAATTTTTTTATTCATTTAAATGAAAATCACTAAAAATGTATCAGAAAATAAAATACAGCACAACAATTTTATTAAATCAAAAGACCTTTAAAAATATCATTTTAATATCAAACATAGAACAAATGCTAGGTAACTTTACTCGATCTGGAAAAAGACAAAGTAGCTAAGTATTTCAGTTTCATTTATTTTGGGGGAAACTGGTAATGGTCTGTTTTTAGTCTACAGTAAATTACATTTGCATATATATGTAAATATTTTCCATATTCATTTGTTGACTTAACTAACAATCTAATAAATAAGGAAGAAATTCTGTTTGTTTGTTTGTTTGTTTGTTTGTGCCCTTTTCACGTAAAAACTACCAGTCCGATTGCAACCAAATTTTGCAGGAACGTTCCTACGACCCCGGAAAGTGTTATAGGCTATATCGCGTTTCGGTTCATTAACCCATTGCAGCCCGAGAGCCATTTAAAGCCGTTTCGTTTTTTCGTTGTCCTGCCTAAACGGTTTGATCGATTGAGTTGAAAATTTGTATAAATGTTCTTCCTAGCATTGGACGGGTGCCAAAGAAATTTGGATTCAATATGTTACCCGGATTCGACCCGGCGGGCTTCCAAAAAATTTTTTGTTTCCGATTTATGTCCAATTTTGTATGGTGGTTTCATGGTCTGACAAAAAGCCTGTGACAAATTTTTATGAAGATCCGGTAACCCGTTTGGGCACGAGAGCCGAACAAAGTTCATTAAATTTTTCTGTTGTCCTGCTAAAACGGTTTGACCAATTGAGTTGAAATTTTACAATAGTATAGCTCTTTACCACAGGAGCTCACTGAGTTGATTTGGTTTCGATCCATTAACCCGTTTCGGCACCAGGGGTCAGTGAAGTTTTGTAATTTACTTAGTTGTCGCACTTAAACTGTTTGGCCAATTGAGTTAAAAATTTATCAAAGTGTAGCTCTTTACCGCAGGAGCTCACTGAGTTGATTTGGTTACGATCCATTAACCCGTTTCGGCACCAGGACTCAATGAAGTTTTTCAATTTCTTTGTTGTCGCGCTTAAACGGTTTTGTCAATTGATTTGAAAATTTACAAAAGTGTAGCTCTTTACCACAGGAGCTCACTGAGGAGATTTGGTTACGATCCATTAACCCGTTTCGGCACCAGGGCTCAATAAAAATTTTTAATTTCTTTGTTGTCGCACTTAAACCGTTTTACCAATTGAGTTGAAAATTTACAAAAGTGTAGGTCTTTATAACAAAAGCTTTCTGAGTTGATTTGGTTACGATACATTAACCCATCAGGCTTCAGGCCATGAAGTGTCTCATTTTTTGTTGTTGTGCTTAAACGATTTGACCAATTGAAAATTTGCACAAGTATTGCACTTTGGCACACAAACTCATTCAATAAATTTTGTTGTGATATATTAACACATTTCGACACGATAGACTGTCAAAAAAAAATTTTGTTTCTAATTTCGGTCTAATTTGGTCTCTTTACTTTTATCTATACTGTTTCTAATATTCCATAAAAACCTTTCAATGCAAATTTCTAATATAGAAGAGTAATTAAAGTAACCTTATTAAGTATCTTAAGAATACTGTTTTTAAGTCTTAACAACATAACATTTTCATGTTAAAAAACAGAAACAATCTCCTACATTAGACAATCATCATGTCATCATTCAGAAATACATTACTTAAATGTGGTCTTTACATGTGGTCTACCTATATAAGATGCATGTGTATTACATGTTTCCCATAAAATATCATTGAAATATGTACATATAGTATGTATAATATCCGTATATTTAAAAATACTATACACTTAATCAATTAAATTAGAAAACATATTCACATTTCTGTACATCATTTAATCAAAAATGAGTACATACATATTTAAAGAACAGAAAACCTTACATTCTTATCCATATACAATTTTTACACATATATTTAGCCAATCAATTTGGAAACATAATTAAAAAACTAAACGAAAAAAAAATTCTGGTTGATTTATAAAAGTAAAAAACAATCATGTATTTTTTATATTGAAAATATGTTAAACAGAACCCGAAATGTACGCATTTAAAAAGAAGTTATTTCAAAATTTGAAGAGCTGTCGGTGCTGTAGGATCTCCAACGGTGAGGGTATATAAAAACGTTGTTCTACAACATTACTCTTTTAAGAGACCTATGCATAGTTAATATTTCATTGCTCTTTATTAAACAGTATATGAGTTTTAACAGACGGAGAGACAGAGCGAACTTAATAACAAATTTTTCAAAATGTGCTTAAAAAGATAATTCACCAAAACATGAAGTGACATTACTTACAAAAAAAAATTGATTACATTATGGTCTTTTATAATTTAAATACGATTTTATGTTTCGGTATTAACGAATATATAAGTTTGGAAAACAGACGGAGGGACAGAGCGAACCTAATAACAAATTTTTCAAAATGTGCTTAAAAGGATAATTCACAAAAACATGAAGTGACATTACTTACGAAAACAAATGTACTACATTATGGTCATAATTGAAATTCACTTCGCCGTCATTGTGTACTCAATAAATTATTGATTCCTTTAAAAAATTTTTGTAGAAGAATTGTCTCTAATTCTTGGCTCTGTTTATTCAATTTAACTAAATCTAATAAAAAATAGAATATAAACTACCATAAATGCATAAATACAAATATAAATGCATATAAACTACCATAAATCTGTAAATGCATAGTAATAAGTTAACTATATTAATTAAATTATATTAACGCAGAAACAAAAGTTAATAATTTTTAGTTCATAAAGCCAATAAAGTACTCCGGGCAACGCCGGGTACTCTGCTAGTACATTAATAATATCTTAGGTAAAAAATTTGGTCGAAAAATTTTTTCAGATTTAAGTCATCAATTTTGATTTTAACTCCAACATTTTCATTTTCTCATGTTGGAATATAGTTTTTTTGGTTTTTTTTTTTTCAATTTCGAGAAAACTTCATATTATAAGTATGGGACAAAATATTTTAAGTTCATGTTATTTTATGTCAACACAAATGATTTTTCTTGGTGTATTATTGATGTGTACAGTACATTTTATTTTTGAAATATAAACAGAAAAGGATATGCATATACCATATTTATAACTGCTAATAGCAGTCATTTGCATGAACGTATTAATGACGAATCATATTTTTTTTTTTACTTTTTTTTCTATTATTAAGTTTTTAATATTTTTTCAATATTTAACATTTAACATATTTTCCTAGCATTTATAAATATATTATATGTAATATGTAAAATTACTTTGCCCTTTAAAACAAAAAAAAAATTATAAAATTGTTATTCAAATGATTAACTATAAATTTCATTTTTTTTCAATTTGATACAACCATTAATAATCAATTAAAATTAATTATTAATTAAATTAAAAAACGATAATAATTTATTTGATTTTCTTTGCAGCCTATTATATTGAACAATGTCCAAGAGATGAACAATTTATAAATCAATGTTTAATACAAAGTGGTAATAATTTAATAAAATATCTTAGAAAGGGTATTCCTGAAATAGGAATATACGAGGTAATAATCAAATGATTAAAATTATTAATTATTTAATATTTTATATACTAAAAAAAAATATATAAAAATATTTTGCTATTCAATTTGATCAGGTTGAACCTGTTATAGTTGATGAAATTGGAATTGCTTTAGGTGCTGGACCTGATGGTTATAGAGCTGTTTTTAGAAATATTCAAGCATATGGTGTTAGTAACTTAACATTAAGTCATGTACGGTAAGTTAATAAAATTATTTTATATTGAAAATTGTAAAAATTTAAAATTTGAATCAAAAGTCCTAATTGTAATATTTTTGCGAGTAATTGTAATATTTTAATTAAATGTTATGCATTATGTTAAAACCATGCCATATTTATTATGTTTAAAAAATCTTTGAAATTTGTATATAACTACATAATAGGTATACCTTTTATAGTGTCAATGTCAGTACTATAGGTATCTTTATAATGTCTGTAAATATTATAGGTACCTAAACTAGCCAACATTATGTTAATAAAACTACTTGGAATTTGAATAGTTTAATCAATTAGAAAAACCCAATTTATTAGGAGATTTTTTTTTTCAAGTTTCATCTAAAAGTTGGGAAACACAGAGAAAATTTTTTATATAGAATATTAAATTTAAAAAACTAAAGATTAATATCTTCTTACCTAAAACTAATAAATTTCAAAGAATGAATTTCCCTTCACATTACCATATAATTTTCGTTTTATAAAATTATAGAATTTTATTTGCTATATACTTAGATTAATTTTATACTTATATAATAGTTAAAATTAATCACGCTTCAAGTAAATTTATGCAAAATTAAAAATACAATATATTTTTTTTCGATTTAATAGTTTTTTTTTTATGTAAATTTTAATTTGTAATCAAAATGTCTCAAAAAAAAATCTAATTTATGTGATCTAATCGTGTTGAATAGTAATGAATTTTAAAGAATGTATACATATATACATTAATAAGAACATCTTACATTTTTTTTGAATATAGTTTATTTGCACTAACGTTCTAAGTATTGATTTCAACAAAATCAATTTAACCGTGAAATAAGTTGACTTTTATTTGCATATATTATAAATTTAATTAATGGTAAATTAATAAAAGAAAGTTTTGAAAAGAAAGTATTAATATTAAAATTATTACGTAAAATAAAAAATTGAGATTACACTCGTATAACTTGAAAAGGAGACTCACATGAAATTTTCATTAAAATTAATATTTATAAAATTTAAATTTAAAATATTAAATTTATTAATTTTTCAAATCAATAAACATATATAATAGAAAGTAGAAAGGTAATGAATCCTTGTATTAAACAAACATATGTATTCAATTACAAGAACACTTTCTGTATGTGTACTGATTACTGCTCTAGCAAACGAAAATTATACCAGAGTTTTTTATTTAAAGCAAAGCAAGATATAATATGTATAAATGAAAATCGTATTAAATAAAATTCGTATTATATTCAAACTACAAATAGTTATGGTTTAAATAGTGCTAAAATATTTAAAAACCAAGGTTTACAAATTCTATGTTGCTCACAAAAATATCAAACTCTAATGGGTAATATTTACTTCTGTGTGGCAGCGAAACTTGGATGTCTACTAACACCATCAAACAGAAACTCCAAATATTTTCTAACAATTTCCAAAGAATAATTGCCAAATATACAGAATATTCTGGCGAAATACGATCAGCAACAAGGACTTATGGAAGTTAACAAGCGAAGAAACAATTTTGAGCCAAATCAAACGCCGAAAGTGGTTGTGGGCCATACTTTAAGGAAATATCCAGAAAATATAACCAGAATAGTCCTAGAATGGAACGCCTAAGGAAACCGAAGAAATGGTCGACCCAATAACATTTGGCAACGATCAATAACGACCGAACTAGCAAAGACCCAACAAACTTGATGGGAAGAAATAAAAGTCATCGCAAACAACCGATACCTATGGTCTATGAAGGAGGCAGGCTGATGTCCTATGCTCCCACGAGGAGTAAAAGGAATAAAATGCAATGCCTTTAGAAGTCTATTTTGTAACTAACTATAGACTTTCTTTAATTAAAATAATGTATACACTCCTACAATATCAGAAAATTAACCTATCGGTGGCTGTGATAATACAGTACTTCTTCATTGATAATCGCATATCAGTATATATGTATTTTTATTAAATTATTTCTTTATAAGCTATAAAGATGACAGTTTTATAGTAAAATGTTCTGAAAATTTTTATATATTATACAAAAATGAAGCATGTACGTATAAATTTGTTTTTTTGTTGTGATCGGTGTAAATTTTCAAAACTTAAGCATAAAAAAAAAGGGCTAAGACTAAAAAACTAAAAAATTATTTAATAGACCAAACATGCAGATGTATCTGTTAAATACATTACATGAAAGATCGACAAAACATTACATTGAGATCAATCATAAAAATCAATTAATCAACAACGATCCCATATTAAAAATAATATCGTATTTTTATACAAAACAAAAACTAACAATTTTCCCTTTAAAAATAAAAAAAACTTTTTCAAAAAATGTTATTGTATTTACTATAACAACTATTACGAAACATTCTCCTAAATTTTGATAATATAAATTTTTGTATAAAAATATTCTATAAAAATAATTTCTAAAAAAAAACAATCAGATGTCACCACCACAGGACCGCTATTACACAAAAAGCATAATACGATATTTCCAAATTTGATAATGAAATTTTTTATATAATAATTTATACCTATTAAAGCAAAATAACTTCTAAATTAAATAACTTCTAATGATTTTTTTGATTCAAAAATATTAAAAGTTTTTTTTTTTTAATGCATTTCTCTGCCACATAAATGTGGACAGGAAATTTACACAGCCTTTCCCTTTCAGGCGTGGCTGTAAATTTCGTAAGGGGGAATAACTCTTACGGAGTTTATGGGATTCGAACCCACACTCCATCGGTGTTTACAGCGTATTTTTTACGCTCTTACCCACTAGGCCACCGAGGCCCCCATATTAAAAGTAACAAATAATATAAAGTGCAAACAAATTTATTTATTTATTATAGGTACAAAAAAAACCAAACATTTTTGTGTGTATTGTATATGTGTTAAGTGTATATAGATACATTATTATTGATCTGTTAACAAAAATTTTACAGTTTGAATTTTACGTCATCATTCATCAACAAGACAATATATTTATTGTTATAGATATACATTTTTAAAGATAAAAAAAGTAAAACAAAAAAAATTTGTTCATAAAATGCATATGGCGTGTACCTATGTATGAAATTTAATTCATTTTTGCAAAAATCTCGAGTACAAATTTTTGGTGTGAAAATAATACCTATATATCTTACACGTTCATGTATGCGGTCGGCAATAATTGAAATATCTATTACAATATAATATAATACATACAATCATACATATATATATGTGCAGACTTATTTCGCAATTTAATTTTTATAAAAAATTTTGCATAATTTTAAATCAATCTAAATAAAATAACGTTTAGTTACATTACAATTAATTTCTAATTTTAGTTGATATTTTCTTAGAACTTGAAATAAACAAAAGAATATTTTTTAATATTTAATAATAATTGCAATTTAAATTATGAATAAATAATAAACGTATATATTATATATATTTATATATATGTAAATATAAATACATTTTATTGTTTTAAATTAATGATTCAATCAAATTATTATATATATCGTGCTAATAATTAATTAATCTGAGTCTAATACTTATTAGTTTTGTTTAATCTTACATTATTAAACTAAAACAGAAAAACAAAAAAAACAAAAAAATAGAATAATTTGAAAATAATTTAAGAGTGATTTGTTTTTTTTTCTTTCATAATTACTGATTCATAAAATCCAAACATTATAACACTTTCGTATAATTAAAAGTAACAATAAGTTATTAGAAAATCTCATTTGGAAGATTGAAAGGTTAAGATTTTAAATAAATATTTATGTAAAAAAAAAAAATGTTAAGTGTTTTTTTTTCTTTTTTTTTTTCAAATTAAGGTGCTAATAACTTTTATGAACACATTTACTTGACATACAATTAAAAAGTTTACTTAGAAAAACTTTTTTTTGTATATTATAAATTTTTTTTTTATAATTTAATAACTTAAATTCAATTAGAATCTATTCTTATTTTTAACAATAAAAAAAAAACAAATTTTTAATTATAAGATACAAGAAATATATAGAGATGCATAAAAAATTCTTTTACCATTATATAATCTTTCTATAATCTATAATCTTTAATCTTTTATAAAAATCAAATGATGAGTACAAAAAATTATACATATGTCTATATACACTTCGAAAGGCGTCGAATCCACAGGAAAAGAAATGTGGATAGACCTAAAATATCATGGAGCAGAAGGTGAATAGCGAAGGAGATTGAGAGTACGGTAAAACGTGGACAGAAATCAAATAACTGGCTCACAATTGAGTGCGATATAAAAACTTTGCGGTAGCCCTATTCTTACTAAGGGAGTTAGAAAAAAACAAAAAACAAAAAATATATATACATATATATCTATATATATATATCTGTCTGTACATCTAGCTATATATATATAAATTCTCGTCATTATTTTTATGCCATGAAATTCAATTGGAGAAGTACACATCATTAACATAAAATATATCTTAAGAAACTAAAACTATACATGTTAACTTAAGTTTTATTTCATATTTTACTAAGCAGATAATAAAAAATAAAATTTTGTAAATTTATTTTAAACAACTTTTATATTTAATTAATTTTTTATTTTAATTTTACTGTTTTTCAGATCTGATTTAGATTCATTTCAATTTCAATTAACAATTGATATTCCAAGAATTCGTGCAACAGCACAATATAGATCATCTGGTGTTCTCATATTAGTTAGAGCTACAGGTGCTGGAGATTATTGGGGTGAATACAGTAAGAGGATTCATATTATGATAAAAAAAAAAAAATTTTTTTTTGTTTTTTTTTTTTAATTTGATAAAATTTCTAATTTTTGTTTTTTTGTTTTTTTTTTTTTAATTATTATAATAGATGGCGTTCGTGCAAAAATTTATTTAAAATGTTCACCAATTGTTAAAGAAGATGGATTACATTATTTAACAGTTCAACAAGTTAAAATGGATTTTAATGTTAAAGAAATTGAAATGGGTGTTGAAAATATTGCAAATGGAAATTCTGTTATAAGTACGTGTATTAAAAAGTAATCGATAAATTACTTTAATTTAATAAATTTAATTTGAACTAATTTATATATTAAAAAAAAAAAAATATATTAATTAATTTTTTTTTTGTAATTTTAGAGGCAGCATTAAATCTTTTTATTAATAGTAATTCACAAGAATTACTAAAAGAAATGAAACCAGCATTAAGATCAAAATTATCTGGTGTTATTGGTCAATTTATGAATCGATTATTAGATAAAATTCCTTTAGAACAATGGTTTTTTTAATAATAAATTAAATTGAAATCCATAGTTTAGATTAAAATGAAAATAATTTTGTATTTAATTTTTAAGTTTAAGTATACTATGTATGTATTTTTAGATTTAAAAATATTATTTTAAGTTTTATACAAAAAAAAAATAAAAAAAACAAAAACAAAAAATTATCACTTTCTTTTTGGGTTAATTTTTTTAAAATTTTTTTAAGTATTCAAACACATGTTCTTAAACTTTACATAAAATCATTAATATGTAACATTTTTCAAAATACCGAATTGAAAATTTCAAAATACCGAGTTGATTTAAAATTGAAATATATTATAAATATAAATATATAAATAAATGCCATTTTATTTATTTTTATTTATAATTTAATTTATAATTTATAATTGCTAATTGGTCTCTGAGTAAATAGTCGTCACATTAATCACTGTGCCATCCAGCATTCATATATCTATTTAATTTATTTATTTTACATTTTTTTTTTTTTAAATCAACTGTATTAAAACTAATGCAACAACATTAAAAAAATAAATAAAATTAATTTTTTTTTAACGGAATTAGGTATATTAACAGCGTTTTTTAATAAATAAAAAATAACTTATATGAAATTTTCTTTAAGTAAAGTATCGGTAAGTAAACATTTTTCTAAAATACAATATTTTTTTTTTATCTAAAATTTTTGTAGGATATATTATAGAAAATTCTTATATTGATTTATTTATTTAAATATAACTATAAAGTTATGTAAATAAATAAATAACTTTTTTCCGTTTTATTTTTCATCAGACGAGTGTTAGTTAGTTTAGTTTAATTAATCAAAATTATATATTTTTTATTAGATAAGTGAAAAAATAATCAATTGCATGAAATAATAAACGAGTAATGGTTTATTAACTCATAAATATTTTTTTAATTTATAATTGGCTTTTGGTATCTTTATAAATATTTTATTAGGTATAGACAATGTAATAATATATACTTATATAAATGTATATATATGGAATATATATTCAGTTTACAATTTAAATTTTGATTACAGTTTAAAACAATTTAATTTTTCAACCCTTATGTTTCTTTAGCACATATTAGCACTAAATAAGTTACACAGTTCCATTCGTTGTTAAAAAGATGTGAGTTAGTAAGTGGGTTTTATCTGCTTTATGTACATATAGAAAATTGATTATGATTATGATTTATTTTAATTTTTTTTTTGTTACAAGGGTCGATGGAAAACTTCAAAAGTGACCTAGATCACTAATTACACATGATTCTTCTCGATAGTGTTGGACTTTAACTAACAAAAACCACTTCCTTTTTAAACCAAATTTTATGTTGTGACCTTTGTCACAAATGTACAGTTTGGTTTACGAGAAATGGATCTCGGAGTGATTTTTGTGGAAAAGGAATTTAGGAAAAATTTAGGATTATGAAGGATGGAAAAGGTAAGAAAATTTGGAGGGAAATTTTCAATAAAGATGTTAATTTTCTTTGTAAACTTTACTAAATTGTACACATGTATAAGTTACAGACTTTGGGGAACACATGTTCGTATGTGATTTTACAAACGACAAACGTATTTCCATAAGCCGTGTTACGCCATCCTAGAAGTTCTACTGTGTAGGGGTTGGCTGTGGGCATCTGTCGCATTATTTTGCGTTGAAAAACTGTAAATAGAATTAAATTGTTTAATTTCTTTAGAACAGAGGTGTTTTTATCTATACAAGATATCTATAAAATATGGTGAATTACCCAACTGTACGACGATGGCTGAGTGGAGAAAGCTTTGAGGTAATACTGGGATCATTAATAAGACGAATGTATAGCTCTCTTTTACACATTATCGAGATAATCATTAAATTTTATTTATAGCATATCAATTTATTTTAACCAAAAATTGATAATAGTCGTTCACTCGTTCATAAACATACCTTTGCTTAAAATTCCCTTGGCATAGTTTAAATATTGAGCACGAGAAATTTTGTATTTTGCAATAAGAATTTTTAATAACCTATATTCTTCTTAGCATTTAAGCATTTGAAATCATCTTTACTAATACGCACAGTAATCCTTTCAATGGGTAATTAACTATATAATAAATGAATTAGACAACCAGAATTCTATAATTTAACTGCATCTTAGTTTGTTATGTGTTACACAAATTTACTTTTACCTTCATATCGTAAATTATGATTCTTCGTCGATAATAATTGATACATTTGATATGTAATCCCATATGTATATATACACATACATTCTTAAGATTCTAAAATTTGCATAACCAAATCTAAAATTAATAAATAAAAAAAATTAATAACAATAACTTATCTTTTAACTCATCTTTAATATTTGATATACATTTAGAATAAAAACTCCTTGAGAGAAAATGCAATATCTAAAATATATAATATCTTATATAGTGATTTTTTTTTTTTCTGAATTCTTATAATACATTAGATGTTTTTATTCTATATAGAATAAATATGGTGGGAGAGAAAAAAAGAAACAAACAATTACTACAGGTTGAAGAATTGTTTTATTATTATTATAAAAAAAAATGCGTATATTTAAGCTTTTTTCATTATTCTATAGAATTTATAAATAAAATTTACATAAAAATCAATATAATAAAGTTTTAATATAGTAATTATATAAAAATTTATTGCTTAAATAGAGAAAAACTTTTAGATATAAATTAAGATCAAAATTTCATTTTAAGAATAGTTAAAGTTTAACTTCAGTCAAGTCAGTTTAAATATTTAAAACCAAAGAAAATAATATATTAGTATTGAAATTAAAAAGAAAATTGTATAGAATTATATTTTAAAATTATTAAAGAAAATCAAAAAAAAAAAAAAAAGTGAGTGAAAACAATTATGTAGATTTATAAATTAATCAATATGTATTTATTTATTAATGAATAATAAATTATAAAAGTCACGTTTACTATCACGGTATACATTGTTTTTAAGTGAGATATGAATATTTATAATATTTATTTATTCTTGTAAAATAAATAATTAATATAAAATTAAAACAAATTATTTGTGTATAACAATTATGAATGAATTAAAATTAATAAATAACAGGATAAAAAAAATGTTTTTATTCAATCACATATATTTTGGTATCATATCAAATATATTTTAATAAACTTAATACAACTTTAATATATATATTTCTTAAAATCCATAATATTATTAATAAAAAATAAACAATAAAACTGTAAATTATTAATATAATTAAGATATTAAAATAGTTGAAGTAACTAATGAAATACTTTATAACTAAATATGTATTAATATAAAAAAGAAAATTTTTAACATTTAATACTCAGTTATTTAATTTTGGTCTTTATATTTTCAGAATCTATTAAAAATGAATCAAAAATATTTTTGTATAATATCTTTAACATTATTTTTGTTAAATTCAATTAATGCCGAATTAAATAAGTTGCGTAAGTAATTAATACAAAGTTGAATATGTTACTTTAAAAAAATTAATTAAAATTATTTTTAATTAAGATAATTTTAAGATAATTACAAAAAATAATTTTTTATAAAATTATAATATAATATTATTATTTATTTACATAAATGTTCAGCTGATTTTATAACTGTATGTCACAAATCTGATCCAGAGTTAAGTGATTGCGTATATAAACAAGTTGAATTATTACGTCCAAGACTTAGCAATGGTGTTCCAGAATTTAATGTACCACCAATAGATCCATTAGAAATGGGTGATTTATATTTCGCAAAGAAAAATGAGACTGGTCTAGATATCTTTGTACAAAATCTTAAAGTTTTTAATATAGCATTTAAAGTTCGTAAATTGCAGTAAGTATTATTTTATTAATTATATGTTTACTTTTATTTAATTTTTTTTTTTGTTATATAGTAATTGATACTTTTTTTAAATTTATTTTTTTTAATTATATTTATAGAGCTACAAATAATTTAGAACAAGTAACTTTTGAATTGCTTTTATCAAAATTTAATGTTAATGGTTTTTATAATCTTGACGGTGTTATACTATTTCTTTCACTTAAAAGTGATGGAGATTTCGATGGTACTTTTTGTAAGTATTATATTATATTTTAATAAACTATTCAGTCCATTAAAATTAGAATTTTATAGTTATTTGGTTTTATTTTAAAAAGACTAATTTATTCTTATCTTTTTGACTAATAAACGTCATTTAATTTTTTTTAAAAATTAATTTACATATTTAAATTTTAGCTTATATAATTTTTTTTCTAATTATTTTTATTGTATGTAATTAATAAATAATATTACGTGAGTTCATAAAAATTCGTTACTCTACAAAATAATTTTTTTAACTTTTATTTGCAATTTAAAAATTCTTAGATGTTTTTATCCTAAAAAAGTTAACAAAATAGATATTTTTTCTTTTTTTTTTACTAATATAAAGATTAACATGTGAAATATAGTATTTTATGTTTGTTAAATTTCATATATATTTTAATTTTTTTTATATTAATAACAAAATAATATTAGTATACAAGTATTCCATTTTTTATATTATTTGAAATAAATTGCATATTTATGGGCGAATATAACAAATTTAATTATGTATGTATGTATCTGCAAAAAAATAGTTTTTTAAAAATATGTTTCATTTTTTTGTAGCAAATATTAGTGCCAAAGTTAAGCTTTCAACTCAAGTGATTAAGAAAAATGGAGTAGAATATCTTGACATGAAATCAATTAAAATTAAAGTTAAAATGGGTACTGGAAATTTGAATTTAAAAAATTTATTCAAGGGTAACAAAAGTTTGAGTGAAGCTGTAAATCAAGCAATTAATGACAATATCGCAGATGTTGCAAATGAATTTTTACCATCAATTGAAAAAACATTACAAAACAAATTTGTTGAAATCAGCAAATCAATTTTCGAAAAATATACTTTTGATCAATTATTACCAAATTAAAAACCAAATTTTATAAGCAATTTGATTACTTTTAAATAATATATTAAAAAAGAAAAGTATAAAATAAGATTTGTAATAATAATTATATAAAAAGTGAATGTGATATTTAGTTAAACAAAGTTATAATTAATATTTAAATTTAATAAATGTTTTGATCAAAAAAAAAAAAAAACTTTATCTGATTGGTTTTAATAAATTTAGGTTATTTTTTTACCAAAGTTACAACAGTTACAGTAAAAAAACTGTTTATCTGTTTAATTTTATGAACAATTATGGGACAATACTGATCTGATCTAAAATCAGATTCAGAAAATTTATTCATGATTTTTTTCTAATATTGGATCACCATTAATTAAATAAATTATTTAAATGAGTTTTTGATTCTCCAATTTGAAAATAAATTTTAATATAAGTCAGATAAAATCACTACATCTATTTTTCTAGAGAACGCTACGAATACTGGTAATTGTTAATTTAATTTTTTTTATATTTCATTTGTTAAAATCTCTCTTCTGAAACTTTTTTCTAAAAATTTCCTACAAATCCCGATAAATATTTTGTTTTGTTTTCAGAAAATTCAGAAAAAAATCTATAAAATTTACAGCTTTTAAACAATATTAGATAATTTAGAAAAATTAAACAAAATTAATATTTCAAAGTTTATAGGGAAGATAGCCCTCGTTTTGTAAAATTGTAAGTTTTGACTAAAAACAATGTTACATTATTAAATTAATAATAAAGGATAAAATAGCAAAATAAACTTTACTATGTGGATGTAAGGTTGATAAAGTAAAATAATGAGTAGAAGTATTTGTTTAACAATGATTTAAGAGGTTTATATTTTTACTGAATAATTTAAATAATATCATTCATTATTTTATTTATTACTCTTTCAAGAAAACCCTTTTAGTTATTAATTTCAATTTTGTATTTAAGTATAATATCTGGTCAAGAGCCGAGTAATCAACTAAGCCATATTAATGATTCGAGAAACTGAAGCTTCGTATAATAAATGATTTAGAGGATGCTGTATGCTCCTTAAAGAAGTTGAAAAGAGAAAAAAAACTATGTATGATAAAATATTATAGCACAAATTTTTACTTTCTCCTTATTTACCCTATTTCGTAAGGTAAAATCATTTAATTCCTAAATAACTTACTTCTGATGCCATTTGTTTTTTTTTCACATTTTTCTAGAATATATTTATTATAAGTAAATAATAATAATATAAATAAGGATTGTTATTTATGTATAATATATTAATTTATTTATAAGATATTTAGCTATGTAATATGTATAAACTAGCAGAGTACCCGGCGTTGCCCGGAGTACTTTATTGGCTTTATGAAATAAAAATTATTAACTTTTGTTTCTGCGTTAATATAATTTAATTAATATAGTTAACTTATTACTATGCATTTACAGATGCTGATAGTTTATATTCTATTTTTTATTAGATTTAGTTAAAAACCGAGCCAAGAATTAGAGACAATTCTTATACAAACATTTTTTAAAGGAATCAATAATCTATTGAGTACACAATGACGGCGAAGTGAATTTCAATTATGACCATAATGTAGTACATTTGTTTTCGTAAGTAATGTCACTTCATGTTTTTGTGAATTATCCTTTTAAGCACATTTTGAAATATTTGCTATTAGGTTCGCTCTGTCCCTCCGTCTGTTTTCCAATCTTATATATTCGTTAATATGCGTTAATACCGAAACATAAAATCGTATTTAAATTATAAAAGACCATAATGTAATCAATTGTTTTTTTTTGTAAGTAATGTCACTTCATGTTTTGGTGAATTATCCTTTTAAGCACATTTTGAAAAATTTGTTATTAAGTTCGCTCTGTCCCTCCGTCTGTTAAAACTTATATACTGTTTAATAAAGAGCAATAAAATATTAACTATGCATAGGTCTCTCAAAAGGGTAATGTTGTAGAACAACGTTTTTATATACCCTCACCGTTGGAGATCCTACAGCACCGACAGCTCTTCAAATTTTGAAAAAACTTGTTTTTAAATGCGTATACATTTCTGGTTCTGTTTAACATATTTTCAATATAAAAAATACATGATTGTTTTTTACCTTTATAAATCAACCAGAATTTTTTTTTCGTTTAGTTTTTCTAATTATGTTTCCAAATTGATTGGCTAAAAATATGTGTAAAAATTGTATATGGATAAGAATGTAAGGTTTTTTGTTCTATAAATATGTATGTACTCATTTTTGATTAAATGATGTACAGAAATGTGAATATGTTTTCTAATTTAATTGATTAAGTTTATAGTATTTTTAAATATACGGATATTATACATACTATACGTACATATTTCAATGATATTTTATGGGAAACATATTATACACATGCATCTTATATAGGTAGACCTCATGTAAAGACCACATGTAAGTAGTGCATTTCTGAATGATGACATGATGATTATCTAATGTAGGAGATTGTTTCTGTTTTTTAACAACGGCCGAAAATGTTATGTTGTTAAGACTTAAACATAGTATTCTTAAGATACTTAATAAGGTTACTTTAATTACATTTCTATATTAGAAATTTGCATTGAAAGGCTTTTATGGAATATTAGAAACAGTATAGATAAAAGTAAAGAGTGTTGGAAATATCTTTTCAATAATAATAACAATACACAAAATTAGGCAAAATATTATTAATAAGTGCTCGTGCGGAAATGGGTTAATAAACGTTAACAAACATTTTGTCACAGGCTTTATTTAGAACCATAAATTCATCCTCCCAAATTAGACCGAAATTAGAAACAAAAATTTTTTTTGACAGTCTATCGTGTCGAAATGTGTTAATGTATCACAACAAAATTTATTGAATGAGTTTGTCTGCCAAAGTGCAATACTTGTGCAAATTTTCAATTGGTCAAATCGTTTAAACAGAACAACAAAAAATGAGACACTTCATGGCCCGCAGCCTGATGGGTTAATGGATCGTAACCAAATCAACTCAGAAAGCTTTTGTTATAAAGACCTACACTTTTGTAAATTTTCAACTCAATTGGTAAAACGGTTTAAGTGCGACAACAAAGAAATTAAAATTTTTCATTGAGCCCTGGTGCCGAAACGGGTTAATGGATCGTAACCAAATCTCCTCAGTGAGCTCCTGTGGTAAAGAGCTACACTTTTGTAAATTTTCAAATCAATTGGCAAAACCGTTTAAGTGCGACAACAAAGAAATTAAAATTTTTTATTGAGCCCTGTTGCCGAAACGGGTTAATGGATCGTAACCAAATCTCCTCAGTGAGCTCCTGTGGTAAAGAGCTACACTTTTGTAAATTTTCAAATCAATTGGCAAAACCGTTTAAGCGCGACAACAAAGAAATTGAAAAACTTCATTGAGTCCTGGTGCTGAAACGGGTTAATGGATCGTAACCAAATCAACTCAGTGAGCTTCTGCGGTAAAGAGCTACACTTTGATAAATTTTTAACTCAATTGGCCAAACAGTTTAAGTGCGACAACTAAGTAAATTACAAAACTTCACTGACCCCTGGTGCCGAAACGGGTTAATGGATTGAAACCAAATCAACTCAGTGAGCTCCTGTGGTAAAGAACTACACTATTGTAAATTTTCAACTCAATTGGTCAAACCGTTTTAGCAGAACAACAGAAAAATTTAATGATCTTTGTTCGGCTCTCGTGCCCAAACGGGTTACCGGATCTTCATAAAAATTTGTCACAGGGTTTTTTTCAGACCATAAAACCACCATACAAAATTGGACATAAATCGGAAACAAAAAATTTTTTGGAAGCCCGCCGGGCCGAATCCAGGTAACATATTGAATCCAAATTTCTTCGGTACCCGTCCAATGATAAGAAGAATATTTGTCCAAATTTTCAACTCAATCGATCAAACCGTTTAGGCAGGACAACGAAAAAAAGAAACGGCTTTAAATGGCTCTCGGGCCGCAATGGGTTAATGAACCGAAACGCGATATAGCCTATAACACTTTCCGGGGTTGTAGGAACGTTCCTGCAAAATTTGGTTGCAATCGGACTGGTGGTTTTTACGTGAAAAGGGCACAAACAAACAGAATTTCTTCCTTATTTATTAGATAAAACAATCCAAAATAATTTAAATTATTTTTATTTTATTATTTTAGAATTAAGTCTATATAGTATTTGTTTTTCAGGTCATATAATGTAACAATCGAATTTTATTCAATTTTTCTTTTCTTTATAAATTATGCGAAAGACTAATATAAGCTTTATTTCTACCTGTAACTATAAAGAAACTATACTATATAGAGTACTCATCTAGAACAAAAATTTTTGACCATTTTTTCAATTTCACTTTATCTAAATTTACACACCCACCAATACATACTGTAATATGCATACGTACGTATAATGTAATACACATAGAGGTGCATATACATAGGTACATACTTGAAAAATGAAAATATGTAAATGTGATATACCTATGCTTCGAAAATATTTTTGATTTAAAAGCGTTTTATTTGAAATAGATGAATGTAGTATAAACATGCCGCACTTGAGAACACAGTGTAAAATTTCTTATGTATTTACTTAAAATTTAGTAAGCAATAGTGTTAAATTTAAGTTTTTTGATTTGATTTTCATCAAATCAATAGATTTTTAGTATTTTAATAGATTCTAGAAAAGAATATATATTAAGAAAAAAATAAAAAAGTTAGAACAGAAAAAATAAAGTTAAGTTTTAAGTTTTTAAAAATTAAAAGCTAAAACAATAAAAAAAAATAAGTAGATATAAAATAAAGTTACATTAGTTGAATTAATTAACATAATATTAATATTACAAAACATATAACAAAAACATTAAACAAAAAATATACTAAATAACTTAATTCAATTATCCAAGACAATTCATAGTTTCTACAAAATTCAAGTAGCTGGACAATTGAAAATATAAAAAAAATAATAAGTATACATTTATAAATTTAGTTTTGCACTTTGAAGCACTTTAATAAATATGCTCCCTTAAAATTTTTATTACCAAACAAAAATAACAACAAAGAGAAAAAAAAAGTCCGCTCGAATAAAAAAATTTATAAAAATATATACTTACAAAATACATATTTACATATGTATATACGAACCGAGACTCACATCAATTATCAGGCCATGAAGTGCAGAGAGTAAAAGCTTAATAAGGGGTCAGCTTTTAACAAATTTACACGCAGTCTTATGGAAAAAAATAGGGGGCCGACTATAAATCTTGAAATAACACAAAAACCATTTACTTTATTCAATTTGGTCCAAAGAAAAAATTAAAGTCGCATCTTTTTTACATAATTCATTAAATAAAGATATTTTAAAATATAATATTTTCATTCATAAATATGCATTTAAAAAATTGTCTTCCTTTAAATTTTTTATTTTAAAAGCTTCTTAAGATAAATTGCCTCAATATCGTAATAGTATACGTCGAGCTACTTTCATACTTTAAAATTTTGTACACGTTTATATGGCTATAATCGAGACTCACATCAATTATTAAATTATTCATACGCGCAATACGTGAGAATCGATTGGAATTCTCTCACAACTACATTCATGTGTTTTCAGTTCTTGGCCTGTTTACTTAGGTCTTGTATAATACTATAAGCAAATTTGGATGTTTCGTGCGATTGTATTTATTATTTAATTAATACTAAAAATATCAACACAAGAAACATCCTAATGGGATGTTTCAAAATCGTAGAAAAATGCTTAATATTTTTGTTCTAAGCAATTTTTAAATTTAGTAAAATTAAGCAATTTTTTTAAATGTAGTATTTAAATTTACCGTTATGTGAAAACCAAATTTTGCATGATTTTTCTACTTTCATAACTCCGGTACGCTTCTAGATAGAGGCTTAAAATTTTGAGGCAAGAAAGAACTTTTAGAATTAGTATAAGTTTGCTCAGAAAATTTTTTTGGACCACCTCCTGTTTATGAGCTACTAGGGCTTAAAAATTAAAAATTTGCTATTTTTAAACACCTGTAACTTAGGAACCTGTACACATTTTAGCTCTGCAAGATATAAAAATTAAAGCAGTAATATATTTTTACGTGTGTTAAAGGTTTATTTTAGTTGCAAAGGGTTCCAAAGTTGCAGCTTTTCAAAATTGCGAAAAAGCCCCATTTTCAGATGTATATATCTCAGGCTCTGCGTAATAGTTTTGCAATCTAAAACCGCTAGAAGATCAAAAATTTTATTATCTACATAAAACAATATTAAAATTATGTAATATTTTGTAATTTACTATTTAAATTTACCGTTATGTGAAAACCACATTTTGCATGAAATTTCTTTTTTCGTAACTCCGGTACGCCTTTAGATAGGAACCTGAAATTTTGAGACAAGAAAGTACTTTTAGAATTAGTATAAGTTTCCTCAGAAATTTTTTTGGTAACATCTCCTCTTTAAGAGTTATTACGGCAAGACATGAAAATTAAAGGTTCAATAATATATTTTTACGTGTGTTAACGGCTTTTCTTAGTTATATAGGATTCCGAAATTACGGCCTTTCAAAATTTCAAAAATGTCCCATTTTCACATTTTTTCTTATTACATGAAATTTTCAAATTTTTGTGTAAGTCACACTTCTAAACAGTTCGTATTGAGTTTTGGAAATGTGCCCTTTTAAAAACCGTTGGTTTACATTCTACCTTGTTTATTATGTATTTCCTTTTAAGTTGTCTTGCCCCAACTTGATTATAGTACTTCAATTAAAGATTTCCAGCATTGCTTTTCTTTCCTTCTGTTTTTTTTTTTTATTAAATTCATTCATATTATTTTTTTATTTTAATTTTAGTTTTTGTTTATTCTTATAACAAAATTCAAATACTTAATTCTATAATTCAAATAGCATATTTAATTTAAACAGTATTTTAATAACAGTTAAATTAAAATTCAAACATTTAAACATTTGTTGATGATTATAATAAAATAATAATTATAAAAATAAAGAAAAAATAAAAATTTTGAATGATATTTTATTAAAAACGTATTAATAATGCGATATCATTTAATCGGAAAATTTTTAATTTGTTGAATAAGTTATTGTACTATCTTATTTCAATTTCTTCCTTAACATCAAGTAATGGATGATTGCAATATTTTATTCTGGAATATGCCATAGTAGAAATTCATTAAAACTTCTGAAGAACAAAAATGATAAAAACGAAAAAAAGTACATAAAATGGAACGAAAATATACCTTAATATAATATAACTTTTAAAAATCAATTTTTAAAATTAAATTGAACCAAACTTTAAATGTGCAAGAGTGTAGAGTTGCGTCAACTCTATAAATGATAAACGCACGAAGATTTTATACTATATATGCTGTTCTAATGTAAGATATCTAACTAAATTATGTACCAGAATATAATAATTCAATAGCTTCTCGAACCTTTTTCTAGTATAGAACTAACCAAATTTTATGGAAGTTGTTGCCATAAAATTTGATCATATTTTTAAAAAATTCAGATATCAAGCTTTATTACGTACCAAGAAGATATGAGGATATAAGTTTCGTATAGCTATATCCTAATCAGATACTTTAAACTAAGGTAATTTCACAGAAGTTTTTGACATACAACTTAACTTCTTTTGACAATATTTTAAATACTGATCTTATAAAAACACTGAATTATGCTCATATAAAGAATGAAATTCAAACCTGTCCGTCGAACTTATTAAGTTTCAATAGCAAAATTGATATTTACATATAGAAATAAAATCGTAAAAATTTTAGAGTCCAAGATCTTACATTTTTTGAGTTATCGTGTGGACGGAAATTTTTTTTTTAAATTTTATCCATAAATGAATTTTTGTTTTATTCCATAGGTCATATATTTAGTGGCAAGGAATAATAATTGCTTTATGATATTATGTATATTATTAATAATTAATGAGTATAATTAACCTTTTTTAATTCTACGTAATTAAGAAAATAAATTTACATACTCGTACAATCAATACTGTTAATTGTTTTAAAAACAATTTATTGCTAATTCTAACAGTTTTAATATAAGTTAAATGAAAAAAAATTTTGTAAAATAAAGGGTGTTACTTTATGAAATGAAAACACGTTATGATATAAATTCGTTTTTTCAGAACGTGGAAGGTTTTTGTTTTATAACTTTCAAAGCTTTTAATCTAGAATAGTGCTTGTATATACTCAAAATATATAGAAAGAAAAGGAAAATAATTTTTACTTAAAGAACTGTTATGCTAATACCGTTCATTTTTTTTTTATAAAGGAGCTTTAAGTGATAGTTTGTTAATAATTAACTTTAAGCTTTTCTTATAACTTCTATCTAAAGATTTCTAGAGTAATGTCTGTTAATACCGTAGAGAGCTGGCTTAATTTTCTATACAATTTTTATGTCTATCTTATTTGATTACAATTTTAAAGAATTAAAACTAAACTGTAGTTGAAAATCAGTATTTCTTCTAAAGGAATGAGAATGGACAGTTTAATATTAAAAACTGAAAAAAAATATATATTAAATTTTTTTTTATTATACCCGTATGATAAGGATCGGGTATATTAAAATTGCTCCTCCGTTTGTAACAGCCCGAAATAAGCTAGCTATATATACCTTCAAAGGTATGGATCGAATCAGAATTAAATTCTAAATTGATTAAGCTTTGTCCGTTCGTCCGTCTTAACGCCAGCTAAGATAACTCAAAAACTAAGAAAGCTAGAGTCTTGAAATTAACACAAAATATTCTTACATCAATTAGTAGGTTCCTTATTTTTTTTGGTTGAGATCCGACCAAAACTTCGGGTAGCTCTCAAACACCTAACTTTTAGATCCCCCCATTTTTTATTTTTTTTTAAATAGACCATGAAATATATAACTGCTGATAGATATCATAAAAATATTAATTTTATGGAACAAATTTATTCTATAGCCCTACCCGTTACGGAGCTACAGTCCCCCAAAGTTCGAAAAAGCTCTATATTTAAAATGTTATAACAGAAGTTGTATAAGGTATAAGCCAAACAATTACTGCTTTTATTAGCTTTAAAAATATATATACAATAAATATATACTTGTGCCATACGGTGTCTTAATTTACCGAAATGCGTACCAAATAAATAAAAAATATAACGGTTGTTTGAAGAATTTATATTTATATGATATTAATATACATACTTATATAATTCATGTTTATTTACATATCGTATATGTCACTGATGAATGAATGATATAATACACATGTATAGTATAAATTATTATATATATATCGGTTAGTATTAAATGGTACTATAGCATATTTGGAAAAGTTTTGGATTGATAATCGTTATGTTGAAGGTTAAGAAGGATATAAACATAGTAACGGTTCGGTTCGTACGGCTATCTGAGAGCTGACAAAGGCAACTATATTCTTCCTCGTTTTAATTAATTTTAAAACATTTTAAATTATTAAATAAAATTAAAACAAAAATTAGTGAAAGTAACGCCAATTAAAAAATTATTAACTTTTTGAGTTTTTTAAGGAATTCAAATTATTAATTACTATCACAGCACATCTTTTTTAAGTCAATATATATAAAGTTTCATTTTGATGGAATTTATATTGTTGATGGTTTTATAATCTTTCTACCTTTTAAGAGTAAAGAAAATTTTGATAATACTTGTTGTAAATATTATGTTTTAATTTAATATACAATTCAGTAACTTTATAGTTATTTTTATATAGATATAAATTAATTCTTATTACTTTTTTTACTTTAAACCTTGACTAAACTTCATTTAATTTTTTTTAGATATAACTTAGATATTTTAATTGGCCTATATTATATACTCTATATAAAAAAAATAAAATTATTTATATTATGTACGAAAAAAATCGGTCATAATTTTTTATAGCAAAAGTTAAGTTTTTATTAAAGTGATCAAGAGAGATGGGGTGGAATACATTACTTATAGTTAAACCAATTCAAATTAAAGTTAAAATGGGTACTGGAAACTTCAAGAATGCCTTGAGTGACAACAAAAGTTTAAGTGAAGCTGTAAATCAAGTTTAATCAATGCAAATATTGTATACATTACCATTAATTGAAAAAATATTACAAAACAAATTTGTTGAAGTTAGCAATTCAATTTTTCAAAAATATACTTTAGAACAAATTATTACCAAATTAAAAACAATATTTTTTTTAAATTTTTTAAGAGAATTTAAACAATAGTTTTTGAAATGTCAACAAAAAAAAATATTTTTTTAAATATCAACAAAAGAAACCATTTTATACCCGTACAATAAGGATCGGGTATATTAAAATTGCTCCTCCGTTTGTAACACTTCGAAATAAGCTAGCTAGATATACCTTGAAAGGTATGGATCTGATCAGAATCAAATTCCAAGTAGATTAATCTTTGTCCGCTCGTCCATCCGTCAGCAAGATAACTCAAAAATTAAGAAAGCTAGAGTGTTGAAATTAACACAAAATATTCTTACATCAAATCAATGTAGGTTCCTTTCAATGTTAGGTTCGACCAAAACTTCGGGTAGCTCTCAAACACCTAACTTTTAGATCCTCACATTTGTTTTTAAATAGAGCCATGAAATATTAACTGCTGATAGATATCATAAAAATATTAATTTTATGATAACAATTTTTTTATGTAGGCCCACCCGTTACGGAGCTACAGCCTCCCCTCCCCCCACTAGTTCAGAAAAGCTCTATATTTAAATTGTTATAACACAAGTTGTATAAGGTAAATCTTTAATTTAAAAACTCCAAACGATTACTGCTTTTATTGGCTTTAAAAATATATATACTAAAAATATATACTTGTGGCATACGGTGTCTTAATTTACCTTTATGCGAAACTCAAATTTTGCAAAATTCTTGACTTCTTCTATCTTCCAAACGGTTTAAGTGAGAAACTTGAAATTTTAAGAGAAGTTATTTCTCTGAAAGTAAGTATGAGTCATTTCAGAAAATATTTTTGTATCGCTTCCCGTTTCGAAGTTGTATGGGGTCAAAAACTAAAAATTTCTTATTTTTAAACACCTGTGACTTGAACACCTGTCCAAATTTTTTTGAAGTAATATACAAATTATATTAAAGCTCCAACATTATATTTTTATTTCTATTAACAACTTTTCTTAATAATATAGTGTTACCTTAAAATTGACGAAAGTGTGACTTCATTTTTCTAAATTTTTCTAACAAATTTTTTTAACGATTTTTTTGCATTTTTTTTTTACTCGATAATTTGAAATTGTTGAGGATGATGCGTAGTACAAAAAAAATTAAATAAATAAAAATATAACGGTTGCTTGAAGAATTTATATTTATATGATATTAGTATATACATACTTATATAACTCATGTTTATTTACATATCGTATATGTCACTGATGAATGAATGATATTATAATACATATATGTATAATATAAATTATTCTACATTTGCCGCTTAGTATTAAATGGTACTATAGCATATTTGGAAAAATTTTGGATTGATAATCGTTATGTGGAAGATTAGAATCTGCTTTTGAAGAATGTATATAAACATATAGTTTGAATATATGTACAAACCATAGTTCTCGAAATTATAAAATTCACCCAAATTATTTTAAAATACCTACTAAAAAATTAAAAAAATAATATTGTAAGCAGAGTGACAGGCTATGAACATACTAACGGTTTTTACGGGTATCCTCGTTTTTTTTCAGAATGCTCATAAATTAATACAGTACTATATACATTCAGCAAAAAAAGAATTTTCACAAGGATAATTTTGTATAAAAATTCTACTATATATGTATGTACTAAAATATATTTAGGTGTTTCTATATATTGACTATACATTAACATATAAAGCAAATAACTTTTCTGAACATTTAAATTTTCTAGATTTTTTGATTATTTAAAATTTTTTTAATAGTTTTAAAAAAAGTTAAATTAAAATTTTGTTATAATAACTAAAAAATACATACATATGTGATGTTTAATTTAATTAACCATTTAAAATAAATATCTTTAATCAAAAAACTTTATGTTATTCCTTTTAATGAATTTACGTTAATTTTTAAATAATAAATTACATTTAAACTTAAAGACAATATTCTATTACAAATAACAATATTATTTGTAAATAACAGGTCCAATAACATGACAAAAACAAAATTGATCCTTATATAAAAAAAAAATGTACACAATATATGTTCTATTTTTTTATTTTGGAAATAAACGATCATAACTATATAATATGAAAAAATCATCAATCATTTCTTTTAAGATCTTAGATAAAACTTCTTGTAGGATCGGTTTAATTTCATGAGCAATTATTCGCCAATTCTCATTTAAAAATTTATTCATCGTCTTTTCTAATACTGGATCACCATTAAATAAATTATTTAAATGTGTTTCTGATCCTCCAATTAAAAAATGCATTTTAATATTTGTCACTTTAAAATAATCTTCTTCAGAACCATCATTTTTTCTATTTTTATAACGTTCACCAATTAAATCACATGTAAGAGTTACGTCAGCTGGAAAAAACGAAATTCACACAACTTTTAAATAAAAAATATATAAAAAAAATTTTTTTTGTTAAAACTTGAAAAAAAAAAACAACTTACAGAAATTAGCTTTAAATTTTCCTGCTCCAGCAATTGGCATTATTAAAATTTTTCCGGTTATACTATAATTTGATGTTACATTTAAAGCGGGAAAATGAGTTTTCAATGAAAAAAAATTTTTTTCCAAATCAACTTGTACATTCTTTATTGTAAAATTTGGTATTCCCATAATTTCTACATTTTTATATTCTGATGTCAAATAGATGGGCCCAGCCAATTGATCTACCTTAACCAAAGGGAGTTTTAAGGGTTCCATAGATGGTATATTTAAACTTGGAATACCATCAACCAAATTTGGTTGTATTTTTTCAATATTATCTCTTATACATTTATTGAGATTGGGATCTGAACGCTTGCAAACATTTATAATTGATGCTGTATAGGAAATAATAAAATATTAAAAGAACAAAAAATTTAAGGTAGAAAATTTAAATTGTTTAAATATATATGCTTACGTAAATCTTTTGATGTTTCAACCAAATTATAACATATAACAAATAAAGTTCCTATTACTAAATAAAACACATTAATTTGGCAACTGTCAAAATATATAACTCTTCTTGACTGACCCATTGTAAATACTAGTATATTATTAAAATTTTAATTTAAAACGTAAATTTTTAATTTAAAATTGTCGACCTTGCAAACCCAGCATTTTCTATATAAAAAAAATATTGTTATGTCTCAAATTCTAAAAGCAGAAAAAAAAACTTTAAGTCAGCTATAATCGACCTTATATGAATACAATTTGTCGTTTTTATTGTAAATTTAATTCAAGAATTTAAGAACATTTTTATGTCTATATAAACTTAAAAAGCATTAAGTCAAGTTCAACAATAAATTTAAAAGACATTTTTAATTTTTTTATATTTGAACAATATAATACATTTTTTTTATAGTATGGTATATTCCATTTATAATGGCGTTAATAACATTTATAAAAGAAATTCTTGATATTGATCAAAAGGTACTACAAATATAGAAAATCTTCTATGACTCGAAAATAATTTAAAACGCCTCTATATATTGACTATATAGCAAATATTTTTACATCAGTAATCAGTAAAACTGAATAAATAACTTTAACTATAAAGAATTAACTCAAAACTTATTTATAATTTTTAATACATAAATTTTAGTTTTTAACACTAAATTGCGTATCTATTATTTACAAATATGTAACTACGAAATATTTTTAAAGTGAAAGTTCACATATTTAAAAAAAAAAAATTGCTATTCAACTTCCTTGTAACAATATACACTTTAAAAAAAAAAAAAAAAAAAAATAAATCAAATAATCCGGATTTTTAATTTTAATATTTTTCTGATTTAATTTATTTAAAATTGATAATTTGCACTATTATTACTATATGAGATACCATTATTTAAAAACAAGAAAAATGATGGCGCCACTGTCAATATTAAAAATTGAAAATTCCGTTAATGGAACAAGTTTGTATCCCAAAATGAAAAAAAATGAATAAATAATTAAATTCTAATACAAATTTAAAAAGTTTAATTAACTTGACATAGTTAGTTCCACTCGAAAAAGAAAACAAAATTAGAAAGAGATCAGCGAATCAATGATTTAAGGGTTCCAGGAATCCATTTTTATAAAGAAAACCATTCTTCAAATAACACTATATTTACTATATACAACATAGTCTAATATTAATTAAATGAAACTATTGAAATTTGAGATCTAACTTTTTTTTTTAGACTAACTCTTTTAACTTAAGACAGTTAAACTCAATGTAGTGTCAATTATTGATAACTTATAAAGAGCTTAATTGATTTTGGTCTGTTGTTATAGGAAGACACTTTTTTTTTTAAATTTGAGACAAAAAAAAAACGATAAAAATTACAGAGTGTAATTGAAAAAAAAAAAATTAAATAGTGCTATAGCAAATTTTAAAATCAAGTCAAAAATATAAATAGACTTATAAACATGTTTTTTAAATGATTAAAAAAAAAATTGTTATATTTATTACACATATAATAAAAAACTATTGAAATTTGACTTAAATATTACCTGTAAACCTAGAAATTAAATAAAAAAGCAACATTTTCAACTTATTGAACACAATGTTATATTTGAAAGCGGAATAAAAATAAATGAGAAATAAAACTGCGAAAAGTAATTGTAAACCCATATTTTAAAACATTTCTGATTAATCTATTATATAAAAAAAAAAATTGCAAAACGCTAAAGAAATACACACAACAATTTTTAAATTTATTTTTATACATATTTCAGCCTTTACACTAAAAGTGCCCTTCAATAGAAAATTTAAATTAAATTAAGAATTTAAAAGAAAACCATAAATACTGAAAATTTAAACGTAATATGTACAATTGAACTTCAATACAGAGTATTGTCATTTAAAATTATTACTGTAATAGAATAAAAGTTCATTAAAACTCTTATTTAGTTTCTCAAGGAGTCTAACCTAAGAATGGGTTGCACAGTGGTTAGAGTGACAATTTTACATACGGAAGGACATCGAAGGAATCTGCGTTAAATTGAAAGCATATAAATATTTTATCTGCTTCAGCTATATAACATTCGATTTCAAATTATAATAGGAAACAATAAATTAATATTTATTACATAAATAATGTATAAAAAATTCTAAATGTATATAGTATTGTCCTAGTATTGTCTTATTGCGTCAATTCGAAATAATTAACATCAATTATAAGAATATATTTTCAACATATCTCTTTATCTCATCATCATCCATCATATTTTTCCATTTTCTTATTCCAAAATATACCAGTGGATTGGTACAGATTGGGTTATTAGCTTAATCGTTGAACAATTAGGCAATGCAGAAAAAACTTAATACAAAATCATAATTAAAAGAATAATTCTGTAAAAAGTTCTTCTAATTTTAAAAATTAAATTCATTTTTCTATACTTTAATTTTGATGTAAGCGATAATCAATATTGAAAAGTAAAATTAGTAATTTAATTTGAATTCTACATATATATATTTATAACGATATAAGTCTATATACAACCAATATTTATTTGTTTATTGACAGTTAAAATGGAATAAATAAAAAAAATTAAAAAAAAAAAAAACAAACATTTTGAAATTGTAATGGTTGCGTAACAAAATATCTTTTGTTTTATTTGTGTTGCAAAAGAAAATTTCGGTGAAAAATTACATAAAAACTAAGCAATGTTTTGTTTTCTATACATATATAGCTATATATTTTTTTTGCACAGTTAATTTTTTATTTAAATTTACCGGAAATTCCAATCATTGGAGCAAAGAGAATTCAAGGTTTCAAGTTTTTTTTTTAACACATTTAAAAAAAACTTTAAAAAAATGTGCTTATTTTATTTTTGATCAGTCCGTTTTATTTTTTACAAAACTTATACATTATTTGAGATAAAAGAGCGCAATTTTAATAGATCATAAATATAATTTTGTTTGAAAAAGCCTTATCTATAATTGATTATAACTCAAGATAAATTTTTTAATTAAAAATAGTGAAATGATAGGAATGTTATAAGTTTTATGACTCAAGACAAAACAATACAAAAACCAAGACATTTTTTACAATTTAATATATAAATTTTTCATATTGTGAATCGACAATTTTGGGTACTCCATCTACCAATTGTTTAAAATTAGAAATACGAAACTGAAGATCTTTGAAAATAAGCATAAATTACGTCGGGAAAATGTTTTGTATTCCGTTCTGTTTAGCAGTTTTGAGGGATCAAAAATTGAAAATTTGTTGTTTTTGGACACCTGTGTGAATTTTCAAAGTTAAGATTTAAAAAAAATTAAACATATACTATTTTTATATATATATATATATAACGGATTTATTAATTATTAGGGTTACATTGAATTGAAAATTGAACATAACATAAACTCCGAATAATCACTCACTTTTTACGTAGCTTTAATGAAAAAAGAAAGTAAACTTTGAAATTGAGAAGAGCGAACCGTTAACTATATAATGGCACTATACTTCCATTTCTGAAGATTCTTTGAACCAAAGTATACAAAGAAGTATGCAATGTAACTAATATAAAAAGTTAGTTGTGTGTCATGGTTGTGTACATAGTCAACATGTACCGTCAAAATATTCTTTTCATTTTAAAACATATAATAATACATACATGATCAAACGTACACTATTAAAATACACATATATATGAATATAACATAAAAGATATTATTGCGTCAATCAAAATAATCAATGTCAAACTTTCCTATAACACAAAATATTATATCAATCTTCATTCAAATAAAGTATTTTTTTTTTGTTTTTATTAATAATCAAAGTGATGATACAGTGATGGGATAATTAAAATTTATAAATGTAGCAGAATATTGTAATTACGATAATTATGTTACGGATAATAAATTATCGATTTTCATACTGAAAATGGTATTAGGTTGATCTTACGTTTGTTAGTTCCTAAATTAAAAACCAAAAAAATTAAATTAAAGAATTTTAGAGAAGAGAAAATCTACGAGTACCGATAACTCGGAAACCATTAGGAATAGATGTCACTTAATACTAAGTTTTTTGCTTGTTTTTACCTACCCTATGACCCTTACAAGGATGCCGTTTACTCGTCATACACCCTGTATATACTTACATACATATAATATAAAAATAAATAAAGCTACATATACAATATTGTGTATTCTATGATCATATAATGATTAAAAATTATTTTTTAATGCCACATTAATATTTATTATATATAAAAATTTCGCTTTTCAAATCATATGATATGAGAATGTTTAATAACGAAATTGGATTGGTGAGACTGTCGAGATGTTTTGGTGATCCAGATTACAGTAAACACGTGAAAACACACACCATCCCAGAGTGAACACATTTTATCTATACTTTTTCATTGGAATAAATATACATACTTATACAGTTATATGTAAACTTAATAGAAAAATATTAACTTATAATAAATGATTTTACATTTATACTTAGAAGTACACATAGTACCCAAATGCAATCAAACTATTTTAAGCCATAATGTAATTATATATACGAGTATAAGCATAAGAAAATATAAACAAATATAATTGAATGAAATTCTATGTTTAATAAGGTAAGCAATTTTCAAAAGTCTAATAATACTATAAACAAAACAAAAAGTAAATTGTTAAGTTCCATCACTATCTATATAAATAATTTATGTGTAGCTAATATGATATCTAATGTTATTTAAAATAACCTGATTTTAAATTTTCTTTTATTTTTTTCTTATATATATTTTGAATGAAAACATTTAGTAATCCATTGTTGATTTGGACATAATCTATCATAATATATGAATAAAATACTATAATATGCACTTTTATATATTTTCTTATAGATACAATTCGTTTGATTTTTTTTGTGGGGCATGACATCATGTTACGTATTTTATTTACCTACATATTTTTATAAATATAAATAAAATATATCTAGAATTTAATTGCTTCTTGTAAATTTTTATTTGTTACTTAATATAAATTTATATTTTTGACCATTAGAAAGAAGGCCCTTCGAATATTTGCTATATTATTTTGTTATAGTTCAAATTTCGATCTAATTTAAATGATTTTTTTTATCTTACACATACATAAATTTATAGATATTTTACATATTATTGTGCTATATGTTTATATATGTAAGTATATGTATTTATTAAACTATTTTGTTTTTTGTTATATAATATATAGTAATTTTTTTAATAGTCTTATTTTAATGATAAAATTATTTTTGAATTGTTTGTTTGTTTATTTGTTTCTTTTAAAAATGCAGCCAAATTTTTATATTAATATGGTTATGCTGAAGTCCGTCGAAGTGTTTCGATGGAATTTCCACTATGGTATTCTGAAATCAGAATTTTATTCACAGCTCCATAACGTAATTTTTAGTTCGAAATTTTTTTTTTTTTGTGTATCCTGTAGCCCCTCGAAATAGAAAATGAATGAAATTCCATTCCTTTCGACGCAATTAGTGATTCGAAAGCAAATAGTTGAGAAAGAAGTATTATTGAGTGCAAAATAATTTTTATCTTTTAAAATAAAAATTTTTATTTTGTTTTGATAAGTTTTTCAAAGATAAATTTAATAATGTTAGTTATTTAAAAAATGTTAAATTTAAAAATATTTTGTTATAAGTATATAATTTCTTAAATGTAAATTTAAAAATCTCGAAGTAATTTTTTTCCCAAACACAAATGCGTTGAAATATTTTACGAAACATTTTTAAATATTTATATGATTTTGACATCTGCAAAAAGTGTTTGCAGCCGAATGGACTTCAGCATCCCAATTTTTCCGAATGCAGAACGAACTTTTTCATTCGAATAATTTTTTCACGGAACTTCAGCATAACCATATAAGTATATAATGTATACAAATATTTAAAGATGATTTAAAATTTAAGTATACCTTTCCCAATATCCCAAAAAAAGTTTTAATCAAGTTGCAATTAAATAACTGAAAAACTCTTCACAAAATACTACCAAATGTTAGTACGTATATAAAAATTAAGTTGAATAATTCTTAGAAATTTTTTTAAATAATAATTCAATATTTTTATATTATAAACTTTAATATTATTTTAACATACATTACTCAATATATAACTTTTTCTTTACTTTAATACATATATTATTTTATAAGAAATCAAAAACTTAATCTGATCTCATCTTAAATATTATGTACTTTAATGCATCACAGACAACTTAAATTATTATTATTTGGTATGTTAACTTGTCCCAAAATTATATTACGTATACATACATATACATTTACATACATACATATATTGAAATTATAATAATAAAAATAAAAATTTCAAATCCAAAATAAAACCTCATAACCAGATAAAATCAAAATAACTAAGGAAGGAGTGGAAATAAAATTATTTATGCACTCATGTGCAATCTAAGACACTGTTATTTAATTGTATGTTTTATAGGTTGGTTTTTTTTTTTCAATAATTTGAACTCAAATAAAAGAAAACTAAAGGATAAAAAGAGACAAAAACTTTAAAAAAAATCAAAGAAAAACGAAAAATCAAAAATATTATAATGGAAAAAATAAATTGGCCAGATATGGAAGTTTGGACTAAACAACAATCATTTTAATAAACCACTTTCTTATAATCCGTCAGAGTAAACGGTCGGATCGGTTCATTTAAAATTTTTAATAATCACAAAAAAAATATTTGCATGTTTCAATGCGTTTAAAATTTTTAAAGTAAAATATCGTAGATATTATAAAAAAGTTATTTTTTTTTATTACGCAATATTTATACCTGTATATGTACTAATTATATGTGCGTAACTGCGTATCTAACGTTACTATTATATGACATTTAAAAAATAAAAAACAATATTATATTTTTTTTCGAAAGTTTTTTGTTTTTTTTTTTTGTAAAATTTTATTTTTTAAGTATCTAATTCAAGTATTTAATAAGTATTAATAAATAAAAAAAAAAAAGTAAAAATTCAAATATTAATAATAAAAAAATAAAATGAATAAAATTTACATTACATATTATGCTATTGTCATGATTTTGTCATTATCTTTAAAAGTGGAATCTGGCAGAGAAATAATCAACAATGCTCCACAATTAAAAGAAAAGCGTACGTAAGATTATCTATATAAAAAATTACAATTTAAAAACATATATAATTAAAAAAAAAAACAATACATTATTATTTAATGGGATTTGAAAGTTTTTTTATTGTTTTATACCACCTAACCTTTTAAGTTATTAATTATTGTTTAATATAAATAATAAAATTATATGTTGAATATTAATAAATTTTAAACTATAGAGATCATAATTAGTTAGTGTTTATCAGTACAAAATGTTATTAAATTTTAAATTTTAAAAAATATATATGTACATACATATATGTATATCCATATAGGAATATTTTAATAAAGCAAAAAAATTCCTAATCATTTGAAAATATGGATTTGCGTTTAAATCATGCACAAATTGTAAACATTTTTTAATAGAAATAAAATAGCTAAAAAAAAAATAATTGTTAATAACAATATAATCCTAATGCAACCACATATTGGTAGAACGTCCATAAAAAATAAGGATTCACATACAAATATTACCCCTTAATATTATAAATATTTTTAAATTCATAAAAATTTTTGAATCAATTAATTATATATGTAATATTGTTAATATGTTTAATTCTTTTATATTCAAAACAATAAAGGATTACTAATAAAAAAGAATAATTACAATTCATAGATCGATAGGTTATCTTAGATATTTTACTTAATTTACAGTTTTGTATTGAATTAAAAAAAAAAAAAATTTAAATGAAGATGAAACGTCATTTGCATATCGGATGCAAAAACCGCCATGCATATGTGGAGAACCAGCAATTACTTTATTATAGGTTGTCTGTGTTTAAAATTTTACTGCAACAGTAAATGACGTTTCCGATTTCACTTTAATATTAACAAATATACGTCACAAATCTAAGAAAAAAAATTCTTTAATAAAATAAAGAATAAATCATTAAGGGAATTAACAATTAGATGTAAAAATGTAACATATAACAAAATTTTACACTATAGCCATTGTGGACGCATTCTTGCAGTTTAGCGATGTATAGTTTTAAAAATAAAAGTTTTTATTAATAATTTTTTTTCCATTTTATTAAATTGGTACTACAGTCAATGTAAAATAAATTTTTATCAAAAATGTTTAGTCTAGAATCTATATGTAATGCTGCCTATACACGGCAGACTAGGTTGTAAACTTGATACGCGGATTTGATAGGGTGTATTGTGTATGGGCAAGTTCTAAAACCATTTTGATGGTTGGAAAGTTGGTTGGATGAATATAAAAAAATTTTGATTTTTGTGGGCGGAGTTTTTGGTTTGTTGTCGAGTTGTATCATGTATGGGCAAGTTGTACAACTTAAATGTCATTTTAACATTGAAATTTTTTGATTTGAGAAAATAATAAAAATATAAAGTACATAATTACAATGGTAGGATGATAGGTTGCATAAGTGTGTGTTATGGTTCTAAAACCTGTCCGCGTACCAAGTTTACAACCTAGTCCGCCGTGTATATGGGCAGCATAAGAATACATACTGAATACCCTAGTACATTTCTAGTTTTACATTTAATCGTACTTGTACTCTTATTAAATTTTAAAAATTATTATGTATTTGTAATCTAAATTTGTTATGTACTCACTGTCACTTTTGTAAATAGTTAGTATGTAGTTAAATAAGTAATACCTAGTCCGCGTACACCTTATCATAGTTTTTATTATTTATTATTATAATTAATATTATGTTAACACATAACTTAAATTTTATGATATACCTACATATAATTATCGTATATTCATATATGTAATTATGTATGTATGTATATTTTATAAAAAATTCAAAAAAAAAAAATAAATATGTATATTTTAAATTAAACATTTGTGCAATATTTGCTTTACAAGATCAATGAAAAAATTTTTATTTTCATTAAAATTTAATTGACAAACTAAATGTAGAAAATTGTTTACTATAGTTTAACTTTGAAAACTATCTGAAAATATAAATAATTATTAAGTTAAATATTCTTATATTATAATTTCATCTAAAAATTTATTTAATATATAGTTAAAACCATTCGTTTTTTAAACGTTTTTTGTGAAAATAAAAATTTGAGAATTCCTTGTTTCTTTTTATATATATGAAAATAATTCTTTCAAAAAATCAAAAATGTTCCAAAATACAATACTTAGTTATAATACTTAATAACTGTTACAATAGCAAAATAACTAATTTATATTTAATGTATCCTAAAGTTAGTTGGAATACATTAATATTTTAATAATTTGTGCAATTTTGTGTCTTCTTTAAGTATTTTTTTTTTTTAATTTTTTTAAGACGATTAATGGTTATTATGTCATATTTATTTAAATAAAAATATGCCGAAATATTTACCTTTTTTTTCTTTTTCTTTAATTTTGATGTTAAAGTAAAAGTTATAACAATATTAATTCAAATCTATGTAGATTATTAAATACATGTTAAATATATATTATAGTTGTTTCACAAAAAGATTATTTTTTATTTATTTTTTTTCTTCTTTTATTGTCGATTATATAATAACTGACACACATTTCTTATATTAATCTTTTCAGTTACTTTTTCCATTTGAAATAAAAATATTTTTTTTCTGATTTCTCCACTAAAATTTTAAATTTATGGAAGATGATTAAAAATACATATTTATAAATTTATTATATTTATTTTTTCTAAAGAATATTTCAAAAAATCTTTTTCGAATCTTTTAATAAGTCAATGATGATTAAAAAATATATAAATGATATACTATAAATGATATACTATAAATGATAAATATATATATAATATACATGTTCATACTTAAATTTTTAAACCATATTTTATGATTGAATCACTTCTTAGATACAAATTTGTCATTTAATTGGGATTTGAACCATGGAGCTTTTAATTTTGTTTGTAAAGAAAAAGCTAAATAACTATGCTAAATGACTTACTATACGCCGATTATTATAAGAAATGTGTGTCAGTTATTATATAATCGACAAAAAAAAAGTAAACTTTCAAATTTTAGTTTCATGGCAAATTTTTGGTGATACGTATCACAAGTCTAATATGATATGAGTATAATATCTAAATCTGTTAGATTATATAAATTAAATATTTTTTTTTTTATAAAAGTATTGCATCTATAAACTGTTTAGTTGTAACAGCAAATTTCAATTATCAATGCAGATTAGTGATGATTGCATAAACCTATAATTGTACATACATATTAATTTTTCTAATTTAATTTTTTTTATGTTTTTTTTTTTTAAATTAAAACTTAAATTTATCATATCTAAATATTAATGTGAACAAAAATTGAAATCAATTATAATTTTTAGCGGAATGGCTATTAACATGTAAACGTGAAAATCCAAATGAAAATCAGTGTTTTCAAAAATTATTTCAACAATCATTTCCTGCATTAGCAAAAGGTATTCCCGAGATTGGAATAAAAAATTTTGAACCATTATATATTGATGGAGTATCAGTTTCAAGAGGTAGTGGTAATTTAATTTTAACAGGAGGTTTTGAAAATTTAGTTATACGGGGTCCATCAAATGCAACAGTGAAAAGAGCTTCGTAAGTATTTATTTAATTTATCATCTGTATAAATTATTTATCAATTAAATTAATAAATAAAATTTGATTATTCTATACATACACATTATAAATGGATGGTTTTTATAAACAATGAATTAAAATACTAACGTAAATAAATTAATTAAATATTATAACTATAAATTATATTTTTATAATATTATTATATAACGTCATTATTTTAATTTGATTTTTCAGATTAAATTTAGATAAAAAACTGTTAAGTTTCGATTTAGAAATACCATTACTTAGAGTAAGATCAAATTATAATTTAAAAGGTAATATACTATTATTACCATTAGTTGGAAACGGAAATGTAAATTTAGCTTTAAAAGATGTTAAAACTTCAGTTTATACAAAAATTAGTCTTAGAAATAAACCAGAAGTAAGTTTTAATTCTTTTATTTCTTTTATTTATATATACATGTATAAACATATATATTTATATATAAGGTTATATTTTAAAATATTTTGAAAATTTTTTAGGAAGTTATCCATGTTGAAGAAATGAAAGTTACCTTTTTGGTTGGTGGTATGCGTATACATTTAACAAATTTATTTAATGGAAACGAAATATTAGCAGCTTCTATAAACTCATTCCTTAATCAGAATGGAAATGAAGTTATATCTGAATTAAGAGGCGATTTAGAAGCTGGTTTAGCTGATATATTTAAAGCGCTTTGGAATAACGTATTCTCAAAACTTCCATTAAAATTATGGTTACTGTGATTGTTTTCAATATATTTATAGTTAATTTTTTTTTAGTTATAGTTTAAAGAAAATTTAAAAACAAAAAAAAAAATTGTTATTAATATATTATATATTATTATGTTAAATACTGCTGTTATAAATCTTATTTAGTATTATTATGAATTTAAGCAAAACAAAAATCAACTTCAAAATCATTTTATATTTATACTTCATAACAAAGATGAAAAATTCTTATTCAACTGTATTTGTACAATAATATAAAAAAAAAAATATTAAATAAAAGTTACAAAAATATGAAACAATATCGTATTTTATAAAACTATTTTTGAAATATAATACTTCAGTTAAACAATTACATCCTGGCTAAATATAGTTATAAATTTCTACTATTAAATTGTAAACCATTCATAATAGAATTTATGTGTTGTAATTAATACTTAATAGGAACTTTTTTTTTAAATCAAAGCAGATCTTAACTTTTCAAAATAAGATTTGTTTTTTTTTAGATCTGAGCAATACGATGGAATTGTAATTCGTTTTTTTTAAATCTGAGCATGGTTCGGAGCAATAAAAGCATCATAACCATAGAATAATCATTTGACAGATACAAATTTAATAATTATGATCAAGAAAAGCCAAAATAATTTTTCTTTATTTTTTTTAATTAATTAATTATTAGTAATAAGTTGTAAGTATTTTAATAATTTTTTTTTTAAGAAAAAAGGAAATTGGAAACTTCTTTTTAATAAAAATAAGAGTTTATTCAAATCGTATTTTTATTAAATATGAGCGATCTAAGCGTATCCGAGCGCGGTCATTTTTATTAGACCACAGATTCATGATATAATTAAAAAAAATGCCTAATGTAAGTGTACCTTAGAATTATGCTTAATTTTATTCTTCTATGCTCATTTATTACCAAAAAACAAAATCTTAAAAATTAAAATCAGACAATTTCGAAATAGCTATATATTTTTTAGGTATGTTCACACAAGGCTAATACTGGTAACCCTCATATCTTAAAAAAAAAAACAATTGAATCCTGAATTTGATTTTCTTGGTTATAAAATTCTCAGCAGTCATTTCATAACAGCTCTGGCAACAAAAAGTTTTTTGATGTAAAGATAACTGTTTGGAAAAAGTAGATATCTGTTTTTCGTATTCAACAAAAATATCAAGAAATTTAGAAATGATTCGATATATTTTATAAAAATCACACAAAAAATATTGGAGTTGCTAAAATAATATTGAAACCCGGACCATTCTAACAAATTGGTTTTAAATTACTCTATTTTCGTTCTCTATATCCATTCGATTATAATGGTACGCCAAAACTCTACTAAACAAATTTTTGAAATCCTAATTTTATAACCAACCAAACCTAGAAAAAAATAATTATATATGGATTATTTTAATTAACAATATTTTCATAAATAGTATAAGCAGTTAGCACATAATTGGAACAAAAATAAAAATAAATTTAAATTATAGTTTATTTTAAATATTTAAAATAAAATGGTTTTTTCTGGATTTTGTAATTTTTAAAATTTGTATTTCTAGATTATGTTGTTCTGAGTTTCGCTTTCTGGCAAACATAAAAAACACTTTTTTCAATTACTGATTACTGATTTGTTGTTTAACTTTCTATTGTGTTGAAAATTAGCTATGTTTAATAATGGAAAATTAGCTAAATATGTATAATAGGAAACACAAAAAAGCTTTTTACTTTTGGGTAGTGTTTAATAACTTAAAAATATACATAACAAGAAAACTAAACGAATTACTTTTTATTTTTTATTTGTTTGAAAATTTTTACTTTTTCAGTAATTTTCCTTACAATTAAAAACACTTGCTACCTGTGTAGAATTGGAATCCGCATTCGATTTCATTTAAAAAATAATGCATACTTATAGGTTAGTTATTTGAAAAGTTTTATCGTTTTATCAGATTTTATGGTTTTATCATTAGAGCACTCACGTAAAAGAAAAAATCTTAGTCAATTTCATTGATTTGAAATCACCCCAAGATCGTATTTGATAGATAATATAGATAATATTTGAAGGCCAACAAAATTTTATTATATCTATTTGTTTTTATTTTTTTCTTTTTTTGTTTAGAAGAATATTTTTTCTAAAAATTAAAAAATAAAATTTATTTCAAATTTATTTCAAATTTACTGAAGGTATGATTACATATACTTAAGGCTGGTTTTCTTTAGACCGATATATCCACGAAAATATTAGAGCATAGGCAAAACATACAAAAATGATATATGTTTGAAAGAGTTTAAGCTAAAAAAATATCCATGCAACATTTGAAAATATCCAAGAAAGTAAAAATAAATATTCACCAATTAGATGTATGCAAAAATTGTACATCTTACAAAAAATTTCTGCTACCATGGTATTTAAATTTTGAAGTGTCAAAAAAATAAACAAATATTCAAATTTTATTTTTTAGTGAGAAACTATATTAAAATGACTATATTATATCGGTATAAAAATATTATTAATAAACTATGTATATTAGAACATATTATTAATAAACTATGTATATTTACTTTATAAATAAAAAATTTAAAATTGTTAACTAAATATAAATATAAACATTAATAAATTAGGTTATGTACAATTTTAACTGTCAAAGTGTACAGCAAAGCAACACATATTTTTTAATAATAAAATTTTTTTTCTCCCCCTTTCCCACTGGTAGTGCACTATTTTCACTTTCTAAAGTTGCGATAATACCCATGAAATTTCTCATGAAAACCAGCCTTTATGACTATAGATAGATATGTAATTCTTTCTTGATAGCAGAATTCTTAAAAGTATTTTTTGATATTGAATAAGGTAGATACATATTCATATGTAATCGTATTAAAAAACAGAATTTAAAAATTTTAAAAATTAAGAAGGTATTTTTGAAGAAAAAAAACATTGGACGCGAAGGGGTTAAACAACTTACCATATCTTTACAAAAAAAATTTAATTAAGAAGAAACAACTATACATGAACAACAAAAAAGTTATTTTAATGCACGATATTTACATTTTATAACAACGCCTTTACACTTACAAGCCGGAATATTCAACGAAAACTTTGAAAAACAAGGCTATTTGTGTACAAAATAAATTGAGTGTTCCGATCCGGCTTGTAAGATATTTAGGCGTTGTTTATAAAATATTTTAAAATTTTTTATGAATTTTTTTTTTTGTAACTGACGTATGGATATACATACATATACATACAGATATTCCTCTCGTAACACTTTTAAATTTTATTTTTATTTTTAGAATATAAAATATAGAATACAGATATTCGTCTTGTAACACTTTTAGAAATTATTAAAAAAATTTGAGAAGTTTGTTCGATATTGGTATTATAACACGGGCAATTACTTGTGATCAAGCTTTAGCCAAAGTTTTGTCGTTGCTAGAAATAACACATGCATAAACCATTTTGTAATTATAATAATAAAACATTTTTTGCTTATTCGATTTTCCCCATCTAATTAAATATCTTAGAAATACATTAATGGATTCCGATTTAAAAACCTCAGATGGTATTACAAGCTTTATAGTTCTCATAGAATTATGGAAAGTTCAAATAAATTGAAAAACTAAGATGTGTACCAAATTAACTAGATAACATATTAATCCGCATACTTTTGAAAAAATGAGAGTAACACAAATATTTAGTATAACAGTGAGTGCCGCTATTAGAACAATTATTGAAACGTCTGGTTTTAAAAGTATTACTAAAGAAGTTGCAAAAATTTTGTACATATTAGTGTTTGATAAACTTTTTGATTGTCTCCATAGTGGATCATTATATTCTGATAATAAATATCGATCTGATATTAAACTAAATAGCTTGTAGTTTGAATTTTTAAAATATTGTAAGATTGACTAAAAAGAAAAAATATATTTTTAGAGTGAATGAAAATAACTTTAAATTTATATTAATACATACACATTTTTTCATATTTTATACTTTTACAATAAAAATTCTTGTACCTATAGTTGGGTTATGAAAACAACTAAAATTGATTGATAATAAATCGAGGTAGAATCGAAGTTTTTTCTTTTTTTTAAGAAGTCGAAAAAGTTATATGAAGAAATATTTACAAATATACATACATAAATTGACATACAAACAAAAAAAAAAGAAAAAATATGTGAATATACTCTAATTTTATTTTAATAACTTTTAAAAGAAAACAAAAAATTTTTTGCATTATTTTTAACTTTGTGAATTTTTGTAGAAATGCGAAAAAATGCTTTTCAATTTCTAAATTTCTGCTTTGAAGTTCGGAAAAACGAAAAATCCTACATATGTATGTATGTATACATATAATACTTTTCTGTTTGCAATTGCTATTATTATAACCCTTCTACTAGTTTCTACTTTCTACTAGTCATTGTTAAACCATTTTTGGCACACGTTTCATACCCTCATAACTATAAACTAAATTTTTAATTGTCATTAAGTATTCACAAAAAAGAGTATTTTCAAAAACTTTTATGTCCACAACTTAAAATAATACAAAATACAAGCCATGCCCCATAAGTTTATATTATTCAACCATTGGGCCAAACCAGACAAATATTTTCTGCTTTATTCCATACGGTTCTGCACTGAAGTCGTTACTTTTATATGTGTGTGTAAATATTTTATTTGAAAACAAATTTTGGAATCAATAACGGTATATAAAAAACATATGTATACATATATGACTTTTCTGCTTGAATGCCGAAATAATATAAAAACGTGTATACACACAAATACACAATATCTTTTTGAGGCTCATAAAAAATTTTTATTTGGTTTTTTCTTTGTGTTGGTGGACTCTTATTTAAAACTCTAAAATCTGGGTTTAAAAAATGAGTACCAAAAATCCCCACCAGAAAATTAGTTTATCTTGCGGAAAATTAGTTTACCTCTTGCGAAAGCGAAAGAAAAGTTTGCAGAAAACGAAGTCAGACCAATACTCGTCGGGTTTGGCCCATTTAGTGCAGTATATGTACATATACAAAACATTTAACGAGAAACTTCAAAGAAGCATTCCCTTGAACATTTTTTTTGAAATTTTTTTTTTTATATTTGTACTAAAAATGCCCAGTTTTACTTATTTTCATTTTAAGTTTTGATATGAAATGTTTAGATTGTTTACTATAATATTATTATATAAGATTTCAGGTTTTAATTAGAAATTTTTACACAATTTTCATTATTTTTTAACATTTCATTTTGTAGCTATTTTACCACCCTCAAAAAAGGATCAACGTGTTAATAGAAAAATAGCATAGGAATTTTTTTTAAATGCATATGAATAAAAAATGAATGAAGACATTAAATTTAAAAAATTTGTTTTACTAAATGATAAAGAAGTGGTAAAAGTAATTGGTGAAATGCAACCTTCATGAATTCGTGTAAAATTAATAATATTGTCTGATTGGTTTCATTCTATTCTGTTAACTATTTTACTATTAAGAATTTATTTTAATCTCACCATTTCTTCATCTAAATCGTTTTATTTTTTTACACTGTCATTGCAATATATTATTATTTACATACTGCACCTTAATTTTAACCACTTAATACACAAAAGAATTAGGGGAAAACTGAAAGAGTGGCATTTTTTTGTACATTTTTTTTGTTTCTTTTTAACCAAAAAAAAAATGATTTTTTAAGAAAATGTATATTTATAAATGAAAAAATGTAGGTATATTTCTAATTATAGAAAATATACATTTGTAAATGTATAGTTTTTATAATTTTAATTGAAATAAAAGTAGATAAAATATATATATGTACATAAAACGGAAGTTTAAAATTTTTTCTTCATGCCTGTAAAAAAATTAATTTTCTATTCATATTTTTAGTTAGTGATATTATGATTATATCAAAATAGGAGTGCCAAATTCTGGATAAGCAATTTCTATTTTTGGATACAGTTAATAAAAGAAATTCATGGTATAATTAATATTTATTGTATAAATTGTGTGTATTTTTAACTGTAAAAATTGGATTAATATTTTAAAAATTGTAGTTTGATATTTTTAAAAAATTAATTCAAATATTCTTAAATCTCAAAGGTCATGTGGAACCAAGAAAAATTAATTTTAAATTTAAAGCCATAATTACTTATAATAACTTAACATAACTAACTTTCATTTAATTTTATTCAAAAAAAAGTATTTTTCCTACGTACATATATTAATAAACTTATTAATTTTCATAAAACTTATTTTGATTGCAATAATTTTTTTGCCGGTAATGTGCGAAATAAATGTTATTTGCCAAATTTCTCCTTTGACAACCGGTTATTTATTTATGTTGATGTTTCTTATATTGAAATGAAATACACACAAAAGATATGTATATTATATATGTAGCTGTATATATAGCTTATTACGGTGTTTTGCACTATGTTGTACTAATATGATGTAAGTTTGATTTAAAGGAATAAGGGTATATGGGGAAAATCTATTAACTATGTACTATCATAAAGTAACTATATACAGTTACTTTATATATAGTTACTTTATGATATACATATACTAGAATTGAAATTTTAATTTTTTTTTTATGAAATAGGTATGCCGAATTGACATACTAAAAATTTTTATTTTAGAGTCAGATTAAAAACATTTATTTATTTTTGATTTCATGCAAGCAAAAAAATGTATAAATTGATTCTTGCCGTATGCATTTACTTACCGAGTTTAAAAAAAGGATTTCTTAAATTGTTAGCGGAGGTTTGGGGGCGGCAGCCCCCGACTATAAAAAATATAAAAGAGTTAATAATTTTACATTTTCAATATACTGTCAAAATTTTAATTTTTTATATAATATAAAAATTTTGCATATACATATAAAAATTACACAAAAAGTTGGCAGTTACATTTAAAATTAATTGAACATTGAAATAAATTATAAAATATGTTTATTTCATCATTTAAAAAAGTTTAAAATAATTTATTTACATTTTTAATATAAAGATATCAATCATTTGTTATTTTATGTAAATTTGAGTTATCTGTAACTACCTAAATATTTTTTGTACAGACCTTTTTTTTATTATTTAAAAATTACATTTTGATTATTAGATAAATTGTACAATGGCAATTCTTTCCATATATGTATATACTAAAGATTATAAAAATGTATTAAACGTTAAAATGTCAGTCGACCATTATTTTCAAAACAAAAATGTCGATGAAAAAAATTTTGAAAATTTTTCTCCGCAAAAAATAAAGCAAAAAAGTTCCTTTTTTCGGTAAATTTAGATTCTAAAGGTAAAAGTTTATCGAATTTTGGCCAATTTTGGGGGGTTCCGGACAAGTGACCTTTTTTCGACGAGTTACAGGTCGTATACATGCCCCTTAAAATCTTGCATATACTTAAAATTTTTAAATAAATTCCCATTATTTAAAATAATATATATGTACAAACTCAAAATCAAAAAATGTATTATTTTATCAAATTATTATTTTGATATTTGTGGCTAAGTATGGTAAGAACTCCTACTGCAATTGTCAAATTCGTTTTGTAATGGCTTTAGTTAAATTAGCTACGGTATAAACACGCTAAATGTCATATAATGTAATTTGAAAGTGAACCCAGGCGTGTTGTAACACACGTCACACATATACATATATTACATAAGTCATATCATAATCAAACCAAACTTAGTTCTTGGATGTGAGTCTCGGCTCGGGCTCACCATTGATAAAAGCTAAATAGTAATCCTTTTTTTCAAAAAAATTCACGTAGTCTATGGAAAAAAATAGTGGTCATCCTAGAAATCTGGAAATAACACAAAAACTGCAGATTTTTTTTAATTTCGTCCTGAGGGAGCATTAAAGTTCCATCTTTTTCACGTTTTTTAGTAAAAAAAAATTTTTAAAAATTGTAAATTTTCATTCATAAATATGCATTTTAAAAAATATCTTCCAACTACTTTTCAACAAAAAAAAAGCTTAAAAACTTTTTAAAAGAGCATTGATTTGGTACAACTGAGCAAAAAAATGTTGAAAACTAATTTTTATTGCAATATCGATTTGCTTTAATAAATAAAGTAAATATTTTAGAATACATATAAAATTAAGTGCAAAAAATAACTATTAAGTGCAACTATTTAATTATTTTTACAATAAGTTCATTTATGTTAACTTATTTAAAATTTTTATTAATAATGAAATAAATTAATATTATAAGTTATTCGCCTTTTCACACCACCTTTGATATAGGGGATATGGCGATTTTTCTTAAAGTGGTATTGCCTGAAGACTAATGACATGACGATGGTATCACAACTATATTTAGGTACCTATCTATCTAAAAGGTTAATTTGGTCAATAATAATACTTAATTTTTTGCGCTTTTCAATATCGTTCAATACTTTGAAATTATTTTGGTCTTTATATAATTTCCAGTATTTTAAATTTATTTTTTTACTAACATTTAAAACTAAATTAGAGAAATTTAAAATTATATCATCGCGTAATTTGTACAAGGCTCTTTTAATCTTCTCAAAGGCTCTTTATCCGGAAATTTAAAAGTAGCGACAGATATCGTGCTATTATTATAATTGGATTTCCATCCAAGAACTGAACATTTTCCACCCATTTTATTTAAGGAAATTATTAAAAAAGGCACTAAATAATTAAATTAATTTTTTAAATAGGTACCATAAAATGGTATATACCATAAAATGTTTTAAAAATAATAATTCAATTCAAAAATTTAACTTTACAAAAATATGAGTACATAAAATAAAATATTACTAAAATTTAGAGTTATTTAAAATAAAATATTAATTTTTTTCTAATACTTTTAAAATAGTATTGCAATTTAAAATTTTATTCATAAAAAGATTATTCTATTTCATGTAAGTAGGAATATTCTATTTACAATCAATTTTTTTTTAGTGACTAAGAAAAAAACGAAAATTGCTTAACCAGAATCTGGTACTTCTTTTATTCTTTTCTTCAAAATATTGCTGAAAATATGATTTGAAAGTAAATTTTTTATTGACATAAAGAAAAAACTTCAAACTTTTTTATTATATGTAATTAAAAATATAAAAACTTAGTTTGAACTAAAATATATTTACCAAATTTGCAGTACAATCTATTAGAAAGCTTTTAAGTTATTAGGTTATGTTCACTAATTTATTATATGTGTACTCTCATAATTTTTTGAGAGTATTAAATGGCGACAATATGAAATGCTAGAAAAAACCTGAAAATTTTATTTTGTTGAAAATATGATGAAAATTTCGAGTCGAGTTTCGAGTCGAGAAAAATTTCCAAATTTATTTTAATATACAATTTGGCATGTTTGGGAAAATTGTTAAAAATGGGCATTTTTCTTAAACAAAATCAAAAACGGAAGAGAACAAAAAAATCTTTATGAAATGTCATTTTTCGGAGCTTTTTCTCACAATACATTTACAATTTGCAAAAACACATTTAAGTATTTCGATGTCCAGACTTGCCAGACTCCAGGTGAGACTCACATCAATTACCAGGCCATGAAGTACAGAGAGTAAAAGCTTAATAAGGGGCGAGCTTTTAACAAATTTACACGCAGTCATATGGAAAAAAAATAGGGGGCCGACTATAAATCTTGAAATAACACAAAAACCATTTACTTTATTCAATTTGGTCCAAAGAGAAAATTAAAGTTGCATCTTTTTTACATAATTCATTAAAGAAAAATATTTTTAAATATAATGTTTTCATTAATGTTTAAATTGTTTATTTTAAAAGCTTCTTAAAATAAATTGCCTCGATATCTCAATAGTATACGTCGAGACTACTTTCATACTTTAAAATTTCGGCCAAATTATACGGCCAAATGATTCGGCCAAAATACACGGTTTTACACTCCGTTTCACACCCTCTTTCCTACAAACTAATTTTATTGTGAAAATATTTGGTATTGAGAGAAAGAGAATTGTTCAACCAAAATTTTACTTTCTGCACTGGATTCACTTACTAATTCAAACAAAAAAAAATTTGTTGTTGTTTTTGGTTTTTTTTTTTTTCATTATTTATAAATTTTTGAACTGCGTGTATCGTGAAGAAAAAGAAAATATAAAAGCGAAAAAAAAAAAATATTTGTGGTGTTAAATATTGATAAAAGACAATATAAAATTAAGTTTAGCATTAGTTTTTGTTTATACATATTTGTTTAGTTTTTAAATTTGTTTTTTTTTTGTAAAATAAAAATCCGAACCACTTTTCTTTTTTGTCCATAATTGCACTGAAAAATGCGATTTGAAATTTAATTTTCTTACAAGCATAAAGAAGAAATTCCAAGCTTAATTTTTATATATATTTCATATTTTCTTAATGAAATTTAATATATAAAAACTCCATATAAAAAAAATTTTACTTACCAATTTTATAACATATTTAATATAAAAGCTTTTCAATTTTTGAAGTTATGTGCACAGAATTTATAAAAAAAATTTACTCATTTTTTTTTTTGACAGTAGCAAGATGGATGCAATAAGAAATTTAAAAAAATTGGAGGGTTACAAATTTGTTTAAAAAAGGGGTTCAAAGTTAAAAACCTACTTGTGGTATTAGGCAAATAATAAGTTATCTGAAATAAAAAAAAATGTAACATTTCGATGCATATTTTAAAAAAAAAACTTACGATATGAAATGCTAGAAAAAAACTGAACATATGTTGAAAATTTTGGTATTTTAACGAAAAATTTCCAAATTTTATTTTAATATACAATTTGGCATGTTTGGGTAAATATTTCATATCTAAAACTCGAAAAGAAAATTGTTAAAAATGGGCATTTTTCTGAAGCCAAGACCTAAATAAACAGGCCAAGAACTGAAAACGCATGAATGTAGTTGTGAGAGAATGGCAATCGAGTCTTGCATACATTCAAACAAATGACATTAAAATTTAATTTTAAAAGATTTTTTTTGTTCTTATTATTTTGTTGTTTTTTTCGAAAAAATGCCCATTTTTAACAATTTTCATTACGAGTTTTCGTTATGAAATATTCTCCAAAATATGTCAAATTTTATATGAAAATAAAATTTGGAATTTTTCCTACAACATATCAAAAAATTAGCTTTCAACTCGTAATTTTAACTTAATATTTAATAAAATTACTTTTAGGTCTTTTTAGTTATTTTTTTCCGCTTGCTTTTTGACATTTGTAAAAGTAGAAGAAGAGAATTTTTTTTCAAAAAATAAGAGTGGGATTCAAAGTTTTATTTGAAAGCTTTCAACCATAACCTAAAATTTATATAAAAATTGTATATGAAATGGGTAAGTACTTTTATAATCAAATTGAGTTTTAATATTTTTAATTTTATTTAAACATTTTAAAAATGTCATATAATTAAAATTTAGAATTTTTTCTTTCCTCTTGTAAGAAAATTAATTTTCAACTCGTATTTTTCAGCCATATTTCGAGCACATAAAAAAAGGGAGTCACAAATTCTGGTAAGCAAATTATTAAATATTTTGATATACTCCATAAAAAAAAAGTAGTGGTGTAGGAGATATAAGTAATTTTAAATTTTTTTTTATACGATATAATTAATTAATTAATACTTATTATAATTAGTTTTGTTTGTTTTTTGTGTTAAATTAGTTTTATAATTTTAAACAGAAAATCATATCTGAGCATAGACAATAAATTATTAATATATAAAGTGATATTTAGCAGCATTCTTTTCTACGCTTTCGCCGTATGGATGGATTCTGCAAAATCGAATTTACTTCTTTTACAAAGAAAGTAGAACTCCGTGCTAAAATTAATTCTAAAGAAAATCAGATGCTTTTCAACCGCAAGGTTACATGAAATCGCCCAAGTGCCTAAATTCAAGACAAAATTGATAGACTTTTTCCAATTTTTCAAGAGAACTGCTTTAACAATTCAAATCCTCTAATAAATAATATTTTCAGTATAATCTAAGTTAACTATATGTAAATTCTAAATTTAATAATTAGTCTATAGGTTAGTTTTAAGTATCTAGTTATAAGTCGTTAAAAAATGTGTCAGTAGGTTTTTTAGCCATTTTTCCTACACCAACTAAATTTTTTAATAATAAATATTAATTCTTTTCTCTTAATTTTAAGTCAAAGTTGAAAATACTCCTATTATAGTATGATCTTCTAAATTTGTAAATATTGGCTTTTTTGTACACATAATTTTTTTATTTTTTTTTAAGGCTTAATAAATAAATAAATAAAATAAATAATTTTGTATTTACGGTTTTTTTGTTTTTTATAAGTTGTTATATTTTTTTGTCTTTTATCTTATTTTGTTATAAAGCCCTTTTTAATTTTTTATACATATAAACTCTGTAAAATGAAAATGAAACTAATATTATTTTATATTTTTTACAAAATGATAATTATTTCCGTTGCAATTTTAAATTTAGAATTATCATTGGTTATCAGTTTGGAATACAAATGATAATAAAAATAGATTTTCGAAATACACTTTCAATGCTTTAGTATTCACTACTAAAACATTAATAGATTTAGTTCATCTATCCTTAACGGAGCTTCAAATGTACTATGTTTTATTAGGCAAATTACAAACTGATTCTTTAGAAAATAGATTCCGTTTATATCGTTCTCTAGCTGGGTGCAATTTTACTTTGACGAACTTAACAGAGGGGGTCTTTCTTTACCGACGGATCAGACAAATTATGTTTTATTTCATATGACAGCAATTTTTTAGGAGATTTTACGGGAAACAAATTTAAAAAAAAATTTCTTTGAGCAAAGTAATCAAAAAAGAATACTAATTGAACTGACTTTAAATAGTCTTTGTTTGGGATGAATGACATTGATTTGGAATCGACGTGTAAATGCGGCAATAGTAGCCGCATAATTTTTTTCCAAATAAGTAAAACATTTGCAAATATTTTATTAAATAATTACACAAAACGGGAAATGATATATGTATTAAAATCTAATAGACAAAATCGCAAATTAAAAATATTTCAAAATTAAGAAGGGTTATATAATTTTTTGTGATATTTTTTAATTTCGTGATATTTTGTTAATTTTGAATTTTGTGATATTTTTTTTATTTATTGTTTTTTTATTAATATTTTTGTTTCTACTTCATAAATATTACACTGTTTTTTTTAGAATTGAGGGGATTAGACCTATTGGGAACACCACTTTAAAAAAAACGCTCCATATTCCCTACCTCAAAGGTGGTGTGGGAATGGGAATAATTTTTAGATATTATAAATTATTACTTATATAAATATTATTTAATTTTTGCTTACTTCACAATAACTTATATTTCAGTTAATAATTTTTTATTTTTAAAATTTAATAAAAATTTTTACTAAGTTAATTTAAAATCAAAACTGTCATTAAAACTTTTTTTGTTACCAGTAGTGTACTATAAAAACACTCTCATTGACTTTCACGAGACTCGAATCTTAAGAACTTTAAGAAGCTTTTAAAATAAAAAATTTAAAGGAAGACAATTTTTTAAATGCATATTTATGAATGAAAATATTATATTTTAAAAAATTTTTCTTTAATGAATTATGTAAAAAAGATGTGACTTTAATTTTCTCTTTGGACCAAATTGAATAAAGTAAATGGTTTTTGTATTATTTCGAGATTTATAGTCGGCCCCCTATTTTTTTCCATAAGACTACGTGTAAATTTGTTAAAAGCTGGCCCCTTATTAAGCTTTTACTCTCTGCACTTCATGGCCTGATAATTGATGTGAGTCTCGCTGAAGCAAAAACAAAAACAGAAAAGAACAAAAAAATCTTTATGAAATGTCGTTTTTCGAAGCTTTTTCTCACAATACATTTACAATTTGCACAAACACATTTAAGTATTTCGATGTCCAGCCCTTCTAAAAATTAATGTAGATTATGGTTACCCTGATAACCCAGAAGTACTTCTAAAGTACTTCTGCACTACTAAATGCAAGTACTTCTTTTCTATTGGAAATTAATAGGAGAGGAGAGATGGGAAGTAATTCACCACTTTTGCACTAATCCATTGAAAGTTTTTCTCCTTCCTTTCAGAACTTTTTCAGTACTACTACTGAATGGAAATAGTGCTTTTAAGTGCTGTTTCAGCAACTTTTCAGTGGTGAATGCTAGTAGTTCTTTTCCATT